>CM030799.1:9563750-11010000 GCA_018127125.1 Rhododendron griersonianum | reverse complement strand
TTACCACTGGTTTTAGATAATTATTGTTTTGGATGGAGGTATACGTGGCAGCCTAATCTCTGATTGGCTTTGTCCCCAGGTGGGGGCCATGTGGGTGTTCCTTTTTTCATGCTTGGAATTTAAGTCAGGATTGTGAGCAAGGACAGAGGTGGGGTTCAAGCTTTTTCTAATTGATGATGATCATGTAAACATGTACCTATATCTAGAGGTCTTGATTTCTCTTTGTTTTTTACGAACTGTTTGATCAACTAATTCACTCTTTTGTTTTTCTACTATTTGTTAATACCTCTGTATCTGACCAAACAAATCGACTAACTTGGTAGACCAATCGCACTGTTCACTAGCATGCGGGTGGTAGCAAATTCCAGACCAAAAGTTTCCGGAGGTCCTTAGTTGCCAAGTGACTACTACCGCGTGGGGGTTAAATAATGAACTCTTCCATTTGAAGACACTTTTGACCTATTTACCAAGAAAAAAGGGACAGTTTTGACCAAGCATAATATCATCGAAGTTGTGTTTGAATTATGGATTTGTGGAAGATTAACTGGGGGAAACAAAGAGGACATGGAAAGCAAAGGGATTACTTTAGTTTTTTTCCTAAACTGGGTTCCATATCTTTTTATTTACCAATTTTCTTTCTCTTGATATCACTCCACAAATCCTTGATCCAAACACTGTCTAAGGTGCACCTACCTGTCCTGAGACAACAATGAAGAAAAAGGTTGTAATTGAGTTTCTAGATAGACATGAAAACCTCAGCATGAGTGTGAGTGAGGAAACATCCAGAGAATAAGATAATATTGGGGAAGGAGATGATGATATGTGCGGTTGTTTCTGAAGGTTGCTCCCTACTGAACCTGGCAGATTTCATTTTCTCCCTCAGCATCAGCATGGACCACTGGACAAGATGATTCAAGTTTCCTGTTATGATTTGTTGTGATGAAATTTGGGTGATTGGAAATGATTGAAAATTGAAAATACAAAGAAAATCAAGATCAATTATCATCGTCATCTTGGTTTTGGTTTTAAAAAAAGTAAGAGAATCATCTGAAACTCAACCAAAAATTTGACAAAGGTCAACTGTGCAGGGAGGCCAGTTAGAATTTGCTTTCTTACGTTCAAATTGGTGATTATAAAATAAAAGCAAAACTTCTGCAGAAGGTAATTGTTTCGTTCTCACATTTCCTTGATGGAATGCTACCGGGTTTAATGGTTTTGAACAGTTCTTTTACAAGATGGAAAATCATTTAATTTAATAGGGTCGTATGATTTGGGATTTAACTGATGGTGTTGGCAAAACATGAATCTTAAATAGAATTTGTAGTGTAATGACATTATGCTTTCTTGTCTGTGACTAAATCAAATAACATAGGGCGTTGGTGATGATTACTTTTGTATCTGCACGTATATTTCTTTACGCAGCGTTGTTCATTCAAAGTTGCTACCTATTGCTCCTTGTTGTCTTACAAAAACTTAAAGACGCATTGATGGAATTATGGGAGATATTGTTTTTTTTCTCGGGAGAGGATGATAATATGACTTGTACACGACTCAGAGTTCTGTAGGGAACAACACTTATCTTCGAGTCAGGTAACATCTCTACTCTAAAGTTGAGCAATATTGTATTGATGCGCGGGCTTATTTTCAGCATTTCGACTGTTAAACCTGAAATGCTCTGACTAATGTACAATGAAACCAGATAGACTCGAGTGTTTGGTAGAGGTCATAATCCATAGCACATTTGGAGCAGGCAAGGTTACTCCATCTATGAAAATCAACAGGCAGCCAAACAGCTTAAGTTTGAGAAGAAATGGAAAAGTCTTAAAAGATGAGCAACATACCTTTAGTTTGGATGGCGACGTACGTGGCGGCCTAATCCCTGATTGGCCTAGTTAGTATTACACAGCCACTTGTCTGGAAAATGGGAGGTGGATATGGATATAATATCCATGCTTGGAATTTAAGTTAAGCTTATGAGCTAGGTGTAAAGTTATCAAACTTTATGGGTACAAAGTCATCAAAATTTTCTAATGGCTCGTGATTGTGATTTAGGTATTATTTGGATTTGTGTAATCTTGGGTAGTTATGGGACTTGATTATTGGGAATCATGTATCTTGGATGCCCGTAATTTTGGGTAGGAATGGAAAATTGATTACCTGGAATCAAATAGCTAGTAATTCAATACCTGAGGTAACTTCATTTCGATGTTTGGGTAGTTCCAATAATCTTACCAAGGATACATTTACTCAGGAAATTTTGTGCCAGTCAACAATTTCTTTATTTATGAATTGAGTCAAGGATTTAGGATAACCATGGGAGAGGGGAGGCTATGTTCAGCTCATGATTCCTGAGTGCATATGTGATCAGGAAACACATTCTCATTCCAGTATGATCCAAGCAGAGAAATTATGGGGAGCTGTGGGATCACATTTACGTTCTCCCTCAAGATTTCTGTCATCCAAACCAAGTCTTAGCTTTGTCTAGAGATCTTGAATCCTCCTTTATCACTCTTTGTGCTAATATAACATCTCTATAAGGGGCCCCACGTCCCAGTTTTTGAGATAATAAAGTGAAAAGCTGTAATACAGTGTGGATGCACTTGAACCTCAGCAAGAAAGTGAGTGAAATATGGAAAGAATAATACTGGGAGAATATATGATACAGATTTCTGCTCCCCACCACCTCCTGGCAAACTTATTTTCTGATTTAAGGTTTCTGCTAGTATATATTATGTGTGTTCTGCGGTGCCCGGAAATGATTAAAGAAAAAGGAACAATAAATTCTCTCAGTCATGTTGCTTTGGATTTCAAAAAACCGAAAGAGCCATCTCAACTAGAGGAGTGGAGTTATCCCTTACTTGGTCCAAAATGAAAGAGAAGGTTATAGGTGTCTTTCTCGCATTTCGTTATCAACCAAGATGATTACTTGATGTGGAACAAACTGATTCATATCAAAACTTGCACCAAAACATTTTGGTGTACCATAGATGGACATCTCAAACATGTACTAAGTATAGTCCCATCCAATGCTCATGTCCGGTCAAACAAACAGGCTTCTAATACCTAAAACTCATGTTCTTATAAACCGAAGACCTCTAACTACACAGTCCGATATTAAGAATGGATAATAAAATATAAACAATGCAACTGGAAATCCAACTGAATGGGAGGCAGCGAGGCAAAGGAAAGGTAAGGATGTTGTTTCTGGGGTAGAAAAAAAAGAGTGGAGGTAAGTGTTTCTCCTCCAATCTGTAGTTATTTTGAAGTTGTTGCCTCATATCAATCAAAAGAGGAGAGACACTGCCTAGTTTGAGAGATGATGTTGCTTCGTATTCTCGAAATATACCAATAGAGATCACCCCAAGCGTAGGGTATAAGCGTCCAATTGAAGCATAATAAATTCGGAAGTCCGGGATCGTACCCACAGGGATAAATAATACGGCTTGATGGATTGTAGATGCAAGTACGGGCTTTCGGCTTTTAGTCAGCCAACTTAATTTTTCGTATGCGGTGGAAAGTAAAAAGGCTAAATTAAATGAGAATAAACTAGATTAAAAAGAAAGTTAGGTCAAGGAATCACTAACACCCACGACTCAAGTAAAATCACATTTTTCACCCTAATACACGGTTTAACCCGGAAGATAGGATGGTTCGAAAATCAAGCTAGCTATAGAATTTATTTAGCAAACACCTCGAGCGACAAAGCTCCAAGCATCATGTGTGGTAAGTAGGCGAAACTCTTACCTACACATGATCAAGGAGGTTAACACCTCGGTAATTTGACAAACAAATCCAATCCCCATATCAATTTTCGAACCAAAGTTGCAAATTTTTTGGTGAAAAATGCAATTTTTACTCAAGCCATGGGGTGCTAATCACCCCATGACCCAACCTTTGGAAACTACTCACACATATCTATGGAGATAAGAGCAAGCAAAAATCTAAGAAGCATATTTGTGAACACAACACTAAGAGAAAATTAGCAATAAAGATAAATCGGGAGAAAATAAACAACTTTAATGAAGGAGATAAGAGTAGAAATTAACTTACTAAGGTAGAAAATGCAGAAATAAGAGCTGAAAAATAAAGAACACCTCAAGAACACCAAGAACAATTTGAAATCTAAGTCTAGATCTAAAAAAAACGTTCAAATCTAATTCATTACTTGTTTGTACAAAATGACATCACTCCTATTTATAGGCCCTTAGTACGCGGATGGAATATTCCCCAAAGATCCTCTGAGATTCCCTCGTAAGCCCGCGGTACCGATGGCAAAGGGGTTAAAATGCTGATAAGGGCCTCGGTACCGATGGCGAAGTCCTTGCCATCAATGCCTAAGGGGTTAGCAGTGACGTGGATAACGGCTCGGTACCGATGGCAAGAGTTTTACCCATCGGTGCCGAAATGGTTAACAGAGGCAGCTTTGCTTTGCTCGAGCCATCGGGTTACGCCTTGCTTTGGTCCGGGCAGCCTTGCCTTGGCTTGCTTCTGCTCGGGCTACTTTGCTGCTGGCCTGCCTTGGCATCGGGTCATGCCTGCCTTGGCGTGCTTCTGCTCTTGCTCGGGCCATCTTGCAACGGGCTGCCTTGATGCTTTGGCCTGCCTTGGCATCGGGTCACGCCTGCCTTGATCATTGCTTTGGCCCGGGCAGCCATGCCTTGCTTGGGACTTCTTGGCGTCGGGTCACCTCCGGCTTTTACCTCTTTGCTCTTGGGACTTGATTATTCCATCTTGATCATTCTTTTGAACTTTGAATATCTTTGGCCCGCTTTGGTCTTTAAAACTCCTGAATTAAATGGTTTTTCTACAAAACAAACTAGAATACCTTACGAGTAAAAGTGATTAAAAATAACTAAATTAACGACGGAATTAAACGAAAACTAGAGATGCGCACCCTTCATTACATTCTCGGGTGCTTATCACACCCCCCAACTTGAGGTTTGCTAGTCCCTAGCAAATAAAACGCAAAACATTTAAAAACTAGTAACTATGCAATTCATTCCGCTATCATAACTTAGAACATGCTCAACATTGTCAACTAACAAGAGTTTAAACAATCCGGCTTTTTATTTCATTTCTGCAACTCACAGTTTCAGCATCAAACCAAACAAGCTAAGTATCAAGCAAGTTAAGAGCAAGCTAAAAAGGTTTGTGTACTCGAACAATGGGAGGATACGGGACACAAAACCTTGCGAATTCAGACTAAACCATATCCACCGAAAGAAGTGCTTGACAGGCAGGCAATAACGAAAAAGGAATATTACGCCGCAAACAACTAAAGCACTTTATTCAACAGAATTGAAAACTAACAGATGATTATTGGATAACGAAAGGAAAGCAAGCTATACAACTAAATATGCAAATATCAGACAGTCAATCATAAAGGAATCCAAGCGCGCAAATGATCAATTAAGGACTTTTTAAGCTTGTAATGACCTTGGTTACAATGAAAAGGGTTAGCAAAAATGGGCGACGGTCTTTACTAGCTTGGTCATCTACCCGAATGACCGCCGCCAACACAAAATGATCCAAGTCAAAGCCAAACAGGCTAAACCAATATCAACCAACTAACTATAGATGCACGATACTAAACTACGAAATGGAAATGCAAAAGACAAGAGAAAAGGGATAGAGTGGTCGGCATGTCAACCAACCTAGACCCCGACCAAGTAAGGGGATTTCTAACCACCGACTCTCTACATCAACCACACCACCAACATCACAAGTCATCACACCACCCCATCAATCATCATGCTCCTCACTCTCATAGCCCGCAAAATCATCACTAATCTCTCCTCCTCAACGGGCTCGGGGACATATTTCATCCCGGATTGCTGTTCTAGAATAGAAGTCTGCCATGCTATCTCCTTTCTCTGCCTCTCTTGTTCTCTCATCATCATTCTCCTTTCAACATTTTCCTTCTTCTGACAATTCATGAGTGCAACCACTTGACTGAACAGCTTTTTGATCCAAGATGATTGTTTTTCCCTTTTTGATGGCATCGAAGTCAAATAATCCCCCCCTTTCACCTGCTTCCCCTTAGCGGAATGAGTCTGAGAAGAGCTTTTCGTATCAAATGCTTCATCAAATGGCCCCGGAGACAGTTCCTCCAAATTTTCATAACCTCAACCTTTGACTCCTTTTTCCCAACACAAATTAGTAATCATACAAGGGAATGGTATGTTGGCAGTGATTAATGTGTTAACCCTGAAATCTCGCAAACTGTGTAAAGATAAACATTGCCCAATCCACTACCAAATCATCAGTCAAGAAAGCAAACATAAGTTCTCCACTTTTCCTACTTGGTCTGTGATCCAAGCCTCGAGGGTATACATTAAAGTGGATAACTTTGTTCAAAAACCTAACACTCCCTTTGAAATTTCCAGGCACATGGGGATCAGAAGCTTTCGCCTTTCGAGGGGTCAACATAAAGGACATTATTCACCACTTGCGAATCAATTGTCACATTCTTCCTAGGGTAATTCACAGATTCAGGAGGGGGCCGTTGAATTCCCAAATACAAAGCAATATCATTAGGGGTAATCTCAATATCCATACCAGCCACTCGAGACCTAATTCTAACAGCAGGATCATTTTCCCAACCTCCCTCAGGCACTTGCATATACTTATAAAAATCAATGACAGTATTCTTATTATACCCAAGTAATTACTCAGTCCAGAATTTCAAACCTTTCTGAATAATGCAGCGGACGCCCATATGATCCGGTTTGAATTTGCTAGCATCCACTTGATGCTCGTTTTTGAACTTTCTGTTACCAAAACTGCCCTCCCACTCTCTTCTCTTATCCGCTGCAATTTCAGCCAATGTTCTACGCCTTTTCCGAATACGAGAACCCGAAGCTTCCTCCGCTTGAATTTCAGCCCCCTCCTCCACAAAATCATCCTCCTCCTCCACAATCTCTTGTTGCGAAAAAGAAGCCCAGTGTGCGGTTTGTTTGATCTTTGGCATTGGAAGGCGAAAAGGGTTTGGGTTTTATTTTTTTGAATTTTCGGATTTTTGGGGGATTTTTCTAGGGTTTTGATTTTTGGGTAAAAAATGGTGAATGTGGGCTAGAATATGGTAGGGTAAGGATGTATGAGTGAAGAATAGCAAGAAAGAAAGGATTTTTGTGGAAGATATGGGAATTTTCGGATTAAAAGAGGGAGTAAATGGGTTTACCTCTTTTTAGACTTGAAAGCTTGAAATTGGTGGAGAATACTTGAGTATTGTTGAAGGAGATGGAGGATTTGAAGGTTTTATGGAAGAGTATGGAGATTTTGGTGGTTTAATGGAGGTTTGGGGTTAGGGTTTTGGTAGAACAATGGAGGTTAGAGCAGAGGCAGTCGGTTCAGAAGATGAGGAGGGAGTGGTTTGATTTTTGGATCGATCTGCTTCTATTGACTAATAAGGCCTAGGTACCGATGGCTATCTTTCTCGCCATCGATGCCGAAGCTGCTATAGGTGCCACGCAGAAATCCACTCGGTACCGATGGAAGAGACCCATGCCATCGATGCCTAAGCTGCTTTGAACTAGATTCCATAACTGCTCGGTACCGATGGGATTTTTTCCTTGCCATCAATACCGAGACTGTTAACTCAGAAAAATTGCCCTTTCTTCAATTTGGTCCCCGGATCTTCTACTAATTCCTCCAACACCCCAAAAACACCTTTAAACAATGAAATCACACCCCAACGACCCTTCGAACAACTGGTTGCCTAGGTTAAGGCAAAGAACGGGAGAAAAACAGGATGCAACATGGAGCAAAGGGACTCATATGTGGTATGATCATGCAAAGAATGCCTTGTATCTTCTCTTAAGTGTGCTTTAGATTCCAAAATGATTGAAGATCGACATTAAAACACAACTAGAGATAGACATGCGATTATTCACCTAACTATGAGCATTTTATTGAATTGAAAAGGTGGGGATATGGCCAAAGCTTGCTCAAAAACTTAACTCAAAACCTAGAGCGTTCAATTCTTAGCTAAGCATGCAAATTGAGAAGCACCAAATTTTCTTAGGATTGTTACAAACTCTTACCAACTAACATTTATTGAGCATGCAACAAGTTATGAACAAGAACTAAAAACATGATAAAAGGAACGAATTGCAAGTCAAAAACCTTTATTTATTTTTGAAATTTTCCATTTTCTCAATTTTTTGGATTTTTCAATTTTCTATTGTTTTTGAATTTTCAAATTTTTCAAAATTTTCACAAATAACTAGCAACTAACAAACAAATAGCACATAAGCTAACCCCTCCCCCCAACTTACAGCGATGCTATGCCCTCATAGCATTAGGAACATGAGCAAAGAGAGGAAAGTGAGCGAATGTACCGTCCAAGGGGAATGTCAACCCCTAAATACCTCGACCAAGTAGGAGGATTTGATGTCAATTGCTTGCTCCAGTCTGATTAGATGCTTCCAGGGTTTACTCTTTCGGTTTTGCTTACTCGAAACCACAGCTAGTCACACTGGGTCATATCCAAAGCTTTATCGGACTAATAACCGCGGCGCATAGCCGCACCCATGCTTAGGGCTCCTGAATGCCTCACTCACCCCGGCTTTAGACCAAAACTACCAAGGCTGGTGTGGTAGCAAATAAACCCTACAGAAGACTTAAGAGAAAGACTTTCCACAAGACAAATGACATTAGAAACACCGGCCCGTGTTATCCGGCTTCAAACCAAACCAAAATAAAAAGACAGAACACCAAAGAAAACACAAAGAGCATGCGAAAGCAAATAGAAACATGCAAAACAATTAAGAAAATGCAAAACAGAATGCAATGCAATGCACCACCCAATCATCACGTGATCAAACGAGTCATACTTTTCTTTCCATCCCTTACCGGTGGGGTAAGCAATGGGTGGCTATACTAGACCGTTGAGAATTTGTTATGCTAGCGCCCGTAATAAAATTTATCGCTCGACCTCGCCAAACAATGAAGTTCAGCGTCTCCTACGATCAAAACAAAGCAAGATAAGATACAACCTAGCGTGCACTCCAGGCAATATCACACCTCACCCATAGACCTAAGTTGCCACCGATAGGGGCCTATTCGGAGAGCATGGATCATTAACGATAAACTATTACCAAGAAGAACTAATGAAAGCCCTTTTTACACTAACACATTGGTGAAATCTTTTCATGTGAAACATCTCCAAGACTTTATTCAAAACAAGTAACACATAACAAACATGACAAACCTAAACATGCATACTAAATAAAAACAAAAGAAACGCGTAAAAGCAAGAAAGAAAAACACATATGTACAGTATTTACACATTCAATATCAGAACTCGGAGCGTCAAAGTCACAGCTCGACTCCGCCAAACAATGAAGTTCAGCGTCCCCTAAGATCGTAACCAGGCAAGCAACAAGATAGAGCCAAGTGCGTAAGCACGGGAGTATCAAAGCCTAACCTAAGGATCTATACCGCCCCCGTTGGGGCTAATCTGGAAGACGTGAGTGTTTTACTGTGAATTACTCCTATCAGAAAAGCTACTTAAAGCCCTATGTCACTGATATCAAATGATTTGCCCTTCGAACCGGAGCTGGGCACACGATCCTTCTTTTAGTAGCGGCGTGCGAAGCTATATATACCCAAGTCAATGGTGGGTACCCCCTACTCGGGGGCCGGGTCCGACAAACAGTTAAGTTCAGCGGTTACGCTTTCGCTCCCCGTGCAAACATAAAGAAACAAGCTAATCAACCGTGTAAACTGGATCGATCAACTCCTCATCCGGCTCTCCAACCTCGAAACTGCCGAGAAATGGTTTAAGCCTCTGTTCATTTACTTTAAAAGATTTACCATTAATTGGATTCACAACATCAACAGCACCATAAGGATAAACATGCTCAACAACATAAGGACCAACCCATCGAGAACGTAATTTACCGGGAAACAAATGAAGCTTAGAGTTGTATAGGAGTACCTTCTGTCCAATCTCAAAGTCTTTCCGGTGAATTCGCTTGTTGTGGAAGGCCTTGACCTTTGCTTTGTAGATGGCGGTGTTGTCGTAAGCATCTCTTCGAATCTCTTCAAGCTCGTTGAGTTGGAGCTTTCGGTGCTTGCCGGCGGCCGATAAACGATAATTCAATGATTTGATAGCCCAAAATGCCTTATGTTCAAGCTCAACCGGAAGATGACATGCTTTCCCATAAACCAAACGATACGGCGAAGCTCCGAAAACGGTCTTGTATGCCGTGCGATAAGCCCAAAGTGCATAATTCAAACGAAGACTCCAATCCTTCCGGTTAGGGTTCACTGTTTTCTCCAAAATGTGCTTGATTTCCCTATTTGCCAACTCTGCTTGCCCGTTCGTTTGTGGATGATAAGCGGTGGAGACTTTATGAGTGATCCCGTACTTCTTCATCAAGGCCTCAAATGTCCGGTTGCAAAAGTGTGTTTCTTGGTCACTTATGATTGCTCTTGGCATCCCAAATCTTGAAAGGTCCTTGAGAAACTCCACCACCACCTTGGCATCATTGGTACGTGTTGCAACGACTTCTACCCATTTTGAAACATAATCAACCGCCAATAGGATATACAAATTCCCAAAAGAAACAGGGAATGGTCCCATAAAGTCAATGCCCTAACAATCGAAAATCTCAACTATAAGGATGTTAGTGAGTGGCATTTCATCCTTTCGAGTCACACTCCCAAGTTTTTGGCAACGTTCACAAGCAACGCAAAAGTGATGAGCATCCTTGTGCAAGTTAGGCCAATAAAATCCACATTGCAACACCTTGGCGGAAGTCTTCCTAGAAGAGTAGTGGCCCCCACAAGCTTCCGAATGGCAAAACTCAAGAATTCTTTGTTGATCCGAATCTGGAACGCAACGGCGCACTATTTGATCTTGGTAATACATGAAAAGATGGGGGTCGTCATAAGAGAACATCCGTACTTCATGAAGGAATCGACGACGCTCTTGAGGAGACCAATGCGGTGGTAAGAGACCCGTAGCCAAATAATTCACTATGTCGGCGAACCATTGGGTACTTGAAACGGCCAGCAATTGTTCATCCGGAAACGTGTCCACGATAGGAAGACTCGGAGTAGGATCCTCAAACTGTAACCTCGATAAGTGGTCAGCTACCACGTTCTCGACACCCTTCTTGTCTTTAATGGTCAAATTGAACTCTTGGAGAAGTAGAATCCATCGTATCAAACGAGCTTTGGCATCTTGCTTTGTGAGTAGGTACTTGAGAGCGGAGTGGTCCGTAAACACAACAATAGGAGCACCACCTATCAAGTATGATCGAAACTTGTTGAGAGCAAACACCACCGCAAGTAACTCCTTTTCTGTGGTAGTGTAATTGACTTGAGCATCATTCAAGGTCTTGCTTGCATAATGAATTACGTACGGATGCTTGTCCTTCCTTTGTCCCAAAACAGCACCTACGGCATAGTTACTTGCATCACACATAAGCTCAAACGGAAGGCTCCAATCCGGCGGTTGCACAATTGGAGGAGTGGTAAGACTAGCTTTCAACTTGACAAACGCTTGCTCGCACGCGGGGGTCCACTCGAATGGAACATCTTTAGAAAAGGAGATGGCAAAGGGGCCGAGAGATAGCACTAAAATCCTTGATGAATCGGCGATAGAATCCGGCATGCCCGAGAAATGAACGAATATCCTTCACACACTTTGGAGTCGAGAGATTGGAAATTAGGTCGATCTTTGCCTTATCTACCGCGATACCATCGGAAGAAACGATATGCCCCAAGACAATCCCTTGAGTGACCATAAAATGACATTTTTCCCAATTGAGTACCAAATTCTTTTCTTCACATCTTGTCAAAACCTTCTCGAGATTGGCCAAACAAGACTCAAACGAGTCGCCAAAAACCGAGAAATCGTCCATGAAAACTTCTACGATCTTTTCAACCATGTCACTAAAAATACCCAGCTATTCTTTCCAAAATTTGATCGATAAACGGCAAAGGAAAATGGTCTTTTCTGGTGCTTGCATTGAGTTTCCGATAATCGATACATACTCTCCATCCTGTCTGAACTCGAGTAGGTACAAGCTCATTCTCTTCGTTCCGTACAACTGTCACCCCGGATTTCTTCAGTACAACCTGGATTGGACTCACCCACTTGCTATCAGCGATGGGGTAGATGATCCCAACATCCAACAACTTCAGAATCTCAGCGCGAACTACATCTTTCATGATTGGGTTTAAGCGACGTTGGGGTTGTCGAGATGGCTTGATGTTATCCTCCTAGGCGATATGGTGTGAGCAAAGAGTCGGATCGATACCCTTGATATCTGCAACTGTCCATCCAATAGCCTTCATGTGCTTCTTCAACAAATTAATCAACTCTACCTCTTGGAGATTCCCAAGAGAAGAGGATATAACCACGGGATACGTTTTATTCTCTCCAAGGAAGACATATTTCAGGGTGTCGGGCAAGACTTTCAACTCTAACTTTGGTGGCTCCACACTAGAGGGCAAAACCTTCTTCTCGATCGGCGGTAGCTCCTCAAATTCATCCAACTTTGGGGTCCAAGCATTTAGTGTGCAAGTTTCATCCTCATTCATCAAAGAGTACAAATAATTCACTTCGGAAGATTCAAGAAACTCAGCCTCTTCAGCTGTGAGAGCAACCTCCAAAGGATCATTATAAAGCAACTCATCCACATGTTCCTCCACCAAAGAGTCAATAAAGCTCACTTCATTCACATTTTCATCATCCTCCATTTGACTGCCTATATTGAACACATTAACCTCCATCTTCATGTTACCGAAGGTCATGTTAAGCAATCTGTTCCGACAGTTGATAACTGCATCCGTCGTGACTAAGAAGGGTCTTCCAAGGATCACCGGAGTAGAAGTAGCACAAGAATCGGTCGGAGTTGTGTCGAGAATCACAAAGTCCACTGGATAGATAAACTGACCAACTTGCACCAAAACATCTCCCACTACCCCCCTTGGAACACAAAACACTCCGATCGGCCAACTGAAGGGTGACTCGAGTAGGCTTCATCTCCCCTAACCCAAGTTCTTGATAGACGGAGAACGGGAGTAGATTGACACTTGCTCCAAGGTCAAGCAAGGCTTGTTCGATACGCTTGTCTCCAATGGTGATTGCAATGGTGGGACTCCCCGGATCCTTGTACTTTGGCGCAATGTTCGTCTGAATAATAGAGCTCACTTGTTCGGTCAAAAAGATCTTCTTTTGAACGTTCAACTTCCGCTTTCGAGTACATAGATCTTTAAGGAACTTGGCATAAAAGGGGATTTGCTTGACCGCATCCATAAGGGGGATATTGATCTTCACTTGATTGAACAACTCGTGCAACTCCGCATTAAGATTCGGTTTAGCCAAAGCCTTCAAGCGGTGAGGAAAAGGTGCCGGTGTTGGAATAACTCGAGGGTCCGGTACACTTTCCTTCTCTTTACCCTTTTCCTTCTCCCTTTCTTCTGGAGCTTCCTTACTTGCCTCCTTGGGAGATTCCCCAAGGATTGGTGTTGGACTTGACTGATCAACAGGAGGAGGTAACAAGGTAGGCTCCGAGGGCATCTTCACTTGGTTGTCTACTGTCTTCCCACTTCGAAGAGAGATTATCGCCTTTGCTTGCTCGGGGAAAGTCACCAAGGAGCTAGCAAAGTGCACACCCTGAGAAGTCTGATTGGATGTTGATTGCGGGTTGGGAATTTCCCCCTTTCTTGCTGTAATATCCCCACAGTGGTTGTCAATTTGCCCAATTGATTCCTGATATCATTCATCATCTGGGTTTGTTGCTCATTGAAAGTATTCTGGCCTTGCAGGAGGGCACTAAATTGATCTTCCCAAGAACGCTTAGGGGGTTGTTGCTGTTGAAACTGAGACGGTTGTTGAAATTGACTAGGCTGCTGCTGAAATTGGCTTGCATGAGGAAATGGAGCAGGAGGAGCAAACCCCGGCGGACCTTGAGCTTGAGGAAAACGGAAGGCATTCTGGGTTTGCTTCCAAGGCAACTGTGGAGCAGGAGCTTGAGAAGAACTCCCCTCATTTGATTGACTCCAACGGAAAGAGGGATGTTGACGTGTCCTCGAGTTGTAGGATTGAGAATAGGGGTTAAATCGTTGTACAACATGCACCTCTTCCGGAGCAATCCCATTAATCACGTTCTTCAAAGCAAGAATATTAGGGCAAGCCTCTGTAGAATGGCCCACCATCTCACAAATAACACACTTCCTCCACTTGGCGTACTGCCTTCACCTCTTGAGACTGAGCACTCTTAAGTTCCAACTTATCAAGCTTACGAGAAATCTCCTCTAAACGAGTTTCAAAAGCCGTATGCTCCGTAATAGAGAATTTCCCAGAACCTGTAGGACCTTGATTGAACATCGCCCTATAGGGATGGCAACGGGGAGGGTCGGGGGTGGATACCACTATCCCCGTCCCCGATCCCCGAACCCAAACTCCTCCCCATCCCCGCCCCGATCCCCACCGGGGATTTATTTTTACCCTCCATCCCCGCCCCAAATGGGGAACGGGGATCCCCACGGGGAATCGGGGATCCAAAGATTCCAAAACTTAAAAAAAAAATAGTCACCAGCCATTAGAAAATACAAACCATGAAACTAAATTCCAAAAAAAAACAACAATCTAGGCTGCCATTACAAACCAAATGCTAAGGAAAATAGCCACAGTTGCTGCCATAGTGCCATCACAAACCAAATCCAAATGAAAACAGTCAGCAGATAACCAAGGAAAACAGCCACAGTTGCTGCCATAGTGCCATTACAAACCAAATCAAAATGAAAAGAGTCACATATTTGCTGCCGGAAGCCATTACAAACCAAATTTAAATTAAAACAGTCACATAGCTGCTGCCATAGTGCATTACAAACCAAATTGAAATAAAAACAGTTTCAAACAAACAAGAGCAGTAGAGCATTGGAAACTCTAAAAAACGGAGCACAAACAGTCGATTCCCAGCATATGCAGTTACCAAACTTGAAACTTGAAGTGCCTAGACAGTAGAAACAAGAGTATTAGTACTTGAATAGCAGAATGAATGCTGAAAAAGCATCTCAACTCATAGAAAATAAGTTTTGTGTCCTGTCTGACAATAAGTAGAAAATAAGTCTGGATTGCTTTACAAGTTTTAACCCCATTACAAGAATCAATAACTACAACTCTTACCTGATCAATCATCACCAATATATGTTACACAACTTACACCAGACACACAGTCCTCCACGTCCGTATCATCATCATTGATAGTTGGAAAAGGATTCCCCGGTATTGTTGCTTCACCTTAAAATATAAAAGAAAACGAGTGATATATACCATATTAGAAAATAGCAATTGCAAATAAAAGTATGACGAGAAATAACTAATAAGACAATTAAAAATTACCTCCATTCTCAAGGGCAGCCAACCAACTTTGAGTACACATTAATGCTTCCAAAGTCTTAGGATGAAGTCTATTTCGATTTGGAGTAATCACTCTACCACCAGTGCTAAATGAGGACTCTGATGCAACAGTGGATACAGGCACAGCCAACACATCCCGAGCTATGGCTTGCAAAGTAGGGTACTTTAAGCCACTAGATTTCCACCAAGCTAATATATCAAAACTCTCATGTCTCGGTAGCAAATCATCCTCCAAATAATGATCCAATTCCAACTGCACATGTACACTTTTAGCTTTCTTTTTCGTGTTAAGAAACATTTCAAAACCATCAAAATTATTCACCTCCGTGGTAGAGGCTGGTGGCTTGCTTGTAGATGTGCCATCATTCTTGTTTTTTCCTTCGTAGATCGTAAGCAAATCAAAACAACATCTCCTAATGCTCTCAATCATCTCATCACCACGCTCCCCATAAATACGTGAATAATAATACTCAATCAAGGACATCTTGAATCTTGGGTCCAACACGGCTGCCACTCCTAAAAATCCATGACTATTCTCCCAATACTTGTCATATTTCTCAATCATTTTCAAGGCCATGTCCGACACCACAAAATTCTCACAAAGGACCCATTCCGACAACCCACACACTTTTAAAAAATAGATTCGAAGTTGGATAACTAGTCCCACTAAACAACAAAGTGACCTCGTAAAATACTTTCAACCTCTCACATATATCTATGGCCATGTTCCAATCATCATCATTTGGGCAACATTTGTATTGGGGATCCTTGAGTCTTAAACGGCCAAAAGCACTCCTATATTTAATGGCGGTTAAAAGCATCAAATAGGTCGAATTCCACCTAGTGGGACAGTCAAGAGACAACTTTTTACCACAAAAAACTCCCAATTGGCGAGCTGCATCTTCAAATTTCTCCTCTCTTTTTGGAGTTGCTGTCCAATAAGCAACACTATCTCTAACCTTCTCAATCGAAGACTTAATGACATCTAAACCATCCTTTACAATCAAGTTAAGAATATGGGCAGCACATCGCACATGAAAGAAACTCTTAAACCACAGATGATCACTTCCAAATTTTTCCAACAAAAGATTAATCATAGCATCATTGGTAGAACAATTGTCAACTGTCAAAGTAGATAACTTTCTATCAATATTCCACTCCAAAAATGTATCCATCATAACCTCAGACAATACCTCCGCCATGTGTGGACAAGGCACATACGCAAACCTAAATAGAACAATTACTATAATCATTGAAAGAAGTAGAATATATTTATAAAATTCCAACACTCAAAAAGTAGCATAAAATTAATTCACAAACTGTAATGAACATTAAGAAATGTATTACCTAATAATGCGGCTTTGCAATTTCCAAGAATCATCGATCCAATGTGCTGTGATGACCATAAAACCTCTTTTTTGATTGCTAGCTGTCCACATGTCCGTTGTGAATGAAACTCTACTTTGGTTTCTTTCCAAAAGCCTCATTGTCTTCATCCTCTCAACTTCATATATCATCAAAATATCCTTCTTGATAGTATTTCGACAAACTACATGAAACAAAGGTTGTAGAGCATAACAAAATCTCTTAAACCCAAGATGTTCCACTATGCTGAGAGGGTATTCATGCATTATTATCATGTGAGCTAGTTGCTTCCTAGCATGATCTGGATTGAAGGCATAAGCTTGGAGTGTGCTACTTTTTCCCGCCCCCATCATAACACTAGGTGTTAAAAATGTTTGCTTACTATCAACCATTTTTTTTTTCAAACAAGAGTTCGAGTGATCTTTCAAATGTGTTGTTCCACTCTTAGATTCCGCACATAACTTTTTATTACAATACAAACACCTTGCTTTATATTGTGTCTTACCCCCCATTGTAACTTTGATCTTTTGAAAATTCTGCCATTGGAGACTCCTTAAGTTACTTGTATCCACCACTTCATCACCTTCAGAGTTATACTCAACTTGACCAATAACAGGAATTGGCGACTCTGTTTCTGGTTCTAATTCTTTTGGTTCTGTTTCAGCTTGTGAGCTACCAAGTGTTGGTGGTCGCATATCATTCTATTCCACTTGAGCTGACAGCGAGCGAGTTTGCCGAAGTGGTAGACTACAAGACGACATACATTATATTCAAAAATTATATCTAACACCATGACATAACTTCTCACAGAAACTCTAAATTAGAGAGAGAAAAATGGTGAATAAAACCTACTTAGTTTATTGCACATCAGAATGCTGCTTTTTTCTTGAAACCTACTTAGTTTCTTGGCTGATGACTTCCACTACCTTGTTTGTTTGGTACTAATATTGAATTGACACATATATAAAATTCATTCAACAATACATCAACTTTTTTTTTCTTCGGCTCCATTTACCCAGTGGGTTAACACAATCAAACTACAAAGAATTGAACATGTTGTATGAAAAGTACAGAGACCAAGGTCTGTTCGTGGTTCCCCTTACCATTTTTCGAACTCTAGCTATTTTTTGTATTTCAAATCGAGAAAAGGAATGAGAGTCAAGATCGAGAGAGATACCTTGACGATGGAGGGGATTTTAAGTGTGTCGATTTCTTCTCAACAAGAACACGAGCAAGAATGAGGGTCAAGATCGATCGATCGAGAGAGAGATGGGTATCATTACAAGTCCAAAATACCAGTTCTTGGGTGCTCTTCTGTTTCTCCTTTCACTTCAAACCAAAGTTCTCGGCACCTAATACCAGGTTGAGGTTGGATTTCTGTATCAATGTTCAGTCAAGAATCAAGATTCAGTAGAGAAAGAGAGGCAGAGAGAGAGAGAGAGAGAGGCAGAGAGAGAGAGAGAGAGAGATTACCGGAGTATAGAGGAGTACTAGCCAAGTCGGGAACTGGATAGTCTGGATGGAGTCATGGAGATTGGATGGCGACTGCCGACTGGGAAGTGGGAAGTGGGAAGAAAACCCTAACTTATGTATATATATAGTAGGCTAGTGGGGTCAAGGGTGGGGAGCGGGAACCCTAAGTTAATAAGTTATGTATATATAAATAAAATTATTATATATAGGAGGGGATGGCGGGGCGGGGCGGGGCAGGGCGGGGCGAGGATCGGGGAGGGGCGGGGCGGGGATGGGGCGGGTACTAACTCATATCCACCCCCTACCCGATCCCCAGATAATCCCCTACCCATTTGGGGCGGGGAACGGATCGGGTTGGGTCGGGGCGGCCGAGATTGCCATCCCTATCGCCCTATCCCCAGGATCAGCAAGCTGCCAAGTCTGAGTCTTCTCCGCTAGTATCTCATAGAAATCCCAAGCATCCTCTGGTGTCTTTCCCATAAAATCTCCACCACCCATTGTATCCAAAAGCTGCTTGCTCTCTTGAGAACACCCTGTGTAAAAGTAGTTAACTCTGAGATATAATGGGAGGTTGTGATGCGGAACCGACATGAGCAAGTCCTTATAGTGCTCCCAATACTTGTGATACGTCTCTCCATCCCTTTGCTTGAAACTTTGGATCTGATCAATAAGCAACTTTGCCCGGCTAGCTGGAAAGAACTTCGTAGTGAAAGCATCCTGAACTTCTCCCCAATTGCGCAAGGATCGAGGCTTCAAAGAATTGAACCATTGCTTTGCTTTGTCCTTGAGAGTGAATGGAAACAACTTCAGGCGAGCTTGGTCAAGTTGATTTCGAGCAGGACAAATGGAATGCAAAATATTTTCGAACTCCCGGATATGCAAATACGGATCCTCCAATTCTCGCCCCCGAAATTCTGGAATAACCCGAAGATACTCAGCCTTAAATTCAAATGCATTCCCAACAGTCGGAGTCGGAATAACGATAGGCGATACTTGAGGGGCCCGTTTTGGATTCAAATAATCACGGAGAGTGCGAACTGGAACTTCGTCGGCCATTGGGCCTTTTCGATTGTGATTTCGATTTAACTTGCGCGGTGGAGAGTGGGCATGATACGCCCTGACAATGCTACGGATTCTCGGAGGCGATGAAGAACGGTGAAGCCGATTGGAATTTGGGCTCCGATAAACAACAGACATACACAAGCAAATCTACAAACTAACAACTAACTATCAGCAAACTAACAGACCGGAGGGGCTAGGCCGCCGCCTCAACTCAACAAACAGAAAGTGCGAGGGGTTACGCCACCAGCTCGGCTCAGCAATGCAGATTAAATTAAGCTAACTAAACTAACTAAGCAAGTAAACTAACTAACTAACTACCTCAATATCTACTCCGGCTTCGTTACACCTCAGGTTTGGCATAAAACCAAGTTAGAGGTATCCACCGAACTAGATACGAGTAACTAACAAATAAACTACTAAACTACAACTAAAAGAAAGAAGCGGGATACTCACAATGGTTTGTCGAGCCTCCATAAAGCCATAATAAGAAATCCCCGGCAACGGCGCCAAAAATGCTTTGTATTCTCGATATATACCAATAGAGATCACCCCAAGCGTAGGGTATAAGCGTCCAATTGAAGCATAATAAATTCGGAAGTCCGGGATCGTACCCACAGGGATAAATAATACGGCTTGATGGATTGTAGATGCAAGTACGGGCTTTCGGCTTTTAGTCAGCCAACTTGGTTTTTCGTATGCGGTGGAAAGTAAAAAGGCTAAATTAAACGAGAATAAACTAGATTAAAAAGAAGGTTAGGTCAAGGAATCACTAACACCCACGACTCAAGCAAAACCACATTTTTCACCCTAATACACGGTTTAACCCGGAAGATAGGATGGTTCGAAAATCAAGCTAGTTATAGAATTTATTTAGCAAACACCTCGAGCGACAGAGCTCCAAGCATCATGTGTGGTAAGTAGGCGAAACTCTTACCTACACATGATCAAGGAGGTTAACACCTCGGTAATTTGACAAACAAATCCAAGCCCCACATCAATTTTCGAACCAAAGTTGCAAACTTTTTGGTGAAAAATGCAATTTTTACTCAAGCCATGGGGTGCTAATCATCCCATGACCCAACCTTTGGAAACTACTCACACATATCTATGGAGATAAGAGCAAGCAAAAATCTAAGAAGCATATTTGTGAACACAACACTAAGAGAAAATTAGCTAGAAAGATAAATCGGGAGAAAATAAACAACTTTAATGAAGGAGATAAGAGTAGAAATTAACTTACTAAGGTAGAAAATGCAGAAATAAGAGCTGGAAAATAAAGAACACCTCAAGAACACCAAGAACAATTTGAAATCTAAGTCTAGATCTAAAAAAACGTTCAAATCTAATTCACTACTTGTTTGTACAAAATGACATCACTCCTATTTATAGGCCCTTAGTACGCGGATGGAATATTCCCCAAAGATCCTCTGAGATTCCCTCGTAAGCCCGCGGTACCGATGGCAAAGGGGTTAAAATGCTGATAAGGGCCTCGGTACCGATGGCGAAGTCCTTGCCATCAATGCCTAAGGGGTTAGTAGCTGACGTGGATAACGGCTCGGTACCGATGGCAAGAGTTTTACCCATTGGTGCCGAAATGGTTAACAGAGGCAGCTTTGCTTTGCTCGAGCCATCGGGTTACGCCTTGCTTTGGTCCGGGCAGCCTTGCCTTGGCTTGCTTCTGCTCGGGCTACTTTGCTGCTGGCCTGCCTTGGCATCGGGCCATGCCTGCCTTGGCGTGCTTTTGCTCTTGCTCGGGCCATCTTGCAACGGGCTGCCTTGATGCTTTGGCCTGCCTTGGCATCGGGTCACGCCTGCCTTGATCATTGCTTTGGCCCGGGCAGCCATGCCTTGCTTGGGACTTCTTGGCGTCGGGTCACCTCCGGCTTTTAACTCTTTGCTCTTGGGACTTGATTATTCCATCTTGATCATTCTTTTGAACTTTGAATATCTTTGGCCCGCTTTGGTCTTTAAAACTCCTGAATTAAATGGTTTTTCTACAAAACAAACTAGAATACCTTACGAGGAAAAGTGATTAAAAATAACTAAATTAACGACGGAATTAAACGAAAACTAGAGATGCGCACTCTTCATTACATTCTCGGGTGCTTATCAGATGTCAACAGAATTTAAACAATAAACAATTGGAAACTCGGAAGTATTGGATGTACAAGCTTTTCAACCATTAAGAGTGAAGCAACAGGTGATGTTTAGAACTCTAGGGAGGAATGCAAGAAAGAGGCATGCAGAGAAAATTCTCAATCACAAGTTCGCTCGGAGAAAGACATCTCAAATATTTTGAAGGAATCAAAGAAGCCAAACAAAGTGCCAAACTCCTAAACGAAACCGAGGATGAGGAAGGCTGCGAGAATGTGTTTTTTTTTTGGACCTCAATATTCCCTAGTGTTTTAGATTGTGATATTTGTCTGCCTTTATGAAGAGACTCTTTCTGTAGCATTCTGCATCACATGTTTGTATTTAACATTGCGTATGAGTATTGAGTTTCACAAATACCTACTTTTTGCCTCTGATTTGCTTACTTAGCCAAAAACAATTGTGGAGATCAGATGATGTCAAATCCTAACTTCACAAAATGCATTGACAACCTGATAAATAATGATAACTATATTTAAAACTATGATTAGAGTTTCTAAATTCCATGCTAGCAGTATTTTCGCATGGTTATAATCAAGAATTCGGTTACTATTGCTGTTCAGAAAAACATTTCTCAAGTCGATTGACATACAAATGCACTTTCAAAATTCATACATGAAAAGTGTACTCTTAGTTTGGGAGCTTCATAAAAGTTTCTTTTAGTATTTTACCGGTTTATTCATCCCTTATTGCCTTACCTGCACAAATGACTTTGTGTGTTTCTTGTTGAAATGACACTCTTTCTGTACTCTCTATGGCCTAGAATTCATGTGAACAACATCTTTATTACTAGCAAGGCACTTGGAAAGAATAGGGAAACAGTGTTTCACTATCTTAGCATCGTAACAATGTAACATAGTAATCACAATTCACGATCATCATAAATTGTCAATTTATCATAATGTACTTCACAAACAAATTATGAATAACTGACTCAGAGAAAATTTTGCAGAGATGAACAATCCAATGTTTTCTTTTGAACTTTACAAACCAATTCTTATAATTAATAAACAAATAAATTTAAAAACTTTTTCTCCAAAATGGAAAGTTAGATAAGTTCAACATTAACTTTAGAAGCCGATAAAAAAAAAAATTAGAAAGCTTTTTCTGAAAAGATTTGTAGAGCTCATCTCAGACATGTCTCCATGGTCTTTCTGCAATACTCACACATTCACCAAACCTAAAGCAGTCAACAAGATGATCAATTGACATTCCTGCAGCTTGCATGAATGAATACACAATCACTGGCCCCACAAACCGGAACCCGCGCTTCAATAAGTCCCTGCTTAGGGCTTCTGCTTTTGGAGTTCTCAATGGGACATTTCTTGGGTATCTGTATCGGTTGATCACTGGTTTGAAATCCACATAAGCCCACACATAGCTACTGAATGATCCAAATTCCTTCACAATCTACATGTTGTCCAAAATGAACAAATGCTTGTTAGCTATGAAGCACAAACACTCTATGAAAGGCCATGCATGCATGCTGATACAGATATACACCATGTATTGGATACGATTGAAGATCAAACCATACCAAACCTAAACTAAGCCTTTGATACAAGAATTTGTTTCCACCACTCCACCCTGTCACAAGTATTATATTCAGTTACATTAGTTCACTAACAGAATTTTTTGCAACTGGATATTCTCATGTCAATATAGGTCCTCCCCTTCCCCTAGCAATAAGGTGCGTTTGAAGAGAATCCAAGATAAAACATCTTTTGTCTTTCCAATTACAGGTTCGTATTTGTATCCTACTCTTACAGGTTTTGCTGACTCATCGCATTTGTACTGTTGCTTCCTAGTATGTTAGTTAATGGAACCTTGAGCTGCGTTTGAAATTATAACGGCATTCATGGATAGAGAAGGAAAAGAGAAGCAATAGAAATTGTATAAGCTAAAATTATATGTACAGCTTGCCTATCATTTTCTTTTTTGTAGGTAAATCCCTCAACAAATCCATGATGCAAGCACAACCTGAGTTACTAAAACTTGCCTGCACTATGCATTTGGCATTGTCTACTATGCACCTCACTCTGCTCTCTGCTAACATTACTGCTTTGTTGGAGGCTATTTCAATGATCTCCTTCTCCCCCATTTTTGCAACAGTGTTGGGATCAAATTCAGCAAAAGCTTCCCTGTGTTAATCACCCCAAAGACAAGCTTGAACTCATTATTGTAAAAAGAAAAAAAATACCATTTGGTAAAATTCACAAAAAAAATTTAAAAAAAATTTGAAAATTTGTGGTTTCACTGGGCATTGGGGGTGAGATAACAGATAAATTTACCTAAACAACTCCTTCCTTTTGAGAATCTCTGTCCAATTATAATCCATCAACATACCGGACAATGCAAGCAGCTCAAACAATTGACTGTTTCATGAAATTTCAGTGCATACTATGAGCATTACTCCAAATGATACATGAGCTTAAATTTAATATTTGAGAGGAAAAAAGAAGAAGAAGAAGGAATGACTGACTTGTCATCATAAACTGGAACTCCCCAGCAATCATCATGAAATTGTACATAAGTTTTATCTGTGGAAAACAAGAAGTCAGTCAGTACGTTGATATGAGTTTAAAAACTCATTCGTCTCGTTTGTGAAGTATGACAAAGTTATTTTTTGTGTGTTTCTTTTTTTTTGTTAGTTTTGCATTAAATGTTTTTTTGGTATGTTCTTGTCTTGATGAGAGGAGTTTGAACGTAAAAAAGTAAGAACAAAAGCTAAATATAATTCGCTAAAGATAAAAATAATTCAACTTTGACAAATTTTTTGTCTTTTCTAATTCCTCTCTTGTAGACGAATTCGGGAAGCCAATTTGTTTGACAAAAAGCTTAAAAGTCATTGACTACAAGAAAAGTCATTATCTAACAAAATTACTGATGGCTGTAATTTTAGATAAATCTAACAAAAAAGTTATGGACACAAATGGATGTACATAAATTTGGACATAGATGTGTTCGAAATCATCTATATGTGGGCCCACATCTACCTTGTGGAACTCGCTCACGTGCATTAGATAGTTCTGGACGCATGCTCATAATCTATTTCACCCAAGTAACTCAACAGTTGGTACAATAGTGCCATTATTATCACTGATGCTGAAGCAGAAGAGCAGTTGTAAAAAACCAGTACAAAAGCCAAGACCAAAAACAAGGTTTGAAGCTTGGCATTGGTCAATTTGCTTTGGCACCGCAACCACTAAGTGTGAGAATCTTCATTTAATGGGAGAGTAGTGATGCATTCCACTCTATTCTTGGCATAACTGAGGTACCAGGTACATTTCATTTCCTATTTCTAACTTTAACAAAGTATAGAAGAACTATTTGGCTATTCATTGCAAAAAAAAATTCTGGAAACATCTCAAGTTTCAAGTAAAAACTAGCAAGATGCTACCGAATGCTTGAACATGACATGAAAATGATAGGGTTTTTTGAAACTTCTCCTTGTTTTTGGATTTCGAAAGCAGAAAACGAACGAAAGGACATCGGAATAAACGGGTAGACTATGGTCATCAACATGGTTTTTGGCTGCACTGCCAAACTTCTTGAGAGTATAGTCAGCAACGTGGTTTTTCTTGGTGATGCATATCTGCTATTAACAACATGGTGTGAGAACTACATGAAGCACCTTAGACTATCCAAAGAGTTCGAAATACAATTATCTATGTGATTGAAGACATTAAAGCAACATTTTGACCCCAAAAAACAAGACATAAAGCAACATTTTGAATACTTGAATGTTCATCTATAATGCCTTAACATGTTAAATACTCCAAGTCATTCCAAATTCAAGCAAAAAAACAGATGCATGGACCTTTGAACTTCGACTGAGAACTGTAACTTACCGCTGTTCTTTGTGATCCAGTTGCACCTCCTTAAGCCTTCACTGTTGGAGTCTGGAATATGTTGATGAACATTTTTAGCCCCCATTGGAAAATCTCGTCTTTCAATAGGCACAATCCTTCGCAATGCAAACGAGATTTCCTGATCCAATGGAATGCTGTAATCCGTGAGGGTAGAATCGTTTGAGTTCTGCGACAAAGACAATGAAAGCGAAGAAAGGGAGAGAGGTGAGCAGCTTCTCCTCCGGCTAACTGGGTAAACTTTTCTCAGGTGTTTGGACAAGAACCCATGGTTTGGCTTCTCTTTTTCTCTAGGATTTCTGTTTTTCTCCATAGCATGTCTTTGCACATTTTCTTTGGACATGTTTGAGAAGACAAAAGGAAATTCAAGTCTCCTGTTCCTTAATTGTGTAGATCTAAAGATGGGTGTCATTTATAAAGTTTTGGTCTTTCAAAGGAAAGGATGCCAAAGGGAACATCACAAAGAAATTGGTTGGTGAAAGGTGAATTTGATTGCATACTTTCTCCTTATTTTTAAAGCAAAGCACATGAATTTGGAAGGGATTTTAATACAGGTTGTGTGTAGCACTCCTTTTGCTAAAATTCAAAAAGTATTTTTTAAATCTCGCTTATGTGATGCATCGGAATACGGTTTGTAGGACCAAGTGATTCCTAAGAGCATATTCATCCTTTAAATTTAACTATCCGTATTTAGTCCGGCCATTTGATTCTGGATATTTTGAAAGGGGTACTTATGAATATTAGGTAAGAGCTCAAAATTTGTATGTGATGAAAATGATTTTGACTCGAGGCTTCATTTAGGAAATAAGGTTGCATGGCATTAGTTAATGGTCACATAGTAGTTGAGCTTAAGCAAGGTGATTGTGATAGTTAGGTACTAGATGAGACAACTGGTTTACAAAAGTCTAGAAATACTAATTAGGAAATCTACATAGGGAACTAAGCAACTTTGCTAATTATTTACTTATCAAAAAAAAAAAACTTTGCTACTTACCAAATTGTTTCTCCTAAATAACAAATTATTTCAAATGATTAGGAAAGTGTCTTCTCATCTAGACAGTTCATTCCTTCAACTATCACCAATCATGCTAAGTATAGCAGAATGCCGCAGTCTATTGGGCCATATGTCTTTGTAGGAAACAGGCTTGAAGTCTAATTATTATTCGTATAGGGCGAAACGAAATTCTCCTCCTCTTTCTTCTATCAGCTTAATTTCTCAAAAGTTGGAGAAATCATTGGTGTAAGTAATTCAAATCCTCGTCAAAATGAAGTTTACGATGCAAGGAACTTGATAAAACTAGAGCATCGAGCCTGATAGTACTGTAAATCAAGGCATGTTTTTCGAGTCATACCAAGCATACCTTTGACATTTTTCATAGACATGTTACCCTACCTACATATTGTAGGTATAGGGTACCTCCATTTTAGTTCCATCATCGTTCTTTAATCTTCGCGATCGTCAAGCAGTGCAACGATTGTGTGAGCATGAACCACGTGGATATGGTGTTCTTATTTGTTTCTTTATTTTTTACGCCAGTATCACCTAGATTTTGTGCCTGCTTTTACAATTCTTAGTGCCGTGTCAATTTACCTACTACCTATCTCACACTGACTCTCGACTCTCATGTGTACCGAAGAGCCTTATGAAACTACTAATAATTATGACTCGAAAGTTTGAGCTTTTACAATTCCTTTTTTGGCTTGTAGACCAAAATCACTCTTAGAACTGGGAATTTTTGTTTTTGAGAAACTCCAGTTTGATGGTTTCAGGCTTCTCAATAATCAACTTCTTCTTCTATAACAAAGTACAGTAACAAACACCGAGAAGTGCCACTCTTAGAAAGTTGTTTGCTTGTCTTGTGAAGAACAGTTTGCAGGTAACAAGGAAACTGTGAAAGGAATTCAAACTTTTGAAGGTGTGGTGTTCATCTCAGTGAAAGTGTAATATGGGTCCTCCTATGGTTTTAAACTTGGCTCCTACTCATATACCCTGAGGGCTTGAGGCAAACCCATTGTCTGCAGAGATAGAGATACCCCATCCATATATTGTTATATTTTCCTTGTATTTTCTTCTCTTTTTCACTGTTGTTGCTTTATTTTTGCAGCAATTAAGGAGTCTCATAGGAAACAAAAAAGTAAACCAACTCAAGGGTGCATGATTGAATAGGTAAATGATGTGCTTGTAGTACCTTAAACTGGATCCAATTCACATATAGTACATGTTTAGCACCAAATTGTGCCAAAAAAAAACCAAGAGGACGGCCCCGTTCCGCTTAGAAAAATAAGTACTACTTATTTGAACTAAAGGTGGTGTGTTGTGAGAGAATGACCTGTCTCGTAAAATGGAAAATAAAGAGTACTTAAAAAATAAGAACCCTAGCGGAATGGAGCCTAAATAGCCCAGAGTTACAAATGGACTACCATATAGATGGCACCTGTAATATTTTCCCCGTAGCCCACCATCAAGGGCCTTTAAAAGTGTCCTCAAAAGAAAATAGAAACTAGAGAAGCTAATTTGCAAATTTTTATTAGCTAATTATGCTAAAGATTCGTTCAACCATAGTAGAATTTGTTTTTGATCATATTCAACCATAGTAGAATGAAATTACGAGTTAAATTCTTATGAAAAAAGAAAGTTCATTTTCTCTATGAAAAGCTAAGTTGCGATTGAAGTAGTATAGTGTAAATACTTGTAATGTATGATGAATATTTTTTTTTAGGCTCCGTTTGTTTGGACGTAAAATATTTTTATTTTACACATTTTCCAATGTTTGGTTGTTGAAATTGTCGGAAAATAATTTTTTGGAGAAAATCTTTTACCCCTTAGGCGGTAAAATGATTTACCGGAGAAAACTCGGTAAGTTATTTTACAATGGGTGTCCAGGCATTGGTTCTCCCATTCCGGTGATTCCACGACCCCAAGTACTTCTCACTCCTTCATTCCACGTGATTAATCTCTCTCTCTCTCTCTCTCTCTCTCTCTCTCTCCCCTTCTTGCTCACACCAATTCCTTCATCTCTCCACAAGGCTTCCTATAAACATCAAGTACTCACTTTGAAGGAAAACAAATTGTTTTGAAACATATTTTTCATATGTCAATCAAACACCGAAAAATAAAAGTTTAAAGATTGTTTTTAAAAAAAACATTTTACATGGAAAACATTTTACATCGAAACAAACGGAGCCTTAATGATTTTATGCCTCTTAATAGCATCTCCCATCAGTTAATTTTTAGAAATTCAAGAACAATTATATGTTCATACAGAAGCTAGATAGATTTAGGACATACCAAACATTCACGAACAAGATTAGAGCGACTAAGAAAAAGCAATAAAGCTATGGGTAGTCGGTACAAATTGGAATGTACATGCCATGTACATATAGATTTTGTGGGGCCCATCTCGGGTCTCACAAAGATGATTCGAACTGCTCATTATTTTTAAAACATTATTTAATGGAGCCCTGTAAAAAAATCAGCTCAACCCGATATCAGTAAGGATTTTTTTTGAATTTGTTGGGGCGAAAGTACTTAACTGCTCAGTTTCACCCCTACAAATTCAGAAAAAATCCTTACTGATATTGGGTTGAGCTAATTTTTTACAGGACTCCATAAAAAAATATTTTAAAAATAACGGGCGATTCGAATCATCCTTGTGGAACCCAAGGTAAATTCTACAAAATCCATATGTACATGGTATGTACATACTATATGTACACATAGCACTATTCTTTGAGTCCTCAATAGTATTTTCATTTACCCTAAATTACTACTATTCATAGATCTGGCTTCGCCTCTGCTCTCAATGCGATTTTTTTTTTTGGTGTGTGGTTATTCGTATCTCTACTATTTAGCAATCAACTTGACTCTGGGTCAAAACAAAATTCTCCAGAAAATTGCTCATGTTGTTCATAAGAAGTTATCA
The DNA here is from genome assembly GCA_018127125.1 of Rhododendron griersonianum. NCBI lineage: Eukaryota > Viridiplantae > Streptophyta > Magnoliopsida > Ericales > Ericaceae > Rhododendron > Rhododendron griersonianum. The sequence goes on along the minus strand of CM030799.1, from coordinate 10,980,775 downwards.
TCTTTGAAACTTCTTATCAGAGATTTACAGCAGAAGATTCAAATTGTTCACCAAAAACTTCTCCAGATGACATATGCCAACAAAGCATTTTCATCAGCTTTTTACCAAAAGAATGCTGAAATGAACCATCTAAAGAATCAGTTTGCTTTAAAATTCAAATTTTCTATTTTTCAAACAAGCAATTGAAAGCAACGTTTATTAATCCATTTCAGTAGGTGGCTGTGTACACCAGGGCTCCGTCCAATTGTCGGGAATGATGTATGGGAAATTGGTTTTTAGAAAAAGTGAAGTGAGGTAAAGTAAATGAAAAACATTTATTTTCCTGTGTGTGTTCTCATGACAAAAAATCATGCAGGAAAACAAGAATTCCTTCATTTTGACAAGACCTATTTTGCAAGTAAGTGTTTCCCACCTAAAAAGTTGAAGCTGTGAGTCTTACAAGTTTCCCGATAACTGAACACACAGAAAGTTGCAGGAAAGTTAATTTTTCTATCCTTTCCGTGCAATTGAACGGGACCTACGTATTAAGGATGATGCCTTTTCTTCTTAGGGTATCCACAATGACATAATAAAAAATACTTCTAAAGTTAAATTCTGATTGCTGTTACCGAGCTAGTGATGAGTGATCTACCTCGGGCCATCGACATAATCTACACTAAAATTCACTCTCATTTTAGAAGTACATTAATATTGTTTCGATGATACTAAATGTGATGAAATTGAAACACATTTTTCCACGAGAATATGAAATAGAGAGCGTTATTTTTCTCCATATTTATATTAATTATCCACTTATTTACAAAAATAACTAAAAAAAAGTCATAGAAACGAAAATCTTTCTCTTTTGAATGAAGACACAAGCATGGACTCTTCCTCTAAATATTTTAGGCTTTGTTTGAAACTCAAGAAAAAAAAAACAAAGAAAAATTAAAAAAAAATTCCTTCTATTATTTGATTGAAAGAAAAAAGAAAAGAAAAGTTTTAAATTTAGTGAATAATAATTTTTCCTACTATTTTCATCTCATTTTCCTTCTCTTTTCCTTTCCCTTTCAAACAGAGCCTCTAAAACCCTAAACCCCCCTCTCTCTCTCTCTCTCTCTCTACTGAGAATGGCTCCTCCAAACCCCTCCCTCCTCCTAACCCCAATAACCCCAGGCCAAACAACGCAATTCTATCAAAAACCCTAGACACCCCCCATTCCATGCTCAACCACATTCACCAATGGACAAGACCCCTAAAACGATTCCCACTAAAATCCCTAACCCCTCTCTCCTCCCTCACCTTCACCAAACCCTCCGCCTCTGCCTCCGCCGCCGCCGACACTAATCCCGCCGACACCTACGACCCCGCTGCATCTCTGGAAATCCTCAAATGCTTGAAAAGCAAAGACCTTTACAGTAGCAGCCTCTGTTTGAAGACACTCGTTGATAGGCTGAATTCGGTTCAGGTTGATGAGGTTATTGGTGATTTGGGAGCTGAGGATCCCGAGCTTGCTATTGAATTGTTTTATTTGCTCAAGAATGAGCATGGGTTTCGGCACTCTAGGGTTTGTAGCTTTGTTGTTGCTCATGTTTTGGCGGGGAAAAGGCGGCTCATGGAGTTGCGTTCGTTTTTACGGGAACTTGTGGAGGAAGAAGGTACAACTCAAAAAGTGTGTTTTCATTTTGTTAGGTTTGGCGTTAAGTACTTAAAAATTATCACCGTAGGTTTGTCCGGACTCAATTTTAGGATTCCGACTTTTGTTGAGGAAGTGCTCACAAACTGGTCTGTATACCTAGCTATAGAGAAACTTAAAATTTACTAATTCAATTGATGAAATCAGATGTCAAGCAATGTTTGACAAAACTTATATAAGTACAATAGAAAAATCATTCATTCATCTCTCATTTGGTTGCGCAAATAACACTTTATGTTGATGATCAGTTGTGTGTGGGCGACAGAGAGAGACCTGATGTAGTGGAGGATTTCCTTGCTATTTTGGCTTTTTGTGAACTTGTTAGGTGTTCAGGATTTGCAGGGTTGGGTGGTCAAAACAGTAGATTGAACATATAATCAGCAGACAGCACATGTTCATGTGAATAACGTGTGATAGGTGTGGGCCACTGTAAGTACCTATGATTCACAGTGTACTCATGTAAGTACCTATGATTAGTATGGTTGTGGTTGATAGAACAAGTTGGTTCCAGTTGAAGTATAATTCATTGTGGCCAAACGTGTCTATTGTTTCTTTATGTTTCGAAAGTCAGGTGAACATTTTCTATCATTTAGGTATAGCCGCATACATGAAACACACGTTACCAGTTTGAAATACCAAACTTGTGATAGAACGATATGATAAGAAATATCTAGATCGATAAACGATTCATTGCTCACTCTTTTGACCTTTTACTTTTAGCAATGTATGTTCGATGATGTATACCACCAATATATGGATTGACGGATCAATTCCCATATATGAGGTACATTTTATTTTAGTAGTTCTGGCAGAACTAAACAACTATTTGGATGATGTGTTGGCCTTCTAATCTGTGAAAGGTGTATCCGTGTATTTTAACTATTGTTAGGTTGCGTTTTTAGAATAAAGAGTTATCATAAGTGCGGTATAAATATACAATGAATTGATTTATTTAACGTGTCCATGGTGTCCTCGGCTCAGTGGCGACTTGAAGAATTCTTGGACATGGGGTCATATACAAATATATAATTATGTAATAATTAACCACTTACCATCTATTTTGTAGAAGAGTAAAGTTGTAAATATTGTGTGTGCGTGTATAGCTATACATACCGTCTATTTATATTAATCTCGCTAATATGAAATTAGGAACCATAGGTTTTAACTAAATGGATCCTAAATTAAGAACCTAGGCACCTAGCAATACTTTGAAAGGTTATGTATTATGTATATTTACATAGTATTATATTGTTTCGGGATAGTTATTTGTCCAAATTAAAAACCATAAATCGTTAATAACTCTCTGAAGTTTACATGGTACCTTGTTCAAAGAGAGAGAGGGAGAGGGAGAGTGTCATTTGGTGCTAGCGTGTCTCATGGGTTCATAGCCCATTTTTTTATGGTGTCTACTATTGGTCCATCAAAAAAATAAAGCATGATAGTAGGAGATAATTTTTTTGCCATGGGGTCAACCGACCCCACAGGTTATACACTAGCGTTGCCATTGCCTCGGCTCCAAAGTTATTGGAAAATAGTGTTGTCAGCGTGTCTCTGTTGTGGTACTGTTACTGTATAGTTCGAGTTTACAATCATGAATTGATGATATTGTTAATTCCAGTGAAGAAGTGTTATTTATTGGCTTTGGTCAAATTTTCCAAGTATGATGATTAACTAATAGTTCATATTCTTTATGGTTAATGGATCACAGATTTTATGTTCTCATTTGTTGTTTATAGATTTCTTGTGATTTCGGTTAGGCTCTGGGTCTGCACCTTCACTGTGTGAGCTGCTGGGGAATAGATTCAGGGTCTGGGAGTCAAATGGTTTGGTATGGGACATGTTCGCATTTGTCTATTCTAGGTCGGAGATGGTGCATGATGCTCTCTTTGTTCTTGCCAAGATGAAAGACTTGAATATCCGAGCTTCAATATTGACCTACAACAGCTTGTTGTTCAACTTGAGGCACACTAATATCATGTTGGATGTCTATGAAGAAATCAAAGCTAGTGGGACACCTCAAAGTGAATACACCACTTCCATTCTCGTAGATGGTCTATGCAGACAGTCCTTGTTTCAAGAAGCAGTAGCCTTCCATCAGGAAACTGAAAGGAAGGGGTCTATGCCCTCCGTTGTTTCATTTAATACCCTCATTTCAAGATTCTGTGAAGTGGGTTACGTAGATGTTGCAAAGTCTTTCTTTTGTATGATGTTTAAGTATGGGCTACTTCCTGATGCATACAGTTACAATATTCTTATTCATGGGTTATGCGTTGCGGGTTCCATGGAAGAAGCATTAGAGTTCACGGATGACATGGAGAATCATGGTGTAGAGCCTGATGTAGTTACCTACAACATTCTTGCCAAAGGTTTTCATCTACTTGGTATGATGTGTGGGGCATGGGAAATAATTCGCCATATGCTTCATAAAGGGTTGAATCCAGATATTGTCATATATACAATACTCATGTGTGGGCATTGCCAAACAGGAGATATTGAAAAAGTCTCTGAGTTGCGGGAAGAGATGCTTTCACAGGGTTTTCAGTTGAATGATATCTGCTATAGTGTTCTGCTGAGCAGTTTGTGTAAGAAGGGGCGGATTAGTGAAGCACTTAGTTTGCTTCATGAGATGGAATCTATTGGCTTAAAACCTGATCTTGTCACATATTCTATCCTCATTCATGGTCTCTGTAAGCAGGGAGAAGTACAACATGCTATTCAACTGTATAACAAAATGCATTCAAAGAGAGTCTTCCCAAATTCTTTCACACACAGTGCTATTTTATGGGGCCTATCTGAGAAAGGAACATTATCGGAGGCACGGACATTTTTTGATGCTTTAACAAAGAGTGGCCTGATAAAGGATATCGTTTTGTACAATATAATGATACATAGGTACGCAAAACATGGTAAAATTGGAGAGGCTGTACAGTTATACAAACAAATATTTGAAAGCAGGATTACTCCAAGCATAGTCACCTTCAATTCCCTTATTTATGGATTCTGCAAAAGCAGGAAGCTAGCTGAGGCGAGGACATGGTTAGATGCCATCAACACGCATGGATTGGTGCCAACCGCTGTAACATACACCACTCTTATGAACGCATTATGTGAAGAGGGTAATATACGTGGCATGCTTGAAGTGCTCAGTGAGATGGAAACACGAGCTATTAAGCCGACCAGTGTTACATACACAGTAGTTGTAAAAGGACTCTGTAAACAACACAGGCTGCAAGAGTCTCTCCATTTACTTGACAGTATGCATGCTAAGGGTATCTCCCCAGATGAATTCACATACAATACTATAATCCACTGTTTCTGCAAAGCTCAAGATATGAGAAAGGCCTTTCAGTTGCACAGTGAAATGTTACTGCATAATGTTCAGCCTGGTCCCGTCACATATAATGTACTCATCAATGGCCTTTGTGTAAACAGAGATCTAAAGGAGGCTGATAGATATTTCTCATTTCTCCAAGACCAAAATATTAGATTGACAAAACCTGCTTACACTACGTTAATAAAAGCGCATTGTGCAAAGGGTGATGCCTCCAAGGCAGATGCGCTCTTCCGCCAAATGGTAGAGAAGGGGTTTGAAATCTCCATAAGAGATTACAGTGCCATGATTAATAGATTGAGCAGAAGAAAACTGACAACCAACGTTAAAGTTTTCCTCCGTATGATGCTATCTGATGGAATCTCTCTGGATCAAGAGATTTGTTTAGTGATTCTTAATGCTTTCCGTGGAGTTGGGGATCTGAATTCAGAGTTTGAGCTGCTTGCTGTGACGATAAAACATGGTCTATTTCCTGATTAGATCCATGAGAGATGTTTCATGTGATTTTCACAATTGGAAAGATCAGTGCATCTCGATCTGGAGTCCAGCATTTCAATCCAGCATGCAAGGTACCGCTTTACATTTTAACAGGATATGGACATGAGTTGCATACTGGGAATAATTTTGTGATGGCTTAATATACTATTGGCAAACTTACTATTGGCAAACTTGTGCTTACGTTGTAGAACATTAGTAGTAGCAATGGGAGGCGAAAATGAAAAGGGCGTACAACTGCACAGGACTCTTGCTTACAGGAACATAAAGCCCTAAATTACAGTGCTTAATGAGTGTCTTTCCCATATGCCTGCAGAAATAATTAAGTTTAGGACGTTGAAGTATGGTATTATTCTGAAAGTTAACACCAGATAGGCAATGTTTTGTCTTTTTGCAATCTTTTCCATTGCAGAAATGGTATCTTGCAGACAGGAGACTGATAGAAAGTCCCCCGTACAAGATATCATTGAGGAAAGTTTTCCTCATTTTACTTTCTGATAAATTATGTTGAAGGCTTGAAGCATTCAATTTCCCATAAATTGTTCCAAAATGATAACTCCTTTCGTAGTTCGGAACTTGCTTATTCTTTTTGCTGATCTTTGAATCCCTTGTAAAAAGATCTCATTTTTAAGTACCCTTGTATGTTTGAATCTTTGCTCATCTCAACTCCCTTGTGCTATTGTTTTTTGGATGATTGCCAGTTTGACATAATGGTCAATGATGTGTTGTGTGTGTGTTTTTTTTGTATCTATGTGAAATTCTCACTTTCTCCTTCATTTTTAATCCAATTGTGCTTGGAATTTAACCGGATATGTGGCAATAAGAATCTGTCTTGGGAGTCGTTGAGTTGAATTTTCAACTTATGTACTAAACTAAGTTTCATATTTTCCAGGTAACCATGGAGTCGTGGACACTTGGGCCCCTGAGACCAAGTTGGAGACCCACAGGGTACTACTTCATAACTTCACCAGAACATAAGTATGCTGAAGATAAGTGCACTGTCACCTATATGGATATTGATTTTGATATGCGGGCAATGAGCTGATCAGGGTTTGAAACAGAACCTCGTAGACCTTGCAAGTGCGTGCATTTCACTGGTGATGCTTGGAATCGAGTCAAAGCGGCAAATTACAATCATTTTGAAGCATACAACTGGTGATAAGATGGGGCTTTAGCCCATTGAGTGCAAGGATATGACAAAAGTCAAAAGTTGATTTGCATTGAAAAACCAAAATAATCTCCAAAGAAACAAAGAAGACTTGATTTTTCTGGTTTCAAACTATTTCTAATTGATTCAAATAAAATAGGAGCCCAACGGGGATGAGTATTCTGTAGTTGGATACACTTTGTTGGACTAGATTGATAATTTTGTTTCCATCAGTTCAACATGGTACCACCTGAACTCGTAATAATTATCTGACTTTGCATTTGTGGTCATTTCTCGGGAACACATATCTTCCTTTGCGATATTCATGCTTGGTGTCTTCAATTCAGAACTATTGTTCATCACATTTTAAAACTAGTGACAGTAGAGGGATGGGACTATCAGGTTAGTCCGATATTTTACATTAGTCAACTTGGAACCCAGTGCAAATTTTTAAATAGACCTTTTATTGAACATCAGAAAGGAACACAACATGATTATGTTTTCTAATTTGACTGAGGTGGCATGAACACGCTATTAGATAGGTGAGAGAATAGTAAGAGTATGGGTAGAGAGTGGAAGAAAGTGCAAGATAACATTACTTTGGATGGCACAACTGAATCAGGAATAGTTTCCTACTGACCGCAAAAGTACTTAACTCACCATATGGGATGAGCAAGATAAACGGTTATAGGTTTTGGCGCAATGTTGCAGTTGAATATGTGTTATTGTCTAGTAGTATGTTGAATTACTGTGTTATGTCTTTAAGTCACATACTCTGACTCCCAAAAATTTCTAAATGACTCGATTCTTGTTATGATGTGTAGAGGAATGATAAGGGAGACCAAACTAGAGGAGAGAATATGGATGAACTTTGTGTGCTTCGGGTAAGGTACCTTGCCAGGACAGGGAAATAAATATGCTTTTGTGTTTTTGGTCCTAATGACCATTTTCCACTTTTAAACTTAGGTTCCGATTTTATATTCGGGAGCATCTGTTGATTATTTTACTCTTGGGATGGTTCCTAATAACAATATACGGCGCTTGCTAACAGACACGGAGACACCCGATGGCCATGCAGAAGAGCTACCTAAGGAACTGTTGGAATACTGTTAGGTAAAGTATGATGTATCAAATAGTTTCATATTTTGCCGCTAGTAATCTCCAGATGGTTTATTTGTAAGCATCACGTGTTCCTTAGTTAGTTCTCATTGTCCTCTCGTATTAGCATGCTGCATTATTCTCCATAAGCTCCTAATAATTGTGACTTAATTACACATGGTTTACTTTCATTGGTCCTCTTAGATCATACTGCTGCTTAGTGCTTTATAAGTAACTTCGGAGTGTGCTTTATATAACCTCATTCTCATGCCTTGGCATAAGCAAATAATTCCCATGTGTATTCATCGTTCTAGGATCTCATTAACTTGTGTCTGGTGCAAGAAAATGTTCTTGGTAATGGGATTTTGAGTTGTTTTTTTACTCTTTTGTTTTGCAGATGCTGCACAAATGGGGGTGACAAAATTCTCGATCAACCTCCACACATGAGGTGCATTCCCAGAGCATGATAATGAATTATAACCTGTATCAGTTTGTGCTTCTGCATATCGATTATCTTCCTTATTTGTTGTGATAGCTGCAATCTAAGAGAGTACAATCACAAAGAAGGGAGAGGATAAAAAGACAACACACATGAGATTAATATTATTTTCACAAGTCTGGGTTTTACATTCAGAGGTCTCTCCTTTTATAGACCAAAGGAGAAGGATCTACACAAAGCGTACGACAAGCACTAACATTATGCTGGGGAAAATTTCATACTAGCACCTGACCTTTCACGAAAATCACACAGAGACACCTGACCTTAAAGAAATATCACATAAACACCTGACCTTTCGAAGAACTCATCAATTTAACCCCTACTGTTAACTTCCGTAAAAAATCAAACGGAACTGCTGACATGTAATACACGTGGCTTTTTTGAGGTTAGGTGGAGAACACGTGTGTGCATACATGGCACAAAACCCGTGGAGAAAATTTCATAATAGCACCTGACCTTTCAAGAAAATCTCACAGAGACACCTGACCTTAAAGAAATATCACACAAACACCTGACCTTTCAAAGAACTCATCAATTTAACCCCTACTGTCAACCTCCGGAAAGGGATTATGTTCCATAAATTGTGTTTTGGTGATGTGTAAAATGATGGAATTGGCAAATTGAATCATCAAAAAAATGCGGCATAATTTGGCAAATCGGCAAATTGGCAAATTGTGTTTTCTCCACGGGTTTTGTGCCATGTATGCACACACGTGTTCTCCACCTAACCTCAAAAAAGCCACGTGTATTACATGTCAGCAGTTCCGTTTGATTTTTGACGGAAGTTAACGGTAGGGGTTAAATTGATGAGTTCTTCGAAAGGTTAGGTGTTTATGTGATATTTCTTTAAGGTCAGGTGTCTCTGTGTGATTTTGGTGAAATGTCAGGTGCTAGTATGAAATTTTCCCCATTATGCTGTGTCCTACCACTTTACTCTTACACAGTGTTCTAAATGGCGGCCTAGGCAGCGCCGAGTCCTTGGTGGCAGGTCGGCGCCATGATTTCACCCTCGGTGGCTCGTTCGGCGTATAGAGAGATTTGGTGGAGCTAGGCTGCCGTCTTGGCGGAGCTTGGTGGCTAGGCGCTAGGCGGCTAAGGGAGATTTGGCGGAGCTAGGCAGCTGTCTTGGCGGGCTTGGCCGAGCTTGATTGCCTTAAAAATATTTAAATATATATATTTTTAAAAAAACGCCGAATCGCTCGGCGAGTCACCGCCCGACTAGTGCCGAGCACCATTTAGAACACTGCTTTTACAAGCACTATTATTACAAACATTACTTTACTACTTTACTTCATTTCCTAGCCAGACTACTAGACAACAACATTATGCAATCTTTACAGGCCAAGGGACTAACTACTTTCACAATTTCACTATTCCTGGAAAAACAAGTGCAATCACTAAGAGAGTACAATAACAAAGAACAAAGAAGGGTGATGATTAAAAGACAACACACAAGGGATTAATATTATTTTCACAAGTCTAGTTTTTACATTCGGAGGCCTCTCCTATTATAGACCAAAGAAGAAGGATTTACACAAAGCGTACGACAAGCACTAACGTTATGCTGTGTCCTACCACTTTAAAACTAAAATGATGAGTTATCCCAATATGCTCAAATTCAAGCAGAAGCATCTTCCAAAAGCACAACTGCTTAGGTGGGCAAATTGGTTTGTCACATGCTTTGCCAAGAAGTTTTCCTTGTTCTTCGAGCGCTTGAAGGAATTTCTGATGGTTATACAACTTTTCCAAGGCAATCAAAACATGTTGATAGATATTGCCAAGGGAAGTTGTATTCAGCATCATTCCGTTTGTTTGAAGCAATCGTGATGTCTCATTTCCCAATGGCTCGGGAAGAGAATTGAGAAAGGCTTTCTTCAAATTGACATCATTCCTTCCATTTAAAAGATAGAATCTTTGGGACATGCGATTATAATGGATTTCCAAATCTTTCCTTTTGAACGAGCAACACTTTATACTGAGATCCTCTTCTCAGACAAATGCCTTGTGATTAATATGGGTTCCAAGAAACTCAGTGTGCAGCACATCAATGAAATAATCAAGACTGGGTAACTGCTTAAGTTGCAGTTGTCTGTACTCGGCCAAAAAAATTTGCTGTACATTTTGTGATTACAGCACTTAAGGTGGCATTTGGAGTGAGCATGGCAGCCTTGCACCAGGCATAGATTTCATAAAGCTTATCCAACCATTTTGATGGTGGCACATTGTCAAAAGAAAGTCCCTGAGTTTGGAGTGGGAAAAGGAATCAAAGGTTGGTGGTGGTGGAGGGATTTCTGGTTTCAGGCTTCCTCAACAATATGGTCCTCAACCTGTTCTTCCGGTGGCGGATTTTCAGAATTCATCAGACAGACATGAAAAATCCATGGAATCAATAGACTCAGTAATGGTGGACTTTTTGCAAGTATTGAGGCAAGGGTATGGAGTAGAGTGGAAATTGGGTTTAACACTGGTTTTGAGGAGATCGGGACAAATTGAACCATCAACTGGGCTGATTTTAGTTTAGAATACGGAGGAGCTGATATGGAGGTAGGAGTGGAAGAAGTAGAATGGACCACCAATGGGCGAGCTGGCTTTATCTAAGGCTTTAGGTAGGGTAATTTTGGTGGAGAGGATCTTTTTGGAGGAGGAGGAACATGTAGAAAGGCTGAAGGACCACCAAACATGCTGGAACTTGATTCTCCAATTTCTGGTTGAGGAGAAAAAGGTAAAGGTTGAGACATGGGAGGATAAGCGGGAGAGCTTTGCTGAGATGATGAGAATATATCAAAGGAGCTTTGTGGCTGAGAATCTTGGCTTTGGGTATGGTAATCTTGGCTTTGGGTATGGTAATCTTTTTCTCACTCTCCGATATTTTTGGATTTGACATAGATGTCGGGAAAAAAGTAATAGGAATATGGTGAAGGGGTAGTATCTTACCCACATGTAGTTTAAAATACCTGTGTCTGATCTACCTCCTTTGTAATTATAATGAACTTTTGACAGTAAATTCGTATTGACGGATCCATGGAATTAGATCTTCAACTCTTCGGAGCGTCTCAAGTTTCCATTTAGGAATTATGTATTTTAATTCCGTTGTTTACATGGATGGAGAAAGACTTGCCGCTAGGCAAAGCATAGTAGCAAATTCGAAGTAGAACATTAGTCTTTTACCATCTGCTTTGGGGTGGTGGCTTCTGGATGGGAGTAGGAACCCTTTCACCTATACTCGTTTTTCCTCTCAGTCAATCAATAGGAGGTAAGTTCGCTAGTATATCAATAGAATTACATCAAACAGGAGATTCTCTCTAAGAAAATCGACCAATAGGTAGTCATATTGCTCGTGTCAACTGACAAGCGTTGCTATCACGTCAATAACGAGATGAGGAGTCGATTCGAACTATTGGCATCCTAATACCGGCAATTGGAAGCAGTTGGACCACAGGTACTAACACAGGCAATTGTGTGCCGTTGGATCAATTAGTATCCCCAAATTGTTTGGTTGCAAATCCTTTTTGTTCTAGAAGAATAGAAATATGGCCACTGCTATTACATAGTTGGATACGTACCCTAGTCCTCTATATTTAGTGTTCATCTTCCAAGTTGGGCCAATTCTCTCAGTAGAGCCTCTAATTCCTTCCAACAACTCCCACCTACCTTAACTGCTTCTATTGCCTTGTCTCTCAATTCTTTTGCTTTAACCTTTTGGGCAGTATTCCTACTCATTGACTCGGCAATTGTCCGAGCCAACTCAACCGAGTCTGGAACTGAATCCGCACCCTCACAAACGCGAACTGCTGCTCCCGTGTCCTCCACCAAAAGTCTAGCATTCACAAATTGGTCCGCCTCCATGGGCCAAGCCAGTATCATAACCCCCGCCACTACCCCTTCCAACAACGAGTTCCACCCACAATGACTCAGAAACCCACCCACGGCTCGATGACTCAGTATTGAAACTTGTGGGGCCCACCCCTTTACCATCATACCCCTCCCGGATACCCGGTCCTCAAACCCGTCAGGAATGACACCGTACCCATCAGCTGTTTGTTTGGTGGATACCGACTTGACAACCCAAACGAACCGGATTCCACTGCGTTCAAGCCCAGAAGCCAAGGCCTCCATTTGGTCCCTTTTCAACAACTTCTGACTCCCAAAGCACACATACAAAACAGACCCATCAGGACACCCATCAAGCCATGACAATACACCACCCCCCGAAATCTGATCCGCGTTGACCCGACCCATCGCTTCATCCCCGCCCACCAAGCTAAGCGGGCCAACTCCCCAAACCCGCCCGTGACCCATTTCCTTCCTCAAGTGATCCAAATACTCTCCCTCCAATCCATCAAATGAATTGAGAATACTCCCCCAACTCCTAATATTTGCAAGAAACCCATCCCTAAGGAACTCCGTATCGGGTTGGGGAGAAAATTCTTTGTACACCCGGAACGAAGAAGGTAGATGCTCCGCGGCAAAACACGGCGACCGTGGTAAATCGAGGAAATTTACCGCGGGTAAAGAACGGACAGTTTTGACATTCTGCCATAGAAAGTTAATCAGAGAGGTAAAAAATGCCCCAGATGAGTAAAAAGCAATTCTAGGGATCCCAAGTTGGTCGGCTAGGTGTAGGGTCCACCCAAGGAAGAAATCAGAGATGAGGGCCACAGGGGGATTAGGGTGGGACTTAAACCACTGGGTAATTGGGTCATGGAGCTTTCCCAGTGCGTTTAAGATTGCAAGGTTGCCAGAGTTTCCGATTTCCTGGACGTTTTCGACGCCGGCAGGTAGAGATGGGTGGTGGGGTAAGGGGAGGACTAGGGTTTGGATTGATGGGTGTGCTGAGAGAAGTGGGTTTAGGGTGGGGAGGTTTTTGGGTGTGACTAGAATTGTTAGGGTGAGGCCATGGAGGGCTAGTTGGTGGGTTAGGTCCAGGAGTGGGAGCATGTGGCCTTGAGCTGGGTATGGGAAGATTAGGATGTGAACTGATTTGGAGGAGTTGGACATGGTAGTTGTGTGTCTTTCTAGAGAGAGTGTGTAGTACTTGTAATTTATTTATAAACTAGTTGGAAGATCAACCCAAGAGGTTGACTAAGGTGTTCCCTTCTAAAGTTCTAGATTCGATTCTTCTCGTGAGAGCCACCTTACGTTACGCTCTTAAAGTTTTAGATTTCGATTCTTCTTGCCAGAGCCACCTTATATTACGTGGAAGCGTGGCAAGAACTGTAGGAGAAATTGTAGTAATTAGTCCAATGCGCGCGTAAACTGGCCTAAGGCAGGTTGCGTAGAAAGCAAAAAAGTAGGAAGAACAAGAACAGAAGAGTATGTGGAAAGTCATTTTGGCGCGGTTGCCATTTTACTTTAGTTTTAGTTTTGTTTTTCAATCATCACCATATATATTTCTCCAATCATTATCTTATATCTCCGATTATTAATTTCATTTCTCTCTCTATCTCTGTCCAATCATTACCCTATTTCTCCCTCCACCCACTACCAAAACTAAATTAAACTAAAATGCCAACCAAACAAAGCCTGGCATCCTAGTTTTAGTTTTGTTTGTCATTAATTACGTATGTTGAGTTGTTGACTGTGGTCATGCTATGACGTCGATTGCAGGAAAAAGAAAATCCAACATCTTCTTTCGTGGACTGGGTAGCTAACGAGAGATTATTCTTTCCTCTGAAGAGCGAGCAAGGTCATTTGGTACTCTACTCCATACATGTTTTTGTAAATTAAAAACTCCAAAACTCATGACGTTTGTGTTAATAAATTAGAAAACAAAATAACACGTAGTGTGTGTGTGGAGCATTGCTCCAAGAGCACTCAATAAACCTCTCGAAGCTATATAGTTGAGTGTACCAAATGCACTCCAGGTTGTATCCGTATCAAATGAATTCTTTGAGATAATATCATCTTCATAATTTGAATACGTAATTTTGTAAAGTTTGTTGAGCACTTAACATTCATCTATATTATAAAATAGAGCGGTCTTTTGTCTACCAATGGGCTCTAGCCCAGTCGGCATCTTCTGTTTCTTTCGATGTGGGAGACTAGGATTCGAGTTTCGTCGTGGGTGTTTGTGTGTTCAGGGCCTCTGAACTCCTTGTAGACTAACTTGCTTACCCCCATTGATGTATAAAAAAACAGAAAAAACAGACCACATTACAATGTCCATAAACGAGATGAGTCGTCGAGTCGAACAATTGGCTCAATAATTGGCATCCTAATACCGGTAATTCGAAGCAGTTGGACCACAGGTTACTAACACAGGCAATTGTTTGCCGTTGGACCACTTAGAAATATCGGCCACTGCTATTACATAGTTGGACATGGACCCTAGTCCTCTATTTTAGGCTCTCAATTTGCAAGTGTTCATTTTCAAAGTTGGGCCAAGGATTCTTATTTCTTTTTCAAAAGTTGCAAAATAAATACTTATTTTTTTAAGAAAGCTTTAACGGATCGGCCACTACTATTACATAGTTGGACACTGACCCTAATCCTCTATTTAGGCTCAATTTGCAAGTGTTCATCTTCCAAGTTGGGCCAATTCTCTCACTAGAGCCTCTAATTCCTTCCAAGAACTCCCACCTACTTTAACTGCTTCTATTGCCTTGTCTCTCAAATGCTTTGCTTTAACCTTTTGGGCAGTATTCCCACTCATTGACTCGGCAATTGTCCGAGCCAACTCAACCGAGTTTGGAACTGAATCCGCACCCTCACAAACGCGAACTGCTGCTCCCGTGTCCTCCACCAAAAGTCTAGCATTCACAAATTGGTCCGCCTCCATGGGCCAAGCCAGTATCATAACCCCTGCCACTACCCCTTCTAACAATGAGTTCCACCCACAATGACTCAGAAACCCACCCACGGCTCGATGACTCAGTATCGAAACTTGCGGGGCCCACCCCTTTACCACCATACCCCTCCCGGATACTTGGTCCTCGAACCCGTCTGGAATGACACCGTACTCATTAGACATTTGTTGGGCGGATACCGACTTGACAACCCAAACGAACCGGATTCCACTGCGTTCAAGCCCGGAAGCCACGGCCTCCATTTGGTCCCTTTTCAACAACTTCTGACTCCCAAAGCACACATACACCACAGACCCATTAGGACACCCATCAAGCCATGACAATACACCACCACCCGAATTCTGATCCGGGTTGACCCGACCTATCGCTTCATCCGCACCCACCAAGCTAAGCGGACCGACTCCCCAAACCTGCCCGTGACCCGTTTCCTTCCTCAAGTGATCCAAATACTCTCCCTCCAATCCATCAAATGAATTGAAAATACTCCCCCAACTCCTAGTATTTGCAAGAAACCCATCCCTAAGGAACTCCGTATCCGGGTCGGATTCTCTGTACACCCGGAACGAAGAAGGTAGATGCTCCGCGGCAAAACACGGCGACCGCGGTAAATTAGGGAAATTTACCGCGGGTAGAGAGCGGACAGTTTTGACATTCTGCCATAGAAAGTTAATCAGAGAGGTTAAAAATGCCCCAGATGAGTAAAAAGCAATTCTTGGGATACCAAGTTGGTCGGCTAGGTGTAGGGTCCACCCAAGGAAGAAATCAGAGATGAGGGCCACAGGGGAATTAGGGTGGGACTTAAACCACTGGGTAATTGGGTCGTGGAGCTTTCCCAGTGCGTTTATGATCGGAACGATGCCGGGGTGTCCGATTTCCCGGACGTTTTCGACGCCGGCAGGTAGAGATGGGTGGTGAGGTAAGGGGAGGACTAGGGTTTGGATTGATGGGTGTGCTGAGAGAAGTGGGTTTAGGGTGGGGAGGTTTTTGGGTGTGACTAGAATTGTTAGGGTGAGGCCGTGGAGGGCTAGTTGGTGGGTTAGGTCCAGGAGTGGGAGAATGTGGCCTTGAGCTGGGTATGGGAAGATTAGGATGTGAACTGATTTGGTGGAGTTAGACATGGTGATTGTGTCTTCCTTGAGAGAGAGAGAGAGAGAGAGAGAGTGACTGTTTTTTTGATCCGCACTCCGCAGAGTGACTGTTAGCTGTGAGGATTGTAGTCTCGTACAGTAATTTATTTACTCCGTATAAGCAAGTTGGAAGATCAACCCCAAGAGGTTGACTTTAGACCCCGTTCCGTTATCTTCAAAAACCTTCTTTTTCACAAAAAAAAAAAGTAATTTCAAACTCAAATATAACAAAAATGAAAAATAATTTTTCAAATTTTTTTGCACCGTTTAAAAAATCTCAGTGAGATCTATCAAACAAGATCCATATTGGTAGGAAAATTATGTACGTAAACACATGATTTTTTATCTTGAAATTACCTTTTTTTCCAAAAACCCACTTTACCCAAAAAGTGGAATGGGCTAGGGTGCCAAAGACTTAGGCCCCGTTCGGTTAAATAAGTCAAGTGGCTTATTTTTTTGTTCTTATTCAATTTTTTTTTGTATTTGTTAGTTTTGCGTCAATTTTTTGGAGATTATTGCATCTCCATGACGAGAGGAATCTAAAAAGTAAAAAATTTCGATCGAAACCTAATTTTTTTGAATAAAGACAAAAATAAGCTAATAAGTCAATTTTTTTCGTCTTTATTAAAAAAATAAATTTCGATCATAATTTTTTACTTTTGATGAGAGTGAGTTGAATGTTAATCCAAACAAAGTGAATATCTCTAGCCCTACAATGGTTGATGGTTCACATGAGGCAATTAATTATGTCAAAAATTGTACTCCCTTTAAATGTCCACTACGGTTCTGCGTGTTATTTTCAATTGCCTATACCTCTCAATGTATATTGCTATAAATATGCAATATGGATCTTGTTTGATCGATATCAATTATTTCTATGAGACAATGATTTTAAAAACATAAAATATAATATACGTCGAGAGATATAAGCTATTGAAAATGACGTGTAGAACCGTAGTGAATACTTAAAAAGTGACAGATGGAGTATTTATTAGTCATATAATTTTTTTTTCTTCATTGGGAAAAACCAAGTCAACCTCTACTAGGATTATCTTTGTAGTTTACTAGTACGTTGATTCCATCTATTTTATGCACCTTTTTTTACTATTTGGTTTCATAGATAAAGAGGTTCATTGAAAAGAGCATAAGTATTAAACAAGTCGGTAAGGAGGGCATACCTTTTTAGTCTAATGGGGCAAATGAGAAATTTTATTAAATATTTATGGTGCACAATATATTTGTCGTTTATTTTAAAAATTAATGGGATCAACAGATCACATATCCGCCAATAGGCTCTAGTCCAATCGGCATCTCCTGTTTCTTCCGATGTGGAAGACTAGGATTCGAGCCTCGTCGTTGGTGTTTGGGGTTCAGGGTCTCTAAACTCCTTGTGGACTAACTTGCTAACTCCCGTTGATCATCAACGTATAAAAAAAACAAAAAAAATGGACCACATTACAATGTCCATAACGAGATGAGTCGTCGAGTCGAACTATTGGCTCAATAATTGGAAGCAGTAGGA
This sequence comes from Rhododendron griersonianum, assembly GCA_018127125.1. NCBI lineage: Eukaryota > Viridiplantae > Streptophyta > Magnoliopsida > Ericales > Ericaceae > Rhododendron > Rhododendron griersonianum. The sequence continues at coordinate 10,963,075 of CM030799.1, read as the reverse complement.
CCACAGGAACTAACACAGGCAATTGTTTGCCGTTGGCCCGTTCTGCTAACAAAATTTCATTATAAATTATAAGATAAGCGATCAAAAAATAGCACAAATTTTGGAATGTAGAAAATGATGTACCAAATAAGAATTAATTGAGATCTATCAAATAAGATTCATATTGCATATTTTTTAAAATTTATATTACAAAATTTAAGCAATAAAAAATGACATACTGTACCGAATAGGTACTTGTGGTTAAGAACCCATGGTGGAACAAGGATTCTTATTTCCTTTTTTAAAGTTGCAAAATAAGTACTACTCCTTTTGAAAAAAAAAAAAAAGACTTAGCGGAACTGAGCTGGCTACTGCTATTAGGCCATCCACAGTGGTATAATCAAAAGTCAATTGTTTTTAAAGTTAACAATATTGGTGCAAAAGATGGCTCACAATGGTATAATCAAACTTAGCAGCATTCTTAAAAATAATCAAATTTTGGGTTTTGGATAACCAAAACTAGCAACCTTTTTCAATAATTAAAATTTATGGACTCTACACCACATAAGTTAACTAGTTTCAAAATTTGTATACACGCGTGTTTCAATTGGTATTTTTTTTCTTCTCTTCTTCGCCTATATCTTCTTCACTTCACCCACCAATTATTTCTCTTTCTTTCCCTAAAAAAGTAAAGCTCATATCTCTTGATCATCTACAATTCAACCCATCATCGCCGGATTAAGGTATTTCACTCTTCTTTCCCGTTTCTGCCAAAAAAAAAACGTAAATGGAGAGAAGTGAAAGGCAGGAAACAAATGGATAGAGAGAATGAAATTGTAGTGAACCCTTATTTTGGTTATGACCTAGAAGTGACCATTGTGAAGCTCAACATTGTTAAGTTTAGCAACCTCTTAAATAAATAATCAAAAGTTGATGTGTCAATTTTTGATTATCCTTTTTTGATTATACCACTGTGGATAGCCTTTGGCTCAATTTGCTTGTGTTCATCTTCCAAGTTTGGCCAATTCTCTCAGTAGAGCCTCTAATTCCTTCCAAGAACTCCCACCTACCTTTACTGCTTCTATTGCCTTGTCTCTCAATTCTTTTGCTTTAACCTTTTGGGCAGTATTCCCACTCATTGACTCGGCAATTGTCCGAGCCAACTCAACCGAGTCTGGAACTGAATCCGCACCCTCACAAACGCGGACTGCCGCTCCCATGTCCTCCACCAAAAGTCTAGCATTCACAAATTGGTCCGCCTCCATGGGCCAAGCCAGTATCATAACCCCCGCCACTACCCCTTCCAACAACGAGTTCCACCCACAATGACTCAGAAACCCGCCCACGGCTCGATGACCTAGTATCGAAACTTGTGGGGCCCACTCCTTTACCATCATACCCCTCCCGGATACCCGGTCCTCAAACCCGTCAGGAATGGCACCGTACCCATCAGCTGTTTGTTCGGCGGATACCGACTTGACAACCCAAACGAACCGGATTCCACTGCGTTCAAGCCCGAAAGCCAAGGCCTCCATTTGGTCCCTTTTCAACAACTTCTGACTCCCAAAGCACACATACACCACAGACCCATCAGGACACCCATCAAGCCATGACAATACACCACCACCCGAATTCTGATCCGGGTTGACCCGACCCATCGCTTCATCCCTGCCCACCAAGCTAAGCGGACCGACTCCCCAAACCCGCCCGTGACCCGTTTCCTTCCTCAAGTGATTCAAATACTCTCCCTCCAATCCATCAAATGAATTGAGAATACTCCCCCAACTCCTAGTATTTGCAAGAAACCCATCCCTAAGGAACTCCGTATCCGGGTCGGACTCTCTGTACACCCGGTACACAGAAGGTAGATGCTCCGCGGCAAAACACGGCGACCGTGGTAAATCGGGGAAATTTACCGCGGGTAAAGAGCGGACAGTTTTGACATTCTGCCATAGAAAGCTAAGCAGAGAGGTTAAAAATGCCCTAGTTGAGTAAAAAGCAATTCTAGGGATACCAAGTTGGTTGGCTAGGCGTAGGGTCCACCCCAAGAAGAAATCAGAGATGAGGGCCACAGGGGGATTAGGGTGGGACTTAAACCACTGGGTAATTGGGTCGTGGAGCTTTCCCAGTGCGTTTATGATCGGAACGTTGCCGGAGTTTCCGATGTCCCGGACGTTTTCGACGCCGGCAGGTAGAGATGGGTGGTGAGGTAAGGGGAGGACTAGGGTTTGGATTGATGGGTGTGCTGAGAGAAGTGGGTTTAGGGTGGGGAGGTTTTTGGGTGTGACTAGAACTGTTAGGGTGAGGCCGTGGAGGGCTAGTTGGTGGGTTAGGTCCAGGAGTGGGAGCATATGGCCTTGAGCTGGGTATGGGAAGATTAGGATGTGAACTGATTTGGTGGAGTTAAACATGGTGATTGTGTCTTTCTAGAGAGAGAGAGAGGGAGGAGGAGGAGAGAGAGAGAGAGAGACTGTAGGTGTGAGGATTGTAGACTGTTAGGTGTGAGGATTGTTGTGCTTGTAACTGAGATATTTGTAAACAAGATCAACCTCAAGAGGTTGACTAGGTGTGCCTCGCCAAAGACTTGTTTCTTTCTCATAAAAGGGAAAAATTCAAAATATCCCCCAACCTTTACACCAAAATTCAATTAGGCTTCCAACTTTTTAAAAATTTTAATTTTACTTCCAACGTTATCTTCTGTTAATCAAAATGTCCCATTCAGTTCGAATGACTAATGGATTTCGTTAAAGGCTCCGTTAAATATCGTCCCGATCGAATTTTGATGATCCGAGCCGTTCAATGTGTTCAAAACGTGATTTTAAGGGTACCCTCTGAAGAAATCAGCAAAAAAAAATGACTGAGTAGGGCTTCATCTGAACAGTTTTTTATTGAATAAGTAAAAACGTGTTCAAAACGAAGCCCTTCCCGGTCATTTTTTTTGCCAATTTCTCGTGGGTACCTTTAAAATCACGTTTTGAACACATTGAGCTGCTCGGATCATCGAAATTCGATCGGGACGCTATTTAACGGAGCTTTTAACGAAATCCGTTAGTCATTCGGACGGAAGGGGGCGTTTTGATTAACGGAAGATAACGTTGGGAGTAAAATTGAAGTTTTTAAAAGGTTAAGAGTCTAATTGAATTTTGGTGTAAAGGTTGAGGGGTATTTTGAATTTTTCCCCTCATAAAATGGTTCGTCATTGATTAGGTATGTTGACTGTGGTCATGCTGTGACGTCTGTCGGAGGAAAAAAAAAGGGAAAAATTCAAAAAAACCCCTGAACTTTGAACTCAATGTCAAATAGGCACCTGAACTTAAATAAACTTCAATTAAACACCTGAACTTTCACTCCGTTATCAATTTACCCCCTGCCGTCTCAATCCATGACTTGTCGTTAACGGCACAGTTAAAAAAAAAAAACTTACCACCAGTTTGCAATCCAATGAAGCAGAAACGTGATTATGAGAGCCTTAGAGACAAAATTTGATTATGTCTCAATAGAATAATATGATCAGAATAATAAGATCTTCACACCCGTTCAAACGGATTAAAAATTGGAGCACTTAATTTTTTAACCATATTTTTTAATATATAAATGGTCTCAAAAAAAATTAAGTGCTCAAATTTTCACTCCGTTCGAATCGGTGCAAAGATCTTTTTATTCTTATTATATTATTCTAAAGGGTCGTAATTCATTTTTATCTCTAAGGCTCTCATATTAAGTATGTGTTCTTTATTTAGGACCCTATGGAGCAGAAATGTGATTATGAGCACTTAATTTTCTCAGCACTTAATTTTTTATGAGCACTTAAATATCTTTGTACTAATTCAAAACGTAGTGAAAATTTGAGCACTTAATTTTTTTGACCGTTTATATATTAAAAAATATGATTAAAAAATTAAGTGCTTCAATTTTTAATTCGTTTGAACGGGTGTGAAGATCTTATTATTCTAATCATATTATTATAAAGAGACATAATCAAATTTTGTCTCTAAGGCTCTCATAATCACGTGTCGCTCCATAGGATTGCAAACTAGTGGTATGAATTTTTATTTAACCAAAACGTTGCCATTTTGGTGTGTGGGTAGGGGCAGCAGAGCCCCCGGGTCCGGGTAATAAGTGGAGAGAGATAGAGAGAGAAATGTTGGAAGTAGGGGGAATTTTTTTAAAAATTCTTTTTGAAAATTTGAGCACTTAATTTTTTTAGACCGTTTATATATTAAAAAATATGGTTAAAAAATTAAGTGCTCCAATTTTTAATCCGTTTGAACGGGTGTGAAGATCTTATTATTCTGATCATATTATTCTAAAGAGACATAATCAAATTTTGTCTCTAAGGCTCTCATAATCACGTTTCTGCTTCATAGGATTGCAAACTGGTGGTAAGTTTTTTTTTTTTAACTGTGCCGTTAACGACAAGTCACGGATTGAGACGGCAGGGGGTAAATTGATAACGGAGTGAAAGTTCAGGTGTTCAATTGAAGTTTATTTAAGTTCAGGTGCCTATTTGACATTGAGTTCAAAGTTCAGGGGTTTTTTTGAATTTTTCCCAAAAAAAAAATACAACTCCTTCCGCGGGGCAAGGTCATTTGGTACCACTCCATACGTGTTGATTATGGTAAAAACTCTGAAACGCGGGCTTGTTCGTTTTGGATTTCTGTGCACGATTTTTAATAAATTTTATTTATTTATCTCTCACCACTCGTTAAACTCATAAACCTCCCTTAAAATTTAAACTGAACATGGTTAATTAGAAAACAAAACAATACAATATGTGGTGTGTTGTGATTGGTGTGAAACATTGCTCCAATAACACTCAATAAACCTCTCGTAGCTATAGTGTTACTAGTGTACCAAATGCACTCCTGGTTGTATCGTGTCAATGGAATTCTTTGAGCTATCATCTTCATAATTTGAATAGGTAATTTTATAAAGTTTGTTGAGCACTTCAGTTATTCACAAATCAAGTTAATTAGACATTAAATCATAATTAATTATATGATTGAGATATATACATTTTACAGTTTATTCTTGACTCATACTAACCATCTAGTATTTATTATGAAGACATGTTATTTGATCATCGCCATCAATATCCGATCAATTAGATTTTTTTTTTTTTTAGAAAAAAGGAGCTCGAGGAACACTATGAGATGAATTGCTCGGATCGATCATGACAATAATATCTCTAGTCCTATGATGGTTGATGGTGCACTACAAATCCATAGTGCATTAACGCACTATAGGGTTCATGGGTCTCCCTTAAGCGATTGGTGCCGTTCTGCTTGCCCATTTTGTTGGTCTTTTTTGAATTTACCTTAATAATCAAAATCATTGAGTTTTGTTTGGTTTGGATGTTGAAGGATTTTTTTGGAATAATAAGTGCTGATAGATAAATAAAGAAATGAGAGTAATTATTGGAGAAAATACTTACTATTTTAGACTGTGCGCATAGAAAGTGGTTGGTTTTAGAGGCTCAAGACGAACACAATGAAAAATTGTACTCCACACCGAGACAATAATTAAGTCAAAAATCGTAGTATTTATTAGACATCTATTATTTAATATTATTTAAAAACGATGGTGAGGACTCTGAAATTTCTGTACTTTAGGCCCCGTTCAGTTGCCAGGAAAGTACAGGAAAGGATGGGAAAATCAATTTTCCCATAACTTTCCTAGTGTTCAGTTGGCAGGAAAATTCTAGGACTTACCAATTTAAGTTTTCCTGCAGGAATTACTTTCCTGCAAAAGTGATCCTGCAAAAAACACAGGATTTTGCGTCACGGGAAAAGGAAAATGAGTGAACACTCACAAAATTTTCCCGAAAGTTTTTTTTCCTGACAAATGAACAACTAAACCTTAATTTTTCTTGCAAAATTCTTTTGTCAAATGAACACTCACAGGAAAATAATTTTCTTTTTCTTTTACTTCACCTCATTTCACTTTTTCTGGGAACCAATTTCCCACACAACTTTCTCGACAACTGAACGGAGCCTTAGGCTCATATATATATTTTTCCTTCATTGGAAAAAACCAAGTCAACCTATACTTGGATTATCTTTGTAGTTAACTACGTTGATTCCATCTATTTTATGCACTTTTTTTTTTATTTGGTTTTATAGATAAAGAGGTTCATTGAAAAGAGCATATTATCTTTCTTTTCTTTTTTTGAAACGACAACAATGTTTATTGAGAAATTGAAAAGAGCATATTTATACAAGTTGGTATATAAGGAGGGCATACCTTTTTATACGAAGTACTTTTATTCAATCTAATGGGGCAAATGAGAAATTTTATTTCAAATCTAATGGTGCATAATATATTTGTCGTTTATTTTAAAAATTAACGGGTCAACGACCACATATATATCAAATCCGTTATATGTATTGAGATAAATTAATAATATTCATCTATTGATGAGTACCTCATCAATACAAAATTTCAATTGCTTGATGATCTCAATGAGCTCTAAAATAAAAACGTCAAAATTGAACGTCAACATTGTAGAGGGGCCACTTCTGAGTATTCAGGGGAGAATGAGGTTTGAAAATGAAGAACCAAACAACCAAAATGAAAAAATGAAAAATGTGAAAATGCAAAAATGACCTTACCAAACACCCCCAAGAGTTTTTCTCATTCTCCTTTTTTCATTCTCATAGATGAGCCATGCGAAAAGACCAAAAAAACCCTCTCCATTGGTCACGGGATAAGTAGACAGTAGCCATGACTTTTTGTAGCGCCAAAAACATCCAAAAAAACATGTCTGTTTTATTTTTTCTTTTAGTTCGTATGTAATTTTTTTTTTTAATAATGATAGTTCGAAGTTAACATCAGTTTTTTTTGCAATTAGTTCGATTAAACTTAATTGTTAAGGTGCGCCATAAAAAATAAAAACAATGTTGGAGGAAAGTAAGAACAAAAAAAGACTTGAAACAATGAATATAATCTTAAAAATTGTTCGAGACTTTCAATTAACGAAGAAGAAAGCAATTTTACAATAAAATTTTAAAAAAAATTGATTAAAACATTATTCATACACAATTATAAATAACAAGCGGCAACATGGTAAAAAATTAACCCATAATTCATTTTCATCACATATCTTCCAAACACTACTCCTCTTGCAAAATGCATTCTGCACATATCATCCAAACACTTTACCAGATTCAAAATACATTCTAATTATAATCCAAAAAGTCAAAAAATCAAAAAGATGAAAATGAAAAGCAAAAAATTAAGCTCCCAAGCACCCCGAGACCTCTCCACTACTTTAATAGAGAAGGTAATTAAGGTTGATAGAGAATGTAAGTCTCCACTAGTTTAATCTTTTGTAACACTTGAAATGGCCTCCAAAGTGAGATTTTGCATCCTACATGCTTCTTTTTATACATTATATGCAATCAATTTTAAGTTTATTGTTGGGTAGTTATCATTAATTAGTGTATTTTAACTTTTGTTAATGTATCTACAATACATGGTACATAATCCGATACGATATGCAAAATGAAAAATCCGATACACGATACGTATTCCGATTTGAAACCACTTTTAATACAGTTACGAACTAAAAAAGATATCTTCACTCTCTCATGAACAGCTATGGGTAAGGTCCATTGAGAGCTGCTACGGGAATAGCAAGCTGTGCACAGATAACGCGCACAACGCAATTTTGGACTGGTCTCAGGTTCTACAAAGATGATCGGAGCCGATTATTTTGTTCAAAATATTTTATTTAGGGTTCCCATAAAAAATTAGCTCAATCCGATACGGTAAGAACGTTTACGAAATGTCTAACTTTGCTTCAAAATTTGGCCTGAATTTTGAAGCAAAGTTGGACGTTTGTGAATGCCCTTATTGATATCGGATGGAACTGATTTTTTATGGGAACCCTAAACAAAATATTTTGAACAAAATGAATGACTCCGATCGTCTTTGTGAGACCCAAGACAGGTCCAAAATTGCATTGTGCGCGCCGTCTGTGCTCGGGACCCACACTAATGGTATGGAGGAAAGCTTCTGAAGAGTGAAGTACATTGCTTCAGGAGCACTGAATATGTAGTAGAATGAGATATATGTTGTTATCATCATGCATAAGTTGCACTCATAAAGGGAGGGCAAAATTGGTAATTAGCTATAATGATTTGGGTATTTTGGTAATTCAACGGAAAATGGGAAAAAGACCTCCCAACCCCCTTTTCCATTCTCGCTTCTTTTGTGAAAATGAGTGAATTGGCTTTCTTTTTAAAAAAATTCGGGGACGGGTTGGAGGCGGGGACAAACATATCCCCGCCCCGAACCCTACCCGTACCCGTTCCCCGTTGTGTATCTGGCCCCGTCCCATCCCCGAATCCCCGTTGTCCATTATGGCGTTGTTTTTTTTTTTTTTGGTTATTATTGGTGCCTCAATGGACTTTGTTTGAGATCTGTTGTTTTCCTGTTTTGTTATTATTGACGTTATTAGTGACGCCTCAATGGACATTGTTATTTGAAACTTGGCAGAAGGAATTTCTTGGAATTTTATGTTGTTTGAAATCTGTGATTTTTTTTTTAAGTTAACTTTGGATCCCCGAATCCCCGTTCCTTGTTTAGGGCGGGGATGGAGGGAAGAAACAAATTCTTGTTGGGGATCGGGTCGGGGATGGGGACGGGAAAGTAATTTGGGGATTGGGGATAAAGATAGTACCCTTCGGCCCCGATCCGTCCCCATTGCCATCCCTAAAATGAGTTCTGCCTCAATCTGCCAAACAGCCAGAATAAGAAAAGGAGAAAATGAGAAGTGGAAAAGGGGGCTGCATACCACTACAAAACAATACTTAAAAAAATGCGCAAAAGCATGTTAAACAGTTAAAAGACAGTTATGGGATAATAAAATAGTGCTCTATTTTATTTTTTGGTCTCTTGTATTCGAGTCCGGCTATGATGCTCCCATAAAAAACCACTGGTTTTGGGAGCATGATACTCCCATCAATTCTGAACCCTAGGATGTGATCCCTTTTAATCCTGGCCATTCATCAAATCAATTCGTCTCTCTCCTCTCTTTCTCTCACTACCTCCTACTCCGGTTACACTGAAAAACGTGAAAGCCCTAACTTTTCCTCCCTCCTCTCTCTGTCGATGCAAAACTCGCCCCCTCAGCCAGAGTAAAACTTGCCCCCCCTCCGCCTCCTGACCTCCGCACCTGCAGCTCCTCCACGCCCCTCCTCCACAGCTCCTACTCCTCTTGACCTCCACAGTCCACGATGAGGTAACTCTCTCTCCCTCTCTCTCTGAAACCGTAATGTAGGAGGCAGAGAAATTGCAATTTTTTTTTATGCTTCCGTAGTGATTAAAAGAACCCTACGGGTTTGTTTTTAGTACCAGTGATTGAGTTTTTTGAACTGCCAAACCCTTATTTTTTCTTCTCTTTTGTGAACTGCCAAACCCTTCTTTTTTCTTCTATTTTCTCAAACTCTAATAAGTTATCTTCAGCGGATGGGGCGGCGTAGGGGGTGGATGACGGTGGGGTGTGTAGGGGTTTTGGGTGGGTGGGTGGGGGTGGTTGTGGGGCGCCGTATGGGGCAGAGGAGTAGGTTTGCTGGGATGACGGGGGGCCGCCGGAGTAGGGTTGCTGGGACGGTAGGGGGCCGCCGTAACCGTAGCCATAATTATAATGGGAGTATTATACTAGTCAAAATGTTGGAACTACTCCATATTAAATGCATTGTACATATGTATTCAACCTTGCTTTTGACAAACTAACTATCAATTTTTTATTTAACAGGTCTATTTGTTTTAGGAGTTGAAAATGGTTAAAGAAGACCATAATGCTGTTCCAAATTAAAGCATCCTTGCAATGAATGGATATATTCCTTGTATGTCTTTTTGAGACTTTGAGTATCTTTTAATGGCCACAAGTTGTTTTTGAGACCTTGCTATATTCATTTTGTTTTTTTCTTGTATTTACTTGGGTTTTCTTTCAATAGAATTGAACTGTGTTTGGGCTTCATGACTGTTGCTATCTTGAAAAGAAAATGAATTTGGTTGAACTTGAGACCATAGGATTAGCAGTTTGTCTTGTTATTTTGTTTGTAAACAGTGCCTCGTGCAGAGCTGTGCTAGCTATCTATCCTTTTTTCTGGTCCGGGCTATCTATCCTTTCATTATAGTGTCTTCTTACACGAGTTTATATTTCTTTTGTTATATATAGGTAGGATATAACGAAAGTTGTTCCTAGTGTGGTTTCCAATTACTAGTGTTGTCGCTTATGTGAAACGTGATGTTCGAATTGAATGAATGAGCAGCCATTGAAGACTTTATGCCATGTGTGCTCCACTTGGAGATTTGTTACGTGATTTGCTTGGAGATTGAGACCAATCTCAATCTGGCTTCTTCCCCTCACAACTAAGTATAGATATGTAATCTATGAACTGATACAAAAGTGAAGCAGAGAAAATTTTAGAGTGCGAGACATTGGGTTGGGTTTCCTGTTTTGGGTTGGGTTGAGTGAAACCATGGCGGATAATTTCAGCGTACCTCGTTAGGAAACTATTTAAACCATGGGGTCAGTGAAACCATGGCGGTCCTAAACACATTTGAAAACAATTTAAAGAAGTTAAATAACTAGTCTCAAGAAAACAGTCACAGAATCTGCAGTTCCATAAACTTTAACGCAAAAACTGACTTTGCACAAGAATAATTAGGACACAATCTTTATGCATTTTTTTAGGTCTACGAGTCTAGTTTCAAAATCAGAAATCGGATCGCAATTTCATCGCTCGAGCTAAAAATTATGGCCGTTCCCCCAACACGTGTCTGTGCAGTCAGCACAGTTCCGAAACTGCGCGCGGTGAGGTTACGAATTTCTACAGAATTTAATACTTCGAATCTGATCCCGAAATTTTTACCATAGATAAAGGACTCATAGAGGAACTCTCAATAAAAATCTCATAATTTTAGGAGCTTAGGAACTGCCTCAAAAAAATTCCCCAAAAACAGGTCAGACAGAAGGTTTCTCAAACCTGCAGATTTTCCAGAAATTTCATCTCCGGTTCTTCCTGCGATTTTAAACTCTTTAACCCTTCCAAACTGCGATTTTAAACTCTTTAACCCTTCCAAACTACTTCTAACTCACATCAAACCTCACTAATCATGGTCAACCTCATAGATATAGAAGAGCTACTTCAAGAACACCCAATTCATGCATCAAAACAAAAACAGTTTATGTTATCATTATTTGTTATCATTATCAATGTCTATGTGAACTTCTAGCAACCTAGTGTTTTTGATATTCAATTTGATGTACAATATTTTTTTGTAGCCAAGAATAGTCGAAGATGACTAAGAAAAGTTCATCAAAACGAATGGTAACTACAATTTTTTCTATAGTTGTGTTTATCCACATGTTACAATTCGTTTGGACCACTCATTATTTCTAATATTTGGTTATTTTGTTAAATGTAGTTGAGATTCACTTCTGAAGAGGGTAGGAACAACTTGATTTTGGACTTGATCCTTTGTGAGGAGAACGTAATCAGGAATGAAGTCATCCGAAAGGCTCAAGAAAAATACCACAACACTAGAAGGATAATTTGATACCACGGCGCCTTTGTGGCTTTTGTTGTAAACTTGATTTCAATCATATTGTAAACTTGATGAATGTGAGGTGCCTTTGTGGCTTTTGTTGTAAACTTGATATGGCAAATACTGTCTTCACTTTAGATCATTCTATTGTTCTGTTGATATTGTAATGGTAACAGCTCGTTGTAATAGTAGCAGCTGACTGTTATGCTCCTTGTTTGTTGTTGTTGTCTAATCAAATGACCAGCTGTTATGGTGATCTGTTCTGTTATGGGACTGTTTTGGACAGTTTTTTTGTTGCTGTTGCTGTTGCTATACTGATAGTTTTCTGTTGCTGCTGTTGTTTGCTGACTGTTATTGAACTGCTGCTACTGCTGTCCAGGTGTTGTTTAAGCTACAGATTGTAAACTTGATGAATGTGAGGTGCCTTTGGAAAGTATAACCATAAAAAGAGGTATAAAAGGCCATAGTAAATGGTAAGTATAACCATAAAAAACATAAAATTTTGGGAAGCTTCATTAGATTATTGTGAAATACTTATTCGAGATTTTTCAACTTACGATCATTTGGTAAGTTGGTATGAGGTAATCATCATAACTAATTTCAGTTTATTCTTGAAAAAAACTTACTTGGTGAGCTTCTTCAACTTGTTATGGAGGTTCTTCTTAAATCTTCATTTTTTTTGGACAAGAGAAGAGATGAATGTGAGCTTTTTGGACAAGAGGAGAGATGACTGGGAGCTAGAGGAGTTAGAGTGTTTGCAGGGTTTAAGGTAGGTGTGAAGAAATCAAGTACCATTAATGTCATAATTGGTGGTAGGTAAACAAGGTAATTGACAAAATGTGAACAAGTTTGTGTGGTAAAACTGGTCTAAGGATATAGTCGTTGTTCCCTTATTTCATGGTAAGTATTGTCAACCACATGGTAAGTTTTATCAACGAATATTAGTTCGTCGTAAAAATTCAGTTTTTGTGGTATCTCTAGCCATATTCTTTGGTAAGTAATCTTTATTCTATAGTAAGTATGACATTAATGACGGGTAGGTATACATTAATGTATATCACCATTAATGTCTTATTACCCATTAATGCCTTATTACCTACCACATTAAATTTTATTTGAATATATTGTATTACTTTTATGATAAATTAAATAAAAGTAGCCATATTAATAAATTTACTTTTAAAAAAGGATCAAATAAATGAGATATTTCAATTTGCTGGTTCACTAGTGGTTATTCTTACATTAGCAAAGTGATCAATGTTAACCTCAAAGTCTTTTACTCCTTCATTTGTTAAGTGATCAATGTTCACCATCAAATAACCATTAGTCAACCTACTTTAGCCAATTATATTAATTTCCACTAATCACTAACATTCAACATCATTGTTAACTACCACATCTGTCAAATATGATCCTAATCGATTCAAATTGTTTGATCAATTGCCTGAACATATAACCAGATCAATCAATTACAAATGAACCAATTCGATCTCGTTAATTGATCGCTGCCAAATATATTATTATCAACACTATTAGTTGTTAGATTTGTAAAATATATCATATTGATCACTATAAACTATATTAATGAATTTGAATGGCCTAATTGTGGCATCATTTGACAAAAATATTCAATCACTATCAAACAAAAATATATTTATCGTACAATGTTGTTGTAACAATCAACTTGTGGCATCATTTTATAATATATATTAACTAAATTTGTAAGCTATCAAAATATTAATAAATATCTTGTTTTTTCCATAATATTTAAAACTAAGTTACTTAAATATATCTATAATAAAGGATTATTTAAAAATTAATCAATTAAATACATTTATAATGTCATTTGGAAATTATGGAAAATATTTTCCAAATTTTTATATTTTCATAACCAATTAAAATTTTAAACTAGATTTATAAATGAACACTATTTTTTAGATAATTTTTCTAATATAAAAATCCCAAAAATCTGCAAATTTTCCCGCCAAAAATTAGATACTTTTTTTTTTTTTTTTACTTAATGGCAACTTGTTACCTGACCAACCGGTTATAGTAAGCGTTGCCTGTTTGTGTGGTAAGTATTAGCTTATACAATGGTAAGTTTTGCCTTAGTAAATGGTATAAGTTGCCTGTTCTGTGGTAAGTAATCCTCCATTTTTTTGGTCAAAACCACCTCGTTTTCAACAAAACTACCCTAGTTTTAGTTTTGGGTTTCAATCCAAGGGTTGGGATTTATCTGATTTCAATCCAATGGCTGTAATTCATGGGAGTATGATGCTCCCATACCACTTGGGAGCATCATAGAAGTTTTGCTTGTATTGAGTATTCAATGCCTTAGTGGAATGAGAAAGGAACTTGCTTGTTACTTTTATTTTAATGGTCCCAATGGCTTTAAAAAGTGTGAAGGGTCGGTGTAGTTGAAGAACAAATATAGAGTTAAACTTGAACTCTTCGTTAAGGGTTGTTAAAACAAAGTATTTATTTTTAATTTTCAAGTTTAAAAATAATGAACTTATTAAAATAATTTGCTATGCAATATTAATAGATCTCGATGAGATCTTTTGAACGGTATAAAGAAAAATCAAAAAATTATTTTTGTAAATACATTATTTTCAAAGTTTGGAAAACACAAATAAATACTTATTTTTTAAAAACTCTTAGCGGAACAATATTTTTTTCCTACGGTAACTCGGGAAAAGGAATTGTTCACTTCTCACTAGCCTAGTTTTGAACCCAGTAGGTCCAGGGAAATTTATAACGATCTTTTAATTATTACAGTAATTAATTACTTTTGAAGCATACACTGGGCCAATAATGTAGATGATCCAAACCACTTTCCACTAGGGTTGTTCTTTTAAAAAAGTCAAAGTGGCTTATTTTTTGTTCTTATTCAAATTTTTTTCGTATCACTTGGCTTATCATATTTTTTTTGGGGATTATTGCATCCTCATGACAAGAGGAATCTAAAAAGTAAATTTTTTTGATCGAAATCCAATATTTTTTAAATAAAGAAGAAAAAAGTGGCTTATTGGTTTATTTTTCGTCTTTATTCAAAAAAAATTGGATTTCGATCAAAAAATTTTACTTTTTAGATTCCTCGTCATGAGGATGTAATAATCCCTAAAAAAATGATGATAAGCCAAGTGATACGAAAAAAATTTGAATAAGGACAAAAAATAAGCCACTTTGACTTTTTTAGAAGAACAATGTGAATAAATTGTTGATTACAAGACAAAAAAAGAATTAGTGGAAACGGCCCCTAAATTCTAGTATCGTTTGAGAAGATGATTCACGAAAATACTTATCTTAAGCGGACAACAGTAAATATCAAACATCTTCATATTTTTTAGGACAAAGTTTACTTTGACCTCATGTGATTTGGGCCTTATGCAAATACGCCCCATGATTCGAAAGTGAGGACATTATCCACTGGCTTGTAAAAATGAGCAGATTGACCCATTTTCGTCCATTTTAACGCCAAATGTGAAACACTCAGATTATGAGCGTGCGAGGCATTGGGATATATAGATTTAAGACGATTTTGCCCTCTTACTTACCAAAATCCACATTTCTAACCCCTCTCTCTTCTCCACCCAAAACCCCAATTAATATACAACCATACACATTTACACACACCAACTACTCACATCAAACATGGGGTTCGTTTGAAGATCTAAGATTTTGGATTCTCCTTCTGTGCACAGTATTCAATAAATTTTATTTTAATCATTAGAAAAATAATATTTGCATTCCAAAAATTAATACAGACAATCTAAAATCATTGTAATTTCAAAGCTACTTTTCTTTGACTTTTGGAGTACCACCGTCAATTTTTAGAGCGTCAATATCATTTCCCTAATTATTACTCTCAGTTTTTTCTCTATCTCTGCGCACTCATTATCCAAAATCCAAATACCAAAACGAACATGGTAAGACGTCTCTCTTCTCCACCCGCAGACCCATTTCTAATCCCCTCTCTCTTCCCCCCTTCTTCCCCACCCACGACCATGCCTACTTCGGAGCTGCAGTATTTACCTGATTGGACTACCCCCAAAAACAGTTCGAAATCGACTCGAACTTGAGTTTAGTGGTTGCGAAATCGAACAGGTCAGAGCCGTACCCACAAAATCGAACAGACCTGTGTCAATTAGGGTTTGATTCCAGTGGGTTCAGCTCCTTGCTGTGACGATAAAACATGGCCTACTTCCTGATTAGATCCATGAGAGATGGTTAATGTGGGTTTCACAATAGGAAAATCAATGCATCAGTTGATCTGGAGTCCAGCATGCAAGGTACCGCTTTGCATTTTAACAAGATTATGAACAGGAGTTGCCTACGCAGAATAATTTTGTGACTATTGGCAAACTTGTGCTTACGTAGTAGAACATTAGTAGTAGACCAGTAGTAGGAGGTAAAAATGAAGCCCTAAAAGTGCAGTGCTTAATGAGTGTCTATCCCATATGCCTGCACAAATAATTAAGTTCTGCAAGTTAACACCAGATAGGCAATGTATTGCTTTATATTCAACCTTTTCCGTTGCGGAAATGGTATCTTGAAGGCAGGAAACTGATAGAAAGTCCCCCGTACAAGATATCATTGAAGAAAATTTTCCTCATTTGACTCTCTGATAGATTATGTTGAAGGCTTGAAGCATTCAATTCCCCATAAATTGTTCCAAAATGATGACTCCTATTGTAGTTCGGAACTTGCTTATTCGTTTTCTGATCTTTGAATCTGTTTTAAAAGATCTCATTTTTAAGTACCCTTCTTGTATGTCTGAATCTTTGCTCATCCAAACTCCCTAGTGCCATTGTTTTTTGTATGATGGCCAGTTTGACATAATGGTAAATCATGTGTCATGTGTGTGTGTGTTTGTATTTTTGTATCTGTTTGAAATTTTCACTTTCTCCTTCATTTTTTATCCAATTGTGCTTGGAATTTAACTGGATATGTGGCAATGAGAATCTTTTTTGGGAGTCGTTGAATTGAAATTTCAACTTATGTACTAAACTAAGTTTCATATTTTCTAGGTAACAATGGAGTCGTGGACACTTGGGCCCCTGAGACCAAGTTGGAGACCCACAGGGTACTAATTCATAACTTCATCAGCAAGGGGCCAAGGACTATGCTTGAACATAAATTGGCCAAAGGTAAGTGCACTGTCACCTATATGTGGCAATGAGGATTATGCTTGAACATAAATATGCCAATTAGCCGATTGGGATTTGAACCAGAACCTCATAGACCTTGCAAGTGCATGCATTTCACTGGTGATGCTTGGAATCGAGTCAAAGTGGCAAATTTACAATCATTTTGAAGCATAAAACCTGTAATAAGATGGGGCTTTAGTGCTTTACTCTTTAGCCCATTGAGTGCAAGGATATGACAAAAGTCAAAAATTGATTTGCATTGGAAAACCAAAATAATCTCCAAAGAAACAAAGAAGTCTTGATTTCTCTGGTTTCAAACTATTTCTAATCGATTCAAATAAAATAGGAGCCCAACGGGGATGATTATTCTGTAGTTGGATACACTTCGTTGGACTAGATTGATAATTTTGTTTCCTTCAGTTCAACATGGTACCCACTTTAACTCATAATAATTATCTGACTTTGCATTTGTGGTCATTTCTCGGAACACATATCTTCCTTTAGGATATTCATGCATGGTGTCTTCAATTCACAACTATTGTTTATCACATTTTAAAACTAGTGACAGCACAGTAGAGTGATGGGACTATCTGGTTAGTCCGATATTTTACATTAGTCAACTTGGAACCCTGTGCAAATTTTTAAATAGACCTTTTATTGAACCCATCATTCTAAAACAAGGAATTAATTGGCGATTAATTGGCTCGCTAGCGGGGCCTATCCTATTATGTCCGACTAACGATTAATTGCTGATTCCTGATCAATATGGACTGATTAATTGCTGATTAATCTGATTAATCGGTCGAAGGTGGCCGACTGCCCGATTAGTGCCTAGCGACTTTTAGAACATTGATTAAACCTTATTCAATCAGAAAGGAACATGACATGATTATGTTTTCTAATTTGACTGAGGTGGCATTAACACACTATTAGATAGGTGAGAGAATAGTAAGAGTATGGGTAGAGAGTGGAATAAAGTGCAAGATAACATTACTTTGGATGGTGCAACTGAATCAGGAATAGTTTCCTACTGACAGCAAAAGTACTTAACTCACCATATGGGATGAGCAAGAGAAACAGTTATAGGTTTTGGTGCCATGTTGCAGTTGAATATGTGTTATTGTCGAGTAGTATGTTGAGTTACTGTGTTGTGTCTATAAGCCACATGCTCTCACTCCCTAAAATTTCTTAAATGACTCGACTCTTGTTTTGATGTGCAGAGGAATGATAAGGGAGACCAAATTAGAGGAGAGAATATGAAAGAACTTTTTATGCTTTGGGTAAGGTACCTTGCCAAGACATGGAAATAAATGTGCTTTTGTTTTTGGTCCTGATGACCATTTTCCACTTAGGTTCCGATTTTATATTCTGGAGCATCTGTTGATTATCTTCATACCTTGGGGATGGTTCCTAATAACAATATATGGCGCTTGCTAACAGACACGGAGACACAGATGGCCATGTGCAAGAGCTACCTAAGGAACTGTTGGAATACTGTTAGGTAAAGTATGCATGGCTTCTTATGCTCAAGTCCAGTAAGAAATGTATCAAATGGTTTCATATTTTGCCGCTAGTAATCTCCAGATGGCTTATTTGTAAGTATCATGTGTTTCTAAGTTGGTTCTCATTGTCCTCTCGTACTAGCATGCTGCATTATTCTCCATAAGCTCCTAATAATAGTGACTTAATTACACATGGTTTGCTTTCATTGGTCCTCTTATATCATACTGCTGCTTAGTGCTTTATAAGTAACTTTGGAGTGTGCTTTATATAACCTCATTCTCATGCCTTGGCATAAGCAAATAATTCCCATGTGTATTCATCGTTTTGGGTCCCCATTAACTCGTGTCTGAGTGCAAGAAAATGTTATTGGTAATGGGATTTTGAGTGGTTTTGTTTTTTTTACTCTTTTGTTTTGCAGATGCTGCACAAATGGGGGTGACAAAATTCTCGATCAACCTCCAGACATGAGGTGCATTCCCAGAGCATGATAATGAATTATAACCTGTATCAGTTTGCGCTTCAAATTAATAAATCAGAGTGTGCTTCTGCAGATCGATTATCTTCCTTATTTGTTGCGATTGCTGCAATCTAATCTTTCTAATGATGTCTTCTCACTCTCCGATATTTTTGGATTTGACATAGATGTCAGGGAAAAAAGTAAAAGGGATACGGTAAAAGGGGAGTATCTTATCCACATGTAGTTTAAAATAACTCTGTCTGATCTACCTCTTTTTTTAATTATAGTGAACTTTTGACAGTAAATTCGTATTGACGGATCCAGGGATCTAGAACTTCGACTCTATGGAGTGTCTCAAGTTCCATTTAGTAAATCAATAGAATTACATCAAATAGAAGTTTCTCTCTAAGAAATTCGAACAGTAGCTAGTAGTATTGCTCAAGCATTACTATCACAACATTATAATGTCCATAACGAGGAGTCGAGTCGAACTATTGGCTCAATAATTGGCATCCTGGAAGCAGTTGGATCACAGGTACTAACACAGGCAATTGTATGCCGCTGGACCACTTAGTTCTAGACTAGAAATATCTGCCACTGCTATTACATAGTTGGATACGGATCCTAGTCCTCTATGTTAGGCTCTCAATTTGCAAGTGTCATCTTCCAAGTTGGGCCAATTCTCTCACTAGAGCCTCTAATTCCTTCCAAGAACTCCCACCTACCTTAACTGCTTCTATTGCCTTATCGTTCAACTCCTTTGCTTTAACCTTTTGGGCAGTATTCTCACTCATTGACTCGGCAATTGTCCGAGCCAACTCAACCGAGTCTGGAACTGAATCCGCACCCTCACAAACGCGAACTGCTGCTCCCATGTCCTCCACCAAAAGTCTAGCATCCACAAATTGGTCCGCCTCCATGGGCCAAGCCAGTATCATAACCCCCGCCACTACCCCTTCCAACAACGAGTTCCACCCACAATGACTCAGAAACCAACCCACGGCTCGATGACTTAGTATCGAAACTTGCGGGGCCCACCCCTTTACCACCATACCCCTCTCGGATACCCGATCCTCAAACCCGTCAGGAATGACACCGTACCCATCAGCTGTTTGTTGGGCGGATACCGACTTGACAACCCAAACGAACCGGATTCCACTGCGTTCAAGCCCGGAAGCCAAGGCCTCCATTTGGTCCCTTTTCAACAACTTCTGACTCCCAAAGCACACATACACCACAGACCCATCAGGACACCCATCAAGCCATGACAATACACCACCACCCGAATTTTGATCCGGGTTGACACGACCCATCGCTTCATCCCCACCCACCAAGCTAAGCGGACCGACTCCCCAAACCCGCCCGTGACCCATTTCCTTCCTCAAGTGATCTAGATACTCTCCCTCCAATCCATCAAATGAATTGAAAATACTCCCCCAACTTCTAGTATTTGCAAGAAACCCATCCCTAACCCAAAGGAACTCGGTATCAGGTTCAGATTCTCTGTACACCCGGAACCCAGAAGGTAGATGCTCCATGGCAAAACACGGCGACCGCGGTAAATTGGGGAAATTTACCGTGGGTAAAGAGCAGACAGTTTTGACATTCTGCAATAGAAAGTTAAGCACAGAGGTAAAAAATGCCCCAGATGAGTAAAAAGCTATTCTAGGGATACCAAGTTGGCTGGCTAGGTGTAGGGTCCACCCAAGGAAGAAATCAGAGATGAGGGCCACAGGGGGATTAGGGTGGGACTTAAACCACTGGGTAATTGGGTCATGGAGCTTTCCCAGTGCGTGTATGATCGGAACGTTGCCGGAGTTTCCGATGTCCTGGGCGTTTTCGACGCCGGCAGGTAGAGATGGGTGGTGGGGTAAGGGGAGGACTAGGGTTTTGATTGATGGGTGTGCTGAGAGAAGTGGGTTTAGGGTGGGGAGGTTTTTGGGTGTGACTAGAATTGTTAGGGTGAGGCCATGGAGGGCTAGTTGGTGGGTTAGGTCTAGGAGTGGAAGCATGTGGCCTTGAGCTGGGTATGGGAAGATTAGGATGTGAACTGATTTGGAGGAGTTGGACATGGTGATTGTGTCTTTCTTGAGAGAGAGAGAGAGAGAGAGAGAGAGAGAGAGGTGTGAGGATTGTAGTACTTGTAATATGTTTATAAACAAGTTGGAAAACGAAGATCAACCCCAAAGAGGTTGACTTTACTTCCTTGTAAAGTTTTAGTTTCGATTCTTCTCGCTAGAGTCACCTTAGATTATTTGGGGGCTGAATCAACCTTGAACCTTCTTGAACCTTTCTTTCCGTTGCTGCACGTTGGTGGGATGACGTAGTGGCTCATGTACCTGCAAACCGGAGGGAGGTGTTCCTCCGGGAAGAAGCTCCGACAAACAAGTCAGTATGTGTGGGAAGAAGAAGTTTAGTAAGAAAGTATGCTAGGAGAGAGGAGAAAGTAGTAGTGAATGTTTTTCAGACCCCTGCCCTAAAAGGGGTACTTCTCTATTTATAGGCAAAGATTTGGAGTGCTGAACAAGTTGGCAGTGCCTTGCTCGCGCGTTGCTACGCTCGGGTGACGTCACATGTCAGAGGCATTTAATGAACGCCACCCTTTGAGGATTGCAGAGCAGCATTAGTTAATGTTAGAGATGTCACATCGAGCAGAGACGTCTAATCGGTTATCAGAGAAGGCACC
The DNA here is from genome assembly GCA_018127125.1 of Rhododendron griersonianum. Classification (NCBI taxonomy): domain Eukaryota; kingdom Viridiplantae; phylum Streptophyta; class Magnoliopsida; order Ericales; family Ericaceae; genus Rhododendron; species Rhododendron griersonianum. The sequence continues at coordinate 10,941,741 of CM030799.1, read as the reverse complement.
ACGCTTATCAACGAAAGCTTTCAGAACGTTCCTCAACAACCACGACATTGCATCACCCCGAGTGGACATATCACTGAATTTTTTCAGTCCCTCCGAGTGTAAACAGTCTACCGAACAATAAAAGGTCCTCCGAGCAAGAAGGCTTCTCCGAGTGATGGAAATACTTTTCGAACGGAACGGGAACCCAATCGTTTGGATACGTAACTGAGGCTTGACAAGGTGCCCAGGACCAGTTTGTCGTTCGGGAAACACGTGGCATGGGGTGACCCGACTTATAGACAAACTGAGACAACTGAACGGTGGGTTCACATGGTGGTCCCCTTGCATCATTTGAACCCTCGGATATTTCGGCCCACTACCGATTACATGGAAGCGTGGCAAGAACTGTTGGAGAAATTGTACTGATGCGCGCATAAACTGGTAGAGACAGCTTGCGTTAAAAGGAAAAAAGTTGGAAGAACAAGGACAGAAGAGTATGTGGAAAGTCATTTTGGCGCAAAATGGTTTGTCGTGCTATGATTTCTATTGGAGGAAAAAGAAAATACTACATCTTCATGCTCCATTCTTGTAAACTTAATTTTCTTTTTTGTTTTGTTTGTCTTTCCTGAATTTTTTTAGATTCGCGTGATATTTTTTAAATTAATTATTTGTCTCGACAGGAGTAGTCTTATTTGAATTTTTCTAACATTGATACATATTTTTATACTTTTCCGATTCGACGAACGATTAACCCTAAAAATTACGATTAATAACTAAATAAAAAGTTACGAAAAATAAAAATACCGAAATTAAGTTTCAGGCCAAATTTTGAAGCAAAATTGGACGTTTCGCAAATGTCTTTTCCGATATCCGATTGAGCTGATTTTTTACGGAGACACCCTAAAAAAAATGTTTTGATCAAAATGAGCGGCTGTGATCATCTTTGTGGGATCTGAGACCGGTCTAAAATCGCTCTGTGCGCGCTCTCTGTGCACAACTTGTTGTTCCCGTTGCAGCTCTCGGATGGAAACACAATTTTACGCCACTTTTTGTGTAGCATCTTAATAAGTCCTACTTGTAACAACTTTCCATTCAATAATGGACCTGACCCATAGCTGTTCATGTGAGAGTGTAGATATTTTTTAAAGTTCGTAACTGTACCCATTTTCATTCGAGCTATGTCAGGAAAGCAACTTTAAAACAAACTTTCCGACCCTACTGTGTTTTAAGCTGTCGAACATGATCCCACGTACATTGAACATCTCCGAACATAATTGTGACGGAACTATGTCCGAAAATTGTGTTAGTAGACTCTTTGTTTTCATTCATGATAGGGCCTAAATATGTGGGGCAAGAGTAACACCATCATGATTCATGTCATGTCTGGATCATATGGTGCGTGGGACCAATGAGAAAATTATTTCATCTTTCGGTCACGTGATGTGCCAAACTTTTTGTTCTTAACCTACTATGATGTGCCCTATTATTAGGGATGATATTGTTTCTGTCGGTTTTTTCTCAAAATTTTCACCGAACCGAATCAATCGGTTTCCTCCCATCCCAAACTGACACCAAAACTGATGAAAAACCGTTCAGTTCGGTCCATCTTTTATCGGTTTGGTTCGGTCGTTTTAGTCGGTTTGGAGACAAACAATAAAAAAATTGCATTCACTATCAAAAAGGCATGTTTTGTAAATAAATTTCAAAAAAAAAACCCAAATCTATGTAAGAGACGAGTTTCATCTACCGTGATGCCGTTCAAACGATTTGATTTCCGACCTGAGATTCATGGAGGAGAACTCTGATATTCGTGGGGGGAAGAGGACAAGAGAGAATGTGAGACTGTACAGAGATTCAAAGAGAGAGAGAGACGAAGAGAGAGACACGGGGAGAGAGAAAAGTGTCGGCCATGGAGGTTCATGGCTGCTTGGAGGAGAAATCAGACTAGGAGATCAGAGGCGTGGGATTGGACAGGTAAGTATTAGAGGTTACAGAAAATTGGCCGTAGGTCCAAGACAATAGGCCCAAATAAGAGTCCAGTCCAGCCCAAGTTTTTGTAGCCTTTCCAATCCATTACCGCCGTTTATTTATTGTCCAAGGTCCATGAAATGACAATGGTGTCCTTCGGTATTTAAATGTGTTCTTTCAAACCTGATTTCATAAAACCAGCTGCGCTCTCTCTCTCTCTGTTCTTCTGGCCATTGATCATCGCGACTTGCTGATCCCGACGAGGTGAGATCTCTCTCTCTCTCTGCGTTCAGGTTAGGGTTCGTGATCTCTCTCTCTCTCTCTCTCTCTCTAATTCGTAACTATCTCTTTTTTCTCTGTCACAATGCGTTCTTTCAAACCTGATTTCAAACCTGCGTTCTGTCATTGCTGCGAGAATTGGAAGATATTCTTCTCTCTCTCTCTCTCTCTCTCTCTCTCTCGTAATTGTGTTTATGCTTTGTGCGATCTATAATTTGTGTTATCTGTCATTGTTCAGCATTTTGTGCTGCAGTTGTTGTACTAACATTTATCTTGTTTTTTATTGGTGTTTGATAGTGTAATTAGGAATGATAGAGAGAGCAAAGTGAAATAGATAATGTTATCTGTTTGACAGTTAAGATGGATACAGATAGCAAAGTGTACTAGATAATGTTATCTGTCCTCTTATACCTGTGTTTGTGTTTGATTTTGCAGAGTAGAATTACACTATTTCAATGGCTGCTTCTGTTCTACTAATGTGCAAATATGGTGAAGTAACTCTAGTTGTTATGGTTACAAAAGGTTTTGGATTCAATGATCTTGTGCAAAGCATTTGTAACAAGTGGGAGAATTTGGCTTCTAGTAAATTTGGGCTTTTATATGCGGTTGCTGATCATCATAGTTGTGTTTTGGACAATGATGAAGATTTTGGTTGCATGATTGCATTAGTGCATATGGTGTGAATTGTATTGATGTTTCTGTTGGGATCATTTCTTCTTCTGTCATTGAATGTGGTAAAAGTTTGGCTACACAAAATGGTGAATGTGGTGGAAGTTTTGAGTATGGTGAGTGTAGTAGTCTTGTTGGAGAGGAAGAAGATCCCCTTGACAAATTTTGTCCTCATTATGAGACGGCACGTCTTTCTGCGGGTTGGGTTAATTTGATTTCCCATGTTGGCCAGGAGTTTAGAGATGGTGTACTAGAGTTTAGGACTTGTTTGTCCAAATACGCCATTGAAGTTGGATTCAACTTTAAATATTTGAAAAATGACCAAACAAGAGTAACAGCTGAGTGTTCTAAGAAGCTAAATGGCTATACATGGTTTATTCATGCTACTTTGGAAAGATCGAATCAGTTTTTTGTTGTTAGAGAGCTTCACAAAGAACACAATTGTGTTGGTACATTTTTCAGTTCCAAAAATCCTCGGATGACGTCAAAAATTGTTTCCAAAGAGATTTTTGAGGAGATTCGTTCGAATCCATCTTATGCACCTATACAGGCTTTGAGACATTTTGAGAAACGGTATGGTAGTATGATAGGTTATCACCATGCATGGTTAGGAGTTGAGATGGCAAATAAGGAGTTATTTGGTGATTTTGAATTGTCTTTTGACAAACTCCGGTGGTATGCTGCGGAAGTAAAGGAGAAAAATCCAGGCACAGTCATGGATGTGGAATATTGTACTGAGACAGGCCGTTTTACAAGATTCTTTCTGGCGTTTGATGCTTGCATTAGAGGTTTCAACTATTGCCGCCCTATCTTGGCACTTGATGGTACCTTTTTGACGGGGAGATACAAAGGAACGCTTCTTGGAGCTATAGGAAAGGATGCTAATCAAGGTTAGTTACTTTTTCCTTGCTTTATTTTGAAAATTGCAGAGTTGAAGTTGACAGTTATGGTTATCTATTGAAGTTGTTGGCATATAAAACACATTCCAGAATTTCACAGTTTACCACATCTGTGTGTTCTTATCAACATTTAGAGAACATATTTTGACAGTTATGGTTATTTATTGAAGTTGTACTGAGAATATATATATATATATATATATATTTTGTTATCTTTTATTGGTGTAGGATTATTCCCTCTTGCTATTGGTGTTGTGGACTCTGAGACTGATGACAATTGGTGCTGGTTTTTGAAGAAGTTGTCAACTGTTATTGTATCTGATCGGTCTGTCACGTTCTTATCGGATCGTCATTCTGGTCTTTTAAAGTATGTGCCTGCAGTTTTTCCAAATGGCTTTCATTCTTACTGTTTGCAGCATTTGAAGGGAAACCTAAGGGATAAGATTTCTGGTCGATTATCAAATGGGTTTAGGGAGAATTTAGTCAATATGTTCAACGATGTTGCACATGCCCCTACGGTGTTAATTTTCAAGAAGGCTCTTGATGAGCTGTGTACTGTTGGTGGAGCGAGTGTAAAGAACTTTGTTGAGTCATTACCTGTTGAGAACTGGGCAAACGCGTACTTTAAAGGTAAACGATATGGTGACATGACTTCAAATGCTGCTGAGTCCTTTAACAACCAGATTCTGAAATTCCGTCATTTGCCAATATGTGATTTGGTTGATAAAGTAAGGGTTCTTTTGATGGACCAAATGTGTGAAAGGAAACAGCTGTCGAGCAAGTGGAACAGCTCTGTTTGTCCTGTAATGGATAAAAAGTTGATTGCCCGTTTTGATAAAGGTCGTACTTGGCATGTGGCAGCAGCAAGTGATGATATTTTTGAAGTTTATTCATTGCCAACAGTTGTGGTTGATCTTAAGAGGATGACATGCACTTGTTGTCGTTGGGAGCTTCATTGTTTTCCATGTGTGCATGCTGTCACAGTTATTCAGAAGACAGAACGTCAATTGTGCAACTATATTAATCCCTACTATACCGTTGCGGCTTTCCAATTGTCATACGAAGTTGCTATAAACCCGATCCCCACTCTTGGAGCACCGGTGGTTACAAAAGAGTCTGCGATCATTCTTCCTCCCAAAACAAGGAGGCCACGTGGGAGGCCTAAAGTTGCGAGAATACGATCAAGGGGTGAGAAAGTGAGGCAATTGAAGTGTGGGAGGTGTGGGAAATTAGGAAAACACAATAGGAGGACTTGTAAAGAGGCATGTGATTGATATTTTTCGATGACTATCGTTACAATTGTGGATACTCTTTGTAATTGTTTTCCATTTAAGAATGAATAAAAAAGACTTGTAAGGAGTCATGTGGTGATTGCTATTGTTACAATTGTGGATACTCTTTGCAATTGTCTTTCATTTAGGGATAAATAAACATAGTATGTTTTGCAGCTTTGTTGGCAATAGATAAAATAGCATTATCATTTGATAACCTGTGCATGCCTGTTATACAGTTATTCCAGAATTCCACAGTTAACCACATCTATCTGTGTTCTTATCAAGATTCAGAGAACAATTTTTGACAGTTATGGTCATCTACTGATGTATTTGTCATACAACACAGCCCAGAATTCCGTAGTTAACCACATCTATCTGTATTCTTATCAAGATTCAGAGAACCATTTTTGACAGTTATGGTCATCTACTGATGTATTTGTCATACAACACAGCCCAGAATTCCCAGTTAACCACATCTATCTGTGTTCTTATCAAGATTCAGAGAACAACTTTTGACAGCTATGGTCATCTACTGATGTATTTGTCATACAACACAGCCCAGAATTCCCAGTTAACCACATCTATCTGTGTTCTTATCAAGATTCAGAGAACAACTTTTGACAGTTATGGTCATCTACTGATGTATTTGTCATACAACACAGCCCAGAATTCCACAGTTATTGTAATTCCATAAACCAACAAATCATGCACCATTATACTCCAATTGGTTTGAAACTAACCATAAGAATAATTCCACTTCCCAAAAGATCAACAATTTTGCATTAGACACCAAGAAACATGTAGAATAAATTGCAATGTTCTACTTCTCAACAGATCAACAGTTTAGCACCGGACACCAAAAAAACCTGTACAAAGACTAATTTTACTTCCCAACAGATCAACAGTTTTGCACCAGACACTAAGAAACATGTACAGTAAATTCCAATTGTTTGGAGCCGATCAATTACATAAAACTAGACAAAACACAACTATTTGTATTTTTCCCTCTTGTTAGACAAAACACTACCATTTTACAGAATTTTTTCTATTGTTCTATCTCATTAGCCAATTGGTGGTCCTTCCACAGATCTTCTGTCCATGTTCTTTGGTCATCATTCAGAAATTTGTGAACCATATGTACTCTGAATTCTGCGACATCACGTGGCCGTAGTGTTTGTGGTATCTCCCTTTTCTCTGCCAATCGCTTAATGATGTAACACACAAATATGCCACAATCAACGCTGCACATATTCAAGGGAAAATAAGTTAGAGAGGAAAGAATGATGATCGGAACTTACGATAAAGCAACTTTGCTGGAAGCTTACGATAATTCATTCTGCTGTGGGGTTTCATCCACTGATTTTATCGGAGCACCAAATTTAAAGATGGGTCTTGCTTGTGATAGGAGGTCGAACTGCGGAAGGTCTTTCTTCTTTAATTCCAGCTCCTTCAAGATCTCTTCTACGCAGTTTTTCTATGTTTCCAAAACAAATATTGTTTTTCAGTTTGTTATATTTCAAACATGCATTATGCGAAATGGAATAAAGGGCAAGACTTCGTACCACTGTGATGGCATCTTGAAAATAAGGATCAACTTTTCTTCTTAATCGGAAGGAGTTGTAATGTCTCCATTCCTCTGCTTCAACATCATAAACGACTACTGTCCAATGGTATGGACTGGTATTTTTGGAAGTCTTTTTTCCAAAAGAGTTGATGGGGAAAACAATTAATCTATAGTAATCATTGCCCTTTTGTTGTACTTCCTCTTGCATTTCTGCAATCTTCTTATGGAAGTGATGATTGAGTGACTCATTTACCGATGTGATCAATGTCTGTTGAAAATATTTAGTTATTACGCATCAAAAATACATAACTTATGTGGGGAAATGAGATATAATTACCCAACAAGTGGATGTGATGTACGCAACGTTTCCATGATCTTGGCCTTTACGTTCCTGCTGTGTTTTCAGCGTTTCAGTATACCCATCAATCACCTGCATAATTTATTTTTTCATGTCATATATTAAGGTCGACAAAAAGTATACAACACAGTCGCAGATATGGTTATCTATTGAAGTTGTTGGCATACAACACAGTCACAGTTAACCAAATCATTTAGTACACATATAAAATTCAGAGTATACATATAAGCAGATGACCACATCTGTGTGTACAAACAAAATTCAGAGTATACATACAAGCAGATGACCACATCTGTGTGTTCTTTATCGACATTCAAATAACATATTTTGACAGTTATGGTTATCTATTGAAGTTGTTGACATACAACACAGTCACAGTTAACCAAATCATTTAGTACACATATAAAATTCAGAGTATACATACAAGCAGATGACCACATCTGTGTGTTCTTTATCGACATTCAAATAACATATTTTGACAGTTATGGTTATCTATTGAAGTTGTTGACATACAACACAGTTACAGTTAACCAAATCATTTAGTACACATATTGACTGATAATCATTTAGAAACGGACGATTGAGATTTCATCTACAGAAACTACAGATAAATGGATTACTATAATACAAATAATCATTTATATTGATAATACAAATTTTCTTTACCTGATTCCCCACATCTCCTTCTTGCAAGAGCTTGATTATGGACTTTAGAGGCACAATTTCATTGGTTTTGTTGTTTTGCCATACAGGTTCACAGTGTCTGTGAAAAGCATAAAAATTATGATTATCTACTGATGTTGGAATACCAAAAATTTAGAATATCAGAGTTAGAGCTTTACTTACATCTCATGTCCTTGATATAACTGATGGAAGCGTTTCAACAAATTCATGTCCTTTTCTGGCAGGAAATGGCCAAACTTTGTATTTTCAGCCTTCCACATTTCAGTATCCTTCTTCTTCTTCTTCTCATCCTCAGTATCCTTCTTCTTCTTCTTCTTCCCATCCTCAGGATAGATATAACTCGAGTCCCTCTTCTCCACTCTTGTGTAAACTGCTTTGACCCTGTTTGTCATAGATGATGGGGTCTTCCCAGTTTTCTTTTTGGGTTTGTCTTGATCATGTAGAATGTCAAGTATTGTTTCATTGATTGTCTTGTCGACTTGTACATCGGAGACCATTTCGTCTAAGATGGTGGCACCTTCGTTGGGAAAGATCTCCTCGTCTTCGTCTTTCCTTTGTTCATCGGGGAGCTCTACTTCTTTTCCCTCCTTGACTTGTTGGGTAATACAATGTGCTGCCATGTCGTCCAAATTTTCCTCTGCCTTTTCAAGCTTGTCAGCCATTATTTCATTTTCTATAAGCATTTCACAAATCTCCACTTCCTTGTCCTTAACCTCGTTTGCCATGAAATTCCTCTCAACATGAGAGGTCTCTACTTCAAAACTAAGGTCAGGAACTGTTTCATCTTCAAGGTCCAAAATCCTTTTCTTAAGCTCACAAATGGTCTTATCCTTTTGCTCATTTTCCTCTCTCAATCTCTTGATTTCGTCTTCAAGGATTTTTATTCGGTTTTGCTCTCTGTTTGTGTCGTTATGCGCCACATCCTCAGTCTTCGTAGCTTCATTTGTGTCCTTCTCCTCCTCATCACCCTCGGTAAGTCCAAGGAACTCTTGCTCTTCATCATTCGGTTCCAACTCTAATTCCTTCACCTGCATTGAAATTAAGAAAATTGGACTGAAATTTCTCAAAATAATAGATAACCATAACTATTGATGTTGTTGGCATAGCAAACATTTCAGAAATTCACAACAAGATACAGAGCATAAACTTTTACAGTTATGACTATCCATTGATGTTGGTATAGCACACAATCCAGAATTCAATAGATTATATTTTACCTTTTCTGCATCAAGAGAACATAACGAGTGTGTCACCAAAGCTTCAGTCAAGTCAGAAAGCCTCCACTTCATGAACCTTGGCATATTATCTGGCTTTGCTTGTTGTATTAAGGTTGTATATTCACACAACCAGTACTGTATTCAATGAAAATACAAATTCATTTACGATACAAAATAGGAAACATTTTATTTTAGATCAGAAAATGGTAGAGGTTTTTACCAAGAGACCCACGATGCATCCACCTGCAACTGTTGGTGTTGTAAAATTGGTGTTCAACTGCTTAATCAGCTCTTTCGTAAAAAACGTTGACCACGCATAAGAGCTGCACTTCTCCAAGTCTTCAATAAACGGAAAGTAACTCCAACTGATTCTCGATGCTGTGCTTGGCAAAAACACCGTTGAAATGAGATAGAGGGTTAGCACACGTGCTACATCCTTTGCATCTTCTTCACTTTCTCCCGCCATAACTTTTGTATTGAAGAATTCTCTCAGACTAATATTTGTCATTATCCTCTTCACACTAATTTCATAGGCAAACGGTATTTCTGGCATCCTGGGTTTTGTTGATAGTTCAATTCTAATGGGCCCAGATTTGATTCCGAATATAAGGCCAAACTCTCTAGCCGTTATCTTCACCAATTTGGCTCCTAACTTGAACCTCCCTCGTTGTCCTTCATGTCCTTCATATTGTTCTACAAGCTTCAAAGCATCATGATCACTTTTTTTAAAATATGCGTCATCCCACTGTGCATCCGCTATAGCCAAGATAAGACTACTAAAAGGTGATTTTTTAATCTCTTTTTTTTGGGTTTCTGTGAACTTTATATTTTTGAGAAGCTTGACAAAAGACACCATGCTGGACCTGCACAAAATTTGAACAAAATAATGTATAATTTAAAACATTTAAATATACAAAAGCTTATCTAACAAGTAATTCAAGTATGTGAAAAAGCAAGGATTATATTACCTATACTGAAATTTCTCCACTTCCTTCTTCATTATCTTCACTTCTTCCTTCTTTTTCTCAATAGGCTTCCTGCATGAGTTTCAGTTTTCAGACTATTGGTCGATATATGTATGGATTCATATAGGATCAAATAAATTATTACAATTGAAGTTGTTGGCATAGTTTGATAGTTATGTTGGTCATCTATTGCAGTTGTTGGCATACAAAATAGTCTAAAATTCAAAGTTAACCACATCTGTGTGTTCTTATCAACATTCAGAGAACATAATTCGACAGTTATGGTCATCTATTAAAGTTGTTGGCATACAACACAGACTAGAATTGAAAACTTAACCCCATCTGTGTGTTCTTATCAACATTCAGACAACATAATTCAACAGTTATGGTCATCTACTGAAGTTGTTGGCATACAATACAGTCCAGAATTCAAAGTTAACCACAGTTAACCAAATCATTTAGTACACAGATTGACTGATAATCATACCTGGATTTAGAGCGCACAGCCTTTTTCTGCAGCTCTTTTTGATCATCTTCATCTTCATCTTCTTCTGATGATGATGATGATGACTCCTCTTCTTTTTCTGGCCCCTCTTCTTCTTCTTCTTCTTCTGATGCCTCTTCTTCCTCCTCTTCCTCGTCATCTTCTTCCTCTTCTTCCACTTCTTCTTTCTGTTTTTTTGAAATTTTCTTAATGTCTTTTTTCATTCTTCCACTTCTTCTTGCACTTGTTCTCTTCGGTTTCTTCACTTCTTCCTTCTTTTTCTCAATAGGCTTCCTGCATGAGTTTCAGTTTTCAGACTATTGATCGATATATGTATGGATTCATATAGGATCAAATAAATTATTACTATTGAAGTTGTTAGCATAGTTTGATAGTTAAGGTCATCTATTGCAGTTGTTGGCATACAAAATAGTCTAAAATTCAAAGTTAACCACATCTGTGTGTTCTTATCAACATTCAGAGAACATAATTCGACAGTTATGGTCATCTATTAAAGTTGTTGGCATACAACACAGACTAGAATTGAAAACTTAACCCCATCTGTGTGTTCTTATCAACATTCAGACAACATAATTCAATAGTTATGGTTATCTACTGAAGTTGTTGGCATACAATACAGTCCAGAATTCAAAGTTAACCACAGTTAACCAAATCATTTAGTACAATCATACCTGGATTTAGAGCGGGCAGCCTTTTTCTGCAGCTCTTTTTGATCATCTTCATCTTCTTCTGATGATGACTTGCACTTGTTCTCTTCGGTTTCTTCACTTCTTCCTTTGTTTTCTTTATTTTAACCACTTTCACTTTCTCCATCTCCATCTTCTTTTTCTTCTTCTGGGGACTTTTCACCTCTTGTGTGGCAGATCTTGTTGTTCTTTTTGTCGGACGCTGCTCATCCATTTGTTCTTCTTGTTCTTCAGAGGAAACCTTCTTTTGTGAAGGCAAAATAACTTTTAATGGCTGAGCTTCCCATACGGCCATTAATTCTCTACCTTTTTGTTTTGGTTTTGTCATGTTCTCTACACATATCAGGAGATAACCACAACTGTTAAAACATAGTGCAAATATGAAGCAAGCGAACAGACTACAAAAACCCTACACTCTTTACCAACAGATAACTATAACTGTGTGTTCTTATCGACATTCAAAGTATACATACAAGCAGATGACCACATCTGTGTGTTCTTATCGACATTCAAAGAACACATTTTGACAGTTATGGTTATCTATTGAAGTTGTTGGCATACAACACAGTCACAGTTAACCAAATCAGGCAAAGTCAATCTGTGTTCTAAAGTTTAAGCAAACAAATCCAGAATTTACAATATCACAGTTAACTATAACTGTTAAAATAGAGTACAATACGAAGCAGGCAAAGTCAGAATACACATATAACCATATCTTTAACACAAACAAAATTGTTTGCAAAACGCTAACAAAAACCCTAACCAGTACGACCAAACTGCAAATGTACTTCAAAAATGTAAGACAGATCAAACCCTAACTAACAGACTCAAGACCCTAACCTTAACCAGATCGCAATCAGTACCAAGGGATTACAAAAATGCAAAAACATAGAAATAGAGTATAAAATCTTAAACTATAGGAAGATAACCACATTTACAAAAATGCACAAATCTAAGACTATCTCTTAAACTATAGGAAGATAACCACATTTATTTAACAACCAAAAATCCAGAGCACTAACTTACACAGATAACTAAAATCCTAATCAACGGTCTACAAACCCTAATGTAACCATAATAAGAACCAACAGACTTTAAATGGACTACAAGATGCTTACCAATCCCTAAGAGTAGTAGAAACGAAATACAAACTCTAATCAATGATGAGCACTACAAAACCTTAACGAAGACAAGAATGTGTAATATTTACGTACCAGTTCTGTTTGAAAATGATGAGGTAGATGATGACGACGGCGACGAAACCAAACGAAGGCGGCGACGAAGGAAAACGAACACGGCGATGAAGGAAAACGAAGGCGGTGATCAGGATTTTTGTCTCTCTGTCGTTCGCTCTCTCTCTCTCTTCTGGCAGGGATCGACTGAAATGGAGATACCGTTTCAGCCGCTTGTGTTTAAATGTGGGGGTATTGTTGGAAAATTGGTGTAGAATGTACTGGCGCCGTTAGGAAATGTTAGCATGTCCTTATTACTTTAAAACCCCCTGTAGTATGTCCTTCTAACCAATTTTCCCTAGAGGTTATATGTGTATAACTGGATGAACGGCTAGGATTAAAAGGGAAATAATAAGGTAGATACCATATTCGGTCCGGTTTGGTGCATATCGGTGTTAATATTTCACAAACTGAAACCGAATCGAGAACCGACTTTTGGCTAAAACTGACCTGTAGAGATTCGTAATTTTGTTTAGTAAAGTTAAATTATTTCGTAAAGAATAATTGATGAAATTATATGGATATTTGTTCGAGGGGTTCGATGTGCAAGAGTTTGGAAGATTTGGGTGATAGTGTAATATGCATTTATGTGAGTATATATAGGGAGGAGTGTGAGAAACACACTCACACCCCTCATTCCCTCTCTCCCGTCCATCTCTCTCTCCTCTCGGCACTCCCTCTCTCCCTCCCTCAAAATTTCACCCATTCAACCCAAGAACCCACCAAAACAACCTTCAATCCTTCATCTCTGCGCGTATTGGAGCTCATATCTCGTGGGATTGAGTTCGGTGAGGTGTGTTTTGCTTGGTGTAGAATTTGGAGGCTAGGGATCGATCTCTTTTTCTTGGAAATCGTGTTTCGACTTCGAGGTTGGGATTCTACCTCTCAATATATGTAAAAGAAGTGTTTTCTTGCATTGAAAAATCGTGCCTATAGTTGTTGTTGTTGTCGTTGAACCCATGAAATTCTGATAAATCGCTGCTCGTAACGTCACCGTATCGATATCGATACAAGCTTTTTGCTGTATCGATACCATTTCAATACTGTAACTTCAGAACTTCTGATTTGATTGTTGTATCGATACAAGGACCTTATGGATAGTTTGCTGCATTTGTTTCATACTTCATCGTTTTGACCTCCGATAACTTCTAACTTATTCTAAGCACCTCCAAATCACCCATAACATGATTAATCGTTTTCGTTGAGTTCATGGAGTATTTTTGCATCTCTCGCCTTGGTTTGGTGGAAATTTTATGTTGTTTACTTCTTGAACTACGGTTGAACTGAAATGACACAATACAAGGATATGTGACTCTTGAACACCTTTTGACACAACGAGAACATTCTGGACCCATCGACGGGTGGGTGCCTTGCAGGGGGTATCGGGATCCCTTAATTGGCCCGACAGGAGCAAAAGCTCATATTGGTTACATTCAGGACCTACCGATGGGTATGGTGCTTGGCAGGGGGTATTGGGATCCCTTAATTGGCCCGGCAGGAGCTTCGGCTCATGACACTTACGACGAAAAGACTTTGGACACATGAAAGATGGAAATGGTTCTAGTTGAGTTGCACGATGATCGTTAAGTGGCTGTATGAGCTTATTGAACTAAGATTGTTGATTATCCTGTGGTTCTTGTTCATGTTCCTATCTTGAGATCATCCTAGTATTTCATTTGCATATAATGTTAGTGTAGAATTTCCTACTGGGCTAGTGTAGCTCAAATCTTACATCATTTTCAGGTACTAACCCGAGACAATAGCTTGCATGTTTGGAGTGCTTAGATGTGGACATTATTTTGAAAGCTAACATAGAGGGGTTACTTAGTCATATTTGTAAATCTCTTTTGGAAGATGTATTTGTAACTCTAATTGTAAATCTTTGATTAAGGAGTATTGTAAACTCTCTTAACTCTCTTTCGATATTCAGTACTTATGTTAATTTGGGCCTTGGAGTCAAAGATGTAATCTTTTGAGAACTATTGGATGTTGAAGTGGGATTATGGAAATGAGAATGTTATATTATTTTGGGTATCGTATGGATTGTTGTGAGGTTTCATTTATGAAAATCCTTTATAATTATGTTGAAAATCGAGGGCGTGACACGACCGAATTGACTAAAAATCTATCGGTTTGGTCGGTTGGTTCGGTTAAAATGATCACCCCTACCTATTATACTATAGTAAACAGTACAATTTTTTGGGATTTATTTGGTGTAGCTACTCGTGTTTCTTTTCAACACCCCAACAACACTAGGCATTTTACCAATCATTTATTAAAAAAATTAATTTTCTCCCTTTCCTCAATTTTTTTTTGCTACATCGAACAGGAAAAAGGTGAGTTACTGTAGCTCCAATTAAATTGCCGAGCCTCAAGTTGAGGCTGTTGTAGTCCTAATTTTGGACAAACTTATGTTAGTGTACCATGTAGCACCAATTTTTCCAACAATAATGCTACGTACATAACAACCGGCCACAACACCATAAGTTTGGACCAAGTCATTTAAGCTGACATACCAAACAATTTCAGTACGTGGACCAAATCGTAAGTGGTCAAAGAACATTGTCCCATCGGAATGACTTGGTTATTGGTGGAAGTGGGTGTGTGTGCAAGTGCAACTGCCTTTGCGTGTGTGAAGTTGCAGAATAATTCAGGTCATTAATCAGTTGGTTAATTAGACATTCATATTTACACAGTTGAGATTTATTTATCTTACGGTTCATTGTAAGAATCGTATTAACTACGATCTAGTGTCTCGTAAGAATATTTGTAATGCGGTCATGACTACTAATATCCAATCAATTTGAATTTTTGTACAAATTAGGAGCTCGGCAAACTCTTGAACGGTCAGATCGACCGTGACGATGATATCTCTAAGTGCCCTATCAAGGTGCAATACAATTTGTATTGCTTAGTCGAGTAGAGGTCCCTAGTTTCCCTTCAATTATCATACTCCCTTTGTCCTTTTTTAAGTGTCCTGCTTCGTAACTCCAACTTATTAAAAAGACATCATCATTATACCTTCACATCAACTTTTTCCTCCACTTTTCCTACTTACCCATCATCATTATACTTTTACAGTTTTACTCACTAACTTTTCAAAATGAAATCTACTTTTAGGGACAAAATAGACAATGCACCAACTTTTACCCATTAACTTTACAAAATGGACACTTATTAAGGGACAGCCCAAAATAGAATACTGGACTCTAAATAAGGGACGGAGGGAGTATGAATAGAGATTGTGCCGTTTAGATTTTGCCCATTTGTTGGTCTTTTGGGATTTACTTCCATAGTTTACTTCAATATATCTAAGAGCATCTTCAATTAGAAATTTGCTCATGGGAAAGAAAAAAGAGCTCAGAATATCAAGAAGGTTCATCTCAATCAATTTGGACATCTTAAAGACACAAAATTATGCACAACTGTACAAATGGGACAAGATTTGAGAAATATATGGACAAACTGTACAACAAAATAAGCATTCCAACTTGGGTATTGAACTCCTGTCAAAAAAATATAGATGACCTCTAAAACAGAATTCAATTGGGGATGCGGTTTGATTCTATACGCGAGTGAGGGAAACATCATGCGCTAAGAGACGCGTTCTTGGTGAGTAAGGCGTAGGCATCGCTGTAAATGGCCACCAGATTCGCAAATGCAGCGATACAGATCATGAACACGGATAAGATCTTGTCCTTCTTGGTAGCTATCCCATGGAGATCCCTGAAATTCGGCATGCATAAGTCAGATGGTGAACTTACAAAAAGAGATCCTAAACAATCTCCAAAAATTGAGATCATGCGTAAACAGAAAGTGAAATTATGATTTTATGCAAATCAGAGTCCCCGAGAAGATGGAAACTTTACTTGACAATGGTTTTTCCTCAAATCGTTCACTTTTACTACTAATGCTCCGTTTGTATCGGGTAAACTTTACTTGAACAGTACTGATGAAAAATTCCAGAAAAAGGCAAAGCTATTCACCTTAGAGCAATTGCAGCAGGGAAAATGAACCCGAGACAAACTGCAGCAGTTGCTCCAGTGAACTGGAAAGCATCCCAAATGCTGGGGATAAAATTTGCACCCAAGTAAACAAGTGAAATAAGCCCTAGAGTGATCAATGCAAAACGGCGGTTATCAGACACTAAAGGCATTGCAGAGGGAAAAAAGAGGCCATCCACATTAAGGCGCAGTGGATGAAAGAGTACGGGGAAAACTAGCATGAGGTGGAGGGCATATGTGATTCGAACAAGGTCATTAAGCAACAAGCTATAAGGGATGCCAAGGTCGGTGTCAAAGTTGGCCAGTACATCATCTTGAGTTGAGTCGCCGAAAAGCAGGAATCCAAAGAAGCTTGTGAGTATGTAAACGGAGGAGCAAAGAGCCAGTGAGGTCTGTACGACAGATTGTATCCGCAAAGAGTCTTTGAGTTCATTGCCAATTGTGTGTACTGCATAAGTTCAGTATTTTCATTTGAATCAGTCACATGCACAGAATTGACCACCAATTATGGAAGTCTTTTTATGAAACCTTGTTCTGTTGCTATGGCAGGAAAAATCTAAATAAAAGACGAGTACGGAAATAGGCAAAAAAAAAAAGAAACTATAGTTGTAAAATTTCAAAAGTGAAACATTGTCATTGAACTACTTCTGGTGAGTGAATTTTGCTTGCTAAAAGAACCTATTGTTAAGGAACTTATACTAGTGTATATTCCCTCAAGTATAATGAATGCTATAGTAAAAACTTGAGGAACCTGTAGAGAGACTAGAAATAGAGAAATTCTATTATTCAGAGTATTATGTTACAAGAGGCCAGTATATCATTATATAGGGAAAACATAGAAACCCTAAGTAAACCCCTTTTACATGAAAGGACAATACTACCCTTGCAACTAAACATTAATAACATCAGAACACTATTATTCTAACACTCCCCCTCAAACATATGATGCGAACATGGAGAGCATCGTGAGTTTGCCAAGATGAAAATGGGATGCTCCGACTGATATCTTCGTCTGAAACAATCCAACAAGCAAAGCCAAATTCACGTGGTAATGCAACTTCGATCCAATTCAAAATGAAGATCACTAATACTTTGGTACCGGAACAAATGCAGTGGAACAACGAACGAAATTGCTAATGGAGAAATATGAGATAAGTTCCAATACTCCCCCTCACGTGCGAATCCCAAATCGCATGAGGAGAGATAAACAAAGGATCCAACACGGATCACATCAACAGATCCAACAAGGATCACAACAAGACAAGGTGCCAATGGCACAACAAATGGGGATTTAACTACCAAACAACGAGACAAACACTTGCCCATAATTTCTCCAAAAGTCGAGGAATATCCGCAAGGGACCAAACTGTCACACTGCTACAAAAACAAGGACCAAACTGTTACACTGCTACAAAAACAAGGACCAAACTGTCAAACTGCTACAAAAACAGGGACCAAAACAAATACTGTAAAGTTCAAAGACCAAACTATAACGAAACAACCATGAGGGACTGAAGTGTAAAACCCTAGAGACTGGATAAACACGAGATCCGGCTAAAAAGCAACAAGACTTTTACGAATCCTAATTAATAAAAAGTTTTTAACAAACCCTAGACAAAAAATGAAAGTGAAAAACGAAATTATGAATGGGAAAAAAAATGAAAAAAACTATAACAGATTGGAGGAACTGAAACCAGATCGAGGAGAAGAGGGAAGAATAGGAGGGTCGCTGAAGCTTGAGGCGTACGACTACTGTGTAGATTCTGTGGTTTGTTGCAGAATAGATGAGTGCCCGACGGACGGCCGTGAGGCATAAGCCGCCCGCCGGAAAGCGGATATCCCACAGACCTAGATCTTATGCTTTGATACCATGTAGAGAGACTAGAAATAAAGAAATTCTATTATTCAGAGTATTATGTTACAAGAGGCCAGTACATCATTATATAGGGAAAACATAGAAACCCTAAGTAAACCCCTTTTACATGAAAGGACAATACTACCCTTGCAACTAAACATTAATAACATTAGAACACTATTATTCTAACAGAACCTTTCCTTCAACTGGTATAAAGATCCAAGCTCAATAAACAGCACAAAAATACAGAATAATAATAGTAACCATGTAATTCCCAATGGATGGGGGTATTGATGGGGAGGACTAGAGGCAGATCGACCTAACCTTGGCATTACATGTACGAAGTGGTTGCTCTCTGATAGTTTCACCACTGAAATAGCAGCCCCCAAATAGTTTCAAAAATTGAGTTAACTCAAGGACATGTATAATGAGTTTTTGTAAAGATAATGATCAATTGAAGACTATTGATCAATTACGGGGAAGGAACTGGAAAATTCATGAACTTAATATGATAGACTTCAGTTACATTCTTTAACAGTTGAAGACTAATTAGTAATTTTTACTGAATGCTCAAATTTTCTCTTTAACAAACTAATGGTGCAATGCTGTAGAATTCCAAGGAGGAAGAAAATAAGAGAGCCAAAACGTAATAAAATTCTAAAAAAGTAAGAAAACAAAGACATGGAGAAGCAGAAATTTCAGAAGTAATTACCACAACACAAAATCCTGTGTCACGTATAAATGGTAGGATGACTTCCATTAGGCAGGTATACCCACAAGGCATCAGTCCACAGAAAAGGAAAGAAAACATGCGCAATAGAGCCATGGCATAAAAAAATGACGTGACCACCAAACCATTCATCACCAGCATGAGAAAATAGCGTTGAAACAGATCGATTCGCTTTTCTAAAAACTAGAATTCAGTAGATTACTAGATTGGCTGATTTTACTCGTAATCACTTTCCACATTGCCATTGTAGCAAGTTATGTATATCAGAGTTAATAAAGATTTTTCGTAGATACTCATCGCATAAAAATTTGGCTATGACCAGTTTGTGACAAAGAACTTAGAACACTATGCAGTAAAGTGCCTAATATGAAAGTGTAGATATATTCATTGCCTATATAATCAACTTGCGTACCATTGAAGTGGCAGACATATGACATTACAAGCACAGGAACCACTGTAAAAAGTTTCCAAACTGAATGCATATCAGTAAGATCAGGAAGCAATCTAGGCATCCCAATACTTCCATTTGCCAACTTGACAACTGCAATTCCCGCAGCAGTAAGTAGAAAAACAAATGCCAGTGCAACAGCTAAAGCAGATGTGAATCTCAATGTATCTGCATAAATCAAAAGAGCATGGCTTATTAAGAAATTTTTTTAACAAGAAAGTTACTGATAAGCCATCGGCCTAAATGAGAAACCTTCAAATAAAGTACCATCACAGAAAAACAAAAGAAGAGATATGTGACCTACCAATGCGCTTAGAAAATGCCAAGGGAGCCAACACAACAAGAGTTGTAACCAGAAGAACAAAACCACGCACAGTCCACCATTGTTCCCCAAACCAACCTTCCAAAACGCCAGCATGGTGAATCCCACTAGAAGATGTCCTGGATAGCACATCACCTTCCCAGTTCCCAAAACCAAAACAGCCATAAACCCATTAGGACATTGACACAAGCACAAAACCAACACATATGTCATTATCACATACTGTGATCAATGGACAGGATCTAATGCTAAGGAGACTATATACATGCAACCAAAACTTGTAATGGACGTGTAAATCTAACATCCATCCTCCAACAAGAAGTGAGAAAATTATCACATAATGCAAAGAGCTACTTTTAGTGAACACCAATAAAACAAAATAGCAAAAGTAAAATTGTCTATGTTATCGTGCACCTATTATTGATTGATTGACATTAAAATAGCAAAATCCTTTTATTTTTGGTAGGCGAGTAATAAACATTTCAGGAATTATCTTGTGGCAAACCTATGTAAGTTGACAAGATCAATACGTAATCTTAATGCAAAAAAAGGAGTTCCTCAAAACTTTGGAGTGGTGGTCTCTCACCTGATGGGTCCATCCCTGCATGTTGATCAATACACTGCATAAAATCTTTCTAAACAAACTACTGATTATAAACATATAGACCATACACAACAGACTCGTTAGTTCTACTAAATCTAAGACATTATACAAATGCCTGAAATGCACAATATAAATCATGGTGGTAGTGCAACAGTTGTCACTCGGATACAGGAAAAGTAGCCATGTGATTCCCAATTGATGGGTATATGAGGAGGATTGAAGATAGGCCTAATTTTGGCAATATATGTGTAAGGTGGCTCTCATAAAGTTTTACCATTAGCTACTCCCATAAACACATGCACAGTACAACAAATTGTTGAAACATTTCACTTTCTTTCTATGGTCTTTATTTTTTTTTTGAAGGCATTACCCATGAATAATCATGTAGATAATAAGCACACCAAGATCATTGATGATCATGCAAACTTGCAACAATTTCGAGCCAAGATTTTCAAAAGCATCACCCATGAATAATACCACAACAAGAATAGGACTCATAAGTCTTGTAAACCTAAGACAGTTATACAAAGGAAAATTCTAGGACAGCCCATTGGACTGTTATTATGGCTGAAACGTTGTATTGACAAGTGTGAAAGTGCATTGAAGAGTGTAAAAGTTGTATTGGAGTGAGTACTTTTGTTTCCCCTTCTTTTAGCTTATCGTCAGCCCGCCCAGTGGGCTGTCAATAGGACCTTATACAAACACATAACATGCAACAAGACGTATGACGTTTTGCTCTAATTATTCTGTCAAAACTTTTGAAGGCCTTACCCATGATAATCATGTACACAATAAGCACACCAACATTATTGATGATCACACAAACTTGCGACAACTTCCTGCCTCGATTCCCAAAAGCATCACCCATAACACCGCCATAACAACCAGATCCACTAATCCTACTAAACCTCAGCAGCATTTCAATAGAAGCCTCTGTCAGTATTGCAACAACCACTATAACAGCGACGCCGAGGCCGAGGCCCAGAACCCTCATGGCGGCCGGCATCGACATGATCCCGGCGCCGATAATGGTGGTGGACAGGTTGAGAACCGCACCGGAAAACGAAGCACCGTTGAAATCTTGTTCTTGGGTTGTTTCAAGATCGTCCTCTGTCTTGTTGGGTGGCACCAGGGGGGCATTTTCGTCGACCAGGGGAGTGTCTTTACGGTACTTTCTTGGTGGGTTTTGGGTGGTGCTGTACTGGTTTGGTGGTTTGATCTCCATTTTTCCTGGATTTGGAAATGGGTTCTTGGGTTTCTGGGTGGGTTTCAAATTCTATATGTAGTTGTACGTGGAATAATAATTATATCATGATTCATAATAATGTTGGGGTTGTGATATGGTTGGGAGGATTCATAATTGTATAGATAGGGAACACTATGGATGAGGAAGGAATATATTTATAGGTATTGGGAATTTGTGGGGGTAGATGTATATGTCAGCGTTCTTATCAGAATTGGAGGCTGAAGTCGTGACAGTGATCGACTGTTGGAGAAGAGGCTCATAGTATTGGGTCCTATTGAGGAGCTTATACTATTCGATTATGATTGTTGATTTCAGTATATCCCTTTTTTTTTTGGGGGCTTAATTATTCATCCTATAAGTCTAACAGAGTTAAGATTTCGTCCTCCCGATTTGAACTAATTATGATTTCATCCTCGTACTAGTTTTTATCCCATTATTGCCCTTTTGTTGTTGTTATTTATATATATATATAGTTGAAATTAGGGACGAAATCTTAATCCCTTTCGTCCTCGCGAGATTATCACGATTTCTGTCCCATGATTTCCGTTCAATTCCGGAAATTATGGATCCCAAGCTTATCAATTCCGGAAATTATGGATCTCAAGATTAATCCCATAAATTATTGCTCCATATCCTAAAATCCTTCACGTTTGGCAGAAACTCATACCAGTCGAAAACCCATACCAGTCGTCTTGGTTGCGAATTCCGGCGATGAAGAACGGCGCCGCCTCCTCCACGGTTCCACCTCCTCCCTCCTCCTCCGAGCCGTACTCTTGCGGAAGCTCCAGACGAAAACTTAGGGGATAGATGCAGTTTTGACTCACCATCGATCTGTACCCTTATCGACGACGACGTTCTTCCGGTCGTCATTCAATCGCCCATCGTCGTTCTAACATGCAACAGCGGTATGTTTGAGTTTTAGTGTTCTGACGTTTCTTATGTGGGTCTCGCCGTCGACGATTGCCGTGGCCGTCCTGAAATCCGGCATTTTTGAGGCGTTTTCACGATCTGGGTCTGCGATTTTGACCTCAAAATTGGGTTTTAGATAGTTGAACTCTTGAAAAACTATTCCAATTTTTGCAATAGACTTGTATACGTTTTTTTTTTTTTTTTGATTGCTTCGTTTTCAACCCGTGATGGGTTTCTGATAGTCAGAGGAGCAATAAGGGATATGGATTTTTTTGGAAGTTGGGTTCCTATCGGTATATGAATCATCATGAAATGTTGAAATCGACATGGTAATTTAACCATGAATCGTTGATCACGATAACTTGTTTTGATGGTAATTTAACCATATTTGAACCGTTTACCATGAAATATTTGTTCAAATCATGGGATATTTATCGTGTTCACGTTGTAATCATCATGGTAATTTAACCATGTGATGTCATGGTAATTTAACCATTTAACCATGTAACGGTTTGAGTATGTCATCTTATTTCTTTTTTTATGGTAATATAGCCATATTCCGTGTAATAAGATCAATGAAAAATATGATTTTTTGTTGTCCGGTTGGCCAACTCGAAGAATGAAGGAAAAATGTAAAGATGTGGTGAACTTATCATGCAAAGATGGCCATTGCGGAAAAAGGATGGAGAAGGACTAAGATGAATGTAAAAATTTTAAAATGCAAAAAGACGGTTTATCAAGAAGGAAGGTAGAAATCATTGGGATTTGATAATCTACACATTCGAAAATTTGAAATCATCCTATTGTTTCTCACTTAATTGGAGGATTGTGATATGAAACCGAATCCCTTTAATTTAGGAGTTAAGAAGATTTATCTAGGACGGTGGTATTCATTTGAATCCTTTTAATTTAGGAATCAAACAAGCAAAGGGGTAACAAGGGTATTTTGATAAGCCCTTAAAAGTGTTGATATCAGGGCTTATCTCTCTCATTTTTGTCACACATCCATGCATTATATTACTAAATACGTTGATTTCGTGCGAGGGTGTCGTGTTTATAAGTTTCAGGCAAATCACTTGAAAAGGACGCGTTTTGACGCCGTGGATTAACTCTAAGGGTAGCGGTACCCCCGAGGCCATGTGGCACCCTGCCACCGAGTCCCAAGAATGATGGAAAGTAGCATTGGAAGGTGTGCCGGACATCGGAAGGTCAAGGGACGTGCATAGGGTGAAGCAACAAAGAAAGATCAAAATTTGTTCCAGGTGGTACCTGTACTTGAAATTCTCAGTACCCGTACCCAGAGATCAGTAGCGGTGCAAAAAGCTCCAAACGGGACTGGTACAGGTACCACAAAATCTCAGTACCTGTACCCAGAGATCAGTAGCGGTGCAAAAAGCTCCAAATTGAACTGGTACCGGTACCACAAAAATGCAGTACCTGTACCCGCTGGAATTTTCTGGCAGAATTTTGTACCCGACCAAGCAACAACTTAGGGGTATTTAGGACTTTTGTAGCTCATTTTTAAGGGGCTTTAAATACCCCCAGACCTGATGAGATGAACCACACTTTACTTTTGCACTCTCTCTCTCTACCTCCATTAAAGCTCAAGCTCTCACCTCTCTCCTCATTTATGTTTTGAGAGGATTTTTAAGCACGATCCGTTCACTTTCGAAGCATTCCGCCTTCATTAAAGTTGTAAGGAATCTCATTCTCTTCGAGGATCTTGTCTTTATTTCGTATTTAATCAATGTTTAGCATTTTCCTTATCCTTACCCTTGCTCATTTCATGTTTGCTTTCAATATGAGTGAGCAGTGTAGTAAGGTTGGGTTGTGGGATGATTAACATCCCGTAACCAAGAGTGTGGCTCGTTCTTCTCTTGTAAAATCCCGTTTTCTAGCTTAAACATGGCATAGGGCTGATTTTATGTATCAAAACGTAGAGGAGTTAATCTCTTTGATCAAGTGTAGGCAAGGGCTAAGCTATTTGTCACATTTGATGCTTTGAGCTATGTCCCTCTTCGGGTTTGTCAAACTGAACCAAAAAGAGCCTTAGTCATGTTTAACATCTTTTTGAAGAAAAGAAGAATTGAGTTCACCCTTAAGTTATGGGTGTTAATTATCCCTAAACCTAACCTTTAGTTTAAATCTCCAGTTAAAAAGCCGTAGTTAGGTTAAGTAGCCATTTTCCTAAATCGCTCAGTTGGCCTTCTCAACGCCGAAATTGGTTGGCGGTCCTAACGCCGAACTCTCGACATTCGCTAATCTCCGAAGTAAAGTTATGGACGCGCTCCCTGTGGAATCGATCCCGGACTTCCGGGTTTTATTATGCTTTCAACCGACCTAACCCTACGCTTGGGGTTTTCTTATTGCAACACACATTAAGGTCGCAAGCATATTTCACACACTAAGAGGATGAAAACATAAGCATGAAAAAAAAATGGTGGGATGAATTCTTACATGGCATAGATAAAGAGGATGAATATTTAAATTTTTTTTTTTTTTTTTTGGGAAGTCTCCTCCCCGAAAAATTTTCTCCAAAATGTTCCCGAAAGTAAAATTAGTAGTTGAGATTCACTTGGACCAAAATGAATTGCGGCGAACACTTTAGCAAGAGAGTGTTTGTTCCGCTTTGTTGGGGACATCCCGTACTACACGTGTAGAGCAGTTGATCCGGCTGTCCATCTTAGTAATAGACAACTTGAATTTTAATTCGAACAACAGACGGCTTAGATTTATAGGAGCTCGGATTTAATTCATAGACAACTCGAATTTTAATTCGAACAACAGACGGCTCAGATTTATAGGAGCTCGAATTTGACTTAAATCCGAGTCGTTCGTGTCGAGATGGACAACCGGATCGGCCGTGTAGTGCAGCTGGTGTACTATAGCGTTTCCCATTTCACTGCTGGGTGGGATGGGAATACAATACAATGGATTGGGAAATTGTGTAGTGCAAGGCCCTACAAGGCAGTCTGTAAAGCGTACACGGACCATCGATCTTGACAATGAATGGTTAGATATAATCTGAGCTTCAAAAAATCCTACCCGTCTATTGTTTAGATGAAATCCGAGCCGTCCATTGCCGAGATGGACGGCCGGAATGGCCACACTACACGTGTAATAGGGGGTGCAGTACAGCACCCCCGGGTCCCAATACAATACGGGTTTAGCAACAATCCACACCCCCTTTTCAGAGTAGGATATGCACTCCATAATAGTATAAAAAATGTGTATCATCCATCACTAAGAGCCATAACATTTTGAATCAAAAGGAAGCATAACATTTCATCATAAAGAGGTGTAATATTTCACCACAAAGAGGTTTAATATTTTACACTAACAGGCATAACACATAAAAATTGCATACCATATGCAGCATTAACCAAAAAAAGGCACAACATTTATCAAAATAAGCTGGAACATGTCACCTAATGAGGCATAACATTCACCAAATATAGGCACAATATTTTTCCAAAAGTGTGTATTGAAGCATTTCCCGTACAATATTCACAACCTATGTACTTCAATAAAAATGCATACCATATGCAGCGTTAACCATAAAAGGCACAACATTTATCAAAATAAGTCGGAACATGTCAACTAATGAGGCATAACATTCACCAAATACAAGCACAATATTTCCCAAAAGTATGTATTGAAGCATTTCCCGTATAATATTAACAACCTACGTATTTCAATAAAAATACCAGTCCAGTGATAATTTTTGGATTTCAAGACGAA
Organism: Rhododendron griersonianum; assembly: GCA_018127125.1. Lineage (NCBI taxonomy): Eukaryota > Viridiplantae > Streptophyta > Magnoliopsida > Ericales > Ericaceae > Rhododendron > Rhododendron griersonianum. The sequence goes on along the minus strand of CM030799.1, from coordinate 10,915,603 downwards.
TCAAGATCAAGATCAGAAAAACAAAAAGATAATCAAGTTCCTTGTTTGGCTCTATGTGATATGCATAGAGAGCCCATCATTATCCTGCTTGACAATCCAAGCCGTTTGTTTTGATTATTAATATAGATATGACCATCAACTATGCAAAAAACCTGGTTATATCGAATTTTGATAAGAGCTTGATTGAATCGTTCCGTAATTAGGAGATAATGACTGTCTATTTCTCTTGTGACAATTATGCTTCATTTAGGTGGATATTGATGTCTAGTCGAACTTATTTTGTATATGCATGAGGGTGATGAAGACATTGAGGCCTAGAAAATGAACTCAAATTGTCAAGTGGCACTGTAGTGGATTTCATTTTGCATCACATGAAGATCAAGTGAGAGGATCCACACTCATGGAAATGCAATAGAAGGGGTCGTAAATAATATATAGCAGTTGGACTTCCTTCAATGAATTTAATAGCTTGTTGATGAGATTATGAGACTTCTGCAGTGTTCACATAGTTTCTACCAAGAACCCCAATAGGGGGTCTCCAAGGAACTCTAATTTAGAGAGCCTAGCTACTCTTTTTTTTTTTTTTTTCCGGGTAAAAGTAACATTTTATTAAGGGGAAGGAGGAAAGGAGATTCCAACCAAGGATTGGAAATTAAATATATACATCCAAAGGCACAAAACCCATCACACCTAATAGCCAAAAAAGTCCAGATAAAACAAATAAAGCCCGTAACACCTGATGGCTTAAGATACCCAAATATTACAATTAAGCACAAAATAAAACTAAACCCACCAAAGTAGCCTAGCTAGTTTTATAACCAAAGAATCCTTCCAAGCCAATTGTTGCTCAAACTGATTTCCTGGCGCTTCATGTCTTAAACTAACAAGAAAACTTCCAAAACAAATCCGTACGAAGTCCAAACAAAGTCCAAAATCGACCAGAACACGTATTGTCCGTCTGGACAAATTTAACCACCGTTTGGACAAAAACAGAGGCTTCTGGGTTGAAATCGCAGATGGGCGTCCGGACGGTGCTCGCCAAATCCCACAATTCTCCACTTCGGAGAGATATCCAAATATTGTGCCAAAAACAATAGACCAAATCAATTTTCTCTGTCTCCACCTGAACTTCAAGCAAATGTTTATCCTTGTTAATATCAACCCTCCTTGCATGCTTCTCATAGCTATATACCCCCATTTCTTTGTGTCTCTCAAAATCACTATTTGTATGCCCTACCTCAGACCCTGAATAATAGTAAAAATTATTCATCTTTTAAATCTTGAAGAGAAGAATAATCTTGTAAAACAAATTAACTTTATGAGACATCGATTATGTACCTTAACAAATCGTAATTTTTTTTAATAATGTGGGCAATTCAATTTGAAAATCACATTTCCATCCATCTTAGAGAGCAATATATCGTTTCTTTTGTGTCAGTTGATATTAATCAATCCAATTTTTTTAGATGATCTTCCTTGTGTGGCATCTATGAATTGGAAAAAAAACAGTTTGGATCAAACATGTCTGGTATGTACCTCACAAATGACGATTTGGAGGGGTACAGAGAAAAGCGCGCGCGCACACACACACAAAAAAGGGTCTGGATATGTGGCAAAACACAGGGGCAGAGGGAGGTGTTGCTAAGTTTTCTGGATCGATTCGATCGACGGGGATCGACGGAAGAATCGATGGGGAATTGTGTTTTGAATTGCTGGAATGTGGTTGTGGTAAGTGGAGTTTGGTTCCTTGCCGTGTTTCAGGACTTCTTTGGAAGCAAACAATGAAGTGGATGGATTATGAAAGAAGAGTAATAAAAACGGACTTTATTAAACTTCAAAGTAGAAGAACAACCGATAAAGATTATCGAGTGAACAATTACAAGTTAAAGCTACTCCTAAAAAAGAAAAGATAAAGGCCTGATTGGCGTTGTTTGTGTGTCCTTCAAAACTGCTACGAACTTCTCCATAAATAGGCCTTCTCATTTGAATTTGAATATTCCCTCCAAAGATGGCAGTTACTCCCTCGTATTGTGCCTTTGAACTGCCCCCACGATCAGTGAAGCAAATGACTCCCACGTTGTGAAAACTGCTCCAAGTATTGCTGAGCAAACAACTGCCCCACGATCGTGAGAATGTCCATATGGATCTCCTTCTAGCACCTGTGCATGAACTGTCCACATAAACAAGTTCAATAATACTTAGTATTCAAACGGAAATAGACCCCAAATTGACCAATCGACGGATCACTCGACGGGAATATAATGTTTAAAACCTTTGCTATGGTTTTATGTTATCTAACCGGATTTGATCAAAACCTATGATATTAAGGTATATTGGAGTCACCTCTAATAGTATCAATCTCCCCTAAGCCACGTGTCACCCAATCGACGGGTGAAATAAAATCACAGTTTATGGAGCAAACAGGAGGTAAGGGCCAGGTGAGTCACATGCCCCCTTGGATTTTTATCACCTGCTATTGTTTTTTTTTTTTTTTGTTTTTAAAGTATACCTACTCAAATGAAGAAAATCGAAAAGTGATCTTTGAAGGATCTATCTAATTGCGAGACTAATCAAATTTATGCGTTGGTGGGTGTCGGCTACACATAGGGCCATTGTGAGTTCCAGATGGTAAAAGCTACGAGTAAAGATGCAGTATTGTGAGACCCCAATTCTTAGTCCCACATCGGTGGGTTAAGGGAATTTGTTGTGGTATATAAGTGATCGCGAGCAGTTATTGTATAACTTGAGGTTAATCTTTTGAACTATGCGGTTAGGCTAAGAGTTAAGCAGGTCAGCTGGAACGGGTCGTTACATGCAGGTGGTATCTTGCACCAACCAAAAGTGTGGGGGAGATGTATTTGGGTGGGCCTGACAAGGGAGGTGCTTGTTGTGCTTGGGCGGGGGTCCCTCATGAGATGAGCTTGAGGAGCTTGACTTGCTTAAGCAGGTACCTGTCCCACATCGCGCAACGAGAACGTTGTGATCCTAAATGGAAGAGAACGATCCTAAGTGGAGGAGATTGTGAGACCCCAACTCTTAGTCCGGGTCCCACATCGGTGGGTTAAGGGAATTTGTTGTGGTATATAAGTGATCGCGAGCATTTACTATATAGTAATTTCTTATGCTATTAATTTATATTCTTGTTGTAAATAAAATTCCTAAATTTGTGATTTGCAGAAAATAAGGAATTCCGTTACTTTTTTTTCGCACTGTTTTCCTACATGATTTGCCCTATTCTTCTAACGACAACCCTTCAAATTCTTCACACTTTCAGATGCCGAAATTTCTGGAAAAACCTCACAATTATCTCATGTCCCGTAATATGTGGGAAAAGGACGACGTCGTAACTAACATAATTATAATCTCGTGTGTGTACACGTAGAGAATAAATTAGAGAATTTAATCTCATATATATATATATACACACACACACACACACACTTCAAATTAGAGAATTAAAACACTGTGTACATTTTATGCTTCTTAAATAATAGAACTCTGAAATTACGTACACATGTGGATAAACTTTAAGTAAACTTCCCCATAACATAACTAAAAGGGAAATGATATTGGCACTCCAAAAATTGATGCAGACACTCCAAAATCAGTGTAATTCCAAAGTCATTTTCCTTTGTTTGTTGGAGTGCCTGCATCAATTTTTGGAGTGCCAATATCATTTCCCAACTAAAATTGGATAACCAAAACCTGATATATTATCTTTTAATGAAAAACTCATTTTTAGTAGAGAGAGTTGAAAATAAATGTATGGAGGTGTGGGTCCATTAATAGTGATGGAAAGAGAGAGAGGGAGGGAAGAGAGAGAGAGAGAGAGAGAGTGTGATCCTTATTAAATTTGATTATCCAAAAAAAAAATGCTGCTAGTTTTTGGTTGTGTGAAGGCCAAAATTTGGTTATTGATTAAGGGTTACTAAAGTTTGGTTATATCAATATGAGCATGTTTTTGAGCAAATATTGCTAACTTTAATTTTTTTTTTAGCTTTGGCTATGCCATTGTGAATACTCTAAGTGTCAATTTTTAGCCCAGTCATTTTCAAAGTTGGAATTACATAAGGCATGAGAGTGATTATTCAATACTCCTGGAGCTCCGCCACATGGTGCTCCAGGGGCCATCTTCACTACATTTGTGTGGAAGCCACGCACTTAGTGCATGGTGCAGGCCGCTGTAAACAAGCAACTAAAGGAAACAATCAAACCGAACCGGGTAGTTGGGATCGGTTCACATGCAGACTCCAGACTTGATTCAAAAATTAACAGTGAAATTACATTAGGAGAGAAATTTGTAAAGGAGAAAATCTAAATGGAAATCTACAATGTATTTCCTTGTCTTGCTTCAAAAAAAGAAAAAAAGAAATCATTCCCCTGTCAAGAGAAAATTAGCGTGGCAAGTGAAGTTAGTTCTAATCAATTAAAGGAAATACATGCATGCATTTCCCTGCCGTGTCGTGTAGAGCTCTAATCTCTCTCAAGGGAAATAAAGCCGTGTAGAGCAAATAATGATCTTGATTTGTTATCAAAATGAATTCAGTAAATTCCCATTGAATTAGATTTCTCTAGGGTTTTTCGCCTATATATTCACAGACAGACCTGAGGAGGATTTCAAGTGCAATCCAAATACATAGCCGAAAGACATGGAGAAAGCTAAGTTCAGCTTCGCTTTTGGAATGGTGGTAGTACTGGTCATTGCATCAGGTCTCTCTCTCTCTTGGAATTTGGGCCCACCAAAAAAAATCCGGTTCTGTTATAGGTCGCGAGATAATCCGAACCACCGGCTACCGTATTTGTAATTGAAAGTTTCCATATATACGCGTGTGTGTATGTGTGACATTTCGTAATGGGAGGCCCAACGCTATACATACACTCATGGTATCACTCGGATAATGGTTGTTGCTTTTTATTTTTGAAGATTAAGACAAAAAATATTCAATTCACCATCAGTAGGAAATCTTAAAATCTTGTGTTGAAATGTTATGTATTTGTGAGTTGAATTTGTGTCCGATACAAGTGTCAACCATTTTTTTGGTAGAATTTGGAATAATTTGAGTACATATTCCCTCCGTTCCATTTTGTTTGTTTATGTTTCCATTGAGCGGCCGTCCTAAAATGTTTGCTTTATTTCCAAAAATAACCACAAAAATAGGGCAAAACTTTCAATTTTACCCCTCAAGTATGAATTAATTGAAGTAAAAACCAAAGTTTAATCGTGGAAATCTGAACTTTTGACTCTGCCCCCTTACGAAGTTAGAGTTCTCGTAACAAACAAATTAAACAAACAAATTGGGATGGATTGAGTATTTTCTTATTCCGGTGCTCATACATTTAAAGTCCATATATCTCACAAGTATAACATTTTTTTGACGGTTTTTTTCTTTTTTTTTTGAAGGAGGTATGTTGTCAGGTGTCAGGGGAGGGAGACCGCCACCGCGCCTGCCACAATGCCACAACAATAACGACTGTCTTCCAATTTGCAGGGGCTGTGGATTTTGTGTTTGCTTGGATAACGTATGCTGCAGTGGCTGTGCACTTGATCATTCCACCTCTGGACCTAATAAAACAGGAGTGCCAAATAAAGTTGCATCTCCTTGATATTTCATCTATTATTACGCTTCCATTGTTTCATGTTTTAGATTGTTACAAATTAAATATGATATGATGATGTCCTCTTGATGTGGGGGAGTATTTTACTTTCTGTGCACATTTTGATGTAGTTTATATCGTGTCTGCCTTGTCTATCAGTGTCAGCTTTTAGTCTGAAATACTACGAGACGCTCAACTATTTGTCTTTTCTATGTTCACGAAAAAATCATTTAGTTATTGACTTTTGAACATTAAATTACTCTTTTCGGTGTTTTAGGCAAATTTAAGTTTGTTATTTTTCAGTTTTCCTTGAATTTAGTAAGGTTTTGATTAAACAAAAATACCAAATTGTTCAACACATGCAATTTAGGGATTAGCACATGCAACCAAACACAAAAGGTAATGCACAAAAATATACATCAATTAATATCACTCCAACCCGTCATTGGTGAAGCTCCGGAATCCACAAACTTACTAAAAAATGATTGGGGTCTAAATTTTAAACTGATCAGGTGTGATCAGTCTTATCGGTCTAAGAATTAGGAATTCATTTTCCAACTCGTCCTAAATGAGCGTTATGGCAAAGAACAAAAAGAAAACAAAAAGAAAAAAGAAATTTATCCAATAATAACAAATTGTGCCTCCACTTTGACATCTGATCCAAGTAGTAAGCAATCAGCCAAAAAGCAACCAAAAAATTCGCTAGTAAAATCGTGTGTAAACTTGAATTACGTAATACACAAATTTTTTTTTTTTTGAGAACCAACAAATGCAACTTATATTGATAGAAACTAGATACAAGTTACACGACCCAATGTCTCTTATATTGAGAGAGACTGAGAGAGAGAGAGGGTGAAATCGATCGATAGATAGAGGGAGAGAGAGATGGCTCGATGTTCCGCTTGGGTGTGTGCAGTTCTCTTTGTGATGGCGTTAGCGTCTGAAACGACTCTGTTGTTTGGATGCATCATCGGCGACTACTCATTGGACAGCAAGACTCACTTCTGTTTCTCACTGGGTCTCATTGCGTTTTCTTTTGTTGCTACACTACTCCTTTGGTTCTATCCTATACTGTTTTCTGGCTAGTTAGGAGTTTCCTGTTCGTTGGACTTCTATACAAGATCAACATCAATTTCTTGTTCTCTAGGCATCCATACTCGGCAATGGATGGCTCAAATTGCATCTCGATCGAATAGATCTCGACTGTCCGTTGCTGTTTTGCTGAGATGCAAGCTGAGCCGTTCATTGACTAAACCCCAAAAAGGTCCGAAAAGCAAAAGATACGAAAACGAAGAAACTGAAGAAAAAAACTAGAAAACAAATTAAATTGAAGAAAAACCCAGTAGAAACAGCTTCAGTGTTGGAACCACTAATTCACCCATGAACGTGGCTTGGAGGAAGATGGATCGAATCAAATCTTCAAGTTGGAGGTTAACATCCCTTCGTCCTTCTGCAACTGACGCCACAAGGTGCCCCCACTACAAGCAATGCCACAAAGTGCCCCCACTGTTGTTGCTAAAGGACCTATAGATCAATCCATCGCCAAGGCTGATCGGACCAAGAGCCAAAAACCATAGCTAGTTCAGATTTGGACCCTCGAGTTAAAAAATAATAGGGATAGAGGAAGAACTACCCTCTCTAAATAGAGTCTTGACCTTCTCACAATCATGAAGGTAGGAGAGGAGAGAAGAGAAGAGAGAGAACATCTAGAACATTTGGGAGGATTGAAATAAAAGAATGTTCTCCCAACCAAAAAATTAAAAATAAATAACAGGTACCGAACAAGTACTGCTTGCATGGTTAAACGACATACTCCCTTCGTTCTTTTTTAAATGTCCCACTTCGTAACTCCAACTTATTAAGAAAATATCATCATTACACCTTTCACATCAACTTTTACTTTCACTTTCCCTATTTACCCTCTATGGAGACATCATCGTTACATTTTTACTCATTAACATTTAAAAATGGAATATACTTTTAGGGGCAAAATGGAAAATGTACCAACTTTTACCCACTAACTTTACAAAATGGACACTTATTGAGGGACAGCCCAAAATGGAATAGTGGACTTTAAAAAGGGAACGGAGGGAGTAATTTTTTTTTTTTAAGGGATCAAAACGATGTAGTTTTGCCTCATGGTGTGGTGTCCCTTTTTTGCCCAAAACGGTGTCGTTTTGGGCGCTTGGCATCGCCTTCTTGGGTTGAGCTCTCTTGAACTTAATTTAAATTTGGGAATTATTTGAATTTTTTTGCATTTTTAGTTTTGTGCCAAACTTTTGTGGGTTGTTAATTCGTCTCGGCGAAAGGAATCAGAAAAGTAATTTTCTTTTACTTTTACCCAAATATTTTGAGAAGGGCCGGACTATTTGCAACCACAAATTTTTTATACCTAATCTGTTCTAAGCCTAACTCACAAATCTTATAACAATTTGCTATATGCAACCTAACAAATATCTATGAACTTCCAAAAATACCCTCTCCTTCCTCCCTTCTATCTCTCCCGTTTCCCTCTTCTCTTCTTCCCTGTACCACCACCAAATCCTCCATAACCGCCGTGGGAGTTCATCAAGAACTCACCGGCAACGTCACCAACACCACTGCCACCACCGTTTTGAAACTCAAAAATGATTACAAACATTCTCAGTTTTCTCTTCTCTTCTGCTGAACACACCACCACCACCCCCACCACCACACCCACCACCACCACCACTATGTATCCGAAATTTTCATAAAAAATTTCCCGACATAGTCGGATACACATTTCTGAAAACTTTAGACAATTTCAGATTTTAAAACTTGAAAATATTTACAAAATTCAGATTCTAATACCCGAACACTTTATAACACATCTTGAAAGTGCGTATTTTTTTTTGTTAAAAATGTAGATTTTGATGTTAAAAATGCAAAAAACGCAAATTCTAAATGCGTCATGCTCCATATAACGCATTCACGAAATGCGTGATGGGACTAGTTCGTCGGCGAAGAAATGCGAGTTCATGAACTGGATCGGAAAACGATGAACCCATTCATTTGAGAACGAAAATGGAGGAGATAAAGGAGAACAAAAATGGGGATGGACGATGGAAGATTGGTTTATAAATCTTCAAGATGCGTTTTTAACAAAAAAAAAAAACGCAGGAAGATGGGTTTACATACCTGGACGACCCTTTTTCTTCTTACATCAATGTTTACAAATTTTTAGATATTTTCTGCTGCAAGAAGATGAAGGAGAATGAAAATGGAGGTGTGAGGTGGAGCTTGGAACCGGTGGGAGGGAGAGAGGAAGATGGGTGGCTATGGTGGAACCGGTGGGAGGGGGAGGAAGATGAGTGGGTTATATTTAGTAATCTTAGGGGCATTTTTGTTCATTTTTTTAAAGGGCATTTTTGTCCGAAAGTAATTTATTTTAAAACAAGTTCCTTATAAGAAATTTGTGGTTGTAAATAGTTCGGCCGTTTGAGAAATAACCTTTTTTTTATAAAAAAAAGTCTTATTTTTTTTGGATAATAGCAACGTCAGTGAGGGCAAGAATATAGTAAAGAGTGTAAATACGTCCCAAGTTTCTCAAATTTCCAAAAAATATTACACTTGTTCAATGGATAATTTTTTATAAAAAAAAGTCTTATTTTTTTTGGATAATAGCAACGTCAGTGAGGGCAAGAATATAGTAAAGAGTGTAAATACGTCCCAAGTTTCTCAAATTTCCAAAAAATATTACACTTGTTCAATGGATAATTGCCATGTAAGAGCATCCACAATGGGGATGTAAAACTGGGTTCTATACTTATAATAGTACCGGATGCAAAAAAAAAACCCCTCCAATGGGGATGTAAAATGGAATAAATCAGGTGGTAAAATGGCAGAGATGGAAAAGGAGATGGATATTTCCATCCCCATTTAACTACAGCTATAATTGACAGGTCATCACCCAACTGAAAATACCAGAATTTTTGATAGCCGGAGGTTACCTGATTTCGTCGGAAAGTTGTCGGAAATTGGAAGAACACGCCGGAATCTGGTAGAACACGCTGGAATCTGGAGATGACCGTCTCCTACCCCGATTCTTGACGATCCATGAACGGCGCAGATGCATGCCGGCGGCTGTGGCCTTCCGGTTGTGATTTCCTGTCGGTTCAGAGAGAGGGAGAGGAGGGGTGGGTTCTACGAACTAGAGAGAGGGAGAGGGTCTGCTTCAGAGAGAGAGAGAGAGATAGAGGAGCCCAACGTCTGGTTTGAGAGGAACAGTGGGTGTCTGTTCGTAGAGAGAGAGAGAGAATGATCAGATGAGAAAGAGTAAAGTTGGGTTGGGTTGAGATCTAATCCGACCGTTGGTATTTGTTTATTTTTTATATTTTTTTATTAGGATCCGACCGTTGGTGACCCAACGGCTGTTTTGGTGATGAAAAAAATTTGCAACGATCCAATTTTTTCCTTGCCTATAAATGTGTGTTAATAGGATTTTAGACAACAAAAATTTTCTTCATTCTCCACAAATATCCTCCAAAAAAATTAGTGTATCAATTATGGCAGAAGGAAGTCGTAATGCGAGAGGAAAATCGTTCAACTCCGATCAAGATGAAGCAATTTGTAATGCTTACTTGTGCGTTAGTCAAGACCCGATTATCGATACCAACCAAGCACGATCTAAATTATGGGATCGGGTTGCAAAAAAATATACCGAATTCACAGGAGGCGATGTACGATCGGATGCTTCTATCAAGTCTCGATGGCAAGTCATCCAGCAGGCTTGCAACAAATATTGTGGACATTTAAGGCAAATTCAAAGGCAACATCAAAGTGGAATGACAGAACAAAATGAGGTATTATTATTTTGTTAATATTATTATTTCGTTTTCATAAGAATTTGTTTTCATAACAAAATGAGGTATTATTTTGCTTCTATGAAGTTTCTGTTTTCATAAGAATTTGTTAATATTATTATTTTGATAATTAATTAAAGAATTTTGTTATCATGTGTATAGATTGATCTAGCGAAGAGACATTACAAAGTCACTAAGAATAAACCTCTCGCCAATTTGGATTGTTGCTGGGCAATCTTAGAACACAGTATGAAGTGGGCGGATTTAACCCCACCCCGGTCCGACCCAAGATCTTCACAAATGGATACGAGTTCAGTCCCTCTATCTCCTGATTTCTCTCAAAATCCAAACTTGAAGTCTCCTGATTTCTCTCAAGTTCCAAACACATCGACTACATTGGAAGATAGCAATCCTACGAGTGGAGGTAGTGTTCAGTCTCCAAGAAAGAGGCCTCCTAGATGTAAAGCATCAAAGGCAAAATTATTAAAGACCAAAAAAACAGAAAATGAGGAACGTGAATGGATAAACTTGATGGAAAAATTCAACCGAACTACATCTGACAAGGAAGGTAGGAGAGCTGAAATGGAAGCAAGAAGAATCGCGGCTTTGGAAAGGACTACGGCAAATGATGAGAGGAGGGTGGCGCTTGAGGAGAGGAAGACAGCACTGAAGGAAAAAGAGATGGAAGATAGGATTATGCAAATGGACTTGGATTTGGTTCAAGACCCCCAAATGAAGGCTTATTACCAGTATCGCAAGGGTGAAATCTTGGCTAAATGGACGGCTAGCTCAAGTTCGAATGGTTATTTTCCTGATTTTCCCGATTATTGATTGTAATAAATTTTTATTGTCATATGTAATAGTCTTTAGCAATTATGATTTTGATGTAATCGTTGGGTACTATTCGATAATAAAATGCATTTTATTTAGCTAATGAAGTACAAGACTCGAAAATGAAGTATAAGACTCGAAAATGAAATACAAGACTCGAAAATGAAGTTCATTTTATTTAGCTAATTTCCACGACACGGGAACCTCAGTCTTCATCTCCATTACGGGCCCATAGGTGTTCAATAAGATCGTTGCGGAGCGAATGATGTGCCTCATTTGATCGAATCCTGCAGTTATTTTTAAAGAAATCAACCAATGCAGGTGTGACATCTCTCGAGACTTGAATTGGGCTGGAAGAAAGAAGTTTAGTAATTTCATCACAAACATCGTGATCACGTTGGTCTTCAATTATCATGTTATGCAAAATGACACATGTTTTCATGATGTAGCCTAGATCCTCCTTATTCCAGAATCGCGCCGGTCCTCTCACAATTGCCCAACGTGCTTGGAGTACGCCAAATGCCCTTTCAACATCCTTGCGACATGCCTCCTGCATCCTCGTTAAGTGTTGCTTCTTTCTTCCTTGTGGCTGAGAAATGGTTTGAACGAGAGTCGCCCATTTTGGATAGATACCATCAGCAAAGTAGTACCCCATGTCGTACTGCCTACCGTTAACGACAAAATGGGCTGGAGGGGCACGACCGGCACTGAGATCATCAAAGAGATGAGATTGATCAAGCACGTTGATGTCGTTGAATGACCCAGGCATGCCAAATCCACAAATCATATGATGCAACTGCTTCAAGTACGATAGTTGGTTTTCCGCTGCGGCCGCTGAAGAAGCCATGGTAAGCAGTTGGACATTTGTCCCACTGCCAATGCATACAATCCAATCTACCTAGCATTCCAGGAAAACCACGTTGATTGCCCACATGTAGGAGCCTTGCAGTATCTGCTTCATTTGGTTTTCTCAGGTATTCTGCTTCAAAAATGGAGATAACGCCTCTATAGAAACTTTGAAGAGAGTCAACTGTTGTACTTTCCCCAATCTTGAGATACTCATCAAGACTATCAGCAGGCGTCCCGTATGCCATCATTCTCAGAGCTGATGTCATCTTTTGGATACCAGAAAGACCTGCAGCTCTCGTCGCATCATTCCTTTGGACAAACGTCACGTCATGTTGTTGGAGTTTACCCAAGTGATGAGCATAAAATGTAGTACTTAAAAGACGTCCATACTTGCATTGTTAGTCTTGACTTTATTATTATTTATGTCGTATTATCATTTATTTATGTTTTGTAGGTATTTTGGGCTTTATCACGCAAAAACGTTTCTTCCGAGAATTATGAGCTGAAGTCTGATTCAAGTGGGCTCAATCCAATTCAAATTAGAAGATCCAAAAGAGCAAAACCCAAAATCAAGCTCACGGAATTTTCCTACGATGGAATTGATTTTAGAAGATTTGGATTGCAAAGATTTGGTTCTCTGCACGTGGCTTGCACATCTAATACTAGAACTCTTAAGGCAAGTATTGTTTAAGGAAAAAAATACTACGCAATCGGTAATTGACGAGAAGTGGATGGAAAAGGAATTTTCTTTCCTTTTAAAGAGGATTCTCGGCACCTATTTAATGAGGCAATGGGGCTTTGAAGAGGATCACTTTTTTTTCACGCAAAAACAGAGAGAACAGCACGACGGCAATTCGAAGATCAGAGGTTTCGGCTGGAGGGTTAAGTGTTGAACATCTTTTCTTATTTTCTTTAATGGAGTTCTATTATTATTTGATTATGTGTTTTGACTCCATGAGCGGCTAAACTCTTCAACTAGGGTTGAGGATGAAGCCCCGTTAATGACTATTATTTATTTATTCATGAGAATTGGTTTTACCCGAATATTTGGTTTGATTTTGATTAAATTGTTCTTACTCCAAATCAATTGTTATGGATAGATTCTGGATATGAGTTCAATCATGTTTTTCTCATGATTTGGAATTGTCTTTAACATTGACTGCTGGTTTTTCATTGTTAACTATAAAACTGGATATTTATTGTGATTTGTTCAAAGCGGATACAATTAATGATTTGGTTTTATACTTGCGAGCGGAGAGGAACATACATTAGACTTTTTAATAAATTTTCACGATGATATTTTCCATGGTAACAGAATTAGCTTTCAGATTATCATGAAGAAATTTGGGTGAAGTCAATGATCATGAATATATAACGGTACGAGTTAATGGGTGTGGATTCCGAAACCCTAGTATTTTCTCCTTTGGTTAAAAAGAAAGCTTTAATTTTCTCGTCTTTGATAATTTAGATCATTGTTTTTACTTTTCACTTTTAGTTTAAAAATCAATCACAACTTTTGTCAACTAGGTTAGGGTTTAATCGGTTTAAGTTACTTATTTTTCCTACAAAAATACACAAGTCCCTGTGGGTTCGACCTCGCACTTGCATACCTATACTTCGATACGATTCGTGCGCTTGCGAGTACATTAAAATTTCACATCACCAAGATCTTGTGAAATAAGGGTCGACTCATTCGAAAACGTTGCTGAAACAAATTTTCGTCATAGAGCGGATACTCACAAAAGTAATCAGCATTGAGTCGTTGGTCGGCAGCAACTCTGTCACGGGGGATCCAGGCTCGACCGCTTGTAGAACCAACATGACCTCCTTGTTGGCGTCTTCATTAAAATTTTTGGTACTGCCTCATCATGATCAGTTGCGCCATTGCAATCTCATCATCATCGGAGGAAGATCCGTCAAATTCTCCCAATAATATTCTTTGGGTTAAACTGCTCATGATGATTTTTTTTTTGAAAGAGGAGACTGTATGTAGATTTGAGTGTGAGAATGAATAATGGGGAGGATATGTCTATATATAGATGGTAAGTAAATGGTGTAGTTGAGAGTCAATGAGAGTAAATGTTGTAGTTGAGAGTGGATAGGAGTAAATGACTAAAGTAAATGGTGTAATTGAGAGTGGATGAGAGTAAATGATTGAAATAAATGATGTAGTTGAGAGTGGAGATTAAATGGATCAGGTAAATGATGTGGTTGAGAGTTGATGAGAGTAAATGGATGAAGTAAATGGTGTAATTGAAGTAGAAGAGAAGTAAAAAAAAAAATTTCGGACGGAATATATAAATATTTTTTCGGAATAATTTTTTTTTTTAAGTCCTTGATTACCGGATACCAAAATTATTTTTCAACGGAAGTAGTACTTGAATTAGGATTAAGAAAGTTAAGGAAAGTTAAGGAGGAGGAAAAGCTAGTTAATTATCCATCTTTTTTTATATCTCACCATTAAATAGGGTTGAATTCTATTTTATATCCAACTAACTTTTAACCACTTTTTACGTCTAAAATAACTATCCTCCCATTCTAAAATACATCCCCATTGGGAGAATGGGGATGCTCTAAGCAGGGTCAAGTCAACCCTATATACCTCCGCCCATGCCAGTGACATTTTATTGACCAAAACCCAGAGTCCGATCATTTCTGTTCACAGTCACGGACTCCGTTTTTAGAGAGAGAGAGAGAGAGGAGAACCCAGTTCTAGTTTTCTGTTTGGTTACTCAGAAGACTGAAATGGGTATTTCTGAATTGGTGCGTTCTATTGATTGGGAGCATGAATCATACCCAGAGTATCAACATTTCGCAGTCATTCCCTTCTTTGCTCTGTTCTTCCCAACTGTTCGTTTCTTTCTCGACAGATTTGTATTTGAGGTACTAAACACATCTACTTATACTCCATCCTCCTAGGCTCCAGTTGTTTCCAATGATGTATCTGCTGGTTGACAGGTTGTTAACGTTTTGTACTGATAGCATGCGCTTGCTCTTGCGTTCTAATTTCATTGGGATGTTGGTGATATTATTTGCAAGCTCAAGTTTTCTTAATTTTAGACTATGAGTGTTAGGTTCATCTGTTGTGGTCTAGTTCTTATTTGCAACATCCTTCTGTCGGGCAGATGAATCCACCTCGAAACCTCCCAAGAACCTCACTCCCATCAAGAAAGGAAAGCAGTGTGTTTCCAACTAGGATAAAACCTCTCAAGCATATGACTTCCAAAAGAAACAAGAGAAGAGTTAGCAAGCAAGTGAACATACTTAGTAACGATAAGAAACTTGAACTACATTGCTTCATATCAACAAGACACAAGAAAAAACGATTACTCAATTTTTCTCAAGTACTTAGTACAAACACTACATTTACTCGTATTTGGGATAAAAACATGTCCTATTTACTTCAATACTTAGTTGCCTGTCGTTGGGCGACGCCTTCATTTCTATGAACACCCCACCAGGATCACCTAAATGAGGAACTTCTATGATTGGTTTGGGAATTGTGTGGCCCGTGATCTTGAATCTGAGCTCCTCTTCAAGGGTGCCTAGCCTTCTTGCCCTAACCTGCACAGGGAACGCATGACTAAGATCTGGCCGGGGGTGTTCCCGGCAAGGCATGAGAATGTGTAGAGAGCAAAGCAAGAGACTAGGGTTTGAGTGTGAGTCTAGGTTTACCTCTTTTGGGGCTGCATCACTTGGTATTTATAGGATCTGCTTAGCTTGCTCTCCAAGTACGGGCACATGCTTTGCACGGGTTGGCTGGCGTCACTTTGACGTCAGTGGTTAGGGTTTTGTAACCGTTTCCAGGGTGAGCTGGCACCCCATGTGCGCCAATCATTATCTCTTGGCGTAACCGTTTTTTGCGCGTGGAGGGAGCGTGGCGCTGAGAGCAGCCGAGCCAAGGCATTTGGTTGCCAAAGGAGGTGGAAGGAGAGTGACGGGATCATCTGCCCGAGCCTCGGCCTTCGCCAAACCAGAACGCTCTCTTACGGCCGAGGCTTTGAGCAGACGAGGCGATATGAGACCCACTGCCTTGGCTTCGGTCATTGCCGAGCTCCAATGCTCGGTTCCACATTAGCCCTGGTCCGTCTTTAGGGTCATGTGGTCTGAGTCATTTGGTTCAGCCTATCTAACTAATCCAAACACCCTCCCTCCACTCCCCCGCCCCAGTTTCGGGCAACTAAGGTCTAGCTTGGTTTTTGCTTTTCAATCGAAATACATACATTTGCACTAAATGAACAGATAAGCAGACTGTCTGTTTGAACATTTTATTTCAATGAGACATTATTGCTCAGAGCATTGTGGTTTTGCCTTGTAAATTGGTAAGAGTAGGTTTGGCATCTCACCATGGATTCTGTTCATTGGCTGTAATGACAGAAGTAAGTGGTTGTAGGTTCACCTTATTTTCTTTTCTGTTTTTTTATACGTAATTGTTCTTTTGGCTGGTCGGGGCAATGGGCTTTTATTAGGGATCTTATTGTCTGTGTATTTCAATTTACGAAGTCTTGAATGAATGGAAACGGGCAAGATGAAACGAATTGGAAAGGGATTGCTAAGCACAAGGGTTCCCAATGAGGCACTGGTATTAACTAAAGCTTGAAACTCCGTTTACATGGGCTGCAAAGGGAAGATGCAAGAAGGGGGAAAAAAACTGTTAGTTTTTTGAAATTATCCTCGTATGATTTGCCAGTTACTGCCGGCCTTACAGTGCTAGTTATTTCACTGGGGGACTATCTTTGAAAGAATGAGTTCTAGAATTAAGAATTCGCACCAAGACTATATGTTCGATATAAAGAGGGGAATTTACATTTTTATGGACAATTAGGGTGAAAAGTGTCATCTTTGGAGAATGCTTTTAGTTAACCCCTATCATCTGCTTAGTTTGTATCCATTTGGATAATAACTTACGTCTAGTTTTGACAGTGTAAACGCTTTCATGGAATTTTGTTGCTGAATCGTGATATAATGGTATGGAATCTCACTTAGGATAAGGCATGTAGTGGCTATAAATCTTCGTTACATCTAGCTTCCCTTTTTGGGTGCTCCAGTTGCTACAAGATCAGGGCTTGCCGTGGCAAAGTCCAGTTACTTAATCCTTGCGTAGAAGTCGAGTAGTATGCCAAATACTAGGTCCAAAAAGAATTTTGAATCCTGAAAACATGTGAAGATTTACTAGTCCGAGAATCTTGATTTGCAAGAATCCATTTTCCTACCTGCCATCAATTTCTATTTTCTGTCAAAAAGTTATTATACGAAAGAAGAAATGCGTGCTCTATCATGGTTATTTTTCAACTAACAAGTTTCGATCATATGACGGTTGCATATGCTTTCTGGGATAGAATGGTTTGATGAACCTCATCTGGTGATGGAAACAATAATAACGCTACATCCCAATATAGCCTATCTTGTTCTAGCTACTTAGTAAGGATCCAGAGAAACCTTTTATCAGTATACCGTAGAACTCCTGTTGCATTCCTGCTGCATTTGTCTATCTTCTACAATTAGGAAACGTAATAAGCCTGCTCTAAGCAGTGGGCATCATGTTTCACCTCTCAGATTCTCTCCCTTCTTCTAGCTCTATGGCTCAGTTCATAATGGATGTACATGTTGCAGAAAGTGGGTACACGATTGATATTTGGGAACGGACAGCAGACGATAGCTGTTGAGACATATGAGAGAAAAAAGAAGATAAGAAAGTTTAAAGAGTCGGCATGGAAATGTGTGTATTTTCTTTCAGCGGAGCTTCTGGTGCTGTTTGTGACTTATGACGAGCCTTGGTTCACTAACACAAGCTATTTCTGGGTGGGGCCTGGAAAACAGGCCTGGCCTGACCAGAAAATTAAGTACGATTTTGAACTTCTATTCATTTACGACTGTTCATTCAAGCAGCTGTAATTGCTGTTGTCTGTCATTGATTTTGTCCAGATTGCTATGTTTACTGACTTTTTTGTGAAATATGCAGGTTGAAATTGAAAACAGTATACATGTACGCCGCTGGATTCTATACATACTCCATATTTGCTTTAATTTTCTGGGAAACAAGGCGCTCTGACTTTTGGGTTTCAATGACCCATCACATTGCAACTGTCATTCTAATTTTGCTTTCTTACATATTGAGGTATGTTTATATATTAATATTACAGTGTGTTTGCATGGATTAGAGTGTCAAATCGAATGAAAAATCCAAGCGACAACAAATTTCATGCATTTGCTCATGGTCAGGGTAAAATATCATTTGGATATGTAGTCCCACAAAATGTAGGATATAAAAGTACCTTGAACATTGAGGTATTAATAATCCCGTCACTATAAGTACCATTAGAATACTCGACCTATCAGTCTATATATCTCTCCACCATTAGTCCAACGACTCCAAACAAACAAACCGGGCCTATAACCACAAAGACATCAGTCGATAAAAGCTAGCTTGTACCTACAAAAAGATTGAACAATCATATTTATACTTGTAGGCCACGCATCTTATGGGCCTTATACTGATTTTTCTTTTGTGCAATGGCTGCAAAACAAGCCTTACCTGAGGTTTCTGACATGTTTTTCCTACGAATGCAAAAGCTAGTATTTCCGAAGACCTTTGTGTGTAGCTCCCATTGCACAAAAGAGGAATTGGATCAGACTAGTGACTAATGAACATGGGAATTTACTTGTTTCCGGTGTCTTCTGCAGGTTTGCTCGTGTTGGCTCGGTTATTTTAGCTCTTCATGATGCTACTGATGTATTTCTGGAAGTAGGGAAGATGTCTAAATACCGTGGGGCGGAAACTCTAGCTAGTGTTTCGTTTTTTCTTTTTGTTTTGTCTTGGACCCTACTTCGCCTCATTTACTATCCATTCTGGGTGCTCTGGAGTACCAGGTGAGCACGTGATGCATACTGTAATCATTAGTAATTTTTCTAGTTCTTATGTCTAGTATGATTAGGTTAAAACCATAACTCGTGCCTTTCATCAAATTTAAATCTTGATAACCACAATGTATCAGCAAGGCTGAACTGCTGCAGAGCCCAATCTTGTTTTCCATCAAATTCAAAATCTACTGCATTAGAAGGGATAAACTATTGAAGGAAGCGATCATGATATATGTAAATATAGTTAGCTTAGTTTAGTTTTCATGTATTCTATTCTGTTCATCATTCTTGAATTCACCATGGAGCCTATTTTATTCAATTTGTGGTACTCTTTATTATTCCTCATCAAGGTGTTAACTGTAACATTAGATCCCTATGGGCTATGAGCATGGATACAAACACGGACCCAGGACACGGGATTAGGTGAAAGTAGGAGGTGCAAAAGATAGGTGGATAATCTTTAAAACCAATTTTTCTGTTAAGTAGGAGGTGCAAGATAGGTGGATACTCTTTGTACTGTTAAGTAGTCATCCTTTCGGTCCTAGTATTATTTGGCTTCTCTTTAAAATCAATTTTTCTGTCTTTTGACCTCAGCAATCTCCTATAGTCTTTAGGTGAAACCGTGAAAGTAGGAGGTGCAAAAGATAGGTGGATACTCTTCAACTTTTCACCAACATTTTGAGGAGCGTGAATCTAGTTTTTCTGTAACAACTCTCTCAATCAACCCGAAAGATAGATTCTTTAACACGCCATCTCTTTTGAATTGTTATGTATTTCCGTCCGTGACTAGATCCTACATGCTATTCTCTTTTAACTTCACAGTACTTGAACTTTTATGATGATTGCAAGAATACTAAGAATGTATGTAAATCACTGTTTTCTGTCAATTTTTGTGTGAGGAGGTTAGTCTTCTACTATTCGAAATGTCTTTTTATACGAGTTTTTATAATATTTGTTGTTCTCTCCACATGGCAGTTATGAAGTTCTCCTGATCTTAGACAAGGAAAAGCACAGGGTGGATGTATCAATTTACTATTACGTGCTCAATTCTCTTCTTTATTGCCTGCTTGTTCTTCACATTTATTGGTGGGTGTTGATGTGTCGAATGCTCGTCGAACAAATACAAGCAAGAGGCCAACTTGGGGAGGATGTTCGATCTGGTAAGTGAATATAGCTTATTAGACTTCCAAACTTTTTTCTTGAAAACGACTTTTTTTTCCCGGCAATGGTACTTTTCATTGAACGCCCAAACAAAAGAATACAAAACTCATCCTCAAAGGAAATCCTACACTACTAGGTCATGCAAGACCAAAGAGCAGAAACAAAACAAGACTTGAAACAAACAAATGGCACAAAGGACACAAAATCCTATCTATGTACAGCAATTACAGAAGAGGAGATTCAAGGACTCCATGGTGGCATGGTGGATATTCCATAGCTTGCATATTACTCTGTTCCCCTGCTTGGCCTTCTCATTTCTCCAAGACAACAAGGCATCCCGAACAGAATTGCAAATTTTAGCAGAAAGGGAGCAAGGATCCAAAGATCTCTGTTGAAAATCCTGGATCCCTTTGACTGCTCAATGAACCAATCCACTTCATTACTCCAATTCATAGGGCTCCTGGCTATTTGGCTCCTCCTCAACGGCTAGAATAGGGACATTCAAAAAATAGATGGTTATGACCTTCCACACTACCATGGGTATACAAGACACATGTTGCATCAGGAATTATACCCCATGTCAACATCCTGTCTTTAGTACTTAATTTTTGTAGAATAGCCAACCAAAGAATAAAAGCCCACCTAGGAGTGTACTTCTTGAACCACACCACATCACACCACTCCTGCCTAGGGTAGACCTCCCTAATAGCAAACCAAGCAGATTTCATACTGAAGATACCATGTTTGGAAGGAACCCATGTCATTGAATCCTCTTCATTCACATCAGGGGGGAAAGTAGCTGTGGTTAGAGCTTTGATCTCCTGAGTTACTCTATTTCTCTCCCTAGGCCATTTCCAGCAACCATTGTGAATTAGAGAAGGGACTTTGGCATTGAGAGACTGACCAATATTAGTGCAGATTCTGTCCCCATACTTTTATAAAGAGGTCCAATCGGGTGCCAGTTATCCGACCAAGCAAAGGTGGACGTACCATTTCCCACATTGTATAAGATAAGAGGTTAGCAGGCAGGGTCATGTGCCATAAGGCCAGAAGGAGGTGGGCGTGCCATTATGGCACAATTACTTCGATTTCCATTACAACATGTTCAAATCAGAGGGATTCGTTATGAGAACAAGAGGAAAAAGTTCAAAGAAAACATGATCTCCAATTATTTCTGTACTTTGTAATTTTGTATCTGATACCCCTATCAAAAAAAAGTCCGTATCTGCTTCAGACTGGGTGTATCTTTTCTGTATTATACAATTCCTGAGGTGATATAGCTTTTATAAAGGCATTACAAAAAAGACGCATAGGTGTAAGAGTCATTACATGAAGAAATAAGGTCTAGGTAGCGTATTTGTATACTTGGGGAGCCAATTGGCAATTGGGTTTGCTTAGAATAATAGAAAATAACCTCAAAAAAATGGTGTGCTAAGAAGTATACACCCTTTTTGTAGAATGCTGAAGTTATCTTCACAAGTCATGGTAGTAATTTGGATCTCGAGACAATGGAGACCTAGACTTACCTAAGGAAGTACTAGTAAATAAAGAAGAGGGTGGGGTTTGGGACATGATGTGGAGCCACCTCGACGTTCTTTCTTACACACGGTTAGTCTATTCCCCGCCCCACTTGATGAAGTTGGTTTCTTTTGCTAGCACTGTCACAATGCATCCTACTCATTCAATATGCACGAGAGAGACGTGTCATTGTGAAATCGGGAGTCAGACATCTTGTTTTAGCTACTTATGAAACAAGTTTAGATCAGCACAGTCCTAGGTTTCGAGATGTTATGGAGAACGAAGTTTTTTGTTCTATACTGCCGAAACCAAAGTGACCTAGATAAAATTTTGGGTACTCCAAATGTGACGACTGATTGAATCTGGCTGGAGTAGTAATGGTAAAATTGCCAGCGCACGCGTGTCTTTCCCAGTGTGTCATGTTACATGTGGGCTTCAGCTGAATATCAGCACAGCCAGTACCTCTCCGTCCTGCTAGGTGCCGGTTTTACCCCTATGAATTTAGAGGAAGGTTGAGGTGGATTTTTGTTTTGTGTTCATTTTTGCAAGTGTTGGTGGAATTGGAACTGTCAAATACCCCGTCGTGAACCTCATTATTTCCTCCTCCTTTTTTTGTGAGCTGTAATTGGATGTTTTTAACTTGTGCAGACTCTGAAGGTGAAGACGAACACGAAGATTGATCACTATAATAATTTGCAGTTATGGCTTGATATGCGTGAAGGTACTGCGAAGTCCATAAGAAGGCATTTTCGGCATTAGTATTATTCATCTTCACCACACTAAGAATCACAGCTATGTCTATTAGCCTCATGTATCCATGCCGGACACCTACCGACAGGGGCGGAGCCATGTTGGGGCCCCGGCAGCGCTTTCCGAGTTTTAAAATTTTTATTTTGTATATACCTTATTTTGAATATTATTGATAATTATTCGTGTATATCTACTTATAATCTTAATAATTTTGGTTTGATTTGATAAAAAATCGGTTATTTTATATTCTTATTTCTCAGTTTCTTTCATAAATAAAAAATAAGCACGTGACTGTTGAAGTAGCCGAAAGAAAAAGACAAAATGATTGGTATACTTAACTGCATTAGGGTAGAATCATTTCAATGTACAAATGAAATGTATTGGAAAGCAAAAACTTTATTATATAACAAATATACGTTCTGATAAAAAAATGTCTAGCAAGCCGGCTCCCTCGGGTCAAACTCCTAACTTCGCTACTGCCTATGGAAATGTATCATCATGTATCTTAATTTTCTGCTTCATATTTGTTTACATAGACAAATGTGGACATGTTAACGGTTCAAAGTGCAATTTTTGTAAGTTGAGATGGGTCAAAATATTATATGAATACTTAGTTCTTCAATGCTACTTGTTTAATGACTTTGCTAATATTTGACAAATGTTACGTTTTAAATACTTCGATGAGACTAGTATGTTTATTTTCTTTATGTGAATTTATATACAAGTTTGTTTTTCTTATGAATCTATCTATACCTATAACATATTTGTATTCAATGTGTCCTTATAAGCACACAATATTGTATATTATTATGCTTAACATATCCCATTTATTAGATTATTATATTTACTATTAATGTTATAGATAATATTGCACGTAAATGTATGATTTTATTGATTTCAGGTAATACGAGATACAATGTTGTTGAAACCCAATTTGGCCCACTCACTCGAGCGCGCAAAAATGACGCCAACATCGTCATCATAAATCCAAGTCAAAGCAAAAATCTGGAATGTACTCGGACCCCAATTAAACATTGTTAAAAATCAGTCGAGAGCAACTCAAAGCAGTGCACACCGACAGAGCTTAATTTGGAACGTCGGCTGCCAACATGCCCTGGTCTTGGCAAGGTCACATTAATGCCATTATTTGCGAAGCACATGCAGCAGGCCAATGGGATAATCACGTATGCTAATCAAGCAAAATAAATTAGTAAGTTCTAAAAGAATTATGCTTATGATACTTATATACTTTTTATTACCTCGTTGGCATTTGTCTTCACGGGTTGAGATTCCTTAAACCTACTCGTTGGCATTTCTTTGTCCTCTTGTTCATGTTAATAGTTGGAGGAGGAGCCATGAAGACATGAAATTACCAATATTAGCCGCCATCTTTTTTAACCTCTTTGATGAAGGCTTAATTTTAGGTTCTTCCATGCCTTTTTCCTTGTTTGTCTTTAAAGGAGATGTCAAATGATTCAAGGGTTAAATACCGTGACACCCCTCGAACTATTTCAGTTTGTCTCGCTCACCCCCTCATAGAATTTTGCCTACGGCGAGCCCCTTGAGCAAAGTTTTTTTGTCGTATAGACCCCTTCCGTCAGGATTCCGTCCAAAACTGTTAGAATTTTGCCCTCTCCTTCTCTATGAAATATGAAACCCTAACACTAAAACACACCACAGCCCCACCACTTCCACCACCACCTCCCCACCTCCACCACCACCTCCCCACGTCCACTGCCACCCATCACCACCACCACATCGTCCATCACCTCGCCATAGCCACCCATTGCTTCCAATCGGGGGGAGGACGGTGGCGGAGAGAGAGGGGAGGTCGAAGCGGCTGCGGAGGGTGACGTTGGCGACGGAGCCAGAGCTGAAGAGGACGCAGAGGCCAGTGTTGTGTTTGTTGCAGAATTTGGTTATGGAAATGACGACGTCGGCGCTGGTGGGGACCTCGAGGAAGTAGGGGGTCATGGAGGGGTCGGGCTCGCGGGTGATGAAGACGGGGTTTGGGCTTGTTTTTGGAGCCGGGTGGGCGGCCGCCGCTAGGGATGGCATTCGGGGCGTTCGGGGCGGATATGGGGATTTCCGTACCCGATCCCCGAAACCGAATGCCTACCC
This sequence comes from Rhododendron griersonianum, assembly GCA_018127125.1. NCBI lineage: Eukaryota > Viridiplantae > Streptophyta > Magnoliopsida > Ericales > Ericaceae > Rhododendron > Rhododendron griersonianum. Next base: position 10,891,094 of record CM030799.1, on the reverse strand, counting down.
ATATCCGCCCCGATACCCGAACGGGGAGAGGAAGAAGGAACCACAACCGAACCAATCGGGGTTCGGGTAATCCCCGAACCGATTGGGTAACCGAATTGGATGAAAAAATATGTTTTCCCAATTTGTACCCACCCCGAACCGAACCGAACTGAAATAAAAACACTAGCAGTTGTAGACAACAAGATCACAGATCTAGGGTTCGATCAAATTCGGACTCCAGAAAAATCAATAGAAACAGAACCCCAAAGCAAATCAACACATAAAACTTCCATGATCTAGAACAAATTAAAAGATTTCAAATCCGTCATTCTCAACTGATATAAGAACCCAAAATCTAAAACTTTGCTACAAAAAATGGTACATACTTAATTAGTAGAAACAGAAGCAAACAACAATGGGAAGAAAGATGGTTCCGCACCACTGCAACTGGGTGAGATCTTGGGTTTCGCTTTCGTCAAGGAGAGGAGAGGTTGGTTGAAGAGATCGCCATCGCCTGCAAGAGGAGTGATGATGATCGACGTCGTGATGAGTGACGGCGAGAGGGTTGAGGATGATAGACGGCAAGAGATGATCGGACTGTCGAGCTTCAAATCGGACGATCGGACTGATTCTTCTAGTAATTGGAGACGACAGACGGACAGAGAGAGATGAGGTGTGAGAGAAAGAGAGACCAGAGAAAGATCTGATTCTTCTCGTATCCAAGGATGAGAGAGAGAGAGAGCCCAAAGAGATCGCCCTCTGGCTGCTGTACGATAAAAGAAAATGGGACTGAAAACCCTAACTCAGTAACTCCTGTATGTGTATATATATAGGCAGGGTTAATTTCGTAATTTACTAGTTCGGTTCAGTTCGGGTTCGGTTCGGTTCGGGTATCGGTTCGGGTATCGGCTGAACCATAACCGAACCTAAACCCGTTCGGTTATCCTATATGCCAACCATACCCGTACCCACGGGGAAAATTTCAGTTATGGTTCGGGGATAATTTCGGTTATCGGTTCGGGTACCCATTGGTTCGGTTCAAATTGCCATCCCTACGTGGGCGGCGGACGACTTCAATGGTGGTGCCGTCGCTGGTGTTGGTGTTGGGGGTTAGGGTGGTGGTTGGGAAGGTGGGGTTGTGGTGGCGGTGGTCGGGTTCGTCGGGGGTGAGCTGGAAGTGGTGGGGGTGGTGGGGAGGTGGCGGTGGAAGTGGTGGGGCTGTGGTGTATTTTACTGTTAGGTTTCATAGGGTTTCATAGAGAAGGAGAGGGCAAAATTGGAATATTTTCCAAAATTCTAACAGTTTTGGACGGAATCCTGACGAAAGGGGTCTATATGACAAAAAAACTTTGCTCAGGGGGCTGGCCGTAGGCAAAATTCTATATGAGGGGGTGAGCGAGACAAACGGGAATAGTTTGAGGGGTGTCCCAGTATTTAACCCATGATTCAATGATGGCTCTTTACTGTTTTTTTACTTATTTGTCTTCAAAGACCAAATGATTCGATGATGGTTCTTTAGTGTCTTTTTCCTCCAAGACAACAGCCGATGGAGTGTTTTTCATTTCCATGCTTACTTTAGCCGCCGAAGAATTCTCCTTATTAGTTTTCTTCCCCATTACAACCCACATCCCTTCCATTATGCCCACCAATATCTTTAATTGATCGGTTAATTTTTCTATCCCTTGGTCTCTCTCCATCAGTTTATTTTGGCCAATCTTCCTTCCTTGAATTACGCCTCTCTCTCTTGCGTACTCCATTCAGTTCAAGAGAGTGAGAGAGAGAGAAATACCTTGCACAATGGAAGAGGGGGCTTTTCGTTGTGACCGACTGTTAAGGACGAGAGAGGGTTTTTGTCATTTGCTTAGGGCTTGTGGAAGTGTGGAGGTGGAAGAGCTGTGGAGGTTTCCGTCGACTATGCAAATGAGAGAGAGATGAGAGGCATCGGGCTTTGATTTGGTTGTCTACGTGGCAAATTCAAAGTCATTATCGAGGATGGAGTTGGCAAGAGAGAGAGAGAGAGGTGTAGATCAGGGAAGGAAGATTGGGTCAAAATAAACAGATGGAGAGATCAAGTGATAGAAGAATTAACCGGTCAATTAAAGATATTGGTCAGCATAATGGAAGAGACGTGGGCCGTAATGGGGAAGAAAACTAATAAGGAGAATTCATTGGTGGCTAAAGTAAGCATGGACATGAAAGTCAATCCATCGGTCGTTGTCTTGGAGGAAAAAGACAGTAAAGAGCCATCATCGAATCATTTGACATCTCCTTTGATGACAACCAAGGAAAAAAAACAGTAAAGAGCCATCATCGAATCATTTGACATCTTCTTTGAAGACAAACAAGGAAAAAGGCATGGAGGAACCTAAAACTAAGCCTTCATCAAAGAGATTAAGAAAGATGGCGGCTAATATTGGTGATTTCATGTCTTCGACGGCTCCTCCTCCAACTATTGACATGAACAAGAGGCAAAAGAAATGCCAACGAATAGGTTTAAAGAATCTCAACCTGTGAAGACAAATGCCAACGAGGTACCAAAAAGTATACAAGTATATAAGCTTAATTCTCTTAGAACTTTCTAATTTATTTTGATGGATTAGCATACGTGTTTGTTTATTTGTAGAAGCCTACTATGGAATGGGTACTAGAGTTGATACTAAGATATGTCTTTGACCAAACATTGTTTGAAAGGTAGAAATCATTACAAGCTAGACATAATTTATGATGTTCTATTCGTAGATTAGTAGTTTGCGACTTTGGCATAATGTAGAGAATCATTTGCAACATTGAAATAGGTTATGCAATTCGCTCGGATTTGTTGCCATTGTTTTAGAATACGCTTTTCAAAAAAAAAAAAGACTTCATGAATACAATAATTAAGGGCTATATTTTTTAAATCATAAAACTAGATGCTTCGAGGAAAATTCTAATACAAAAGGAGAGAGAACCGAATGCATCATGGTAACTGCCTACTTATTTAGCGTTATGTATTTGTCATGCACTATAAGTGTGAACGATAGAGAATGAGCCTATAGCAATTAATGTGTAAGTGCTCCCTTTATGCTTATTTGTAGAATTATGCTCTGCATGGTGGTATGAATGTCAGCAATTGGGCCAAATACTGTGGTGGAAATAAGCGATACACAGGGATACTCGAAGAATTGGAATGGATAAAATGACATTATTTTTTATATATAATATTGTGGGTCAATATTGAGTTATTGAATTAATGCGGGTGTACATCCCGATCAATGATAACAACACTCATTGGTTTATGTGCGTGGTGAACTTTAAACATGAAATTTATACATACTTGATTCATTACCTTCTCTGAGGGAAAATAAAACACAAAACGAGAAGGTCATGCGCGTGCTTAAATAATTGGATGATGTAGTTTAATATTTGGAAAATAATGGATGTGTCACAAAAGCCTATAAAGCTTCCATTTAAAAGACTCAAATGACTTCCAGTTCAACAAACAGGTAGTGGTGATTGTAGCGTGCACATCTCCAAATACTTCGATTTGGAGAAATTTATTGAGGAAGAACCTGCTAAGGTAACAAATTAGTGTTTGAATTTAATCTTGCAGTTACAAGTTCTTGGCCCATTCATTGTTTCTAATTTTCGCTTATATTTGTTAAATGTAGCTAAAATTCAGTTTTGAAGAGGGTATGAATGCTTACTTCGCAACCTAACCTCTTAGAAAGGCTTGCACCCAAGCATAGGGCTAGGTCGTTGATAGCATATAAACCGGAAGACCGAATCGTTCCCACAGAGAAATCTTCTTCAGCGAATTTGGAATAGATGTAACGTAAAGATTACGGCATTCAAGCGGCCAACTTTGGAGTTTTGATTCAAACGAAGGTATTGAACTTGGAAATGAACTAAATTAAGATGGTCGAGTCAAAGGGATTGATTTACTCACGACTTAGCCATAAAACGGTTTCTTCATCTAACTCATGTGTGGACCGAAACCGTCCGGATTCCACTAGAAGAATTAAAAGCTGAAAACTACTTGTAACTCAACTCAAAGCTCTAATTCAAATTGAACTCATTTAACGCTAGTGAGAGACGAAAAAGGATCGTTCGCACGCGTAAGATTAATCAAGCACGTAGCATGAGACGATAGACCTCATTGATCAAAGAAGCCACCGACACCATGATCAAAGCTAAAAATCATGGGTTTAATCCATTCAAAACCTTGAGATTGAGCTAAAGTTTAAGCGAAACCATTTAAACGACTAATCCATAAAGTAAACCTCACCCCATGACCAAACCTATAAACTACTCACACATAACACAAAGACTAGAAATCATGCTAGCTATTGAGAACATGTTTAACCGATAGAATCGAAAATAAACTTGATTTATATAGAGATCCAACTTATAGCTACAACATTAACACTTGACAAAATAACAAACTAATTAAACTTACTTGAGTTCTTGAAGGAAATGACTTGAAAAGCTTGAAAGACTAACAATGGAGTTCCTAGGAAAGCAAAAAGAAAGCTAGGCTTAAAAAAGACTAGAAATGGCCATCATTTCCATAAATGGCATACAAGCCTATTTATAGGCCTTACAAAATCAGCCAAAAAGTGGACAAAAAGGCCCCTAAAATATCCCAAAAACATGCTAGAAGTGGAAACTTTCCATAAATGGAAGGTTGAACCATTCAGCATAAAGTGCTGGTCGAAGGGCATTGGTACCGGTACCTTATTTTTGAGGTATCGGTACCAAACAACATGTTTTCCATTTCAGGACAAAGGTACCAATACCATGTTTTTGAGGTATCGGTACCTTTTTGATAGATTTTTTGAGAAACTTCATGGGCTCGCTCCGGACGCTCCCGAACTCGGATTTGGGTGTTCTTTGGACCGTTGGAAAGCTCGTCGAGTCTACTTTCTAACCCAAGTGGTTTGGATCAAAGGTACTTTGTACATCAAAAGATATGACAGATCTACTCTCAGCTGGTCGGAAGATGAATTGCTTTGGTACAATCCTCGTATCTCCTTCAATTCCCTTGACCCTTGGGTGATCCGACCAACCTCCAAACCATCTCTTCATGACTCTTCGGGCACCACAACGTGGTGGCAAGTGGCCTTGAGCACTTGGTTGCCTCCGGAGCATTTCTTGGTTCAAAACCACCTTATTAGCACGTTTTACCTGAAATACACAAAAACCTACCTTACGTGCAATATCGCAATAATAGCTAAATAAACACAAGATAAAATAACATAAAACGGGACTAGTCGCACCAAATATCTACAATATTGGGTGCTCATCAATGAACGACTTTATTTTGGACTTGATCCTTTTTGGGGAGAACAAGTATAGGAATGAAGTTATCTGAAAGGCTCAACATAAATATTCCGGTGGTAGAAGAAAAATTTGATGACAATTGTAGCTATTTTAGTTGTATGGTTCATGGAGTTAAACAATGATAGATGTCTCTTTTTGTTGGATGTAAATTGCAAATGCTGACTTTTTGTGATATGGCTCATATAAACATTAAACTTGACATGCTATGTAAACTGTAAATAGCTCATGTATACTTGATAGGCCTTTTTTTAAATAAAAAAAAAACAACTTGATAGGCCTCATGCAAACCATAAATGGCAAATGTCGCCTTTTTGTTATATGGTTTGTGGAGACAAACAATGATAGATGACTCTTTTTGTTAGATCAAATGTTGATGAATGTGAGTGATGTGCCTTGGTAGCTCTTGTGGTTTGATGAATGGTGACCTTGTTCGGTATGTCTGTGGTGTTGTTGTTGGGTATGCCATGAACACGTTGTATACACCATTTCAATTATCATACTTACCATATCAATATGATGTGTTAACTAAAAACTAGGCATACTTACCACAAACATGGGTATGGCATGAATTGGAATTGCCTACTATTGCAATGACTATACTTACCACAAATATAGGGTCTGGTTACTAAAATCTGGATATGTTTACTACAAATACAGATAACTTCTTGTCCAGATCACTGCCTTAATTTTGACTACTTTTACATTAAGGTTATAAGAAATTGTAAATAGTAAAAACGTGGAAAGCTTCGTTAAATTATTGTGAAAACCTTATTTGTGATTCTTCAACTTATAGTCTTTGAATAATTAGGTCTAGGCTAGCAAATAGATACAAGGCGGATACGGGCAACGACAGTATCAAGTCCGAATTTAACGACATCAAAGAATTTATATATCATAAGGTATGTGACCACATATTGGGTTTAATAGATTTAAGTGGCAACACCAGAACTTGCGCAGAGCAACAGTGACAGAGGAACAGACTAATAATCGCAACAGAGGGATCTCAACCGACCAATGAAAACTTATTTCAAGCGGAATAATGTCAGAATAAAACTTCGAATGGGATACTGGAAACAGTCACCAACAGCTAGCAAAAGCATGTGTGTCATGGGGTGCTTCGCCACAAGATTTCGAATACTCTCAAAAAGCTAGGAATGGATTGTGTGATATTCAACTTAAGTGTCAAGAGCTATAACAGATTAACGGTATGATGGACTTCACGGAAAAACAAATTACGATACTACTCTAACAAAATTTTAATTAGGCCAATGGAATAAGGTATTAAAAGAAATAACTCTCACAAGATCACGCTTGAAATATCACCAACTAGCACGGACGCAACCAATCCCTTCCCAAATCAGATCAATCCTCGCCATACATAAATCAAAGAAGTCAAAGACAACACTTCCATATGGAACGATTAACCCCTAATCTTGGCAAATATGATCTATCAATGTTTCTCAACACGCGTGGACTAAGATTTCTTATTTTCAATTCCAAACATGAACAAGAATGGAGTTCTCAATGGGTGAAATGCTTCTGAATCAAAAGTATTGTAGCGAATGAGTAGAACAATTAGGAAAAGATGATACCTTGAACAAGTGACGGTTCTAAAAGCAGTAGGAGGGGGTAGTTTAGCAACAGAACTGCATCTGTTATTAATTAGGTGTACGCTTGTATGGCTGCATTGAACTCGACTCACCCTGTACTCCGGATCCCTAAGGACAGTTTCTCGCAAAGTGGCAAGGCTTGTGGCAAACATAACAAAGTCTATCAAGCTGTGAGACTCCCTAATTCTCGGACAAAGTAGGCGGCCTAAGATTAGTCTGGTTTTGCGAAGGCTGATTTGGTTCCCTCAGTCTTTTCCTCTCTTGGTTTCAAAAATTCCCTCGCGACATGCTCACTCTAACGGTCGGTTGCCTTTGTGCATTCAGGGGTTGCAGCTGAATAACGATTTGTCGAATTTCTGGTTGTTGTACTAAGCCTAACTCTTCTTGCATTCTCTTCTTCTGAGGACAGTTCCTCGCGACATGGTCAAACTCCCCGCAAGGAAAACAAGATTTTTGACCCCTTTGACATTGGGAACGAATATGGCCAGGCTGATCACAACGATGACACACAATCTAACGTTTGAGGACAACTCCCGTGGTCCCAGAACGAGAAGATGGTTTCAAACCCTACTAGCCCTGCAAAGACTGACATAATTCCCTCGGTGTCTTCACTCCAGAACTCTCAATATTCTCGAAAAAAATCTCGCGCTAACGACTTGACGACTAGTTTCCTCCACATTCATATTTCTCTGCGCGCCCACTAGAATTTCAACGCCCATCGCACACTCAATGATCTCAGGAAACATCGCTTCCTCCCTAGTACACTGACTTGCCTCATCCTTCCTGTAAACACTACGGCCCTAGTAATCATGATTCCCAGTCTCACCCCACCTAACTTCACGCCTCAAAGACATTCTACAGCAAAAGTACAAGAGACGAATTCATCATAAGAAACGAAATCATCAATATTAGTCACATCACTATATGATACAAGTCTCCAACATAGATCAACAACTCTGCGCCATTCTATTGTGATACATATGCAATGTCATATTGATATACTGACTCGCTCATGCAAGCACACATGATTTGAAAATAAATGCAACGATTTTTTTTTTGAACCCGTGAGACTAAAAGTCTCCCCATGGTCTCGAGGTGTTTTAAACCTAATGCTCTGATACCAATTTGTCACGCTCTCGATTTTCAACATAAATAATAATCATTCTCAATAAATAAAAATTATCACTTAAGTACCGATAATACCCAAAATACATATCTTTCCATGTTCTTCAAGTTAAGTTCAAAAGTTACAATCCTGGCTCGAAGCCCCAAGTGATACAAAATACCAAAATAATATTACAGTTTACATTAAACGTTCTTCCAAATACTGCTTTCAAAACAAATGCAAATTGTCGCCTTCTTTATACCTTCGAACCCATGATCAATAAGCACGAGATGCACACCATGCCAATTTCCTCGTTTGATACCTGAAAATAATAGATTGAGCTACACTAGCTCAACAGAGAATTCTATACTCAAGCTATATGTAAATGTAATGAAATATGCAATAATAGTGAATGAGTTCTAATAAACGATCACGAGATACGAAGGGGCACCACAATGAACCGACGGACTATGATTACGGGATTCTATATGTCTTATAGCTATCCCTAACCATTCATACATCAAGCTAGAAGTAGCATGAAATACGCATCAATCTGGATAACATAACTTCCAAACCATTTTAAAACTCCTCAGATGAATGCCACCATTAACTTTCTCATTTCTTACCATTTACAATCAAGCCATTTTTCATAAAAAGAAAACATTCCCTTTTTTTTTGTTTATTGCCGAAATAATTTGAGAAAAACTCTCGACCTTTACGGGTCAACCTCCGTTGATTTGTGCCCAAATACCGGAACCGTTGATTCGCTCAGGAATACCGGAGGATTTTTTCATAAAAGTCCTTTCTTCAAAACCAAATTTCTTCCTTTTCAAAACTTTGATGGAATCATTAGTTTATTCTCCTTTTCAACATTTATAATCTCATGCAATACACAGCCCAAACAACAACATAAACTTCTATAATCAATCATAACTTCCTTCATCATGCGAGACATTCAACTGTATTACCACACCTTGCGTTACAGTGAATTATTTCTACCTAGGTTTCCGCATTACTATACCTTGCGTTGTAGGACCCTTAATTCAAAATTATCAACTTACTCATACAAACATGAATTACCAATCCGTACACAAGAAGACAACATTTTCCAAGATCACATTCGTTCATACATCATCAACAATATATTACAAACTCATAAGTATGCTCCATTGTACATTGATAAATATTCTAAGTCCACGTTATTCCTCTAAGTCTATTACGACACCCTACGTCACGTACCGAACCCACAACAACTCCACGACACATCACCGACTAAGTTCTAAACGAGAATCTATAGAACGAGTGCCAAAGGAACCTAGGGTGATCAATCAAGATGAAGCACGAAGATATGAGTTACCCTATTCTCTTCCGGGCCACTAGGCAAACCCCTATCGACCAACTAAGCCTCTCACGTCATACCTTACAGCCTACGATACTTGATAACCTCACTATAATACATTTTTCCGTCCCACCATTCGACACGTCAAGTATAGCACCTAACATACCAATAGCGTACATCACCTCCTGCCACAATCATTCTCAAACATCATCAATCCCATAAGATGCATTTTGATTAAGTTTTTATCTAGTAAGGTACTACTCTTTCTCTAACGACGGAAAGCCAATGAGACGAGGATAACTTAAGTAAACCCAAGGAATTCAATTAAGCATGCTTGAAATAGGTTTGGAGGTGTCCAAAAGGAATTAGAAGTGATCGGGGGTCAAAATAATCGACGAGGAAGCAGCAGGAGCAAAACTGGACTTAAGGATCCTAGTATCGATACACCTTGAAGTTGTATCGATACAACACTCACTGTCCAGAAAGATAACTTTGTAGTATTGATACAACACTTAATGTTGTATCGATACCGCAGTGTTTCGAGCAACGATTCTGCAGAATTTCAAAGGCAAGCACGACAACAAAACCCAACGATCCAAAGCACGATCAAAGCACAACAATCATACATAAACACATAGAATGAGCAAGAAATCCCTACCTCAATGATCAATGATCGAAGTTCAAGCTCCAACAATCAAGCCCTAGCTTTCCAAGCATCCAAATCCTCCAAGAGCAAGTTCTAGCACGAACCCATACGATCCAAGGCTCGAATCACGCGTAGGAGATGAATTGAAGGTCGAAGTATGAATGTGTTAAGGTCGATTGGTGGGTTTTGAGCTCAAAGGAGCGAGAGAGAGAGAGAGAGAGAGAGAGAGACACCGGGAGATGAGAGAGAGAAGGGATTTGGGATTTTGATTCCCTACTGATAAGCACCCGAGAATGTAATAAAGGGTGCGCTAGTAACTAGTTTTAGTTTATTTTATCGCTTAATTAGTTGCTTTTAATCTCTTGTGCTCGTAAGGTATTTTGGTTGCATTTTGTAGGAAAACCGTTTAAATCAAGAGAGTTAAAGCTCAAAGCGTCACAAAGCGTGGCCCGAGCAACGGCCAAGCCAAGGCGATGGCCAAAGCAACAAGTGGCCCGATGGCCCAAGGCAAAGCAAGGCCAAGATCAAGCCGATGGCATGGCCAAGCCAAGGCAGCCAAGCAAGTCCAAGTTCTGAAGATAAGCTCTCGGTACCGATGGCTAAGATTGGAGACATCGGTACCGAGCTCTTATCTCCTGTCAGCCACTAAGCAGCTTGGCATCGATGGCTAAGATTGGAGACATCGGTACCGAGAGCTTATCAACATTTTAAGCCCATTGCCATCGGTACCGAGAGCTTACGAGGGGATCTTCAGAGCATCTTTGGGGAATATTCCGTGCGCGTCCTTGGAGCCTATAAATACCCCGTGATATCACCATTACACGATTTGGACAGAAATGTATCCATTTTTAGATCTAGATTTAGATTTCAAATTTCTTTGCTTGTTCTTGAGTGTTCTTCATTTCCAGCCCTTTAATATTTCATTTTCTGCTTTTATTAATTAGTTTTTGCTACTCTCTCCTTTATTAAAGTTGTTTAAATTCTCCCGATCTATCTTTCTAGCTAGTTTATTTCTAGTGTTGTGTTTACACTTTTGCTAAGTAGATTTTTGCTTGCTCTTATCTTTTTAGGTATGTGTGAGTAGTTTCATAAGGTTGGGTCATGGGGTGACTAGCACCCCATGGCTTGAGTAAAAATTGCATTTTTCACCAAAAAGTTTGCAACTTTGTTTTGGAAATTGATGTGGGGCTTGGATTTGTTTGTCAAATTACCGAGGTGATAACCTCCTTGATCATGTGTAGGTAAGAGCTTCGCCTACTTACCACACATGATGCTTGGAGCTCGGTCGCTCGAGGTGTTTGCTAAATGGATTCTATAGCTAGCTTGATTTTCGAACCTTCTTATCTTCAGGGTAAAACCGTGTATTGAGGTGGAAAATGTGGTTTTGCTTGAGTCGTGGGCGCTAGTAATTCCTAGACCTAACCTTCTTTTTATCTAGTTTATCCTCGTTTAATTTAGCCTTTTTACTTTCCACCGCATACGAAAAACCAAGTTGGCTGACTAAAAGCCGGAAACCATACTTGCATCTACAATCCATCAAGCCGTATTAGTTATCTCTGTGGGTACAATCCCGGACTTCCGGATTTATTATGCTTCAATTGGACGCGTATACCCTACGCTTGGGGTGATCTCTTGGATATATATCGAGAATATCGAAGCATTTTTGGCGCCGTTGCCGGGGATTTCTTATTATGGCTTTATGGAGGCTCGACAAACCATTGTGAGTATCCCGCTTCTTTCTTTTAGTTGTAGTTAGTAGTTTATTTGTTAGTTGCTCGTATCTAATTCGGTGGATACCTCTAACCTGGTTTTCATGCCAAACTTGAGGTGTAACGAAGCCGGAGTAGATATTGAGTTAGTTAGTTAGTTAGTTTAATTCAATTTGCATTGTTGAGCCGAGGCGGTGGCATAACCCCTCGCACTTTCTGTTTCTGTTTGTCTTGTTGAGGTGGCGGCCTAGCCCCTCCGGTCTGTTAGTTTGCTGGTAGTTAGTTGGTAGTTTTGCTTGTTTATGCCTGTTGTGTATCGGAGCCCAAATTCCAATCGGCTTCACCGTTCTTCATCGCCTCCGAGAATCCGTAGCATTGTCAGGGCGTATCCTGCCCACTCTCCACCGCGCAAGTTAAATCGAATTCGCAAAGGCAAAGGCCCAATGGCCGACGAAGTTCCAGTTCACACTCTCCGTGATTATTTGAATCCAGAACAGGCCTCTCAAGTATCGCCTATAGTTATTCCGACTCCGGTTGGTGGGAATGCATTTGAATTCAAGGCTGAGTATCTTCGGGTTATTCCAGAATTTTGGGGGCGAGAGTTGGAGGATCTTGGAGAAAGAGCAATGTTCAATCAAGGTCCTACCAGTTCAGGGAAATTTTCTATTGCTGAGCATAGTTCTTTTGAGACTCGTTTGGAAGAAATCGCTCGAAAGCTTGATAAGTTGGAATTGAAAGGTGTTCAATCTCATAAAGTTAAGGTGGTACGTCAAGTGGAAGAGATGTACGTTATATGTGAAATGTGGGGACATTCTACCAAGGCATGCCCAAATATTCCCGCTTTGAAGAATGTCATAAACAGAATTGCTCCGGAGGAAGTGAATGTGGTAAATCAATGGTTTGACCCCTTCTTTCAATCATACAATCCGGGGACACAACAACATACGACTTTCCAATGGAATCAATCGAATGATGTGGGCTCTTCCCAAATTTCACCTCCCGCTCCGCAATTACCATGGGAGCAACCTCTAAATGCTTTCTGTTTCCCTCAAGCGCAAGGTCCGCCGGGTTTCATTCCATCCAATCCATTCCCAAGTTCGTCTCAGTTTCAACAACAACCCCCAAAACGTTCTTGGGAAGATCAATTCAGTGCTCTCTTGCAAAGTCAAACTGCTATTAATGAGCAACAATCCCAAATTATGGGAGAGATCAAGAACCAAATGGAAAAGTTGACCACGTCGGTGGGGATCCTATAACAAGAAAAGGGGAAGTTCCTTACCCAATCTCAAGCGAACCCCCAAGGCCAACACTTTGTTAGCTCTTCGGTGTTTTTTCCCGAGCAAGCAGAGTCTATCATCACATTGAGAAATGGGAAGACCGTGGAAAATGCTATCGTTGCTCCGCCGCTTACACCTACCTTGTTGCCTCCTCCTATCGAAGGTTCAATTCCGACATCAACTCTTGGGGAATCTCCCAAGGAGGCAAGCAAGGAAGTTTCAGAAGACAATGAGAAGGAAAAGGGTAAAGAGAAGGAGAGCATAGAGGATCCTAAAGTTGTTCCAACACCGGTACCGTATCTACATCGCTTGAAGGCCTTGGCGAAACCGAATTTGAATTTGAAAGTTGCTCTTACAGCCGAATAGGCTGAATTTCTTGAATCTTCCGAAGTTAGTTGTTTGTATACATTGTTGAATGAGGATGGAGCTTGTGATGTGAATTCTCGGGCCCCAAAGTTTGAAGAATTTGAAGAGTTACCGCCAATCGAGAAGAAAGTTCTTCCCTCTCTTGTGGATCCCCCTTTAAATGATGATCCGGGGGGAAAATGCCTCACCGCTAAAGTTGTCTTTTCCGATCTCCCGTATCTTGACCCTTCCCCAGAGGAATTACTCCTTGCTCATGAGATGAACATGTTTGAAATGTCGGGCATCTACTATGATGATCCGTTGGTAAAACCTCTCACCGCTAAGGAAATGGATGCCGAAGTGGATTATTTGTATGCGTTGTTGGCTAAACAAAATGCTTATGGATCAATTTTTGAAGAGTTGGAGCCCATGGAAGCTACAATTGTCCCTTCGAGTTCTTCGTGCCTTGATCCTCTCACCGCTAAAGAAATGAATGCTGAGGTAGATTCCTTACACTCTTTGTTAGAAAACAAGATGCATGTGAGCCTATTTTTGAGAAGTTTCCAATCATAGAAATAATTGATTTTCTTGGTGTTGATGATTTTCTTGTGATTTATCATCCTTATATTGTAGATTTTGTCAACAACTTGAAAATTGATTTTGTTTGGGCTATGCACTTGGTGGAACTTAAATTTTTAAAACGAATTCGACAATTGCTTTACTCAAAGTACTTTTTCTTGTGGTATGGTCGAGTTCAATTCTTGGTAAAGAGTGTAGCTTGGAGTGCTCTATTTCTTCTAATAGTTATTAATGGCATGCTAAATGTACATATGTGTTTTTCTTTTGTGCTTTGTCGTATTTTGTGTTAGTTATGCATGTTTATTTTGTCATGTTTTGTTCTATTTTGTCATGTTTGTCTGTTTTGTGTTCTGTGTTTTGAATAAAGTCTTGGAGATGTTTCATTCAAAAGATTTCACCAACGTGTTAGTGTAAAAAGAGCTTTCGTTAGTTCTTCTTGGTAATAGTTTGTCGTTAATGATCCATGCTCTCCGAATAGGCCCCTATCGGTGGCAACTTAGGTCTATGGGTGAGGTGTGATATTGCCTGGAGTGCACGCTAGGTTGTATCTTATCTTGCTTTGTTTTGATCGTAGGGGACGCTGAACTTCATTGTTTGGCGAGGTCGAGCGATGAATTTTATTACGGGCGCTAGCATAACAAATTCTCAACGGTCTAGTATAGCCACCCATTGCTTACCCCACCGGTAAGGGATGGGAAGAAAAGTATGACTCATTTGATCGCGTGATGATCGGGTGGTGCATTGCATTCTGTTTTGCATTTTCTTAATTGCTTTGCATGATTCTATTTGCATAGGCATGTCTTTTATGTTTTTCTTTATTGTCTATCTTTTAATTTTGGTTTGGTTTGAAGCCGGATAACATGGGCCGGTGGTACTAACGTCATTTGCTTTGTGGAAAGTCTTCCTCTTAAGTCTTCTGCAGGGTTTATTTGCTACCACACCAGCCTTGGTAGTTTGGGTCTAAAGTCGGGGTGAGTGAGGCATTCAGGAGCCCTAAGCATGGGTGCGGCTATGCGCCGCGGTTATTAGTCCGATAAAGCTTTGGATATGGCCCAGTGTGACTAGCTTTGGTTTCGAGTGGGCAAAACCGAAAGAGTAAACCCTGAAAGCATCTATACAGACTGGAGCAAGCACTTGACATGAAATCCTCCTACTTGGTCGAGGTATTTAGGGGTTGACATTCCCCTTGGACGGTACATTCGCGCACTCTTTCCTTCCTTCGCTTTTGTTCCTAATGCTATGAGGGCATTGCATCGCTTTAAGTTGGGGGGAGGGGTTCGCCTTTGTGCTTTTTGTTTGCTAATTGCTAGAAAATTTGAAAATTCAAAAACAATAGAAATTGGAAAATCCAAAAAAATGAGAAAATTTAAAATTTCAAAAATAAATAAAGGTTTTTGACTTGCAATTCGTTCCTTTTGTCATGTTTTTAGTTCTTATTCATAGCTTGTTGCATGCTCAATAATTGTTAGTTGGCAAGAGTTCGTAGCAATCCTAAGAATTTGGTGCTTCTCAATTTGCATGCTTAGTTGAAAATTGAGCGGTTTAGGTCTTGAGTAAAGTTTTGAGCAAATTTTGGCCATATCCCCACCTTTTCAATTCAATAAAATGCTCGTAGTTAGGTGAATAATCGCATGTCTATCTCTAGTTGTGTTTTAATGTCGACTTTCAATCATTTTGGAATCCAAAGCGCACTTAGGAGAAGATACAAGGCATTCTTTGCATGATCATACCACATATGTGTCACCTAATCCTATTTTGCAACCTGTTATTTCTCTCATTCTTTGCTTAACCTAGGAAACCGGTTGTTCGGAGGGATGTTGAGATGAGTTTTCATTATTCAAGGAGATTTGGGGGTGGTGTGAAATGATAGAAGTGGTGGGAATACAAAAAGGCAAAGAATTGATATGTGATTTTCTATCTCTCCTCTCCCGCTACAAAAGCAAACGCCCCAAATTTTCAACTTCCTCTCCAAAAAGCCCCAAAATTGGCTCCAATCTCTCTTATTACAAATCTAATCTCAAATGACCCTATTCCTTAAAGAAAAGAAGAATCAAAGAAATACCATGAAAAAGAAAAAGCAAATTCGAAAGAGGGTTGTATACTTTTATGAGAGAATTGGTTTGACTTATGGGCTAGCATTCATTCGGGAGGAGAAAAAGTTCAATAAAAAGGGGGAACTCGAGGCTCAATACCGTGGGAAGCCGGATGAGGATGGTGACTAGTTGTGAAGGGGTTGGTGGTAGTAGTTTCTCAGTAGCTAGTGTTTGGTCGATATTGGTTTGGCCAGTGTGGCCCTTGACTTGGTTCTTTTTGTGTTGGCGGCGGTCATTCGGGTAGATTAACCATGCTAGTATAGACCGTCACCCATTTTTGTGCTAATCTTTTCTTTGAAACCAAGGTCATTACAAGCTTAAAAAGTCCTTAGTTGATCTTTTGCGCGCTTGGATTCCTTTATGATTGACTGTCTGATATTTGCATGATTAGTGGTATAGCTTGCTTTCCTTTCGTTATCCCATAATCATCTGTTAGTTTGTTAATTCTGTTGAATAAGTGCTGTAGTTGTTTAAGGCATAGTATTTGTTTTTCACTATTGCCTGTTTATCCAGCACTCTTTGGTGGATATGGTTTAGTTTGATCTCGCAAGGTTTCGTGTCCCGTATCCTCCCATTGTTCGAGGACACGAACCTTTTTAGCTTGCTCTTAACTTGCTTATACTTGGCCTGTTTAGTTTGAAACTGAAACTGTGAGTTGAAGAAATGAAATAAAATGTTGGATTGTTTGAACTCTTGTTAGGTTTCAAAGTTGAGCATGTTCTAAGTTGTGATAGCGGGGGAATTGCAAGTTGTTAGTTTTCTATTTTTTTTTCGTGTCTTATTTGCTAGGGACTAGCAAACCTCAAGTTGGGGGGTGTGATAAGCACCCGAGAATGTAATAAAGGGTGCGCTAGTAACTAGTTTTAGTTTATTTTATCGCTTAATTAGTTGCTTTTAATCTCTTGTGCTCGTAAGGTATTTTGGTTGCATTTTGTAGGAAAACCGTTTAAATCAAGAGAGTTAAAGCTCAAAGCGTCACAAAGCGTGGCCCGAGCAACGGCCAAGCCAAGGCGATGGCCAAAGCAACAAGTGGCCCGATGGCCCAAGGCAAAGCAAGGCCAAGATCAAGCCGATGGCATGGCCAAGCCAAGGCAGCCAAGCAAGTCCAAGTTCTGAAGATAAGCTCTCGGTACCGATGGCTAAGATTGGAGACATCGGTACCGAGCTCTTATCTCCTGTCAGCCACTAAGCAGCTTGGCATCGATGGCTATTATATGGGACATCGGTACCGAGAGTTTATCAACATTTTAAGCCCATTGCCATCGGTACCGAGAGCTTACGAGGGGATCTTCAGAGCATCTTTGGGGAATATTCCGTGCGCGTCCTTGGAGCCTATAAATACCCCGTGATATCACCATTACACGATTTGGACAGAAATGTATCCATTTTTAGATCTAGATTTAGATTTCAAATTTCTTTGCTTGTTCTTGAGTGTTCTTCATTTCACCCTTTAATATTTCATTTTCTGCTTTTATTAATTAGTTTTTGCTACTCTCTCCTTTATTAAAGTTGTTTAAATTCTCCCGATCTATCTTTCTAGCTAGTTTATTTCTAGTGTTGTGTTTACACTTTTGCTAAGTAGATTTTTGCTTGCTCTTATCTTTTTAGGTATGTGTGAGTAGTTTCATAAGGTTGGGTCATGGGGTGACTAGCACCCCATGGCTTGAGTAAAAATTGCATTTTTCACCAAAAAGTTTGCAACTTTGTTTTGGAAATTGATGTGGGGCTTGGATTTGTTTGTCAAATTACCGAGGTGATAACCTCCTTGATCATGTGTAGGTAAGAGCTTCGCCTACTTACCACACATGATGCTTGGAGCTCGGTCGCTCGAGGTGTTTGCTAAATGGATTCTATAGCTAGCTTGATTTTCGAACCTTCTTATCTTCAGGGTAAAACCGTGTATTGAGGTGGAAAATGTGGTTTTGCTTGAGTCGTGGGCGCTAGTAATTCCTAGACCTAACCTTCTTTTTATCTAGTTTATCCTCGTTTAATTTAGCCTTTTTACTTTCCACCGCATACGAAAAACCAAGTTGGCTGACTAAAAGCCGGAAACCATACTTGCATCTACAATCCATCAAGCCGTATTAGTTTTCTCTGTGGGTACGATCCCGGACTTCCGGATTTATTACGCTTCAATTGGACGCGTATACCCTACGCTTGGGGTGATCTCTTGGATATATATCAAGAATATCGAAGCATACACACACACACACACACACATACTAGGATACACACAAATCACACTTGCACTCCTTCCACTTTCAATTCTACCACATTGGCCCCAAATCAACTAAATTCAATAAATCTCTTATTTATTCCATATTCTAGCATTAATCAAACCTTTTAAACTAATTCCGAAAATCCGGGTCTCTACATCATCTCTCTCTGTCGTCTCTGATTACTAGAAGAATCAGTCTAATCGTCCAATTTGAAGCTCGACAGTCTAATCATCTCTCGCCGTCGATCATCCTCAACCCTCTCGCCGTCACTTCTCACGCGGTTGCAATGGAGCGGAAGCATCTTTCTTCCCATCATTATCTGCCTCTGTCTCTATTAATTAATTATGTACCATCTTTTGTAGCAAAGTTTTAGATTATGGGTTTCTTACATCAGTTGAGAATGACGGATTTGTGACAAAAGTCTTTTGGTTTGTTCTAGATCATGGTAGTTTTGTGTGTTGATTTGCTTTGGGGTTCTGTTTCTATTGATTTTTCTAGAGCCCAAATTTTGATCAAACCCTAGAGCTATATTTCTCTTGTTGTCTGCAATTGCAAGTGTTTTGAATTCGGTTCGATTCGGGTGGGTACAAGTTGGGTAAACAGATTTTTCCATCCAATTTGGTTACCCAATCGGTTCGGGGATTACCCGAACCCCAATTGGTTTGGTTATGGTTCATTCTTCCTCTCCCCGTTCGGGTATCGGGGCGAATATGGGTAGGCATTTGGTTTCGGGGATCGGGTACAAAAATCCCCATATCCGTCCCGAATGTCATCCCTATATGTAACCTTATTCTATGGTATGTATGACATTAATGATGGGTAAGTATACATTTATGTATCGTTATTAATGCCATAAATCAGAGTATGGTATCTTCTACCACATTAAATTTACTTATGATCTACTTGTATTACTTTTATGGTAAATTAAAATAAAATTGTATTAGCTTTATATTTAATGAAATTACTTTTAAAATTTATGAAAATAAAGGATTAAATGAATGAGGCATTTCAATTTAGTGGTTCATAAGTGGTTACTCCTACATTTGTTAAATGATCAATGTTAACCACCAAGACTGTTACTCCTTCATTTTCCATGTAATCAATATTAAAACAAGTTAATTAAATATATTTATAACATTATTTGCAAATTACGAAAAACATTTGAATAATTTTTTGTTTTCAAATAATTGTTTTAATTATATCTTAAGATCAAATTAAAATTTTAAACTAGTTTTATAATTGAACACCATTTTTTAGGTTGTCCACTCCCCAACTGTTAACTAAAAGGCAAAAAGTATTGTGTATATAATTTTAAGTGGTGTGCATATAAATCCTCAAAATACAAAAAAAAATCATGCAAAAAAAAAAGGCAAATTTTCGTAGTCGTCCCTGTAGTTTTACGGTTGTCTCACTTTCGTCCATCTAGTTTCAAAGTGCTCCAATTTCGTCCCTGTAGTTTGTTTTACGCTCCAAATTGGTAAAATCGTTAACACCGTTAATGAAACTAACGGAAAAATATGATTAAAAAATTAAGTGCTCCAATTTTCAATCCGGTTGAACCGGTGCGAAGATCTTATTTTTTTGATCTAAATGGTCGTAATAAATTTTTGGCTCTAAGGCCTTTCAACGAGCACCCGAAGACTCTTTATTTAGTTTCAGGGCACTCTTAGGGTGCTCATTGAAAGGCCTTAGAGCCAAAAATCCATTATGACCATTTAAGATAAAATGATCAGAAAAATAAGATATTCGCACTGGTTCAAACAGATTAAAAATTGGAACACTTAATTTTTTAACTATATTTTTTAATATATAAACAGTGTAAAAAAATAAGTGTTCCAATTTTCAATCCGTTTGAACTGGTGCGAATATCTTATTTTTCTGATCATTTTATGTTAAATGGTCATAATAGATTTTTGGCTCTAAGGCCTTTCAATGAGCACCCTAAGAGAGCCCTGAAACTAAATAAGGAGTCTTCGGGTGCTCATTGAAAGGCCTTAGAGCCAAAAATTTATTTCGACCATTTAGATCAAAAAAATAAGATCTTCGCACCGGTTCAACCGGATTGAAAATTGGAGCACTTAATTTTTTAATCATATTTTTCCGTTAGTTTCGTTAACGGTGTTAACGATTTTACCAATTTGGAACGTAAAACAAACTACAGGGACGAAATTAGAGCACTTTGAAACTAGAGGGACGAAAGTGAGACAACCGTAAAAATACAGGGACTACTACGAAAATTTGCCCCAAAAAAAAAGGGTAACTTTCTACTCTCTTTTTTTTCAATGGTAACTTGTTACCTGAGCAACCAGTTGTAATATGTGTTGTTATATGCTATAATAAGTGTTATATGCTATATAAGATAGCAAGTGTTGTATTAGTGAATATATGATATATAAAACCTGTTTCTGTTTCTGAAGTAAAGAAATCCTAGTTTTTTTGTCAAAATTTCATAAAATCATCTCGTTTTTAACAAATCCACTTTACTTTTTGTGTGTAATTTTGATCCAAGGGCTGTGATTTAGCTACTTTTCAATCTAATGGTCCATATTTATTGGGAGCATGATGCTTACATACCACTAGGGAGCATTGTAAAAGTTTTGCAAGTCAGGGGTTTCAGATAACCTGTTTCCATTCTTTGTCTCCATCTTCTCTACCGATCTTTTTTGCACAACCACTTGTGTGTCGTAAAATCCCATTCTTGCACCAAGTCAAACAAATTTTCTATACGATTAGAAGAGAATGAGGGACAAAATAATGGGAGGGAGAACAATGTAACCATGTAAAATTTGTTAAGAAAGAAAATTTGATGGTGGTCAGGTGTCTGAACGCTTTCTATTTTACTATGCGTACAGAATGCGCAGAGATTGCTTGTGGGGCTTATTTCAGACTCCCACACAAATGATCTGAACCGTTCATTAAATTTAGAATAATTTTTTGAGTAGCCTCACCAAAAATTAGCTCAATCAAATAACTATAAGTTCTTGCTCCAATTTACTAGTAACTTTTAATTCATTCGTTCATTAAAATTAAAATATTTTTTTGAGTAATTTCATAAAAAAAATAGTTCAATCGAATGACTGTAATTTCTTAATCCAATCTATTAACTTTTTCATTTAGAATTCAAAATTTTGGATAGTTTGTATGGAACCGAAGGGGACCCACAAGCCGTCATAGAAATCCCTAATTTAGAAATGTTTGCAAGATCCCATTGAATCTTGTTGTCTTGAAAAATCCCATTTCCCATCACCAAGGAGGTTGAACTCACAAGTCCTTTTTCCCTTATAAAAGACCGGTAGCTTTTCTTGACCAATGCCCATAATTTAATTTCTAACCAGAGTCATTTCTTTACCAATTAAAAATAACATAACAAGATCCACAGAGAGTCCCGATCTGTCTACTGTCTTTCAGAAGCCACCCCTTTTCACAGAGTCCATTTAGAGAGAGAGAGAGAGAAAGAGAGAGAGGTGAACCCAGCTCCAGTTTTCTGAGAGAGAGAGAGAGAGAGAGAGAGAGAGGTGAACCCAGCTCCAGTTTTCTGAGAGAGAGAGAGAGAGAGAGGTGAACCCAGCTCCAGTTTTCTGGTTGGTTACTCAGAAAGCTGAAATGGGTATTTCTGAATTTGTGCGTTCTATTGATTGGGAGCATGAATCATACCCAGAATATCGAGATTTCGCAGTCCTTCCCTTCTTTGCTCTGTTCTTCCCAACTGTTCGTTTGCTTCTCGACAGATTTGTATTTGAGGTACTACTCAACCATATCTACCTGTATAGCTTTGATTCTGTACTTCTCTTTTTTTGGTTCGATGGTGAGGCGTTGTCTGGGCGAGCTTACGCGCAGCTCAACCAATCCCTCCCTCTCCGGTCCGGTCAAATGCATGTCATTGACGCGCCGGGAGTAGGGAATTCACCAGAAATTATTTTCTTGCAGCCTAACGCCAAGAATCGAACTTGGTCGATTGAGTGGGGAGCAAACCCATTATCTAACCGGACTTACCCTTGGGGCTTTTGATTCTGTACTTTATGTTTGATAGATCTTAGATCGGTCATCACCCAAAGCAAGATTTTCATTTTTGTACCAGCATCCATCAGTGTTCAATTTGATCTCACCTGTAGGGGGAGAGTTCCAAGCAATTAAAGTACTGTGTAATGTGCCACTATGTTAAGGAGACTGGAATACCTCCGAGATTTCGATAGAGTAGGTTGGTGATGAGGTTAGGGCCACACGTATCCGGAGGACCATAGCATTAGGGAAGAAGAAATACATGCTCATGCTCTATCATGGTTATTGTACAACTGACATGTTTTAATGAGATGTTAATAGTGTAAACATTCTGGAATAGAATAGTTTAATAAACCTCATGCGGTGATGAAAAGAACGATACGATATCTCTATTATGGCTTATCTTGTTCCAGCTACTTAGTAGGGATTCGGAGAAACCTTTCATCACTTTACCATAGAGCTCCTGTTGCATTCCTGCTGGCTTTGTCTTTTGTTTACAATTCGTAAATGTAAGTAAGTCTGCTTTAAGCAGTGGGCATCATGTCCCACCTCTCAGATTTTCTCCTTTCCTCTAACTCCATAGCTCAGTTCATAATGGTTGTACGTGTTGCAGAAAGTGGGTAGACGATTGATATTTGGGAAAGGACAGCAGACGAAAGCTGTTGAGACAGATGACAGAAGAAAGAAGATACGTAAGTTTAAAGAGTCGGCATGGAAATGTGTTTATTATCTTTCAGCGGAGCTTCTGGTGCTGTCTGTTACTTATGATGAGCCTTGGTTCACTAACACAAGTTATTATTGGGTGGGGCCTGCAAACCAGGCCTGGCCTGACCTGAAAACTAAGTACGATTTGAACTTCTATTCATTGACGATTGTTTATTCAAGCAGCAGTATTTGCTGTAGTCTGTCCTTGACTTTATCCAGGTCACTACTTTTTTCAGTGACTATTTTGTGGAATATTCAGGTTGAAGTTGAAAGCAGTATACATGTACGTTGCTGGATTCTACACATATGCCATATTTGCTTTAATTTTCTGGGAAACAAGGCGCTCTGACTTCGGGGTGTCGATGAGCCATCATGTTGCAACTGTCATTCTAATTCTTCTCTCTTACATATTAAGGTATGTGTATGCATTACGGCATGTTTTCCAGATTAAAGCATCAGATTGAATGACAATTGACAAATTCCAGGGGACAAATTTCCTGCTGTTGTTTGGAGCTTTCATGGTCAGGGTTAGATATCATGTATTTCTACAGTATGTAGGATATAAAGATGCATCAGGCAGTGAGGTACTAATAATCTCGGCACTAACAGTATGGTGGGAATATTCATCCTATAGGTCTATATACCCTCCACGGCTCCACCATTAGTCCAATGACTCCAACCAAGCAAACTGGGCGTATATTCACAAAAAACATTAGTTGAGAGAATTTAGCTTGTAACTACGAAAAGATTTGAAATACCATATTCTCTTTATTGGCCACTCATCTTATGGGCCTATGGATGCATTACTAGCCTTACCTGAGGTTTCTGACATGTTTTTCGTATGAATGCAAAAACCATTTCAGATGACCTTTGAGTGTAGCTCCCATTGCACAAAAGAAAAATCAGATCAGACTTTTATCAATTAATGACTGATTAATATGAAAATTTACTTGTTTCCTGTGTCTTCCGCAGGTTTGCTCGTGCTGGCTCTGTTATATTAGCTCTTCATGATGCTAGTGATGTATTTCTGGAAGTAGGGAAGATGTCTAAATACAGTGGCGCAGAAAGTCTCGCTAGCTTTGCGTTTATTCTTTTTGTTTTGTCTTGGATCGTACTTCGCCTCACTTACTATCCGTTCTGGGTGCTCTGGAGTACCAGGTGAGCAAGTGATTTATAAATGTACTTGGCTATGCAATCATTATGAATTTCCCTGGTCCTTATGTGTAGTATGATTAGGTTAAAATCATAACCCGTGCCTTATATCAAATTTAAATCTCGACAACAACAATGCATCAGAAAGGCTGAACTACTGTGGAGCCCGATCTTGTTTTCCATCAAATTTAAATTCTTCAATAACTGCCAAAGCATTAGAACGGATAATCTACTGAAGCAAGCAAGCCATGTTTATAGAAATATTGTTAGCTTAGGTGGCGTTCCACTTTTTAAAAAAGAAGGTTTTGGGAAAAAGAAGGTAATTTTAAGGTCAAAAATCATTTGTTGACGCAAATAATTTTCCTACCAATATGAATCTTGTTTGATAAATCTCATTAAGATCTTTTAAACGGTGCAAAAAAAAATTGAAAAATTATTTTTCATTTTCGTTGTATTTGAATTTGAAATTACTTTCTTTTTGAAAAAGAAAGTTTTGGGAGAAAGCGGAATGGGGTCTTAGTTTGTTTGACAGGTATTCTCATTCCAGATTAATAATTCTTGGAATTCGCTGTGGAGCCTATTTTGTTCAATATGTTGTCTTCTTCTTATTCCTCATCATGGCGTTAACTTCAGTAGATACAGGTGTTGGTGCATTAAAAGATATTTACTTATGGAGGGTTTCATAAACATTCATATATTGGACACATAAATTAAATGAGTGTGCAGTAGTGAATGTGTACAGAAATTCAAGATACTAGGTTGTGCTATTCCCCGTTCAACAGTTGTTGAAATGCCTATTCAGCTTAAACATGTGGTTTGGAGTTTAGTTGCATAAACCCACTGTATCACTAGATTGTAACATGAATTTAGTAGGCTATCAACTATTGACAATATTTTTTGAGGCGCAATGTGGCGTCTTAGATTATGGTTTGATGACTTGTACTGAAATCCTCGCTGAACAGTGAAGTGTGATGTCACTTCATAGGAAATTTTAGAGGAGATTTAGTATCGGTAAGTAGTAATCCTTTTGATTGTAGAATACTGATATTCAGATTCTCTTTGAAATCAATTTTGTTAGTCTTTGACCTCATGAATCTCCTTGTCTTTTGGTGAAAGTAGGAGGTGCAAAAGTAGGTGGATCGTATTTAACTTTTCACCAACATTTTGAGGAGGGAGAATGTTTTTGAGGAGGGAGAATGTTTTTGAGGAGGGAGAATGTAGTTTGCCATAAAAACTTCCTCATTAAGGAGAGATTCCTGTTTTAACACACCATCTCTTTTGAATTGTTATGGATTTTCGTCCGTTACTAGTTCCTACATGCCATTCTCTTTTGCTTCACAATACTTCAACTTCGATGATGTTGAAGAACATATATAAATCGCTACCATCAGGAAATCGGAAAGGAAGACAGTTCAAGTGCTAAACCAGCTCCGTAATTATCAAAAGACTCTATTTGACGCAGTTTTGGGTGGAATTATTTTTTTAGTGGGAATTTCATATAGAAAACTCACTATTGCAATGTATGGACCCAACTAGTTCTTCTCCTTTTGTCATGTGTCTTGAAGTCATGTTTCTCAATGATGTTGTTTGTCAGCAATATCTTTATCATGTGACACTTGCGTTTGTCAAGTTCCATTTTTTCCATTTCGTCGTCTTAAATGAGTAGTAGATGGTCTTTGGTATGATTATTGAGCGTGGGTATGAAGTTTAGGGGTTGGGTTTTCCTAAACCTTCAACATGAAGATATGGGGATGAATTGGATGATGAATATCTAGAATCTGGCTAACAGGGCGGGGACATTTCCTGGACTTTCTTCTTTTTTTTCCCAGTTGTATTCTGCTATGATTTAAAATTCTGACTGAAATTTAATGCGATACAGAGGCAAAATGGGAATTTATGTGTCTTATCCATGTGAGGAGGTTATAAATATTTTGTTCCTATCAAAATGCGAGCTGCTTTTTCTTTCAAACATATGTAAAAAGAAAAAAGATAGAGAATCCAGACTTCCATTCTGCCTATTCCGGCTACCCTTTTCCTATCCTGCTGACACAGTGCCATAGGGATATTGGGAATATGTAGTCCTTGTAACACTGCTTTCTGTCTATATTGTTTTACTGTTAGGGACTTAGCCTTCTACCACTCGAAATTTTTAATCTTATTATATAATTCTTTATAATATTTGTTGTTTTCTTCACATGGCAGTTATGAATCTCTCCTGACCATAGACAAGGAAAAGCACAAGGTGGATGGACCAATTTACTATTACGTGTTCAATTCTCTTCTTTATTGCCTGCTTGTTCTTCACATTTATTGGTGGGTGTTGATGTATCGGATGCTTGTCAAACAAATACAAGCAAGAGGCCAACTTAGCGAAGATGTTCGGTCTGGTAAGTGAATAATAGCCTAGACTTCCATTTCAGTATAACCAAATTATAGGGATTTGGTATGGGCCTATGGGGATACCTTGCCACAAACAGGTAGGTGTAGCTAGAGAAAAGAAAAAAGTCAAAAAAATATGAGCTACAATGGTTTTTGTGCTTGTTAAGTTCATATCTGATAGAATGATATGCTCTTTAATCCACTAGTTGATATTGGGTTATACATAAAGGCAATACAAAAAGTCGGTTATGTGTAATAGTACAAAGAAGTACAACCTCAGGTAAAGAATTTTTATCTAGGTTGCATGTTTCTATACTTGGGGCGCCTATTGGGTTCACTTGGAATAATAGAACGTAGCCTCGAAAATTGATGTGCCGAGAATATTCACCCTTTTTGTGAAGTTATCTTCAAAAACGCATGAGCACGAGAGTAATTTGAATCTCTAGATAATGGGGACCTAGACTTTCCAAAGAAAAGGCAATGAAAGGATAGTTAGGGGCTGGGAACATGATGTGGAGCCACCTCGAATTTCTTTCTTATGTGGGTTTGTTTTGCTGGCGCTGTTATGGTGCACCCTATCTGTTCGATTGGTAGCAACATGAAGAAAGTTCAAGAGGGAGAGAGAGAGGTCTCTAGACATAGAATGACAAAAATTCTAGAACACAATTAAAGTGGCAATGTGCAAGAGAGCAGGGAAAATGACGCGAGGAGTGTAAGAGATATGCAGGGAAAATGACACGGGGAGAGAGAGCGCATTTCTAGGTTTCAATATTATGGAGAATGAAGTTTGTTATTCTATACTGCTAAAAGCACAGTGAACTAAACAAGTTTTTGGGTACTCCAAATGTGGTGACGGATCGATTCTGGCCTGAGTAGTAATGGTATAAATGTATGTACATATGTTTGCTCCCTCTATGTCATGTGGGCTTCAGCTGAATATCAGCACCAGCTACTACCTCTCCATCCCGCCATGAGCCACTTTTAATAATATAGGTTACAACTCTATATTCTGCCCTCTAAAGGGCAAGGAATAACTGGTGATGTCATGTACCTAAACTAAGCGGGAAGGTTGGGGTGGATTTTTGTTTGGGCTCATTTTTTGAAAGTGTTCGTGGAATTCAACTATCAAGTTCCTCTATCATGAACCTCTTTGTTTGCTTTTTGTGATCTTTGATTGGATGTTTTTAACTCGCGCAGATTCCGAAGGTGAAGACGAACATGAAGATTGATCATTATATGGATTTTCCATCATTGGTTAATATGTGTGAAGGTATTGTGAAGTCTAAAAGAAGTCATTTCAACATCCATATATCATCATTAGCACACAACCTACAAGCATGGATACGTACACTTGCCTCACGTATCCATGTATACCTAAGGAAACTGGGATGTTCAGACACGCTCCCAGAAGCTTCGACGCACAAATATGTGCCTTAATTTTTGTTTTAAATTTGTTACTCGTATACACCAAGGAGATGCTGGAGACACGATATGGACATGTTAAGAGGTTGAAGTGCAATTTTGAGAAGTTACGGTGGGTCAAAAAACTCAAAACTTCCATGAATCTTAGGTCTTGGATACTTGTTAGTTAATATTATTTCTTTTTTTTTGAATGTGTTAGTTAATATTATTTCATTGCTAATACTTTGATAGGAATACTATTCTTAACTTTTGTATGAATTTGTGTTTTTTTTTTTTTCCCTTAGGAGTTTATGTATACCAAAAATTTATGCTTTTTTATTCAATTTGTGGTCTCTGTCCTAGTTTTTTTGGAAATACCAATCTGTTTGTTTCCCGTGTCCATATCCATGCTTCTTAGTATACCAATATAACTAGTTGAAATCACTTTTTTGAGGATCCTCGAACCTAATTTTAGACTAGTTCGATCAAATTTTTATGTTCAGATGTCCCATAATGGTCATCTGTACTTGCATCTTTCTATCCGATTGAGAAAAAGTGTTCCTTTCCGTGCTTTCTTTTTTCAGGTAGAGTGCAGTTAAAACCCTTTCACAGTTGTATACGGCTGCTCAGCGTGTAGATCATTTCTGTATATTCTTTTGGGACATGACGCAAAAGCAAGTCAAGGAGGGTGGCAAGGGGGCTGAGGTTTTTCTTTTGTGATTCCGTAACTATGCTGATCTTCTGCGCCTGCTGTCTTAGATAGGAAATTGTTACAAGGAAATTGTAAGTAAATTTATCTGGGCGTAATGTTGCTACAAGGAAATTATTCAGTCAAAATGAAATTGTGATGCTTATCCTGTAAGGCTGTAACAGTTGAGCTTGTCGTTTGTAGTGAAGTTGGTGAGCAGTATTTGCTCTTTATTTTTCTTCTTTTTCTCCCCCGTTTTTTGTCTCCAAGAAACCTCGTAACTCATTTTTTATTCTGGTATCATTGTTGTAGTCTTGGAGACCACGAGTGAACAGATTTTCAACCTATAAATTTCTGAGTAACTTGTTGCAGATTGAAGCCACTGGAAAATTTACTGGCATTGATAATAGTGTAAGACCACCTAAGCGTGGGTTGCGATATTTGAACCGAATAATGAATGCAAAATTGAAATTCTGGGCGGAAGTCACGGATGTGTTGTAGGTCCCGTAGTCAACGTTTTTGGTTTGTCATGTTAATTGTTTTACCAAATCTGGGGCCAAATGGATACCCTAGAAGCATTCCTTGCTGTTTTGAAGGGAAATTAGGTAATAAGAAGAGCACTGCTTGTTGCTCGAGCATGAAAAAACCCGTTCAAGGGATGTGTACCCAGCTGCTGTTTGATTTCTCATTGTCTCTGTCCAGTACCATTAGAACTGCTGACTGCAGGAAAGATCTCATGCTGTCGCAATGTTGCTGATTGGTGAACAGATTATTCCCCAAAAGGTGCTGATTTGGATTTGGTTTAACCAAGAGATGAACAGTTTCTTTCAAGCTGGAAACACCACAGCAAAGATATGGACTGGCTCCAAGTCCATGCCAGATGAAAAGATCAAGTAAATCCGTGTTTCGTGCGCTGAATTCATGGTTTTATATCGTTGTTGGTTAAGTCGTTACTGCTTGATGATGTCTGTGCCTGGCTCGGAATGTGGTATCGATGGCGAGGGGTGAGGTTTTATTTTTGTGGTTTTTGTCGAACAATTGATCACCCTCTCCATTCTGAGTTATATAGTACCTGGCACAAGTTAGATTTGAGATGAATTCCTTTGAGATCGATCATTTGCTCCATCATCCTCTATAGGCATTAGTGTTATGAGTTAGAGCCTATGTCATTCCACCAAATTCACACCTTAGTCACATAATCCTTCAGTTTGGTCCGCGCTCGTGTTCTCAATCATCGCTCTTGTGAGTTGTATAGTTTAAGATGTTCCAGAGAGGCGTTTGGCGCTCGCGCTCCAACTGACACATATGCATGCGTTTTATGTTAGGTTCGCACTAACTAAAATGTGCCAATTATAAAACATACAGTGATACAGAGACACATATGTGGATGTTTATGTTACAGTAGAGTTCCCTCCCTATAAGGGCGACCTTATTCAGTAAAATGTGGACCTCCCCTTTTCCGATCAAATTTTGATGATCCGAGTCATTCAATGTGATTAAAACGTGATTTTAAGGGTACCCGCGAGAAATCAGCAAATAATATGACCGAGAAGTGCTTCATCCGAGCAGTTTTCATTGAACGGTTCAGCAAAAAAATTGCTCAAATCAAGCCCTTCCCTGTCATATTTTTTGTCAATTTCTAGCGGATACTCTTAAAATCACGTTCTGAACATATTGAACGGCTTGGATCATCAAAATTTGATCGGGTAAGAGGAGGTCCGCATTTTAACAAGTTAAGGGCGCCCTTATGTGAAAGCTGGTGTGTTAAAATGCATATAAATTTTGACGCGTATCCTATCTTGTGATCCACCATCACGACTTTGATTACTTCCATTTCAGATTTCCACCGTCCAAAAGCAAGCAGTAATTCTTCTTCATTCTTGTTTCTGAAGAAAATGTAACAAGATAGTATAACGTGCTGATTTTTTTTATAGAGCAATTAGGTAACGTGCTGATTGAGCCTTTTTTTTTTTTTTTTGGTCAAGCGGAAAATCATGCTGATTTAGAAAAAGGAACTTTTAGAAAAAGAAGGTAATTTCAAGATCAAAAATCATGTATTTACGTAAATAATTTTCCTACCATTATGGATCTTGTTTGATAGATCTCATTGAGATCTTTTAAACAGTGCAAAAAAAATTAAAAAATTATTTTTTATTTTCGTTATCTAAAGTAGGAGAAACTTTTGGGTGCCGAGCGGATATCACTTGGCGGTATCCGTCGGCGATTCCAGCCATTCAAACATGTTTTGGACGATCCGGATTTACTTACCCTCTCTTCCCTCATCCCACCACTCTTTCTGAAATCCAGACTGTCCAAAACACGTTTGGACGACTGTGATTGTCGATAAGATACCACGTGTGTGGTACTTACCTAGCACCCAAAAATTTCTCCTAAAATACTAACCGGAACGGAGAAATTGTGGCTCCCAAGGGAGGAGTTTTTCAGTGCCAAGTGGGTATTGCCGATGTGGCACCCACTCGGCGCATCTGAGCCATCCGATACACTTTTGGACGGCTCGGATTGAAACCCCCTCTCTCCTCCCACCCCAACACTTTCTCTTTTTTCTCTCTCCAAATCTGAGCCGTTCAAACACGCAATGGACGGCTCGGATGCGCGAGCAAGCACCACGTGGTACCTGCTCGGCACTGAAAATTTTTCCCTCCCATGGCCTTTGTAGTAGAAGTGGCATTGCCCTAACCTCTCTACGTCCAGTTGAGGGTTCGAGCCCTAAATTGCCGTTGTTAGTAAGTGTTTGGGTTCGATATAAAGTATTCACATGGAATCAGAGACGACAGAACCCAACAAACAAGTTGCACAATTTTGCAAAAAAATAACAAAATTTGCACGATAATAGACCTAAAAGACCCTACACATAACAGACCTCAAATGGATTTACGTTGCTTGGGTAAAAAATTGAGTAAAACTTAATGTAATGTTGATACCTCTACACCTAATAGTTCAATTTCCCTTGGATCTAGGTCACAGTAAATTGTTTTGATAGCAAAAAACAAAAACCCACCATTAGAAAAAGAAGCAGAGAAAGATCAGTTGAAGTTTCCTTGAATAGGGATTTGAGTTTGTCAGGATTTGAAACAATGGGAAACTGGATTAAATAGCTAATCACTCTACATTCGGCACATAGTTATGCTAATTATTTAATTATTAGTCTGTTCAGCTGATGAGCTGCACATCAAAAAGTAGTTAGGAAAACCTTGGATTATCGAATTAACCTTAATTTCCCCCTTTCAGACTCAAAAAGTCTCAAATATTTGTCTAAAATATTAGTCTCTGAATATATATAGACTATAGTGAGAGAAATAAAAGCAACTTGGGTCTTCAATTTTGTGAAGGGTCGCTTGCCCAAATCCATAAGGAAATAATATATATAGGGAATGAAATACACGCATTTCATTCCTCTCTCTCTCTCTCTCTCTCTCTCTCTCTCTCTCTCTGGTATTTGGTTGGGGAGTACCCACCAACCAGACCAATATTAGTTACATCCTCTATTGACTACTACAAACTAAGGGCATGACCAAAGCAATGAGCAACGTATCCTCCATTCTTTCTCATCACTTGTATATAAATCGCCAGTCCCACCCATATTCTCCCAATCTTTCTCTCAACACAAGAAATCTCTGGAAAAATGGCACCATTTAACGCACGGCCGACGTCGTCTTTCCGGTTGGTGTTTTTCGTTTTCTCGATTCTCAGCGTCGGACTGCACGCGATCGACCCTCCCCTGACGGTGGATTACTATGCGTCGACGTGCCCGGCCGCGCTAGAGATTGTGAGGAAGGAGATGGAATGTGCCGTGATGTCTAACCCGCGCAACGCGGCCTTGATACTTAGGCTGCATTTCCATGACTGTTTTGTTCAGGTTAGCAATTTTTTTTTTTCCCTTCTTTGCATTCTTGGTGGTTCAAAAGTATCATGTTTCCGTACCACTTGGCATTTCATGAGAAGTGCGGAGAAATGAATAGGAAGAGGATTTTCTTCCGCGTTTGATTCAGGGAATCGAAAAAAATGGTCCAAACTCTAAAGTATGTACGTTCATCCAATCTAGCCTTTATAATAGACCGAATGGATGCACTCTAGACCATTGCGGGCTTAATTGAATGACCTGAGTCGTTCAATTTGCATATCTTTCTATAGATTATTATTACTAATAGAAATATACTTATTAGGAGTAGTATTATGTTAGTTGTACCCGCACAATGTCATGCATCATGTTTGTTTTCGAAATACCTGAATGATACTATTATAAACAAAATATTGTAGTACTTTTTATATCTATTTTGGGAAAGTTAAATGTGAATATCGATTGTCGAACCAATAAAAAAATTGTCGAATCAATAAAAAAAATTTCTCATGATTGAACAACAAAAGAATCTTCAGAATAGACTAATCGGATCATCAAAGAGGACATGCGAGGCCCGAACTCCGGTCCTAGACATAGGTAGGGGTGTAAACGAGCCGAGCCGAGCCGAGTTTCGGCGAGCTCGAGTTCGGCTCGTTTACTTAACGAGCCCAAAACTCGAGCTCGAGCTCGGCTCGAGTCTTAACGAGCCGAGCCCTTAACGAGCCGAGCTTAGTCATTTACTAAACGAGCCTTCCTTAACGAGCCGAGCCTCCCTTAACGAGCCGAACTTTTGTCGAACAAGCCGAGTTTCACTCGGCTCGTTTAGTTAACGAGCCGAATAGTCGAGCTCGAGCTCGGCTCGTTTACTAAACGAGCCGAGTCGAGCCGAGCCTTAACGAGCCGAGCCGAGCCGAGCTCGCGAGTAGCTCGGCTCACTTACAGCCCTAGACATAGGCCAACCAGCTGCCTAAAAGGGCCCCCATCAAAAAATATTTGTTTTAATTAAAGTTGAAGGCAACTGCAAAGTTGAAAGTAATTAGTTCAGTGGATAAGTGCTCAACTTTTTTTTAAATAGCAAAAGAAAATTTTATTAACCGAGGTTAAAAGAATATAAAGTACAAAACATAACGAAATACATCACAATCGACACTTAACCTGTTCACTAATCACATGCCGCTAACTACCCTAAGAGCCAACCATAAAACGAAAACACCCTGCAACATGACAACAACCAAAAAAAGCCCATTTAAAAACAGCCCCAACCACCACACAACCCACCGCCACCCACAAGGTCGCCAAGCAACCCCACCAACACCAAACGACGCCCGACGGTCTTCGCACCAACAAAACCCGCAAGAGAAACCTCCGAAAGGTTTTGGTCAAATCACAGAAATAATGAAAATTTCCACCCGTATCTGATCTCACTTTCTTCTCTTTTGTTTTCATTGAAACAGGATAGTGAAAAGGTACAAGCAAATCACTTTTGTATCCTGATCCTCGTTCTTTTTCATTTTTTCTAGTCTGATAATCATTAGAATCGCCGCAGGGTTGCGATGGATCAGTTCTGCTGGATGATGTATACGGTCTACAAGGAGAAAAGACGGCTTCCATCAACTTCCATGCCTTGAAAGGTTTCAAAATCATCGATGGAATCAAGAACAAGATAGAGTCGGAGTGCCCTGGCACAGTCTCTTGTGCTGATATCCTTACTCTTGCTGCAAGAGACGCGGTTGTTCTGGTATGCTCTCTAATTTGACCATTATCGAAAGCAGAACTATGTCTTTGGGCAGTACTTGTACGTATAAAAAAAAAAATTTCGTTAGTAATTTTTGTGTCGAATAATGTGGTAGTTTGTCGAGGTTTATGGGACCACTATGGTCCCATATGGATGAATGATGATCTATTGAGAATTTGAGACCACTTACAGCAAAAATGAGCTTGGTTCGATAATCTGAGCGAGAGCCTGAAGTGGGCCCCACAATCGGCACGATATGTGCACAAAGGATCTGTGCGCATAGCATTTACGTCAATGTCAGTGGCACATTATTCTCATGAAATTTTCTGTGTAATCTTCCCGGAAGAACCGAGTTTTCCCGTGTCTCATCGAAATTGCGCTTCCAATGTATTGCAGGTTGGTGGACCATTTTGGGAAGTTCCTCTGGGGAGAAATGACTCAAAAACTGCAGGCTATGCTCTTGTGGGTGCAAATCTACCCGGTTCGGATGACGGACTCCTCTCTATCATCTCCAAGTTTCTTTTCCAAGGCCTCTCTGTCACTGATGTGGTAGCCCTTTCTGGTGAGCAACCAACCAGTCACTATCTAATATAGACTTATGGGAAATTAAAAATGTGGTTTCCTTAAACCTGAATTTTTATTTCGAAAACATACACAGCCCGGCCACCCCAAGTTTCACAAAAACCTTGTTACCATTATTACTCTAGTAGCATTTGTGAAAAAGGGTCTTGCTAGCTAACTGCCTAGTAGGCAGAGTAGCTAGTTCGGATTTCAATACATATTTCACGGATATTAGAACACATTGCAGATATCAATCCATTTTTTTCGGATATCAATACACCTTTTAGTTCTTATCCTTCATCCTTAGGACTAAGATTAGCATCTTTATTTTCAAAAATATCTTTAGAATAATATAAGTAGGCGGGGTGGATCAAGTCAGGACGTCTGGATTTTGTGTTAGGTCCAGACTTTTGCTCTAAGCCGTTAGATTGTATTTTGAATGGTCCGGATTTGTGGATAATCTATTCGCGCGAATAGATATCTATTTACGCGAATAGATTGTCCGTGAATCCGGACCATTAAAAACATAATCCAACGGCTGAGATCGTGGTCCGGATTTTAGCTAAAATCCGGACGTCTTGACTTGAACCGGACTGTATAAGTAGGTCTCGAAAGTTAACGTATTTGACATGTATTGTTATTGGTGCATATACACCCATCCACCAAGGTTGAATTTTCACGTCATTGATGCGATAGTACAATAAGAAGTATCACATAAAAAATCTCGGCACAGTAACTTTTACTCTCGGCACAGTTTGGATGAGCATTTTGAGAGTAACTTTTACTCTCGGCACAGTTTTCAATAAATTTCTCTCTCTATCTCTCTCCACTCATTACCACTTAACTCTCAAAAATAACTTTCTAAAAGTTCATCCAAACAAGGTGCTTCGACTGGGGTTCAAACCTTATTAACTACACTTAAACGCTATCGACATTCGCGGAGAAAAAAAGAAAAAGATCCCAAGACATTGTGGTGTTGAGATGGTGTATGGCTGCGTACGTAACGAACATATATAGTTCTAGTAGCACAACATTCTCTGGACACCATTTTTTAGTCAGGGACCCTCTATTCTCAAAGCTCTCTATCCCCTAAAACCTCCCAGCTGTACGATGCGATGTGAACTTTTAAAACAGAAATCTCGAACTTCAATTGTACAACTAAACCTAGGGGTGGGCATCGTGTGGTGTGGTGTTGTGTTTGTCTCATATTATCTCATGTTTGTGTCAGAATTCTCTCAACTCTAATCCGACCTGTTTAGTTTTTCTTGTTATCGTGTCGTGCCATATTCATGTTCCGTATCAGAAATAGCCAACCCTAACCCGCTAACTTTGTGTTCGGTTCGTCTCACGTTATCGTATCCCTTCATAAATTCCCACCCCGCGTCGTGTCATGTCCTGTCGTGTCAGAATTTCTCAATCCTAACCCGACCTGTTTAGTTTTTCGTAATCTTGTCGTGTCAAATTCGTGTTCTGTGTCAGAAATAGCTGATCTTAACCCGCTAACTTCGTGTTAGATTTGTGTTGGGTTCTCATGCCGTGTCGGAAATTCCCACCCCTACATAAACCTCATGAATCATGCCTCACCTTTTTTGGAATATTACAAGCATGATTCGTCGGTTCTAATTATGGATGGTCGACAAATATGATAAGACTAGCCAGAGATGATTATGCTTTTATGTTATGAATAGTTAAGACAAGCTAGTTGTACAAAGGAAATTGATTTTGGCACTCCAATTTTTACCACTGGCACTTCACTTTGTGTGTTAATCATGTGAGAAAATAAAACTAAAAGTGGAGTGCCATTGACTAAATTTGGAGTGCCAACAAAATATGCACTAATCATGTTTCTTAAAGAACAGAGTTAAATTGAAGTTCCTATAAGTTTTTGGACATTCAAAACAAGAGATTTTCATGCTCACATATAACCCATTTCTCAGAAGAAATTTTTATGGTGTCGACGCTGCTGATTGTCTTTCAGGGGCTCATACAATCGGCATGGCGCGCTGCGTAAATTACCGGGCAAGAATTTACGGGGATTTCGAAACAACTGCACAGCTAGATCCATCTGCCGGGTCATACGTGAGCAACCTGAGATCGACTTGCCCTGCCGCGGGTGGAGGAGAGGACAATGAATCTCCTATGGACTATGTTACCCCTAACCTTTTCGACAATACCTTCTACCATATACTGTTGAACGGAGAGGGACTTTTGGACTCTGATCAGGAGCTCTATTCTAGCGTGTTTGGTGTTGAGACGAAGAAGCTTGTGCAGCTGTACGCCGAGAACCCGGTCGCGTTTTTCGAGCAGTTTTCGAAGTCCATGGTGAAAATGGGGAATATCACAAATCCAGACACTTATGTGGATGGGGAAGTGAGGAAGAATTGTAGGTTCGTGAATACATAAGAGGGGGTGGAATTTGTTGGTTTCAAAGTATTTGTTTGTAATGTCAAGAAGTGAGAGTAAAGTAACACAAATTTTATATGTGAGATAGAGATGTTTGAAATTGTAAGTGTCCCTTTGGATCTATTTTTATGGTGTTAGAAACGAACATTACTTTCAATGTGCAAGGTTCGATTCTAAAAAATTGTACTGTTACATTGAAAAAAAATTATCATCAAAACAAATAGTCTCGCCCCCGCTCCAAAATTATAGCTTGTCCTCCTACGCGAAAATCCTAGTTCTGTTCATGCCTTTTTGCAAGTAGAAGGAATTAAATTTACAGTTCCACTATTATTATTATTATTTTTGCTGGTGATGAACAAAATCAGATACTTGTATGTTGAGAGAAAAACGCTTAAAATTCGTGATTAGATCGACTCGTTCCCGATGTGCAAGAGTTAAAAGGCAAACAATATTTTTTATATGTATATCATAGTTTTTTTTTTTTTTTGTGACGTCAAGCACTAGGGTGTTCATATTCAAAGAGTTCTAATTGTGGGAAATGGGAGCTCTGAAACAACTAAATCAAGCTGAATTCATTTTGCTTTTGTTTGTTGTTTTCTGTATTTTCAGACTGGTAGTGTCCGCTCTTATTGTACTGTATTTTTCTTATATATATTATCTGGGATGATCTGGTCTGTAACAAAAAAAAAAAAAAAAAACTACAACTACAACTAAAGAGTAAAGACTCATATTAATACCGGAGAACTAATGGTCAATTTTGGCCTTGGACATGACATGATCCCCTAGAATCTGAATAGAGTGTGCACAAAAGTGTTCAAGAATACATGAGGTTGAATTAATGCCTCGTACTTCCAATTATCACTCTTATTTCTCTCTCCTCTCTCTAATTATTATTCTTATTTCTCTCTCTATCTCTCTCCACTCATTACCCCTATCTCTAATTATTACTCTAATTTTTCTCTTAACTCATCACCCAAAAACCAAATTCAAATTTTTTTAAAACACCATCCAAACAAGACATTAAAAGTTACTCCATGAAGTGTTTGTTTGTCATGGTAAGAAGGGGGGTAAAAGAATTTAGTATGAAAAAATTGGTTGGTGGGTTTGTTCCCATATATATAATTGTCCAGTGTTCGATTTCTTGGGGTTAGGCCGCAAGATTTCATTTTATTTTTTTGGGGTGAATCCTCTAGTCCCGGCGTGGATGGCACCAGACCAAAGAGAGGATTAGTCGATATAAGCGTAAGCTGGCCAGGACACCTCTCACGATCGAAACAAAAAATAATAATAATTAAAAGAAACATAGGGGTGTTGTTTTTATCAGTGTTTGAAAAGCAAAAAGAAGGTCATAATATGGATCAAGAAAGCCCAAGAGACCTGAGAGGTAAAACGATCATAAAAAAAGCCCATGGGAACCCCGTACTGCACATGTAGGCCGAGAGAAAGATGTGATTGATATGGGCCTCTTAATAAGGCCCATTGACTTCGATTAGGAAGCCAGGCATTTGTGTTCCAGGCCCAAATCCAGTAAAAGAAGCCCTTAGGAGTTATTCAATGCCTCCGGAGTATCATGCGACATTTTTAAGTGGCGAATAGGTTAATAGGTTAAGGGGTGTTTTCGGTAGTGAAATAGGTTAAGGAGAAGATGTTGTTGTTGACAAGTTGTTAATTAGTTGTTTCCGCTAACCAATAAGTTGTTGATTAGTGAGAACAGGATGCTAAATAAGTTGTTGATTGTAAGTGAAACAGTGTGAATAAGTTATTGATTAGTGTGAACAATATTCTAAAATGCCTAAATTTGTTAATTAGTGTGAACAAGATGCTAAAATGTCAAAACCTGTTGATTAGTGTGAACAAGATAGTAAAATGGCATAAGTTGTTGCCCAAAAATATCAGTGGAAACGCCCCCTAGGGTAGGGACAAATTTGGCGGGTTGGACATCAAAAATCAATTTTTTTGTTGTTGGGAGGGAGGGAGTAGCGTGGGCTGCATATCGTATTTTGCGACTACCCATTTAATGGGGATATCACGTAAATCACATCCTTAGTCGCGATCGACGCCCTAATGATAAAAAAATAAAATAAAATAAACACCTACTCCGTGATAATAATAGTCATATCTACTCCCTCTGTCCTATAATATTTGACCGGTCAGAATAAACGGGAATTTTAAATAATGCATCTTTGTCAAGAAAAATTTAAATTTTTTTTTTGATAAATAAAAATTAGTACTCATTGAAATCTAGTAATAGCAGCAAAAAAAATTTATACAAATTCTCTCTCCCACGTTAAGAGTGTAAAATGCTTAAAAACATGTAAAACATAAATATAATGTCCCATTGGACCAAGAACAACTGAATGAGGCTCGTAAAAATAGAAGAGTTTAACTCTTCCTGCGAACAATTTTTTTTTAAATCCGGACCATTAATTGTCGAATCAGACAACTGAAATTACTTGAAGCCGTGAATAAGTTTCTCTTCGTAAAAGTAGTAATAAATTCATGATTCTGTTGACTTCGCCACCTACCTGCTAGACTTCTACAAAGCTGAACTCAGGGCAAAAAAATTCCTCACGAAGGGTAAAGCATTCACATCATGTATAGTTGAGTTGTTGAAACGTTGTCAGAGAAAATTCAATTTGCTCCTTTAATATGTTTGTGTTTTCTTACACATACAAGCCAAGTTTTACTCTGTGTGGGGAAGTCTGAGGCTCTGTTAAGATTTTT
The DNA here is from genome assembly GCA_018127125.1 of Rhododendron griersonianum. Classification (NCBI taxonomy): domain Eukaryota; kingdom Viridiplantae; phylum Streptophyta; class Magnoliopsida; order Ericales; family Ericaceae; genus Rhododendron; species Rhododendron griersonianum. Next base: position 10,851,268 of record CM030799.1, on the reverse strand, counting down.
ATTTTTTAAGTACTAATTTTTCGCTTCACGCAATTGGTCATTCTCTCATAATACATCGAGGGTGTTTGGAAGCCTATTTTTTGGCTTTTCATTTTCAACTTTTTGGCTTTTTGGCTTTTTGAATTGTGGTTCGAATGTATTTTGATTTTGATAGAGCGTTTGGATGATATGTACAGAATATATTTTGTGGCAAGAGTAGTGTTTGGGAGATATGGGATGTAAATGAATTATGGGTTGATTTTTTACTATATTGCCCTTGATTATTAATAATGGTGTATAAATAATATTTTAATCAATTTTTTTAAGTTTTATTTTGAAATTGCTTTCTACTTCAATTGAAAGTGTCGAACTACCTTTTTTTTTTTTTTAAATTGTTTCAAGTATTTTTTTATTCTTACTTTCCTCCAACAATGTTTTCATTTTTTACTTAAAACAACAATTAAGTTAAATCTAGGTAATTGGAAAAAACTAGAACACTTCAAACTATTATTAATAAAAAAACGTACGAACTAAAAGAAAAATGAAACAGGCAACTTTAAACTCTTAAACATTACACAATAATTAAAAGGAAAAAAAAATACGACAAAGCCGTATGTGGTCATTAGGGAAAAAAACCCAGATGGTAAAGAAACCCCAAATTGTGAGGCTCATAAGTGTAAAAACCCTTCTGGATTATGCTCAGAAAAAAACACCAGGGAGATGTGTTCGTTAGGGAAAAACCCAGATCTATATCCACAAACTTAAAATTCTCCCTAATTCCGGATCTAAATTCTCCTTCAACAAAAAATTACATGGGGTTTTCCCCCAGATTTTAGTAGGTTGAATGAAGAAGAGGTGAACGATTTCAACGATGATAGGCGAAGGTGAGTGGACTGTGTGTAGATCGACAAACCTCTCCGGCCTCTGCTCATGCCTCTCTCTCTCTCTCGTCTTGTGTGGTGGAAGATGATGTGATGAGTAAAGTGAAAGAGAGGAGCAGATATAACGTTCAAATGAGGGTTCTCTGGAATTGTCCAAAAACAGAGAGGGTATGGATGCCTTTTGGAGTGGCTTGAAACCAAAAATGGAAAAGGGAAAATGGGAAAAGCTCCTCTTCCCCTCTTTCTGCCTTTTGCACGGGAAAGCTCAAAACAGAAAAATCATTTTGGTAAAAGCCATTTTGCCGACAGGGAGCCAAACACCCAAAAGCCAAAAATGAGAAATGGAAAATGGGAAAATGAAGGATCCAAACACCCCCATCATCTTTAATTCAAAAAGTAAGTATTTATTTTAGTTAGTGGAATAGGGCCTAACACAACAATACACCGTCCCACAATGATAGTCCTTAATTTGCAAAACATTACGTGCAATTTTCAGATCAAAAAATAATGATAGTAATTTCGTGCATGATTTTTTGAATTCCTTCGCACCAAATTAAAGATCTCAATTAGTCATGCAATTCGAAGCGAAAAACTCCAAAAACTTTATGAACAAAAGTACTTTTATCCGAAAATACACGTCATTTCGTGAAGGACTATCAATTTGGAATGTAGAAAGTATAAAATAGCGTCTTATGTAATTATCAATGAAACATGTTTCCCATATTATTATTCAAAAGGGAGTAGTATGTTTATAATGTACCTCTACCTCTTCTCGAATATCCAAAAGAGTGGCGTCAGAATATTCGATATCTTTTGGATGAACATCTAGAAGAGTGGCGTCAGAATATTCGATATCTTTTGGATGAACATCATGAACATTGGAAAATGGATGACAGAGACCGAGATCACCCAATCTACCGAGTTTGGCTCCGACAATATGATTCGGATGATTTCCAATACTACTCGTATTAGTGTTAGATGTTGCTCTACTGTTTAGAGTGTTGTGTGCAATAAGTGTGAAGTGAGATAAAGATAAAGTAAAGTAGCAAGGTTAATTGTTGCTTTACTTTTAATCAGAGACGGAGCCAGATTTTTGCGTAAGGAGGGCGAATATACACAATTATTATTTTTTTGATGATAAGTTTTTTTGTTTCCAATATAAAAGTAGGGTTTTTTTGAATTGTAGGGGAGACTGCTAGCCCCTCTCTGGCTCCATCCTTGCTTTTAGTCATTTTTTTTTTCTGTAAGAAATGTTAAAATTGTTTAGGGAATATGTCTATATAAGTCATGTGGCCGGCTTCACTATGCGTGGATGCTTTCACTTTCCTAGAATTTATGCTTATCTTTTTTCTCTATATAAAAGGAATTAAGAAGCTGTCAGCAATGTATTCTCCGACTTGTGTAATAATATTTCCCTGTGTGTCTTTCGATCCTTTCCTTTCTTTTATTTGTGATTGTGACTGTATGCAAAGGTTCCAAGCACAACTCTCTTGTCTTTTTGGTACACGAAACCTAGTGAGAAAAGATCTCCTAGCGCAGGCTTTCCAACCCCATACTGTTTCAGAAATCAAATCCCATTAGATTTTGCAAGATTGTTATAAGAGATTCTGCCAAGGGTTCGTCACATGATAAATCCGATTTGCAAAATAAGGATTTAAAAATCATACATTTTTTTGAAGTTTTTTTTTTTGACAATTTACTACATATCATTGAGTTTTTTTCAAACTAATGAAAAAAGTTTGAATTTTTTATTCAAAAAAATTTATTATTTTTAAGTCCTCGTTTTACAAACTGGACTAACATTTTGGGACGGAAGGAGTATGAGGCCCCGTTCCGGTTTACATTCATTTTGTAAAAGTTCTTTTTTTCAATTTTCAAACTCAAATATAATGAAAATGAAAAATAATTTTTAAATTTTTTTTCACCATATAAAAGATCTCAATGAGATTTATCAAATAAGATCCATATTGGTAGAAAAATTATTTACGTAAACACATAATTTTTAAACCTGAAATTACCTTTTTTTTTCAAAAAATACTTTTTTCACAATCCGGAATACACCTTGAGTCTATGGCCTCACCAATTAACTCACAAAGCTTGAGGTGGAATTTTTTTGGATAAACTACCAAAATCACCCTGAGGTTTTTAAATATTACAGATTGCCCCTCACATTTTGGAAATTACAATAAAACCTTTTGACGCATAACAAATTACTTCCTTGTCATGATGTAATCGCTAGAAAATTCAACGGAATCTGTCTAACTTCATGAAATCTTAATTACAATGGATCAAACTGTCATTTTAAAGAGAAAAAATGGTATTTTCGTAAACTATATAGCCGGATAAGAAGGGGAATAAGATAAAGATAGAAGGTGGGGTGGGGTGGGGTGGGACTAAATAGTCCAGGAGGAAGGGGACTATTTTATCACCCGGACTATTTTATCCGCCTTCTCAATCTCTACCAAACACCGGATTAGGCAGGAAGAGGATTACTCATCTGGGCGGATTGCTTATCCACCCAAATACCTAGTCCTCCAACAAACAAGTCCCGAAGGTACTGTGACAAGTTTGATAATTACCAAATTTGATGCCAAATTCGGCACCTGGGTAGTCATTGCCAAAATTTGGCATTGAATAATGGTGGAGAGATCGCTCTGCCATTTTTATGCTAAATTTTGAATTTTACAAAAGGTGGACTTGCTCTTGGTATATACTCCAACTTTCTTTATTTTTCACAATACTGTCAATTAAAAAGTTTGATTTTGTCCTTATCGCAAATTCAGTTGCCAATACTAATGTATTTCTGATCCAATTTGGATTAAATATTCATAAAGGGAAAGTCCTGGATGTCTTCTCTTTTTGAAAATTTGGTAATTCCCAAAAGCTTAATGCTCTGTTTGGATTGGAATTTGAAAAGTTTTTTGAAAAATAGTAGGGGTAATAAGTGAAGAGAGATAGAGAGAGAAATGTTGGAAGTATGGGGAATCTAGGGGGAATTTTTTGAAAAATTCTTTTTGAATTGCAAAGAGAACAAGGCAAATATAAAAAAAATTATGGTAAGCACCAAAAAGTGATGGACCCTCCACATAGATTGATTAAATATGACAATTCCTGCTTTTGATTCACTTTCCTCTTTGATCTTCCGGGGCTAGACTTTTCCTAAGTCACTGATGGTGGATTTGACCTCATCCTTTTTTTTTTTAATTTCTTTTTTAACTTAAGTATGTTTTGATCAGTTTACGCAAACCACCCCATCAAATTCTAGAAGACCAATTGTACCGTCCATTAATGTTTATTGATGATCAAAAAGTCAAAGTTTTTAAATTAGTCAAGCTAACTTTGTTGATTAGAAAGATGGCCGGGCCATGAAAAATGCATGAATGAACTGTATTTCGTATGAAATTGTGTTGGTAGAATTTACTTTAGGATTTTGTCCATTTATATATTCTGTGACTGAGGAACAAACATAATGCAGCTTTTATTGACAAAAACTAGATGCGAGCTACATGGCTCATAGGCCTAAACAGATACTCCACAACAAAAGACCCAAAGGGATCCCAAAAAAAAATATAAGAAAAACAAGAAATTTAAAATAAAAAAAAACTAGAAAACAAAAATAAAGGCAAAAACCTGAAGAAACAGAGCCCTGCAGTATTGGAACCACGGATCCGTTCGTGAATGTGGCTTTAAGAAAGTTGGAGGAAACAAATCTGCATCTTCGAGCTTAGCGTCCCTAAATGGGGACATATTTTGTGAGGGCATATTTTGGTTGACAAGTCCGACAAAAAAAAAAAAATTGTGGTGGTTTACAAGAATTCTTCGTGAATTTGTAATGTCAACCCAGGACCCAATTGTCCAACAACGTCATGTTGAATGGTTCCTTTTACAACTAACTGGGTTTATAGCACTTAATTGATCCTCACATATTTTTCAATGGGAGGCCAGGTCAATTCTTTCTAAGATCAAATAGGTGATTATTTCTTTTCTTGAATGAGAGTTATCTGTTTACTTTTATTTGTCCCTCCTTAATGGGGCTATCAGTTTGGTTTAGTATGATTGTAAACTTATATCCAGTTTGATATAGATATGATACTTGTATTCTTCTATCGTTTGTAATTAAATTAAAACAAAAAGAAATTTGTTCCATGTACTGTGGGTAGTGGTTTGGGAATCTTCTTCAAGTTACCCTCCGATGATCAAGTCAGTATATGGAGGAGAGGAAAGTGCGGTAGATTAGCTAGAAAAAACGTACCTCTCTTAGGGTTTATCCGTTGGTATTTATATAGGTGGAGTGTACTTGCTTTTCAAGTCAAGTGTGCACGGCAAGCGCCTGATGTCACACTTAACCACTTCGGATAGTGACGTTGTGGTGACAACCAGCTTCACATGACCTCTATGTGCTCCAAACTTGACTTCCAAAAGTATCTCAAACTGACTCCCGAGTTGGTACTCATGTTGGATATGCAGTCGGTATTTGACCGACCTACCTATAAAAGGTTCCTGGGCTTTCACCTAGGGATCCAACGGGTGGACCGTCGGTATGGGACCAAATTATTCAGAGCTTTGCTCCAATGGAATTGGTCTCAAGGACTAGTCGACGTGCGCGTAAGTTGGTCCAGACACTTATAAAAAAAATAAAAATAACTATCTTCATTAATTGGCTATATACTTGAATTCAAAAGTTTCCAGACGGCAGAGAAAAGTACAAGCAATTTTATTTTGGATAACATTTTGTCCCTATCATTTTCACATTTACCTTCAATATATTTCAATGGTGTACATTTTCCAATTGAAAATAGTAATTCCCAGCAGAGTCGTTATCCAGGCATGCATGTTCCCACTTTTGCTTCAACATTTTTTGGCCATGGGCTTGACTTTTGTGAAGCCCACCAATAGAGGTCTTCGCCTTGTAAATTGATGAGACAAGATGTTAATTAAGGACCACCGAGGTGGTAGCCCAGGTGGCAAAGGGCGTCACCTCTCCCCAACGCAGGCCCAGGTTCGAGGCCCCGGAAGCACTTTGTGCAAATTTCCGGTGGTGCCCTATGGCTTAATTTCGAACCCGCTTTGTGGTTGCCCCCTCCAGCCCTTTTTGAATATCAAAAAAAAAAAAAAAGAGATGTTAATTAAGGAATTAAAAATTAGATTGACCTAGTCGTAATTCTAGAACAGAGAATATTTGACCATATAAAAAGTGCTTGCGTTCAATATTTTGCCTATTTGGGTAGAACTCACTTTTAAAACATCTTGTCAATCCATATATTTTATGAAGAAACTTTTAGGTATGCCGGGGATACCAAGCCCCATGGTATTTCTTTCGGTCCGTTTCTCATTTTTGGCTATTTTTCAATTACATTTGGATGATCAGTTTCGTTCATTTTGTAGAGTTCGGCAAGGACCATAATCATACCAAAAATTGTGTTCATCGGACTTTATTTGATACATGATCGGCACACGTGAAAATTAAAGAAAACCAAAACTGAGTCTAAAAACACACTGAATCAAAACCCAGTTTTAGTTTTTTTGCGATTTTCACGTGTGCCGATCATGTATCAAATAAAGTCCGATGAACACAATTTTTTTAAAGATTATGGTCCTCGCCGAACTCTACAAAATGAACGGAGCCGATCATCCAAATGTGATCGGAAAATGGCCGAAAAATGAGAAACGGACCGAAAGAGATACCATGGAGCTTGGTATCCCCGGTATACCTAAAAGTTTCTCTATTTTATGTGACTAATTCTTCAATCAAAATTCTGTGTTTGTAAAATTATGTTTGGTCGTGAGAGGGAGATAGAGATTGATGGGGACCAGTGCCGGCTTTGGGCTAAGGTCCAAGAGGCCGGCGTCTTAAGCCCCCAAAAAATGTGTAGAAACTAGGGCTCCTATTTTTTTGGGTACCTATTATATATGTCCAATCTTTTTAGGTATAGCAATATTAGAGGCCCATTTTAATACCCAAACCACCTATTTTTCACTTAAGGGACACAGGCCCAAAAGTTGGGCCCAACCTGACTTGCTCAATCAGAGGAAACAAAAAAGGAAAAAGAAAAAGAAAATCACGGGCGGCTATCTTCATGTAGAGCCCTTTGAAAAATGATCCCATGTGATGGGTTCCTCGATAAGTTTTATGCATATTTTATCCTTACAGCTCTAATCTCTATGAACACATAATAAAATGGAAGGAGATGAATTAGAGATCAAATGAGAGAAAACAGGATCAGAAATTAGTATTTGCATGGGTTTTTTCCTTTATCGAATACATGCATTTGGCTTTCAAAAAAATCATTTATCTACTTATTATTATTTTTTCGTAAATTTTATTAAGGGCCTCATTATCTACGTTCATCTTAGGCCTCCAAAATCTCAGAGCCGGCCCTGATGGGGACATTGATGACCCCATGAAGGTAGTGGCATGGTTCATAAGAATTCTTGAGGAATCTTAAAAAGTCCAACATAATTATGTATTCCAAGTATGTAGTTTTGAATTGTTTCTCAGTCCGACGACGTTTACCGTGTCGTTTCATGCATGTTGATCAACCATCTGCAAGCCAGAAAGGTTTACATTGATATTCCGAAGTACCAAAAAGAAAAAGAAAAAGAAAGATTTATATTGTAAAGCAAAGGTGGGGATTACGTCACCCGGCCCCTGACGATAATTATAGGTTACATTCACTTTGTTTGGTTGAGGTTTTAGAAAGTTATTTTTGAGAGTTGAGTGATAATGAGTGGAGAAAGATGGAGAGAGAAATTTATTGAAAACTGTGCCGAGAGTTAAAAGTTACTCTCAAAATAGTGAACCAAGCGGAGTGATTGTAAAGCAGAGGTGGGGATTACGTCACCCCTTACGATAACTATAGGGAAATGGCAATTGAGGCCGGATGTTTTTTGTTTCTCTTTTCTTTAGTGTTTTTGACAAGCAATATCTTGGTACGACTTGGCGCAACTAGTCATGGGACCGATATCACGATTTGTGGTGGTTGCGATCCTCCCTGCGTGTGATGGTTCATGGCTCTTCTATTGCGTGGAGGCCTTTTTCATCCCTACCTGAAGATCCTGCTCTCTTTCTAAGACTTTGTTGTGCATCGATGAACTTTTTTTTTTTGCCAATATTGTATATATCAGTAGGGGTTAACAGGATATTAATATGTTAGTCCACAGGGTTCAGAAGTTCTCCATACCCCTGAACCCCAAATCGCCCCTCACGAGGCTCGAATCATGCCTCCACCGAGGGAGGCATACCAACTGATCGAGCTAAGAGCTCATTGGTCCATCGATGAACTTCAACGGTAGACTTTTCGTCGACATTAAAATATAATTAAACAGTACTCTGCCTTTTCTTGTAAGAAAGTGTTCCATTGTCAAGTAGGAGAGGAAAGCAAGCAATTGGCATGCAATTTGCCCTGGTTGGCTACTTAATTTCATCTCATATGGCTACAAGCAATTTCGCATCCTTATAATTTTGGCAATTTGCCTCGATTGGCTATTTGTGTATTATCTAATGTAATCTAAGACTAAAAAAGCAATGTCCCATTCTTCTGCTTTTGGAAAGCAATAATAATTCATGTCCCATCATTTTCGCGTATAACTTTCATGCATTCCAATTTCCATTTTGGCAAAGGAACAATCTGCTGCTATACCCACTACTATATATCGTCAGACATGATAATTTGGCCAATTATCTTTACAGACGTTTAATAGAAAGGAAAAAACCAAATAAGAGAGAGACGAACAACAGATAAATGTGTTAGCTAGGCTACTTTATACGACCACGTATAGTAAGTTACTACAAGTACCATTTTGTGCAGCAGCTGTGCTGTCGTCTATTCGTAGAAAAAGTCGTGAAGCTCCTTATTAATTACATGATAAAGCTCATTCTAAATTTCTAATGATCATTAACATATACAAAGGAAGAGCTATACGATATAGACGTTGGGCTTTAGTGTTGAATAACTTCTAACACGAACTTATAAGGGTACGAAATGACGCCATTATTCTTTGTCGATCGAGACAATTCTCTCATAGGCACGTACTTTGATGCACATAACTTCCTTCATTTTTTACAAGATAGCCAAAACAAATGTTTAATTTTGTTCTTACGTGCAAAGTTGCCAATCTTACAATGTGGAGGAAGTCTTCTCTTTGTGAACACTTTGCTGAAATCCTAACGTGAACTCCAAGGACTAGGATGAAAGTTCATAGTAGTAAACTAGTAATCCACGAAATGGGTGGACCCTCCATATTAATAAAATAAGCCAAAATTTAATATTGGTCATGGTCAAGTAGTAATTTTAAACAAGGAAGATCAGCTACCGTATCAACCACGAAAAATACATAGATTTATATTTATTGAATTAAGTAGGAATTCACCTCTAAAAAAAAATTAGTATATCCATTCAGTGGCGGACACAAAGGATTGTTGGGTGTTTGGACCCCTGCACGACTCCAAATATCTGTCCGTGCATATTATATACTAGATTTTCAAGTTAATTTATAAAGATTCTATGAACCTTGAACCTTGTGTGGGACCTATTTTGGAGTCCCATGTAAATGATCGGAGTCATTCAATTTGTTTAAAACGTATTTTAAGAGTTACGTAAAAAATTAACTTATTCGGATATCGGTAAGGGATTGATTGGTATTTGTCCCTGAATTTGATTTCAAGATAAAAACTAAGTGAATTGATCGAGCCATTACCGATATCCGAAAGGGTTAATTTTTTACAGAAACTCTTAAAAACATGTTTAGACAAATTGAACGGCTCTGATTATTAGTATGGGGCTCCGATTATTTTTGTGTCAAAACTTGTATCCCCAGGACCGCACCTATTCATTCATATATATATATATATGTATGTATGTATATTAGCGTCTTGCCTGTTCAATGCACAAGGACAAAAACAAAAAAACATCAGTGAGAGTTTTTTTTTCCGGTTATCTTTGAGAACTATTTTGCTCAAATTTGAAAATCTGAAGAAATTCCATGTAGGAAAGAGAGTTAAGAAGATAACTTCCTTTTATTGTAGGTAATTACATTCTTAGACTATGAGAGAGAGAGAGAGAGAGAGAGAGATTCTGTGGTTACCTCCCAATCTAGGACAAGTTAAACTGAACACAGACGGCAATGCGAATACTCAAACCAGTAACGCTAGTATTGGGGGTGTATTTAGAGATTCTTATGGGCGTTGGTTACTTGGTTTTAATCAATATATTGATACCACAACAAATTTGGTGGCGGAGCTCAAAGCTATTCGTAAGGGCGTCCAAATAGCATGGACCGAAGGGTTTTTTATAACCTCGATTTGGAGTCCGACTCACAAATCAGTTCTTTGCTTTTCTTTATGATTTATACATTGTATTTTACCGTGGCTCCTTTCTCTTATCTCTGATTGCAGGATGTTCCTGGCCCGTCAATAAGATGTTCACATAACTCATATTCTCAGGGAAACAAACTGTGTAGCCAATGATTTGACAAAAAAAAGCGTTAGCGTCAGACCCAATCCCACGTCGTGTAACCCACCATCTTGTTTCAATTAATAAACTTGCTCCTTGAGAAAGAAAAAAAGGAGAGGGAGAGAGAGAGAGAGAGAGAGATGCGCATTTAATGATGATGCCATGCAGTTGTTGACAAGAAATCTTCAAGAATCCTGTTCAAAGTCCACTGATCACAACCCAATAGTCCAACAATTACATTGTTGAATTATTCTACGACGTACCATGTAACCATTATCATCAAGCAGTAGAGCTCTGATCAAAACAGTCGAGCTTGTAGCAAGCCTACATCTACTGATTGGCTACTTGAATACTACAAGTTCCCAAACGACAGGTGAAAGTACAAGCAATTCCCCCTTTCTTTTTCCCTTTGGACAGCAATGTCATTTAACTTTCACAGAATTGGTTCACATCTCAAAAATATTCTTTTCAAAAATTTTTGATTGTTTTATCTTTCTTTCTTTTTCGTCATTCGTTAATCCTAATCTACTCCATCATTGAGGATTTGGGAAGTGGAATGGGAGGGATCGAAGTTTTAGTTATCTAGGGAGTCTTTCGCTTTTATTTACTTCTTTTCCGTTTATTTTTTGAACTGGTCAATACCATATCATATCAAAAGCCCAAAGGCATTATTTATTTCATTACAAGATAAAGGAGTGAACCAAAACCTAGACGCAGGCACCTACTGCAAATGTCGGGTGACGAGAACGTCAAACGTAAGAACCAACCGCAGAAAAGGTAATAGAGAATCCTATAAGGACACCCACCTCAAACCCTAGAATAAGCACAGATGAAATCTAGAACACGGATCTGCCATCCCAAAGAGCCGGACGATCCGGACCGTAAGGCGTCCGGACCTGAAAACAACTGTATATACACACACACTTCTAAATTATCTCAATTTTATTACCCACATATTTGGTCCAAAATTATGATCCGAACTGTTCAAGCGGGAGCATGCTTTCCTCTCTGGATTTTATGGCGGTTTCCTTGGCTTCTCCGCCCTCCTAGATTCCGACACTGTCGTTGTATTTTTTATTTTGTTGTTTTTTGGTTGTATTTGATGTTGTTGTACTGTTTCTTTTCCATATTAGTATAACTGGAATTATCTTATTTGTCGAAAAAAAATCAAGTTATGTAATTGTATTTTCAGCAACTTAAGTAATATTTCAATTATGATGCAATCGAACTAAGGTTCTGTTGTTATTAAGTTAATCGTCTTTTAAGTAATTAAATTAATTTAAAATATTTTTAATTAACGCTTCGATTTAGCGTTAATTATAACATCAACACGACATGAGCACGGTTTTAGACGTGCTTGGCACGTGCACCATTTTAGACAGGCACGACATGGGCACACTACATTTAAATGTAGTATGACACGACACGGACACGGTTTTAGACGGGCACGACATAGACATGACACACCAAATACTAATTTTAATATCAAAAAAATATTAATTTCTCATTTTATATTGTAACATAACATTTTACACTTTTTGGGAATTTTTTTATTTCCGACAAAACTCAGTTGGAGATGTGCCAACATGGGCACGACACGATTAAAAAATGGCACGACACGATTAAGTAAACGGGTCAGCAAGGCACAACACGATTAAAAAATAACACGGCACGATTAGCACGGAGCTAAACGTGCCATGCTGGCATGGCACGTCTGAAGCACGGAGCTAAACGTCCCATTCCGGCACGGCAAGACCTATTTGACACATTATATATAGGAAATTTAAGTCGTAAGAGGGAGCAAAATTAAATATCTCCTCACACTTGTTACGTCGATAGAAACATGATGCATTCACACGACACAAATGGAAAGACGGATGGAATATGACATGATACGAAAAGAAAGAAAACCAATTCAAGTTAGGATTGCTAACAAAAAGTTAGGTTAGAATTCAGAGAATCCTACATGACGCAGATATGACTCGATAGAAACATGAGCATCATTCACGCGACACGAATGGAAAGACGGATGACATATAACAAAAAGAAAGAAAAATGAGTCAGGTAAGGATTGCCAACAAAAAATTAGGTTTGAATTCTGAGAATCCTGCATAACACAGATATGACTTGGCATTGTGTCACCTCTATATTAATCGACGGAAAAAAATATACGTGTGTGACAATTCATTTTATTTAATTTTACAGGAATAAAATTAAATGGGGATAATCGAAACAAAAGGAAGCTTCAGAAAGGTTCTTGATTTCAGGCATCAGCCGCACGAAGCTATTTTTAATAGCATACAAAAAGAAAGAGAAAAGAAATTAAAATAAAATAAAATAGAATTTCTAATTTCTAGAAAGTATTTGTAATAGCTTTCCTCTCCCCTTTTGAGAGTGTTCTTGCAATTCCGTAGCAATTCCTCTACGATTTCCACTCACAAATAACAAATCCCATTCCTTTCAATCCGCTCAAAAGACAAACACAAGCAACGAGGAAGCAATAGGTACATATATATACACACACACACACATAGAATCATATACCCATCAAATGAGCAGGCTTCCGCGGGTTTACTTGTGAACTCATTCAGTGACTCGGTCAGTATCTTTTTCTTCACATTGGATTCATTTTGATCATTTTAGGTTTCTGGGTTTTTGTTTTTTGTTTTTGTAAGAAGCTTTCTGGGTTTTTTTGTTTGTGCCATTTCTTGTAATGGGTTGTTCTTGTTTTTAATCAGAATGGCTTGGTTCTGTTTCTGGGTTAGATCGGAATGAACATTGAAAGGGCATTGTACACCGCTTTTTGTGGGGTTTGTTTGTGTAGCATCGACTTGTTTTCGATGTTCTAATATGTGGATGTTGTTTGGTTCTGATTTTAGTTGGTGATCATTTCATAATGCTGCTATAATGGTGGTATCCTTCAATGAGAAAGACTCCGAATTTACGGCTCGGTTTGGCCATGTTTGATGGAACAGATTAATAGCGAGGGTTTAATGAATCCAATGGGATGAGGGAGGGAGTTACAGTTATGGGATCAAAGTACCAATCAATGTATTGCATTTTCTATGTTATGCAAGATGGGTAATCCAACGGATATGTAATCCATATGCAGGAAATGATCTCACAGGGGATTTCCCAATATATGTCCAATATGGGCAATCAAAGGGGGCCCTCAAGAGTGTAGAAATGAGGTCTAGTTCAATGTTTTGGGGTGAATGTCTTCACAAAAGCACAGAACTAGAAACGTACTAATTGTGCAGTTTTGGATTCATATTCATCATTTGAAATGAATGTGGATGGGATGTTTTAGGACTCAGCATAATATTGGGTATTAATGATTCGTTTTATGTATACATTTTGTTAACCGTGTGTGCTTAGCTATTTATATTGACAGTAGGCCAGTAACATTCTTGTTAGTGTGCACTGCTAAAAGAAAAATAACAAAGCATTCATATAGTGTATAACACTTGGCTTTTCCCCTAATCTGTAGCTGTCCTTCAGTGTCTCATACGTGATTATTTTAAGATCTCCTAGGTAACAAGTCTTTGTTGTTTAACAGCTTGTTTCTGTTTTAGCAGATTAAGCTAGCATATTTGCTATGGCTCAAGATAGTTCAGCTGAATCAGATAAGCGGAAACCTGGTCTTTTGAAAGATCAAGTTCGGTTGGTTAAGAGGAAAGATTCTGATCGTTATGAGATTGTCCCTTTACAAGATCCTTTGTCATTTGAGAAGGGTTTCTTCATTGTTATCCGTGCATGTCAATTGTTAGCCCAAAAGAATGATGGACTAATATTAGTAGGGTTAGCTGGTCCGTCTGGAGCTGGGAAGACTGTATTTACTGAAAAAATACTCAACTTTATGCCCAGTATCGCAGTCATATCAATGGACAACTACAATGATTCTACTCGAATTATTGACGGGAACTTCGATGGTAGTATTTCCTTCTGACTGTTTTGCTTTTGGATTCTTTTGATAGTCCTTGACTAGATTTCTTACAGTGTCCATTATGATGTGTTTATTATTACATTCCACCATGAGGAGGTTCATTTCTTCCACACACACACCCATCTGTCATATTTTAAATATTCTTTTTTTTTTTTTGTTTTTTGTTTTTGTTGATGATGCATTTGGACTTTGTGAGTTGGCAATTTGCAACCGTTAGTTAACATTGCTGTGATGTGTCTGAATCATCAGTTTGAAAAAGAATGTTTTTGGTGAAAAATCTATTTGATTGGAACAAAATTGAAAAGCTGCCTGGGGCCTATAGGTAACTGATAATCATGACAATGTGGTGGAGCTGAGTTTAATAATGATGGTGATGTAAAGTTACCTGACATGCTTTTTGTAGTTAGGAGTGGCAAGCCTAAAAAGAAAAAAAGCTAGTTCATTCACAATATTGGGAGTACAGAATTTCTAGATGCAATATCGTTTTTGTGAAATCAATCTTCTAATTACAAGAAAATTAGCAGCTTTAATTTGATGGTTTCGGTCAGGGCTCAAGTCCAGAATCCTTCACAGATTCTTGATAGTCTTTGGAGGGCCAGTGGAAAACGAACCTTAAACTTTGGACCATTGCGAATTTTGTTTTACTGACTAGGTTTTACATGTATAGGAGAAATACCGAGTTTGTTGATTGTTTCATTATCATCTTGGTGGAGCTCAGCACTTTGGGGTCTCTATGTTTTGTCATAGATGGTGGGTTTTTGTTTTTGAAAGGGGTTGGTGGGTTTATCTTGCCAATTGAGGTAACGATGCCTCTTCCTATGGTAGGTGGGTTTGCAGAGCTTCCCATTGATGTTGAAAGAATTATTTAGAAGTCTTTGTGGCCATGAGTCTTTGTAGGGTTAGCTGTAAATTTTAATGTTGTCTTCTCAGTGGACTTGTAGTTTCGTTGCAGCCCCAGTGGTGCTTGTAGCTTTCTAGGTTCCTTCAAGTCTTGTATAGCTCAAGTGCGCACGGATAGTATCGTTCTTTTTCGTTTGGCTTTTACCTTAAAAAAAATGAACCAATTAAGCTACAAAATAAGAAACAAACATGAATAAACAATTGAGACTACATACCACTATATTTACTTACATTATCTTTAGGCACCCTACTATCGGATGTAGGAAAACCTAACCAATTTTAGTTTTTCTACTATGGTATTTTCAAAATGTGTGCAGTTATATGGGCATTTTCAGGAAAATATAAATATCTGATAATCCTCATCTCAAGGTAGGGGAAAAAGGCTTCACCTTAGCTATTTTGCTAGGTGATAAATGATTCTTGTGGTGAGAATGTAAACCTGTATTTTCTATTAAGCTGATATCATTAGGCCCAGAATCTGTTTGGTCCTGTAAAGTATCTTCAAACTTCTTTTCACTGCTAAAACAAGTTGTGACATTAATGTGTAACTTTTTTGGGTTTGATATCTCTTTGAAACAGATCCACGCTTGACGGACTATGACACTTTACTCAGGAATATCCATGATCTAAAGGCAGGGAAGCCGGTTGAGATTCCCGTATATGATTTCAAGTCGAGTTCCCGCACAGGATACAGGTTGAGTTTCCTCCCACTTGGTAATGTCTACATATATTATTGTAATTCATATGGCCTTCATTATGATTACTACTTCATTCCTTTGCACGCCGTCTTCTCCCCCTTTTCTCATGTTGGTCTCTTGGTAATGTCTACATATATTATTGTAAAACATGTCTGACTCTCTCTTTCTTCGTTGAATTTTTCATTTTAATCAATTATTACTAATTATTTTCTGTTCCATCTCCATTTCTTTCAGGTTTCTCTTTTGGTGTTAGGGTCAAAATGTTGTTTCACTATGTTGCTTTGGTTCGCTTGGAAAAGGAAACATTTCGGAAATCTTTTGAAACTGTAGAATGAACATAGTAGAATTATCGAACGACTTTGGAAATGTCGAGACTTTGAAATTTTTATATTCCACGAATTATTCGGTTCATTGTCCTAGGAATCAGAAACATTTAGATATTTTGATATAAACGAAATGAAATTTTGTTCCATGTATTGAAGTCATTATTATGAAAATCATCCTCTTTAGTCTGATGTTCCATGCCTTTGGATGGTTAATTTTTCAAACGCTCAACTACCATGCTGTAGTTCTTATAATTTAGCATTTGCTGGTAGCAGGACTCTTGATGTTCCGAGCTCCCGGATTGTGGTTATTGAGGGTATTTATGCATTGAGTGAAAAGTTGCGGCCTTTACTGGATCTCAGAGTATCCGTTACAGGTGGAGTACACTTTGACCTTGTTAAAAGGGTGTTGCGTGACATACAACGTGCTGGACAAGAACCAGAAGAAATAATCCACCAGATTTCTGAAACGGTTTTTCACTGTTGTCTGATCTTCTTATGAAAGTTGAAAATAGCTTCTTCTCTATGAGATTTCAGCTATACTCTCTTTGTGCAGGTATATCCAATGTACAAGGCTTTTATTGAACCAGATCTTCAAACAGCCCATATAAGAATCATCAACAAGTTCAACCCATTTACAGGATTCCAATCTCCTACTTACATTTTGAAGGTTTGATCTCCTCTTTGCTTTCTTTTTTGTCTGTGTATTTGATGCAGAACATAATCCACCCTTCCTGGCCACTCACATGCATTTAAGCAGATTTAATTATTGAATTCAGAATTTTAAGGCATTGGCCTTTTTGTGTTTCTGGTTGTGGCCCTTGTGTGCTTCCTGTCTCCCCTTGCTCACTGTTCTGCATTAGGTTTCATGTACTTTTGTCATATTTATGGTTGCTGATCATTGCTAGAACTAGAAGCTGGAGTATTTCTTCAGCTATGAGTATTCCATAACTGAGTGCTATCTTTTGATTGTAGTCATTAAAGAGTGTGACAGTGGATCAAATCAAAGCTGTCATGTTGGAAGAACACACAGAAACCGTGGAGCAGACTTATGACATTTATCTTTTACCACCTGGTGAAGATCCAGAATCATGCCAATCATATTTGAGGATGCGGAACAAAGATGGAAAGTACAATCTCATGTTTGAGGTCTGTCCCTTTAGAAATAGCACGCAAGGAATTCATAGGCAGTCCTTGCAGAATTCACCGTCTTATCATGTTGCTTTACTTACTCATTTTAGTAGCCAGCATATTGCTGAGTAATGATGATCTGTTTCAAAAACTGGCATTTTGACATTTACAGTTCTCCTAGTGCTATATACTGTTGTGCATTATGATGAGAAATTTGTTTCATAGTGCTTCTGTTAAGGGCAATAATGAATGGCTCTCTACCCGAGGAGTAGTCTCTTCAATTTTGTACGTGAATTGAAAAGGGTGTCCAAGCCTTCATGTGTAACCACTCTTACATAAATTCAATTACCCCACAGCAAGAATATGGAGAATGAGTATTCCTATGTCCTTGTAAACATGCCAAATGCCAACAAAAGAGTAGAAACTTCTCTTCTGTTTACTTTTCCAGTTTTTTCCAAGAAACCATACAGAATCTATAGGCAGAAAGGCTGTGGCATTAGTGACATTGATTTCTTGTCCTTGCTGCTGGTTGATGCTAATCTCTGGTTTTCTCTATGTTCTGACTTCCAAGACTAGGTTAAGCTTATCATCTTTTTTAAGTTATACGAATTCTCTACCTACTTCGGTAACTATTGAAAAAGAAAAGAATAACAGAGTTGTCTGATCGGAGTGGTTATTTTGTGAATATCAGGAATGGGTTTCAGATTCTCCATTTGTCATATCACCAAGAATAACTTTTGAAGTCAGTGTGCGGCTTCTTGGTGGCCTGATGGCATTGGGATACACGATTGCAGCTATCCTAAAAAGAAGTAGCCATGTATTCTTCGATGAAAGGGTGTGTGTGAAAATTGATTGGCTAGAACAACTGGACCGCCACTATGTTCAGGTAGTACAAGATTTCCCTCAATTGCATGTGGCCTCTCAATGCTTCCTGTCTCAATCATAATTTTTTCTTATTTGACGTTAAAGTAGGGAAAAATACTTAATTGGGCTTTTGCCATATAGCGACCAGTTTGTGCTACCATGTTAAACATACTCTTTACTTTTTACCAGGGAGTGGTATGCTCTGTCTTTCATGGGCTTCCCTTTTTGCCTTTGTTTTCTGGGGTTTGTATTACTTTTCTGTGCATGCGTTTGCGTGGATCTGTATATGGCTTTTCGAGAATGATTTTAGTAGTGAGATAAATCGTTGCCCATAGATATGGCCATGTGTCTCTGTCTAGTTGGTTTTGAGAAAAATAATACAAAATTTAAATTACCGTTGTCAGCAATTCTACTTGGGTTGTGTTACAATCCATTACTTATGCACAGACAAACAGTTACATCATTGAAGTTGTGAGAGCGGTATATAGTTCTCTTTTGTTACTCAATAACTTAGATAGCTGTAACGAGACTTCCGAAGATGCGGGAAGACAAGTTGATTTTTTATTTTATGTAGTTCATTTTTCCAAAAACTGTAAAATTTGGTAAACCTAGTGGCAGAATACACATCATGTACTGTCGCAAGCAGCCTCTACACCCAAGTCTACTGTGTATAATTTCGACACTTATTTTGAGTGCCAATGTCGATGGATTTATGGCACACCATAAAGTGAGGAGATGACACTTGCTTTGTGATAGCCTCTACACCCAAGTCCACTGTGTATGATTGGGATACTTAGTTTGGGTACCAATGTAGAACCATTATGGGAAAACTCTTTAGTGAGGAGATGGTTCAGTCTTTTATTAATCGTCTCCTAAATACTGAAGTTGACTAGCCATTGTCTCATGGAATATGTAGATTAGTAAAATCTACAAATTCTGAATACTACCAGTTGCTATTTTCAAAAGGTGCAAGGAAAAGATCGCCTACTTGTGAAGTCTGTGGCTGAGCAGTTGGAATTGGAAGGGTCATACGTTCCTCGTACGTATATAGAACAGATACAACTGGAAAAGCTTGTAAATGAGGTTATGGTATGGCCACTTTCCACAGCTTGTAATGCCTTTTTCCTGCACTCTTGTCCTGATCTAATCATTTTGCAGGCATTACCAGATGATTTAAAGACAAAGCTTAGCATAGATGATGATTTGGTTGCAAGCCCAAAATTAGCACTTTCTCGAGCCTCAGCAGATAGGGTGGCCATGAGAAATAAGAATCTCAAGAGGTGGAATTGTATAACCTTTGTTTATTATTCTTTAAGCATCTCGAGGTATCATCATTCGTGTAGTGTTTTCGTTATCTCTAGAACAAGAAATTCGTTATCATCCCTCGCTATACAGACTATGGATTCTCACACATCTATACCCCAACTCATCTTCCTTGCTAGATTTGGTTTCATAGTGAATATACCGCAACAAGTAGTGCAATCTTTTCAAAAATAGTTTTATTTACTTTTTATTCAAGTATATAAAAGTTGAAAATGGTAACTAAAGCCCATTGGGCTTTAGATAATAGCAAAAATGTGTATTGATATTTATAAAAAGTGCATAGATATCCACCAAGGTGCAATGATATCTGTGAAAGTTGTTTTGGAGTTCTAACTGTTTTGTCTTTTTTTTGTATTATCCCGTGCCCAATGGGCTCACGTTAACCGGGCCCTATAAAAGTAAAGAAAAGAATGGACTACCTAGTGCACAATGTTCCCACTATTGCAGTGCAGGGTCCAAGGAAGGGTTGGGTGTATGGAGCCTTATTCCTACTAGGAGAGAGGCTGTTTCTGGGACTCGAACCTGTGACCACCAGGTCACATTGGGGCAACCTTACCGTTGCGCCTTGGCCGCCCTTCATTTAAGTATATAAAAGTAGTTAGGTCAATTTTTGGGAAATAAAGATTACTTTGGATCTACTGATGATTAAAGACATTATGGAAAATCATAGGAACCTCACAAGCTTAGATCGAGTGATTATTGCATGTTGAGAAGACTTATTTTTGGTAGGAGATGCACTTTTTTTTCCTTGCATCTGGTGGATAAGGAGCTAATGTTGACCTTTTTTCTTCCATGTCAAAATTTCATTCCTCCATCTTAAAATTGGATGATTACTTGTTTGTAATAGTACTTTGCCGCATACATATTCCACGCAAAGGGACAAAAACCTGCCCAAGCTAGCTGTGTATTCTGTTGATACTCGAAGGTTTGAAGACAGGACAACGGAATCATCAGCAACACTAGCAAGCCAGGTGATCCATGATTTTGTAAATGTTTCAGGGATCACTAAAATTTCAGTCTCTTTGTTTCGACATGAAATCTTTCCATGTCAAAATGTTTATCATCTGTACCTTTTTTCGGGTTAAATAATCACGTCATTTACTTTCTGGTGTTTGGTTTGCTAGCTTGAATTCATTTTCCAGAAAATGACATTTTTGAAATGAAGAGCTTGCTACTCACTCAACTGTGACATGGTCAACCACCATCATCTGCGCACAAGTTACAAAAAAAGTGGTATTGATCGTTTTAACGGCAAAGTGTTGCACAAAGTCTTTCATTGGTACCTTAAAGTAAAGGGTCCATGTATGACAGTTTTTATGGTAAAATTGACTTATGGAATTTGAAAAAGTTGATTTGCTTTTTGGGCTTTAAGATATTTTACTTTGAATTTCGTGCAAATTATGTTCCAAACACCAGAAATTCGGAAAGATTGTCGATGAAATTATTTTACGTCATGACAAACAGAGCCTTAGACTTCATGTTTTTTGGGGTATAGACTAAACTGTCTGTCAACTCTCTTCTGCTTCCCCCTCTGTAGGGAGCTATTGCGCAGCTGTCTGAGCAAATTTCCACACTTAATGACCGGATGGACGAGTTTACATCCCGGATTGAAGAACTCAATTCCAAGTTAACTAGCAAGAGAGTTTCTTCCAGCCCACAAAACATGGCTCTGCAATCTGAAGCCTGCAACGGGTCTGCTCCAACTTCTTACTTCATATCTGGTTTAGGCAACGGTTCCTTGACTGGATCTATAATGCCTAATTCCTTGTCTTCCTCCCAGTTAGCAAAGGAGTATCCCTTAATGGAAGAGGTAAATGGAAGGACTAATCCGTTCACGCATTACAGTTTCGAATTTGGCGTATACATTTAGTGATTGCAATACTTGTACTTCCTACACTTTTGAACCATTGTCTAATCCAGTTTTTGTGTCAACTTTTTTCTCAAACAGATTTCAAATATTACTAGGGGACAACGCCAAATCATGCATCAGTTAGATAATCTTGCAAATCGTCTCTGTGAGAACTTGAGAGAGAAGCCACAGCAAGCAAGAAAGGAGAGGAAAAGCATAATGCCGGACATTGAACCAAATACGGTTTGTCTGATTCTAACTTTAGCCGCCGGTGGTTTGGGCATCTTTTTGTTCAAGGCCTTTCTACCGCGAAATTGACTTATAGCAATTAACGCTAAAATCTCAGATTCTGTGCTTAACCTTTTACTGCTCTATCGGAATTATACCTCATATAGCCAGAGGCAAATAACTTCTTTCGGGTTTTGTTTTTTTTTAGGGTCAAAGAAAGTTGTTCTTTGGCAAATTTTGGTATCGGTACGAGTCTAAAAAGTCCTAGTAGAAATGTTTTTCCTATCAGCTCTTAACGATTTCAATCAATAAAAGTATTGAAGAAGCATACCCCTGTCATTGTTAGTTCTTGATGTCCTTTGGAATGCCAAGGTCTATTTGATCAAATGTAATGCATGACAAGTGCCTGATTATTCTGCTTTTCGTAATGACGACCGGATAGATTCTGTAATGCAAGTGAAGTGGTAACCAAGTGGTAAGCACTATATACTCTCATGCATTTGATATGGGTTCAAGCCTCCCTAACTATTACTAACCCGTGTGTTTAGGTGTGTTTCAAGTGCGGAAAACAGGTTATTGTGGGAAGCCTATACCATACTATAAAAAGTAAGGTTTATGGCTTGGATTTGTCTATTGTATTGTGCGGAGTGTATCTTTCAACGTACCTAACATGTATGAATTTATGGCTTGGATTCGTCTGTTGTATTGTGCGGAGTGTATCTTTCAATGTACCTAACATGTATGAATGGTATCAGCAAGATGAGATGAGATCCTATCGTGATGAAGAGACTCATTCAATAAATAAATTACACTGACAATGGCACTAGGGGGGCGTAGTTTGTCCTCATTCAAAAAAAAAAAAATTCATAGTTTTGTGCTAATTTTTATATATTATTGGTTCGTCTCAACGAAAGGAATCGAAAAAGTAAAAAATTATGACTTTTACACAAGTATTTCTGAAAATATTCAAGAAAAATTGAAAAAGTCATATTTTTGTTCTTTTTCTAGGATATTTTCAAGAAAATACTTGTGTAAAAGTCATAATTTTTTTACTTTTTTTATTTCTTTTGTTGAGACGAAACAAAAACACATAAAAATTCGGCGCAAAATTAACAAATACGGAAAAAAAATTGAATAAAGACAAAGCTAAAAAGTTGTAGTCCACAACTTGTTAGTTAGCGGAAACATCACCGGCACAAAATATAATGGCAAGGAAAATAGATGTTGGTTGTTGCTTTTAATGGTTGTTAAGGTGGAGTCGGTCGAGAGGCTGTACATCAAAGAAGGAATGCATATCCATCAAAACGAGCGAGACCCTATCCATTGGGATCGGGCAAGGTTGGTAGATCATTCGGGTAGAAGTACTACCTAGACACAGGTGAAGCAATGGGCACTGATGAAGGAGCAAGCACAGTTCAGGTGAAACCAGAGTGTGCGGTTGTTAGGTGCCTCCGGTATTGAGGAAGGTTTGGTTGGGATCAAGCCGTGGAGAAGCGGCTTGAATCCCGCCTCGAGATACTTCCTATGACCGATAAAATTTCTGAAGAAAGAGACAAGTTGTGTTCCCCAAGTGAGTTCAATTGCCCCACCTTTGCTAATCCCCCCGTTTCGGAGGATACTACGTACCAGTTTGGCCCTCTAAAAATACAACCAAAACACCGGGATTAAGGGCCACATCTCATGCCTCGGATGCTCAATTATCCTTGATTCTTTGTCCCATGGTTTCAATGAATTGGACACCAATACAATTACTCTGTATTTCCTAACATTTCTGTTTTTGAGTCTAGGAACAATGATATTTGTGAATAGAGATAATGCCATGTTGATCGCGGGGCATCGCTTGAGATGAGTTTATGGAGAAATGAGGGTATGCTCTTCGTTGTTGAAATTACACTCTTGTAGAAAAGGATGCATCATTGGTTTTGGAAATGAACCATCATTTTCTTGTGGAAAGTCTGACAAATTATATCGGGAAATAGAAGAGAACATACGAAGTTTGTTATGTATTGCGCGGAGTGTATCTTTTTGAGTTTGCATTCTGTATTGGTATCTGTAAGACGAGACTGTAATCCTCTCGCTGTGAAGAGGTTAAAGATTTCGAGAACAAAGTGCATTAAGACGAGACTGAAACTCTATCGCTTCGCTGTGAAGAGGTTAAAGATTTCAACTCTATCGCTTCGCCGTGAAGAGGTTAAAGATTTCAAGAACAAAGTGCATAACCAACAAACAGCACACTCTTCATCACTATATTGGCACAAGAAAATTGTTCAAACTACTACTCCGTAACATATACATATAAATTTGAGGAATCATATTTATATTTTTCATTGAGTGTTCCAGGTTCCCACACACCGACAATACCTCAATAACATACTTCGGTCTTTTGCATAGGCCATCCACAATTTCGTTATGCATCCATCAACAACAGCTTCACTATTCGTCATTCCAATTCTTTTCTTTAACTTTTTCGGCCCACTCCTACCACATTCATCTTGTCAACCACCGCCACTAATTTATAACCGAACTGCTTTGGAGCAGTTTTTCATAGCAAATAAGGACTTCTACTAAATGACTGACTCGATGTCTACCTATTTTGCCAACTACCAAACACAAATCGGCCCAATTTAGGCGACAGTAGCAGTTGCCAAACTCGTAATCCACTCGATTCAAGCGGCAAAAACAATTGTCAAACCCATAATCAACTCGATTCAGGTGGCAGTAGCAGTTACCGAATTAAATTATCTTCAGCACGCATCTTTTTATACGGAGAAATCACGGTCGAACGGTATTAGATTCCAGTAAATCTGGGCTCTTGATAGACTCCAATAACCAAAGCCTTACATCTCAGTGCACCCAACATCCATCTGCAATCTTCTGACAACATATTCCACGTATCAGTACAACTTGTTATGGTTAAATCAAAAGGATTAACTGGGTTTTCTGAAGTCATGACCAAAGCTGGATTAACAAGAATAGTACCTTTTCCTGGCGATTCCTAGGAGTAATTTTATTCTCCAATCTTTGAAACGGAAGTTCAAGGCGGCGGACAAAGAATTTAGGAGAGAGAGAGTGTACTAGGGTTTCTGACTTTCTGATGGCAGCGTGAGACTATATCCTTATAAATAGAGATTCCCAACCAATAGAAGAGATTCACAGCCGGAAAAAACGGAGATGGCTTTGTCTCAAGTTAGGCTGTGGACTGCACCCCCAACCAGTTCTGACCCCCATTTCGGCTTTAATTCAATGATCGAACTCGTTCATATTGAAGAGGTACTTGGGTAGAAGAACCAGGTATGAACTCGTGTCGATCGAGTACCGAGCAATGCTTAATTGATGTACCAAAATGAGTTGCGCACGGTAGATTACAACTTAAAGAATTTTTTTTTTTCTAAAAAATAAATGTTTTACGGAAAACTATTGATCGGCATCCGATCGATATGATATTTTAAGAAGTTGTTATAGTATGTGAGTTCTACAATATGGACGAGTCCGATCATTGAATTGGACCCGAAATAACATCGGAAATGGCCAGACTTCATCCTGTGCAGTCCACCGCCTAACTCTCTTTTTTTGGATAAGTTTTGCCCCTTAGACTCCGTTCAGTTGCCAAGAATGTTGTACCGGAAAATTATTCTCATGAAAAGTTAAGTAAAGTGAAGTGAAGGAAAAAGAAACCTATTTTTTTGTGAGTGTTCATTTAACAAATTTTTTTGACAGGAAAACTAAAGTTTAGTGGTTCATTTACCAGAAAAAGACACTTACGAGAAACTTCTTTATTTTTATTCTCATGGCTAATTTTAAATAAAAGTAACTTTGAGAGCTAAATAATAGGCTATCATATTTCAAAAATTAACACATACGGAAAATATATTTTATCTAATGCAAAGCCTTAACAAGAAATGAAAAAATCGACTTGTAATTCCCTATTCAATTTGCTATATTCTAAATGGTCATGCAAATCTCCCGTTTAAATTAACATTCTCTGATAATCAACCGTACAAATAAAGTTTAAAAAATAAGTAGATGATAACTAAATAAATAAATATTAAACAACCGTGTTTGATTAGTTACTGATGCAAAAACTCACTGAAAATTAGTTAGTACAAAACAAAATTGAAGACAAATGACAAGATAAATAAATACTTCCAAAAAAAATAAACTACCAATCTTTTCCACAATAATTATCTCAAAAAGCACTATAGTAGTCGAAATTATTGTTGCTACGTAAATCTCAAAGTATCTTTCTAAGAACCTAATTTGTATTTTTTTGGTATTGGCGTCATTCACTTTTTTTCTTACCCGCCAATTATTTTGGCCCCACAATGGATAAAACTTTTCCCGTGATGCAAAATCCTACTCCCTCCGTCCCTTTTTTTGAGTCCAGTATTCCATTTTGGGCTGTTCCTTTATAAGTGTCTATTTTGTAAAGTTAGTGGGTAAAAGTTGGTGTATTGTCTATTTTGTCCCCAAAAAGTAGATTCCATTTTGAAAAGTTAGTGAGTAAAAGTGTAATGATGATGGGTAAGTATGGAAAGTAGAGGAAAAAGTTGATGTGAAAGGTATAATGATGATGTCTTTTTAATGAGTTGGAGTTACGAAGCAGGACATTTAAAAAGGGACGGAGGGAGTATGTTTTTTGCCGGATCACTTTTGCAAGAAAGTAAATCTTGCAGGAAAACTTAAAAACATGTTTCCCACTACTTTCCTACCAACTGAACACTACAAAAGTTATGAAAAAAATTGATTTTCCTATCATTTCCTGTACTTTCCTGGCAACTGAACGAGGCCTTAATTACCAGTCCACCGCCTACTTAGTGAGACAATTACTGGAAGAAATTGAAAAGAGTAAAGTTGTGGTGGGTGGAGCTCATTACTCTTCCCATGAGCTTCCATTTTGATTGGTTCACCCGAAAAAATTTTGGTGACGGGTGGGTACCACGTGGTGCTTGCTCGACGCATTCGTGCCGTTCATTTCAGTTTTGAACGGTTCCGATTTGGGAGAGAGAATGGTGGGTGAGAGGAAGAGAGAATTTCAATCAGGACCGTCCAACACACTTTTGGACGACCCGGATGAGCTGCTCAAGTACCACATGTCACGGCCACGTGGTATTCACCCGGTAGGCCGGTACCCAAAAATTTCTCGTTTCACCCACGTAATGGAATATCCACATTTTATACGCTCTTGTTTGTTTCTACCTTTTAGGCTCCGTTTGGCATGATTGTCTTCAAAAAATTTCTGTTTTAGTGTCATTTTTGTTTGTAATTCTAGAAGATTTGTTTATAAATCGCGTTAAGAAAATCTTTATTTTTGTGGTCAAGTGAAAATAATAGAAAACTAAATTTCTGAATATTTTTAAACGTGGAAAAGAGGTTCATTAAATGCGAAAACAAAACAAATTTTTAATCGTTCAAAACTTTTTTTTCATTGATTTTTTTCAATTTGGATTTTATATTTCCTTTACTTTTTCAAAAAAAAACAGAATGTGCGTAAGGAAACTAAATAACCAAGAGGTCAAAAAGCTTGATTCCGGTTGAAAATTACATTCAAAGGTTTAGAGCCAGACATGAAATAAGCAAATAAGACAATTAAGAAATATGCAATGTTAACCAAACGGACTCGTTATCTGCGATAACGTCCTGACAAATACATTTGCACCTCTCTTGAAATGATATATAGTAAATACTAATCTACTCCAGGAAAAAATTGACTGGTATTCAAAATTAGGATTTAAGGATAACATATTTTATCAAATAACTCGAACATTTTTTCACAATTTACTAAAATATTAATGATTTCTTTCAAATTTTTTAAAAGGGATTATTTTGTGGAAAAAATGAATATTTTTAAGTTCTTCTTTTGTCAATTTTTGGGAGTCCATTTATGGTATATAACACTCTAATCACCATCTGCATCACACTACCCACTCACCGCCAACCATAACCAGGAAGATCTACCCACCACAGCCACCAAATTTGGAAATGAGGGGCCGTGTTGTGCCCTCCAAGTGACAGCACAGTGCTGTCCCGGCCTTGCGGGGGCCTGTTCCGATCTTGCTCCGATAATCGGAAACATTCACTACGTAGATCAATGTATCGTCTAAGCTAACAGATAAAAATCATAATGAGACATAATTAAGCACAAACCAATGGAAAATAAAAATTCGTTATCACCTGCAATTAACAGTTCAATTTAAAAGTTTCAAATTATGCTTATAAATTACCTAAGAACAGAAAGAAGCCCACTGGCCCCATCAAATTTTTATTTTTATTTTTGAAAACTAAGCAGTCAAACTTAACAACTTTTCATTGGAGCAGCCAAGTTAATTAACAGAACTTTGAGGAAATTGTTTCAAAACAATTTGATGTTGTCATGTTAACTTAAACACATATACACATCTATTGAAAGATTAGAAGAATATTGAGCATGAATGCAAATGAGAAGGAAGAACAAGTGAACAACTAATAACATACATTACATTCCCACATACACAATAGATAGGAAAGAGCTACACATATAGGTGAGAAATGTGAAACATTAAGGCACGGTTTGGATGACAATCGAGAATCAGGAATGGGTATTTTATTCCCAAAAGAATGTGATTCCTGATAATGTGTGTCATGGGCAATCCCATTCAAGCGTTTGTTTTCACACATGAATGTTAAAGAAGACCGGAAGAGAAATGACGAATGAATCAAATGCTATTTTAGTGATGAATCGACTCGTAAAAGAAGACCGTCACCCGCCAATCTTCAAGAACGGAATTGACCCATCGATTGGGCGGAGTGGATTGATGGTTTAGAGAAGTGGGGTGGAGTGGAAGAAAAATAACAAATGGACTTTGTTATTTTTCCAAGGTATCGATCTATCAACACGAGCGATACATCGAATATTCTAAGTTAGTCTTAATATATGAATCCTACTCCTAATTATAACCCAGAAGTAGAAGTGGGTTGAGAAGACAAAAATTAATAACAAAGTTAAGACTTTGATTTGTTCAGGGGGATTACAATGAGCCCTAAAAAGGCTATTTATAGGAAACAACAAATGTGCAGGAAATAAATTCCTAACTTCCCACTACTCCTCATTCTTCTAATTTGCTTCCAAGTGTCCAAATAACTTCCCTTCAACTTCAAAGTGTGTAGGACCAAGTCAAGTGTCCTACATGCAAATACAAACAAATAAAAGAAATAAAAAACTAGTTATATTATTAATGCGAAAGAATAAAATAGGAAGCATTTTCATAATCGTCACCTTCCGGTCGATCATCGACAGGCGGTAAATATATGGTACAAACAACGTCCACAACCAAAATCCAACTTTGATCTTCATAGTCAATAACCAAAAGTAAAATTGCGGGATACTCCATTAAGCGTCGATCTGTAAAAAAAGAAAAAAAAAGAAAAGAACAATCCACCATTAGTATTATGAACTAGTGTATCCCATTGCTCAAAGCATGAACATAGGTAGATACTAACTAATTACAAGCCAAAACGAAAAATTATCTTGACATTTTGTGCCTCTTAATGCATAAAAAGCTAATTGAGTCCACCATATCAAGATGAAAGAATGGAGACCATACAAAAAAATCAAGTAATAAGTCTCTACTCTAGAAATTCTCTGAAAGAAACTCCTGCATTAAGGCAAACAAAAAACAAAATATGACAGCCTTCTAAACAGAGCATTCAATTTCCTATGTTCACTTTGTTTGTATTTGAAAATTTTCATAATTCATTCTCTCCACATGGAACAGAATGTGCAACATGGCCCAACCCAATGTGGGAACAGAAAGATCGTGTAATTCAAGACAACTAGTGGAGCATGTAGATGAAAACACAATAGGAAAGATTCGAAGATATAGGCTTAGTTATGGTCAGTGTTCCCAGCAGCATTGAATAGGGTGTTTTTTTTTCTTCTTTCCAGTCTATACACATAACTACCCAACTGATCTTCCATGCTGTCCTATTAATCCCATAAAATTCAAATTTAATACCCCTGTTAGTGATCTTAGTTAATCTAGCATAACCTTTGCTCCCGATAATCCACCCAATTAGAATCATGACGATCAACTAGGACTCGCATTCTAGGATTTATCATCACATTTTCTGTCCTTCTGTACATTAATCTAATATGTTCGAGACAATGTTCTTGGTTATAAAACATAAAGATAGTCGCTACATACCCAAAGTCACATAATATCTCAAATTTTAACTCCGACTTAGCCACTAATTCATGCTCAGCTCCTAATACATACTAAACCTCATCAACTCTAATTATTTCTCAAAAATCAAACACTTGTTCTAATAGAATATCAGAGCAACATATAATAAAAGCAGACTGTTCAATTCATGCATCTCCAAAATGTGACATTCCATTAAATGTCATGATAATTAGTCCACTCCCAAGAGTCGTTGTTTAGTTGTTTCAGACTACTAATTTGGATGTCTATTCTATTTTAGTATGTGCTTTAGTATAGGAGTCTAAGGGCTTGCAATTCCAGATTTCCTACTTAGCATCAAAGTCAATTCTAAAAGTGATATTCTCAAACTACTTACCATATATTTGAGCCACCATCACCCAGCTCCCATGTTGCCTCGTCCACCATTTTGCATTTGGCTCATAAAGCTTTTGAATACCTCCATCTCTTTTAGAAGTGTAGACCGCTCCTCATCTTGTCGCCTTTGTGTCTCCTCCCACCGCCTTTTCTCCACCTCATACTTGTCCTCACGTCGTCTTTGTTCCTCCTCCCTTCGCGTCTTCTCCTCTTCCCTCTCTCTTTTTTGCTCTTCACGAATTAAATCCAACTCACGTTGAAGTTTTTGCAGCTGGTCCTGGCGTGCTGACTGTGAGTTGGATTTGGAAAGATAGGTAGATGGCTTTGGCCCATTCCCTAATCCTCTTATGTAGTTCTTTGTCTTCGACTCCCCGAGGCACTTTATTGAAAGTTCTTCAGCTGATAGTGGAGTGCCAGACAGAGCTGCCTCGTCACGTATTGCCACCATCATCTCCTATCATTCCGGAAGAAAGAAAACAAACAACAAAGACATAAGGAATAAACTAATTAAAAAGCAGACAACAAAAGTAAAGGATTGAACATTAAATGCATACATGTTTCTCTTTGCATGTTGAATTGATCCATTCGTTTGTATCTCTCAATCTATGTGATGCCTCGTACAAATCACATAAATCGAGCTTCTTTCGTCCCTCATTACCGTTCCCCTCATTACTGTTTGGCTCATTACTGTTTGGCTCATTACCGTTTCCAGCATCATCATTTCCCTCATTGGCAATTCTTTGCTCTTCACGATCAGCCTAGCATATTCAAATAACCATAGCATATTAACAATCTAGCAAATAGCACCGGCAAAAATCATAACAGAATAGGCACAACCCATCATCAATAGCAGCACTATGAACAAAAGTAAGTACACCACTATGAGCAAAATGTCTCACCGCAATAGTCATCACGACAGCAAAGGATCGAGAGCCCGTAGTATGACCATACGGTACAGCCTCCCTATTTAATTTGCCAGCTTTTTTGCGGCCCTGAAAAAATCATTTGTTAGATATTAAGTTAGAGTTGGAAATGTAACTCCAATAAGTATTTAATTAACCTCTCGTTTTGGATCCTTGAATACATGATCGATCATGTACTTCCAGTCATCTATGGGCATCTCTTGAAAAGGATGCTGATATGCGTCTAAGCCAGCGTCCAATGTCTTTGTATAGAAATCGTTCATTCTCCATTTCCAATCTTTGTAGAGTAGATTTGCCTTTTCATGAAAAATTTCCTCAACTAACTCAGTGCCCTCAACGTCATTTTCGGTGACTTTAAATTTGTCCTACAAACATATATGAGAGAATTCACTAACAAAATGCAATTTGCAGTCTTTATGTTATGAGGGTGTTATGCTAGTACCAAATTAGACATTCTTACCCGGACAGCTTGTAAGATGGCAAGTTTCAACTCATCATCGACATTTTTCCACGAGGAGTAAAATCCCTGAATAGGACATATCCACCTAATTTGTGTCCCTAGTTCACTCGCCACCTTGTTTGCATTTATTCCACAAAACGCTCTCATTTCCGGCGTCACAGAGATCCTCTCCCCTTTATTCTCAGCAATTATCCTTCTAATTCTTTTTCCACGTGTTGGCCCTCGCACACGCCGCCGCTTTGCTGAAGGTGCACCTGTAAACTAATAGTAAATAAGCCAAGTGGTTACAAGGATCTAAGCCAAGGGCTAAAAGAAAAATGGATGGATTGGACCATAACAAACACCACATGTTTCAAGTCCATCTAACAGATGGGAGGGAAACACATGCAAAATAGGGTGATTGGCAGCAACTGAACTGGACAGTAGCAGCAGTAAGAAAAGTGCTTAGACTCCTAAGCATTACAAAAGTGACATGGAAGTAACGGACAGAACTGTACAGTTGCTGGACAGAACAGCAGCATCCAAAGCAGGATTCAAAGCAACAAAATACCAAAGCTGGACAGAAAATGCAGACAAGGAGATACAGACAAAAACAGAATAGAAACTGGTAATTACAAGGAGATACAGACAAAACAGAATAGAAACTGGTAATTACAAGGAGATACAGACAGTCCAGTTCAGAAATGAAAGTGTCCACAACGGTTAACATCAAATGAATACGCTAACCATAACTAACACTACTGGACTACACAAATGTACTGACCAAAAGCAGACAAATGCCCATCAGTAATACACTTGAAAACAGTAGAAGCGAACCATAATGCAACTGGCAGAAACAGTAGCAGTAGCAGTAGCAGAAGCAGAATAGCAACTACAAGTTAATTAGCTCCACAATGCAACTAGCTGGACATGAAGCATAACTTGGACAGAACCATGTGTACTAGTAGAAGTAAGAATATACAAGTACACCTCAGTTATGATCAAGTAAGAATGTACAAGTACAAGTTCAAGTTCAACAACAAGAATGCTGTCCATAGCACTATATCCTCACTTCACAATATCCTCACTTTAAAATAAAAGCATTTTACTATCCATATTTGAAGAGACTCTTAAGTCAAAAACGCTGTGATTTTGTTACAATCAAAACTACATTTTAAAAGCCAATGGACGTGCCACCACAGAAAAATAGCTTCCCATACTCTCCTAGCCACGTTGCATAGGATAAGGATATGGTCAGGTGATTCTCCCAATGCATTACATAGAGAACAGACATCAAGAGTACCAGCTAAGGAAGTCAAGCATCGGAAAGGTTTACTGCATTAGACTTCTTCTTCTTCTTTTTTTGGTAAAGAAGATTTTATTAGTAAAAAGAAACAAGAATACAAGAGAAACAAAGGGGCATTCCCCCCTAATACAATGAAACAGAATAGATCCAATACTAAGCCAAGCATTGCAAATCAAAGCAAAATTTTCCAGGCCCTACACAAATCCCGATTAACATTGCTACCTCCTACTTTCCTCCAAGAGTAGACTCTATCCCTAACATCCTGAACAATCTGCTCTATAGTACCTTCAAGGTTGGGATGCTTATTACCAAAAATACCCTCATTTCTTGCCTTCCATACGTAGAGAACAGAGCGAACAGAACCTGCCATGGCTAATTTGTACAAAGCTGGGGAAAACCATTTCTCGTCAGGTGATGGATTGCCCAAGATATCTCCTGTTCCCAAGCTTCTGCAATACCATAAAAACAAATGTGCCTCCTAGATATTCACTTCCTCTTAATGGATGCCTTGAAGGTTTTTTTTTCGAGAGCTAAAGGTGTAAGGCAAGGGGATCCCCTTTCTTCTTAGCTATATTCACTTTCTCTTATGTATTGCGCGGAGTGTATCTTTTTGAGTTTGCATTCTGTATTGGTATCTGTAAGACGAGACTGAAATCCTCTCACTGTGAAGAGGTTACAGATTTCGAGAACAAAGTGCATTAAGACGAGACTGAAACCCTATCGCTTCGCTGTGAAGAGGTTAAAGATTTCAAGAACAAAGTGCATAACCAACAAACAGCACACTCTTCACTATATTAAAGATCCGG
The DNA here is from genome assembly GCA_018127125.1 of Rhododendron griersonianum. Classification (NCBI taxonomy): domain Eukaryota; kingdom Viridiplantae; phylum Streptophyta; class Magnoliopsida; order Ericales; family Ericaceae; genus Rhododendron; species Rhododendron griersonianum. Next base: position 10,817,668 of record CM030799.1, on the reverse strand, counting down.
TCCTATGAAGCTTGCTATTGGCACAAGAAAATTGTTCAAACTACTAACATATACATATAAATTTGAGGCATCATATTTATATTTTTCATTGAGTGTTCTAAGTTCCAACACACCGACAATACCTCAGCAACGGTCTTTTGCATAGGCCATCCACCATTTCATTATGCATCCATCAACAATAGCTTCACTATTCGTCCTTCCAATTCTTTTCTTTAACTTTTTCGGCCCACTCCTATCGCATTCATCTTGTCAGCCACCACTACTAATATATAACCGAACTGCTTTGGAGCAGATCAGGCATGTGGTAAACTGTTTTTCATAGCAAATAAGGACTTCCACTAAATGCTACTAAATGACTGACTCGATGTCTACCTATTCTGTCAACTACCAAACACAAATCGGCTCAAACAGTTGCCAAACTCGTAATCCACTCGATTCAAGTGGCAAAAACAATTGTCAAACCCATAATCAACTCGATTCAGGTGGCAGTAGCAATTACCAAATTAAATTATCTTCAGCACGCATTTTTTTATACGGAGAAATCACGGTCGACCGGTATTAGATTCCAGCAAATCTGGGCCCTTGATAGACTCCAATAACCAAAGCCTTATATCTCACTGCACCCAACATGACAACATATTCTACGTATCAGTACAACTTGCTAAATCAAAAGGATTAACTGGGTTTTCTGGAGTCATGACCAAAGCTGGATTTAGCTTCATAGAGAGAACAAGATTAGTACCTTTTCCTGGCGATTCCGAGTAGTAATTATTCTCCATCTTTGAAAGCGGCGGACTAAGAAGTTAGGGGAGAGAGAGAGAGAGAGAGTGTGTACTAGGGTTTCTGATTTTCTGATGGCTGCGTGAGGCTATATCCTTATAAATAGAGATTCACAGCCGGAAAAAACGGAGATGGCTTTGTCTCAAGTTAGGCTGTGGACTGCACCCCCAACCAGTTCTGACCCCCATTTCGGCTTTAATTCAATGATCGAACTCGTTCATATTGAAGAGGTACTTGGGTAGAAGAACCAGGTATGAACTCGTGTCGATCGAGTACCGAGCAATGCTTAATTGATGTACCAAAATGAGTTGCGCACGGTAGATTACAACTTAAAGAATTTTTTTTTTCTAAAAAATAAATGTTTTACGGAAAACTATTGATCGGCATCCGATCGATATAATATTTTAAGAAGTTGTTATAGTATATGAGTTCTACAATATGGACGAGTCCGATCATTGAATTGGACCCGAAATAGCGTCGGAAATGGCCAGACTTCATCCTGTGCAGTCCACCGCCTATCTCTCTCTTTTTCTTTCTTTTTTTTTTTGACAAGTTTTGCCCCTTAATTACCAGTCCACCGCCTAACTTGTGGGTGAGACAATTACTAGAAGAAATTGAAAAAGAGTAAAGTTGTGGTGGGTGGAGCTCATTACTCTTCCCATGAGCTTCCATTTTGATTGGTTCACCCGAGAAATTTTTGGTACCGGGTGGGTATCACGTGGTGCTTACTCGACGCATTCGTGCCGTTCATTTCAGTTTTGGACGGTTCCGATTTGGGAGAGAGGAAAAGGAGAGAGAATAGTGGGGTGAGAGGAAGAGAGTGTTTCAATCAGGACCGTCCAACACACTTTTGGATGACCGGGATGAGCTGCTCAAGCACCACATGGGCACGGCCACGTGGTATCCACCCGGTACCCAAAAATTTCTCGTTTCACCCACGTAATGGAATATCCACATTTTATACGCTCTTGTTTGTTTCTACTTTTTAGGCTCCATTTGGCATGATTGTCGTCAAAAAATTTCCGTTTTAGTGTCGTTTTTGTTTGTAATTCTAGAAGATTTGTTTATAAATCGCGTTAAGAAAATCTTTATTTTTGTGGTCAAGTGAAAATAATAGAAAACTAAATTTCTGAATATTTTTAAACGTGGAAAAGAGGTTCATTAAATGCGAAAACAAAACAAATTTTTAATCGTTCAAAACTTTTTTTTCATTGATTTTTTTCAATTTGGATTTTATATTTCCTTTACTTTTTCAAAAAAAACGAAATGTACTAAGGAAACTAAATAACCAAGAGGTCATAAAGCTTGACTCCGGTTGAAAATTTCATTCAAAGGTTTATAGCCAGACATGAAATAAGCAAATAAGACAATGAAGAAATATGCAATGTTAACCAAACGGACTCGTTATTTGCGATAACATCCTGACAAATTCATTTGCACCTCTCTTGAAATGATATATAGTAAATACTATCTACTCCCAAAAAAATTGACTGGTATTCAAAATTAGGATTTAAGGATAACATACTTTATCAAATAACTCGAACATCCTTGTGCAACATGCATATATTTACATCTCATTGGATTAATCATCAGGGCTTTTAGTAATTTTCTTATACTTTTTACATTCTGTGCATCAAGATAAATGATTAATTAAAAAAAAAGTGAATCTCACAAATTTCAGAAAAAAAAAAGCGACCAAAAAGACAGCAACAATAACACCAAATAATTTAGTCCAAACACATCCCAAGTATAACAAAATCTGATTTAAAAATTCGTCCTGAACTACTAGAAATTCATGAAAGTATAAAATTTTAATAAAAAACTAAAAACACCAAAGTGGTATATTATGACCGAATCATGATATGTCAGGAAAAAGGCCGGCTAGTTATTTTGCCACACCCTTATTTGTTAATGTCACACCCTGCAAATGTATTTTTTAGTGTAAAAATACACTTGCAGGATGTGGCATTAACAAAAAAGGGTGTGGCAAAATCATTTCCCAAAAAGGCCACAATGAAATAATGAAATAATAATAGAAATTGTAGAAAGTCGTCCAATTGCTTTGATTTGTTCTTCACCGCCATTAGAAGCAAATGTGAGAGAGAGAGAGAGAGAGAGAGAGAGAGGGGGGGGCACCCCTTCTCAGTACGGAGAGATGCCCACATCCTTTACTCATTTTCCCAGCTAAGCTCAAAGCACCCAGCATTATATCACTCACACTCAAATTGTTGAAGGAGATTTTGATCCTTCATCGAATTTATTTTTTTCTGAAAACTAAGCTTTCGAACTTAACATTGTGAGCTCTGGTGAAGGAGGTGTCTCGAAACTTTAAAAAGCACTTCTTGCACCCACCAGTTCTGATTATGGTTCCAGAGTAATCAACATGAAACTTGATAAAATTTTGATATGAAATAAGATGAAACTGAATTGACTCTTCATATTAGAACTCGATACTTGTACTGAGTCTATGTAACAAACATCGACATTTTCTTGGATCTACGACATTCATAAGAATTAAATTAAATCAGTTCAGATGCCAGTAACAGTTACCGAATTAAATTACATCGGCGCACATCTTATTATACTGAGAAATCACGATCGAACGGTATTGAATTCCAGCAATAGCACTGGGCCCTAAATAGAATGTAATAACCAACGGCTTATATCTCACTACACCCAAAACACCCCAATGTCCGACAACCCTGTGATTCCTGTATTAATATTAAATATAAAACATGATATCAACTTCATCGAATAACTCGTCATCTATATTATCTGCCCACTCAAAGTTGTCCTCTTCTTGTGGCTAAATGGGTTGTGGTTGAGCACGTTGTGACTAAATGAGCTGTGCTTGAGCAGGCTGTGGCTGAGGTCAAAGTACTACGGGTTTGGTAAGGCTGGGAAACACTAGCAAGAGGTGCTGGCTGTGAAGATTCATGTCATAGCGAAGGGTGTGAAGCACTATGTGAGTGGGTAGGCTATGAACTAATGCATGACGAAGTATCTCGTGAAACATTCTGTGATCTATTTGGCTGAGAAGCAACCTCCATGTCCAAAGTGCGTATCGTTTCTTTCTTGTGTCTGCAAGAACAAGTAATTAAGACAATCAAAATAGCAAATATAGCGTGATTACAATTACAATTATAGGCTATGAAAAATAACAAGGACTTCCCAGAAAAAGGAGAGTAATCAGCTTAGTGGCAGTGCATAGGTGGAAACATATATAGGATTCATAGTTAAAAGACGACAAGCGCACTAGGACTTTCAATGTATGTGATGCCTTGCATATATCACATAAATTTGGCAACTTTCCATTAGGCTTGTCTGCCAAACATATTCAAATAACCATTAGTTTTAAAGGACATAATGCATACCTGTCGGATGGAATTATACTTCAAATTATGTCTACCAGGACGTCTACAAATACAAAAAAAAAAAAATTGTACAGGATATCTAACTAGATAGCAGTTTTTAGCGACTTATAGACAGTTCATTTCCAGCAACTATCTTGCATACATGGACGGGGAATATAAACATGTGCATCGTATTTAAAAGGTCTTAACAAGAGCTGAATCTGCAGGCATCACTTGACTATTTTAGACTCTTGACTGTTTTAGACTTGACGTTGCTGATCATTCTAGGCTGCAGTTTATTATTTGTACGTTTTTTATCATCCTGAATGCTAAACTCTGGTTTATTAGAGTACCTTTTAAAATATTAAGACCCATGATATTGATACAAACTTGACAAGGGTACATCAAGGGAAGAAAAGAAACCTAACACCATGATATTGATACATGCACATACAACAACATTTCTCGAGTATGGGTATAAGAATGAAGAGAGCCATCTAAGCAAATCTAAGCATATGGAGTATGAGTATGAGTATAGAATTTGGATATCACTCTGGTATAAGTTTTTAACATCCTCATAGGCTCACGACTCTCCCAGCAACCCAAACTGCTTCGATTAAAAGTCTTTTTGTTCTCACAAATGAAGGACTCAACTCTAATCAGCAAAAAACGGAAAGAAGGCTTCAACTCTAGGCTTCCTCTTATTGTGTAGATCATGTCTTGCTTGAGGGTTCCAAACCTCGCCGTTCTGTAATAGGGGAAAGTGCAGACCCACGCATTTTCACCCAATTGATTTTGAAGTTCCAGTGCCAGGTGACTAGCTAAAGCAGCTGTCAAGATAGTAGAAGCAACAAGGAGAAAGGCACCTAGGGCGAAACCGGTTAAATGGTAAAAGTTTCTTACTATGCCCATGTATTTGACACTATCATCTTTCTACAGGCTAAGCAATTACTATCTATTAGCTGACTGTGGTACCACAAATTACGTATTTTTCAATGTTAATAGCTCATATAGAACACAAGTTGAATACTGCACATGGTACTTCTTACATAATGTTTGGGACAAACAGTCTATAAAACTCTATACCATACCTATTTGGCACGAGTTTTGCAGTGGCATAAAAAATCAAAACACACACAGGAGAAATCAGAAGCCGTAAACATATACTCCGTAAGTTACTCGTTGAAAAAACAAAGAACATAGTAGTTGGGTATAAGTAGTAGTTAACAGCAAAGCGGAAAACTGGCAGAACAACTTTTCTCCTTTAGCCTAAGCAAAGGCACCACCGATAATTCTACGACAATTGAATCATGAATAATCACACGGTATTTACTAATCCCCTTCCTTTAAGAGTTGGTATGAACAAGTTAATGCTACAAATTCACTTATGGAATAAAACAAACTACTTTGATCCTCTCAAATAGAGGATTCTATGATATTGGGTTGGAGATAAATACATGTCAAAATAGCCTTTGATTTGATTTTTGCCAAGCTTTCCTCCACAACCAATATCTCGGATACACGATTTTTTTTTTGCGACTCTATAACCTTGAAGTTCAACAGCAATTTTATGGACAACAAATACCAATAACGAAGACCTGTCTCAAGAAATTCAGTAATACCAACACAATAATCAAAAGCATCCGTAACACTCCAGACATAATTCAGTGGATTGGCATCCAAAATTACCGGTGTGTTATTAACAGATTTCTCCTCACCCTTGACTCTTCTCTTGTTACAGACTTTTCAGCTCTCCGTTCTCCTGGCAAGAGCTACTAAAAACACCAGGGTATCCATCATGTTCATACACTAAGCCACAAAAACACTAGGTACGATCCGAGTAAACCAGTGTTCTTGCTTAGGTTGCAACAGAAAAATTTCCTAAACAAACAGAAAAACTACACGTCTAAATGCTGGAGTTTGGAATTCAGTCATTTCCCATACCTTAAACTTCCGCACATTCTAGTGCTCTATCTTCATGACAAGCTAAACGATCACAAGTTCACAACATCGATTACTACTTTTTCGGAGCTAATAGATAATAATGCAAGGAGTCGTATCAAAATACGCTGCAGTTAAACTAAACAATACCGGACATAATAGCAACCACAAAAAATAGTATACAACTATCACCAAATCCCAAAAATAAAAGCCAAGTAAAACAACACCAGCGAAGAGGAAAGAAGATGACAATTGACATGCAACCCATTAAAAGTTAACCCATTAATTCATAGCAATGAGGAAATTACGTACCGAATATTTCCCACCATCACCTCGATCACACATTGTCTCGTCCGTGCATTTGCCTCATCATCATGGCTTTGAGTTCATCAAATTCACGTTGCCTTTGCTCATCTCTTAGCCTTAGCTCCTCATCACTTTGCCTTTGCTGCTCTTCCCGTTGTCTTTGCTCCTCGTCACGCCGGTTTCGCTCCTCCTCCCACCGCCTTTCATACTCCTCCCGTTCTCTTCATCGCTCCTCACGAAGTAACTCCATCTCATATTGGACTTTCTGCAGCTCTTGCCGTGCTGAGTTGGAGTTGGATTGGGAAGAGAAGGATGAGGGCCTCGGGCCAACCCCAAATCCCCTTATGTAATACTTTGCTTCCCCAAGATTACTCCTCGAAAGTTCTTCGTCCGTCAGCAGACATTCTGATTGAGACGCCTCGTCTCGCATGGCCACCATCCTCGCCTGTCGTTTGCAAAAAGCCGAAAAGAAACAACAAAAAATATAAGCAATAGACTAATTGAAAAAGAAAAAACAAAATGTCTACAAATATTAGATGCATACATGTACCTCCTCACATTGAGGATCAATCCATCCACCATCTTTCAATGTATGTGATGCCATGTATCTATCACAGAAATCTGGCACCTTTCCATTAGGCTTGTTTGCCTAACATATTCAAATAACCATTAGTTTTGAAGAACATAAAGCATAGCTGTCGTATGGAACTATGATTCAAATTATGTCTACCACAATGTCTACAGATAAAAAAAAAACATGAAGATATCTACATAACAGTAACCACATTGATGAAGCTCAATCATATGCCCAAATTCTGAACTATTTTCCAACTCTGTTTAGTATTTGATGGTATTTAAAAGGTCTTAACAATGCACAAAAAATCTCACCTCAATGGTGATCGCAGCAGCAAAGGATCGAGAACCCAAAGTATGACCACGAGAAGCCACAGAGTAACCATCTACTGGAGCATTTCTATTTTGTTGAAAGCTATTTTGCGGGGCTGAAAAAAAAGAACTTGTTAGATATAAACGTAGGATTGGAAATGTAACTCATACAACTATCTGATTAACCTTCCAATCTGGATCGTTGAATATATGATCAATCATAAACTTCCATCCATCCACGCTTATGTCTAAGGCCCCGTTTGATAACCCTCCAAGGGGTTGAGATTGGATTGGTAGAGTGTTGGTATTATTAATACCTTGTTTGGTAACCAAAAATGGTTCGGACTAGTAGTCCGATGGGATTAAAAATCCGGGTAATAGGGGGTATTGCTAATACCCCGTGGGATTTGGTATTGAGGGGTATTAATAGTCCAATCCCAACTCCTTCACATTACCAATCTCTTTACATTACCAATTTCTTCTATCAATCCAATCCCATCATCTAATCCCATCTCAAACAAACATGATATTAATAATCCCATCATTTAATCCCATCCCAAACAAACATACTCATTATCAATCCCTTCTCATTACCAATCCCATCTCCTTACGAATCCCAATCCTAATCCCATCTCCTTACGAATCCCATCCATCTATCACTGTTATCAAACAAAATTACAATTCTTGTTGGATAATTATAAGTTGAGGTTGGTTGGTAGTGATTCAACAACTGGTTTGCTCATAGTGGGCTTCAAGAATCAGTACCTCTCATTGTTGAAATTTAATTTATTTGTATTGAAAAGTAATCGACATGAAACTTCTTCTACTCGACAACCTTGGCCTTCTTTTTCTTTTGCGACTCGTTGGCATTCTTATTCTTGGGCTTGGAAGCAACGGACTTGGTGAAATCAGAGGTGGTCGGGGAGCCCCCAAATGGTCTCCTGATCGGATCCGACTGGTGGTGTTGGGGTTTTGCTAGAGTGATGACATGAAAACAAGATGAAATTGAATTGACTCTTCAAATTAGAAAGCCGATACTTGTATCCGAATCCACGTAATATCGACATTTTCTGGATCTGAGACATTCATAAGAATCAAATTAATTCAAACGGCAGTAACAGTTATCGAATTAAATTACCTTCGGCGCGCATCTTATTATACGGAGAAATCACGGTCGAACGGTACTGGATTCCAGCAATAGCAAATCTGGGCCCTTGATAGAGTGCAATAACCAAAGGCTCGTATCTCACTGCAACCAAAAAACCACCACACGGCTTATTGAACATCCATCTGCAATCTTCTGACAACAGATTCCATATATCAATACTACTTCTTGTGGCCAAATCAAAAGGATTAAATGGGTTTTCTGGAGTCTTGACTAAAGTTGGATTTAGCTTAAGAGAGAGAAAAAGAATGGTACCTTTTCCAGGCGATTCTGATGAGGAATTAATCTCCATCTTTCAAACGAAAGTTCGATAACATCAAGGCAGGGAGAGAGAGAGACTGAGAGTGTGTGTTTTAGGGTTTCTGATGGCAGCTTGAGGCTTACCCTCATAAATAGCCGAGAATGACTGAATGAGATTGCCCACGGGAAAAGAAAAAAAATATATATATATATACTCTTCTTCTTTTTTTTTTGTCAGAATTATATATACTTTGATAAGACTTAAAGTTATTGTGAGTGGAGCTCACGTTGCATTCCTGTAATAAAAAAAAAATTAAACTTCTTTCGATAATTTTATTTTTTGTATTTTGTTTTTCATCGTAATTTTTTATGGTTGATCATTCATCTCAACGAGAAGAATTAGTAGGGTATCAAGAATATGGACCGATATTGAAGAACATTTATATAAAATGACACTTTAGACAAAAATAAAAAGACAACTATTTCATATTTTTTACGTCTTTAGTGAATTTTTTTTTACTTTTGATCATAATTTTTTATTTTTTAAACTCCTCTCGTCAAAACAGATGATTAGTCTGAAAAATACCCCTCAAATCTAACAAAAATTTAAAAAGACAAACAAAAGACACAAAACAAAGGAAAGAAGTTTTATAAAATGCGACCTCGATTACTCCCATGAGCTTCCATTTTGTTTGGTTCACCTACCTAATGGAATTTATTCTAATCTAATAACAGAGGGAGAAGTTTCTTTTGGTGTGCAGAATTTTTAAAGTTTCGTCACAAAATTGTTTTTAAAATTTTCTCAAAATAATATTTTAAATTACTTTTAATTTATCATTAAATTACTAGTATGAGCAAAATAGTAATCAAATAAAAACCACTCCATTAAAATCAACAAATCACTACTCCTCCATCCACAATTTTTCTTCAAATGAGCACACTCGTAGTGTTTGTAATTCCTCTATCGAAATTACTGAACTTGTTTTCAAAAAAATTGACTGGTATGCAATGTTAGAATTTAATGGCAAGTATTTTTATCCAATAATTCGAATTTTGTTTCATTCGTTTCACAATCTACAACGTATGAATGTCTAAAAAATACTCCGTACTAGTAGTTTTTGAAAGAAAATTATTTTTTAATTTCTCGTTCAATTCTAGAGCGCCTGGGGGAGTATGCTTAGGTAAATTACACTAATATCCCTTAGAGTTTGCCTCGATGACAATAGTACCTTTAACCTTCTGGAAATGACTTTCACCTCCCTCGATGACGGGTCGGACGAAATAGCCATCACTACTCTGTACACTAGGGGCCAGTTTGGAGGTGGGAGGAAGGTTCGGCAGGGATAAGATAAGAATGTAAGGCTCTTTTTCGGTGTTCGGTTCGCATCCTTTGCCCCATGGTTAGCTTAGTCTGGTGTGGGGAATTACCGGTGTGCATCCAAAACTCTCCATATCTTTTTTGTATTCTCATTACAAGAATTATACAAGGGCAACTAAAATAATTTTGAATCATTTGGATCTTTTTAGAGCACAAAGAAGATGCTCTTCGCATGAAAAATTTGATATTTGGAGTGTATTGGTAGATTCATATGGGAAACATTGTGGGAGAAATTTTTGGTAGCTTGGTATCTTGCCAGCTACAGTTTCTGATTTCTTAGGGTTGTCTCATCTATTTCCTTCTTCTTGTAATATTTTGTTATATCAATGAAATATTAGTTTCTTTGCTTTTCAAAAAAAAAAAATCCACCCATGTCAACTACCAAAGAAACTCATTCTAATCCCTCCCCCCCTTTAACTCTTTATACCCATATCCACCTCTTATACCCTTTTCCTTATTCATCCAACAAACAGGTCGCAGAAGTCACCAATCGGGAAATAAACCTATTATTGGCCAGCTAAATTGGTACAAAATAAGGTAGGCCAATTGCAATTTTGAGCATTTGCAGTTTAATTTCGACGTGTTCTGAGGGTATTTCGATTGATGGTTTTGGTTCAGTTATTGTATTGCTTCCAGTGCCCATCATGGTCGCAAGGATTTGCCGGCTTTCCACGGTGCCGGCTTGTTTTCGTGCTCAGAATCTCCCACATGTCAGCAGGTACTCGCTTTGGAGCGATCCATGAGCTCATGTTACGGGGGGCTCGCCAGCATTCACAGCGCCGTCGTTTTCGTTCTCTCGCCCAGAGCTCACCAGCACTTGGCGTTTGGAGAGTATCCTTGCAGATCTGTCTTGCCAGTGGTTGCTCTCTCGTTGTGATATCCATCGGAGTCTTGTTACCTATGATTTGGAGCTCTGCCATCCTGAGGCGGCTGAGTGTTTTGATCGTTAACCCCACTTTACCTATCCTTGCTGACGGTGTGGAGAGTGTTTACTTGGGTTTAGGATTTTGACGCTAGCTCGTCTCTTTTTCATGAATGCAATTCTTTGCTTCCGAGAAAAGAAAAGAAAAGAAAAAAACACATCAACATTGGCCTTTGAAGGTGGGAAAAATGGGTATGGAAATAACTACTGGCAGAAGTAGTGCTAAAATGGAGGCATTGTTTGCCAACAATGACATTTCACTAGGCTGACCGGCACAAGTCCTGGTAAAGAGAATAACAGCTCTCTTTCAACAGAAATCAGAAATGTTAGCGAGAGGTTAAAAATAAAAAACCATAATTTACCAACACTAATGTGTGATTAAATATATCATACACCGCCAATACATACCCAAATTTATGCCCCCAAAAAAATTACATACAAGATCGCAAAAGCACTAGTTAGTATTCTAACCTTACCAAACACAAAAGGCAGCAACTCCACGACTACCAACAGAAGGAACAAAATGAACAATGATGAATAGTCTTCCCCATGGGACTCCCTTCAAAAGGGTTGAGAACTGCATGCCCGTCGCAACCATAACTCTAGATGCATTCTCCTCCCCCTTTCTTTTTGCCACCCAACTTCTTATCCCTGAACCAGGAATATCTATTAGAACTAAGGAAACTACAGTGCAATCAACAAGCACATTGAGAGGGAAAAAGAGACGGATGGGTACATATATACTAAGAAATAGAATGGAAGGTGAGCTTCCAGAATTGTCCATTCAGTGGTTCAATGTCAACCTATGTCACCGTGGAATGGTAGAAATGTAGCGAGTTGTAATCAAATGATCCAAAGTGATCCGCCAAGCCTTCCTAAGAAATCAAATGTAATCAACTAAAAATCCTAGATGAGACGGAATTTTGGCAAGAGAAGATGTTAAAGATTGGTTACTATGCTCCTAGAAAAGTGTTTCGCATAAAGTTTTGGGAAATGATCTTTATTGTACTCAATTTTATTGCTTGAAATAAATACTTCTCTAATTTTGCACTCAATAGAACTTATAGAAGCCTACACTATCGTACCACCATTTAGGAGGTGTAGCATACTGCATTCCAGTCCCTGTTTCTTGTACCAGAACAATCCATGTTCCAAGTAACATAGGGTTCAATAGAGAGCAACTACTACTATTTTTCTTCCTAATAGTGGCGAGCTGAAGGGTGTTTTCCTAGAAAAAAAGGTGCGTGAGGCAAAGAGATCCCATCTACCCCAACTTATTTCTGCAAGTAATGGAGGTATTCTCAGGCCTGTTGCAGCACAAAGATTGATCAGGGAGATTCACTTACCACCTAAGATCAAAGAGCTAAGGTTATCTCATCTCATCCTTGCAGATGATCTGTTTATTTTGTGGGGCTGACTTAGTTGAGACTCTTGAGTTTCAGTCCTATTCTGGCTCCAGCACAATGCCAATAAAAGCTCAGCATTCAATGCTGTTGTAAACCCAGTAACTCAGCAGGCTCTTAGGTATTTGTTCTCTATTCCTGAGGCTGGTTTGCCTCTCAAATACCTTGGAGATCCTCTCGTAACCTCAAGACTAAACATGGTGATTGCATTTTCTTGAAAGACAAAATGCTAAGCAGAATAAAGTCTTGGGCCAATAAGCTTCTATCCTATTGCGGGAAAGTTCAGCTAATAAGCTTAGAGTCGTTCAGCATCCAGGTGTAACGGAGCTCGACCTTTACATTACCACAAGATATTGAAGGAGATTGATGAAATTCTTAGAGCTTTTCTTGGAAAAGGGGCAGATTTGAGGTCCACCGGAACAAAAGTTAGTTGGAATTCAGTTCACACTCCAAGAAAGGAAGGAAGCTTCAAGCTCTTGAACGATGGGAAACAGGGCTGCTATAACTATACTTGTTTGGGCAGTGTGCAAGAAAGCTGACATTGTGGGGGAAATGGGTTCATACCTACGTCAATTAAAAAGCATAGTTTCTGGCACCCATAGCTATCCCCACATTCTTCTAATTCTTCTTGGACACTGCGGCAGTTGTTCCACCAAAGGATACTTTGGCAACCACTCATTTCCTATGTCACTATGTGATTGAAAATGGGAAATCCACCTTCCTTTGCTTAGATAACTGGCACCCTCTATGCCCTCTTTACCTCAGGAATGCAAGTAGGGTGGTGAACTATCTAGGCAGATCTCTAAATGTTAAAGTTGAGTCTATTATTTCTAGAGAGGGCTGGAGATGGAATAGAAGCCCTGTGATCCAGGAACACATCCCGAATACTACTTGTAATTTGAGGCCTGGCATGGATAAAGAGGATGGTGGTCTGGTCCTCAACTACTGATGGTAGATAACCATACAGCTCAGCTTGAAGGCCATTGGAACTAAGACTCCAGAGGTTACCCGGCATCACCTATTTTGGTTCAAGCATCATGTTCCTAGGTGGCCTTATACACTTTGGCTGGCGATTCACCACAAGCTATCAGCCAGAGACAGGTTGGCTAATTGAGGGATTACCTCAGATACAATTTGTGTGGTGTGCACAGGGGGTACTGAAAGTCATGTTCATATCCTTTTTGAGTGTGCTTTCTCCTCTTTGGTTTGGAACTGCAGAAGAATGTTTGTACCCAATCTCTGAAGGCCCTGGAAGAAGAAGTTGGTTCTAGTGCTCAATATATGTTTTTCTGCTGCAGTTTGTCACCTTTGGAGGGAGAGAAATATGCCACTTTCCATGGAAAGCTTATGGATTAACTCGACAAACTCCCATGGATCATGGGCCTCCCCTTTAATCAACCGTATAAAGGCCAAGTCACACACCTCTATCAGACTTAAATTAATTGGGCATTCCCTAGCTAAAATAAAATTAATGTGGCCCATTAATTTTTAGCCCAAGAAACTCATAAATATCAGCCCAATTTAATTAAATTCCCCTCCAATGCTAGCCCCACTATTTGGTGCCAAAAATGGGTACAAACAGATACCGTGCATTTTTTTTAAGGAAGAACTCTTTCTACCATTACTAAATACGAGAGAGAGAGAGAGAGAGAGGCCCCTGTCCTACATTGGAAAAAATAAGAAGCATCAAGTGCTTATTTTCACCCCTACAATAAATAGAAGAGATTCATAACCGAAATAAACAAAGACGGCTGTCTCAAGTTAGGCAGTGGACTGCACCCCCAACCAGTTCTGACCCCATTTCGGCTTTAATTCAATGATCGAAGTCGTTTATATTGTAGAGTTCATTGAGTAGAACCATAAAGGAACTTATGTCGATCGAGTACCGAGCAATACTTAATTGATGTACCAAAATGAGTTGTGCACTGTATATTACAACTTAAAAGAATTCGTTTGACAAACATATCGATCAAAATAATATTTTAACAATTGTTATGATAAATGAGCTATATAATATGGACGAGTCCGATCATTAAATTGAACTCGAATTAGGGTCAAAAATGGCTAGAGCGATTTCATCACCATCCTGTGCAGTCCACGGCCTAACTTTTGAGACCATTACTAGAAAAAATTGAAAAGAGTAAAGTTATGGTGGGTGGAGCTCATTACTCTTCCCATGTGCTTCCATTTTGATTGTGTCATTAATGCTCTTGTTTGTTTCTACCTTTTTAGGATGCGTTTGGTATGATTGTCTTTTATCATTTTTCCATTTGTGTTTTTTTTTTGTAATTCTGGGAGATTTGTTATAGATCGCGTTAAGATAATAGAAAAATTAATCTCTAAATATTTTTAAACGTGGAAAAAAAGGTTCTTTAAATACGAAAACAAAACCACAAAAATGTACGCAAGGAAACTAAATAATCAAGAGGTCAAAAAGCTTGACTCTGGTTGAAAATTTCATTCAAAGGTTTAGAGCCAAACATGAAATAAGCAAATAAGACAATGAAAAAATATACAATGTTAAGGGCATCTCTAGCGGGTGATATTAACCTATCATTAGGGTCAGAAATTCCTGACCAAAAATAGTTGGCATACATTTTTTGTGTTTTTGTGCTCTAATGCTACAACTAATGTGTTGCTACAGGTGGGTCAGCATTAAGTCGGAAGTTAACTGTGCTAGAACCTCTAGCCAACAAGAGAGAGAGAGGAGCAAAAGTGATCTGCGCGCCAAAGGAGAGAGAGAGGAGGGGGTGCGTCCACATGCACACATATCTATTTTTATATCTTTTAACTCACACTACCACACATCTTAACAACGCCGTTACAACAAGCATTCAATCCCTAAATTTTAGCAACAGCACTAGAGATGCTCTAACCAACAAAAATGGGGGCCCAAAACTTTGTCATATAACACTCAATTTTTAGCGACGGCACTAGAGATGCTCTAACCAAACAGGCTCGTTATCTGCGATAACATCCTGACAAATGCATTTGCACCTATCTTGAAATGAATAATGATATGTAGTAAATACTATCTGCTCCCAAAAAAAATTACTAGTATTCAAAATTAGGATTTAAGCAATGTACTAAAATATTAATGATTTCTTTCAATCTAAAAAAAAGGGGATTATTTTGTGGAAAAAAATGAATATTTTTAAGTTCCTCTTTTGCATACTAAACAATTTTCAATCTTTGGGAGTCCGTTTAGGGTAGATTACGCTAAATATCCCTCCCACCACACCATTGTCCAACTCCGCCACCATCTGCATCACACTACCCACCCACCGCCAACCGTAACCAGGAAGATCTACCCACCACGGCCACCAAATATGTGGATTAATGTATCTAAGCTAACAGAAAAACAAAAAAAAATCATCATCAGACATAAGCACAAACCACTGGAAAATAAAAATTCGTTATTATCACCAGCAATTAACAGTTCCAACACCTTTAATTTAAAAGTTTCAAATTATGATTATAAATTACCAAAGAACAGAAAGAAGCCCACTGGTCCCATTTTATTTATTTATTTATTTATTTTTAGACAGAGCAGTCAGACTTAACAACTTTTCATAACAGCAGCCAAGTTAATTAACAGAAATTTGAGGAAATTGTTTCAAAACAATTTGATGTTGTCATGATAATCTTGAACACATACACATCTACTGAAAGATAAGAAGAATATTAAAAGGTTGGCGTTTTCCAAGTAAAAGTACAGTTAGAAGGACTAGGATTTACATGCCTGCTAAGTAAAGCATCAACACTATTTCAAAAAGACCACAACTACTTGGCAGCTAAGCTATTTAATGATTCAAAGTTCTTGGGCTCTCTACTAGCTAGCATCTGAACCTCGGGTGTTTCCACCAAGAAAAAACTTGGAGAATTTTTGTTGTTTTTGAAAAGTTGTTAGCAATGTTCTAAATGGCGCTTGGCGCTAGTAGGGCGGAGACCCACCTCCAAGCGCCAAGCCGCCTAGGCGGGCGCCAAGCAATTCGGCGGTTTTTTTTTTTTTTTTTTATAAATTTTTTTAACACACTATTATCCAATCAAACTCAGAGAGCCGAGAGAGAGAGAAACACAGGGAGAGAGAGTGAGAGAGAGAGACTGAAGCTCTACTCAGAGAGCCGAGAGAGAAAGCCGAGAGAGAGAGCGAGACTGAACTGAAGAGAGCCGAGAGAGAGAGAGAGAGAGACAATGGTGTCGACTGGAGCTCTGATCGACAGGAGTTCTTCACTTTGTTTCGTCTCCTCCCGCCTCTGAAGCTCTGGAGCGTGGAGTGTTGAATGGGGAGGTAAATGTAATTGTAATATATATAGATATGATTTTGTAAAATTACAGAATAAGTCCTTTTAGTTTTTGTACTTTTGATCCTAGCCCTTTTAGGTTAATAGTATACAATTTAGGCCTCCAAAGACGCCGTCGAACCCGCCAAGGGCCGCCAAGCCCGCCAAATCCGCAAAGCCCGCCAAGCCCGATAAGGCCGCCAAGCCCGCCAAGGCGGCCGCCAAAAACCGCCAAATCTCCCTGGGCGCCAAATCAAACGCCAAGGGGTATTGGCGTGGCGGCGGGGTACCTCCAAGCGCCTAGGCGCCGCCTAGGCGGCCTCGGCGGCCGCCATTTAGAACACTGGTTGTTAGTTGTTTCCGGTAGTAAATAAGTTGGTGAGAAATGTAAAATTGTTTCCACTAGAGAATAAGTTGTTGATGGGTATGTGAGTGAAAAAGTTGTTAAGAAAGAAGAAGTTGCTAACAACATTTTTGCTAGTGTGAACGAGATGGTAAAATGCTGAAACTTGTTTATTAGTGTGAACGACTTGCTGAAACTTGTGATACAAACAAGGTTTCAGCACCCTAGGAATTCTGTTTTCAGTATTATAAACCATAATTTCAGTTTCTAAATCACATTTGTAGTACTAAAGTGCAGTCCCAGCATTCAAGAACGCAAGTTTTAGCTCAAAGTTGGACAACTCAATAAGGAAAGACGAAGTTAAATTCAGAATCATCATACCAAAAAGTAATCGTGGCCAACACCTAAACATTTCATACGGCGCCAGTCCACTGTCCCTGGGAAGCTCCCCATTCACGTACTTCCTCAATAAATCAAGAAGTTGTGGCTCGCGGAGTCTGTCAAAGAGATCAAATTGAATGACTCCGTCCGCAACTACTTGATTAATATGGGTTTCATCCCATTCCCGGACACTTCTTGGCGATAATTCTTCAATACAATTTACATATTCCGCCATTGAGCTGTATAAGAACAAATAATATACATTATGGTACACATGTTCTATTGAATAAAAATAAAAAACTAGAGGAAAAGAGCAAACTCCAACACTAGCAGAGCCCTAATCTCCAATATGCCGGAATTGTAAATTTTGTTGGATAATTGTAAGTTGAGGTTGGTTGGTCGTGATTCAAAGCTCACAACAATCGGTCGCTTGTAGTGGGATTCAAGAATCAGTACCTCTAATTGTTGAAATTTAATTGGATGGTACTGAAAGTAATCGACATGAAACTTGATAAAAATTTGACATGAAAATAAGATGAAACTGAATTGACTCTTCATATTAGAACCAGATACTTGTACCCAAGTCTATGTAACATCGACATTTTCTTGGATCTACGACATTCATAAGAATTAAATTAACTCGATTCAGGTAGCAGTAAAACTTACAGAATTAAATTACCATCGGCGTGCATCTTATTATACTGAGAAATCACGGTCGAACGGTACTAGATTCCAGCGATAGCAAATCTGGGCCTTTGATATAATGTAATAACCAAAAGGCTTATATCTCACTGCACCCAAGACACCACAATGTCCGACAACCGTGCGATTACTCTTTTGGTTCGAATATTTGATTCATCTATCAATATAAAACATGATATCAAGTTTTTGGGGAAATAAGAGCAGCTTACGGGATACCTCTTATTCCAACTTCAACTTCATCTAATAACTCGTCATCTATATTATCTGCTCACTCAAAGTGTCCTCATCTTGTGGCTAAATGGGCTGTGGTTGAGTGGGTTGTGGCTGAATGGGATCTGGTTGAGTGGGTTGTGGCTGAATGGGATCTGGTTGAGAGGGCTGTGGCTGGATGGGCTATGGTTGAGCGCGTTGTGGCTGAACGGTCTGTGGTTGAGCGGGCTGTGGCTGAGGTTGTAAAGTATTACGGGCCTGGTAAGGCTGGGAAGCACTAGCAGGAGGTGCAGGCTGTGAAGATTCATGTGATAGCGAAGGGTGTGAAGCACCATGTTGGGAAGGATAAGAAGCACTATGTGAGTTGGTAGACTGTGAAGCACTATGTTGATGGGCATGCTGTGAATTGATGCGTGACGGAGTATCTCGTGAAACATTTTGTGATTTATTAGGCGGACCAACCTCCATGTCCAAAGTGCGGTATAGTTTCTTTTTCATGTCTGCAATAATAAATGATTAAGACAATGAGAATAACAGACAAAGAATGATTATAATTACATTTAAAGGCTATGAAAAATAACAGGACTTCCTAGAAGAAAAAGGAGAGTAATCAACTCAGTGGCATTGCATAGGTGGAAATATATATAGAGTTCATAGTTAAAAGAGCTGACAGACAAGTGCACTAGGAATTGACTCACTTCTGCATCACTGTGGGGGGAGAGAGATCAATATCACTGTCATAGTCATGGTCACCCTCATCATCTGAAAGTCTAGTCATCATCATCCAACTCAACCCTACTACGCTGTTGCAATACCCTTCACCCTAAAAGAATTCAGTATCTATTGTCTCATTTCTTTCTCTCTCATAATCTGGTATGATTTGATTTGCTAGAAAACCTGGTTGGAGCCTCACTTTTCTTCCTTTGGGCATTTTGTCTATCTATGAACTATAGATAAAGACAACATTTGAAGTTAAAAAATATGAAGACCAAGAAGACTGCCAAACAATAACATGAAAGACATCCAAAATGCCCAAATAAAAAACAAGGGTAGCAAAGCATTCTATTTAAAACAGCTCATAAGTTTTTATTACAGTTCTAAAAGGCATTCAATATTGAGATTAAATAAGGGCAGCAACACCAGCAGACTATGCAGAAAAATAAAAAACCAATGCCAGCAGAGATAGATTCAAAAGCAGCAGAAGAAATTCTTTCATTCCCAAAATGTTAATTACCAATATCAGCAACTCCTAACCAAATTAGTAAGAAATGGTTAAAACAAGTTTTGTCCACTCCTATTAGTATGCACTTAATGGATTACTAGAGGCCGGGCCACACGCTATGCGCGTGCAAACCGATTTTTATTCAAATATGCACAATATCTCCCATACTATTGTTTGATTTTTTGTGATATTGTATTAACATTTTGTTCCAGATAAACAATAACAAAATATATTGATTTCCATTTGATTACATTTTTTTTTGGTACATCATGGCTAAAAAAGAGTAGAAACTTCAATGTTCTTAAAACTCCCAAATGGAAATTGTTTTGTTGTGGCAGTTGGAGTTTCTAAAGAAGCATAAAGAAGCAAAGTGGGGTGGGAAGTTGGGTACTAAATTTAGCCTTCTGACCAAGGAATAACCGCCCACAACAGGTCGTAAAAATGAAATTAAGTGCTTTCAATTAGGGTAGTATCGGAATGGCAAAAGTCCATACAGCTTCAAAAAAAGGGTGACATCAAAGGGTGCTCCCCCTTTATATATTAGAATAGACTAGAATAGATTACCTTCAATGAGACAGTCAGATGTAGTCCTCCTATTCCAAATCTGTATATAATCTCGATATAGCATCTCCCAATCCTTTCCCTCTCGATTTTTCGGCCCCCTCCTAGTCCTAGTAAGGAGATTGGCCAAATAATTCATGTTACCACCTACTGATGCATATCCAAATTGCTTTGGAGCGACATCAGACCTATGGTAAACGACCTTCCCTGTCTCAGGCAGTATATCAGTCAACGATTTAACCAAAGCAAATAAGGACAATCCTGGACCTCATCACCATCCCTTGCTCGGAAGCTTTATGTAAGGCTGCCAAGTGATTGCGAATGAAGGCAACATTAAATCACTACATGAATTCAAGTAAAAAATCAGAGAGAAAGCATAAACACCACTTACATCATCATCTTGGAGACTGTCCAAGATTCTAGAGTAATCTTCTTTAGTTGCTTTGTTGTGGTTGTCCCTAGAATGTTCAAGGAGAAACTTAGACCAACCAACTCCTAAAGGAAAACTAGCAGGTCGTGGTGGAACATGTTCTGACCTCAAACTCAATCTCAAAATTTTCCCAATTCACAGCAACACAAAAACATGCACGAAGATTAGCATTAAAATGATGGTAATTGAGGCAAACCTGATTGTATTTTAAGGGTAACCAAACTCATTGTTGAAATTTAATTTATTTGTATTGAAAAGTAATCGACATGAAACTTCTTCCCCTCCCCAACCACCTTGGCCTTCTTTTTCTCTTTTGTGACTCGTTGGCCTTCTTTTCAAACTTCTTCACCTCCCCAACGACCTTGGCCTTCTTTTTCTTTTGTGACTCGTTGGCCTTCTTTTCAAACTCTGGCACGAGGCGTTTAGCAGAGGTGGATTCTGGCGGTCGGAGAGCCCAAATGGGTCTCCGAATCAGATCCAACTGGGGGTGTTGGGGTTTTGCTGGAGTGATGACATGAAAACAAGATGAAATTGAGTTGACTCTTCAAATTACAAGCCGATACTGGTACCTGAATCTACGTAACATCGACATTTTCTTGAAAAATCAAATTAATTCAAACAGCAGTGAAAGTTACCGAAGTAAATTACCTTCGGCGCGATCTTATTATACGGAGAAATCACGGTCGAACGGTACAGGATTCCAGCGATAGTAAATCTGGGCCCTTGATGGACTGCAATAACCAAAGGCTCATATCTCACTGCACCCAAAAAACCACCACACGGCCTATTGAACATCCATCTGCAATCTTCTGACACCAGATTCCATCTATCAATACTACTTCTTGTGGCCAAATCAAAAGGATTAAATGGGTTTTCTGGAGTCTTGACTAAAGTTGGATTTAGCTTAAGAGAGAGAAAAGAATGGCACCTTTTCCAGGTGATTCTGATAGGGTTTCTGATGTCAGCCTGAAGCTTATCCTCATAAAGAGCCGAGAATGAGATTGCCCACGGGAAGAAAAAAAAAAAAAAAACAATTATATATACCTTCTTTCTTTTTTTTTATCAGAATTATATATACTTTCATAAGACTTAAATGCCTTATTCTCTTTGCTTTTCAAAAAGTATTTTAAAAAAAATTCTCCCTAGATTACTCTTAAATTCGAACATGTTCATAAGACTTCTTTTTTTTTTGTCATTCGTTAATCATATACGTATAATAATACTAATCTATTTTATTCTATGGATTTGGGGAGAGGAATGGGTGTTTACGGGAATCGAACTTCACCCTTGTTCACGAGACTTAACGAGTAAAAAATATTAAATATAATGCTCTCACAAAAGTCTAGAATTAAAAATGGAAATTTTATTTTGTACTTAAATAAGTTCATACATCTAATAAATTATAGAACATATTAAAATTTAAGTTTATAGTACTTTTAAAAATTTATTATACATATGCAAGTTATGAAATTTTTTTATTATGTACATGTGAAAGTTTATACATTTTCAAGATTATTGTGAAATTTTATGATCTATATACATATACACCGAGTTCGCGAGCCCAATTGAGCTGAATGCTGTCAGGTTAAGGTTCGACTTGTTTATTAAAGAGCCTAAAATTAAGATTCATTCAAGTTCGATTTGCTTAGTACCCAAATCAAACTCGAACGAGTCTTCACCGAGTCAAGCTCGGTTTATTTGCAGCCATGTTCCCAACCGATAACTAGAATAGATTCCCAACAAACAAAAGAACGGAGAAGGCTTGTCTCAAGTTAGGCAGTGAACTGAACCCCCGACCAGTTCTGACCCCATTTCGGCTTCAATTCAATATTGAACTCGTCCATATTGTAGAGCTAATTGATTAGAAGAACCAAATAGAAACTCATGTTGATCGGATACCGACCAATACTTAGAGGCCGTTCCGTTATATTTTTAAACCTTCTTTTTGAAAAATAATAATAATTTCAAGCTCAAATATAATGAAAATAGAAAATAAATTTTCAATTTTTTTTGCACCGTTTAAAAGATCTCAATGAAATCCATCAAACAATATCTATATTGATAGAAAATTTATTTGCGTAAACACATGATTTTTGAGCTTTAAATTACCTTCCTTTTCTAAAAGTGCTTTTTCAAGGAAACTGAAACTGAGCCTTAATTGATGTACCAAAATGAGTTGTGCACACTAGATTACAACTTAAAGAATCCATTTTTTTAAATATAAATGTATTACCAAAAGATATTGACCATTATCCGATCAATATGAAAAGAAAACCGATGGAAAAGGAAAATTCATAATCGGACATAAGCACAAACCAATGGAAAAAGAAACATTTATTATCACCTGCAATTAACAGTTCAACACCTACAATTTAAAACCACACATAAATACCAAGTATAAAATTTGAAAAAAAACTCACATCAATGCTAGTGAAAAAACCTTGTATACTTCCCTAAGTAATTCAAAGCAAAAGAAGATGATAAAGACATATGGAATTACAAGAGAAATAAAAACACAAGTAACAATTTGTTTCTCATTAAACAGCATACGCGTACGCTCCATACTGGTTTGCATGTATGTAGCATTCAAAAAATTACGGTATTTCACACCATAGAGTTGCCGTCTTAAGGGGCACCATTGATTTTGGCGGGTGAATTAACATTTTGATTCCGCTATCCCATTTTAGTCCTTCTCGATGCTCCTCCTGATCCTCTTCTTCCTTCTTTCCCTTCCTTGACCTCCAACATCAATGCGTACTTTCAAGGAGAGTTTTGGTTGCGAACACACGGTATATGGCACACACCACATGTGAGTATTTATCCAATATCTTATGAAGTATGACTAGTACCATTGACAAAAGCATCCATACAGTGAAAGTTGTGTTCCTGCAATTTGTGTATGTCAACACTTTTGCCCAGTCTGTCTTAATGACCCTCTAAAAAAAAGTCAATTTCTAAGAGTATGTACTGAATCTAAGGGACAAATTTGTCTATTATTGAACTAAAGGATCAAGAACTCCAAAGACTCCAAGAACTCTGATTGGGGATTCCACTTAAACTAATAGGGAAGGTTACTTTTGATCCTACATAGTTACCACCTAAACATTTTCACCTCAATTATATTATAATACGATTATGCTAGGGGCACGGACATTTACCATGCATGTACACACACGCCCACGTAAGTGAAAAGATCACAAACCTTCTAAAGTCCTTGAATAACATCAAGTCTCTATTCCCTAAATCTTATTGGGCCATCCCATTTATCTTGAAGACTTATATTAATGCTAAAAATTAACAACCCAAATAATAACCTCGCACACTTCTTCGTCAATTAACCATATTCTTAAATTACATGAAGTTGTGCTTAGCAAATACGCACTAAGTTGCTATGGTAGCTGAATGTTGTCTTCATGCCTAATTTTTCCGGATTAAACAATAGGTGTTTGATTGCAATAAAAGAAAAAATTATGAAGAAGTTTATTGCAACAACGTGACGAAGCTATAGGTCTACCGTAATTGGATGAAAATGCACTTAATAAACACGCCTCATTTACTTTCGCACTACAACGTGCTCAGTGATAACCCTTTCGTCTTAGTACTGTTTTCGTGTTTCAAATTTCCCTCTCCCCTTTTTTCTCACAACTAGGGCATGGACGAAGAGGCTTTCGTCCGTCCGTCCTCGAATCCTCAATTTAAAGAATTCAAACCATCCAAACAAGTTCTAGATGCATAAATAAGCATCTTAACCTTTCCTAGATTCCTTACCTAGTGTCCGCTATCAAGAAAAGTATCACAGGGTAATACTGCAAAAAGGGGAAAGTTAGTACTACTACTATTCTGGCCTTCTCTCATAATATACCAATTTTACTGGGTTAATACTGCGAATAGGGAAAATTCTTGTAGAAACAAGGGACCAGCGATTCAAGAAGGGCATCTGCCCGTCAGCGAGGCTTCTGGTTCCGGCCCCATCTCTCTCCGCATCTATATACGTACATGTAAGCGCAGAAAGGGAAAATTTGTTTGGGTTTTAATGGATTTTATCGTTTTAAATTCAAAATCGTATGGAAATTGTGACGTTATTGGTTCGTTGTGTGCAGTTTTGAATTTGGTTGAGAGAGATTTGTCCAAATGGCCAAGGAGTCAAGACCCAGGAAATTATCCGTATACCTCTACATTCCGAACATCATTGGTGGGTTTTTGTTCACTCTCTTGTTCTTTTCCAATTAGGGCTTCAAAGAAAGTAGTAGTAATTCGAATTGCATGTCACAGTTCTTGCTTATTTTGTGTTGTGGATGTGTGATTCAATAATTTGGTACATAAGCATACATCGGGTTTTCCAAAAAAAAGTGAATGTAGTTGTATGATCGTTCATAATGTGGGGCTACTGTAGGAGTTCATTATTCCTTAGATGGATGAGCTTCCATTTTCTTGTTATTAATGGTACCCTCCCAAAAGGAAAAATATGTGTCCGTCGGTTTCGCTTCTACTTCACTGGGTTGGACGGGTTTGACCAGAAACACTATGTTTACACACAAGACTAGCCCTCTTCAAAAAGGCTGACCTTCTTTGGGTAAAATGGGTCCACACCTACATTATTAAAGGACAGTGTTTGTGGTCCATGGATATCCCTAGTGATGCCTCCTGGACTATTAGGAAGGTGCTTGGCCTTAGAAGCATTGGACAACCTTTAATCCAGTATAAGGTTGGTAATGGTCATGGTACCTTCTTATGGCTTGACAATTGGCACCCTCTTGGCCCTTTATTCAATAGATTCGGAGAGAGTGTTGTCTTCAATCTTGGCAGATCTTTGCATTCTAAAGTGTCCTCTATCATTTGTAATGGGAACTGGAGATGGCCAAGGCAGTGTAATAGGGTCACTCATACCATCATATCTCAGACTCCCCCCACTTTCAAGCCAGTTTGTGGTGAGGATGACTCAGTTGTTTGGCTTCCTCACCCAACTGGATATTCTGTCCACTCGGCTTGGGAAGCTATTAGGAATAAACTTCCTATACAGCAGTGGCATAAGGTTGTTTGGTTCAGCAGGAATGTTCCTCGTTGGGCCTTTATTTTATGGTTGGCTATCCAAAATAAATTGAGTACCAAAGATAGATTGATCAAATGGGGCATTACTGTGGCAGTGGACTGTGTTTTCTGTGATAATGGTGAGGAGTCTCACCATCATCTCTTCTTCCAATGCCCTGTGTCTTCTGCAGTTTTGCATGCTGTTTGGTGTAGATCTTCTTCTGGTCAAGTGTCCCACTTATTAGCTGATATGATTTCTTGGTACCTTCAGAATGCCCAAGGTAGTAGCTTTCGTAGTGTGGTTTTGAAGACGGCTCTGGCTGCCACAGTGTACAGTCTTTGGATGTAGAGAAACAAAAGAGTTTTTCAGCATAAAGCCCTTCCCCAAGACCAACTGATCCTCCACACCATTAATTCTATAAGGGACTCACTCAGCTCTAAGAGGGGTGTGCAATCCACTCAGGAAAATAGGAGGTTATGTGATAGTTGGCAGATTTCTGGGAGTGTGTTTGGCCCAGCTAGGTGTTAGGTTGGCAGATTTCTGTATAGGTTTTGGTATTGTTTTTGCTTTCTGATTGTAAGCAATTGTATAGCAGGGGTATGCCCCGTAGATTTTGTATATGTGGTTTGTGCTTTTAATGAAAGGAAGTACTTATCCAAAAAAAGACTAGCCCTCTTCCTGAAAGCTTACACACAATGCTATCCTTGGCGCCGAGTGACTTAGTAACCCAGAATGAACTCATGCCCAAACATGGACGATGGCAAGCAAGACATACTTGACACTTGCCAAGTTTCATTGATATGGTGCTAGAGTATAAGATTGGATGGGCCAACCACGTCGCGGATGCCTTGTCGAATATCACACTTGTCAAGAAAAGGGCACCTATAGGAAAGAAGACCAATATGACCGAAGACCTAGGATAGCTTCCTGGCCTAGGTATTTGTATGTGTATGCAATGTTGATGTTGATATTGATATTGTTTCATTTGCCAAACCCAAAGAGGACTGGAACTTTAAAGTATCGAACTATTTTATGCCTACCCAGGATAAGAGTTCTCACGAGCGGCTTTGCCTGTTACCGCTATTCTGTCAATATATTGCTCACATGTGTACATTTTGTGGGGCTACCATATGAGTTCATTAGGGTTACATGGGTGTGCTGCCATTTTCTAGCTATACTATGTTAAGCCCTAAGGGTGTGCAAGATTCTTGAGAAACGAGAATTCTTTTCTATAGTTGCTCACTTGTTTATTTTCTTCCATTTGGTGTATTTAATTCTCTTTTGCCTCTATGATATCCAGGATACATAAGAGTTCTTATGAACTGCTTTGCCTTTTACATTTGCTCTTCAAACAAAAAGCTTTTCTCAGTTCTGTACTTCGTAAGGTGAGATTCAAAGTTTTATAACTTATTTTTATTGATTGGTGCATTCCTTTTTGTTTATAATAACGAGTTCTGCTGCATCTTGTTTTGTGAAGAGGTTAAGCATTAACTGGTTTTGTGTGTGATTCAGCTTTGTCTGTGATGCCTTGGATGGTTGGTTTGCTCGCAAGTTTAATCAAGGTATGAATTCATCTTGTTCGTGTAGAATCAAATTTCAGCGAAACCTTACTTAAGTGTCTACATTCTAGTCTCAATTAGATGGGATCAACTTACTGCTAATGCAATTTGTTTCCGCAGTTTTTCTTTGTTTACCTATGTTCATGTCTTGAAGTAGACCATTAATGACTACATACTGCATATGTCAATGGAGCATTAAGATTATTGATTGCTTGTATGACTCTAAAGTGATTTACAAAAGCTAATTCTTTTTGTACATTTAAACTAAAGGAATTGTTTCTTAAACAAGACTTCTTCTCCAGACACCTTGATAAATGGACACAAGCTTCATGTTTTAGAGAGTTTGAAAGTGTTGCTCAAAATGTCTCTGACTTGTACTCTACATCAATAAGGTCATGTCAAAATTGACAAACTTTTGCAATTCTGAATCATATGCTCTTTCATAAACATTGAAGGGTGATTTGATTTATCTCTCTGCCTTTTGTTTTTTCTCTCTTACTTCCAGTTTCGACCTTTGGAGCCGTTTTGGACATGGTGACAGATAGGTGATCTTCCCTCTTCCCTTTTTCAAAAGCAAAATGGCGATGATAATAATACTCCCTCCGTCCAACAATGTTAGTCCTTTTGGGAGTTTCAATTTTTTTTGGGTCATGCATTTTATGCACTCAAAACAAAGTACAAAGGTATTGATTTTCAGCATTGCCCCTTTGTCCCTACTTTTGAAAGAGGACTTCGACATTTGTAGGACAGGGTTTTTTTTACGCTTGGACTTTTTTAAAGTGGAGTGTCTTTTGGGACATTCCAAAGTGGAAAATGGAAAAACAAAATGGCACGGAGGGAGTAATAATAGCAACTACCAATCACATATCTTCCATTTTCTGTCTTAGCCATTGATCACATTGTTTTGTTTCTCAGGATTAGCACTGCTTGTCTACTGGTAATTCTCTCCCAAGTATATAGGTAGAAATTGCTTTACCCTGCAACTTTTGCTGTAATCACACTTTAGTTTATTTCTTGTATATTTGAGGTTTCTATTGTGTATTTTCCAGGCCTGGCTTAGTTTTCTTGTCATTACTGGCTTTGGATATTGCCAGCCATTGGTTCCAAATGTATAGGTATTCTAACATATCAAATTTGTATTTCTCATGTTGCTTTTTATTCTGAAGAAGGTTGAATAGTTCTTGAGATTCGATGTTCACCAAAGTTTTCTTCTGTTAGAATACATGCTACTTTCCAGGGGATGTTCTATAGCCATTAATAGTTTTCACTTGTTTTTTGCCCACCACTTCTCCATTGCAGTACATTCTTGGCAGGCAAAGCTAGCCATAAAGATGTAAAAGACAGTACTAATTGGCTATTCAAGGCATATTATGGAAATCGAATGTTTATGGGTTACTGTTGTGTTGCATGTGAGGTGAATGTCTCTCCGGGTTACCTCTGTTAAAACGGTTTCACTTAGATTTGTGCTATTCTTATAAACTAAGTACTTTGGTCTGCAGCTGCTTTACATAACTCTATTTCTTCTGGCAAAGAACCAGAATGAGAATCTGACCAAGGTTAGACTTCATTTGTTTGATGCTGTTATATTTTCTACCTGAATATTGTGACTCTTGAGGATTTTCTTACCCAGGTTATTGCTTTTATAATTCCATTTAGGTTGTAGTGGAGGCTGCCAAACAGAACTCAGCTCTTGCAGTTCTACTAGTGTTACTTTTGGTTGGATGGGCAATCAAGCAAGCAGTAAATTTTATACAGGTAAGAAGTATGACTATCACTAACTAAAGAAGAAAAAAATAATACGCTTTCCTAAACATTTGAGGAAGACAGCGGAGTTTGGCGTAGAGCCATAGGCCTGGCTCCTTCACCAGGTGTGATACCTGTATTCGAGTCTTCTGCGAGACTCATTCCCTTCCTCTTTAACCTCCCTAACAAATATTGAAAGAACCTTACTTTTGGGTGGTGGTGGTGAAGTTTAGCTATCCTAAGTCTGCACTAATATGGTCACTATTACCTCCATTCATACAGCTGGTCAATGTGATCTATTGCAAGTTTGTCTTCAAAAGTAATAGTATGTGCTTCTGATTCTTGCTAGCAACTGTTAAGCCTTTTGGTATAAAGTTGAGTTATTTAGTTGATATGCATATTTTTTATGCTGAATTTTGGTGAGATACAGTAATTAATTCTTTTACTCTTTGTGTAAAGTTAAGGGCGATACTCACGTTGATTTCGGATAATGTTTCTCGGTTTAGACTACGATGGTGTTGAACTGTTTCACTCAGATTTCAGATGTTTGCTTCCCTACCTATAAATTGGCAGACAATAAATGACAACAGTGACAACACCCTCCTGATGCAGAATATTGTTTATTCGCAGGCTATCTGCTACTCATAACATTTATTTTTTTCAGGAAAGCTCTTACTAATCACATGCTATTTATTTATTATTTATCTATTCTTGTGCTGGGGTCTGGGAAGGTCTATCATTCATCTGGTTGATATGTGTTGTCATGATGATTCTAATACAGTTTTTACTTGGGGTTCTAGCTGTGTTTTGTTTATTTGGCTAAGAAGCATTTATTTATTTGGCTAAGAAGCATTTGTTTATTTGGCTAAGAAGCACGGATACAAACACGGACATGGATACCGACACGGGATGCATAACTTATAAATAAATGGGGACACAGCAGGGGACATGGCAAACATTATGTATATATATTTAGTTATTATTCGTATGAACACTTCCATCCGAAAATAAACAGAACTAATCGTATCTTTACAGTTCTTATTGTTTCCTTTAAGTATTAAAAGTTGAATAAGGCTTTTAATTGGTCATAATTCAATCATTTTCTTTTGGAATTCATAGCCACCAAAATAAGCTTTTAATATTGGAAGTTGATCCTGTCACCTTTCCATCTGTGTCCAAATTGAGACATGAGTGTCCCTGATGCGTCCTCGTGTGCCCAACATGTTGTGTAAGTAGTTAGGAGTGTCCATGCTTCCTGCCATTCCTGGCTATGTGGCACGTACATGAAATTCTTTTGTATTTCTTTAGTTTTGGTATTCTGTTCCTGGAATTGCAGTGATCTGGACCAGGGGCAGTCCTACAACGGGACACGGGGGGTCACCCCCACTCAAAATTAAATAACCATGTTAGTAATTTTAAATATTTTCATATTTATTTAAGTTTTTCTACTATACTAGAGTGTATTTTGTTATGTATGTGTGGAAAAGAAAGATATACTAATACCACTTATTTTATGCTTTAATTTTTGCTGTGGTTTATTTATACTTGTTGAATTGCAAAATGCCTTCAGCCGCCACTAGGTATAGTACTCAAAGTCGATCACGTACAAGTCTAAATCAAAATTGTAAACTCAAAGACTGTGCCTAAAGCAATGGAAAATTAACTACAGTCAGTATAAAGAATGTTGTGTCATGTCACGTTCGAATTGCGTCATTTTAGGTTGAGTCAATGCAAACTATTAAAAGGTTATCCGTTTGCTTCTCGAGTCCAATCCAACATGATCCCCCATTTAATTTTCATATCGTTGGGTCGTGCCTTTTTTGTTCATGTCAAGAAAGTAGTCGGCCCAAACCCTCTAATTTCCGTAATGGGTTTGAGTAGTGTTAATGTGTTGTTTCCGAAATTTCAACCCCTAGTTCTTAGATACATTTCTAGAAAGGAGGCATTATAGATTTTTGTTGTTAATAATGAATGTGAAAGCTTAGTATTACCTCTTTCTGTTGACTAGGAACATAATTTTTCACGTATGTGATTGACCACGAATATCTTAAATTCCTGCTCTACTAATCTAACTAAAACTTGTTTTGATGGTCTCAGATGAAGACAGCGGCAGATCTATGCGTGGATTACGACATCAACAAAAAGCATAAGGCATAAAACTTGAACTGTGAAATGTCACCACAGCAAGGTTTCTTCAAAAAACATGCAGACATTGTTATCTTCCGGACCTCATCGAGTTATCTGTTGCTTAAGCAGAAACATCCTGGAAGTGGTGTACCCAATTTCTACTGATCATGACCGTTTGTTTAGACTTACTACAGAAAGGAAAATATTATCTATGTAAGGGCTGATGTACATTGTCCCGTAGACAGAATGAAGATGGTTTCTCATTTGGTGTGTGTTGCATTTTTTGTGTGAAAGCTTAGTTCATTTACAGCTGTGGATTGTTCCTTTGTAAATACTGCAGCTTTTTGCAAGTGACCTGATTACTCTATTGGATGCTTCTTCTACCAGATGAATCATACTCTATCATTACCGAATGCGTAGCGATTTTTAGGATTAGGAATAGGCAATTCTATAGTGAAAGACGCGGTTCGAGACCCATCTGCTATTCTGGGTTGAACCACGAAAGAGAAGGAAAAAAATGCGGACTCGTAGAATCAAAAAGACGCGGCTCTTTTAGTTTTTTATTGTGTTTGAACCTGACAAGTTCTCTGCGCCGATTCAAAGTATGCCATCAGCTCCCGGTGGTGTTCTTCTGATAATACCTTTTAAGTTTCAACCTTGCAACCATACTTCTTCGGAACTCAAAAACTTCAATTTCAGGTAAGGTGCCAGCAGAGCCGCATCCTTTGATCCTTGGTTTGGCCTCATTGATGGTTTAGAATATATCGAAGGATCCTTGGTTGGGCCTAGTTGATGGTTTAGAATATATCTAATCGTCTTTAGCCCCTTCAACTTACAAGACCCAACTTTCATTCTTGATTAATACAGACATCATTGCCAAATGCTATCTAAAAATTCATTCGACTATGCAATAAGAAAGTCCCCAACTGTCTCTGCTAATCATTACTCCAGTCCGAAGGTCAACAATTGGCAAAAGGCGTATGATGTTTTATTACCTTTCTGGACAGTATATGACCATTAGGTTCAGTTTGATTTCATTTTTCTTTTCCAAATTGTCTCAAGCTTTATTTCCTGGCACTGGCAGGTTAAAGTAGGTGAAGAAGCACAAACCAGAACTCAAGGTCTATCTGAATAGTATTATTTCGTTAAGCAAATACTAGTAGTAGGAAAAAAAAAGAAAAGAAAAGAAAAGAGCAAACAAATGCACGGTTCACTAAAACAATTATTAAATTAAGGGAGAAAATGATCACATGTTTGCCAAATTTTTATCCAATCTAATCACAATGAAACATGGATAATTATTTGATAGATTTTTTCATCTTAAATTAACAAAGGACAAATTTTTTATAGTTTCGGGAAAACATCCAAAATGTGATATCAAGTGAAAACATCATAGTAACTCATAAGAACATATAACCAACATAAAAAACTAAGAAATACACAAACGATTAAACAAACGGAAAAATATCTTTATTTATTCGAGATACTGTATGGACACATTCCATGCACGGATGTCTGGTATTACTGTGTGTTGGGTGGACACGTGCACATTTAATTTCCAAATTATAAAGATTATTTGGTTTTGGCAGGAACAATATGAGTTTTGGCATTATCAGTTGCCTTTTCTTTACGTATTTTGTAATTTACAAATTATAGGGGTTGAGTAGTGCACATGTTTGACAAGTGTGTGCGCGCTAACCTAATTGGGATGTACATATTTGTAGTGATGCAATCCTTCGCCTCTTTCTCTTTTTGTAGTATTTTTTTGGGGGTGCTAATATTGTATACATCAGAGGGGTTAGCGGGGTGTTAGTACGTTAGTCCACTAGGGGGTTTAGAGGCTGTTCATAGTCCTGAACCCCAAACCACCCCTTGCAGTCGCTGGGCTCGAACCATGCCTTCACCAAGGGACTAACTGAACCCCAATATTGTAACAATTTATGTATGTTTAATTTGAGTAGTTAAAATATTTTTTCATCTTTTGATTAATAAAACATTTAATTCAATTCTGCAAATGCACTTATTAGTTTGGTTTTCCCAACAACTAATTAAACAAATAACATAGAGGAAACTATCAGCAAAATGAGACACAAAAGAGAGTGATTCTTACACAATTTAACTTACCCATATCTTAACCAAAAAACCAATCACTCTACCTACTAAAACCATTCCAAACAACTAACCAAGTAATCAAATATTTGAAAGTGAAGGGTATCGATGTACGTAGTTTAAAGCAGTTCCATCGATGCAACAATTGTTTTCCAAATCCTCCACACCGGAGACAATTAAAACCAAATCAAAATTTTGCCCAAATGAAATTGGACACATTAAGAACTTGAGAAATGATTTATTCTGTCCATTTCAATTCACGCAACTATTCAACCCAATGGTCATTACAAAGGCCATTATGCATGCTAGAAGGCAAGGTATTCAAAAGGGATTAAATAAAGCAGAGAGAAACTATTAGTAAAACTCCTTAATAAAAGCCAATAACAAACCAAATAAATTTTTGAAGGCCCATAATTCTTTTTGTTAATTGTTCATGTCCTTTGACAGTGAACTAAAAGCCACATAAAGAATAAAAAAAAGAAGAAGGAATGGGCCTTATCTTAATTATTCAGTTTACATCTGTACACCATGAATGCAATTAACAAAAACATGGATTCTACTTATGAAGATAAAAAATCATGTTAGAAACCCAAGTTAAGGATTGACCAAAAGAATAAGAAAGGTATTGAATGAGTACGCATTTTGAACCCTGGTTGTTATCGTTGCAATGATTTCGCTAGAGGAGATGGAGGATAGAAAAGAAGAGGGGCTGAATCACTCCATGGTGGTGATGGGAGGATGCCGGTGGTCATTGGCGGACAAGGTGAGCGGCGGTGTGGGTGGAGGATGGGGGAGACGTGTGTTAAAAAATCGGTTCTTTGTCTTTGAGCAGGGGCAAGGTGAGCGGCGGTGTGGCTGGAGGATGGGGGAGACGTGTGTTAAAAAGTCGCTTCGTGCATGAAAGATAAAATTTTGGGTTCAATGTAGAAATCATCCATCTACAAATGTCACAAAATGAATGAAGGAGAACCAATTACAATACATGAACCACATATCTTATATGCATATCTAAATGTGGTCCTAGTTTTCAGCTTTTAACATTTCTCATCCATAAAAACCGCAAAATTTTGACAATATTTGAACAAATAAAAAAACTAAATATACTATTTGTTGGGCCTTTGATAACCTTTTTGTTCTTGTTTTTACTTTTTTGAAAACTTAGGTAACATGTCTCTATTTTTTTGTTTTTCATAATTTTTTTTAGAATTTTTATAAATTATAGTAAAAACTACAAAAATGTGTTTTCCCCCGTTGTTTGTTTTTTAGGAACACAAACATATTATGGCTGTGTTCCAGAACTTGAATAAGCTCTTCTTTTTTGTCCAATAAGAAGCCCTCTTCCGGAAAAATAAGAAGGCTTTGTTTGAATTGGGAACAATTTATATAGGTACAAATGGGCGCCGGGAGGGAAATCGGTCCGGCGGCCGCGCCGAGCCGTCTCCGGCCACCGGACGGCCGATCCGAGCCGTCCAAAAATTCTAAAAAAAAAAACCAAGGGGGCCCACGCGGGAATCAACACCATCCGAGGTGTGTAAGGTGCTTGATCGGAGCACCTCTTTTTCGTGTATAATATACACGAAAATTGAATTGGATTATACACGAAAAAGGGGTGCTACGATCAAGCACCCTACACACCTCGGATGCCATTGATTCCCGCGATAGCCCCCTTGGTTTTTTTTTTTAGAATTTTTGGACGGCTCGGATCGGCCGTCCGGTGGCCGGAGATGGCCCGGCGCGGCTGCCGGACCGATTTCCCTCCGCCGGCGCCCATTTTGGTAAAAACAGTCTTCTTTTTTTGTAAAGGCAACTTCAAGCTAAAAAATTATGTGTTTACGCAAATAATTTTCCTATCACAATGGATCTTGTTTGATAGATCTCATTGAGATCTTTAATACGGTGAAAAAAAATTAATTTTTTTTTTCATTTACATTATTTTTAAGTTTGAAAATGTGAAAGAAACTTTTTGTTTGGGAAAAATAAGAAAGGTGGATTATTTTTGAATGAGAAGTGAAGGAAATAAATACTTATTTTTTAAGAAGGTTTCCGGAACGGAGCCTTAATATGATGAGATTGGTTTCATTTTTTACTGTTTAGAAAAAACATATTACCAAACATATTTTTTATTTTTGTTTTTATAAAAACATAAACTTAATTCTACTTTGAGTTTTTTAAATTAAAAATCAAAATAGTTACCTAACGCACCCAATTTCCAATTTTCCACTATGCACCACGTTGTTTGGTTTGGGGGAAAAAATGAAGAAGATAGAGAGAACTCCGAACACAGAGTAGTCCTATCACTTCAGCGATTCCACGTTTCACACTCCCTTCCCTTTCTTCTGCAAATCACTCCCCAGTCCCCCCCGGTGGTTTTAGAGCTCGAATACCCCGAAATCTGGTACTCTCTCTCTCTCTCTCTCTCTCTCTCTCTGTGTCTGCATACATCTGTGTATGTACTTGTGTCTGTATGCGTATGTATTGACTTGTATGTACAGTTACACTCAAAATAAGATTGAATTTTGTGGTGGTTGAAGAAGATTCATTGACTAAGCGCTGTCTGTAGACTGTACCCATTTGATTTATCCAATCACTGCCCTGAGATTTTGCTGAATTAGGTTTTGCAAACCAATGACTACATATGCCTCGGTGAAGATTTTGTCGAAGCCTGGTATTGCACTTTTGGGGATTAGTGGTGGAAAAAAATAACTGAGCACCACCCTTGGGTTTTTTTTATCGGCAAAAGATGAATTTTATTAAAAATGGGGAAAGGGAAAGGGGATCCAACAAATAGTTGGACAATACACCATAAGGGCAGAGCCCATAACACCCAAGGGTCTACCAGGGTCCACTACAAATAATACAATAAAGATCAACCCAAACACCCAAATTAAACAAAGAAAGCCCAACACCCAAATCCAGCCCAGCACCACCCTTGGGGTTGCCGCAGCGGAAGGGGAAGGCCTTTCCGTGGCATTGAGCAAGGTTCGACTCCTCTCTAGGGCGGTACCATGATGTACCCGGCGGTCGGGGTGGTGGTTTGCTTCGGTCGCCCAGAGGTTTATGCCCTATGATTGGGTCCAATTAGTGGCCCAACTATGGGGTGGTTCTTTTGTCAACAATAAAAAAACCAATGATTGAGCCCTAAGGATTGGATCTTCATGATCAAATTTCGGATTGCGTTCCTTTGTTGCATCTTATAAGTTGCTCTCTCTCTAATAGCTTAAGCTTTTACATGAGTTGGTGGTTACCAACGTAACATGGTATCAAAGCATACAATAGATCCTGCGTTTGAATTTCACTGCCTACCTAATGATTAAAATTTACACGTCGTTAGCCAACTTATGGAGGAGAGGTTGACTACACGTGAGGGGGTGTGGCGAGAATATGATTCATAAAGTTGCCTCTCTCGAATAGCTCAAGCTTTTAGATGAGTTGGTGGTTAACAATGTAATACATCTCATGTGTAAAAATTTTCCCATAGTGCACCCACGATGACGACTTGTTTTTCTTATGAAATATATATTATCCTTGGCACAATTAAGAACATTCACTATTTCAGCGTATTTGTGGTGTGAGATTCTTCGTTTGATTTTTGGATAATTTTGTCATCATACTTGAAAATTGTCTAAGCAACTGTCAAGGGAATTGTCCCTTGGTTTATATCTTGTCTCGTTCTCTGTAGCCTAGGTTGGAAGTTAAAATTTCCCTTATCTATAATGGCAGTTATTGAACTAATTAAATTCTTTGTTAGCATACTTTTAATTTGAGAAGAAAAACATAAACATAACAGAAATGACGGTATCATATGTATGCGCATGCCTGGCATGATCGGTAACCGCTTCGGCTGACGTCATGATTGACGTTTTGAGCAAGGCAGTTGCAGCTCACATGTACAAGCCGTTATCCGAATGCACATGTGCCCAGCTCGTGCGGTAACTGCTTCAGCTAATGTCAGATATGAAGTATGGAGCCAGTTGGTTAGGCGCACATGGGTGAGCTGGCATCCGTGAGTCATGTGGGTCATAGATGGTCGGACCAAGAAGGAATATTCTCTTAGTTTGATGGTCCGGATGACCGAGCAGTACTTATTGGTCCACTACAGAGTGAACTTTCGGGACTCGGTAATTGAAAATGAAGAGTTGATTTTTTCTGATTTCGCTATATGGGTGTTTTGTTCCTTTGTAACAAGTGAAGAAGAGTTAATATAGGCAGTTTAAAGCCAACGAATAATTTAAGTAATACCAAGAAAACACTCAGCTTTCCTTTCGTCGCTTGAAGATTTCTATTCATAATCGATTCTCTTACATTGAGCAGACGTAAAGGAGGAAAACAACCACTTGGAAGGTAAGAGCTACGTAGCACGGACACGGATACGAACACGACAATTTTAAAAAAATGGAGATACGGACACGGTGGGGGACACGCCACGTGTATAAATAAATTTAAAATAAATATATGTACATACATATAAAAAAAAATATGGACCATTGTATATGAATAATTTCACAAATTGTATAAATTTTTTCAAAGGCATAATTATAGTTTAACCCAAATGTTTTGAATAATTTCATATTAACCCCCA
This sequence comes from Rhododendron griersonianum, assembly GCA_018127125.1. Lineage (NCBI taxonomy): Eukaryota > Viridiplantae > Streptophyta > Magnoliopsida > Ericales > Ericaceae > Rhododendron > Rhododendron griersonianum. The sequence continues at coordinate 10,780,017 of CM030799.1, read as the reverse complement.
AAATTTTAAAAAAATATTACATTTTGACCCCAGCCGTGTCCCCTATCAAAAAATAATAAAAATTATTGGCGTGTCCAATACGTGTCCCTGCCGTGTCCGCGTGTCCAATATGTGGACACGGCGCCCTTTTGGAGTGTCGGTGCTACATAGGGTTAGAGTTCCAACCCTTATTTCTCAATGGGCTGGTTGGATTGTTGTCACTATGCTTATGATTATAGGTGTAGTCAGGGGCGGACCCACCTTGGGGCACGTGGGGTCACGTGCCCCCACGCCCTTTTAGAAAAAAAAAAATTCCCGGTTTTGTGTATATATATATAATATATGTTGGGATAATTGCAAGTAGCATTGCTTGGTGTAGTGGTAAGGTATTGAGACTCTTTACAGGAGAGGGTGAGTTCGAGTCCGGGACTCTCCTTCGTAAATTTCCCGGTTTTGTGTATATATATATATATAATATATGTTAGACACCTTTCTTTGTTTTTTTCCCTCAAAATTCTAACAGTAACCTTTCTTTGTTTTTTCCCTCAAAATCCTGACCAAGGTTTTCCTCCCACTCTTCCAACGTCTCCAATAATTTGTGTAGTACAAAATATGCACCCTCACATTGCATTTGTATATTTTTTTTGTCTCCGAAACTTGTATATGTAGAGTTAATAATAGAAAAATAAAGGGAAAATTTCTTTTATATCCCTTTGACTTTGACCAAAAATTCATTTTGGTCCTTCACCTTTTAATTTCGGCATAAAAATACTTCGACTTTTCAATTGTTTTCAATGTAGTCCGTTAACAGAAATCAAGTGTCTTTTTGGACGGAAAAAATGACGTTGATTCCTTTTGAGGGGCATTATTGCCCTTTCCCCTCCTCCCTCTCCCCTCCCTTACCCCAGGTTCATTGGAGGGAACATTTGCCACCAAAAATGGTTCCCCCTATATAATGGTCCCCCTGTTTATAAAAATGGTCCCCTCTTCAAATTAAAAGTCATTTTGTCTTCTTCTTTTTTTTGTTTTTATTCAATTTTTTTTCGCATTTGTTAATTTTGTGTAAAACTTTTGTGACTTATTGATTCGTCTTGACGAGAGGAATCGGAAAAGTAAAAAATTTGGATCGAAACTCATTATTTTTTTCAAAAAGACAAATAAGTAAAAAAAAACATCTTATTGACTTATTTTTGTGTTTATTCAAAAAATTATGAGTTTCAATCCAAATTTTTTCTTTTTCAATTCCTCTTATCAAAATGAATCGATAAGTCACAAAAGTTTCACACAAAATTAACAAATGCAAAATATCTTGGTCAGCTTTTTGCCAAAAAAAAAAAAAAAAAAACAGTTTCTCGTTTTTGCCAAAATAAAAAACAAAAAAACAGTCTACGGCAAAAAATAAAAAACAAAAAAACAGTCTACACATTGGCCTACTTGCATATACCTGCTTCAACACAGTTTCAACGAAAAAGCAGTTTCAACACACAATATTCAATGCATATACCTGCTTTCCATTGTCTCACAAATCAATCCAAAAACAGTGGCACCATTCAAACCAATTGGCCTACTTGTCATTGACCATAATATTCAAAAAACAAAAGTTAGTTCAACTGGAACCAAAAATGCTGCGTTGACATTCTTCAACTAGAAATCGTACATCAAGACCAAAAAAACATTTTTTTTAAAGATTTCAAGACCAAAATCGAAACCCAAAAAGCAATCTCACCTACGGTTCTTCCATCCTGTGACATTCTTCAACCCGAAATGTTGTGTCTTCGACGCAATCGTCTCACCTAGGGTTGAGTTTTTGAGTTCTGGGATTGGGTTTGTTGAGTTCTGGGATTTTTGGTGTTTTGTATACAGGTGGGTTTGGGTTTTTGACGACCTAGGGTAAGGGAGGGGGGAGGAAGGAGGGGAAAGGGCGATAATGCCCCTCAAAAGGAATCAGCGTCATTTTTTCCGTCCAAAAAGACACCTGATTTCTGTTAACGGACTACATTGAAAACAATTGAAAAGTCGAAGTATTTTTATGCCGAAATTAAAATGTGAAGGACCAAAATGAATTTTTGGTCAAAGTCGAAGGGATATAAAAGAAATTTTCCCAAAAATAAATGGAGAACATGTGATAATTTGTTTTTAACGCATATAATCGGGATGCACAAGTTTGCCCAAGTAGCTGATTATTAAAATATATATATACTTTAAAATTGTCACTTTATTATGAATGCTAAAATTATTTTGGTGTGAATGTGCTTAACTAAAACTCATATATTACGGTTATACAAAAAATTGGTGCCCCCACTATGTCAAATTCCTGGGTCCGCCACTGGGTGTAGTTATACCATGCGTTAAACAAGTATTTTGAAACTAATCTAGGGAAACACTGAAGAATGCCGTGATTAATGGTCCAGCAGGATATCGGACGATTTGCTGAAGACACTTTCTCTTTTATTTCACTCGTAGCGATATTCGATTTGGGAAGTTGGCTACTAAAATTTCTTAGTATTGGATAGTAGTAACTGGGCACTAATTATCATTCTTTCATCGTCTCAGGAAATGTTATGAATCCTAAGGGAAGCTTGCTGCAATGATTTGATTCCCTTCGCAGATGCTTTCTAAACAGTGATAATCAGAAATGAAGAACATGTGTGGTTCAACGTTGAATATTATTAGCGATCTTCCTGATACTATAATTGAAAAGATCTTAGTACTTATGCCCATAAGAGATGCAGTGAGGACAAGTGTTTTATCAAAGAATTGGAGGTTTAACTGGATAAATATTCCGGTACTTGCATTTGATGATACGTCACTAGTGGATCCTTACCCGACTTTCTTTCGCCAACTATTGCCACCAGACCAACTCTCAATTAAGAACAGACTTTTGGCTACTATATACCATGTTCTATTACTTCACCGCGGCCCAATACTTAAGTTCAGTCTTTCTATATCTGAACTAAAAAGCTGTTCTGAAATTGACGCCTTGATAAGTATTTTGTCAAACCATGGTATCCAGGAACTCACCTTGCAAATTCGGAAGGGTGACCCTCATGAATTGCCTCAATCTCTATTTTCTTGTCAGCAACTGACGTACTTGAATCTCCATTCTTGTGTATTTAAACGCCCAACAACCTTTAAGGGATTTCCTTGGGTGGTTTGTCTGGAGCTTCGTGAAGTCATTATCACTGCGGACTTGTTTGAAACTTTTGTTTCTAGTTGCCCATTACTTGAACAATTGACGTTTGAAAGTTCCTCGAGGTTTGACTTCAAAGGAATTGATGCTCCTAATCTGAAAGTACTTAGCTTAATGGGGATTTTCAAATCTATTAGCGTCAAGAATGCACCTAAAGTTGCAAACTTTTCGATACACTCAAAAGCTTCTGTAGGTGTAGTGGAAGGAGGAGGAGGTAAATTTGACTGGGCTGGTCTTTTGGATGGTCTACCTGTTCTTAGGAGTCTGCATATGGATGGTCCATATCTTATGGTAAGATAAGGCCACAATTTTTATTTCATTCATTCTTCAGGTGATAGTTTCTTTGATCTCACTTCTTCCGTTTTATGAAGTCCATGTTTGAAGAAGTTTGTTTAGGACAAGTTGGACAACGGCTTCCTACATTATGGCACCTTAATATCCTAGAATTATCTGATGTTCGCCTTGGGAAACGAGTTGTCGGGATGATTTTGAAGTTGATTAGACACTCCCCAAAATTGCATAAAGTGATAATTAAGGTGAGTATTACAGATATTATATTTCCCATGCTTATTAATATGTTTTTTGATATTTAAAAGTTAAAACTCTTCTTGTTGCGTTGTCTCCCATAGCCTATTATAACAGGTGATAAAAATGAAGCTTCTGTTCTGAAATTTTGTGAAGCAACTTTAGTCAGCTCGAAGTGGCATCTGAACTATCTTCGGGAGGTGGAGATGCGTCTTGTATCTGGTACAAAAATTGAATTACACTTCATGAAGCTTCTGTTAGCCAAATCCCGAGTATTGGAGAGCATGGTTGTGAAGCCAAATCCAGCTAAAGTTTCTGATGGGGGATTGAGCATCTTGAAAGAGTTATCACAATTTCAGCGTTTGTCTCCCAAGGCAAAAATCACGTACAGAGATCCAAATGAATGAAAAGCAGGTTTAGTTTATGGATGATACCCGTTTGGACCATCTCAATTATGTCATTGCAATGAGGATTGTACGTAGATCTCATGCGGAATTTGTTGGCTTTACTCTCATTCTAAAGCGTCTAGCCAACTTCTATGAATGACGCAATTGGTTTTGATGGAATTGGTTTTTTTAAGGCTTTCGGATATGCTAAAATAGTGACATGGGCATTCTTTCCCTTTCGAGAATATCCACTTTTTCGGGGTATGTGAGATATATACTTTTCTTTTGCTGGTTGTAAATTGATGAGGCATGGTATTAACAGGCTAGTGATTTTGCCACACGTTTATTTGTTAATGCCACACCCTGCAAGTGTATTTTTTAGTGCAAAAATACACTTGCAGGGTGTGTCATTATCAAAAAAGAGTGTGACAAAATCATTTCCCTATTAACATTGTGTATTTAGCAGGATAATGCTATTACTACCAAACAATATTTTCTAATCATTGGCTTTTCTTTCTCTCCCTATTCTCTATGAAACTACCACTTTTGTATACCCACACATATAGTTCACTCCCTCCACGGGCACCCGCATGTAGTATACGACGTGCAGATTTTTTATCTCAGCTGTTCGATTGTGTTTTCAATGATCCGGATCCAAGGACAAATTATGACTGGTAATCCGGACCATTGAAAACACAATTCAACGGCTTAGATCAAAAGTCCGCATTTAACATATATGCAGACGCTCTTAGTAGAAGGGCCGTGCCCCCCTCCCGCACGGCCTTACCGTGCGGGACTCTCCTTTTCCGATCGAATTGCGACGATCCGAGCCGCTCAATGTGTTCAGAACGTGATTTTAAGGGTACCCGCGAGAAATCAGCAAAAAAAAATGATCAGGAAGGGCTTCATCCGAGCAGTTTTTTACTGAACCGTTCAATAAAAAACTGTTCGGATCAAGCCCTTCCCGATCATTTTTTTTGATGATTTCTCGCGGGTACCCTTAAAATCACGTTCTGATCATTTTAAGCGGCTCGGATAGTCGCAATTCGCTCGGGAAAGGGGAGTCCTGCACGGTAGCACCGTGCGAAATCCCTCATTGGATCCGTGGTGTGTGTGTGTATATATATATAACTACTTTTTAACATATCCGATTTTGAAACCTAGCGGATGAGATCTAACAAATAAGATCTATAGTGTGTTAAATGATGTACACGTAAAAATAGTTATTTTCAATTACATCTATATGTGTGACATATAGTTCGAACTTTATGGAGAACTCGCGTCTTCTTGTGGCTGTTTTATCAACAAAAAAAAAAAAACTTGTTGTGGCCGCCAGCCTGCCACATTAAGCGGCAAACAAATAACGTCGTTTTTTTTTAAGGGTGGGATGGGAAAGTTCTACCCAAATAATTCGAGCTGTTAATTAACTTTAACATAATAATTTTGGTGGCTTATTTAAAAATCTGCTCAATTGAATGATTATAATTAGTTAATCCAATCTTCTAATTGTTTCTAGAAAATGATATTGGCACTCTAAAAATTGATGCAGGCATTCCAAAATCAGTGTAATTCCAAAATTTTAGGATCCATATATATATAGTAAGCTTCTAATGCGGACCTCCGCATCCAAGCAAAGTGCGGACCACCCCATTTCTCCCCTTTCCCGATTGAATTTTTATGATCCGAGCCGTTCAATGTGTTCAGAATGTGATTTTAAGGGTACCCGCGAGAAATCGGCAAAATAAATGACCGGGAATGGCTTGATTTGATCAGTTTTTATTTGAACCGTTCAATAAAAAATAAACAAAAACTGCTCGGATGAAGCCTTTTCTGATCTTTTTTTTTGCTGATTTCTCGCGGGTAACCTTAAAATCACATTCTGAACACATTGAGCGGCTCGGATCATCAAAATTCTATTGGAAAAGGGGAGGTCCGCACTTTGTTTGGATGCAGAGGTCTGCATTAGAAGCTTACTCTATATATATATGGCCCAAAAAAAATTTGCACTAGTCTTCTTTACACAAAATAGGCCCAATTGAAATTTAGGAGCAACAAAATAGCCCCAAATTGGGGAATTACTCATTAGAAATACTAAGGCATTAAAAAAAAAAAAAGGGACGGTAGGAAGATATATTGCACGGCCAATCAAAAGAAGAAGAAGAAAGAAACGCAGCAAGCTGCAAACGCTTCATTCTTCACGCTTGAGGAGTCGAAGGGAAGGGAAGACAACGACCGACGACCATGGACGGCAAATACTTGCATACGGAATTTTTTGAGGCCTCATTCAAGAGATTCGCTTCTGGTCTCTAAAACTTATGAGCTGGCGCTCACAAACGGCTGGAAGACTAGCAACCAAGCTTCCACACGCCGCCGTAAACTACCATATCGAAGTCACCCACCTCCACCGAGCAACAACAGAACAACAACGCTACCCAACATCGCCACACCACAGATCTGGTATCACCCAGATCGACGGCCACCGCGAGGTCCTCACCTTGTTGTTAGGCCCAAACCGATTACACCCAGCAACACAATCAGCGGAAGATCTCGCGGCACGCCTCCACCTGCCACCGCCGCGCCTAGTCGTTAGGACAAATCGTATACCCCAAAAGTGGTACCCGGCAGGTGAACGACGGAAGAGAGGAAATGCAAGCAGGAACGGCGAGCAAAAGACAGAGAGCAACATGCGTGGTTTGGGATATGGGAGACAAAAAGGAGGGGAAAGGGAGAGGGAGAGAGAGCAGAGAGGAGAAGAAAGGCGCCCGGGGGCCTCCTCCCCCCAGGCTGAAACGAGAGAGAGAGAGAGAGAGAGAGAGAGAGAGCGAGCTATTAGGGTGTGTGTTTGATTTAGGTGAAGTGTTTAACTGATATAAAAGAAACTCAAGGGGTTTATGAGACATTGAGTTGTAAATTTAGGATTTTTAAAAAAATTTCAAGATGGTCTATTTAATCCACGTGATGCTTCGGGACACTTCAACTTCACACATTTTGGTGGGGTCTACGACTCTACGACCAAATGTATGTCCCCACACTAGTAAAAAACACATTTATGCTAGGGTTACTTGAAATGTACCGATAAGGGACCGATCATGTGTGGGGCCCACAAAGGATCCACACAATTGTTTATTTTTCAATTAACTTTTTTGAGTCCACTGGTAGAATTACAGTTAATGAGATGAATGTAAATGCATGATTAGAGTTACTTTTTTTTTTTCGTTCCAACAAAAAATCGTTCAAATTTTTCATTCAAAATGCAGACCATAAACATAAAAAAGTAGGAGAATTTTTTTGGTGCCGAGCAGATTCCATATGGCGGCATCCAGCACGCACCCTAGCCGTCCAATTTTTCTCCTTTTTTTTTTTCTCTCTCTAAAATTCGGACTGTTCAAAATACTATTTTGAACTGCTGAGATCGCCGACGGATACCACGTGTGGGAAACCGCTAGGCACCAAAATATTTCTCAAAAAAAAAAAAAAATACCAATGACGAATTGGTTTCAATGACCAATGGCGGTAATTTTGAGGAAAGGCTCTAACCCCTCTCTCTCTCTAGGCGATTTCAAAAGCAGTTGTCCGCTTAGGTTTTCCTGCTTGGGGGGGTGGGGGGAGGGGGCGCCGTCCTCCTCCTCCTCTCCCCCCGGGCCTCTCCTCTTTCCTCTCTTCTCCCTGATCCTTACCCCTCCCTCCTTCTCCTTCGTTTCCTGTTTCCCTTGTCTGGGCTGTTTTCACCGTCATTGCGTGGTGGGTTCCGTTTGGGTCTGCCGTCGCCGTGTGGGTGGGATCGGTTTCAAGGGCTGGGTCGTCGTCCTCCGCTGGACCGCAGTGTGTGAGGGCGTGACGTTTGGGACTCCTTTCTCATCGTCTCCGGTCGGAGGTTTCTTGGCTCCTCCGGTGTGCTTAGCAGCGTCGGGCGGCTCGGTTGCTGTGGAGGCTGTGGGGCGGCGGCGGAGTGGGGGTTTGGTGTGGATCTGGTTCTGGAAGATGGATGGAGTTTTTTTCTAATGTTTTGTTTTGCAGGTTTTATGTTTGCCAAAATTGATCGGGGAAGTTTGGAGCATCGATCGGTGATTGTTTGTGTCCGGTGGTGGTAGGGTGGTTGCGGCCCCCATGGCTGGGTGTTCTGGTCGTTTTGTGTGCCGAAGTCCGATCGGCGACCGTTTCGGAACTCTCAATCGGGCGTGGGGCTGACATTTTGCTGCTTCTGGTATGCTGCTCTTGCCGTTGATGTCTGTGATGCTGGGGTGGAGCTGGTAGGTCCGGTTGTCTAGTGGTGGTTTGGCCCCTGGCTCTGATTGCTACGGTTTCTTTGCTCGTGGGCTGGTTCGTCTCCGCCGCTGGTCTCTACATCTGGGCGAGACTGGCTCGGCTTAACGGCGAGGCAGGGCACCAGTGGTTTGTACGGGGGAGGTGGCCGTGGTAGTTAGGGTTTTGGGGATGGTTTGGGTGGGCCGGTCCAGCCTTCCAGGTTTGGACCGGATTTGGTGTTCTGGTGCTTTCTTTGTATATCTGGGTTTGGGTCGGGCTTCAATGTTTTAATTGTTTTGATCCCTGTTGACCCTTAGGTGGTTTGGGCTTTGCTCTTGTAGTGTATCTTCCAACATTTTGTTGGATCCCCCTCCCCTTCCCCCGTTCTTAATAAAATTCAACTTTTGCCGATCAAAAAAAAAAGAAAAAAAAAGACCAATGGCGGTGAATAACCAATGCCGCGTGCATGACCCTGGATGTAAATAACCATTGACGTGAACGTCAATCCATCTCCTTCTCGGAAACCATTTTAACCGACGTAGGCAAGTACTATAAAGCTACGGTCTTTGCTTCCTTTGCTTATTCCTTAACTTCACCAAAAAATCTCCAAGTACACGTAAGAGGCTGATCATCTGTTTTTTGTTTAACCAGTTGTTGAACTTTTGCTCTGAGAAATCATGAAAAGGAGATCCAAGGAACTCCCTGAAGAATTGTGGGAATCGATACTGAATCGTCTAGCACTAGGCGACGACTATGGCGATCTACAATCCCCTTCGTTGGTCTGTAAGAAATTCCTTTCGATCACCAGTCGATTGCGTCGGAAGTTGGTGGCCAATAGCGATCCTTTCAACAGCAACAAGTGCGAGGTCTTAAGCAGAGCCCTCGAAAGATTCGGAAACCTCAAAGAGATGGAACTGGTGGGAGTTTTTCCCGAACCGGACGTCAACTACCCGGTACTGAAAATCGCCTCTTCGGGTCTGGATCTTCAATCCCTCCGTTTCCATGATCTTCCGATATCTCCATCTGCGGATACCTTTAGGAGATTGGGATCCGCCATGAAAAATTTGAAGGCTTTAAGATGCAGGGGATTTGACTCGCTTCGAGATCCCGACCTTGTTCACATAGCTGATGGTTTACCAGGGCTTGAAGAGCTAGATATCCGATATCCCATGAACAAGTTAGAACAGTGGAAAATTCGGTATCCTGAGTTATCAAAACACATGGTGACTGATGCCGGGATAGAGGCAATCTCGCGTAAGCTTCCAGGGTTGCGTAGAGTTTATATATCTGGGAATGAAGGTTGTTCTGATCTCTCTCTCATTGCTCTTTCATCCAATTGTGTGCTTCTGAATGAAATCACTTGCCGTAGATGCAATGTAACTAGACGAGGTATTGATTGGGTTCTTTGCCATAGCACAAATTTAACTTCTCTGAAAGTAGGATTCTATCGTTCGTTGAGAAATTCAACCTTCGGCGCTTCTGATGATGATCTGAAGATATACGCAACAGGTTTAAGGGAACTTGACATATGGGGATATGATGATCAAGAACGAATTGTTTGGTCAATTGTAAAAGCTGGCATCCCATTGGAGAAGCTCAAGCTACGCGGCGGTCAATCTCTCTTCGACATCCGTGGAGTTACAACTTTGTTGCGTGCGTGTCCTACTTTGAAACACTTTAAGTTTGAAGCCGGATTTTCTTTCAATGATGATGCTATGAGAGATTTATGCCGATGCCTTCCCCATATTGTCTCCATAAAGCTTCGCGGTGTTTCCTCCTTAACCGAAACCGCTTTCTCAGTCCTCGCAAAAGAATGTCCTGCGCTTTCAGAAATTATATTGACACATGAATCTTTGGGACAAATTCGAGGTGATTTTGTCATGAATCTAGAAAGGAATTATCGAATTAGATATTTGGATTTGAGTTTTAGTTGGCGTCTGAATGATAAATTGCTGAAAGATATAGCTGTCACTTGCCCCAATTTACATACACTCAAGGTAGGAGGATGTGTGAACCTAACAGAAGAGGGCCTTGTGGAAATTTTGAAGTCCTGCCCTCAAATTAAGCATTTGAAATCGACATATCATGTGGAGATCCTTTCAAAAACATTCGAAACTCGCCAGATCAAAATTGAATATGGGTGATCGGATCCGAAGCAACCAACAGCTAGATAATATAATCAAGAGAATGGCATGCCGGAATGAGGTTTCTCAAGCACTTAATTAAATCACTAGAGGTGGAAATTATTTGAGGATTGATTAGACTGAATAAGTTTTTTTCACTACAAAGATCTGCGCGCCCTCTTCGTACCATGTGGTCTCGTCTTTGGAATATCCCTACTAATACTAATCCCAAGGTGCGTATGTTTATGTGGCGAGTTGCTCTTCCCAGTGCACGGAATTGATGTTTAAACCATGAAATGCTATTACACTAGCTCAATGTTATTACAGATTCATCTTGCACACGTGTTTGATTACTGAAGGTTGTTTTCATGATGAAAATCTTTGGTTATTATGTGGCCGGTAGCTTTGATATTGTTAAAAAGTAATTATGGATAGTTGCAAACTCGCCATTACGTTGGCACGGGCAATTCCTAATACAACGATAGTGCAACTCAAGCCATATTTATGCGCGACGATGCACCATGCAACTTGTGGGTTCTATTCACTCGTTTTGTGTGGTTGTGGTAATACACGAATCATGTGTCGAGTTGCCACGTAGCAACCCCCTTAATTCTCACTTCTAGTACGACTCATCTCCTATCTTTTGAAAATGATAAAACTTATATTCATAATAATAAGACAGTTGATTTTGCCACTCTCCCATTTGTTAACGCCACTCCCGATTTTGTTTTCATTAGTTGAATTTACTAAAATACCCTTGAACTTTATTTGGAAATTGAGTCATTTGGAAAGTAAGAGAAAGCTGACATCATAAAGTATAAAGGTGTTTTAGTAAATTCACCTAATAAAAACAAAAAGGAGAAGTGACATTAACAAATACGGGAGTTACAAAATTAGCTACTTATAGTTAACGGATCATAGTTTTAGCCAATACATGGGCCCTATGGACCTCCTGCCTAGCCACTTTGATAAAACATATATACAAAATCAAAACTACCAGTGACATGGATAAATAATGTCAAGGAAAATAGACCTTAGCAACATCAGCCTTAGTGAAGATGGCCCCACAATCCATAAGAACGTGAACGTTGAGCCATCCACGCGAACAAGTGTTGTGAAATCTTAATGTACTCGCAAGCGCATGAATCATATCGAAATATAATTATGCAAGTGCGAGGTCGAACCCACAGGTACTTGTGATTTTTGTAGGAAAACTAAAGAAACTTAAACTGATTGAACCCTAACCTAGTTAACAAAATTGTGATTGATTTTATAAACTAAAAGTTGAAGAAAACAATGACAAAATACAAATACTATAATCAAAAGTTGTTACATCAGCTTTTGATTATTCATTTAAGAGATTGCTAAGGTTAGCAATGTAGATGTCTACAATGACATAATCAAAATTGGATAGCCAAAACTTGTCACGTGATATTTTCAAACTACAAAAACTAAAAACTCTGAACAAAAGAAAATAGTTTTTCTAAAAATAGGTTTGAAACTAATAAAAACTATTTACTAGAAATAGAAAATAGTTTTTGATATTTTTTTTTGGAAAAAAACAATTTTTTAGTAAAATATTTTTCCCTAAAATATTGTTTGAAGAGAGAGAGAGAGAGAGAGAGAGAGAGAGAGAGAGAGAGAGAGAGAGAGAGAGAGAGAGAGAGAGAGAGAGAGAGAGAGAGAGAGAGCATTTTTGTATAATGATAGGTATATTTGATTGAGAATATTTAGGGTCTATTAAATTTGGTTATTGTTAAATGGTTGCTAGTTTTGGTTATCCAAAGCCCAAAATTTAATTATTTCTAAGGAGGTTGTTAAGTTTGATTATAATATTATGAGGCATATTTTGCACCAACATTGTTAACTTTAAAAATATTTTACTTTTGATTATAGCATTGTGAATACTCTAATGAAACTAACACGGAAAATTGTAGTGAAGATTATAGTGAGAAAAGCAACTAAAGTTTTGAAATTCACACCCACAAGTATTTATCGACTAATCTTATGCAACAATTTTTCCTTTTATTTTTGCACAATAATTTAGAGGCTAATCATAACTACCGTTGATAATATATCCTTAAGCCCTTTTTATTTGTTATAACAAAACACGTTCCTCCTCTGCTTCGCAAGTTTAAGCCACAATCATCAACTGTATCCGTCTAAAACAAATCACAGTAGATATCCCGTACTTAAATATTAAACCTGATAAACCAAGCAATTTGAACGTCCACATGATCGCCTTGAAACAGAACTCGATTACACGCACACCAAATTGACCACAAAACACAAACCGATTCTAGAACAACGGACTTATCTAAGGGACTTGGGGAGGGAAATGAATGCTTACAGGAATCGAATCATGCTCATGCGCGTAGAATCTAATTAAAAATAGTGAGATAGTAACTATCGAGGGTGTTCTGGGCATAGTAAATTGCGTTGGGTTCAACAATTATGGTGATTAAATGGATATTGAAGGGGAGTGTAATGAGATTTGGCTTCTAGCCTCCTAGTTGTACTCCTTAGCTTTCAAGAGGAGGTCTAGGGTTTGAGTCTATAGAGAGACGTCTTGTTAACCTACTAATTTTATGCTAACCTTATTGATGTACACAATATTGGAAAAGAGGAAGAAATTGTAATGAGTTTAGTGGTTCTACTAGCTAAGTTCCGCTAAGTTTTTTGGATTTTTGAGAGTTTTGACCTTATTCAAAAACTCGCATTTGTTAGTTTTGCGCCGAATTTTTGTGAATTATTGATTCCTTGAAAACCCCAAAAGCCGGCTTTTGGACTTTATCTTGGATTTTTTTTAAAATATTAGGGTAAAAAAAAAAATTTTGATTCCTCTCGTGAGATGAATCAATAATTTAAAAAAATTTAGTGTCAAAATAACAAAATGCTTATTTTTTTTAAGAGAAATTTATATAAATGGTCCTCCTAATTTCATTTGAATCTCATTTTCATCCTCTAAGTATCAATTACAATTTTTTTGACCTTCAGGTTTGATTTTCGTACCAAATTGGTCCAATTGATAACTTCTGTTAGCCAAACTAGACGGAAAAAATTAAATTGATGACAATTTGGACGTTGCAGTTCGTACCAAGTTTGTCTAATTGATAACGTTTGCCCTCAATCTAATTTTTTCCATTTAGTTTGGCTGACAGACGTTATCAATTGGACTAACTACGTACGAAAACCAAACTTGAAGGTTAAAAGAGTTACAATTGATACTTAGAGGACGAAAATGAGACTCGGGTGAAACTAGGAGTTTTTCTATAAATTTCCTTTTTTTAATAAAGAAGACAAACGCCTAAAAAATCCAAAAAAAATAGGGTGCGACTATTCGCAGTCCCGTATTTTTTCCTTTAGCCCAATAAAAATTTCCAACTACCGAAATATGTTTCGACAGTTAGTTACCGAAATTGAGATACATTTTCGACAGTTAGTTACCGAAATTGAGATACATTTTCAGCATCCAATTACCGAAATATATGTTTCTTGTGCATTTCTGACATGTAGTTACCGAAATATAATCTTGTTTTCAGCAGCTATTTACCGAAATGTATGTTCAGCAGTTGTTTACTGAATGTTGAACATATTTTCGACATGTAATTACCGAAATATAATTTTTGAAAATTTTTAACGGACTACGGGAGAAAATACGAGGCTGCGAATAGTCGCCCCAAAAAACAAACGGATCTTAGCCTAGGGGTTTTTTTAATGTACAGATACAGATATGGGGTCGGTGGTGATCACATTCACACGAACCTCAAGGGGGTCCAATGCAATTTTTCCAACAGAATAAATAGCCAAGAAAATGAATGTAAATCCCACAACACTTAGAACAATCGAAAACCGTCAAGACTCAAGAGCGAGGGAGCACCATCTTCTTTCCACGGGGCGACTATTCGCAGTTGCATATTTTCTCCTATAGCCCGTTAAAAATTTTCGAAAATTATATTTCGGTAACTATATGTCGAAAATATGTTCAACCTTCGGTAAACAACTGTCGAACATACATTTCGGTAAATAGCTGTTGAAAATAAGATTATATTTCGGTAACTACATGTCGAAAATGCACAAAAAACATATATTTCGGTAATTGGATGCTGAAAATGTATCTCAATTTCAGAAACTAACTGTCGAAAATGTATTTTAATTTCGGTAACTAACTGTCAAAACATATTTTGGTAATTGAAAATTTTTAATGGGCTAAGGGAAAAAATACGGGGCTGCAAATAGTCGCACCCATTTCTACTAATATTCTCCCACTCCAAACAAACATCACACGGTTGGCTACACAGTGATTTCCTCTCTCCACCTCTATCACTTCTTTACACATATCAAAGAGAGAGAGAGAGAGAGAGAGAGAGCGAGAGAAGCTGGTAATTCTTCTTTTCCTTTTTGTAAATTTTGTTGCTTATCTATTTGATCTTATGGTTTCTTTGATCATGTGATTTTTCGTGGACTTTCAGGACTCAGCACCACGATTCTTTATTGATTTTTCTTTCTATTGCTACTATTTATTACAACAAGAAAAAAAGATTTTTGCTTTCTATTGTTAATTTTATTATTGAAGTTTGTACAGATGTTTAGGGCACCGTTTTGTTTCTGGGTTTTCTCATTTGATCGCATTGAAAACCAAATGGGTAGTTCTTTTTTGTCTCGAACTATTCTTGAAATTCTTGAGTCATGGGTCTCTTATTTTGTGCGAGAATTTTCTTTTGTTTTTAACTGTTGAATTGTGGATCTAACTATTTCTTTTTGTTAGTCTTGCGTCAATTTGATAAATATCATTTGGACTGTTATCTAATTATAAATGATTGTTTTTCCTTGCTTCACTAGATTTGCCTTTCTATTTTTCCCTTTCTGTAGGGCAAAGATTGCTTTGGCAACATTACAAAAACCCATACGAATACCCAAAAGCAACAAGCCTAGAACATAAAGGAAAACAAAACAAACTAGGGCTGGATATGATTGAGAGGAGTAGCTGTAGCAGATTTTCCCCTATTCTGACCAACTGGCCAGAACATGATATCATAGGAATGAGCAATAGTTGTTTGAGTGAAGGAGAGGAGAGAGATTTGAGAGGGGTTTTACTGAAGTTTGATTTTGTGAATGGTTCAAGCTAGGGCTGGATATGTTCCAATTAAGTATGTTCTATTCCTCAACTAAGGGGAGCAGTTCAGGTTTGAGTTTGACAGGCCAAGTCAGCATGAAATTAATTGTCATATTTCACTCATTTGTAGCAAAACTCATGAAATTTAGGATGCGTTTCTTCTTGTTCTTGATTGTGGATTGTGGTTAAGACTCTGAAATTGAAGAGCTGTTTTTTTTTTTTTTGTGGTGATTTTTCTGTTCGGGTGTTCGGATATTTTTCCTTTTTTTTTTTTTTTCCTTTTGAATTGTTACTTGATGAAGAGGGCTTAATTTTGTCTTGATTCATATGTTCAAGGAAAAATATGTTCTGTGAAACAGAGATAGAAAGGGGGAAAATAGTATTGAGGTTACGTTATGCTTAGTCAGTTAGTTGTGGTCCTTTTGGAATTGTTTGAAATAGATAACTAAGTTATGGGAAGGGAATTGGTTAGTGTGGGAAATAGAGTGAACTGCACACATGATGTGTGCTACCCTTAAATTGTACTAGGTTATATTAAACCCTGAAATTCTTCTTAGTAAATTTTTCTTGGCCTGTAAGAACTCCAACCCAAAATTTCCTTCTACTCGCTAGCAGGAAAGGAAGTACTATTAAAATTTCTTAATATGCGATAGCACTAACTGGGCACTGATTATCATTCTTTCATTTTGTGTCAGGAAATGTTATGAATTACTGCAAGCTGCTATGATTTGATTCCGTTTGCCGATGCATTCTAAAGAGTGATCAGCAGAATGAAGAGAATGTGTAGTTCAACCTCAGATATTATAAGCGATCTTCCTGATAATATACTCGAAAAAATCTTGGTACTTATGCCCTTACGAGATGCAGTGAGGACAAGTGTTTTGTCAAAGAAATGGAGGGATAACTGGAGAAAGATTCCGGAACTTGCATTTGATGATAGGTCACTAGTGGATCCTTATCCGATTCTCTTTCGCCAAAGATCGCCACCAGACCAGCTCTCGATTAAAAACAGATTCTTCGCTACCATCTACCACGTCCTACTACGTCACCAGGGAGCAATACCCAAGCTCATTCTCTCTTTATCTGAACTTGAGGGTTGTTTTGAAATTGACACTTTGATAATCACTCTGTCAAGCAACGGGATCCAAGAGCTCACCGTTAAACTTTGGAAGGGTCAGCCATATAAACTGCCTCAATCCTTATATACTTGTCAACGACTGACACACTTAAATCTCCAACATTGCGTATTCAGACCCCCGACAACGTTCAAGGGATTTCGTAGGATTGTTTACCTGGAGCTTTATGAAGTCATCATCACTTCTGACGCCTTTCAGAATTTGGTTTCGAGTTGCCCGCTACTTGAAAAATTGAAATTTGAAAGTTCTGCCTGTTTTGACTATATTGGAATTGATGCTTCTAATCTCAAAGTCCTAAGCTTGACGGGGTTTTTCAAATCTCTTCGTGTCAAGAATGCACGTCATCTTACAAAATTTTCACTATATCCAAAAGCTTGCCAATTTGGAATACGAGATGCGGTTGAATGGGCTGGTCTTTTGGATGGCCTACCTGTTCTTGAGCATCTGCATATGGGTGGTCCTTATGTGTGGGTAAGATTACTCTCTCACCTTTTTTTTTTTCGTTTGTTATGCAGGCAATAGTTTCTGTGATCTCACTTGTGTTGTTTCATGAAGTTATTGGTTGCAGGCTGTTGTTTAAAAAAGAGGCTTCCTACGTTAAGGCACCTTAATGCTCTAGAGTTATCTAGTGTTTACCTTGGGGCAGCAGCTATTTTTCGAATGATTTGGTGGACGATGACCAACAACCCAAAATTACAGAAAGTAACATGTTTTTGAGATCTAGAAACTCCTAATCCATTGTCTTCCATAGGCAAATTCAACCAGCGGCAGTGAGGAAGCTGCTGTGAAAGCGTGTGAAGAGAAATTGGCCAGCTCGAAGTTCTGTCTAAAACATCTTCGAGAGGTGGAGATGCGTCTTGTATCTGATACAAAAATTGAATTACACTTCATGAAGCTTCTGTTAGCCAAATCCCGAGTATTGGAGAGCATGGTTGTGAAAGCCAAATCCAGCTAAAGTTTCTGATGGAGGATTGAGCATCTTGAAAGAGTTATCACAATTTCAGCGTTTGTCTCCAAATGCAAAAATCACGTATAGAGATCCAAATGAATGAAAAGCAGGTTTAGTTTATGGATGATACCCGTTTGGACCATCTCAATTATGTCATTGCAATGAGGATTGTACGTAGATCTCATGCGAAATTTGTTGGCTTTACTCTCATTCTAAAGCGTCTAGCCAACTTCTATGAATGACGCAATTGGTTTTGATGGAATCGGTTTTTTTAAGGCTTTCGGATATGCAAAAATAGTGACATGGGCGTTCTTTCCCTTTCGAGAATATCCACTTTTTCGGGGTATGTGAGATATATACTTTTCTTTTGCTGGTTGTAAATTGATGAGGCATGGTATTAACAGGCTAGTGATTTTGCCACACCCTTATTTGTTAATGCCACACCCTGCAAGTGTATTTTTTGCAGGGTGTGTCATTAACAAAAAAGAGTGTGACAAAATCATTTCCCTATTAACATTGTGTATTTAGCAGGATAATGATATTACTACCAAACAATATTTTCTAATCATTGGCTTCTCTCTCTCCCTATTCTCTATGAAACTACCACTTTTGTATACCCACACATATAGTTTCACTCCCTCTACGGGCACCAGCATGTAGTATACGATGTGCAGATTTTTTATCTCAGCTGTTCGATTGTGTTTTCAATGATTCGGATTCAAGGACAAATTATGATTGGTAATCCGGACCATTGAAAACACAATTCAACGGCTTAGATCAAAAGTCCGCATTTAACATATATGCAGACGCTCTTAGTAGAAGGGCCTTACCGTGCGGGACTCCCCTTTTCCGATCGAATTGCTACGATCCGAGCCGCTCAATGTGTTCAGAACGTGATTTTAAGGGTACCCGCGAGAAATCAGCAAAAAAAAATGATCAAGAAGGGTTTCATTCGAGCAGTTTTTTACTGAACCGTTCAATAAAAAACTGTTCGGATCAAGCCCTTCCCGATCATTTTTTTTGCTGATTTCTCGCAGGTACCCTTAAAATCACGTTCTGATCATTTTAAGCGGCTCGGATAGTCGCAATTCGCTCGGGAAAGGTGGTGTGTGTGTGTATGTATATATATATATATATATATATATATATATATGCAAATATAAATGTGTATAAGTTATATATTTAAACTTTAAACAATTATAACTACTTTTTAACATATCCGATTTTGAAACAATTTTTGAAACCTAGCGGACGAGATCTAACAAATAAGATCTATAGTGTGTTAAATGATGTACACGTAAAAATAGTTATTTTCAATTACATCTGTGTGTGTGACATATAGTTCGAACTTTATGGAGAACTCGCGTGCCCGTAGCAACTTCTTGTGGCTGTTTTATCAACAAAAAAAAAAACTTGTTGTGGCTGCCAGCCTGCCACATTAAGCGCCAAACAAATAACGTCGTTTTTTTTTTAGGGTGGGATGGGAAAGTTCTACACAAATAATCCGAGCTGTTAATTGACTTTAACATAATAATTTGGATGGCTCATTTAAAAATCTGCTCAATTGAATGATTATAATTAGTTAATCCAATCTTCTAATTGTTTCTAGAAAATGATATTGGCACTCTTAAAATTGATGCAGGCACTCCAAAATCAGTGTAATTTCAAAATTTTAGGATCCCTATATATATATATATATGGCCCAAAAAAAATTTGCACTAGCCTCCTTTATACAAAATAGGCCCAATTGAAATTTAGGAGCCACAAAATAGCCCCAAATTGTGGAATTACTCATTAGAAATACTAAGGTATTAAAAAAAAAATAAGGGACGGTAGGAAGATATATTGCACGGCCAATCAAAAAAAGAAGAAGAAAGAAACGCAGCAAGCTGCAAACGCTTCATGCTTCACGCTTGAGGAGTCGAAGGGAAGGGAAGACAACGACCGACGACCATAGACGGCAAATACTTGCATACGGAATTTCTTAAGGCCTCATTCAAGAGATTCGCTTCTGGTCTCTAAAACTTATGAGCCGGCCCTGCTCACAAACGGCTGGAAGACTAGCAACCAAGCTTCCACACGCCGCCGTAAGCTACCATATCGAAGTCACCCACCTCCATCAAGCAACAACAGAACAACAACGCTACCCAACATTGCCACACCACAGATCTGGTATCACCCAGATCGACGGCCACCGCGAGGTCCTCACCTTGTTGTTAGGCCCGAACCGATTACACCCAGCAACACAATCGGCGGAAGATCTCGCGGCACGCCTCCACCTGCCACCGCCGCGCCTAGTCGTTAGGACAAATCGTATACCCCAAAAGTGGTACCCGGCAGGCGAACGACGGAAGAGAGGAAATGCAAGCAGGAACGGCAAGCAAAAGACAGAGAGCAACATGCGTGGTTTGGGATAGGGGAGACAAAAAGGAGGGGAAAGGGAGAGGGAGAGAAAGCAGAGAGGAGAAGAAAGGCTGTAACAACCCGGATTTTAGGCCATATTTTTTTTTTCCTAATTAACCCGTCATCTTTACTATTAATAATTAGTACTAATATAATTCTTTTCCTTAATAGATATATATCAAAATAATTATCTTATCTAATTATCCCTTTTTATTTATTTTCTTTAAATTTGCATGCAAGTATACAACTCCTTCCATCTCTCCTACTCCTACTCAATCTCTACCTCCTCCCCAATCCTATTTTTCGTCCATATTCCATCCATCTCAAAGCCGAGAGTTAAAATCCTATTAAAACTCAAACTTATCATCCTCTTCCAAATTACCCTATATATATCCCATTAATCCGACCCTAGGGTACACCACGAAATTTCCCATGCTCTACCAGTCCAGAAGAAAGAGAGAAACCAGAGAAAATCAAGCTCCAATCCATGGAGTTTTAGAGAGAGAAAGAAAGAGAAAGAAAAGTGGGTTTCCTAGTTCCACCCAATTGAAACCCAAATTGATCGATCCAATCATCTTCTACAACTCCTAGCATCACCAAGCAAGCATCAATTCAGTCCCAAGGCCTTCCAATCGCCAAAACCGAAGTCTTCTTTCCCGAAAGTTCAAGATTCGTTTTAAATCGATTCGATCCAAACCGAGGTATTATAATCTATCCCAAACACTCCTCTAAGTATATTCAATATTTTTAAGCATAACCCTATGCCCCTTATGGTCCCATGCATCGAAAACCGTGAGAAAAACGAAGAAAACCGAAATCTGGACAGCACCTCGCGGCCGCAACCTATGGGCCGCAAACACCAGGCCGAACCTCGCGGCCGGATGCTAACCCAGTCAGACCTTGCGGTGGGTTCTGTTTTGTTCCGAATCGATTTTTCGACATCCCGAACATCGTTTTCGACCCCCGATCTATTTTTCCTAGACTTCTAACACCTCAAAGATCATAACTTGTTAATTTCATATTTTTTTTATTTTATTATCTATTTATTAATTACTTATTTGATTTCATGTTTGCAAACGAAAAATCCATACGACCTTCTAAACTATTTTATAAATTCCCGTGCTATTTTTTTTAGATTCTTTACATCCCAAAGATGATATGTTGTTAGCCTCAACATATTTTATTTATTAAATAATTTATTACCCATTTATTTTACTTTTGACAACTTTAAAAATTATTTTTATTTTAAAATTAATCTCACGACCCTCCGGGTTCGATTTTGACACTCAATCCCTCTGTATAGAATCATAGGAATCTTTTTAAAGGTCATACTAATTGTTTCTAATATTATTATTTATTTATTGTGTTTATTATGATCATTAATCAATTGGTTTTCCTAATTAAAAATTTATACAAGCCTAGATTATATTCTTTTATTTAAAACTTTTATTTAATAAAAGTTCCTTACTTTATTAATAACTTATTGATCATACAGGACTAAGGGCAACGGCCCATTCATAAAAGGTTACGTGATTTTACGCGTATTGTTTATTTCAATTATTATTTTGATTGTCTGTTTATTATTTCAACTTCTGATTGATATGCTAGATTGGACCCTAGAGACATGGGGTGGTATGCGAAATAGAAATCACCTAGACGATGCTAAGTAATGGATGAATTGGAAAGTTTTCTTTTTAGAAGATGCCTGCAGGCGGATTGTGTGATGTGATTTGAAACTGGCGGGTTGTCCAGTAATGATAAAACCTGGCAAAGTAAGCCCAGTGATGTTTTGCGTTGATAAAACCTGGCGGAGGTCCAGCGATATTTTGTGACAGTAAAACCTGGCGGTGGTCCAGTGATATTTTCTGATGATAAAACCTGGCGGTGGTCCAGTGATAAATTTTGATGATAAAACCTGGCAAAGTAAGCCCAGTGATGTTTTGCGTTGATAAAACCTGGCGGAGGTCCAGCGATATTTTGTGACAGTAAAACCTGGCGGTGGTCCAGTGATGTTTTGCAATGATAAAACCTAGCGGAGGTCTAGCGATATTTTGTGACAGTAAAACCTGGCGGGTAGTCCAGAGACGTTTTTTGTTGATAAAACCTGGCAAAGTAAGCCAAGTGATGTTTTGCGTTGATAAAACTTGGCGGAGGTCCAGCGATATTTTGTGACAGTAAAACCTGGCGGTGGTCCAGTGATGTTTTGCAATGATAAAACCTAGCGGAGGTCTAGCGATATTTTGTGACAGTAAAACCTGGCGGGTAGTCCAGAGACGTTTTCTGTTGATAAAACCTGGCGGTGGTCCAGTGATGTTTTGAAATGATAAAACCTAGCGGAGGTCTAGCGATATTTTGTGACAGTAAAACCTGGCGGTGGTCCAGTGATGTTTTGCGATGATAAAACCTAGCGGAGGTCTAGCGATATTTTGTGACAGTAAAACCTGGCGGGTAGTCCAGAGACGTTTTCTGTTGATAAAACCTGGCGGTGGTCCAGTGATGTTTTGCAATGATAAAACCTAGCGGAGGTCTAGCGATATTTTGTGACAGTAAAACCTGGCGGGTAGTCCAGAGACGTTTTCTGTTGATAGAACCTGGCGGTGGTCCAGTGATGTCTTGTGACGATAAAACCTGGCAAAGTAAGCCCAGTGATGTTTTGTGACGATAAAACCTGGCAGGTGATCCAGCGATATTTTGATGATAAAACCTGACAGGTGGTTCAGTGATGTTTTGGGATGATAGAACTGGCGGGAGTCCAATAGTAATTTTGATATGGTGATTAAGATAGGCAAATCCTAGTTATGGTCTGGGCGTGACTAGTTTTCTCTCGTTGTTAGGCTATTGTACAGAAATGAATAAATTCATGTGTGATACTTCTATTTTACTTTTCTGCATTGATAATATATTATTACCTGCTAGCTGTAAAGTAAGAGGGGTGGTTGGGTTGGATTATTCTACTGGGTGATTTATCACTCACGGATACGACTGTATCCTGGTAAATCGATTGCTTCGGCGATCAATTTGCCAGAGGGCGCAGGATTTTGTGAACATATATTCTTAAGGATAAGACTTATATTCTTAAGGATAAGACTTACGAGATTCTTTTTTCCATATAACTACCGCTGCCTTGATTCGTCAAAGGACGATCACCACAACCATATCAGAACCTGAAACAGCACCTCGATGACAAAAGAGAAGCCGAGAGAAAGGAAAAAGAGAAAAAATATATTGAAATTCTCAGATCTCAGATATGAGAATGAAGGGTTATTGAAAGTGAAAAAAGTGGCCATCACTTGGATTGACGGAAAACATCCATCAAGGGTAAAGGCATACCCTCCCGCCGCCGCTTTAGGGTGGTGGTAACCCTAGGAGAAGGTAGGGCCGACTCATTAGTTTTAGAGGCCAGAAGCGAACCTCTTGAATGAGGCCTTAAGGAATTCCGTATGCAAGTATTTGCCGTCCATGGTCGTCGATCGTTGTTTCCCCTTCCCTTTGATTCTTCAAGCGTGAAGCATGAAGCGTTTGCAGCTTGCTGCGTTTCTTTCTTCTTCTTTTTTTCGGCTGCGCAATATATCTTCCTGCCGTCCCCTTAATTTATTTTTTTAACGCCTGTTTCTAATGAGTAATTCCACCATTTGGAGCTATTTTGTAGCTCGTAAATTTCAATTGGGCCTATTTTGTGTAAAGGATACTAGTGCAAAAAAATTTTGGGCAATATATAGAGATATATAGGGATCCTAAAATTTTGGATGTAGAGATTCGTAAATTATTTCATATACTTTAATCGTTTGAATATTTGGAATACTATATTTTGAGGTTATATTGATGTTTGGAAGTGTTGGTACCATGTCAGGTTCGTTTCGGTGTCCGTTAAAAAAATTCTTTTTTCTGCCCTGCATGAACCGGTACATGGTGTCCAGAAGTTGTGTCTTCTGACAGTTTGAAGGTTCATGAACCGGTACAGCTTTTACCCGTACCGGTACATGCTCTGTTTTCTGCACTTTTTCAGCACGCTTTTTGGACCACTATAAATACTCCTTTTTGTCATTTTCCACACCATTTGGCCACGAAAATAGATCTAGAAACCCCCTCTCACCTACCCAACTCCAATCTCACCCAAGATCCTTGATTTTAAGTTCAAATCTTCAAGATCCAAGGGTTTTCTCCCTCAAATTCGCATGATTCTTGCATTTGGTGAACAATGGGTAAGTCTTGTGTTCTTACTCACACTTTTAGGCTCTCAATCACGTTTTTCTCTCTCTCCTCTCAATCACTTGTTGATCCTTACTTGTTTATCTTGTTTTTGGGTTTCATTTACCCTAGATCTTGTAGCAAAACATGGGAGGAGCTTGTTCTTGGAAGATTAGGGCAAAATCCACTTGGTGGACTTAGGGTTTTGCTCAAAACCCATTGTGGTAGGGATTTCTTACTCTTGTTATGCGTTAGTGTGATGTTTATGTACCTAGATCGTGCTTTGTTTCGTGCTTGAGGTTGGGTTTTGTGCTTCTATCAAATCTGAAAAATTTTTCCCGTTTTTGGGTTTCAGCCCAACTTTGAACGGCCATAACTCCTTCATCCGATGTCCGTTTCATGCAAGTTTTATGTCGATTCGAAGGTCTTGAAGTCAGCTTTCATTTGCCACCGGAATCACCTTAGAACTCTTAGTACATTGAAAGTTATGACCATTCGAATAGAGGTGTGTCAGTCTGCCCATGTTTGTCGGCCATTCCTAAGTTGTTTTCGTCCCGTGCTATGACTCCCCTCATGATTACGATATGTTTAAGTCACTCTCGAGTATGATTGCTTGTGTCCTGATGATTCGTTATTCGATCGTGTCCCTTAGCACTCGTTAGAGTATAATATTAGCATTGTTGGCTGGAGAACATACCGCGAGATCAATAGGAGTACCGTGGACGACAATGGGTAATGTGGTGAGTGTTATGAGTGGGCATGAGCTTGTCCAGTGGTTCGATGAGCAGTATTGGGACTCGCATCCTCGTGCCTTGTCTTGTTGAGCTCTCTTGGTTCCTTTGGCACTCGTTCTATATGATTTCTGTTTAGAACCTAGTAGGTGGTGTATCGCGAAGTCTTTGTGAGTTCGGTATGTGGCATAGGGTGTCGTGATGGATTTAGAGGACTAACGTGGTCTTAAACTAGGTGTCAATGTACAATGGAGTGTGTTTATAAGTTTGTAATCCTTTGGGTGTTGATAAATGAAAGAATGCGAACTTGATAAATGTTATCTTTTGAATCTGGATTGGTATTGCTTGTGTGTATGTATGAGTTGATAATTGTGATCTGAGGGTCCTGCAACGCAAGGTGTGGAAATGCGGTGACTCTAGAGGGCCCGTTACGCAAGGTGTGGTGAGAACGGAAACCCGGGTAGAAGGAGAGAATTCCTGTAACGCAAGGTGTGGGATTACAGTTGAATGTCTCTCCTGATGAAAGAAGTTATGATTGATTGTGGAAGTTGTCGTTGTTGTTTAGGCTGTGATGTGCCTGAGATTGTAACTGTTGAAAAAGCGAATAAACCTTGATTTCATCAAAGTTTTCAAAAAGGAAGGAACTTGGATTTTGAAAAAGGATTTTTATGAAAATCCTCCGGCTATTCTTGAGCGAATCAACGGTTTCCGGTATTTGGGCACAAATCAACGGACTCCGGCTATTCAAGCTCGACTCAACGGAGCTTGACCCATAAAGGTCGAGAGTTTTCTCGAAATTATTTTGGTAACCAAAAAGGAATGTTTTATGAAAATGGGCTGAATAACGAATGATAAGAAATGAGGAAGGATTTGTGGTGTTCTTGAGGAGTCCTTAATTGGCTTGTGAGTTGTTGGAAGCTATTTAGATTGATGTGTGCCTAATGCTATCCCTAGTTTAACTTATGAATGGTTAAGGATGCCTTTAAGACGTATAGAGCTCCGTATTCATGGTTCGTTGGTTAATTGTGGTGTCCTTTGGTATCTTATATCCGTTATTTGGAATTCATTCATTCTACGTGCATACCTCATCGCATTTTCATATAGCTTGTGTAAAGATTTCTCTACTGGGCTAGTGTAGCTCAGCAAAATCCTTCTTTTCAGGTTCAAATGCGGGGCAATAGCTTGCATAGCATCTTGTGCACAATGTGGAAGACATTTTGGAAGCTAACTTCTTTTGTCACTTGATTTTTCTTTGTAATGATTACACCTTGGTTAAGTAGGACTTTGTAACTAAAAACCTTGAAATTATTTTGACTAAACTGTTGTAAATTTTAAAGAAAACTAGTTTGCACTTGTACAATTTGTAAATTTGGGCCGTGGAGCTAGAGTTGTAATTCTCTAAACTTTGAGACCTTGTTTGTAATTTAATTTGATGGGAAATTCTTTTGGGGTATTTCTTATGTTATGCGAGGATCTTTATTCGAAAAGGTTTATTATTTATGTTGAAAATCGAGGGCGTGACATTGGAAGCCCTTGTTTTTAACTTTTTTGAGGGGCCGGAAGCGCAGGCTTCCTCTGCCTTGGCCATAAGCCAGCCCTGGGAGAAGGGAGGGTAAGAAATAGAGAAGGCGCGGTTAGGGTTTTTTTCCCTCAGAGAGAACCTCTAGGTCCTCTACTTCACTCACCAAGTGATAATTAATCATGTATTATTTTGCTAACTTCATTCATTGTGAGAGTGCATGTTTGTCCTACATGGAAATTGAAACGGATACTCAATTTTGAGTTCACTCACTCAAAAGTAAAACCCTATGTGATGCATGTTGAACTGTATAAAACCATTGTATCTTGGGAGACATCTGCCAATTAATACCTTTCTCATCACTCAGGAGGTGACAAATCTGTTTTAAGAACACCGCATAAAATATGGGCCTTTGTCTGGTGGTGTAAGAATTCTATTCTTGAATAGATTACTATTTTCCCTCTATTTTTTGTATTTCTCGCAATCATGTTATTAGAAACATGGGCCTCCTGGTTTTAGGATTCTATTTGAGTGAAGTCACTCGGAATTCGAAAATGATGTTGCTATTCGTCTTAGGGTGGATTTGGTTTAATACGTCAAAATGAGTTTTTTTTTTTTTCATATTTGATAATTTTGTGTCAAAACTTTGTTACTTATTGATTCGTCGCATCGAGAGGAATCGAAAAAGTAAAAAAAACTTTGATCGAAACTCATAATTTTTTTAAAAAGTCAAAAATAAGTCAAAAGTTCGAAAAATTATGAATTTCGATTACAATTTTTTATTTTTCCGATTCCTCTTGACAGTCCGAATTTTAAAGAGAGAAAAATTGGACGGCTAGGGTGCGTGCTGGATGCCGCCATATGGAATCCGCTCGGCACCAAAAAAATTCTCCTACTTTTTTATGTTTATGGTCAGCATTTTGAATGAAAAATTTGAACGATTTTTTGTTGGAACGAAAAAAAAAAAAGTAACTCTAATCATACATTTACATTCGAGAAAAATTCAAAAAAACCCCTGAACTTTGAACCCAATGTCAAATAGGCACCTGAATTTAAATAAACTTCAATTGAACACCTGAACTTTTAATCCGTTATTCAATTTACCCCCTGCCGTCTCAATCCGCGACTTTCCTAACGGCAACCGCTGAGCTGGACACTAACAGACGTTATACACATGACTGGGCTCAAATGGGAGGGAAATGGGATGAGTCATAGGTTTTTTGGAGGGAAAATCCAAAACCCAAGAAAATTTCCGCCCTTTTTAGATCTGATTCCTCTGCCTTAAAACAGAGCATGTGGTCCTCACCCCCAATATTCTCTTCCGTAGCTTCAAATTCTCCATTCCTTACCATTTCCAAAAATCGTCCAAACTCACACGATGAACACCACTGGTAGTACTAACAAGAGCTCCCAAAATGCTGAGGACAAACTGTGCATCCATTGCGGAACCCATAAGGTGATTCGCACCAGTGGTGTTTGGGGAAAGGGATTTTTTGTGTGTGGTAAAGACAGATTTTTCTTGTGTTTGGGGAATGAGAATTTTTTTTTTTTTTTGGGGGGTGGGGGGGTGGGAACTTTCTGGAGGAACAAGAAGGTTTTATGTGAGTGACGAAATGAGAGCTTTGCTCTCGGCCTTTTGGCTTGGGATGAAAGGTGAGATGTTTGGTTTTAGAATGAGAGAAGCAGAGATTTGGCTCCCTTTTTTTTTTTTCTTTCAGATCCCCCAAACATGCAACAAGAGCTGCATTTACAGGAAAGGAAAACAACAAATAAAATAAAATGAGGCCTAGGGCCAATGAATTTGCGTGGCCCATGTGGTGCCTGAAGGATGATAACCAACTTCAAGAACCAATTAACCCCAGCTCAGCGGTTGCCGTTAGGAAAGTCATGAATTGAGACGGCAGGGGGTAAATTGAATAACGGAGTAGAAGTTTAGGTGTTCAATTGAAGTTTATTTAAGTTCAGGTGCCTATTTGACATTGGGTTCAAAGTTCAGGGGTTTTTTTGAATTTTTCCCTTTACATCCATCTCATTAACTGTAATTCTACCAGTGAACTCAAAAAAGTTAATTGAAAAATAATCAATTGTGTGGATCCTTTGTGGGCCCCACACATGATGGGTCCCTTATCGGTACATTTCAAGTAACCCTAGCATAAATGTGTTTTTTACTAGTGTGGGGACATACATTTGGTCGTAGACCCCACCAAAATGAGTGAAGTTGAAGTGTCCCGAAGCATCACGTGGATTAAATAGACCATCTTGAAATTTTTTAAAAAATCCTAAATTTACAACTCAATGTCTCATAAACCCCTTGAGTTTCTTTTATATCAGTTAAACACTTCACCTAAATCAAACACACACCCTGATGAGGATATTTTTTAGGCATTTACTGTCGAGCGTTGTTCTTTCGACACGTGTCAAGAGGTGACCTGCTCGGTCGGACAGCCGTCGCTCGGTCATATTCAAGTCGCTCGGTCAGATTCCTCCAACCTTGCTGGGACGACAGGATAAGCACTGACTGGGTCAGTACGGTTACACCCGCCGGTATCCTCGGACGTGAGGGGGGCAACCCCACGTCCCCTGGATTCCTGGACTACGGAGCCATGACTCCCACGTCCACCACTCACTCCAGTTCGGACGGGAGTCCCCCCACCTCGGGGGACTTCAACCGTCGTCGTGGCCCACGATCTACCACCTTCGTGCCCCTCGCAGGGACACGAACCACCTCGCCTATAAATGGGCAGCTCGTCCATGGGTTTACGGTACGTACTCTACACGATATACACAGAGCACATAGAATTCTACCCGGACATACTCTTACTAACTTAGCCATCGGAGGGTCCCCGACTGGCAACACCCCCAGTCCCCGGACGCTGTTTTGCAGGAACTCCTTGAATCGGATTGACCGTCCAGTTTCAGACACCAACAGTTTGGCGCCGTCTGTGGGAAGCGACGAGTTTCCTACTTCATAAATTCAACTGTTTCAAAACTCCATAGAATGGTCAACACGAGAGCCGGAAGCCAACGAAACAGCCCAGATGGAGAAGACCGTGGTAACCCTCTCCAGGAGCAGGTTAATCAACTTACTCAGATGGTTAATCAGCTCCGGGAGCAGAACGCGGAGCTTCTCCAACGCCTCCCTCAACCAACTCCCCCGGACGAAGAGCGGGAGGCGAGCGGAGATTCACCAGAGATTCAGGGCACCCACCATGGTGGGGACCCCTCCGACACAGCTGATCATCGCCAGTCCACGGCGGCTGGCGATAATAGCTTTGTCGCCCTCCGACACAGGAATGCTCCCAACTCTGGGTCATCATTGGCTCAGGGGGCTGCGTTCAAAGAACTGCAGGAGAAGATGGACCAGGTGCTGAAGCAGGTTAACGATCGAGGATCCAGGACTGTGGAGAATCGGGTTCAGAAGACCAATCTCCCTTTCACGGCCGAAGTCACTATTTACCCACTCCCTCAAAAGTTCAGGCTCCCATCGCTTGAGCCTTTTGATGGATTGGGCGACCCGCTCGACCATCTGGAGACATACAAGGCCTTCATGACGTTGCACGCTTGTCCGGACCAGATCATGTGTCGAGCCTTCCCCACTACTTTGAAAGGCTCGGCAGAGTTTGGTTTGGGAAGCTCAAACCTGGCTCAATTGGGACGTTCGACGAATTGAGCAAGCTATTCATTGAGCATTTCTACAGCGGACGGCGTCAGCACAGACCAGCTACCTACCTTCTCAACATCAAGCAGAAGGAAGGAGAATCGCTCCGCGATTACCTTAAGCGCTTCAACAACGAGGTGCTCCTAATCGACGAAGTAGACGACAAAGTGGCTCTCACCACCTTTATTGGTGGGCTCCAGCCTACCAAATTCTTCGAATCTGTCTCGGAGAAGCCGCCGTCTAGCATGGCGGAGTTAATGAACAAGGCTCAGAAGCACATCAACGCCGAAGAGGCGATGGCCGCTCGACGTCACTCGGATGAAGCATCAGGTAGTGGTAAACGGAGGCATGAAGCGGAGCATTCCAAACCCCAGAAGGAGGCCAAGCCGGAGAAGAAGTCGAGAGGGGAGGATCGTCCACGTGTTCGAGGACGTTTCGAACGGTTCACACCGCTAAACGCAACGCCCGAGCAGGTGCTGGTTCACTTGATCAACGATCCAGAGCTTCGTTGGCCAAAAGTAATGAAACCAGGGGTCCCTAGAGACCGAAGCAAGTATTGTCGCTTCCACAGGGATCATGGACACGACACCTCCGACTGCATTGAGCTCAAGAAACAGATTGAGAATCTGATCCAGCGCGGGCGCTTGCGGAGGTTCCTTCAAGACAAGCCTGAGCCATCCGCTCAGCCCCAGCACCAGGACAGGCGGGAAGACCGTAACCCTCGCACTAATCCGGAACCCCGCAGAGCACTTGGAGAAATCCACACTATCTCTGGTGGGTATGCCGGGGGTGGCGAGTCCAATACTTCCAGACGTGCCCACGCCCGCAGGTTGCGATCGACAGAGATCCTCCACGC
Organism: Rhododendron griersonianum; assembly: GCA_018127125.1. Classification (NCBI taxonomy): domain Eukaryota; kingdom Viridiplantae; phylum Streptophyta; class Magnoliopsida; order Ericales; family Ericaceae; genus Rhododendron; species Rhododendron griersonianum. The sequence continues at coordinate 10,749,013 of CM030799.1, read as the reverse complement.
AGAGAGGCCTTGGAAGGAAAGGAGAATGGAAGAGCAAACCATCAGTTTTCATGCCAGCGACTCCACAGGCGTCCAACACCCTCACGATGATCCACTAGTGATCACCGTCACTATTGGAAACTTCAAAACCAGCAGGGTCCTTGTTGATAATGGAAGCTCTGCAGATATCCTTTTTTCCGGGGCCTTCCATCAAATGGGGATCCCAAAGGACAAACTGCAGCTTGTCCGGTCCCCGTTGGTGGGTTTCTCCGGCGAAAAGGTTCAACCCATGGGGACGATTGATCTCCCAGTCACCATGGGGGCTGAGCCTTGCCAGATCGTGAAAATGGTCAAGTTCCTCGTTGTGGATTGCCCCTCCGCTTATAACGCAATTCTTGGGCGCGCGGCCCTCAATAGCATGAAGGCGGTTACCTCCACGTACCATCTAGTGATCAAGTTCCCAACCGAGAACGGTGTGGGGTCTCAGAAGGGAGATCAAGCCTCAGCACGAGAATGCTACGTCGCCACCCTTAAAGAGAAACGATCACAAGAAACCTTCGTGGTAGATGCCCTCGAAGTGCGCGACGGGAAGGAGGAAATTCACGCGGAACAAGTAGAAAAGCTGGACAAGGCAGACATAGGAGAAGGCCGGTGTCTTCAGATTGGCTCGCTGCTCCCCACTCAACTAAGGGAGCAGTTGGTCACTTTCCTGAAAGATAACAAGGACGTCTTCGCCTGGTCTCATGCGGACCTGACAGGGATCGATCCCGAGATAATGACCCACCACCTGAACGTGGATCCTACCTTCAAGCCTGTAAAACAAAAACCGAGAATCTTCGGAAAAGAGAGAAGCGATGCCATCCTCGAGGAAATTCAGAAGCTGATCGATGCTGGATTCGTCCAGGAGGTGCAATATCCTCACTGGCTGGCCAACGTAGTGCTAGTCAAAAAGGCGAATGGCAACTGGCGCATGTGTGTGGACTTTAAAGACTTGAACAAAGCTTGCCCGAAGGACAGCTACCCACTCCCCAGGATTGACCAGCTGGTTGATTCAACAGCGGGGCATGAACTCTTGAGTTTCATGGACGCTTTCTCTGGGTACAATCAGATCCTGATGCATCCGGCCGACCGAGAAGGTACGTCTTTCATAACCGAGCGAGGGCTATTCTGTTACCGGGTTATGCCGTTCGGACTAAAGAATGCAGGAGCAACCTACCAACGGTTGGTTAACCAGATGTTCGCCGGGCAAATCGGCCGGAATATGGAGGTATACGTAGATGACATGCTTACTAAGAGCAAGTCAGCCTGCGATCACCCAACCAACTTGGCTGAAACCTTCCAAATCCTCAGAAAATTTGGCATGAAGCTTAATCCAACCAAGTGCGCATTCGGTGTAGGAGCAGGAAAATTCCTTGGATTCATGATTAGCCAGAGAGGAATCGAAGCCAATCCCGAGAAAGTTCAAGCAGTGATCAACATGCAGGCACCAAGAACGATCAAAGAGGTTCAATGCCTTACCGGGCGAGTAGCAGCGCTCAACCGATTCGTCAGTCGGTCGACGGACAAGTGCCTCCCCTTCTTCAAAACTCTGCGGAAAGCTTTCGAGTGGACCAACGAATGCGAAGAAGCGTTTGCGCACCTAAAAGCTTACCTCAGCTCTCCCCCCTTACTCTCCCGGGCCATTTCAGGAGAGCAGCTTTACCTATACTTGGCAGTCTCCCCAAACGCAGTCAGTTCAGCCCTACTCAGAGAAGAGCGAGGTATTCAGAAGCCAGTTTTCTATGTTAGCAGAGCTTTCCGCGGCCCTATGAGGTATCCACTCATTGAACAACTAGCTTTTGCTTTGGTTATCTCGGCGAGACGCTTGCGTCCTTATTTTTGCTCACACACCATTGTGGTGCTGACCGACCGACCGCTAAAGCAAGTGCTTCAAAAGCCTGAGTTGTCCGGCCGACTCATCCAGTGGTCTATCGAGCTCAGTGAGTTCGATATTGTTTACCAACCGCGCAAGGCAAGGAAGGGACAGATCATGGCAGACTTCCTGGCAGAATTCACTAACCCTTTACAGGATAAAGATGGTGTGGTCAAAACAAAGGATCAAGACGTGGTATGCTGGACAGTCTACGCAGACGGCTCGTCCAACAAATCCGCAAGCGGCGCTGGGATTGTGCTTATCTCCCTATTCGGTGAGCAGATGGAGTATGCGCTACGGTTCGGATTCAACGCAACCAACAACGAGGCCGAGTACGAAGCAGTCGCTGTCGGGTTGCTACTATGCTCACAGATGGGAGCTAAAGTGGTCAAAGTCCTTAGCGACTCCCAGTTAGTGATCCATCAGTCCAACGGGGAAGGCGAGGCCAAAAACGAGAAGATGAAGAAGTACTCGGAGCTAGTCGCCAAGATCAGAACAACCTTCGAGAAAGTGACGTTCTTACAGGTCCCACGTGAAGAAAACCAAAAGGCGGACTCCTTGGCTCGCCTGGCAAGTGCTCCTGACGAACACCTGGGGCCCATGACTGCTCTCCAGTACCTTGCAGAACCAAGTATCAATGACCAAAAACCCGAGGAGGTCCAGGTTATCCATTCCCATGCAGAATGGGCGGAATCCATCATTAAATTCCTCCAGAATGGGGAACTTCCCCCGGACAGAAGGGAAGCGAAGAAGCTCAGGTACCGGTCAGCAAGATACCTCCTCCAGGATGGCACCCTCTACAAAAGAGGCTACAGCTACCCTTATCTCAGGTGTGTCTCAGATGTGGAGGGCCAATTCATTCTGAGGGAGATTCATGAAGGAATCTGCGGCAACCATTCCGGGGGCCGAGCGCTGGTATTCAAAGCACTCCGAGCGGGCTATTATTGGCCCACCATGAAGGCCGACTCCAACAACTTCGTGCGCCGATGCGACAAATGTCAACGCTTCGCCAACATTCCCCATCAGCCTCCAGAGCCGCTCACGCCCATCGATAACCCTTGGCCGTTCGCGCAATGGGGGATCGACATCATTGGCCCCTTCAAGTTGGGGCCAGGGCAGCACAAGTTTGCCATAGTCGCTATCGACTATTTCACTAAGTGGGTGGAGGCAAAGCCGCTCGCCAAAATCACTCAAGAGGCAGCAAGAGATTTCGTCTGGAAGCACATTGTTTGCAGGTTCGGAATTCCCAATGCCATCGTCTCGGACAACGGCAAGCAATTCGATAATGAGATGATGCGAGATTTCTGGGAGCAGTTCAACACCAAATGCAAATACGCAACTCCTGGTCACCCTCAAGCCAATGGGCAGGCGGAAGTCACCAACCCCACCCTTCTTGGCATCATCAAAACCAGGCTGGACGACGCCAAAGGGTTATGGGCAGGAATGTTACCAAGCACCCTCTGGGCATACCACACCATTGTGCGTACTCCGACGGGACAAACTCCCTTCCAGATGGCCTTTGGCTCTGAAGCGGTTATCCCAGTTGAGGTCGCTATCCCAAGCTACAGGGTTCAACACTACAATGCAGAGCAGAACGAGAGGGCCCTCAGCCTAAACCTCGACTTGCTCGAGGAAACCAGGCGAGCGGCCGCAGTCAGAGTGGCCGCATACCAACAGAAGGCGAAGCTTTACTTCGACAAGAAGGTCAAACATAGAGCTTTCCAAGTTGGTGATCTAGTCTTAAAGAAGGTGCTGGAGAAGAAGAAGCTAGGTAAGCTGAATCCAAAGTGGGAAGGCCCGTTCCAGGTCCAAAAAGTCATCAAGTCCGGGGTATACCAACTGGTCACCATGTCTGGTTGGAAACTCCCTCACCCGTGGAACGCGGACAATCTGAAAATTTATTACCAGTAAATTCCAAGTTACTTTTCTTTAAATTTGTTTCTCGACCCTCGTACAGTTGGGTCTAGTGTTGTTCTTTTTCTAGGCTATACGCCTATCCCTATCCCATTCGATGAGTTTCTAGACGATCGATTTGTAATCTCTCTTTTAATCATCAATGGGAATATCCTTGTCTTTTCTTTTCGAAAGATGGTCTTAACAACTTTTCGAACAATGATTGTCCCGGGAAACCACGAATTAGTATAGCGACCCGAAGAGACTAACATGGCCCTCTTCGGTCGGTCAGCGAGTTAACACGCTCTCCTGACAGGACGGCACTCGTCTATAAATAAAACGATTTGAAGAGACTAACATGGCCCTCTTCGGTCGGTCAGCGAGTTAACACGCTCTCCTGACAGGACGGCACTCGTCTATAAATAAAACGATTTGAAGAGACTAACATGGCCCTCTTCGGTCGATCAGCGAGTTAACACGCTCTCCTGACAGGACGGCACTCGTCTATAAATAAAACGATTTGAAGAGACTAACATGGCCCTCTTCGGTCGGTCAGCGAGTTAACATGCTCTCCTGACAGGACGGCACTCGTCTATAAATAAAACGATTTGAAGAGACTAACATGGCCCTCTTCAATCGGTCAGCGAGTTAACACGCTCTCCTGCCAGGACGGCGCTCGTCTATAAACAAATGATCTTAAGAAACAAACAGACTCTCCTCAAACAGGCGACGGAACTAAACGAGTTAATACACAGCAGTTTCTTGCAGCATTTCAAAGGGTGAACGGTATCACTTCACTTTCGTTTAAGCTTTATGCATGAGTAACCATATTGCGTGACTCTAGGCCTTCCTTTTTTGTACAGTCATTCACAGAGAGGTTTCATGGTGAAAGGGAAATTTTTCATTTAACTAAACCCCTCTTTTAATTCGAGAGGAGGGGGAAGACTCCCGTTACAAAAAAAAAGAAAAGAAAAACCCTGAAACCTAAGCGAGTCCTTAGGAGGCCATTAGTGTGGCCCGTCCTCGCGCCCTCTCTTGGCCTCGGGGGAGGCCGACGGCGAGCCCTCAGGGGAGGTTACCATTCCCCGTGGAGGAGATGGAGTCGCCGGCCGAGGGCCATGAAGGGGGTTCCAGCCTGTTATCAGCAAGAGCCGGACCACTTTCTCCGCGTTGCGAACCGTGTCTTCCATCACCTCCACCCTCGCTGACAGCCCCTCCACGACACCTCTCAGTCCCTGCACCTGCTGGCAAAGGTTCTCCAGAGTGTTGTTGATGTCACGCGACATTTTGCAGACTCTTTCCTTTCTCTCTTTCCCTCAGAAATGAAAAGTTTTGTGGGGGAGAAGGAGTACCAAGGGTCCGCTTTTATAGAAAGAGAGATCAACCAACTCTTTCGAAATTTGAATCAATTAATAACTGCCTTAATGGCGGTAGAAGTGGAAGTGTTGTTAAAATTCCTTGGGAAACTAAACTACTTTGATGTCTAGCCAGAATGCTCTCCTCGTTTGGCGGGATACACTTGCGCCGACTGCCAGAGCGTACACAATCACTCGCTCGACGGCGTAATTACTACCACTCATTTGTCTGGGCGTCAGCCCAAGAGTACGGGATAGCCTGCATTAATTAATGAAGTGCACCTCACATGATTACTTTCTTATCTGTATAAAGCATGCATTTAATGATCAAATCTGCTTGATTCGGTGAGCCTCTCTCGCCCATCATTGAGATTATCCAGTGCTCCCGAGGGGAACCGCTCGGTCTGACAGACACGCTCGTTCAACACCTATTTATTCGCTCGGCTCTCGACGGATCATTCAGTGTGACACTCCACCCAAAACTCTCGTGGGGCGGAATCAAAGACAAGCAACAGATAAACAGATACAACAACAACGGTCAAGCCCCTAGAGGGACGAACCCCGTTCTCCATCTTGGAATAACAAACAAGAAAACATTGTTATACCCAATTATACGGTGGAATGCCCAGTTATACGGTGGAATGCCTGATTATACGGTGGTGCACACTTCCCCTGATTATACGGTAGTACAGGTTTTTCAGTTGCGAGAATAAAGCAAACTACGTCAAGACAAAAACACAGAAAATTTGGGCATAGAGGCCGGCCAGGTTCAGCTCTGGGCGTCGTCATCTTCGTCATCACCTCCACCACCACCTATCTCGGTGTTCTCCACATCAGACGGAGGCTCAGGCTTCAGTTCGCTCAGGTCAAGGTCGGTATACTTGGCCCTCACACGCTTAATGGCTTGCTCGAAGCCACCAGAAAAGTATAGCATTTGCTCGCTAGCGCATTCGTCAGAAGCTTTGTACTCCTCTACCGCCTGGGCAGTAGCGGCCCTCGCTTGGCCGAGATCGCTTTGAAGCTTCAGGATCATGGTGGACTGCCGGGTGGTGGTGTTCTCGGTTGCCTGCTTCAGTGCTCTCAACTCCTCCTCCCTTCCTGACAAGGCCTCCCTCAAGTTCTTCAGGTCTGCCTCGGACTTCTCTTGAACTTCTTTGGCCGCTTGACGCAACCGCTCCGCCTCCTCTCTCGCTCGGCCGGCCTCCTCCACGGCTCGTTGCGGTGCTGAAGGGCAGCCGGAGTGATTTTTCTCTAGCTGCTCCAAGGAGTTGCGACACTCCAGGGCTTGGCGCATGACACCATGAAGCCTTAGCTCTCGGTCGGCCAGCCTCCTAGCAACAACTACTCCTTCAGCAATGGCCTATAGATAACGAATACAGGAACAGTCATTAGGCATCAAGGGGTTTCGTCACAAGAGCGGGTATTGAAAAGCAACACTTACCCTACTCAGATGCAGCTCGAAGTTCCTCAGCAGCTTCTCCATCGGCATCGAAGTGGGACAAAGGCGTTCAACGCTCGGTGGCTGGCAGACGGGTCCGACAGGATGCTCCCTTTCACCGGGATTGTTGCGTAGTCGTTCGCCGCTGGGTATATCAGCCCAGCCATACTTGCCATCTCTGTTTCCGTCCACGGGGCTGCAGGGGTAGAGGGGATGTTTGGAATGCAACTTTCTTTAAAGAAGTCGGGTCCTTTGCCGTTGGAGAGGGTGGCCGTTCTTTCTCGCTTTTCTTCTGTTCGGTCGGACCGGGGAGCTCACCTTCTTTCACGAGGGATTCTAACACCCGGCCGATCGAAATATCGGGGTCCGCCATCTCCGCGACAAGGGCCTCGTCTTTGTCGGTTATCTCCGCAACTCTCTTTCTCTTCTTCTTGCCCAGGGCCTTCAGGGCCGATCCACCGGCTGCTTCCAGCGTTTTTTCCAAAATCTCCTTGCCAATCCTCAGGCGGGAGAGCCTGGTGGGAGCCGCTGGCGGAAGGTTCGTTGGAACGGCCGCTCGGGCCCTCATCTGGGTATAAGCCACCTTGTCAAACGGCTTGATATCTGGAGGTGAGAACACAATTAAAGCAATAGTCAGAAAATGGGAAGGACGCGGTCAAAGACGGATAAGGAGAAGGGATTAAAACGTTACCCGCAGGATTTGGCCCCAGTAGGTGGTCGAACAGCTTCTGAGGGTTCACCAACTCCTCAAAGGGGATCTTCTCTTTCCGCATGGCCGCAATCAGTCCGTCGATGTCTGGGTTGGGGTTCTCCACCCGCCGAAAGTCACTCGGCTCGGGGTCTCCCAACACAGTCTGGATCCCTGGGGTGTTGGCACCAACCACTTCATCACTCTGATACTCCCATCCCTCTCCAGAAATAAAGAAGAACTTCTCTTTCCATTTTTTGACGGACGACGGGTACCCAAACACAATCTGGCGACCGTCAAGTGCTTGGAAGTACCAACCCGCATCTCCCACCTTCGGGGTATAGCAGTAAAAGAAATCGTCGATCGTCATAGGGCGGCCCTCTGCACCCAGCGCCTCGAACATCATGAATGCCCCAAAGAAGATGTTCCAAGCATTTGGCATAAGCTGCCCAGGGGCAAGCTTCATGCGGCCCAGCAGCTCTCGGACGATCCGTGGAAATGGGACTCGCAGCCCAGCGAAGAAGGTGTGCTCATAGGCACACACCTCGCCCTCCGCAAAGGAGCAAGCCCTCTCTTCCGGACGGGCCGCTCGGAGGGTCACAGAATCCGGGATCTGGTAGGCCGCTCTGATCGTCCCCAGGTCCTCCTCGTAAATCACGCTCACGAGCGTTTCAGCCCTAAAGGACGGGACCTTGACAGCGGTCTCCACATCGATGACATTGGCAGGGGCAGTCTCTTCCATCTCAGGTACAGGGGAATCAGAAGCAAGACGGGAAAGATCCCTCACAAAGTGCAAGAACGGCTCTTGACTGGTGTACGAATGGAGAAGGGGTTTTAGGGCTTGTCGCTCAAAACGGAATCGCAACAACTGGTTCCACATGCGAACAACGCTCTAAAACCCCTTCTCCATTCGTACACCAGTCAAGAGCCGTTCTTTGATCATTAAATGCATGCTTTGTACAGATAAGAAAGTAATCATGTGAGGTGCACTTCATTAATTAATGCAGGCTATCCCGTACTCTTGGGCTGACGCCCAGACAAATGAGTGGTAGTAATTACGCCGTCGAGCGAGTGATTGTGTACGCTCTGGCAGTCGGCGCAAGTGTATCCCACCAAACGAGGAGAGCATTCTGGCTAGACATCAAAGTAGTTTAGTTTCCCAAGGAATTTTAACAACACTTCCACTTCTACCGCCATTAAGGCAGTTATTAATTGATTCAAATTTCGAAAGAGTTGGTTGATCTCTCCTTCTATAAAAGCGGACCCTTGGTACTCCTTCTCCCCCACAAAACTTTTCATTTCTGAGGGAAAGAGAGAAAGGAAAGAGTCTGCAAAATGTCGCGTGACATCAACAACACTCTGGAGAACCTTTGCCAGCAGGTGCAGGGACTGAGAGGTGTCGTGGAGGGGCTGTCAGCGAGGGTGGAGGTGATGGAAGACACGGTTCGCAACGCGGAGAAAGTGGTCCGGCTCTTGCTGATAACAGGCTGGAACCCCCTTCATGGCCCTCGGCCGACGACTCCATCTCCTCCACGGGGAATGGTAACCTCCCCTGAGGGCTCGCCGTCGGCCTCCCCTGAGGCCAAGAGAGGGCGCGAGGACGGGCCACACTAATGGCCTCCTAAGGACTCGCTTAGGTTTCAGGGTTTTTCTTTTTTTTTTTTTTTGTAACGGGAGTCTTCCCCCTCCTCTCGAATTAAAAGAGGGGTTTAGTTAAATGACAAAATTTCCCTTTCACCATGAAACCTCTCTGTGAATGACTGTACAAAAAAGGAAGGCCTAGAGTCACGCAATATGGTTACTCATGCATAAAACTTAAACGAAAGTGAAGTGATACCGTTCACCCTTTGAAATGCTGCAAGAAACTGCTGTGTATTAACTCGTTTAGTTCCGTCACCTGTTTGAGGAGAGTCTGTTTGTTTCTTAAGATCATTTGTTTATAGACGAGCGCCGTCTTGCCAGGAGAGCTGTTAACTCACTGACCGATTGAAGAGGGCCATGTTAGTCTCTTCAAATCGCTTTTATTTATAGACGAGTGCCGCCTGTCAGAGAGCGTGTTAACTCGCTGACCGACCCAAGAGGGCCATGTTAGTCTCTTCAAATCGCTTTTATTTATAGACGAGTGCCGTCTGTCAGGAGAGCGTGTTCTCGCTGACCGACCCAAGAGGGCCATGTTAGTCTCTTCAAATCGCTTTTATTTATAGACGAGTGCCGCCCTGCCAGGAGAGCGACCGCAGAGGGCCATGTTAGTCTCTTCGGGTCGCTATACTAATTCGTGGTTTCCTGGGACAATCATTGTTCGAAAAGTTGTTAAGACCATCTTTCGAAAAGAAAAGACAAGGATATTCCCATTGATGATTAAAAGAGAGATTACAAATCGATCGTCTAGAAACTCATCGAATGGGATAGGGATAGGCGTATAGCCTAGAAAAAGAACAGCACTTGACCCAACTGTACGAGGGTCGAGAAACAAATTTAAAGAAAAGTAACTTGGAATTTACTGGTAATAAATTTTCAGATTGTCCGTGTTCCACGGGTGAGGGAGTTTCCAACCAGACATGGTGACCAGTTGGTATACCCCGGACTTGATGACTTTTTGGACCTGGAACGGGCCTTCCCACTTCGGATTCAGCTTACCTAGCTTCTTCTTCTCCAGCACCTTCTTTAAGACTAGATCACCAACTTGGAAAGCTCTATGTTTGACCTTCTTGTCGAAGTAAAGCTTCGCCTTCTGTTGGTATGCGGCCACTCTGACTGCGGCCGCTCGCCTGGTTTCCTCGAGCAAGTCGAGGTTTAGGCTGAGGGCCTCGTCGTTCTGCTCTGCATTGTAGTGTTGGACCCTGTAGCTTGGGATAGCGACCTCAACTGGGATGACCGCTTCAGAGCCAAAGGCCATCTGGAAGGGAGTTTGTCCCGTCGGGGTGCGTACAGTGGTGTGGTATGCCCAGAGGGTGCTTGGTAACATTCCTGCCCATAACCCTTTGGCGTCGTCCAGCCTGGTTTTGATGATGCCAAGAAGGGTGCGGTTGGTGACTTCCGCCTGCCCATTGGCTTGAGGGTGACCAGGAGTTGCGTATTTGCATTTGGTGTTGAACTGCTCCCAGAAATCTCGCATCATCTCATTATCGAATTGCTTGCCGTTGTCCGAGACGATGGCATTGGGAATTCCGAACCTGCAAACAATGTGCTTCCAGACGAAATCTCTTGCTGCCTCTTAAGTGATTTTGGCGAGCGACTTTGCCTCCACCCACTTAGTGAAATAGTCGATAGCGACTATGGCAAACTTGTGCTGCCCTGGCCCCAACTTGAAGGGGCCAATGATGTCGATCCCCCATTGCGCGAACGGCCAAGGGTTATCGATGGGCGTGAGCGGTTCTGGAGGCTGATGGGGAATGTTGGCGAAGCGTTGACATTTGTCGCATCGGCGCACGAAGTTGTTGGAGTCGGCCTTCATGGTGGGCCAATAATAGCCCGCTCGGAGTGCTTTGAATACCAGCGCTCGGCCCCCGGAATGGTTGCCACAGATTCCTTCATGAATCTCCCTCAGAATGAATTGGCCCTCCACATCTGAGACACACCTGAGATAAGGGTAGCTGTAGCCTCTTTTGTAGAGGGTGCCATCCTGGAGGAGGTATCTTGCTGACCGGTACCTGAGCTTCTTCGCTTCCCTTCTGTCCGAGGGAAGTTCCCCATCCTGGAGGAATTTAATGATGGATTCCGCCCATTCTGCATGGGAATGGATAACCTGGACCTCCTCGGGTTTTTGGTCATTGATACTTGGTTCTGCAAGGTACTGGAGAGCAGTCATGGGCTCCAGCTGTTCGTCAGGAGCGCTTGCCCGGCGAGCCAAGGAGTCCGCCTTTTGGTTCTCTTCTCGTGGGACTTGTAAGAAAGTCACCTTCTCGAAGGTCGCTCGTATCTTGGCGACTAGCTCTGAGTACTTCTTCATCTTCTCGTTTTTGGCCTCAGCTTCCCCGTTGGACTGATGGATCACTAACTGGGAGTCGCTAAGGACTTTGACCACTTTAGCTCCCATCTGTGAGCATAGTAGCAACCCGACAGCGACTGCTTTGTACTCGGCCTCGTTGTTGGTTGCGTTGAATCCGAACCGTAGCGCATACTCCATCTGCTCACCGAATGGGGAGATAAGCACAATCCCAGCGCCGCTTGCGGATTTGTTGGACGAGCCGTCTGCGTAGACTGTCCAGCATACCACGTCTTGATCCTTTGTTTTGACCACACCATCTTTATCCTGTAAAGGGTTAGTGAATTCTGCCAGGAAGTCTGCCATGATCTGTCCCTTCCTTGCCTTGCGCGGTTGGTAAACAATATCGAACTCACTGAGCTCGATAGACCACTGGATGAGTCGGCCGGACAACTCAGGCTTTTGAAGCACTTGCTTGAGCGGTCGGTCGGTCGGTCAGCACCACAATGGTGTGTGAGCAAAAATAAGGACGCAAGCGTCTCGCCGAGATAACCAAAGCAAAAGCTAGTTGTTCAATGAGTGGATACCTGACTTCAGGGCCGCGGAAAGCTCTGCTAACATAGAAAACTGGCTTCTGAATACCTCGCTCTTCTCTGAATAGGGCTGAACTGACTGCGTTTGGGGAGACTGCCAAGTATAGGTAAAGCTGCTCTCCTGAAATGGCCCGGGAGAGTAAGGGGGGAGAGCTGAGGTAAGCTTTTAGGTGCGCAAACGCTTCTTCGCATTCGTTGGTCCACTCGAAAGCTTTCCGCAGAGTTTTGAAGAAGGGGAGGCACTTGTCCGTCGACCGACTGACGAATCGGTTGAGCGCTGCTACTCGCCCGGTAAGGCATTGAACCTCTTTGATCGTTCTTGGTGCCTGCATGTTGATCACTGCTTGAACTTTCTCGGGATTGGCTTTGATTCCTCTCTGGCTAACCATGAATCCAAGGAATTTTCCTGCTCCTACACCGAATGCGCACTTGGTTGGATTAAGCTTCATGCCAAATTTTCTGAGGATTTGGAAGGTTTCAGCCAAGTCGGTTGGGTGATCGCAGGCTGACTTGCTCTTAGTAAGCATGTCATCTACGTATACCTCCATATTCCGGCCGATTTGCCCGGCGAACATCTGGTTAACCAACCGTTGGTAGGTTGCTCCTGCATTCTTTAGTCCGAACGGCATAACCCGGTAACAGAATAGCCCTCGCTCGGTTATGAAAGACGTACCTTCTCGGTCGGCCGGATGCATCAGGATCTGATTGTACCCAGAGAAAGCGTCCATGAAACTCAAGAGTTCATGCCCCGCTGTTGAATCAACCAACTGGTCAATCCTGGGGAGTGGGTAGCTGTCCTTCGGGCAAGCTTTGTTCAAGTCTTTAAAGTCCACACACATGCGCCAGTTGCCATTCGCCTTTTTGACTAGCACTACGTTGGCCAGCCAGTCAGGATATTGCACCTCCTGGACGAATCCAGCATCGATCAGCTTCTGAATTTCCTCGAGGATGGCATCGCTTCTCTCTTTTCCGAAGATTCTCGGTTTTTGTTTTACAGGCTTGAAGGTAGGATCCACGTTTAGGTGGTGGGTCATTATCTCGGGATCGATCCCTGTCAGGTCCGCATGAGACCAGGCGAAGACGTCCTTGTTATCTTTCAGGAAAGTGACCAACTGCTCCCTTAGTTGAGTGGGGAGCAGCGAGCCAATCTGAAGACACCGGCCTTCTCCTATGTCTGCCTTGTCCAGCTTTTCTACTTGTTCCGCGTGAATTTCCTCCTTCCCGTCGCGCACTTCGAGGGCATCTACCACGAAGGTTTCTTGTGATCGTTTCTCTTTAAGGGTGGCGACGTAGCATTCTCGTGCTGAGGCTTGATCTCCCTTCTGAGACCCCACACCGTTCTCGGTTGGGAACTTGATCACCAGATGGTACGTGGAGGTAACCGCCTTCATGCTATTGAGGGCCGCGCGCCCAAGAATTGCGTTATAAGCGGAGGGGCAATCCACAACGAGGAACTTGACCATTTTCACGATCTGGCAAGGCTCAGCCCCCATGGTGACTGGGAGATCAATCGTCCCCATGGGTTGAACCTTTTCGACGGAGAAACCCACCAACGGGGACCGGACAAGCTGCAGTTTGTCCTTTGGGATCCCCATTTGATGGAAGGCCCCGGAAAAAAGGATATCTGCAGAGCTTCCATTATCAACAAGGACCCTGCTGGTTTTGAAGTTTCCAATAGTGACGGTGATCACTAGTGGATCATCGTGAGGGTGTTGGACGCCTGTGGAGTCGCTGGCATGAAAACTGATGGTTTGCTCTTCCATTCTCCTTTCCTTCCAAGGCCTCTCGGTGTGGAGGATCTCTGTCGATCGCAACCTGCGGGCGTGGGCACGTCTGGAAGTATTGGACTCGCCACCCCCGGCATACCCACCAGAGATAGTGTGGATTTCTCCAAGTGCTCTGCGGGGTTCCGGATTAGTGCGAGGGTTACGGTCTTCCCGCCTGTCCTGGTGCTGGGGCCGAGCGGATGGCTCAGGCTTGTCTTGAAGGAACCTCCGCAAGCGCCCGCGCTGGATCAGATTCTCAATCTGTTTCTTGAGCTCAATGCAGTCGGAGGTGTCGTGTCCATGATCCCTGTGGAAGCGACAATACTTGCTTCGGTCTCTAGGGACCCCTGGTTTCATTGCTTTTGGCCAACGAAGCTCTGGATCGTTGATCAAGTGAACCAGCACCTGCTCGGGCGTTGCGTTTAGCGGTGTGAACCTGAACCGTTCGAAACGTCCTCGAACACGTGGACGATCCTCCCCTCTCGACTTCTTCTCCGGCTTGGCCTCCTTCTGGGGTTTGGAATGCTCCGCTTCATGCCTCCGTTTACCACTGCCTGATGCTTCATTCGAGTGACGTCAAGCGGCCATCGCCTCTTCGGCGTTGATGTGCTTCTGAGCCTTGTTCATTAACTCCGCCATGCTAGACGGCGGCTTCTCCGAGACAGATTCGAAGAATTTGGTAGGCTGGAGCCCACCAATAAAGGTGGTGAGAGCCACTTTGTCGTCTACTTAGTCGATTAGGAGCGCCTCGTTGTTGAAGCGCTTAAGGTAATCGCGGAGCGATTCTCCTTCCTTCTGCTTGACGTTGAGAAGGTAGGTAGCTGGTCTGTGCTGACGCCGTCCGCTGTAGAAATGCTCGATGAATAGCTTGCTCAATTCGTTGAACGTCCCAATTGAGCCCGGCTTGAGCTTTCCAAACCAAACCCTGGCCGAGCCTTTCAAAGTAGTGGGGAAGGCTCGACACATGATCTGGTCCGGACAAGCGTGCAACGTCATGAAGGCCTTGTATGTCTCCAGATGGTCGAGCGGGTCGCCCAATCCATCAAAAGGCTCAAGCGATGGGAGCCTGAACTTTTGAGGGAGTGGGTAAATAGTGACTTCGGCCGTGAAAGGGAGATTGGTCTTCTGAACCAGGTTCTCCACAGTCCTGGCCCCTCGATCGTTAACCTGCTTCATCACCTGGTCCATCTTCTCTTGTAATTTTCTGAACGCAGCCCCCTGAGCCAATGATGACCCAGAGTTGGGAGCATTCCTGTGTCGGAGGGCGACGAAGCTATTATCGCCAGCCGCCGTAGACTGGCGATGATCAGCTGTGTCGGAGGGGTCCCCACCGTGGTGGGTGCCCTGAATCTCTGGCGAATCTCCGTTCGCCTCCCGCTCTTCGTTAGGGGGAGTGGGTTGAGGGCGGCGTTGGAGAAGCTTTGCGTTCTGTTCCCGGAGCTGATTAACCATCTGAGTAAGTTGATTAACCTGCTCCTGGAGAGGGTTACCACGGTCTTCTCCATCTGGGCTGTTTCGTTGGCTTCCGGCTCTCGTGTTGACCATTCTATGGAGTTTTGAAACAGTTGAATTTATGAAGTAGGAAACTCGTCGCTTCCCACAGACGGCGCCAAACTGTTGGTGTCTGAAACTGGACGGTCAATCCGAGCTCCGTCTTCAAGGAGTTCCTGCAAAACAGCATCCAGGGACTGGGGGTGTTGCCAGTCGGGGACCCTCCGATGGCTAAGTTAGTAAGAGTATGTCCGGGTAGAATTCTATGTGCTATGTGTATATCGAGTAGAGTACGTACCGTAAACCCCTGGACGAGCTGCCCATTTATAGGCGAGGTGGTTCGTGTCCCTGCGAGGGGCACGAAGGTGGTAGATCGTGGGCCACGACGACGGTTGAAGTCCCCCGAGGTGGGGGGACTCCCGTCCGAACTGGAGTGAGTGGTGGACGTGGGAGTCATGGCTCCGTAGTCCAGGAATCCAGGGGACGTGGGGTTGCCCCCCTCACGTCCGAGGATACCGGCGGGTGTAATCGTACTGACCCAGTCAGTGCTTATCCTGTCGTCCCAGCGAGGTTGGAGGAATCTGACCGAGCGACTTGAATATGACCGAGCGACGGTTGTCCGACCGAGCAGGTCACCTCTTGACACGTGTTGAAAGAACAACGCTCGACAGTAAATGCCTAAAAAATATCCTTATCAGGGTGTGTGTTTGATTTAGGTGAAGTGTTTAACTGATATAAAAGAAACTCAAGGGGTTTATGAGACATTGAGTTGTAAATTTAGGATTTTTTAAAAAATTTCAAGATGGTCTATTTAATCCACGTGATGCTTCGGGACACTTCAACTTCACACATTTTGGTGGGGTCTACGACCAAATGTATGTCCCCACATTAGTAAAAAAACACATTTATGCTAGGGTTACTTGAAATGTACCGATAAGGGACCCATCATGTGTGGGGCCCACAAAGGATCCACACAATTGATTATTTTTCAATTAACTTTTTTGAGTTCACTGGTAGAATTACAGTTAATGAGATGGATGTAAAGGGAAAAATTCAAAAAAAACCCTGAACTTTGAACCCAATGTCAAATAGGCACCTGAACTTAAATAAACTTCAATTGAACACCTAAACTTCTACTCCGTTATTCAATTTACCCCCTGCCGTCTCAATTCATGACTTTCCTAACGGCAACCGCTGAGCTGGGGTTAATTGGTTCTTGAAGTTGGTTATCATCCTTTAGGCACCACATGGGCCACGCAAATTCATTGGCCCTAGGCCTCATTTTATTTTATTTGTTGTTTTCCTTTCCTGTAAATGCAGCTCTTGTTGCATGTTTGGGGGATCTGAAAGAAAAAAAAAGGGAGCCAAATCTCTGCTTCTGTCATTCTAAAACCAAACATCTCTCCTTTCATCCCAAGCCAAAAGGCCGAGAGCAAAGCTCTCATTTCGTCACTCACATAAAACCTTCTTGTTCCTCCAGAAAGTTCCCACCCCCCCCCCAAAAAAAATAAAAAATTCTCATTCCCTTAACACAAGAAAAATTTGTCTTTACCACACACAAAAAATCCCTTTCCCAAACACCACTGGTGCGAATCACCTTATGGGTTCCGCAATGGATGCACAGTTTGTCCTCAGCATTTTGGGAGCTCTTGTTAGTACTACCAGTGGTGTTCATTGTGTGAGTTTGGACGATTTTTGGAAATGGTAAGGAATGGAGAATTTGAAGCTACGGAAGAGAATATTGGGGGTGAGGACCACATGCTCTGTTTTAAGGCAGAGGAATCAGATCTAAAAAGGGGGGAAATTTTCTAGGGTTTTGGATTTTCCCTCCAAAAAACCTATGACTCATCCCATTTCCCTCCCATTTGAGCCCAGTCATGTGTATAACGTCTGTTAGTGTCCAGCTCAGCGGTTGCCGTTATGAAAGTCACGGATTGAGACGGCAGGGGGTAAATTGAATAACGGAGTAAAAGTTCAGGTGTTCAATTGAAGTTTATTTAAGTTCAGGTTCCTATTTGACATTGGGTTCAAAGTTCAGGGGTTTTTTTGAATTTTTCTCGAATGTAAATGTATGATTAGAGTTACTTTTTTTTTTTTTCGTTCCAACAAAAAATCGTTCAAATTTTTCATTCAAAATGCAGACCATAAACATAAAAAAGTAGGAGAATTTTTTTGGTGCCGAGCGGATTCCATATGGCGGCATCCAGCACGCACCCTAGCCGTCCAATTTTTCTCTCTTTAAAATTCGGACTGTCAAGAGGAATCGGAAAAATAAAAAATTGTAATCGAAATTCATAATTTTTCGAACTTTTGACTTATTTTTGACTTTTTAAAAAAATTATGAGTTTCGATCAAAGTTTTTTTTACTTTTTCGATTCCTCTCGATGCGACGAATCAATAAGTAACAAAGTTTTGACACAAAATTATCAAATATGAAAAAAAAAAAAACTCATTTTGACGTATTAAACCAAATCCACCCTAAGACGAATAGCAACATCATTTTCGAATTCCGAGTGACTTCACTCAAATAGAATCCTAAAACCAGGAGGCCCATGTTTCTGATAACATGATTGCGAGAAATACAGAAAATAGAGGGAAAATAGTAATCTATTCAAGAATAGAATTCTTACACCACCAGACAAAGGCCCATATTTTATGCGGTGTTCTTAAAATAGATTTGTCACCTCCTGAGTGATGAGAAAGGTATTAATTGGCAGATGTCTCCCAAGATACAATGGTTTTATACAGTTCAACATGCATCACATAGGGTTTTACTTTTGAGTGAGTGAACTCAAAATTGAGTATCCGTTTCAATTTCCATGTAGGACAAACATGCACTCTCACAATGAATGAAGTTAGCAAAATAATACATGATTAATTATCACTTGGTGAGTGAAGTAGAGGACCTAGAGGTTCTCTCTGAGGGAAAAAAACCCTAACCGCGCCTTCTCTATTTCTTACCCTCCCTTCTCTCAGGGCTGGCTTATGGCCAAGGCAAAGGAAGCCTGCGCTTCCGGCCCCTCAAAAAAGTTAAAAACAAGGGCTTCCAAAATTTTAGGATCCCTATATATCTCTATATATTGCCCAAAATTTTTTTGCACTAGTATCCTTTACACAAAATAGGCCCAATTGAAATTTACGAGCTACAAAATAGCTCCGAATGGTGGAATTACTCATTAGAAACAGGCGTTAAAAAAATAAATTAAGGGGACGGCAGGAAGATATATTGCGCGGCCGAAAAAAAGAAGAAGAAAGAAACGCAGCAAGCTGCAAACGCTTCATGCTTCACGCTTGAAGAATCAAAGGGAAGGGAAAACAACGACCGACGACCATGGACGGCAAATACTTGCATACGGAATTCCTTAAGGCCTCATTCAAGAGGTTCGCTTCTGGCCTCTAAAACTAATGAGTCGGCCCTACCTTCTCCTAGGGTTACCACCACCCTAAAGCGGCGGCGGGAGGGTATGCCTTTACCCTTGATGGATGTTTTCCGTCAATCCAAGTGATGGCCACTTTTTTCACTTTCAATAACCCTTCATTCTCATATCTGAGATCTGAGAATTTCAATATATTTTTTCTCTTTTTCCTTTCTCTCGACTTCTCTTTTGTCATCGAGGTGCTGTTTCAGGTTCTGATATGGTTGTGGTGATCGTCCTTTGACGAATCAAGGCAGCGGTAGTTATATGGAAAAAAGAATCTCGTAAGTCTTATCCTTAAGAATATAAGTCTTATCCTTAAGAATATATGTTCACAAAATCAACTTGATTCTACACTGGTAGATATACGAAAAATCGTTAAAACTGGACGAACCAAAAGTAAAACCCTATAAATGATTCTTTTTTCGCGTTTGTTAATTTTGCGCTAAAATTTTGTGGATTGCTCGACAAGAGGAATCGGAGAAATCAAAAAATATATATTTTTACCCACATATTTTAGAAAAATTACTTTTTTAACTTAAAAGTGGATATTTTCAAAAATACTTGGCCACTGGAGAATGCATTGCAAATGCTCTAAGCCAGGAAGTAGAAAGGGAACAAAAAGGAGGAGAACCCTATCAGGACCCTCATCGAAAAGGGGGCATTTTCTCTCTCTTCCACTCGTCATTCTTCGTTTCCAGATTTCACAATCAGGTAAATGAAATCCCTTTTGTTTACAATTCAAACAGAAGCTTTCCCTTCTCGGTCATTAATTAATTTGTCAGATTGCTGGTTCTTATTTCTCCACTCTAGACTAAATGCATACATGTCTGTGTGCATATACATTGCCCTTCATTTTTCTCAGTGATTTTCTTGTTTATCAATATTATCCTTCAAAACGCATACCATAATCAGCAATTCGTGTTAGAAACCTTAATTCGTTTTTGGGTCAGAGTGCCCAGAGCTTGTGTAGCTGTAGTTAGTTACAGCCTTTGGATTGCAAGGAAGGTTAATGAAAGGGTTGTGCAGATCTGGTGATGAATAAAATGACCATGTTGTTTACACCCATTTTTGGCCAGAATTCAGAAGATCAATTGGTCGGTTAGAAGGTGGCCTTGAATGCTAATCTCAGGCCTTGAAAAGCCTTGTAAATCGGCCACCAGCGGAATTGGGCCGATATGAATGATAAAGGACCAATTGAGCTTGCAAAGGTTTGAAACATACTAAGGCCTAAGATATCTCTTCCATAAAATTAGGCCCAAGGCTGGCCAAGGTCTTGAAGTCGACCCACTAGGCCTGAGCACTTCATCCAGGCCTAGCCCAGCTCTAAGAAACGATAAGGCCTTCAAGTAGGTCCAAATCAGTTAAAGTTTGGGTTTTTCTCCAGGCTTGGGCTCACAAGGCTTACAATGGACTAAGGCCTATCTTGCACCTCAAATTTAGGCCCAAGTATTGGGTGGGCCTGCTTCTTAGAAACATTGCATATGGGCCTCAATTGGCAAGAAAAGGCCTTAAGCTGCTCACAAACTGCTCCAAGGCCTAGAATGTTCCTGCTGGACAGGTCTGGGTAAGCTGCTTACAAGCAGCTCAAGGCCTAAGTCTCACTATCCTTCAGCAGGAAGCAAGGCTTGGGACACATGGCAGCCATGCATGGAGACATCCCAAACAGCTCACAAGCAGCTACAAGCAGCTCAAAGGCCTAGAAGGTTCTCTCTAACATCACACAAGCTGCTCACAAGCAGCTCAACCAGGCCTGCGTTTTTGGCCTTGGTGGGCCCAAATATCCCTTTTTTACAAGCATCCATGCATACAAGCTGCTCACAAGCAGCTCAAAGGGCCTAGGGATGCTATGTTGCTGCAAATTCCTTTTGCTTTGACTGGTTTTTAGGCAAAAATGAAGCTTTTCAGACCTGCAGCCATTTTCTTAGGGTGGAGAGCAAGGCTTGGACGAATGGTAGCTTCCTATTGGAGCATTCAGAAGCAGCTCAAGCCTAAGCCTTTACCAGGATGACACTTGGCAGCCATGCATGAAGGCCTGTGGAAGCAGCTCAAGCAGCTCAAGACCTGGAACTGCTGCCTATAAATACCAGTTTTGAAGGCCTTATCAAAGGTCCACGACCAAACAAGCCCAAGGCTTATTCAAATTACATTTCAATTATCATTTCCAGCAAATGTCTTTATCTTTTAGTCCAATCTAGCCCAGCCTAGGTCTTATCTTTCATTTCCTTGTACCAATTTCGTTAAACCGTTAATGAAGTTCTTTTAATTTCATCGCACCTTGTTTTCTTTCCTTTCCATTTTCAACACGATTAGGAAATTCTAAGTCCTTTTACCAACAAGGCAAAACCACGAACCACATACGGCCTCACCCCTTAGGTCGTACGCAATCACTCTAGAAGAAGTCAGATCTAAGGTATCCAGGCCTTAGCACGAAATTGGACTGCAATCCAGTCCTGGCACGCCCGCACAAGGCCTAGAACTACACTTACTCGCTGTTCCTAGGCCTGTTTTAAATTTGGAAACAAACACATGTAAAGATTCATCTTTTTCTTTATTTCTTAATAACTTCTCACCATTTCTCATCTCTTTTTGGTATCCAAATATGTGAAAGGAATTCTCCTCCTTTACTTTTTCTCACCCTTTCTCCAAAGCGATTGTTACTAGTGCGGGTTCAAGTCCTATGGAGAGACGTTGATGTCCTTGTTGATGGTTTGGGTTTGGATGAGGTTAGGGTAGCTTAGTGTACTGTCTAGATTCTTTAACCATGTGATGGGGAAAAAAAAGAAGGCTTGTCTAGTGATGGAAACGGTTTCATGTCTTGTCTTCCGATTGAGGTTTAAAACAGAGTTAGGAAGAGGATAACCAAACCAAACCAATCCGAGCCTTATGTCCCAATCACTTGGGGTCGGCTACATGAACCGTTTCTAATTGGTGTTACTATACAAAGCACTTCTAATTGTTTCAATCTTCTTTATTGTGTATATTGTGACGCATTTAAGAAATGCTTGTATGATGTGAAAGATTAGTTCAACTTAGGTTTGTGCAAGCTTTAGCAGCAAAGCTTATGTTCATTGTGCCCCAGCTATTTAAGAAAGCAGAATGGAGCTGAAGAATGAGATCAATGATAAGTAAAAGAATGGTAACAAATATGTTGATGTAAATCTTACATGACATGTCTAATAGTCCTGAACTAATTAAATGAATTCCACAAGGTGAACGTGATAATGAATTCAGTCGTTCAAAACTCTTTCTTTCCTTTCTTTAAGAGTGCTAAAGGACACAACTACACCTTTTTGTTTTCACGTATCCTTATTCCTTACCTTTGCACTAAATTGAAGTGGCAATCTGCGTTAGGATTTAATTGCATTCCCTGATTTTAATTTTCTGCGAATTTCATAAAGTTGCAGAATGAAGAGGAAAAAGAGATCTACTTCAGATATAATCAGTTATCTGCCAAGTAATGTCACTGAAAATATTTTGAAGGACTTGCCACTGAGGGATGCAGTGAGGACAAGTGTCTTGTCAAGGAAATGGAGGTACAAATGGGTAACGCTTCCAGAACTGGTAATTAATGACAAGTTCTTCCTAGAAGGGTGGGACGACGAAAAAGTCAAGGCAGTTATTTACCAAGTTCTACTTTTTCATCGAGGGCCATTAATTAAGTTCACCCTGCGGTATCCTCCCTTTGAAAGCTGTCTTGATATCAATAATTGGATCTTTGTCCTCTCAACAAAAAATATCCAGGACTTTACTTTTTACCTTCAAGGCGGCCTGTGCCATGAAATTCCTTGTCACTTCTATTCATTTATGAAACTGAGGGATTTGAATGTCGCTAAATGTGTTTTCAAACCACCACCTACATTCAAGGGATTTAGCAGGCTTGTTAACCTTATTTTCGTTGATGTTACTATTTCTTCTGAAATGCGTGGACTGTTCATCTCTAGTTGCCCCCTGCTAGAACGATTACAATTGACTGACTGCGCTGCTTTTGACTCCCTGGAAATCAATGCCCCTAATCTCAAATATTTTGGATTTTTTGGCATCTTTGAATCAGTTTCTCTCGAAAACACCCCCTGCCTTGCAGAAATTTCAGTTACTTTGGTTTCCTGGTATACACCGTTAGAACAGCCAGAGGAAGAAACAGACTCCGAATGGGTGAAGTTTTTCCGTTCTTTACCTGCTATTGAGGACATGCACTTGGATAGGTCTTTCTTGGAGGTAAGAAAACTTCACTTCATAGATATCGACTTGGCTTGTAGACCATGCTTCTGACTCTTTTGGTCATATTTGCTTCAAGTCATTTGGTGCAGGAAATGTTCCAAAGAGACTTCCAAGTACTTTGAGTTTGAACCAGCTCAAAGTTTTGGCCCTATCTGATGTTTGTTATTGTAATCTGTATCATGTCTCATGGGCTCTTTCCTTGCTTAGAAGCTCGCCAAACCTACATAGATTTCAATGCTGCCTGAGTTACGGCAGACGTCCCTCTTTCCTCTTATCCTTACTGTCAATTTTGGAATTTCCTAATGATGCTATTTTTCTGTTTTTCCTCCCTTAGATATTGAAATATTCCCCCAATCCCGGATCATGCTACAGAATTTTTGCAAGCGCAAGATTTCTCAGATTTTTCATTGAACCAGCTTCAAGAAGTGGAGATCCGGCATTTTTCAGGTGCAGATCCGGAAATGCTCTTCGTTAAGATTCTGTTAGCATATTCAGTGGTACTCAAGAAGATGGTAATATGGCATGAGCACGAAATGTCGGACAAAAAAGGATTTGCAATGGTAAAAGAGTTGACTCGATTTCCCAGAGCATCTTCGGATGCCGAACTCATCGTTGATGCGAATGTCCCGACTGGTTAAGCTAGCGGCTTAAGTGTGTCGGATTCTGATAGTTTGAGGAGTAGCTACAAAAGGCCAAACATCGTGAATTATGAAAGGGGCAAGAAACAACCTCTTTTTTCGCTGATCAAAAGAAAAAAACTTTTAATGTTGCCTCTTTCTTCTTGATAATCTTACTGAGGATTATTATTGTTTAATTAGAAGATTAGTTCTATAGCTTTATGATGTGTTTTTTCTGTTAAGAAAACTTGCTTCATCCATTTGCTTCTCTCATGCTTTTGTGTCATTTGCTTCTCATCCACCCATGAGAAATGCAGATGTATTTTGTGCAATCACTAAGCAATTGTTTGCTTCAAATCTTCTATTTGCAATCATTCGGGGATTCCTACTGCTTTAAGCACCTTTATCATCCTTGATTTAAGTCATTCTTGTCCAGGGAAATTTGCTGAGGTTTGGCATACCAACAATGGATGTGAGGTGATAATGAGAAAAGGAGTCCTGCAATGATAAAGGACTGAACCCCCGTATAGACGCCAGATCCTCTCATTGTTCGCTGAGCTACCCTATGGGCGTTCCCATTCGCATCATCTGCTCATAACTATAGCCAATTTCTGCATAGCACTCGCTATGGTGGATGCTTTAAAGTTTTTGTTCTGTATCAGTTTGATCATCGGTTGAGAATCAACTTCTAGGAGCGCCCTGTCAAGCCCAACAACTGCGGCAAACAGTAGACCCTCTCTTCCAGCCATTGCTTCCACCGCCAAGGGGTCGAACACCCCTTTCACATGAGTCGCTCTTGCTGCCATAAACTTCCCCAAATTCTTTACGAATTGACAATACCAAGGCCACATATCCTTCCAGCAATTCGTACTCCTCTATTAACTTTTAACCAACCATTACAAGTTTGCATCCATTTGTTAGCAACCATCAAAGCCCGACTAAATTGGTTATCAGGATTGAGCTTACTACCCCTGTCTACCTCCAACCAGTCTACCGAGTCCCGGCAATGACAATATGACATGCAACATCAGGTTGAAGGGTAGGACTTTCTAAGTTGCACATCATTCCTGCATTTCCAGAGCCTCCAGATTTTCCGTCCCAATGCTGCGAGCTCTTTTCGTTCATAGCCCTCCCGTTTCCATCGTTCAAACATACTAGAGTATTAGACCATCACTTAATTAACCATGGTATCTCCTGGAATAGATTTCATAGCCAATTGAAGTGGAGCACCATACAAGTTCGGCAAAAGGGCATCGAGCAAGCATATGTACTACCACACCCTTTTATCCTCCTTAGAAACTGGACAGCTAAAATCTGAACAAATTTCGCGCTTATAAAAGACACCTTCAATCGGCACAATATTATGAAGACATTTCCTAATAAAATGCTTGATCTTGTCCCAAACTAGAAGAGACCAAACACTTCGCCACAAAACTCACATCTCCTCTATGTTGCTGCATTCTCCAATAGCCTTTTCTGCCCGACTAAACCATTTGCCTGGAAAATCAAGGCCGATTCGTAACCCGACTTGACTGTGTAAATTCAATCCTCAGCGTGGTGCCAGAAAAAAGAAAAAAGAAAAAGCAAATGCAAGAATAGCAAATGCATGTGTACTAGAAAAGCGCCCTTGACCGCCTCCTCCCTCCATTGATGAGAGTTTGTCAACTAGATATATAGCTCACCTTAAACCCTTTGGTAAGCCACCAGTTCTTAAAACACGTTCAAAATAACGGGAATTATTTATGAATTTTGCTACAGGAATCAGCAAAGTCACAACGTTTGCGACAAAGGAAGGTCAGCACCCCGGGGACCAATTTTCCTTCAGCAACCTTTGGGCGCGATCTCGGCCGTTTGTTTCGGCTTTGGACGGTCCGGACTTAAATGAAATTTTTCCAGGAAACCCGGAAAAGTTCCATTAACATCCAGACCCTCCAAAATACTTTTGGAGGACCGCGATTAGCGCCGTAAACAAATATTCCACCGTGAAAAAGATTTTCTCTTTGCATAAATAATATATCTCACGTGATAACAGAGAGATCAGGTCCGTCCAAAAAAGAAACAAAAACGTGAACAAATGAGATTTTTAAAGCTGGGAAAACAGACATATCAATAGAACGTAAGTTATATATTGTAGTAGAAAATATCAATGGACTAACAGACATATCAATAGAACGTAAGTAATATATTGTAGTAGAAAATATCAATGGACTAGAACCATCCATGGAGTAGTATAAATAGAGGATGAGTCTAGCCTTTCTATCAACCAAAAATCAAGTTGTACTCCCTTGTTTCATAATACAAATCCTCCATTTTTGCATGCAATCCTCTTCTTTCATAGCAATTACTCTCGATCATCAATTTCGAACTCGAACTCTCAGGCTCTGTTTGTTTCGATGTTACTCATTTTCCGTTGTTTGGTTGGGAAAAATAGTGTAAAATATTTTTCAAAGTAAAACATTTTGTCTTACATGGATGAAAATGTTTTCCTCTCAAATTTTCTCTAAGTCATTTTTATCTGGAAAATATTTTACACGAAAGTTATTTGTTCCAAAATCATTTTACAAGAAAACGTTTTATATCGTAAAATATTTTATGTCGAAACGAACGGAGCCTTACTTTTCATTCTTTTCCTAAAGAAAAACAAAGAGTAGATAGATTCAACAAATGTCTGCTTTGTCTCACCAAAAACCCAGAGGAATTGGTAAGTAATCCTGAAATACTTTAGGAATTTAGTTTCTCACATTCACTTTGTGCACTTTTTCTTTGTGCATGTGTTCGATAAATGGATTTGTTGCGACAATAGGATATTTGGAGGTAGTTGTTAGCACAAAATCATAAAAAAATAAATCATCAGTGTTTGATAAATGGATTTGTTGCGACAATAGGATATCTGGAGGTAGTTGTTAGCACAAAATCATAAAAAAAAAAAAAAAAAATCATCAATAGGAGTGCAGGCCCTGTTTGAAACCTTCTGAAAATTTGTTTTCTTTTTTATTTTTGCGGGGTCGATTATAGGTCCTACAAAGATGATTCAAACTGCAAGTTATTCTTAAAATATTTTTTATGGGTTCCTGAAAAAATTTGCTCAATCTGATATTGGTAAGGGCTGTTTCAAAATTCGTAGGGTGTTTCAGAATTTGTAGAGCCTCTACGAATGCTGAAAAAACCCTTACGAATATCGAATTAGCTAACTTTTTTTAGGAATCCATAAAAAAATATTTTAAGAATAACTTGCGGTTTGCATAATTTTTTTGGGACCCGAAATGGGCCCCACAAAATCATTAAAAAAAATCATCAATAGGAGCGCACCAAACAGGGGCCAAGAGCAAAGGCCTAGGCGGTGAAATGGGCACCAAATGGCGCCGCTTTGGAGGAGCGATAATTTCGTGCGACAGGGGTAGCATTTTCTTTAGAAAGGAGAGTAACGAATGAACTCAACTATGAATACCGAACGACAGTGTACAAGTAGTGCCCAGATCGATATGTGGGGCCCATTTCAAAGTTCTACAGATGATTTGAGTCATTCAATAATTTTGAAATAAAATTTTGAGCGGTTTTCCAAAAAAAATCAGCTCAATTCAAATAACTGTAAGTACTTCATTCAATTGTGTAACTTTATTCAAAATTCATTCATGCATATTCCAAGATCCTAAGTTTCGAATGACAAATTGAAAGAATGGACGTTTGTGAGTCTTTTGCAAAAACATCAGCTTAAGATTTCATATTCCCATTACTGATTTCTTTTCTTGAACTTTCTTGAATTTGTTGTAGTATGGCAACTCACAAGTGTTTTATCTACTGGAGGGAAAGGATGGAGAAAGCGTTGACGCTCGTCCAAGATCAAAAAACTTTTCGTAAGCACTAAACAATTGATCACTACATGGACTTTGTTATTTAGGTTTCTGATGGTGGATTGATGATCTTGAAAGAGTTGTCGCAATTTCAACGTTTGTCACCCAAGGCAAAAATCACGTACAAAGATCCTAATGAAAGAAATTTCCAAGTTTAAGTCATGGATGAAGTGCATTTTGGCCATCTTAACAAGGATCCACAGATGTCATCTGGAATTTGTTTGTTTCGGTCAGCTAGTCTCCACTTAAGCCAACTATTATAAATGAGGGAATTGGTTTTGATGGAGCTGTTGACCTTTTTTTCTTTTTCTTTTTGGCTTTAGAAACTACTCCAAAAAATAGTGGCATTTGGCATTTTTTCCCTATGCAAAAACTGACCCTTTTCTAGGCACGATACTTTTTACTGATTGCTGTAATTGAAGAGGCATGGTTCATACATTTGTATATATCAAGATTAACCATTTCATCTTCACTTCTGTGTTTTTTGACATCACTTTTGTTATAACATTTGGACTGTTCTCGCGACAAGGCTGTCATGGCTTCCAAGAGCCTTTGCATTTTGCGATCCTAATAATAGCACGTGACAATTCAAATCAATTGAGGCATATGAATATAGGTGTAATGCCCCGAATTTTGGGAACGTTAAATAGACATTTTTATTGAAATTCCAACTAGAATCTGGCTCATTATTACATCATAACTCTCACAAGAGTTCATTAATTACACAAGGGAGGGAAACTAGGGTTCCTGGCGCAGCTACCTCCATCCTAGCCAGCTCTTCGGCTCCGAAGGCCTCCAAGGTGTACAGCTCACCTTGATCATCTACAAAGTCTGACACATTATACCAACGTCGCCACCAGTATAATATGTCAGGGTCACCAAAGGTAACACCATGAGCTACAAGAGCTCAGCAGAATAATCCTATACCCTCTGACCCTTAACTTACAAGCAGCAAGGCACATAGCACATACATATTCGATAGAAACAAATAACAATGACACATCCACATTCCTTAATCTAACGTTGGTATCTGAGTTTCTCCTACGCGACTCATCGTAGACCGTGTCTCGTTTTCACTTTAACAAATCAACATTTCGAAAAGCATTTTTAACACACCCAACCTCGGTTCCGCCGCTCCGGGTTCCCGAGTATCCTCACAATGGTTCCGCTGTTCCGGGTTCCCATTGGCATACAAAAACATTGAATTTGGCATTGGCTCCTTTCCACGGATAATCAATCCACAATTCAAACTCTCGGTTCCGCTGTTCCGGGTTCCCAAGTATACCACAATGGTTCCGCCGCTCCGGGTTCCCATTGGGTTTTCGAAAATCATTTAAACAATTGCATTGGCTCCTCTCCGCGGATAACCAAACCACAATTCGTCCCTCGGTTCCGCCATTCCGGGTTCCCAAGTATACCACAATGGTTTCGCCGCTCCGGGTTCCCATTGGGTTTTCGAAAATCTTTTAAACAATTGCGTTGGCTCCTCTCCGCGGATAACCAAACCACAATTCATCCCTCGGTTCCGCCGTTCTGGGTTTCCGAGTATACCACACAAAATCAACTTGATCCTACACCGATAGATATACGAAAAATTGTTAAAATTGGACAATGAATATGATTTTATGTTAGTCTTCCAATTAAAACAATTTGTTCATATACCTAAAGCCTAAAGGTGAGTTCACACATTTTCATCCTCAAACTAATGCCAAATTATCATTTGTTTCTGCTAACAATACCATTTAGACAACAAAAGTAAAGAAAAATGAGTTTGTTGTCTTAAAGTGGAGTTCCAGTAAGGCTCCATTCCGTAACTCCAAATAAGTTTTGTCCTTATTTAATTTTTTTTCTGTGCTTGTTAGTTTTATGTCAAAATTTTGTGAATTGTTCGACAAGAGGAATCGGAAAATTCAAAAAAATTTATTTTACCCACATATTTTGAAAAAATCACTGTTATAGTTTAAAAGTGGATATTTTCAAAAATATTTGAGCCAACGATGATGCATTGGAAATGCTCTAAAAGCCAGCAAGTAGAAAGGGGACAAAAAGGAGGAGAACCCTATCAGGACCCTCATCGAAAAGGGGGCATTTTCTCTCTCTTCCACTCGTCATTCTTCGTTTCCAGATTTCACAATCAGGTAAATGAAATCCCTTTTGTTTACAATTCAAACAGAAGCTTTCCCTTCTCGGTCATTAATTAATTTGTCAGATTGCTGGTTCTTATTTCTCCACTCTAGACTAAATGCATACATGTCTGTGTGCATATACATTGCCCTTCATTTTTCTCAGTGATTTTCTTGTTTATCAATATTATCCTTCAAAACGCATACCATAATCAGCAATTCGTGTTAGAAACCTTAATTCGTTTTTGGGTCAGAGTGCCCAGAGCTTGTGTAGCTGTAGTTAGTTACAGCCTTTGGATTGCAAGGAAGGTTAATGAAAGGGTTGTGCAGATCTGGTGATGAATAAAATGACCATGTAAAGATTCATCTTTTTCTTTATTTCTTAATAACTTCTCACCATTTCTCATCTCTTTTAGGTACCCAAACATGTGAAAGGAATTCTCCTCCTTTACTTTTTCTCACCCTTTCTCCAAAGCGATTGTTACTAGCTAGTGCGGGTTCAAGTCCTTTGGAGAGACGTTGATATCCTTGTTGATGGTTTGGGTTTGGATGAGGTTAGGGTAGCTTAGTGTACTGTCTAGATTCTTTTACCATGTGATGGGGAAAAAAAAGAAGGGTTGTCTAGTGATGGAAACGGTTTCATGTCTTGTCTTCCGATTGAGGTTCAAAACAGAGTTAGGAAGAGGATAGACTCGCAAATTGGTGTTACTATACAAAGCGCTTCTAATTGTTTCAATCTTCTTTATTGTGTGTATTGTGACGCATTTAAGAAATGCTTGTATGATGCGAAAGATTAGTTCAACTTAGGTTTGTGCAAGCTTTAGCAGCAAAGCTTATGTTCATTGTGCCCCAGCTATTTAAGAAAAGCAGAATGGAGCTGAAGAATGAGATTAATGATAAGTACTGTAAAAGAATGGTAACAAATATGTTGATGTAAATCTTACATGTCATGTCTAATAGTCCTGAACTAATTAAATGAATTCCACAAGGTGAACGTGATAATGAATTCAGTCATTCAAAACTCTTTCTTTCCTTTCATTAAGGGTGCTAAAGGACACAACTACACCTTTTTGTTTTCACGTATCCTTATTCCTTACCTTTGCTCTAAATTGAAGCAGCAATCTGCGTTAGGATTTAATTGCATTCCTTGATTTTAATTTTCTGCGAATTTCATAAAGTTGCAGAATGAAGAGGAATAAGAGATCTACTTCAGATATAATCAGTTATCTGCCAAGTAATGTCACTGAAAATATTTTGAAGGGCTTGCGACTGAGGGATGCAGTGAGGACAAGTGTCTTGTCGAGGAAATGGAGGTACAAATGGGTAACGCTTCCAGAACTGGTTTTTAATGACAAGTTCTTCCTAGAAGGGTGGGACAACGGAAAAGTCAAGGCAGTTATTTACCAAGTTCTACTTTTTCATCGAGGGCCATTAGTTAAGTTCAACCTGTGGTATCCTCCCTTTGAAAGCTGTCTTGATATCAATAATTGGATCTTTGTCCTCTCAACGAAAAATATCCAGGACTTCACTTTTTACCTTCATGGTGGCCTGCGCCATGAAATTCCTTGCCACTTCTATTCATTTATGCAACTGAGGGATTTGAATCTCGGTAATTGTGTTTTCAAACCACCACCTACATTCAAGGGATTTGGCAGGCTTGTTAACCTTGATTTTTATAGGGTTACTATTTCTTCTGAAATGTTTGGACTCTTCATCTCTAGTTGCCTCCAGCTAGAACGATTAAGATTGCGTGGCTGCACCAATTTTCGCTCCCTGGAAATCAATGCCCCTAATCTCAAATATTTTGATTTTTTTGGCATCTTTGAATCAGTTTATCTCGAAAACACCCCCCTCCTTGCAGAAATTTCAGTTACTTTGGGTTCCTGGGATAAACGGCCCGAGCAAGATACAGACATCGAATGGGCGAAGTTCTTCCATTCTTTACCTGCTATTGAGGACATGCACTTGGATAGCTCCATTTTGGAGGTAAGAATGCTTCACTTCATAGAAATCGTCTTGGTTTGTAGACTATGTTTCTAATTCCTTCTTTCTGTATTTCCTTCAAGTCATTTGATGCTGGTAATGTTCCAGAGAGACTTCCAAGTACTTTGAACCAACTCAAAGTTCTGGTTTTATCTGATGTTTGTTATTCCAATCTGGATCATGTCTCATGGGCTCTTTGCTTGCTTAGAAGCTCGCCAAACCTACATAAACTACGAAGCAGTGTGAGTTACGGCAGAAGTCTCTTTTTTGCGCTTATCCTTTCTGTCATGTTTTGGAACTTCTTAATGATCCTATTTTTTCTGTTTGTTTCCCCCAGATATGGAACAATGACATCACCCCAATCGAGGATAACATCACCCCAATTGAGGATAATGTTATAGAATTTTTGCAAGCGCAAGATTTTTCCAAATTTTCACTGAACCGGCTTCGAGAAGTGGAGATCCGGAGTTTTTCAGGTGCAGAGCCCGAAATACACTTTGTTAAGATTCTGTTATCACATTCAAAGGTACTCGAGAAGATAGTAATATTGCATGAGCACGGAATGTGTGCCGAAAAAGGATTTGCGATGCTAAAAGAGTTGATACGATTTCCTAGAGCATCTCTGAAAGCAGAATTCATCGTTAGTGAGACCCCTGATGAATGAAGTACTAGTTTAAGTGTGTCAGATGCTTCCTTTTTTTTGGGATTAGCTACTAGCTACAAAGATGCATTTGGGCAAATTACAGTTAGGGGCAAGAAATCAACCTTTTCAGTTGCATCTCTCTTTTAAATAATATCGCCGTGCCATTATTTGATGACACGATAAGTTTCGTGGCTTTATTATGTGCATTTGGTTATGAAAAACATGTTGTCAGCTATGTATGATGATTGTCCTATGTAGGATATGTCCCTACGATTCCACGAATGAGATTCATTGGTGTGGCCATTTAGGTGGGCATGCTATTTCCTTTCCCACTAAGCAGTTTGGATAATCAGATGGCGTTATGGTCGGCTCTATTTTGCGATACATAAAGAATCTCGTGATGGTTTGTCACGTGAGCGGTCGAAGATATGCTGTACTGACATTTCTACAATTTGTTTTCTTCTGGATTAGTTCTTACTTAGGTTTACCAATTTCAGAAGATAATGACTGGGTTTGTTGTTTTTGATGCAATGGTTCTTGTCCATCAAATTGTGCAACTCAAATTGTAAAAGCCAACAGAGTCAATTCTATCTCCCTTTAAGTTATATAAACACCATATATTTCACTGTGCCCCAAGTCTATTGAAAAGCTATATCTCCTCTATTGAATATGTATTTTGGTGATAGATAAAGGTATATGTTTTGGAGGTAGATAAACAGAAATGTACAAAAATTATTATTTTTATTTTGATTGGGTCTTATCTTTTGTCACCAAATCTCACCCAAAAAATGGTGGGATTGAGGGAGAAATGGCTCCCTCTGGGTACCCTTTCTAGGTTATCACAGGGATACGTGACAATATAGAAGAACCCCTCAACCCAATTGAGTGACGAGGTTCAGAAAAGCTCTGATGTCTTATGAGTTTCACAACTAGCATTTCAGAACTCTTATTATTAATTTGTTTCGTGCTTGTTAATCTGTTTGCGGTGTTCTCCTTTATTTTCGCGAGGATTCTGATGTGTTTGGTACTTCCACTTTTTCGTTTCTCTTCTTTCCTCTTTTTCGTGCATACTTATAACCTGTTGTTGATTTCTTAATGTTCTTTACCTGTATTTTTTGTGTTGTGGCCATCCCCATAGCAAAGGATGAAAGTTTTCACATGTCTATTGATATCCTAACTAGAGCCTGATAGTATGTGTTGTGGCAGTCTCCTAACTAGAGCGTGATAGTATGTGTTGTGGCAGTCCTAACTAGAGCAGTTGTAATTTATACTTCACCTTCAAATTTTGCAGAACAAATGCAACTTATTCACATGTCTATCGATATCTTCTCAATTTGATTGTATGCTTTGCAAGTTATATTTTGCGGGGCCTAAGTGATAAAAACGGTTTAGATCATTTGACACCCAAAAAGGGATTTTTGAGAGCTCCGGAGACCTCATCCCCCGCGATGTGACGTCTATCTATTTCAGTTTTCATCTTACATTGGAAAAACTTATTGGAACTAGTCCAAACAGGCTGATTGAGCTGGACAAAACATTGTAGAGTTGTCAAGAAAAGTGGTAGAAAAACCAGAAAATCGATCACCTGCTTGTAAGAGGTCCAACCCGGATTTCCAAATGGTTAGGTTGTACTATGACTGATCATCGAGCTTATGCTTACTTTGTGTAGTTAGGATTTCAACAGAAAAGTTTCCTAGGCTGTGTTTTTTTTTTTTTTATAAAAAAAAAGGGAAGTCAAATATGGTTTAAAATTTCAAGTGTTTATTTTTTTTGTGCGAAAGCTCAATCTCAATTCGTTTGTATGCGAAATGAAGTCTGATCGACGTAATTTTTTGCATGGATATTTTCTCTCGCTGAGCAATATAAGATGACTGATTTCGATTATTTTTACAGTCTGGATCGAAACCAAAAAAATTAGAAACTACTAGCGACTGGACGTAAAGCACATTGGACTGGAAATCGGTTTGTGATGTCGATGAAATGAAAATAGACCTGGTTGGTCTTGTCCTCTTGATCTGGTTGGTATGCGAAAAATGCTACTCCCTCCGTCCCTTTATTACAGTCCAGTATTCCATTTTGGGCTGTCCCTTAATAAGTGTTCATTTTGTAAAGTTAGTGGGTAAAGTTGGTGAATTGTCTATTTTGTCCCTAAAAGTAGATTCCATTTTGAAAAGTTAGTGAGTAAAAGTGTAATGATGATGGGTAAGTAGGGAAAGTGGAGGAAAAAGTTGATGTGAAAGGTATAATGATGATGTCTTTTTAATAAGTTGGAATTACGAAGCAGGACATTTAAAAAGGGACGGAGGGAGTATTGTGCGCTATTACCCATCCATTTGTGAATTTACAAAATTTGAAGGAAAGTTATTTTGGCACTCTATTTTTTTTGTCTTTATTCTATGTGAAATTATCCAATTATCCTTTATTTTGTTAGTGATAATCCACATTCTCACACATAAGGGTAATAGAAAAAGACAAAAAAGAAAAAAAGAGTGTCAATGACTAGAATTGGAATGCCAAAATCAATTTCCAATTTGAAAATGAATAGTACTTTAGGTAAGTCTTTCAATTTAAACAATTTGTTCAAATACCAAAAATATCATTTAGACAACAAAATTAAAGAAATTGTTTTAATTAACGGATGTTTTTGAACTTTTTTTTTTTGTGATCCGCGATGTTTTTGAACTGGAATACCAAAAATACCTCGTTTACTGTGTGTACTGGAGAGAGAGAGAGAGAGAGAGAGCAGTAAGAGCCCCACGAAAAAGATAACCCTCATTGTTGTCGCCGAAAATGAGCATTTTCTCTTCTACTCGTCATACTATGTTACTACCAGATTCCACAATCAGGTTAAATCCCTTTCGTTTACATTTCAAACAAGAACATTTCTATTAATTTGTCAGAATTCAGATTTGCTGGTCGTTTTCTCCATTGTAGACTAAACGCATTTATGTCTCTGTGCTTTTTTCTTCTCGTTGCCGTTCTTGTTCATCATTATTACCCTTCAAAACCCATAACATAATCAGTAATTCGTGTCAGAAACCTTAATTAGTTTTTGGGTCAAGTGCCCAGAGCTTGTGTAGCTGTAGTTACAGCCTTGGGGTTGAAAGGGAATGTAAATGAAAAGGGTTGTGTAGGTTTTGGTGAGTAATAAAATGAACGAGCAAAACAGCCCCTTTGGATTGAGGGTTTGGAGAGAAAAGAAAAGAAATCTCACCCCTTGTTTGGATAAATAGGTGAGAAATGACTGGGATTGTGTGCAAATGCAAGGCTGATTTTGTTTCTCACCATTTCTCATTAAAAATGTTTGAGATTTCATGAGAAAACAGAACCCTTTCTTTTCTCAAGAGATCGCTCAATCCAAAGGGGCTGTAAAAGTTTTTCACTTTTTTTTTTAGTATTTCTTATCCTTTGAACTATTATTTCTCATCTCTTTTAGGTATCCAAATAAGTGAAAGGTCTTTCTTTTCTTTTCTCACCCATTTCTCACCATCAAAAGGGATTGTTGTTAGTGCGATTAGGTTGTCACCTTGTGGGTTCAAGTCCCATGGAGAGATGTTAATTTTCCTGTCGATGGTTGGGTTGGGATGGGAGTGGGGTAGTGTAGATTCTTTTACCACGTGACAAGAAAAAAGGCTGGTGATGCAAACGTTTTCAATCTCTTCCAATTGTGGTTCAAAACAGATCAAAATAGAGTTTGAAAGATAACAGACTTACAAATTGGTGTTATTTTATGAAGCACATCTAACGGTTTCTATCTTCTTTATTGGTGTGGTTGACTTATTCCATTAAATGCTTGTACGGTCTGAAAGATTAGTTTAACTTAGGTTTGAGACCTGCTTTTCCCCCCCCCCCCCTGACACACACACCCCCCCTGACACACCCCCCATTTCCCCTATTACCCCCGCCCCCCTCCCCTATTACCCCGCCCCCTCCCCTTCTTTCCCCCTTTTTTTTTTTTCCCCCAGTTTGAGTTTTTTTTTTTCCTCTTTATTTCCTCTTTTTTTTTTCCCAGTTTGAGTTTTTTTTTTTCCTCTTTATTTCCTTTTTTTTTTTTCCCAGTTTGAATTTTTTTCTCTTTATTTTCTAATTTTCAATTATTTTCTTGTAAGACAATTAAGAGAGATAGAGGTGGCAATCTCAACTCATATTTTTTTCTCCTGTTGTACGCATCCTGTACAAAACAAGAAAGGAACTATTTTTGCTGCCTGGAAGGCATTTTTAGTCTGATAAAAAAAAAAAGAGACTATTTTTGCTAGAAAAAAATCCAGTGAGATAAGTACATACATCCTCTCTCTTTCTCTCTCCATTCCAAAGATAATCTCCAAAATCGATCACTCTGACAAGCCCCGTTCCGTTAAGAACTTTATCTTTTTAACATTTTTTGTTCTTATTAAAATTTTTTCGCCTTTATTAGTTTTACGCCAAATTTTTGTGAATTCTTGATTCGTCTAGTTGAGATGAATCGGAACAGTAAATAAAAATTACAGTTAAGGCTGCACGAGGCTGCACGCTTTTAATAAGTTTTACGCCAATTTCTTCCAAGTTTCAAACTCCAAAACACGACCCATGAATTGTGCACGCTTTCTCATATGTTAAAATATTAGGGTGAAAGTAAAAAAAAAATATTACTTTTCTGATTCCTCTCGTCAAGACGATCAATACGGCTAAAAAGTTTGTTGCAAAATAATCCAATGCGAAAAAAAATTGAATTAGGACAAAACGGGAAAAAAAAAACAAAGGAGTTTTTTTGGTTATTATAGTATATATTTTAAATTTTGAAATCCACTTTTGTAATTATCTCCCGTAATTATTGTATTGAATTCCACTAAGAGAACCCTGAAAGGCCGTTCGGCTAAATATGCCAAGTGGCTTATTTTTTGTCCTTATTAATTTTTTTTTCATATTTGTTAGTATTGCGTCAAATTTTTTGGAATTATGCATCTCAAGAGGAATCTAAAAAGTAAAAAAATTCAATCGAAACCTAATTTTTTTGAATAAAGACAAAAATAAGCCAATAAGCCAATTTTTTCGTTTTTATTCAAAAAAAATTGGATTTCGATCATAATTTTTTACTTTTTAGATTCCTCTCGTCATGGAGATGCAATAATTCCCAAAAAATTGACGCAAAACTAACAAATACGAAAAAAATTTGAATAAGGACAAAAAAATAAGCCACTTAACTTATTAGCCCCTAAATAATGAGTCTTAGGGTGTTCGTTGAAAGGCTTAAGAGCAAAAAAATCATTATGGCCGTTTAGAATAAAATGATCAAAAAAATACGATCTTTGCCCCGGTTAAACGGAATTGAAAATTGAAGCGCTTAATTCTTGAATTATATTGAACGGGTGGAACCACAAAATATATAGTTTTTCCATTTTCCATTATTTCACCATCAATATTAGGCTCGTTTGATAGGTTTCGTTGAGTAGATTTCAAAAATATAAAATTTATTTTAAAACAATACGTCAAAAAAAAGTTATTACAATTTAAAATTTTATAACAAAAAAATAAAATGAGAGAGAGAGAGGGGGGGGGCGCTGGGGGTAATAGGGGAAAACCGGGGTGGGGTCGGGGGGGGGGGTCAGGGGGAAAAGCAATTTTCCTTAGGTTTGTGCAAGCTTTAGCAGAAAAGCCTGCTCTGTTGTGCCCCATCTACGTAATAAAGCAAAATGGAGCCGAATAATCAGATTAATCATATGTAAAAGATGGGTATCGAATATGTTGATTTAAGTCTTGCATGTCCTGTCTTACTGTTCTGAACTAATTGACCCAATTCCACCAAGTGAATGACATGATATATATTTAGAGACAATAGATTTGGATATCAGTAAGGGCTTGATCGGCTCATTTAGTTGATTCCTGTCAAATTTGACAGGATAAAATTGAATGAGCCGATCAAACCCTTGCCGTTATAGAAATGAGTTGATTTTTTATGGGAACCCTTAAAAGCATGTTTTAAACAAATTGAACGGCTCTGATTATTCGCGTGGGGCTCCAAAAAATGTATTGTCAAAAATATTGTCAAAAGTATTGTATCTAGAACCGGCTCCTATATATATATATACGGGGCGGTTCCAGAGAGACATTTATAAAAACACTTAAAAAAACACTTCATAATTCCCGATCAAATTTTAATGATCCGAGCCGCTCAATGTGATCAGAACGTGATTTTAAGGGTACCCGTGAGAAATCAGCAAAAAAAATGACCGGGAAGGGTTTGATCCGAACAGTTCCATATTGTTTTTTATTGAACGGTTCAATTAAAAACTGCTCAAAACAAGCACTTCCCGGTAATTTTTTTTGCCGATTTCTCGCGGGTACCCTTAAAATCACATTCTGCACACATTGAGCGGTTCGGATCATCAAAATTTTATCGGAAACTATGAAATTGAGATTTGGAGTGTTTTTTTAAGTTTTTTTATAAATGTCTCTGGAACCGCCCCGATATATATATATTTGATAGGCAGTGAATGACATGATTGGTTTAGAAAATTTTCTTTCCTTTCTTTTAAGGGTGCTAATTGACACAATAACACCTTCTTCTTTTTTCATGTATCCTTATCCCTTACCTTTTGTATCCTTATTCCTTACCTCTTGATGTAATTGCATTACCTGATTTTAATTTCCTTCAAATTTCATAAAGTTGCAGAATGAAGCGGAATAAGAGTTCTACTACAGATATAATCAGTAATCTGCCAAGTAATGTCACTGAACATATTCTTAAGGACTTGCCATTGAGGGATGCGGTGAGGACAAGTGTCTTATCAAGGAAATGGAGGTACAAATGGGTAACGCGTCCACAACTGGTATTTACTCACCAGTTCTTCCTAAAAGGGTGGGACAACGAAAAAGTCAAGGCAGTTATTTCCCGAGTTCTATTGTTTCATCAAGGGCCATTAATTAAGTTCAAGTTGTGGTATCTTCCCTTTCAAAGCTGTCTTGATATCAATAATTGGATCTTTATCCTGTCAACAAAACATATCGAGGACTTCACTCTTCTTTTTCACGGTGGCCCATCCTATGAAATTCCTTGTCACTTCTATTCATTTCTGAAAATGAAGAGTTTGAAACTCGCTAATTGTGTACTCAAATTACCACCTACATTCAAGGGATTTAGCAGGCTTGTTAAACTTAATTTCCTTTATGTTAATATTTCTTCTGAAATGTGTGAACTGTTCATCTCTACTTGCCCCCTGCTAGAACGATTGAGTTTGCGTCACTGTAGCAATTTTGACTCCCTGGAAATCAATGTGCCTAATCTCAAATTTTTCGAATTTATGGGCACCTTTGAATCACTTTCTCTCGGAAATACAGCCCTTCTTGCAGAAATTTCAGTTTCTTTGCTTTCTTGGGAAGAAACAGACTCCGACTGGGTGAAGTTTTTCCATTCTTTACCTGCTATTGAGGACATGCACTTGGATGGCTCCTTTTTGGAGGTAAGAAAGCTTCACTTCATAGAAATTGACAAGGTTTGTTGATCATGCTTCTAACTCTTTTTGCCGTACTTGCTTCAAGTCATTTGCTGCCGAAAATGTTCCAGAGAGACTTCCAAGTACTTTGAACCAACTCAAAGCTCTGGCTTTATCTGATGTTTGTTATTCTAATCTGGATCATGTCTCATGGGCTCTTTGCTTGCTTAGAAGCTCGCCAAACCTACATAAACTTCAAACCAGTGTGAGTTATTGCAAAAGTCCCTTTTCCTGGTTATCCTTACTCTTATCTTTTGGAATTTTCTAACGATGCTATTCCTCTGTCTTTTCGCCCCTAGATATTGAATATCACCCCAGTCCAGGATCCTGTTGTGGAATTTTTGCAAGCGCAAGATTTCTCAAAATTTTCACTGAACCATCTTCGAAAAGTGAAGATCCGCCATTTTTCTGGTGCAGAGCCTGAAATGCACTTTGTTAAGATTTTGTTAGCACATTCAGCGGTACTCGAGAAGATGGTAATATTGCATGAGCAAGAAATGTCAAGCGAAAAAGGATTTGCAGTGGTAAAAGAGTTGACTCGATTTCCTAGAGCATCTTCCAAAGCAGAACTCATTGTCGATGTGACACCATCGTACTAAAGATGCAGTTTAAGTGTGTCTGATTCTGATAGTTTTAGGAGTAGCTCCAAAGGCTGTAGTATGTAAATTGTGAAAATGGGCAACAAAAAAGTTTTGGGGAAATTGCAGGACAGTGGTGGGAGGGGCAAAAAATGCCCAACACATGGACCAGTTTTTCGGAATTCATAAATCATGGGAAGGAGATTATTAATTCCAAAGACATGGAATTCAAAATAGACCTGGACAAAAATACCCCCTTCTCTTACACGACGTCGTTCACTCTAACACCTTCCAAAACGTGAAACCTTCCTGCCCCAAATCACTCTGTGAAACCCTAGGTAGCTGAAACCCCCTCTTTCTCTCTCTGTTGCTCTCTGAAACCCCCCTCTTTCTCTCTCTGTTGCTCTCTGAAACCCATCTCGTTGCTCCTCTCTCCTCATCTCTCTCTTGCCAACCGGTGACCATCAATCATCACGACTTACTCGCCGACTGGAGTGGTGAGGGTGCGTTCCCCATCACCGCCCACCTCTGCTTGCTGTAGAAATTCGAATACAGGAATCAATACGCGTCACTAGACCAGTAGCCGCCTCCAACAATCCTAATCTCAGAACAGGTAATACATAATCTACTACTCCTATATTTGCTATGTACTTCTGTGTAAAACGCTCTCCCCTCCCCATCTTGATTGAAATCTTTCGCCCGCCACATGTTCGACAAAATATGCCCTCCACATATATTGGCTTTCAGACTGTAGCACAATCATCCTTTTCGATTTGGAGAGAGAGTGAGAGAGGACACAAGCCCCTAGTTAATCACCACAGAGAAAAATCTGCATATAGCATATCCTGAATTTGAAGGCAAAATGGCCTTCTCCCTCATTGTTCTCGTTAGAAAGGTACAATCTCAAGCTGTACGGCATAATATTGCAAACACAACACAAAAAATAGTTACCGCTAAGAAAGAAACTGCCGCTGTTTTCCCCAGAGAATCAGAAAACATGGCAAATCTCAATCACCAAAATAGTTGATTATTTTCACCAATGGACTGTTGGAGATTGGCTATTTTGCTCTCCTTCAGTGGAATAAGATAAATCAGAGATACACAAATCAGTTTCAAAGATCAGCTATGAACTTGGAGGATTTTTGGATTGGTGGCTCAGAGTTTATGACGTTGGATTTTCTGTCTGCGTCTTATGGTTTTTCTCTCCATTAGGAAATTCCTTGATCAAAACATAAAATTACGGTGCATGTTTGTGGGATTCATAAGATGTTGGTGGAAGCAATTATAATACCTGTTTTGACTGAATAACTACTCATAACGGTTTTTGGTCGGTTGAGTTCACATGGCCAAGTGCAATCCGAAAAGGTGCAGACTTTTTCAAGTATTTTGCATAAGCTTGGCAATTGGGACTTACAGTGGTGGCTTTAAAAATTCAGCAATATTGGCCTTAGCCACCTAGTTTCGTTGGGAAGTTGGCTTTGGTTCTAGAATTTGAAGTGTTAAAGTAGTGTTTTCGGCATCAGATTGGAGTTTCTGCTTGGTATACTTTTTGGATGGTATAGAAAGAGGAGCATTCGGGGGGGCATTTGATAAAAGAAAAGTATGGGCTCTGAGGATAGATAGTTCCTGGCCGATCAAAAAAAAGATAGGATAATGGTGTTATAATGAATATAAATGTACTTTTATGCATCTAAATGTACTTTTCATGCTTTTGCTTTTGTTTTTCTCCATTTGCACTTTAGGATAATGGTGTTATAATGAATATATAACTATAGTTGTAAAGAACGACGATGATGCTCCTGCCTCGTACGGCATATCGCATGCCCATGTAGTTGTCTCAATGTTTTGTAGGATTGTTGTCGAAGAGATTTGTAATGACTCTGGCATTTGTTGATACGAATGCCCTAGTCGGCCTTCCATAGGATCTGTGAATCCATTTCTACTCTGGCCTAGCAAACGGCTTCAATTTTGTGTTTGCAAGTAGCATACATTGTCGTTGGGTGAATGATCAAATTTAGAAACTATTCTAGCTTTCATAACTAAAGCTTGTATCTGGGCTTGTATTTTTGCTTAACCATTACTTAATGGCTTACAACTTAACTTCACGATAGCATGCCTATAAGTATACCAAGACCTTGATTTTTTGGTAGTAAGTAAAAGGGAAAATTGCTGATCAGTGGAAAGAGGGGAAAAGATTTCCCAGGTCATGGACAACTTGTTTTTTCTGAAAATATAAAAGTTGCTCTTTAAGTCACTTAATGTTGCTCTTTTTAGGAACTTATGTTGCTCTCTATGTAAGAAAGTATGCCCTAGACTGTTAAGGGCAGTCACCCATGTTTTAACTCACTCAATTGCTGTCCCTTTACCCTTGTGTGTGTTGGTGTGTATGAAATGTGGTTATTCTTCAACTCATGTAACTTGTTTTTTTCTGAAAATATAAAAGTTGCTCTTTAAGTCACCTAATGCTGCTCCTTTTAGGAACTTATGTTGCTCTCTATGTAACAAAGTATGCCCTGGACTGTTAAGAGCAGTCACCCATGTTTTAACTCACTCAATGGCTGTCCCTTTACCTTTGTGTGTTAGTGTGTATGAAATGTGGTTATTCTTCCTGTCATGTAACTTGTTCTTTTCTGAAAATATAAAAGTTAATCTTTAAGTCACCTAATGGTACCCATGTTCTTCTCATGAACAAACATACTGGTGATATGACCATTCACTGGCCCCAGTAAGAGACTTGTTGTCAGATTCCCTGAGACTTGTAGTAAGATTCTCCCTGAGACTTGTAGTAAGATTCTTTGAGACCTATTGAATAGCTGCCACCGACCTTATTTGTTATAAATTGGAAGGATATATTCTCATACCACATTTTATCTGCATCGAAATAATTAGTTTGTAAATTTGTTTGTGTTGCTCTTTGATGGCACGCCGAGTTTGGACCGAGGCGGAGGAACAAACGTTAATAATAAACGTTACAAACCTTGTAGATGAAGGGATTTGGCAAGGCGAGGGCGGTAGGTGGCATCCCGCATACTTGACAGTTCTTGAAAATCAGATGCGAGTTTCATTTCCCCAAGCCGATTTTGAACGAAATCATATCGTTACAAAGATGAAAACATGGAAGAGGGATTGGAGGTATCTTGAATCTTTGCTTGAGCGGCGTGAGTTTCGGTGGAATGCAAATCAAAACAGGATGGTGGGAGAAGATGCATATTGGAATGACGTCATCCGAATAAGTTAAAATGTTTTATAGTCCTGTTTCAAAAATACGATTTTGTTTCATTTTTTAGTAAATTATATAAATTATTTTCCTAACTTTATGTAGGATCAGCCACAAATGAGACGTTATCGAGACATGCAATTTCCCAATTTCATCAAATGGCGCCGTATATTTGTTGACTGGGGAAACTAGAAGTTGAAGGCACGTGTTCGAAGTAAGAGAAAGTTGTGACAATAAATGGATTTGCCATTTGATGGGTTCCATGGTGGGTTTTGAGCTGTTTCCGGTGGTTTGGTCGTCGGTGTTGGTTGAATGGTTTAATTAAGTTCATAGTATCTGTGTCTTGTGTGGTGGTTGGATTGTGGGTATGAGAGGAGTCATATGTGGGTTGTGAATGTATGGACAAAATGTTTTTTTTATTTTTGGTTTCCGTGTTTGGGTACTATGGTGGTGTACTATGGCGGCGTGTGATCTTGAGGCCAATGCCCATAAGATAAGACCTTGTTGGGTCTAGAATAATATTGAAATAAAACTTATTTTCATACACGGGGCAACATTTTTTCCAGATA
Organism: Rhododendron griersonianum; assembly: GCA_018127125.1. Lineage (NCBI taxonomy): Eukaryota > Viridiplantae > Streptophyta > Magnoliopsida > Ericales > Ericaceae > Rhododendron > Rhododendron griersonianum. Next base: position 10,705,286 of record CM030799.1, on the reverse strand, counting down.
GGGCAACTTAATATCATAAAGGGAGCCACATATGTGGACTGATAGAGCAAGTCTCACGGGTGAAAAAACATACCGGTGATATGACCAATCACTGGCCCCAGTAAGAGATGTGTAGTAAGATTCCCTGAGACTTGTAAAGACTTTGACCGGAAAGACCTTGGAGGTGGAGAGCTCTGACACCATTGACAACGTGAAGGCCAAGATCTAGGACAAGGAGGGTATCCCCCCGGATCAGCAGAGGTTGATCTTTGCTGGAAAGCAGCTTCAAGATGGAAGGACTTTGGATGACTACAACATTCAGACGGAGTCCACCCTGCATCTTGTCCTCCGTCTCCTTGGTGGGTTTTGAGCTATAGCCGGTGGTTTGGTCGTCGGTGTTGGTTTAATGGTTTAATTAAGTTAGGAGTATCTGTGCCAATGGCCATAAGATCTTGTTGGGTCTGGACCAATATCGAATAAGAACTTAGTTTTTGACATTTTTGGCTTATTAATATTTTCGGCTTATTATTGCGAATAGTTTTGCGCTTCTTTTGTATTCTTTGGTTAAAATCTGCTGGCATGGTTGAAAGGACGTTGTATCATCTTGTGTAGTATGAATGGGGTTTTGTTGTTGAATTGTTGGTCATCCTTGTGTCACGGGTAAGAAAACAATAAGGTGACATAACATTTCAATGGGCCCCCTCCTCGTGTATAAGGTGTAACTTATTTTCATACAAGGGGCAACATATTTTTCAGATGGGGCAACTTAATATCATAAAAGGAGCCACATATGTGGACTGAAAGAGCAAGTGTCACGGGTGGAAAGACATAATGGTGATATGAGTCATATGACCATTCACTGGCCCCAGTAAGAGACTTGTTGTAAGATTCCCTGAGACTTGTAGTAAGAGACTTCTATAGTAAGTTCGAAACTGATTAATTATATTCGCAGTTGGACGTAAATGGTGATCTTGCCCCGTATTCATACAAGGTGCAACCATGTAACCTCGAAGCTTTTGGTGTTACTCAAAACACAAGAAAGTTTGATATATTTTCCAGAATTGAAATCCACATAGCACACTATATTTTGGCGAGAATTTTATTAAAGAGCCAAAACAAATAAAGTTTTCATCTATAACCAACATTACCAACCAAACGGAAGGCCTAATGGGATAGCCTTCAGAATCAACTACCATACCACCTGATTAATAAACAACCAATAGTTCAATTTAAAAGGGTCTAGTACAAGCAAGTTGACACAATTAGCAAATGGCATCCCCACCGTGCGATTGCACCCTGGTACGCCAATAGTAGGATACCGATCTTCTGCCGAACCAACCTTTCGTGCCTGGAACACAATTACAAAATAGTTAATTTGTCAAAATGAGAAATTTGCATTCTTTACATAACAAAAATTTGATTGAATATAGAGAGAATATCCCCAAAAACCACTCCACCCAACTGGGCGTTTGACCAAAGATTAGCCATGAACATGGAGGATGTAACCGAACATGCTTTCCAGTCAATGCGACCTCATATCCAAGTTGATCATAACCGTACTACATAGCCACATGCTCTGAAAGTGAAGATAGACAAGTTTCTTCCTCAAAAGACACCTGTGCATTCCAACGCCAGTAAGTTGGAATAATAAGATTAAGCTCATGCTTAAGACAAGTTTCCAATCAACATACAAGTTACACGACTTGAAGGAGAACCACATTTCATACACACAAACACACACAAGGGTAAAGGGACAGCCATTGAGTGAGTTAAAACATGGGTGACTGCCCTTAACAGTCAAGGGCATACTATCTTACAAAGAGAGCAACAAAATTTCATAAAAGGAGCAACATTTAGTGACTTAGAGAGCAACATTTCTATTTTCAGAAAAAAACAAGTTACACGACTTGAAGGAAAACCACATTTCATACACACCAACACACACAAGGGTGAAGGGACAGCCATTGAGTGAGTTAAAGCATGGGTGACTGCCCTTAACAGTCAAGGGCATACTATCTTACAAAGAGAGCAACAAAATTTCATAAAAGGAGCAACATTAGGTGACTTAGAGAGCAACATTTGTATTTTAAAAAAACAAGTTACACGACTTGAAGGAAAACCACATTTCATACACACCAACACACACAAGGGTGAAGGGACAGCCATTGAGTGAGTTAAAGCATGGGTGACTGCCCTTAACAGTCTAGGGCATACTTTCTTACATAGAGAGCAACAAAAATTCATAGGAGCAACATTTGGTGACTTAGAGAGCAACGTTTGTATTTTCAGAAAAAAACAAGTTACACGACTTGAAGGAGAACCATATTTCATACACACCAACACACACAAGGGTGAAGGGACAGCCATTGAGTGAGTTAAAGCATGGATGACTGCCCTTAACAGTCCAGGGCATACTATCTTACAAAGAGAGCAACGAAAGTTAATACAAGAAGCAACATTAGGTGACTTAAAGAGCAACCTTCGTATTTTCAGGAAAAAACAAGTTACATAACCTGAAGAATAACCACATTTCATACACACCAACACACACAAGGGTAAAGGGACAACCATTGAGTGAGTACAAACATGGGTGACTGCCCTTAACAGTCTAGGGCATACTTTCTTACATAGAGAGCAACAAAAATTCATACAAGGTGTAATATTAGGTGACTTAAAGAGCAACTATTATATTTTCAGGAAGAGTTTTTTTCGAAAACATCCCTCAAACTATCAAAAACGTTTACTCTGTCCTCCAACTATTGAATCCATGTCTATGTTGTCCTCTCTAACTTCTATTAACTTTTAAACGAAAAGCAGCCATGCGAGCAGCACATTCCACACCTTAAGGGGCAGAAATTTCATTCCACATCAATCCACCAATCTGGTGCCAGACTGAAATGGGTTTCCTACAATCGCGGTATATATACAGACATACAATCGATAGAAAAAACAGAGTACAAGACCAAGAGTACACCACCAGCCTCTATCCCTTGAACTCTCTCCCTCCCTGTGACTTCCCTCCCTTTCCTGTGACCTTCCTCCATCTCCAGCCATGCATTCCTCATCCTCCTCCTCATCCACTTCAAACACTCTAAATGAGTACCCTATGGATCAGTTCATGGTTGACAAGACTGTAACTGTTGGAAATCTAAAGTATCTACTATGAAGTTGTGTCCATGTTCGAAGTGCTCAAAAACTTAAGCTATGACTGTGTCCTAAGTTGTGTCTGTGTCCAAAATTTGTGTCTTAAAATGCAAATAAACGATTTCACCATTGCCTTCTGCATTTGTTTGCGTAATGAAATGATTTCACCACTCCAAATTTGGTAACAGAGCTGCATCTAAACTGGTGGAGGAAAGTGCATCCATCAAAGTACAACAAAGTGCAGCAATCATTACAAACAAATGCTGAAACTGAAAGTGCATAACACAAAACTTAAACTGAAAGTGCAGATTCAATGCCAAATACAGATTGAGCAGCTATAAAACTAAAGTAGGTTCAACTACTTCATATTCAACTGTCATGACCTACAAAAAAACAGACCACATTCTGGTTTTGCTATTACTTACAAATTTCTGGATTTGTGTGTGTAAGAATGGTGTGGATTCAACTATCATTAGCTACAAAAATCGTTCATTGCAGCCAACTCCTCTCCTTAAGCCTTCATCGATCAAAATTCTGAATTTGAGTGTGTAACAATGGTGTGGACTATGGAGTGATGAGTATGCTATGTATACAAAGTATGAGAGACAGAGAGGAGGGGGAGGGTTTTGTGCATGGAATTCTGGATTGATGTAGAATGGCATTTTTGCCCTTTCACTTGTGGGGAATTAGCGCATGTGCTGCTCACATGTGTGTTTTCCGTTTAAAAGTTAAAAGAAGTTAGAGAAGAGGACAACATAGACTTGGAGGACTAAGTAAACGTCTTTGATAGTTTGATGACGAAGTAAACAAATGGTGTATAGTTTGAGGGAGGGATATTTCCAAATAATACTCTTACAGTAAAAAAAACATGTTACATAACTTCAAGAAGAACCACATTTCATATATACAGACCAACACAAGGGGTAAAGGGACAGCCATCAGTGACTTAAAACATGGGTGACTGCCCTTAACAGCCTAGGGCATACTTTCTTACATAGAGAGCAACAACAGTTCTTACAAGGAGTAACATTAGGTGACTTAAAGAGCAACTATTATATTTTCTGGAAAAACAAACTTCCATTGCAATGGCGACAATGGGGGTACAGAATGGTGGATCAAATGTTGGTATTAACATAGTACATTTTTCTCCTAGGGGGAACTAATGGGCAAGTCTCAATATTGCCCCTTCTATTCCTCACTCATACAATGTGAAAAACCAAATTGCTTATAAACAAATTCACATGGACAGAATGAGAGAAGAGAAAAGAGAGAAAACTGCAAACAAATTGAAACACCCAGCCCAAAAAATTCCTTACCAGAAGCGTACGATTTTCCGTTTGGTCAAGGACAAGATCTTGCTTCTTCTTCCGTGGAATGGTAAGAGTATTGTACCATTGAGAGAGAGATGAAGTCAGAGAGGAAGAAGAGGTGAAGGAGAAGAGGTCGAAAGGAGGAAAGAAGCAGAACAAGCCCTACCTCTTGTTGTTCTCTTCCAGTCGAACGTCCTGTTCAGAGCCGTGTGGGAATTGGAGGGAATTGAAGGGGGAACGATGGATGGGTGGGTGGGTTTTGGGTTTAGGGTTTTTTTGATGAAGGGTATAACAGTCATTTTAGGTGGCCTCTCCATGTATTGGGAATTAATCTTTCTCCTTGTCATGTTTAGATGAATTCCGAAAAAAGTGTTCCATCATTTGGGCATTAGTTGCCCTTTTACCCACTGATATGCAATTCTCCCAAAAGTTTTCTTCTTGATGGTCTCCCAGTGGATTATCGTACTTGATGAGAAGATTAGTTCTGTAGCTTTATTATGTGTTTTTTTTTTTACTAGATAAGAAAATTTCGTTGTAATCGTATTCCTGCCATTTGGTTCACATGATTTAGAGCAAGTCTACCTGTTGGTGCCAATATGAATTTGCCCAAAGTCATTTTTTTAAGCTTGCTACAGTGTTCAAAAGCCAAAAAATAACACTGTTGTTGTACCGGTTTGGTGCCATTTTGGCACAATTTCGATTCAATATCATTTGATTTTAAATGCAAATTTAATGGCTTGGATGATGGGGAATGAACACCATGGGCCATCGGCATTGCCATTTTTCGAGTGGACTTGCCCTTATTACATTCATTGATGAACAATAGGGAAGGAGGTTTGGGCAGTGGGGTTTTAGTTTAGGAGTGTTTAGGGCTTTGGTTGGTTTCAGACCAACGATTGGGTCTCGAGTAGTGTTGGAGATTAAGGCTTTGTTTGGTTTCCATTTTAGTTTAGTTTAGTTTTAGTAGTGGGTAGAGAGAAAAATAAGTAATTTTTATTTCCTTTCTGTCCTTGTACTTTTAATTTTTGTAATTTTGCAAAGATTAAAAAAAAAAAAAAAAAACAGGGTAGGAGGTTCCCACTGCTATAACAAAATGAATGGAGGTCGACTATCTTGGTGGTAATAATCACAAAATTTGTTTTCCTAAAATTTGTGTCTTACTCTGACTTCTTACACAAGAAAGACAAATTGAATTGGAGTTGATTAAGCTTCGGCTGGTTATTAGTCAAAATTGCTGACACTAGAGAGTAGAGAGTAGAGACAATGGTTCGCTAACTGAAATCAAGCTGAAGAATTAAGGATTGATAGAATTGGAGTTTTCCACTACTGCTACTGTTTTATGCAACATTTGCATTTTTTTATGCTGTTTTTTTTGTTTTTAGTTTTTTCGGAACGGTAGTGTCTATTGTACTTGTCTTTTAATACGAATATAAATATGTTTCTACTTCTAGCAGAATCGCGTCAGCCAAGTAGTTTTGGTCCGGGACTTAGGAGCATGCTCCCTCCTAACAGGGACGGAACCAGAATTTCGCAAACACGGGGGCCGAATTATGAACAAGAAGATTTTGAAATTTCAAGGTTCAGAAATCTAATAGTTTGTTTGGTTGAGGTTTTGAGGAAGGTTTTTCGGATAGTGAGTGAAGAGAGATAAAAAGATGAATGAGATTAATAATTGAAGGAAAAACTTATGAGAGATCGTAGCACAAAGAGAGAAATTGGGTTTTGGGACCCAAAACGAGCACATTTTTAGAGGATTTGTTAACACCATACATAAAATACAATATCTAGATGTTCTTGACAAACAAAAAAACTACTAATATTAATATTGATATATATATTTTTTTTAAACCTGAAACAACGCAGGGGCCGTGGCCCCCGTACGCCGCAAGCTAGCTCCGTCTCTGCCTCCTAAGGTCTCCGGTCTTATTCCCCTCGTTAACAACTCTTGGGGTCACCTCATCCTCACACGTAACTCGTAAACGTGTGAAATGGCTGTGAGAGGGGCTGTAGAAATTAGTCCGAGGTGCACGTAAGTTAGTCCAGGATACCCTGCATTAAAAAAGAAAAAGAAAATCACCTCTAGCAGAAAGAAATCACATTCACACTTCAACGGTCCAAGTGGAGATCTTGGTCCCGTTTCTAGTACAAATTTTGCACAACAACTTATTGGCTTTTGTGAAGCTGTTCATACTAAACTAAATTTTTTTTTGTCAAAAGTTAAGTTGTTTCCACTAAATTAAAATATTCAACATATTTCCTTCTACTAACCCAACACATTTTGGACAACTTACTATAGTTTAGTGGAAACAACATGACGTTTATGGACTACATCTAAAAGAAGGATTTTGACCATTTTCACCAGGTGCATGTATGATTTTAAGTGAGACAATTATTATTCAACCACAAACAATGACACACACTTTACACACATTCGCGTCTTTTGGTGGGGCCCACACACACTAGAGGTGTAGTGTGTGTGGACCCCAATTTGAATGTGAGTGAGTTTGTGTAAATATTTGTGGTTATAGAATAATCCCAAGTGAGGGAGCGAGTATGATTCTTTTGACATTTTCCCCGTCGTTTGTATAGATTGTTATAGTAACTTTTTCTAAAAGTTAACATTTTGTCCTTATTTAAATTTTTTTCGCGCTTGTTCATTTTGCGCCAATTTTTTTTTTACTTTCCGAATCAAAAAGTCAAAAAAATTGACACAAAACTAAAAATTTAGAAAAAAATTCAAACACGATCAAAATAAGAAATAGCTCAAAAAACCCAGAGAAACGGGCCGGAGTGGATATTAGATTGTCTTTATTATTATTTTATTTTTTGAGGAAAGCTGGTTTTGTGAATACGTAGGTGTGTGGCCTGTGGCCAACATATGGTCTCGGAAAGAAAATGAAACATCGCAATACTATTGGCGTAGCCATAATTTTGGTCCGAGGAGGCCAACTTAATTGACGTTCTTTAATCGGAACGTATATTTGATTTTTATGTTTAGATCACTCCGGTGTCCGCAGTCGACTCCAGAAATTATTCTTCCTGGGGCCATTTGTGAATTCAAACTTCCATTGCTTTACATAAATAATATTCCATTAATCAACAAATATTCTTTTATTTGAAAAAATGAGAATAAGTTTCTAAAGATTCATATACATTTATATTCTCGTATTTTATATGGTAAATTTACAACACTCTCTTCAATTCAAAACTGTAACCGCTAGCTTTTAATTAGGTGGAATCATATATCTATTCACACAACTCTGTAGAATATACTTTAAACAATTTACGCAGTAATATAAACTTCCCCAATTAAGTTTTTCTCAAACTAAAACCTATAAACCCTTTCATGATAACATAATGCGCTGCTTTTTAAAATTTCAAGTGTTTATTTTTTTCCCGTTAACAAACTCAATTCGTTCATATGCGAAACAAAGTCTGATCAAAGTATATTTTTTTTTTGCATGGATATTCTCTCGATAAGCAATACTCCGTACAAGCAGGGGCGGATTGAGCATGAAGCCAGGTGGGTCACGTGACCCACCAGGAATTTCTGGGATATTTTTTTTTTTTTTTTTTTGGATAAAACTTTTGGAACCGAAACATGGACTAAGATTAACCCCACGGTCCCCACCACAGGCGATACTCTCTCTAAAACATATCGCTCTCGCCGTTTGTGGAAATCCACGTTTGGGAGAAATCAATCTTCAACAGATTGCCTCGTTTGCGGAAACCCTCGTTTGGGAGAAATCAATCTTCATTCTTCAAGACTTCAATCTGGAATCAGTCCGAAAGATGAAACGGTGCCGACGCGGAGATGCCCTCAACCCTCGTCATCTTGATCCCAAATCCCAATCCTCTCGTCATCTCGTGTTCTCGATCAATCCACGGACCACAAGCAGGTAATATGCTCGTTCATTACTTATATGCAAAAGTTTGCCTCTTTTTACTAGATTTGTTTAGTTTAATACAATAGTTTGCTTCTTTTCTCGATTAGTTTAGTTTAGTTTAATTCAATCTAATTAGTTTAGTTTAATACAACAGTTTAACTCATTCATAGATTAGTTTAATCTAGGCACAATAGTCTATTGATTAGTTTAATTGCAAAGGTGTACACTGTTTTGATTTCTATTCTGAAAAATAGGGCTTACAACAGTTTAACTCATTCATAGATTAGTTTAATCTAGGCACAATAGTCTATTGATTAGTTTAATTGAAAAGGTGTACACTGTTTTGTGGTTAATGAAGAATGTTTAAACATTTCATCTTCGCTTTATATTGAACTGTGAATTTCCTATTCCAAAGTAATGCTTGAAAGGTAATGCTTCAAGATAATGCATTTCACAGCAGACTAGGTAGGTTCTTAATCTCAGTGGAGTTGGGAGAAGTTCAAACTTATTTTATGTATCCTCATCTCATCATGGAATGCTTATGGAAATTGTTTCTTTGATTTTTGTTTCGTTGGTGTTGCTTAGTCTGTAAAACTGAGTTGTGTTGATATTCTATGATGAGGAAATCCCTTCTCACTGTGGAGTGCTTTTGACTGTTGTTTCTATATTGTTGCTATTTATCTCTATGTTGTTTCTGCTGGTAGTTGTTGTACAAAGTTTTTTCATGTTGTTTCTGGTGTCTCCTGTATTCCATGGTGTCGATGAGACAATATCTTCTCACCATGGATTGCCTATGGACGTTGGACAAAAAAATTTGCCGATCAAAAAAAAGTAATGCTCGAAAGGTGACCCACCTCTATAGAAATCCTGGATCCGCCACTACGTACAAGATGACCGATTTCAATCATTTTTACCGTCTGAATAGAAAAAAAAAAACTAAAAACTAGTAGGGACTGGACGTAAAGCACACTGGACTGGTAATCAGTCCGTGACGTCGATGAAATGAAAATAGATCTGGTTGGTCTTATCCTCTTGATGCGGTAGGTATGTGCGCTATTACCCATCCATTTATGAATTTACAAAATTTGAAGAAAAGTGATTTTAGCACTCCACCTTTTCTTTTCTTTTTTATCCTACGGAGTATGTAAAATTATCAAATTATTCTTTATCTTGTTAATGTTCATCCACTTTTTCACAATAAAAGGGTATTGTTGTAATTTGAAATAGGAAAAAGACAAAAAAAAATAAAATGGAGAGCCAATAGCTAAAAGTAAATTGCCAAAATCAATTTCCAATTTGGAAATGAATAGTATTTTAGTTAAGTCGTTCAATTTAAACAATTTGTTCAAATACTAAAAATTCCATTTAGACAACAAAATTAAAGAAAATGAATTATCTTAATTAACGGATATTTTTGAACTGAAATACTCCTACCAAAAATACCTTTTAGACAAACTCACAATATAAACGGTTTGATTAGGATCCCAAGCACTTGAGTTAACCCGTTTACTGTGTGTTCTCGTACTGGAGAGAGAGAGAGAGAGAGAGAGAGAGAGAGAGAGAGAGAGAGAGAGAGCAGTAAGAGCCCGACGAAAAAGATAAACCCTAATCGTTGTAGCCGAAAAGGGGCATTTTCTCTTCTACTCGTCATACTTTGTTACCAGATTCCATAATCAGGGATATCCCTTTCGTTTACATTTCAAACAAGAACCTTTCCATTAATTTGTCAGAATTCAGATTTGCTTGAAACCTTTTTTTCTTGAAAAGAATGGATCCGAAACACTGGATCAAATCTACTATAACCCATTATTGGTAAGTTATATGTGTTCCGATCAGGCATTTAATGATATCCAATCAAACTGATTTTTTTGCATACTTGTTCAACTCGACGAGCTCTACGAAGTGAACGTTTTCGATCATCGAAACAAGACCGGAGCGGGACACCCTCGGCAGGGACAGTATGCTGCTGTCAGCAGCTCCCCCCAGTTTTGAGGGGGGTAAATGAAAAGGGTTGTGTAGGTTTGGTGAGAAATAAAATGGAGTAAACAGCCCCTTTGGATTGAGGGTTTGGTGAGAAAAGAAAGAAATTTCACCCCTTGTTTGGATAAATAGGTGAGAAATGACTGGGATTGTGTGCAAACATAACCCTTTCTTTTCTAAGAGATCACTCAATCCAAAGGGGATGTAATAGTTTTTCGCTTTTTTTTTTTTTAGTATTTCTTATCTCTTTTTAGGTATCCAAATAAGTGAAAGGAATTCTCTTTCTTTTCTCACCCATTTCTCACCATCCAAAGGGATTCTTGTTAGTGCGATTAGATTGTCACCTTGTGGGTTCATGTCCTATGGAGAGATGTTGATTTTCCTTTGGCACAATTTCGATTCGATATCCAAGGGCGGATCCACGTTGAACCCAGAAGGGTCGCATGATCCCCCGAACTTTTCAATTTTGTGATTTTACCCCTATCAATATATATGATATTATTCCATTTAACCCCTAAAATATTGCACTTGGTGCCCTATAGACATTTAGAAATTGTCAAAAAGTATGAAAATAATCCCATAATCAATGTGTTGTTCTATCAAAAATAATTCTTTGTCCCGATCATGGATCTATAGTTAATCGTTTGATTGTTTGTATTTGTTTGATAAAATCCATTGATTACATGTGTTTTGTGAGATTTACAACTTTGATTCCTAATTTAATTGCTAGGCATTTCATCTTATTGTTTTGATATCTTCAAATTTATGTTGATTGCATGTGGTATTTGTGATTTCCAAAAAATAAAAAAAACAAAAAAAAACTCATCTCTGAAGGCTCTAAAACTTGGACTTTAAATAGTTTTGTGCTTGATTGGGATTTTTTTTTTTCTAACTTATGATTCATAGTGCCCCTCCTGTCTTCAATTCCTAGATCCGCCACTATATCATTTGATTTTTAATTGCAAATCAAAATGGCTTGGATGATGTGGAATAAATACTAGTAACCATCGGCATTGCCATTTTTTCGGCATCAACAAACAACAATTAATGGATTTTTCCGTATTGCAATCATTGAACTACTGGGGGATCCCCACGGAATGGGGGATCCTGTAGGGCGCTTCGATTGTAGTGCACAACTTGGGTCGTGTTTTCAACTGTCTAGATTTCAAACATTTTCTCACATATAGGATACTTATTTTAATGGTATGATAATATTCAACCATTACACTCAAGTATAACCTAAATAATTAAACGGAATTCTATGACCCCAAATTTTTTTCTCGAAAGTGATTAATATTATTAGCAACGATAATTTGAGGATCTATATTCGGAATAAAAATTAGAAGATTTGATCATACATGTACCGCTATTAGATTGAGCTGATTTTTTGAAATTAACTCAAAATATTTCTTTGAAATTTATGAACTTGAAGCATTCATATCGGATTTTGGAGTGGGCTCCGTGTAGCCATAGGTAGCGTTGGCACTGGTGCCGGCATAAACTAGGATGGGATAATGGATCGCCTAATTAAACATGCCATCAGTTGAGTTACTACTACTACTATCAAACACCGGGAAGTGTTCAACCCGATTCAACTCATGGCTCGTTTTAGTTTCCTAATAAATCATTTTCACTTCCCGAAAACTCGTTTTCATCTAATTTTAACAGCTCTTCACTTCTCGAGGTAGTAAAATTAAAACAACGTCTCTTCGTCTTTGCCTCAAAACTACCTCTCCTCTACCGGTTCCTCATATAATAAATACGAGCCTTAAAAAATGGTTTTTGGGCTTACAAAAATATTTTGTAAGCAATGCAGAGTTCGGAATTGTAGCAGCAGAGGAGCAAAAAGGATCAAGTCATTCGTTATGTAAGTCTTGAAATGAATTTTTCTATGACTATTCAAGTCCTTAATGTTGTGTTTGGATGAATTTTTGAGAAATTTTGTAAGGTTATGAGTAGAGAGAGAAATAAAAGTAATAATCAGAAGTAGAGGTAATAATTGGAGAGAGATGGAGAGAGAAATAAGAATAATGATTAGAAATAGGGATGAGTAATGATTGGAAGCAGAGGTAATGAGTGTTTTTTGAGTTGAGAATTTTTTTTCAAAAAGCAATCCAAACAAAGCATAATACGCTCAAGACCTGGGAAACAGAAAAAAAATAGTAACTGAATCAAGGGTTTGATTTGATGGACCCAATATTGATAAGCAGTGGTTGGTTTTGGGTTTTTTTTGATGAAATTCGTCTTTACCACAGTAAATAATATGGTGCCCCACAAATGTAAATTCCTGGGTGCGCCAGTGCGCTCATTCTTTCACCCTTTTTTCGTCGAACTGAGACAATCCTCCTGGAATAGTCACTAGAATTTCCTTATGATCAGAATAATTTCTTTCCTTTCTGTTTGTATTTTCCCATCTACGTATAGTCTCAGTGTCAAATAAATCTATTCATCTAGCGAGCCATTTCTCTCAAAGCCAAAGTGAGATTTTGCCTCGACTCTTCCCCTGTGAACTATAAGCTTCTGAACCCAGAATGGGAGTCCAGATTTGTTCACCCTCACTCTTATTGGTTGAAAATGTTTGGGTCCTAGCAAATGGTAACCATCTATACCCAAAAAAAATGTGTACTTATGGTAGCCGAATAGTTGATTACTGTCTAAGGAGTGCTTTTGTTATACTCGTACGTAATACGTTGTGACGCCAAAGTTCAAAAATAGCTATTTGAACTCAAATTTGCAGTGGGAATTTTATGTAAGAGGTTTATTAGGGTTATTGAAATAGTTTCTTTTGATGTTTTATGTTGGTTCTTTCTGCTGTAATAGGATGTTACAGCAGGAGACATACGAATCATATGATATACGGCTACTACTACTTATTGTTCATTCATTGTGTGCCATGCCAGGACATGTATGGAGGCAACGCTCCGGGTAGCTTAATTCTTTGATACAAATACTTTTGCCCGTGCGGAGTAGTTCAAGGATTACCCGGACAAAAAATGAATATATGCGACTCAAATTCAGACATAATTAGTCATGTTCCAGGCAATATAATAGAAAATATCTTATCGTGTTTGCCTTTACAAGATGCAGTGAGGACAAGTCTTTTGTCAAGGAAATGGAGATATGTGTGGCCAAAACGTCCTCAACTGGTATTTGATGAGATGTTCTACAGAGATTTGCACAGAACAACGCATGCTAAACTTTTGATGATTATTTATCAAGTTCTGTTACTTCACTGTGGACCAATAATCAAGTTCACTCTGTCTTTATCTGGATTGGAAAGTTGTTCTGAGATCGACCAGTTGATACTTTTTGTTTCAAGCAATGATATCCAGGACTTCACCCTTTGCATTTGGAAGGGGGGACTTTTTAAGTTGCCATCATCGCTATATTTGTGTTCACAACTGAAGCATTTGAATCTCCGTTCTTGTATGCTTAAACCTCCTCCTGGATTTGAAGGATTTACCAGGCTCCTTTCCCTCCATCTTCATGAAGTTGTCATTGCTGATGACGTACTTTCAAGTCTGATCTCCATTTGCCCATTACTTGAAGACCTGACACTTTATAGTTCCACCGGTTTCGATTCCCTTGAAGTTGTTGGTCCTAATCTTAAATCCATACGCTTTGAGGCCCATGTCAGATCTATTTGTTTCACAAATACTTCTCATCTTGAAAACGTGTCAATATATTTGACAGGAGAGGGAAATGAGTTAGAAATATCTAGCTCTGTCGTGCTTCTTGACAGCGTACCTGAAATTGAGTTTCTGGAATTGGACTTTTGTTATGTTAAGGTAAGATTAGCTTAGCAAGCCATGCTTATTTGAGTATTTATTGCCATGCATAGTCTTTGACTTTGTTGGTTTTGTTCTTTTGCTTCGATCTAGGGCATAGCTGCATGTGGTGTACCAAAGAGGCTTCCAACTACTTTGAACAACCTTAAATATATCATGTTGTATGATATTTGTTTTGGGCAACGAGATGTGGTCTCGGTTCTTATTTGCTTAATTTGTAGCTCCCCGAACTTGGAAGAAATTACCATTTACGTAAGTAGTGACCGATTTTATTTGTTTCCACATTTATTATGTTAATGCTGAATCTGTAGACTAAGACAATTAGTTATTGTTTTTTCCAAATACCAGGCACTTCCCAATAAGACTTCTGCTATTCCTATTGTTCAAGATTTTGTGGAAGTGCATGTCTGTTCAGATGTCACTTTGAATCAACTTCGCAAAGTGGATATGAAAAATGTCTCTGGCACAAAGCTTGAATTGGAGTTTATTAAGCATTTGTTAGCCAAGTCATCAATGCTGGAGACAATGCTTATCGAGCTGAACTCAAAGGATGTCAATGAATTGCGGATTGTGAAAGAATTGACTGGATTTCGACGTGCATCACCTCTCGCAGAAATGAAATTTGTAAATTAAGATGAAGATTGAAGTCTAACAAACACTTTTGTGTCCTTTTTGACCAGGTATGGTACAAGTGCTTAATTATGTAATGATCTTTTCTTTTTTTTTTTTCTGTTTTTTTGTATTTCTATCTGCTTGGTCCAAAATTGTGGGACATCAAGATGTGTGCATGTTTTGTGAGGCACAACTAAGTCAACGTCTTCTTTCAGTAATTGTTAGGGAACAGATAAACATTTCGAGAGTAGGTATTCACTCCGACTCTTTAAAACTATTTTTTCCCCCCAACTTCAATCCTATCTAGAGCAAGAGAGAAACAGAGTGTATACTTAGGTTTCTTGCGCACATAATATCGATAGTTGATGGGTTTGGGGGCTCAAGGGAGAGCGAGGGAGCATGTCATCATCTTTGCTGGATTGATTTTAGGCATGCATGTGTTGGTAATGACTGAAGTCTATTGGATTTGAATTGGACTCTAGTAGATTCAGATACATATTGCAGAGGCAGTTTAGAAGCTAGGGGAGAAAGTAGTAATTGTTGTGGTATACGTCTACCATGGATCTTGTAAATCATTTAAAGAGCTTGGAATCATAATATTCTGAAATTCTTTGGTTCCGTTGAGACAACTGGATTATTCGCTTATATGTTCTATGTTTGATTTTATCAAATTTTGCACACATATTCCCATGGCGAAAAATATGCATGGCTTGTAGGTCAAAGCAGACTAACATAGATGGAACACGCGTATCCATCCCCATGAAATAAACGACAATCTGTGTTTTAAGGAGAAGATCTTTTCTGGGCATTTGTTGTATGCTAAGGTCAAGTCTAAAGAGAGCATTGCAGAGGACAGCTACTGAGAAGGAGTTGGTTTTGTTTTTGTTTCTCAGCCGAGGGTCCTCGGTGCTGCTTCATCTCTCGCGTTTGTGTAAAGATCTCCGTGGAGCTCGTGCCTTGAGCTTGCTTACCAGAGTTTCGGTTTCTTCTAAAATTTCTTCCGTTTAGTTTGTGTGGATAATCGTTTTCAGTATGTTTGGTTCTACCTTGTTTTTGCTTTGAAACTCTGGAAATTAGATACTTATCACTTGTGGAACTAGAGTCCTCAGGTCACCTTCCTTTTTTGATGCATCCCTTTCCTTTGTCCAAACCACACATCTGGTTGGACCTGTGGGTTATAAAAGTCTAGATGAGAAATAGATGGGGTCCGATCTCCTCTGTCCCGAAAACTCTTGTGCTTCTGCATCGAGGGATTTTCCTTTGCCGTTGGATTTTGTGAGTTTTTTTTCATGTTTGAAATCCAACGGCTGGAAAACTTCTCTGCACAAGATTTTTCGGCACAGAGAATCCTGCCTCAAAACAGATTGCTAGTAACTTTTTGTAAGTTAATGCAACAAGGGGTGATTCAATGCATTAGTGGGAGCACGTGTTAAACAAAATTTCAAGAAAAATAAAAATAAAAAATCAAGGGAAAATTTTACAAATGGTCCCTCTAGTTTGCATGAATTCTCATTTTCGTCCCTCTAGTATCAATTGTGTTACTTTTAGCCCTATAATTTGCATTCTGTCTCAATTTCGTCCCTCTCGCTTACGGCGTTAATGAAACAAACGGAATTGGAGGACAAAATTGACATTTCCCTCACAGAGGGACTAAATTGAGATTTCGTGCAAACTAGAGGGACTATTTCTACAATTTTATTTTTTACTTTTGTTTTTGTAAATAAATTTAAAATACATCATATGTAATATATTATATATATCACAAAAAAAAGAGAAAATTCGAAAAGCAACCCCTATGTTAAATGTCTTGGTATTGTATTTTTCTTTTTGAATTGAATTTTCACTTTCGTTATTTTCTTTGTCACATGATTAAAAAGAAATTTTTTTTCAGTAGTATTTAGAAATCTTGTAATTGTGTTTAATTAAGCAATGAAACACTATTGAATATTAAGATATCAAATACATTAAAATATGGGTATAAGTGTATTTATTTTGGGACTTACTCACAAGATCACTCATATAACAAATAAATACGGATTTTGAACATTTTTTTATCGGGTGAAAGATAAGGAGATTATAATAACATGATACAAATACATTAGCTAAGGGTTGATTTGTGCATTTTCTAATATTTTTGTAATTTGTAATGAAATATAAATTTTTTCAATAAAGTTTGATTACCCAATAAATAATAATTCAAACTATATAGTTTGATTACCCAATTTTTTCAATATAGTTTGATTACCCAATAAACTAGAGGGACAACTGAATTATTGTTTATTGGGTAATCAAACTATTTTTAAAAAATTTATATTACATTACAATTTACAAAAATATTAGAAAATGCACAAATCAACCCCTTAGCTAATGTCTTTGTATCATGTTCTTATAATCTCCTTATTTTTCACCGGATAAAAAAATGTTCAAAATCCGTATTTATTTGTTATATGAGTGATCTTATGAGTAAGTCCCAAAATAAATACACTTATACCCATATTTTAATGTATTTGATCTCTTAATATTCAATAGTGTTTCATTGCTTAATTAAACACAATTACTAGATTTCTAAATACTACTGAATTTTTTTTTCTTTTTAATCATGTGACAAAGAAAATAACGAAAGTGAAAATTCAATTGAAAAAAAAAAATACAATACCAAGACATTTAACATAGGGGTTGCTTTTCGAATTTTCTCTTTTTTTGTGATATATATAATATATTACATATGATGTATTTTAAATTTATTTACAAAAACAAAAGTAAAAAATAAAATTGTAGAAATAGTCCCTCTAGTTTGCACGAAATCTCAATTTAGTCCCTCTGTGAGGGAAATGTCAATTTTGTCCTCCAATTCCGTTTGTTTCATTAACGCCGTAAGCGAGAGGGACGAAATTGAGACAGAATGCAAATTATAGGGCTAAAAGTAACACAATTGATACTAGAGGGACGAAAATGAGAATTCATGCAAACTAGAGGGACCATTTGTAAAATTTTCCCAAAAATCAACAGACAAGGCGGAAAAAAATGGCAAGTAAGCCACTTGTAAAAAGGGCAAGGTGCATTTTTTGGATTGAAATCCGAATTTCGTTTTGCCAGAGAACGTCTTTTCATAAAGATTCTCCATTAGTAACTTAAAAATAAAAAGATTCCAAATAAGGGGGCATACATAGAAGGACCGAGGGATCCCCAGATTCCTTCTTCCACGCATCATCTACATTAATCTTGAAGGACCCCTCCAACGGTCGTTGCCACAATTGCCTTTGCACCTCCCTACCTCCTCCTCTCTCATAAAATACCAGCGGGTTCACTGCCAAAAATTCCTGAAAAGTAGCCACTGCTCGTCTGCTGATCATTTTAGGGAGGAGAGGATCTTGTGATAAAAAACCGCACCATTTCTCCCTTTCCAAACATACCACAAAAGCATAGCAGTTAACCCCAAACACCACTCCCTATTAGATACAGTCTGCCATTGTGATAAAAAACCATCCCACAGATCAGTAAAAGAGTTAACCTGTAAATTTACGACATCCAACTGAAAAGGGGAGCATAACCACACCCTACGGGACAACGGACAATCCCAAAAAAGATGCACTATCCAGAGCAGCCATATAACCCGAGCTCACAGAATAATGCCCCGAATGCGTAAAATGCCAAACCATCGCGTCCGGTTTATTTGTCCATGACAATGGAATGGAAAGGATGCATCTCGCGTGATCTGGAAAAAATAATCGCGAAATCACCTTCTCCTTCCGCACGCTAGTGCTGAACTTATGCAGCATAATTTTTGGGTTTTGTCTTTATTTAATTTTTTTTTTTGCATTTGTTAGTTTTATGGCAAACTTTGATATGGATTCGTCTTGACGAGAGGAATCCAAAAAGTAAAAAAAAATTATGACTTTTACACAAGTATTTTGGAAAAATATTCAAAGAAAAGCTCAACAAGTCAGTTTTTGGATTTTTTCAAAATACTTGTGAAAAGTCATAATTTTTTACTTTTTTGATTCATCTCGTTGAAACAAATCCATATCACATAAAAGTTTAGCGTAAAACTAACAAATCCGGAAAAAATTGAATAAAGACAAAACCAAAAAAGTTGTGGTGCATAAATTAATTACTAACATGAACGGGGGTGTTAAAAAAATGAGATTGTTTATACTTTTGAAATTGTTACAATTGACCTTATAGCACATCTTAAGGTGTGATTCTATTTGAACCCAAAACACTTCTTCACTAAACGGTGATTTCCTAGCCCCGAATTCTTTGTACACCCCCCCGCAAATAGAAATAAATAATACTCCGTATAGAACCATCCCTATACACCCAAAAATATTCAACCATTACACACTTGAGTATAACTCAAGTTAAACGGAATTCTATGGACCTCGTAAAGTTTTCTCGAAAATGTCCTCGAAAGTGAATGATACTATTAGCAACAATACTTTGATTCAGATCGCGCTGATTTTTTGAAAATAACTCGAAATATTTTTCTGAGATTTATGAACTTGAATCATTTATGTGCAATCACGGAGTGAGCCCCTGCATAGCCTTAGGAAGCCTTGGCATTGGTGTCGTAATATTTTCTGCATAAAACAGGATGGGATATATTTTTTTTTTACCCGAAATAAACTCGATATATATATATATATGTATATTGGGGCGGTTCCGGGGACACCTAAAATAACACTATCGGTTACTACCAGTCCAAAATACAAAAAACAACAAACAAAATACCGAAAATAAAAAGTCGCCTGGAGCCAAAACACCGGAGCTGGACCCATCACCTAATTAAACATGCCATCGATCAATTGATTTAACAAACACCGGGAAGTGTTCAACCAGATTCAACTCATGGTTCGTTTTAGTTTCCTAATAGATCATTTTCACTCCTCGAAATCTCGTTTTTATCTATTTTATTAACAGCTCTTCACTTCTCGAGGTAGTAGTAAAAGTAAAACAACGCCTCTTCGTCTTTGCCTCAAAACCTCTCCTCTACCAGTTCCTCCTTCCTATAAATACCAGCCTTAAAAATGGTTGGGGTTACAGAAATATTTTGTAAGCATGCAGAGTTTGGAAGTAGAAGCATAGGATCGAGCAAAAAGAATCATTCGTTATTATACATTAAGAAGTTGAAGAGACCCATGTCATGTCATGTAAGTCTTGAAATGAATTTTTCTATGATCTCTCTCTCTTTTTCTTTTTTTTTTTGGTAATGCAAGATATTCCGGGTCAGCTTGTGCGCACCTTGGACTAATTCCTATAGCCCCTCCCACATTTGTTTCACACGCCTATGCGCGAGGTGAGGTGGCTTTAGGAGTTGTTGACAAGGAGAATCGGACATCTTAGGATGGAGCAAAATGTTTTCTTACTCTGAATTTGCTAGAAACAATGTCCTCTTCAGATGTACATTCATAATGTGGAAAGATATTGTTGAATTTGAAGTGTCACCAAATGTGTCCATGTCCGAATTTTTGGAGAAACAACAGTGTCTGTTACTTGTCAAGTTTGTGCCCCTTGTCAGTATCTTTGCTTCTTAGGCGTTTTATTAAGTCCTCCATTCTAAGCTCATGACCCCAACAATTCCTAAATTAGTACTAGTTCTTAGGTTGTGTTTTTCAAGGGATTTGAGGAGGGATTTATTCTTTGGATTTCCCTATCCATATCATCTCCCTTGGCAATTCCCTCCATACATTCATGATCTAAACACAGCTTTAAGGTTCCGAGAGAATCACTTAGTGATTGGATCAACAAATAACAAAAAGCAAAAGAAAGAATTGCTGACTGCACCAAATGAGTAATCCTTCCAGTGCCATTGAATCTAGGAGGCGGAAGGAATGCGGATTTGTATTCCAGCAGATAAACTACGGGGAAATTTTGCTCTGTATGTTTTCTGATATTTGTATTTTTGTCTACGACTTTGTGTTTATAGGTTGCTGTAAGAGGATATGTAGTATTGGGCTATTCCTTACTGTGCTTCTATTTTGTGCCAGGCAATGGAACAAAGACAAATTCCTGGAAAGGTTGACTCTTGATTTGGTTATTTTTGCTAATCTTTGGAAGGTGTAGTCAGTCACCATGATGAAGAAAACTGGCAGCTCAAGATTTACCAAGAACGAAAGGACAATGAGTAGCTCAACTTCAGACATAATCAGTTATCTCCCGGGCAATGTACTAGAAAAAATCTTAATGCGTTTAAGGTTGCAGGATGCAGTGAGGACAAGTGTTTTGTCAAAGCAATGGAGGTATATCTGGACTACAGTTCCCCGACTTGTATTTGATGATATGTTCTACAAAGGATCTTACAGGGCAACGTCGGACAACCTTATGATGACTATCTACCAAGTTTTGCTACAACATCGTGGACCAATACTCAAGTTCACAGTCTCTTTAATGGAGCTCTGTCCACAGATCGATCAGTTGATACATTTTGTGTCGAAAAATGGCATCCAAGAATTGACCCTACACTTTCACAAGGGTGGACTTTATAAATTGCCATCATCATTGTGGTGGCAAGCTTTCTCCGGTTGGACCTTGTGGCTTGGATGGTTGAGGCTTGGACGAGGATAGGTTAGACCTGCACACGAAGCAACCGCGATAGTGCCCAAACCCGGAGCGTGGTGGTCCGGGGCAGGCACTCCGACGCTCTAGTCAGTAACAGGAGAGGAGATATCGAAGTATAGTTTAGGGTTTAAGAAAGTGTTACCTCAATCTAGAGGGGGATCCCTCGTTTTATAGCCAAAGGGAGCGCAGAGTCCAACTCCCATAAGGCTACCACGCGCTGTGTGATGAGCCCGCCAACTTCGGACCCAGATAGACTTCCCAATCTTGGACCTATCCAATCCCCCATATTCCGCTCCTAAATATAAGGGATGGGATAAGACGCGAGGTTGCCTGCTCCTGCCCATCTCTTCCTAACTTCCTCTCCAAGTTAGGGGACAGAAAGCTCGGCGAGCATAGGTTTCGCCGGACAGACGGCACGGCACTGATAGCTTCTACAGGGGGAATCTCCTACACGTTCGGCAGGGACTCGCCGAACCAGATCATACTCCCCCTTGATTAGTACCACGGTTTATCTTAACCGGGTACGGCAAGACTCGGATCGGATACCGAGCCAAACCGCCGACCCATGGGTGTTAAACACATTGGTCCGGCTAATCGGTGCAACGTGGCCACTGTCCTGGTCCCTCCGCCGGACCACGCCCTCCACAATCACTATTTTCTTGTGGGGGTATTACATGTTTGTATCTCTTTTCTTGTGTGTTTAAACCTCCACCCGGGTTTAAAGGATTTGGCAAGCTCCTTTGCCTGGAGCTTCATTATGTTGTCATTGCTGGGGACGCACTTTCAAATTTGATCTCCGCTTCCCCGCTACTGGAACGTCTAACAATTCGAAGAGCTAGTTTCAATTATCTTGAAATTGTCGCTCTTAATCTTAGATTCGTACGGCTGTCACTCAATTACAGTTCTATTTGTTTCAAAAATACTCCTCATCTTGCAAAAGTTTCATTAATGCATTTGGTATCGCTCTTCAGTAGCTTTATTAGCTTGGTATCCAGGGATCGAGAAACATTCGGGTCGGTCATGCATAGTGGTACTTTTCCTGTTGTTGAGCTTCTAGAATTGGACTACTATCATCTCAAGGTAACATATCAATAATACCTTCTCTGTTTATTTAGGGAGCATGTTTCCTTCATTGTTCTTATTTTGTTTAATTGCTTTTGTCCTTTGCTATAGGCCATGGCTGCAGGTGGTATGCTAAATAGACATCCAAATACATTGACTCATCTCAAAATTCTGAAGTTGCATCTTATTTGTCTTGGGAAAGTAGATGAGATCTCTATGGTTCTTTGCTTAATTAGAAGCTCCCCGAACTTGGAAAAAATTCAACTTAAGATAAGTAATGACAGCTCATGTTTTTTTTTCCCTATGTTTGGGATGTATATTCTGAATCGTTAAGCTGAAAAATTACGTTTTCTTCTTTCCAGGCATGTCCGGCTGAAACTGTAGCTCTTGATCCTGTTCCAGAACCTTTAGAAGTGCAAGGCTGGTCGGTTATCTCATTAAATCAACTTCGAGAAGTTGAGATACACAGGGTATCTGGCACGAGGCTTGAATTAAATTTCGTCAAAGTTATATTAGCCAAATCACCTATTCTGGAGAGACTGATTATCAAGTTGGAGTCAAATGAGGTTTCTGAAGAATTGAGGATTTTGAAGGAGTTGATAGGATTCAAACGCTTGTCACCTGAAGCAGTAATTATGTTCAGAAATAGAGATGAAGTAGTACATTTTGGGTGATGGGTTTGAGAAATAATCAATCCCGAGACTCAGAGAGAGAGAGAGGAATTGAAGAAGACGAGTAAGAAGATTGAGACAACAGCTTTATAGTTCGCGTTAGTGCACCCTTAGTAAACAACAGTGCATCACTAAAATGAATTAGCGTTCTTCAAGCCGTTGGATTGAGTTTTTAGTTGTCAACTACAGATTGAAGCCTCTGGAGAATGTTGAGAGTTCATTTAAAGAGGATCCGAACTCAAATATTTGTGCCTTATTTTTTTGTTGGATTGTTTTAGTTGGATACGTTATGACATATTGGGGACACATTAGGAGATTAAAATGCAGGAGAAATTGATCCTGACGCAAAAGTTCCATGGATGCTTATTCTTATTTTGTGAAACTAATATCTTGTCTGTGGGCCAGTATTTTCATTATGTCTGTACAATTACGTTTTCTTACTCTGAATTTGCTAGAAGCAATGTCCTCTTCAGATGTGCATTCATAATGTGGAAAGATATTGTTGTATTTGAAGTGTCACCAATGTGTCCATGCCCGAATTTTTGGAGAAACAACAGTGTCTCTTTCTTGTCAAGTTTGTGCCCCTTGTCAGTGTCTGAGCTTCTTAGGCGTTTGATAAATCCTCCATTCTAAGCTCATGACCCCAACAATTCCAAATTAGTACTAGTTCTTAGGTTGTGTTTTTCAAGGGATTTGAGGAGGAATTTATTCTTTGGATTTCCCTATCCATGTCATCTCCCTTGGCAATTCCCTCCATGCGTTCATGATCTAAACACAGCTTTAAGGTTCCGAGAGAATCACTTAGTGATTGGATCAACAAATAACAAAAAGCAAAAGAAAGAATTGCTGACTGCACCAAATGAGTAATCCTTCCAGTGCCAGTGAATCTAGGAGGCAGAAGGAATGCGGATTTGTATTCCAGCAGATAAAACTACGGGGAAATTTTGCTCTGGATGTTTTTTGATATTTGTAATTTTGTCTATGAATTTGGGTTTATAGGTTGCTGTAAGAGGATATGTAGTAATGGGCTATTCGTTATTGTGCTTCTATTTTGTGCCAGGCAATAGAACAAAGAAAAATGCCTGGAAAGGTTGACTCTTGATTTGGTTGCTGATCATTGTGAAGTATAGCTAATCAGTCACCATGATGAAGAAAACTGGCAGCTCAAGATTTACCAAGAACAAAAGGACAATGAGTAGCTCAACTTCAGACATAATCAGTTATCTCCCGGGCAATGTACTAGAAAAAATCTTAATGTGTTTAAGGTTGCAGGATGCAGTGAGGACAAGTGTTTTGTCAAAGCAATGGAGGTATATCTGGACTACAATTCCCCAACTTGTATTTGATGATATGTTCTACAAAGGATCTTACAAGGCAATGTCGAACAACCTTGTGATGACTATCTACCAAGTTTTGCTACAACATCGTGGACCAATACTCAAGTTCACAGTCTCTTTAATGGCGCTGGAAAGCTGTCCACAGATCGATCAGTTGATACACTTTGTGTCGAAAAATGGCATCCAAGAATTGACCCTTTACCTTTTCAACGGTGGACTTTATAAATTGCCATCATCACTATTTTCTTGTGGAGGAATTACATGTTTGGATCTCTTTTCTTGTGTGTTTAAACCTCCACCCAGGTTTAAAGGATTTGGCAAGCTTCTTTGCCTGAAGCTTGATAAAGTTTTCATTGCTGGTGACACACTTTCAAGTTTGATCTCCACTTGCCCGCTACTGGAACGTCTAACAATTCAAAGAACTTTTTTCAAGTACCTTGAAATTGTCGCTCTTAATCTTAGATTCGTACGGCTGTCACTCATTTACAGTTCTATTTGTTTCAAAAATACTCCTCATCTTGCAAAAGTATCATTAATGCATTTGGTATCGCCCTTCAGTAGCTTGGTATCCAGGGATCAAGAAACATTCGGGTCGGTCATGCATAGTGGTACGTTTCCTGTTGTTGAGCGTCTAAAATTTGACTACTATCATCTCAAGGTAACATATCAATAATACCTTCTCTGTTTATTTAGGGAGCATGTTTCCTTCATTGTTCTTATTTTGTTTTAATAGCTTTTGTCCTTTGCTCTAGGCCATGGCTGCAGGTGGCATACTAAATAGACATCCAAATACATTGACTCATCTCAAAATTCTGAAGTTGCATCTTATTTGTCTTGGGAAAGTAGATGAGATCTCTATGGTTCTTTGCTTAATTAGAAGCTCCCCGAACTTGGAAAAAATTCAACTTAAGATAAGTAATGACAGCTAATGTTTTTTTTTTTCTTTATGTTTGGGATGTATATTCTGAATCGTTAAGCTGAAAAATTACGTTTTCTTCTTTCCAGGCATGTCCGGGCGAAACTGTAGCTCTTGATCCTGTTCCAGAACCTTTAGAAGTTCAAGGCTGGTCGGATATCTCATTAAATCAACTTCGAGAAGTTGAGATACACAGGGTATCTGGCACGAGGCTTGAATTAAATTTCGTCAAAGTTATATTAGCCAAATCACCTATTCTGGAGAGACTGATTATCAAGTTGGAGTCAAATGAGGTTTCTGAAGAATTGAGGATTTTGAAGGAGTTGATAGGATTCAAACGCTTGTCACCTGAAGCAGTAATTATGTTCAGAAATAGAGATGAAGTAGTACATTTTGGGTGATGGGTTTGAGTGAGGCAGGGACATGATCTTTCTGGCGTTTGATGTCTATACGGTGAGATCAAGAAATAAATCATTTTGAGTAACTGCAAATGATTTTCTGGATGAATTTTGTTTTGTGTTTTTTTTCCCTTTTGCCTAGCATGTTCGACCCAATCATGATATTGAAGGACGTGACCTTTTCTCGAAGAACTCCAGATCCCAAGGTCTATTTTTTTTTTTTGGTTGCTTTGTTCATGGTTGGATGTTTGTTTCCCTCTTGTTTTGGAAAATTTGGATCCTTTTGGAACTATGGCTCTTGTGTATACCAGCCTATCTAGTCAGTCTGCTGTTTTCCCAAGAAAAGAATGAAACTCTGACGATATTTAGAACAGTGAGATTTGATTGGTGATTTTGGTAGAAAAGTTGTGACTGAATTTAAAGAAGCGTGAAGCTTATGCTAACCACCGTCCATTAGGTGTTTGGTTACGAGGCAAATAACTTTCAAAAATTTAAATACATTTAAACACCTCTATACTGTTTCTCTACTTTCCGTACACTTTTTAAGACACTTTTTGGAGTCTTCTCCTCTAAATTTCCTTATCGATATATATAGTATTCAACTTCTTCATGATAAAATGTAGCCGTATACGAATGAAACGAGATTTTCGACCGATTTAAGATAGATTTTTCATACGTTTATCATATTTGTCATAATTTGTGATTTCCACTCCGTCGAAAATCGGTTAAAAATTATTTGTGAATACTACTATTATTTGGTTCAATAAATTGTCTTTTTAATGTATTCATAATTATCTTGCCAATCAAACACGACACCAAAAATTCATTTTTTCCTCTGCATTTTCCATGGCTGCCACCATAATCAATCAGAAACCCAAGGACGAAAAGATTGTTGGGTTGTCCCAAATTGTGGCGACTAGATGTTTAGAGAGAGTTCCGTTTTACGAGACAGATCATTCTCTCACAGTAAATTATCTATAATTCAAAAAATAAGTACTTATTTGAAAAATAAATGCTTGCTTCCCTTAGCGGAATGAGACCTTAAATAGGAAAACCCTAATCATTTCAGCGACAAAAGGGCATTATCTTGTAATTTTCTCATCTCCATTGTTTCCAGATTCCACAATCTGTACAAGTCTCACTCATTGATGCGAACGTGGATTTGTGCATATATACTTGCCTGGTTTTTTTGGGGTAACTATACTTGCCTGTTATTCTTCATGCTCAATCAGTTTTACCCCTCTGATAAAAAAATATATAAATCAGTTTTACCCCTTAAAATGCTTACCTTTAATCAGGGAAATTTGTATGCTAAACTTCGTTAGCTCTTATCTGGCGAAGCGATACGAGGTTGATAAGCAAGAAGGGATGGGGTTCAATGTATTTAGATTTGCATTGTTTCGGTTAAATCACGGTGTGCGAGCTAGCATACGCGCAGTTCAATGAATTCCTAGGTCCATTTAAATAGAGTGAAAGTGATAGAAAATACAAAAAAAGAAAAAATAATTACACTTTTCTGGTGTTTGATTAGCAAGAAAATACAAGAAAGTGTAAGAAAATGATGTAGGACAAGATTGGAGGATTTTTGTATTTTATTTTTATTATTTTAGAATAAGATTTTGACTAGGAATATTTTCATTTAGGTTAGAATTATTATCTTTCCATATTCGGTTTGATTTTGATTTCCACCTTTATTAGGATTTTTGGTCTACAAGAATTAGGATTTTATTTTAATTAATTAGGAAATATCTTTTATTTAATGCCGCTTGTTTTGGCATAATTTATTATTTCTTTTTCAGTAGGATTTCTAGGGTTATGGTCTTATAAAATGGGCTGTAACCTATTCAATTATTCAACTTTTCATTAATAAAATCTCTGAGTTTATCTCTTTTTCTTGTGGATTCAAGAACTGCTCGTGGCTACGAGTACCTATCATTCGTTTGATTAGTACGCAACTAGTCTCTCGTGAATTCCGCTGCGTCAAGTGGTATCAGAGCCACGCTTTTTCCTGGTTCGATGGCATTCGTCCGTGGAAGATACACAAACCCTATTGACGGTGAAGGATTTAACAGGACTCGCACCAAGGGATTTGCCCATGGTCAACCTGTTAAACACAAAGTTGATAGGAACCGCGTTGAGGGATTTGCCCGCAACCAACCTATTAATCAAAACGTCTCTGGAGGATATTCTTATTATCAACTTGATAGTGAGGATGAATCTGAAGACAAGTTACCTGAGGATTATTATGGATATCTGTCGAAGAAGCGACATTCAAGGTCTGGAGGATTTTATCGCACAGATGATGACTTTTCAATTTTTCAGGTAGAACCAATAATTCCTACTTTTCATGGGTATTGTCATCCTGAGAATTTTATTTATTGGTTTCGTAAAGTAGATAAATTCTTTGAGTTCTACGCGGATATTCCTGAAGAGAAGGAGGTCAAATATGCGGCTCATAAATTATATGGCTATGTTTCTACATGGTGGGAACGATTGCAGTCCAATAGATTGCGACAGTATAAACAACCCATTAGAACATGGCCCAGGATGAGACGATTGATAAGTGATAGATTTCTTCAATCAAATCGTGGATAGGAGTTGTATCAAGAATACCGGAGAAAACTTAAGTCAAAACAAATGTTCCGAGATAATTTTGATGTGCAATATAGCCATGTTACTGCTGATACAAATTATTCAAGAAACATGCCAATGAGTTTGACTCAGTTAAGCTTCGGAAGTCAAAAAAAGAATCAAGTTCCTTCAAGTTCCAGTCAATCGTTTCACAATTATTATGACGGATATGAGGTCGCAGAAGAAGAAGGAGATCGGGTTGAATTCAGTGACAAAGATGAAGTTGGAGATGAAGAAGAAATTGGCAGCGCAGAGGATTGTTTGAGTGTCCCTACAGTCGAACAACAGTTTGATCTAGATAAAGGTGCAACCAAGGAGGTAATTGTACGCGAGGATGAAAATATCTCAATATCGTACCAAGTACAAGAATTGAAGGGAGAGGAAAGTCATGAATTGGTGCATATAATTTCTCAGCACGTTAATACCATCAGCAATATTGAGCTTTGTGAACCACATGGAGGTATTACTTGTCCTAGTGATGAAGATAATACCAATGCTCTTCATGCGACATCATGTATACTTGATCTACCAACCAATTTTAAAATGGATCAAAGTCAAGAGAAACTGCAATTTCAGAATGAAGTTCAAATTGTTGATTTTCTTGGGTTGGAGCAGTTTGAGTTTTCACTCAATTCTCGTACCGTGGATATTGTCATTCAATTGAATTGCGCAAAAAAATCACCTTGGCGAGTGTACTTCTTTCTAAATTATTTTTGGAAGACAAGCGAGAGGTTGAAGTATTCCAAATATTTATTTCTTTGGAATGGCAGATGGCAAATTTCTAATGAGAACTCGAGGGCGAGTTCTTTTGAAGAAAAGGAGACTGATGTAGGACAAGATTGGAGGATTTTTGTATTTTATTTTTATTATTTTAGAATAAGATTTTGACTAGGAATATTTTCATTTAGGTTAGAATTATTATCTTTCCATATTCGGTTTGATTTTGATTTCCACCTTTATTAGGATTTTTGGTCTACAAGAATTAGGATTTTATTTTAATTAATTAGGAAATATCTTTTATTTAATGCCGCTTGTTTTGGCATAATTTATTATTTCTTTTTCAGTAGGATTTCTAGGGTTATGGTCTTATAAAATGGGCTGTAACCTATTCAATTATTCAACTTTTCATTAATAAAATCTCTGAGTTTATCTCTTTTTCTTGTGGATTCAAGAACTGCTCGTGGCTACGAGTACCTATCATTCGTTTGATTAGTACGCAACTAGTCTCTCGTGAATTCCGCTGCGTCAGAAAATGAATTTTCTTGTACAACTCATTAAAGCATGGGAACATAGCTTCCATTTTCTTGCTAAAAACACAAGGAAATTTATTTTCTGGTGAAAGTTGCCACATTCACTTCCCAGTATGTTCATAATTTTTTCTTTTCTATCATGATCTATAATGTATGTTAAGGATAGGTTAAATTATTTTTTTTGCAAGATTCTTACAATAAATTTCATTTTAACAAAACACATCTAACAAAATAAAATTATTTTTACTTTCTTTTCTTTTACTTTACTTTATCTCATTTCCACTTTCTCGCACAAATTTCTTTCTAATCAAATGAACCTGGGACCTACCCCACTGTCCACTAACAAGGAGTCCGATTAATAGTGGGACAAAACCTCGTATTGATTGGCTCCAAAGAGGTGATAGATCTTGCCCCAGCCGTACATTTATTTAGATGGGAAAATCTTACTTGCGGGCGCTTTTCGTGGAGAAGGCTTTACAGAGACCAATAGCGCGCGTTCAAAGTGTATTGGACGGTCCGGATTTTAAACAAACTTTTCCGGGGAAGAAACTTTATCGGGGCTCTTCCCCGAAAAAATTTCATCAAAATTCGGACTGTTGATTGTTGAAACAGACATCTGCAAATAACTTATTCACTGCTACTCCGTAAATAAGTGTCTTTCTACGCGATTCATATGGTAACTTTTATTGCCACAAGTGACATGGAAACAAATTTTAAAATGGGAAAAAAATGCCTGGATGTAATTGAAGCCCTGAGGCTCAGTTTGTATGACAACAATCGAGAATCAGAAATGGGTATTCTATTTCCAGGAATGTGATTCTTGGTAATATGAAAATGTCTGGATGCTTATTGTTTAATTTATTTTCATATTCTTTGATTTTGTTTGCTTCTAGGGCATAGCTGCATGTGGTGTACCAACGAGGCTTCGAACTACTCTGTACAACCTGAAAAAATATCATGCTGTATGATATTTGTTTAGGGGAACGACATGAGGTCTCCGTTCTTATTTGCTTAATTAGAAGCTCCCCAATTTTGGAAAACCACTGGGGAGCTTGGTGCTAAAGTTCTTGGTTGGTTTTAATAAACTAATTTACAAAAAAAAAAATTAAAAAAAAATGCAGCTGGATCATCCTTTTTTGGCAGAAAAAATAAAGCGGCTTTCTTTCAAATTGATGGGGATAAAACACCCAGGCCAGATGGTGTTCCAGCTTATTTTTTTCCAGCATCATTGGGAGGTGGTTCAGGGGGACCTTATTCATTCAGTGCTCTCGGCTCTCAACTCTGGTCGTCTTCTTCGAGAGGTAAATAAAACGTTTATTGCTCTTATTCCTACGAAAGCGTCTCCTCAGTCTTTGTAATTAGCGTGCAAAGTGGTAGCCAAAGTGTTGGCTTTCTCTGATTCATAAGTCCCAAACGCCTTTATTTCTGGGCATGTTATTTCACATCCTCTTTCTCAATTCTCCTTCTCTCCAATGTGTGAGAAATATGTGAGTCCAAAAGTTGGTAGTAGCTGGTATGTGCACGCGTTGTCCACATTTGCTATCCTATTCGTTTTGTGATTGTTTTGAGTTCCTTGTCCTTCGCACAAGACCTCAGCTCTTTTTAAGGTGGCCGTCGTCATCCTGTATTTGTTTCTAGGTCGTCATCATCCTTGGTAGTAGCTTGTATCTTTTGTTTATAGGAATTTGCAGTATAACCAGTTTTATGATAGTACATTTTGCCTAATTGCCTGTGGGCATGATCAGGCAGCATGTGCTTAAGAAAGGAAACAAATGTGCAGATCTTTTGGCTGAGGGGACAACCAGTGATAGACGATAGATGAGTAGGAATCATTGGGTAACAATTTAAACATAAGGAAAGCAGTGATAGACGAACTATGTCAACCCTTCTTTGTTTGGTTTGGGTTTTGAGAGATGTTCTTGCGTAATGAGTGGAGACTATAGAGAGATTGATACAGAAATGAGAGTAATAATTGGTGAAAAAACTTATTGAGGACCGTGTAAAGCAAGAGGGGTACTGGTCTTTGCCTACCGGCGTTTGCGGAGTCACGTGGAGATCGTTTGGTGACTGTCTGCCCTGGTGTGGTGGTCGGCGGCTGGGGTGGTTCCAGCAGTGTTTGGTGGTAGAATAGTTAGGGTTTGGTCTGGGAGTTTGGGCTTGGCCCGTGCTTTTGGGCGTTGACCCATATTTTTTATGTGTTGTGATGAGGATATTTTTAGGCACTTACTGTCGAGCGCTATTCTCTTGACACGTGTCAAGGGGTGAGCTGCTCGGTCGGATAACTGTCGCTCGGTCGTACTCGAGTCGCTCGGTCAGACTTCTCCAACCTCGCCGGGATAACAGGATAAACACTAACTAGGTGAATACGGTTACACCCGCCGCTATCCTCGGACGTGGAGGGGGTAACCCCACGTCCCCCTGATTCCTGGACTACGGGGCCATGACTCCCACGTCCACCACTCACACCGGTTCCGACGGGAGTCCCCCCACTCCGAGGGATTCCAACTGCCGTCGTGGTCCACGATCTACCACCTTCGACCCCCGCCAGGGGCACGAACCGCCTCTTCTATAAATGGGTAGTCCGTCGATGGGTTGAAGGTACGTACTAAACTATATACACACAGAGCACATAGAATTCTACCCGGACATACTCTTACTAACTTAGCCATCGGAGGGTCCTCGACTGGCAACACCCCCAGTCCTCGGACGCTGTTTTGCAGGAACTCCTGGAAGACGGAGCTCGGTTGACCATCCAGTTTCAGACATCAACAGTTTGGCGCCGCCTGTGGGAAACGACGAGTTTCCTATTTCATAAATTCAACTGTTTCAAAATCCCATAGAATGGTCAACACGAGAGCCGGAAGCCAACGAAACGGTCCAGATGGAGAAGACCGTGGTAACCCTCTCCAGGAGCAGGTTAATCAACTCACTCAGATGGTTAATCAGCTCCGGGAGCAGAACGCGGAGCTTCTCCAACGCCTCCCTCAACCAACTCCCCCTAACGAAGAGCGGGAGGCGAGCGGAGATTCACCAGAGATTCAGGGCACCCATCATGGTGGGGACCCCTCCGACACAGCTGATCATCGCCAGTCCACGGCGACTGGCGATAATAGCTTCGTCGCCCTCCGACACAGGAATGCTCCCAACTCTGGGTCATCATTGGCTCAGGGGGCTGCGTTTAAGGAACTACAGGAGAAGATGGACCAGGTGCTGAAGCAGGTTAACGATCGAGGGGCCAGGACTGTGGAGAATCTGGTTCAGAAGACCAATCTCCCTTTCACGGCCGAAGTCACTATCTACCCACTTCCTCAAAAGTTCAGGCTCCCATCGCTTGAGCCTTTTGATGGATTGGGCGACCCGCTCGACCATCTAGAGACATACAAGGCCTTCATGACGTTCCACGCTTGCCCGGACCAGATCATGTGTCGAGCCTTCCCCACTACTTTGAAAGGCTCAGCCAGAGTCTGGTTTGGAAAGCTCAAACCGGGCTCAATAGGGACGTTCGACGAATTGAGCAAGCTATTCATCGAGCATTTCTACAGCGGGCGGCGTCAGCACAGACCAGCTACCTACCTCCTCAACGTCAAGCAGAAGGAAGGAGAATCTCTCCGCGACTACCTGAAGCGCTTCAACAACGAGGCACTCTTAATTGATGAGGTGGATGACAAAGTGGCTCTCACTACCTTTATTGGTGGACTCCAGCCTACCAAGTTTTTCGAGTCTGTCTCGGAAAAGCCACCGTCTAGCATGGCAGAGTTAATGAACAAGGCTCAGAAGCACATCAATGCTGAGGAAGCGATGGCCGCTCGGCGACAATCGGAAGAGACGTCAGGTACCGGCAAGCGGAGGCATGAAGCGGAACAGCCTAAAACCCAGAAGGAAGTCAAACCCGAGAAGAAACCAAGAGGGGAGGACCGTCCACGTGCTCGAGGACGTTTCGAGCGGTTCACCCCGCTAAACGCGACTCCCGAGCAGGTGCTGGTCCACCTGATTAACGACCCGGAACTCCGCTGGCCCAAGCAATGAAACCAGGGGTTCCTCGAGACCGAAGCAAGTACTGCCACTTTCACAGGGATCATGGGCACGACACCTCCGATTGTATCGAACTCAAGAAACAGATTGAGAATCTGATCCAACGCGGTCACTTGCGAAGGTTCATTCAAGACAAGCCCGAGCCATACGCTCGGCCCCAGCACCAGGAAAGAAGAGAAGACCGTAACCCTCGCGCCAATCCGGAACCCCGCAGAGCATTTGGAGAAATCCACACCATCTCTGGCGGGTATGCCGGAGGCGACGAATCCAACACTTCCAGGCGTGTTCACGCCCGCAGGTTGCGGTCAGAAGAGGTCCTCCTCACTGGGAGGCCCTGGAAAGAAAGAAGAATGGAAGAGCAGACCATCAGTTTTCACGCCAGCGACTCTGCAGGTGTCCAACATCCTCACGATGATCCACTAGTGATTACCGTCACCATTGGGAACTACAAAACCAGCAGGGTCCTTGTCGACAACGGGAGCTCTGCAGACATTCTCTTCTCCAGAGCTTTCAACCAAATGGGAATCCCAAAGGACAAGTTACAGCTTGTCTGATCCCCACTGGTTGGGTTCTCCGGCGAAAAGGTTCAACCCGTGGGGACGATCGACCTCTCAGTCACCATGGGGGCTGAGCCGTGCCAGGTCGTGAAAATGGTGAAGTTCCTTGTGGTGGATTGCCCTTCGGCCTACAACGCAATTCTCGGGCGAACGGCTCTTAACAGCATGAAGGCGGTTACCTCCACATACCACCTGGTGGTCAAGTTTCTGACCGAGAATGGCGTAGGGACACAGAAGGGAAACCAAGCCTCAGCACGCGAATGCTACGTCGCAACCCTTAAAAAGAGACGTTCACAAGAAACCATCGTTGTGGATGCACTCGAATTCCGAGATGAAAGAGAGGAAATCCACGCGGAGCCGGTGGAAAAACTGGATAAAGTCGATGTGGGAGAAGGCCGGAGTCTTCAGATTGGCTCACTGCTCCCCCCTCAACTAAGGGAGCAGTTGGTCACTTTCCTGAAAGACAACAAAGACGTCTTCGCCTGGTCTCATGCGGACCTGACAGGGATCGATCCTGAGGTAATGACCCACCACCTCAACGTGGATCCTACCTTCAAGCCTGTAAAACAAAAGCCAAGGATCTTCGGAAAAGAGAGGAGCGATGCCGTCCTTGAGGAAATTCAGAAGCCGATCAATGCTGGATTCGTCCAGGAGGTGCAATATCCTGACTGGCTGGCCAACGTGGTGCTAGTCAAGAAGGCGAATGGCAACTGGCGCATGTGTGTGGACTTTAAAGACCTGAACAAGGCTTGCCCGAAGGACAGCTACCCACTCCCCAGGATTGACCAACTGGTTGATTCAACAGCGGGACATGAACTCTTGAGTTTCATGGATGCTTTCTCTGGATACAATCAGATCCCGATGCACCCGGTCGACCGAGAAGGTACGTCTTTCATTACCGAGCAAGGGCTATTCTATTACCGGGTTATGCCGTTCGGACTAAAGAATGCAGGAGCAACCTACCAACGGTTGGTCAACCATATGTTCGCCGGGCAAATTGGCCGGAATATGGAGGTATACGTGGATGACATGCTTACTAAAAGCAAGTTAGCCTGCGATCACCCAACCGACTTGGCTGAAACCTTCCAAATCCTCAGAAAGTTTGACATGAAGCTTAATCCAACCAAGTGCGCGTTCGGAGTAGGGGCAGGAAAATTCCTTGGGTTCATGGTTAGCCAAAGAGGAATCGAAGCCAATCCCGAGAAGGTTCAAGCAGTGATCAACATGCAGGCACCACGAACAATCAAAGAGGTTCAATGCCTTACCGGGCGAGTAGCAGCGCTCAACCGATTCGTCAGTCGGTCGACGGACAAGTGCCTCCCCTTCTTCAAAACTCTGCGGAAAGCTTTCGAGTGGACCGACGAGTGCGAAGAGGCGTTTGCACACCTAAAGGCCTACCTCAGCTCTCCTCCCTTACTATCCCGGGCTATTTCAGGAGAGCATCTTTACCTATACTTGGCAGTCTCCCCAAACGCAGTCAGCTCACCCCTATTCAGAGAGGAGCGGGGTATTCAGAAGCCGGTATTCTATGTTAGCAGAGCTTTCCGCAGCCCCGAAGTCAGGTATCCACTCATTGAACAACTAGCCTTTGCTTTGGTTATCTCGGCGAGATGCTTGCGCCCTTATTTTTGCTCACACACCATTGTGGTGCTGACCGACCGACCGCTCAAGCAAGTGCTTCAAAAGCCTGAGTTGTCCGGCCGGCTCATCTAGTGGTCTATCGAGCTCAGTGAGTTCGATATTGTATACCAACCGCGCAAGGCAAGAAAGGGACAAGTCATGGCGGACTTCCTGGCGGAATTCACTAACCCTTTACAGGAGGAAGATGATGTGGCCAAAACAAAGGGACAAGACGTGGTATGCTGGACAATCTACGCAGACGGCTCATCCAACAAATCCGCAAGCGGTGCTGGGATTGTGCTTATCTCACCATTCGGTGAGCAGATGGAATATGCACCAACGCAACCAACAATGAGGCCGAGTATGAAGCAGTCGTTGTTGGATTGCTGCTATGCTCACAGATGGGAGCTAAAGTGGTCAAAGTCCTCAGCGACTCCCAGTTAGTGATCCATCAGTCCAACGGGGAAGCCGAGGCCAAAAACGAGAAGATGAAGAAGTACACAGAGCTAATCGCCAGGATCAGAGCGACCTTCGAGAAGGTGACCTTCTTACAGGTCCCACGTGAAGAAAACCAAAAGGCGGACTCCTTGGCTCGCTTGGCAAGCGCTCCTGATGAACACTTGGGACCCATGGCTGCTCTCCAGTACCTTGCAGAGCCAAGCATCGATGACCGAGAATCCGGGGAGGTCCAGGTTATCCACTCCCATGCAGAATGGGCGGAGTCCATCATCAAATTCCTCCAAGATGGGGAACTCCCCTCGGACAGAAGGGAAGCGAAGAAGCTCAGGTACCGGTCGGCAAGATACCTCATCCAGGATGGCACCCTTTACAAAAGAGGCTACACCTACCCTTATCTCAGGTGTGTCTCAGATGTGGAGGGTCAATTCATTCTGAGGGAGATTCATGAAGGAATCTGCGGCAACCATTCCGGGGGCCGTGCACTGGTATTCAAGGCACTCCGAGCGGGCTATTACTGGCCCACCATGAAGGCCGACTCCAACAGCTTCGTACGCCGATGCGACAAGTGTCAACGCTTCGCAACATTCCCCATCAGCCTCCAGAGCCACTCACGCCCATCGATAACCCTTGGCCGTTTGCGCAATGGGGGATCGACATCATTGGCCCCTTCAAGTTGGGGCCAGGGCAGCACAAGTTTGCCATAGTCGCAATCGACTATTTCACTAAGTGGGTGGAGGCAAAGCCACTCGCCAAAATCATTCAAGAGGCAGCAAGAGATTTCGTTTGGAAGCACATTATTTGCAGGTTCGGAATTCCCCATGCCATCGTCTCGGACAACGGCAAGCAATTCGACAATGAGATGATGCGAGATTTTTGGGAGCAGTTCAACACCAAGTGCAAATACGCAACTCCTGGACACCCTCAGGCCAATGGGCAGGCAGAAGTCACCAACCGCACCCTTCTTAGCATCATCAAAACCAGGCTGGACGATGCCAAAGGGTTATGGGCAGGAATGTTACCAAGCACCCTCTGGGCATACCACACCACTGTGCGCACCCCGACGGGACAAACTCCCTTCCAGATGGCCTTTGGCTCTGAAGCGGTCATCCCAGTTGAGGTCGCTATCCCAAGCTACAGGGTCCAACACTACAATGCAGAGCAGAACGACAGGGCCCTCAGCCTAAACCTCGACCTGCTCGAGGAAACCAGGCGAGCGGCCGCAGTCAGAGTGGCCGCATACCAACAGAAGGCAAAGCTTTACTTCGACAAGAAGGTCAAACATAGAGCTTTCCAAGTTGGTGATCTTGTCTTAAAAAAGGTGCTGGAGAAGAAGAAGCTAGGTAAGCTGAATCCGAAGTGGGAAGGCCCATTCCAGATCCAAAAAATCATCAAGTCCGGGGTATACCAACTGGTCACCATGTCTGGTTGGAAACTCCCTCACCCGTGGAACACGGACAATCTGAAAATTTATTATCAGTAAATTCCAAGTTACTTTTCTTTAAATTTGTTTCTTGACCCTCATACAGTTGGGTCTAATGCTATTCTTTTTCTAGGCTATATGCCTCTATCTAGGGCTGTCCACGGGTCGGATTTGGTCGGGTTCGGGTCGGGTTGGACCCGACCCGACTTTAGTCGGATTGCCGAAATGTCCACCCGAGACCGACCGAACCACTGGTCGGGCTCCGACCGAAACGTAGTCGGGTTGGAGTTGTCGGGTTCGGTCGGGTCCATCAGATTTAAAAAAAAAAAAACCAGTACATACAGAAATGTTGGGGGAGAGAGATCTAATAACCCATACACAAATATTAGGAGAGAGATCGAACAACATTAACTCAACAAGATTCAAAGATTCACGGGCCAAAGATTTCAGTTACAATTACACCATCAAAGAACTCAACAACCACAGATCTACAAACTTTTTTTTCCTGAAAATCAATTTTTGATTCAAGTTACAGTGGCCCAGACCCAGAGGACGAGCAAACCTTTATTCTTCTGCTTCTCGTTCTAAAAGCCTTCGTTCTTCTCATTCTCGACGGCTGGGAACGATTACGACGAAGACGTCGTTCAGGACGAGGGGGAGATGCCGCCATAGTCGGCGGAGGAGTGGTGGAGAAACTGGTGGAGGTGTGGTGTCGGGCGTTTGGGAGAAGGAGAACTGGACTGGGAGGAGTAGGTCTGTCGTTTGAGAAGGAGAAGAATTGAAGAAGGAAGTGAACGCCGAACGGGGTGGGGGTGGGGGTGTGGCCATGAAATTGAAAATTAGGGATTTTTTTCGTTTTATACTGAATACGTCGGTCGGATCGGGTAATCCGAAAAATAATCCCGTACATCCGACACCCGACCAACAAAAGAAAAAATTGCTGATTCTGGACCCGAATCCGACCGATAAACCTGATCAGATCCGTCCATTGCCTTAGTTTTCGGGTCGGGTTCGGTCGGGTGGTCGGGCGGGTCGGATCCGTGGACAGCCCTACCTCTATCCCTATCTCATTCGATGAGTTTTTAGACGATCGATTTGTAATCTCTCTTTAATTCATCAATGGGAATATCCTTGTCTTTCCTTTTCAAAAGATGGTCTTAACAACTTTTCAACAATGATTGTCCCGGAAAACCACGAGTTCGCCCTCTTCGGTCGGCCAGCGAGTTAACGCGCTCTCCTGGCAGGACGGCACTCGTCCATAAATAAAACAATTTGAAGAGACTAACGTCGCCCTTTTCGGTCGGCCAACGAGTTAACGCGCTCTCCTGGCAGGACGGCACTCGTCCATAAATAAAACGATTTGAAGAGACTAACGTCGCCCTCTTCGGTCGGCCAGCGAGTTAACGCGCTCTCCTGGCAGGACGGCACTCGTCCATAAATAAAACGATTTGAAGAGACTAACGACGCCCTCGTCGGTCGGTTAGCGGGTTAACGCGCTCTCCTGGCAGGACGGCCCTCGTTTATAAACAAACGGTCCTAAGAAATAAACAGACTCTTCCCAAGCAGGCAATGAGATCTAGACAAGTTAGCATGCAACAGATTCTCGAAGCATTTCAAAGGGTGTACGGTACCACCTCACTTTTATTTGAGTTTATGCTTAAATTTTATGCGTAAGTAACCATATTGCATGAGTCTAGGCCGGCATCTCTTTATGCGGTCGTTCACAAGGAGATTTAGGTATCTCCCACCAGTTTGCATAATCAGCATTTTACATTGCTAGCAAGATAAGATTCAAGCTCACCGGCACTACTATCTCAGACGCATTGCACAAGTTATAGACAAAAGATACAGATTTTCATTAGTTAACCCCCTCTTTTAATTTGGGAGGAGGGGAAAGACTCCCATTACACAAAAAAAAAAACAACGAGAAGCCACTAATGTGGCCCACTCTCGCGTCCTCTCTTGGCCTCGTGGGAGGACGACGGCGACCCCTCAGGGGATGTCACCATTCCCCGTGGCGGGGATGGCGTCTCCGGCCGGGGGCCGTGAAGGGGGTCCAGCCTGTTATCAGCAGCAGCCGAACCACCTTCTCCGCGTTCCGCACCGTATCCTCCATCACCTCCACCCTCGCCGTGAGCCCTTCGATGGCCCTCGTCAGTGCCTGCACCTGGTGGCAGAGGTTTTCTGGCATGATGTTTCCATCATTCGACATTTTGCAGGTTTCCCTTTCCTTTCTCTCGTTCCCGCGGAAATGAAAAGTTTTGTGGGAGAGAAGGAGTACCAGAGGTCTGCTTTTATAGGGAAAGAGATCAACCAACCAACCCTTTTTTCGAAGAATTTGAATGTTCAAATTAATTACTAACCGCCTTAATGGCGGCAGAAGTGCAAGTGTTGTTAAAACCCCTTGGATAACTTAACTACTTTAATGTCTAGCCGGGATGTTCTCCTCGTTTGGAGAGATATGCTCATGCCAACTGCCAGCGTGTGTGCAATTACTCGCTTACCACGGTTATTATCACTCACTTGGCTGAAATTATCCGGTGCTCCCGCGAGGGACCGCTCGGTCTGACGGACGCGCTCGCTCAACACCTGTTTATCCGCTCGGCTCTCGACGGATCATTCAGTGTGACAATCCACCCAAAATTCTCTTGGGGCGGAGTCAAAGACAAACAACAGGTGGAACAAATAAACAAATGCAGCAGCAACGGTCATGCCCTTGGAGGGACGAACCCCGTTCTCCATCTTGGAATAATGGACAAGAAAACACTGTTATACCCAATAGCACGGTGGAATGCCTAATCACACGGTGGAATGCCTAATTATACGGTGGGATGCCTGATTATACGGTGGTGCGAGCAGTGTTATGCCTAATTATACGGTGGTACGAGTTTTCCGGTTGCAAAAACGAAACATACTACATCAAAACAAAAGCACAGGAGATTAGGGCGGAAAGGGCAACCAGTTTTAACTCTGGGCGTCGTCGTCTTCATCATCACTTCCACCACCACCCATTTCGGTGTTCTCCACATTGGACGGAGGCTCAGGCTTCAGTTCGCTCAGGTCGAGGTCGGTGTACTTGGCCTTCACACGCTTAATGGCTTGCTCGAAGCCACCTGAAAAATACAACATTAGCTCGCTGGCACATTCATCAGAAGCCTTGTACTCTTCAACCGCCTGGGCCGTGGTGGCCCTCGCTTGGCCGAGGTCGCTTTGAAGCTTCAGGATCATGGTGGATTGCCGGGTGGTGGTATTCTCGGACGCCTGCTTCAGTGCTTTCAGCTCTTCCTCTCTACCTGATAGGGCTTCCCTCAAGTTCTTCAGATCTCCCTCAGACTTCTCTTGGGCCTCTTTGACCGCTTGACGCAACCGCTCCGCCTCCTCTCTCACTCGGTCGGCCTCCTCCACGGCTTGTTGCAGTGCTGAAGGGCAGCCGGAGTGAGTCTTCTCTAGCTGCTCCAAGGAGTTACGACACTCCAGGGCTTGGCGCATGACACCATGAAGCCTTAGCTCTCGGTCGGCCAGCCTCCTAGCAACAACTACTCCTTCAGCAATGACCTACAGATAACGAATACAGGAACAGTCATTAGGCATCAAGGGGTTTCGTCACAAGAGCGGGTATCAAAAAACAACACTTACCCTACTCAGATGCAGCTCAAAGTTCCTCAGCAGCTTCTCCGCCGGCATCGAAGCGAGACCGTCGTAGACAGGCTGGGCGAAGGCATTTAACACTCGGTGGCTGTCAGACGGGTCCGACAGAATGCTCCCTTTAACTGGGACTGTCGCGTAGTCGTTCGTCGCTGGGTATATCAGCCCAGCCATGCTCGCCATCTCTGCTTCTGTCCACGGGGCTGCAGGAGCAGGAGGGAATGTTTGGAATGCAACCTTTTTCGGAGTGTTCGGGTCCTTCGTTGCTGGAGAGGGCGGCCGCTCTTTCTTACTTTTCCTTTGCTCGCTCGGCTCGGGGAGCTCACCTTCTTTCACGAGGGACTCTATCACCCGGTCGATCGAGATATCGGGGTCCGCCATCTCCGCGACAAAGATTTCCTCTTCCTTCTCAGTTATCTCTGCGATCCTCTTTCTCTTCTTCTTGCCCAGGGCCCTCAGGGCTGACCCACCGGCGGCCTCAAGCGTTTTTCCCAAGATCTCCTTGCCAATCCTCAAACGAGGAAGTCTGGTGGAAGCTACTGGTGGGGGATTCGTTGGGATGGCCGCTCGGGCCCTCATCTGAGTATAAGCCACCTTGTCAAACGGCTTGATATCTAGAGGTGAGAACACAATTAAGGCAATAGTCAGAAAATGGGCAGAACATGGTCAAAGACAGATAATGAGGAGGGATTAAACGTTACCCGCAGGATTTGGCCCCAGCAGGTGGTCGAATAGCTTCTGAGGGTTCACCAACTCCTCAATGGGGATTTTCTCTTTCCGCATAGCCGCAATCAGTCCATCGATGTCTGGGTTGGGGTTTTCCACCCGCCGAAAGTCACTCGGCTCGGGGTCTCCCCACACTGTCTGGATCCCTGGGGTGTTGGGACCAACCACTTCATCACTTTGATACTCCCATCCCTCTCCAGAAATAAAGAAGAACTTCTCTTTCCATTTTTTGACAGACGACGGGTACCCAAACACAATCTGACGACCGTCGAGTGCTTGGAAGTACCAGAAGCCCGCATCTCCCACCTTCG
Source organism: Rhododendron griersonianum (assembly GCA_018127125.1). Lineage (NCBI taxonomy): Eukaryota > Viridiplantae > Streptophyta > Magnoliopsida > Ericales > Ericaceae > Rhododendron > Rhododendron griersonianum. The sequence goes on along the minus strand of CM030799.1, from coordinate 10,662,993 downwards.
GGGTATAGCAGTAAAAGAAATCGTCAATCGTCATGGGGCGGCCCTCTGCACCCAGCGCCTCGAACATCATGAACGCCCCAAAGAAGATGTTCCAAGCATTTGGCATAAGCTGCCCAGGAGCAAGCTTCATGCGGCTCAGCAGCTCTCGGACGATCCGTGGAAAAGGGACTCGCAGCCCAGCGAAGAAGGCGTGCTCATAGACACACACCTCGCCCTCCGCAAAGGAGCAAGCCCTCTCTTCCGGACGGGCCGCTCGGAGGGTCACAGAATCTGGGATCTGGTAGGCCACTCTGATCGTCCCCAGGTCCTCCTCGTAAATCACGCTCACAAGCGTTTCAGCCCTAAAGGACGGGACCTTGACGGCGGTCTCCACATCGATGACATTGGCAGGGGCAGTCTCCTCCATCTCAGGTGTAGGGGAATCGGAAGCAAGACGGGAAAGATCCCTCACAAAGTGCAAGAATGGCTCTTGGCTGGTGTACCAATGGAGAAGGGGATTTAGGGCTTGTCGCTCAAAACGGAATCGTAACAACTGGTTCCACACGCGAAGAGCACCAAATAACTCCTTTAATAATGTGGAACAACGGGCTCGATCGCTTGAAGGGGGAAATCAACCCCGGGTATCGGGTCACTCGGATTGGCGTCTGTTTCTGGATCCAGCGTTGCAAATCGACTTGGGGGGCAAGAAACGAGAAGTGTTGGGGAATAGCTGCATAATCATACTTATACCCTTCCTCGGGTGAGGGAATCAAGGGAAATCCTTGGACTTCTTGACCGTCCGATCATGAACGAGCAGGATTTGTCGCCAGATCCCCAACCACAGCCGTCCTCGTATCTCGGGAATTTCGAAATTTGGAAAGCCCAACGTCACGTGGGGTGTATATTTGGCTGTTACTCATCATTATCCTCGGGTAAAGGGAGGTCTCTTTCCCTCGCATTAACTACCTCGGGCACCGCGTCCACAGGCGGAGCAATTATCCCCAGCGTCGAGGCTCGCTCTGCTCGACTTGGGAATGGGGGGCAACTGATGAGGATATTTTTAGGCACTTACTGTCGAGCGCTATTCTCTTGACACGTGTCAAGGGGTGAGCTGCTCGGTCGGACAACTGTCGCTCGGTCGTACTCGAGTCGCTCGGTCAGACTTTTCCAACCTCGCCGGGATAACAGGATAAACACTAACTGGGTGAATACGGTTACACCCGCCGCTATCCTCGGACGTGGAGGGGGTAACCCCACGTCCCCCTGATTCCTGGACTACGGGGCCATGACTCCCACGTCCACCACTCACACCGGTTCCGACGGGAGTCCCCCCACTCCGAGGGATTCCAACTGCCGTCGTGGTCCACGATCTACCACCTTCGGCCCCCGCCAGGGGCACGAACCGCCTCTTCTATAAATGGGTAGTCCGTTGATGGGTTGAAGGTACGTACTAAACTATATACACAGAGCACATAGAATTCTACCCGAACATACTCTTACTAACTTAGCCATCGGAGGGTCCTCGACTGGCAACACCCCCAGTCCTCGGACGCTGTTTTGCAGGAACTCCTCGAAGACGGAGCTCGGTTGACCGTCCAGTTTCAGACATCAACATGTTGTATCTGTAATGATCTGAGTATTTTAGACTCACATAGGGGGTTGGACTTCGGCCTATTTAGATGGGCTATGTCCCATATGGGTGTCCGTTTCTTACCAATTCTAGTTTTTGGGTCTCGGATTGGGCAAAAGTGTTCTTTTGAACACGGATACTATTTCCTTGTCCTATTAGTCTTGTAACAACTTTAAGATTAATGAAATTTTTTCGCCTTTCAAAAAGAGTCTAGAGACCAAAGCGAACGCAGAATGAGTTCTAAAAATTATTTGAGCTTCGTTATGTCTAATCATCTTTAATCCATCATCGATGCATGATTACATAAGATGTGAAAAATGGTACCGTATTAAAATTTTGAGAGATTTTTGTGGGCAAATATCTCGGACACCCCCACATTTATTTGTCGAACTTTATCATTAAACATCCACGAGTGCGGTGGAATGAAGGGTGGTTGAGCTTTAGCTGCCAAGTCACAAGTGGACTTCTTCCATCTTCCTCCAGCTACATCAACGAGTGGACCGGTGGTCTCCATCAACGCGGGTGTCAATTTTGGCGTGATCTTTATTTTTTTTTGTTTTTTCCTTTTTTGTTCGGATCTTTTGGATCCTTTGTTGTATTTTCTGTTGTTGTTGTTGTACTCTTTTCGTTTTAATATATATGGGATGCTCTTGTTCGGTTAAAAAAAAAAGGGCTAAATAATTGCCAATTGGTATTCTGTTAATTAATTTAGACTTTGTCCTTCTTGTAAATGAATCTAAGCAAGTGCCTCCTTAATTCCGACATGAAGAGCTTTTACTGATTATTAAGTGTTCCTGCCGAGTAATGCTATTGGGACCGACGGTCCCCGGACCGAAATCGTACCGACGGCCTCGGTCGGCCATCTCCGGCCACCGGACGGCCGCGAGAATCAACGGCATCCGATGTGTGTAGGGTGCTTGATCAAGCACCCTATTTTTCGTGTATATATGTATATACACACGAATATACATATATACACGAAAAATAGGGTGCTTGATCAAGCACCTTACACACATTGGATGCCATTGATTCTCACGTAAGCCCCCTCGTTTTTTTTTTTTAGAATTTTTGGACGGCTCGGATCGGCCGTCCGGTGGCCGGAGACGGCCGACCGAGGCCGTCGGTACGATTTCGGTCCGGGGACCGTCGGTCCTCATATCTTTTCCGGTTCCTGCAAGGGGGATAAAATGCGATCCAAAACTTCATAGCACTGGCCACTCTCCCTTGAGGCTTGGATTTTGATTAAAAGACGCAAAAATGAAAATTTGAATACAAAATTCTATGTAGGATTTCTTATAAAAAAAATTCTACATAGGATATATATTTTGGTTGCAAATTTATTGAACTTGGTTTATTTTTTTTTATTTTTTGGGTTATATTAGCCATTTACTCACAGAGTTAAAGTGAATTTTTATTTATTTTGGCTACCGATAAATTATTCAGTGCCTGGAATATAAAATAATTATTGAATTATTCAAAAAATAATACAAAACCCAGGTTCGCTTGATCCCATTAACATATGGTGGAGCCGCCCATGATTAGCTTGTAAGTTTTTTTTTTTTTGACAAAAGGTGAGAAGAATTTTATTTATATGATAGGGAGAGCCTAAACATCAGAGAGATGCAAACCCCATGGGGATAAAATGGATGTCCACAGACCGGACATGCCACTGGAAAGGGTTTTTTGAGCACAACAATGTGCAGCCCTGTTACAATCACGTTTAACAAAACCAAAATCACATGAACTGAATGAGTTCTTCAAGACTAAGCAATCATGAATAACTACTGCAATATCGGAGGGAGGGTCTTGATCATCATCGCATTTCCTCACAATCGCCTTCACGTCAGATTCAATAAGCACCTTAGGACATTTTAGAGCAATCCTCAAATTCAACCCATCCCGAATGGGTGTATTGGTTAAATAAGTTACTTGGCTTGTTTTTTTGTGTTTATTTAATTTTTTTTTGCATTTGTTAGTCTAGCGTCAATTTTTGTGAATTATTGATTCGTCTCAAATAAAGGAATCAGAAAAGTAAAGAATTGTGGTCCAAACTCAATTTTTATGCATTTATGGACGAAAATCAGCCAAAAAGTCAATTTTTTTGGCTTTATTTTACAAAATTGAGATTGTATCACAATTTTCTACTTTTTTGAATCTTCTCGTCGAGACGAACCAATTGCTTGTGTGTGTTAGCTAAATTGCTTAGGGTTCATTTTAATTTCCCAATGTCATTTTCCTTAGCTTTTTTTGGGAGCTTTTTCGAATTTTTAAGTTTTGTCTTTATTCAAATTTTTTCACGCGTTTGTTAGTTTGGCGTCAATTTTTTGTGAATTATTGGTTCGTCTCGTCAAGAAGAATCGGGAAAGTAAGAAATTATGATTTTTAACCAAATATTGTTGGGAGTATCCAAGATAAAACCCAAAAAGCTAAAAAAAATACTTTTCCTGTTTCTTTCTCAAGACGAATAAATAATTCATAAAAAATTGGCACAAAACTAAAAAATACAGTACATAACTTTATTTTGGCTACCAATAAATTATTCAGTGCCGAGAATATAAAATAATTATTGAATTATTCAAAAAATAATACAAAACCCAAGTTCACTTGAACCCATTTACATATGGTGTAGCTGCCCATGATTAGCTCGTAAGTTAGAAAGTATACGTGGGTGTTTGGCAAAATAAGTTAATTGGCTTTATTTTTTTGTCTTTATTTAATTTTTTCACATTTGTTAGTCTCATATCATTTTTTGTGGATTATTAATTTGTCTCGAAGAAAGTATAATAAAAAAAGTAAAGAATTGTAGTCCAAATTTTTTTTTTTTTTTTTGCATTGATGGACGAAAATCAGCCAAAAAGTCAATTTTTTTGGCTTTATTAAAAAAATTTGAGTTTGTATCACAATTTTCTACTTTTCTGATTCTTCTCGTTGAGACAAACCAATTGCTCAGAAGTGTGTGTTAGCTTAATTGCTTAGGGTTCATTTTAATTTTTCCAATGTCATTTTCCTTAGCTTTATGGGGGAGCTTTTCGAATTTTTAAGTTTTGTCTTTATTCAAAAAAAATTCTGCATTTGTTAGTTTGGTGTCAAAATTTTGTAAATTATTGGTTCGTATTTTTAAGACGAATCGAAAAAGTAAGAAATTATAATTTTCCACAACAAAACCCAAAAAGCTAAAAAAAAAAAAATTTACTTTTCCTGCTTCTTTCTCAAGACGAATAAATAATTTATAAAGATTTGGCGCAAAACTAAAAAATACAGTAAATAACTTTTTTAATAAGGACAAAATTGTCAAGAAAAAAAAAAGAACCCAAAAAACTTACACCTTGTTCGGTTCCTAGTTTAGTTTTGTTTTAGTTTTGTTTTCCAATCATTACCCTATTTTTTCTTCAATCATTACCCTATTTCTCCAATTATTACTTTCTCATCTCTCTCTATCTCTCTCCAATCATTACCCATATCCAGGGCCGGCCCTGGGCTAAAGCCCAGGGTGCGGCCGCTTTAGGCCTCCGAAAGTTAAACCAAAACTAGGCCTCATTTTCCAGACGAGAACGTTTATATATATGTAAGTTCTTCTTAATCTTGCAAATGATGAGTTGCAGCACTTATGGTTTGAGAGTGGTTGTTAAAGTTTTACACTTGACTTCCTAGGTTCGATTCCCAGGAGGCCTTCTTTGGGGCAATTCTTTTTTCTTCCTTTTTCTTATTTTTTGTAGTTAATCTAGGTAGATAATGACAATTCTTGCATCACTTGTATTCTAAATTAGTTATACTTAAGTGATTGTAGTAGATATTACTCAAAGAACATGATAAATGTTCTGATAAGTTTTTTTTGTCTTCATTTATTTCAATTTTATTTTCAACTTCTAATATCAATTTCACAAATAAAACACTTTTGACTATATATAAATCAAAATAATTAATTTTCACTCATCAAACTATGATAAAAAAAAGATTTAAAGTAAACAATTCTCTCATTGCTAAAAATAGCATTCTTATGGTTAAAGTTAATAACATGATTAATTAAAGAAATGCAGTGTATGAGTGGTATTTTGCTATGTTTGATTTTTTTCCCCTAATGATATAAAATATTTTAAAATTTTATTTTAGTTAAATTATGAAACTAAAATACATGTTTAATATTTTTACCTTGTATTAACCACCTATATTGTGTTTTTTTTTTTTTTAGAAAACCTAAGGCCTCAATTTTAAAAAGTCGCTTTAAGCCTCTAAATTCTCAGGGCCGGCCCTGCCCATATCTTCAATCATTACCCTATTTCTCTCTCCACCCACTACCAAAACTAAACTAAATTAAACTCTCAACCAAACAAAGCCTTAAAACCCCCGTTCGCCACCGCTCTCTTACTTAAAACGAGCCTTAAAAATCGTTGAACTCTTCTTCTTCATTGTTTAAACAGGGTTCGGAAGTAGCACAGCAGAGGAGCAAAAAGAATTGTCATTAGCAAGTCGAAGAGCGAGCACCCATGTGAGTCTTGAAACGAATTTTGCTTTTTATATTTTCGTTTTATTTTGTCTGTTTATGTGAATATGAATTTCTTGTAAACTTGTTTATTTCTTCGTGTTGTTTGTTTTTTTTTTGAATTTTTGTTAGACTTGTGTTACATTATTTGGATTAATCATCCGTCTCGACGAGAGGAGTCTAAAAAGTAAAAAATTATGACAAAAAAAGTACACTAAAGACGAAAAAAAGTAGTCCGTATCAAACAACAATCTTTTTTGTCTAAAAGTGTCTCTTATATGAACTTTTTTAAAGATTGGTCCATACTTTTATTTATTTATTTATTTTTTCGTCGAGACGAACGATAAACCCTAAAAATTACGACGAAAAGCTAACCAAAAAGTTACGAAAAATAAAAAACACCAAATGGACAAATAGGTTTACAAGAACGCAACCTTAATCACAGTTACTTAATGTAGGATTTGCGGAAACAATACTGTCAAGCAGTTGCTGACTGGGGGGAAACCATTTTAAAACATTACCGTCTCTAAACGAACCAAACTACTCGGGTTTGAGCTTGTTCATTTGTTAAAAAGGCCCTACCAATTTGTTACATAAACAAACCATTTTGAGGCTTGTTAAACTTTCGAAGAACCAAGTTCGACCAATCTAGTACTTGGCTCATTTGGCCTATGATGTATAGAAAATTCAAGTTACTTTAAATCGGCTCGATTGAAGCTCCTTCGAGATCGACTTGTCTTTTAAACAAGCTTAAACATGTTTCCAAGCTCGTTAAATATTCAACTCAAGCTTGGAAAACTAATCGCTCGGCTTTCTCACCACCCCTAATTGTCATAGTAGATTGTGTGTGTCCGAGCATGCCCAATCTCCAACCCTTATTCTTGTGATTTTTTCTATAAGTCAAACTCAAAGACTAGGGAAATGTTGCTCTTGATGTTTCCTGTGCTTTATTTCTGTTGCAATTGTGGGCTGATGGGATGTTACAGCAGGAGATGTGATACACGGCTACTCCTTATTGTTCATTTATTTATGCCAGGTCATGTTATGGGGATAACATCTAGGGTGGCGCTTGATTCTTTGATCCGGTTGTTAGCACCAAAACGGGTAGTTCAAGATTCAAGAATAACCGGGACAAAAGAGAAAATGCCTGACTCGACTTCAGACATAATTAGTCATCTTCCAGGCAATGTACTTGATAAAATCTTAATGTGTTTGCCGATACAAGATGCAGTGAGGACAAGTCTTTTGTCACGGGAATGGAGATATGCGTGGATGAAGCTTCCTCAACTGGTATTTGATGAGATGTTCTACAGAGATTTGAACAAAACAATGCATGCTAAACTTTTGATGATTATTTATAAAGTTATGTTTCTTCACCGTGGACCAATAATCAAGTTTGCACTCTCTTTACCTGGACTGGAAAGCTGTTCTGAGATCGACCAGTGGATACTTTATGTTTCAAACAATGATATCCAGGACTTCACCCTTCACATTTGGGAGGGGGAACTTTATAAGTTGCCATCATCGCTATATACGTGTTCGCTACTCAAGCATTTGAGTCTCTCTTTTTGTATGCTTAAACCTCCTCCTGGATTTGAAGGGTTTACCAGGCTCCTTTCTCTCAATCTTGATGAAGTTGTAATTGCTGACGACGTACTGTCAAGTCTGATCTCCAGTTGCCCATTACTCGAACAGCTGATACTCTCCACCAGTTTAAATTCCCTTGAAGTAATTGGTCCTAATCTTAAATCTGTATGTTGTTTTAGCCATATAAGAGCTATTTGTTTCACAAATACTTCTCATCTCGCAAACGTCTCACTATGTTTGGAAGGAGGAAAAAATGGAGGAGAAATATCTAGCTCTGTCGTGCTTCTTGACAGTATACCTGTCATTGAGTTTCTGGAATTGGACTTCCGTTATGTTAAGGTAAGATTAGCTCAGCAAGCCATACTTGTTTGTTTGTTTTTTCTACTTTCATATTCTTTGATTTTCTTGGTGTTTTTCTTTGGCTTCTAGGGCATAGCTGCATGTGGTGTACCAACGAGGCTTCCAACTACTTTGAACAACCTTAAAAATATTGTGTTGTATGATATTTCTTTTGAGGAACGAGATGAGGTCTCCTTTCTTATTTGCTTAATTAGAAGTTCCCCGAACTTGGAAAAAATTGCTATTAGTGTAAGTGGTGACATATTTTTTTCTTTTCTTTGTTTATGATGTAGATGCTGAATCTGTAAGCTAAGGCAGTTCGTTGTTATTTTTTCTGAATTCCAGGCATTTCCCAGTGCGACTTTTGCTATTAGTGTTGATCTAGATTTTTCGGAAATGCATGGCTGTTCGGATGTCTCTTTGAATCAACTTCGCAAAGTGGATATGATAAATGTCTCGGGCACAAAGCCTGAATTGGAGTTCATTAAGCTTTTGCTAGCAAAATCACTGATGCTGGAGACAATGCTTATTGAGCTGAAAGCACAGAATGTTGCTGATGAGTTAAGGATTCTAGAAGAATTGACAAGATTTCGACGTGCATCACCTCAAGCAGAAATGATACTCGTACGTCAAGCTGTACATTGAAGTCTAACAGACGCATTATGTCCTTTTTGACCAGGTGTGGTTCAAGTGCTTAATTTTTTATGATCTTTTTTTTTTTGTCTGGTTGGTCCAAAATTGTGAGCTTATTTTGTGAGGCACAATTAGTTACTTTGAGTTTTAGCTAACGTCTTCTTTCAGTAATTCTTAGGGAACAGATAAACATTTCTAGAGTACATATTTACTCCACATCTGTAAATTAATTCATTTTTTCCTCTCATTTTTAATCCTATCTAGAGGAAGAGATAAGATAGTTGATGCGTTGGGGGCTCGAGGGAGAGCCAAAGAGCATGTCATTGTTTTTGTTATACACAGCAACATATCATCTTTGTTTGAGTAATTTTAAGTACTCATATGCTTCTAATGACTTAAATCTATTGAATTTGAGTGTTGGACTCTTAACAGATTGATTCGGGTTCAATCTGAGGGAGCTTCAAATCCATTGGATGAGATCTGTATGTCTTTGTCCTATCATATCACTTCTTGGCACCCTGATCACAATCTTTGGTTCGTAAGAAACTGTTTTTTGTTTGCCTCTCTTTCATGAGATTCAGTTGGACCCTTCTGAAAATGGCTTCAGATTCCGCTTTTTAATTGCATGGTCCATGCGGTTACAAATCCCGTGAATACTGGCGCTGTTATCGTACTCCTCACTTAAATTATATTGTGTGAAGGAGAATATTTCAACAACAGAGCCTTACATACATGCATCTTTTCGACCACTACAGATTTGAGAGCCTGCATCATTCCTTGGAGGCATATATGCTTCATGTCTTTTACAACTAATTGGCTAGGTTTCTTCTTTTCTGCTTGTTTCTGTGGCTTTCCTTCGTAGCTTGTGTTGCTTAGTTTTGATGTTGCTTGGGATGTGTATGGCTTCGTTTCTTCTCAATGAAAAGTAAAGTACCGAAACAATAAAATAAAAATATAGCCAATATTTCAGATACATAATTGATAATACGAAGGCTAAGAAGTTAAGAGGCTATGGGAGAAAGCAGCGATTGTTGTGGTATGCGATTACCTTGGATCTTTTAAACCACTTAGAGCTTGAATTCATTATTTTTGAAATTTGTTCGTACCAAATTACGCGCTCATATTTCCTTGGGGAGGTAAAATATGCATGACTTCTAGGTCCAAGCAGACAAGGTAAATGTGGCTGTGCATCTCCATGAAATAAAAGATAAGCTGTTTTCAGGCAGATCATGTTTTAAGGGCATCTGTTCTTTGCTAAGTTCCAAGTCTAGGAGAGAATTGTAAAGGAAAGTTACTCAGAGGAAGTTGGTTTTGTTTATGTTTATGTTTCTCAGCCTAGGATCTTCAACGCTGCCTAATCTCCTACATGCATAAACAGATCTGCATGGCGCTCATGGCTTGGTGTTTTTTTTGCTGCTGAAGCTAGAATTCAGACTGTCGATAGGGTCCTTCATCCTCCTTGAGCTTGCGTCCCAGAGTTTTTGTTTCTTCTCTTTTCTTTCATTTGGTTTGTGTGGATTCTCGTTTTTGGTATGTTTGGTTCCATCTTGTTTTTTTGGAACTCTGGAAATGTGGATGCTTGTTTCTCATGTAAATATATGTCACCTTTCTTGTTTAATGATTCTGTTTCCTTTGCCCAAATCCACAGGAAAATTTGAACTTATTTTCTTCTTCAAATTGTGGGATTTTAGTTGGCAATAAGGTGTAGTTAATCCTTCAAATTGGCATTTGCTCATGCTCTCAATCCATGCGTTGCGCTCGCGCTCTCAGTCTGCGCACTCACGAATTCTAATTGTTTGGTAGAGTTTTAAAAGACGCTTGTACTTCCGCATTTGCATGCAAATTGTGTGACTTAGGTTGTTCCAACCCAAAAAACAAACATCGGGTTAGACCAATTGGTGGTGACTGTATGAGTCTAGATGTGAAACACTTTGGTAGTAGTGGGTCATGTGTTAAAAACGATTTCAAGAAAAAAAATTCAATAGAGAACAATAAGATAAGAAAAAAAAACTGCACTCTAAAATGAGAACAAAATTAATTGGGTTGTTCCGTTTATCTAGTTTATTTACAAAGTGAATTTGTTGCGTCTATGATACTATAAAGAATTTTCTTTTGATATTGTTAAGGCTATTTAGTGGATACCTTAACATGGTATTGGAGCTAGATTTTCAAATGTTTGAAAGATTTTTCCATTTGTTGGTGTCATAGTTGCATTTTTGTTTCGTCGTGATCAGTATGTTTCGAATCCTTTGTTGACCTCCCCACATGCGAGTCGGAAAACATTCTCACCGTCTATTAAAAATAGTGCTATAGTAGTTCAATGTGGTGTGAGGAATATATATATTTTTTAGAGTGCCGGGGCCCTAGTTGAGACAGCATACCACTGCCTAGCGCCTAGGCCAATTTTTCCAACACAATATATTGTTTGTTTTTCAAAATTTTGATCGTTTTTATACCAGAAAGTCTATCCACACAGACAATCTGTGCACATATTTTGTTGTGGGGCCCATCACGGGTCCCACACAAATCATCCAAACCGTTCATTAAATGTAAAACATTTTTTCAAGGGTCCCAACAAAAAATAAGCTCAATCCAATACCTATAGGTGCTCGATCCAACTATATAACTTTTCATTATCCGGAAATTTGAATGAAAAGTTAAATGGTTGGATGAAGCACCCCTTGAAAAAATGTTTTACATTTAATGAACAGCTCGGATAATTTGTGTGGGATCCGTGGTGGGCCCCACAATGAAATCTGTGCACAGATTGCTGTGTGTAGCACGAGTCAACAACAGTGAAGTCGGTGGCCGGCCATCGATTGGTGTGTGGAGCCTATTTCGGACCCTGTACGGATAATTCGAGCCGTTCAAAAAATTTAAAAAAAAATTCCGAGTGGGCCTATGTGCGAATTGGCTCAATCCGATATGTGTAGTTGCTCGATCCAAGTTTCCCATTCTTGAAAAGTCTTGACGCAGAACCGCTCTTTTTTGAAACTTGCTTCCCGTTTCTTGACGCAGTTAGGGCACGAGCAAAGTGGCTTCCATCTATCACTTCCCCAGTCGGTTCCATGGTCGATTTTAGTTCTCGAAAAGCCCGAAATCTGGTTTTCTCTCTCTCTCTCTCTCTACCTGTTCTTATATATAGCATAGACAACGAATGCGTAACGTAGTTGTGCATATGCTTGTGTATTTCTATATCTGCGTACATTTTTGGATTTATTTGCTTATGTACTTGTATTTCATTAACTTAGCGCTATTTGTCTTGTTCTCCGTAGCCTAGGTTGGAATTAGGGCTGCAAAACGAACCCAGCAACTCAGGGCTTGGCTCGGTTTATTTAGTGATCGAGCCGAGCTGGAGTTTTGGGCTCGTTTACTAAACAAGCCCAGCTCGACACTCAAAAGCTCGGCTCGGCTTGTTTGTATGGGCTTGGCTCGTTTAAAGAGGCTCGTTAAGTAAATTAGCTAGGCTCGGCTTGTTAAGGGCTCAGCTCGTTCACAAACGAGCCAAGCTCGAGCTCGAGTTTGAGGGACATTTAGTAAACGAGCCGAGCTCGAGCACTCCGAAGCTCGGCTCGGCTGGTTTACACCCCTACTTGGAGTTAAGGTTTTCACTATTTTTCATGGAAGCTGTCCACCAGAACAAACAAACCTAACCCGAGTCGGCATAATCAGGGACATCATCGTTGGAAACTTGGAAGCGAATTCCGGAACCTCCTTTATAGCCTTGATGCCTCTCAGTGTTATATTCTGTAACTAGTTTCCTTTGAGTGGTACTATTCTAACGTTGCTCAACATGTATAATTTCTTGCTAAGAATTATGAGAGATAAACAAGTTACGAAATCGATTTCTTCTCTGATATCTGAATTCATTACTTGTATAGTTTGATTGTGGGATTGAGGAGCTCGATTTTTAGCTCTTATTCATAGTGCTAGACTGCTAGTGATACGAAAACCCCCATTTGCTTGGCGAAATGATTTTTAGGCATACAAATTTGAGCCAGACGATCGGAACCCCTTTTTCTTGTGATTCTTCTCCTCAGCCTTCTCAGTCTGCTTCATTGTTTTGGTCATATGTTGGCTTGAAAAAAACAGACCCATCGATTTGTCGCAAAATTGGGAAAAAACCCTCATGAAACGACTGATATAGTTGAGTACAAAATTCTGACCTGATTTTTGAATGGTAGACCTGGAGAATGATTTTGTTGAATGTTACCCTCGTTGTCATTTGTGAAAAAGTGTGGGTCCCACCACAACTAATCTCATCATTACTAAAAAGTGTATTGATCCAGTAAACCCTATACTATTTCCACCAATTAGAGGGAGGGTGAACGAAATCATTCTCGTAGACCTGTTGCAAGTCCAAGAGGCTAGAGGGGCCCTACCAATTTATTACATAAACAAACCATTTTGAGGCTTGTTAAACTTTCAAACCAAGTTCAACCAATCTACTACTCGGCTCATTTGGCCTATGATGTATAGAAAAAAGTTACCCTAGATTGGCTTGATTAAAGCTCCTTCAAGATCGACTTGTCTTTTAAACAAGCTTAAACATGTTTCCAAGCTCGTTAAATATTCAACTCAAGCTTGAAAAACTAATTGCTTGGCTTTCTCATCACCCCTAACTGTCGTAGTAGATTGTGCGTGTCAGAGCAAGTCCAATCTCCAACCCTTATTCTTGTGTTTTTTTATAAGTCAAACTCAAAGATTAGGGAAATGTTGCTCTTGATGTTTCCGGTGCTTTATTTCTGTTGCAATTGCGGGTTAATGGGATGTTACAGCAGGAGATGTGATACACGGCTACTCCTTATTGTTCTTTTATTTATGCCAGGTCATGTTATGGGCATAACATGTAGGGTGGCTTGATTCTTTGATTCGGTTGTTAGCACCATGAAGAAAGAGGGTAATTCAAGAATAACCGGGACAAAAAGGAAAATGTGTGACTCAACTTCAGACATAATTAGTCATCTTCCCGGCAATGTACTTGATAAAATCTTAATGTGTTTGCCGATACAAGATGCAGTGAGGACAAGTCTTTTGTCAAGGAAATGGAGATATGTGTGGGTGAAGCTTCCTCAACTGGTATTTGATGAGATGTTCTACAGAGATTTGAAGAAAACAACACATGCTAAACTTTTGATGATTATTTATCAAGTTATGTTTCTTCACCGTGGATCAATAATCAAGTTTGCACTCACTTTAGCTGGACTGAAAAGCTGTTCTGAGATTGACCAGTGGATACTTCATGTTTCAAACTATGGAATCCAGGACTTAACCATTCACATTTGGAAGGGGGATTCTTATAAGTTGCCGTCATCGCTATATTCGTGTTTACAACTAAAGCATTTGGATCTCCATTCTTGCATGCTTAAACCTCCTCCTGGATTTCAAGGATTTACCAGGCTCCTTTCCCTTAGGCTTTCCAACATTGTAATTGCTGATCTTTCAAGTCTGATCTCCAGGTGCCCAGTACTTGAACAGCTCACACTTTATAGCTACACCAGTTTAGATTCCCTTGAAGTTATTGGTCCTAATCTTAAATCAGTACACTGTGAGGGCCATATAAGATCTATTCGTTTCACAAATACTTCTCATATCACAAACATCTCACTATATTTGGAAGTAACACCAAATGGAGAAGAAATATGTAGCTCCGTCATGCTTCTTGACAGTATACCTGTCATTGAGTTTCTGGAATTGGACTTCCATTATGTTAAGGTAAGATTAGCTCAGCAAGCCATACTTGTTTGTTTTTTTTACTTTAATTTTGATTTTCTTGGTGTTTTTCTTTGGCTTCTAGGGCATAGCTGCATGTGGTGTACCAACGAGGCTTCCAACTACTTTGAACAACCTTAAAAATATTGTGTTGTATGATATTTCTTTTGAGGAACGAGATGAGGTCTCCGTTCTTATTTGCTTAATTAGAAGTTCCCCGAACTTGGAAAAAATTACTATTCGCGTAAGTAGTGACAGCTTTTATTCTTTTGTAGGTTTATGATGTAAATGCTGAATCCGTATGCTAAGGCAGTTCGTTGTTCTTTTTTCTAAATTGCAGGCATTTCATGATACGACTTCTGCTATTAGTGTTGTCCTAGATTTTTCGGAAGTGCATTGCTGTTCAGATGTCTCTTTGAATCAACTTCGCAAAGTGGATATGAAAACTTTTTCGGGCACAAAGCCTGAATTGGAGTTTATTAAGCTTTTGCTAGCCAAATCACTGATGCTGGAGACAATGCTTATTGAGCTGGAAGCACAGAATGTTGCTGATGAGTTAAGGATTCTAGAGGAATTGACAAGATTTCGACGTGCATCACCTCAAGCAGAAATGATACTCGTACGTCAAGCTGTACATTGAAGTCTAACAGACGCATTATGTCCTTTTTGACCAGGTCTGGTTCAAGTGCTTAATTTTTTGTGATATATATATATATATATATATATATATTTATTTATTTATTTTGCTGTTTTGTCTGCCTGGTCCAAATTTGTGAGACAGGAAGATGTGTGTGCTTATTTTGTGAGGCACAATTAGTTACTTTTACTTTTAGCTAACGTCTTCTTTCAGTAATTCTTAGGGAACAGATAAACATTTGTAGAGTGCATATTTACTCCACATCTGTAATCCTAACTAGAGGAAGAGATAAGATAGTTGATGCGTTGGGGGCTCGAGGGAGAGCCAGAGAGCATGTCATTGTTTTTGTTATATACAGCAACATATCATCTTTGTTTGGGTAATTTAAGTACTCATATGCTTCTAATGACTGAAATCTATTGAAATTGAGTGTTGGACTCTTAACAGATTGATTCGGGCTCAATCTGAGGGGGCTTCAATTCCATTGGATGAGATCTGTATGTCTTTGTCCTATCATATCACTTCTTGGCACCCTGATCACAATCTTTGGTTTGTAGAAACTGTTTTTTGTTTGCCTCTCTTTCATGAGATTCAGTTGGACCCTTCTGAAAATGGCTTCAGATTCCGCTTTTTAATTGCATGGTCCATGCGGTTACAAATCCCGTGAAAACTGGCGCTGTTATCGTACTCCTCACTTAAATTATATTGTGTGAAGGAGAATATTTCAACAACAGAGCCTTACATATATGCATCATGTCTTTTGCAACTAATTGTCTAGGTTTCTTCTTTTCTGCTTGTTTCTGTGGCTTTCCTTCGTAGCTTGTGTTGCTTAGTTTTGATGTTGCTTGGGATGTGTATGGCTTCGTTTCTTCTCAATGAAAAGTAAAGTACCGAAACAATAAAATAAAAATATAGCCAATATTTTGTTGGAAAATGGAATTTTACCAAAGAGAATTTGGTGGGACCCACACCGCGTGAGGTGGGCCCAACAACAGTGAATAAATTCAATTAAGATATGAATGAGAAATTGTCTCATTATGGGAATTGGAAAAGCCAAGTGACGTGCATGCGCGCCGTCACCAAACACCTAAATTAGACTGGGGCTGCGGCCGGAGCTCAGGATTCGTGGGCCCGCGACCTGTGGTTCGAGGTCTGTGGTCTGTGGTCTATGGTCTAATCTAGATTAGTTTGGAACTGACTGGACTGTGGTCCTAGTTATGTTCTAGAATGAGAGCACGTGAGTCTGTGACTCTTCAATTGTCTGGCAATGAGTTGAATGCTGCAATTGAATGGTTTTCCAAGGATTAATCACCGTATTAATCACAAGGTTAATTCCCCCTATTGAATGGAAAGGCTCCCTATTCAATTCTGGTATTAATTGAGGAGGCTCCTCTTCAAGCTATATAAAGGAGTCGTTCTTCTTTGTTTGGATACCGAAAAAATCTAGAGCTTTTCTACTTTTGCTATCTAATTGTTCTTTTCGAGAGAGAGAGAGTACAAACACAAGTTGGTTCGACGGGCAGTCAACGGCGGTGCTCCGGCGGCTGAGTGGAAACCGAGTCAATCCTGGGAGACAAACACCAACACAACCTCCAGCACCGGTGAGGCGGCGAATTTGTCTTAAGGGCACCGTTGAACAAAACGGGTCTCGGTTTGCAAATTCTTGTTCCCTATTTACAGTTTATGCTTATATGTCATATCCTGTCATTCCGTTTCATATAATTTTCTGTTCAATTGTAAATTTCCAGAAATTAGTAAAATCGATTACTGTTTTTCGCACTATATTTTCCTACATATTTCAGATACATAATTGATAATACAAAGGCTAAGAAGTTAAGAGGCTATGGGTGAAAGCAGCGATTGTTGTGGTATGCGATTACCTTGGATCTTTTAAACCACTTAGAGCTTGAATTCTATTTTTTAAATTTGTTCATGCCGAATTATGCGCACATATTCCCATGTGGAGGTAAAATATGAATGACTTCTACGTCCAAGCAGACAAGGTAAATGGGACGTACACATCTCCATGAAATCAAAGATAAGCCGTTTTTCAGGTAGATTATCTTTTATGGGCATCTGTTCTATGCTAAGTTCCAAGTCTAGGGGAGAATTGTAAAGGAACTGGAAAGTTACTGAGAGGAAGTTTGTATTGTTTTTGTTTCTCAGCTGAGGATCTTCGTTGCTGCCTCATCATCTCCCACATTCATAAACAGATCTGCGTGGCGCTCATGCCTTGGTGGCTTTTTGTTTGCTGCTGAAGCTAGAATTCAGACTGTCGATGGAGTCCTTCATCCTCCTTGAGCTTGCGTCCCGGAGTTTTTGTTTCTTCTCTTTTCTTTCATTTGGTTTGTGTGGATTCTCGTTTTAAGTATGTTTGGTTCTATCTTGTTTTTTGGAACTCTTGAAATGTGGATGCTTGTTTCTCATGTAAATATATGTCACCTTTCTTGTTTAATGAATCTGTTTCCTTTGCCCAAATCCAAAGGAAAATTCGAACTTTTTTGCTTCAAAATGTGAGATTTAGTTGGCAATAAGACGTAGTCACATAATCTTTCAAAATAGCCTTTGCTCATGCTCTCAATTGTTGCTTTGTGCTTGTGCTCTTAATCATCGCACTCATAAATTTTAGTTGTTTGGTTGAGTTTTAAAAGACGCTTGCACGTTGATTGTGTGACTTAGGTTGTAACCGGTAGGTAGTATCAGTATGAGTGTAGATGTGAAACACTTTGCTAGTAGTGGGGCAGGTGTTAAAAACGATTTAAAAAAAAAAAAAATCTATAGACAACAATAAAATAAGAAAAAAAACTGCACTTTAAATAAGAACAAAATTAATAGGGTTGTTCCGTTTATCTAGTTTATTTAAAAAGTGAATTTGTTGCATATAATATAAAGAATAAGGATATTTAGAGGATACCTTAACATGGTACCGAGCTAGGTTTTTAGAGGCCTAAAAGATTTTCCCCTTTGTGTTATAGTTGCGCTTTGTTTCGTTATGATCTATATGTTCCGAATTTTTTGTTGACCTCTTCATGTGTGAGTCGGAAAACATTCTCACCGTTTATTAATTGGAATGCTAATATAGTTCAATGTGGTGTGATGAATATTTTTTTTGATAGTGTCGGGTCAAGAGCACCTCAACTAGTCTTGGAAATCATTCTCTCCAGCCTAGCAACCGAATAATTATCCAAGCGCCTAATTCAACGCCTATGCCCAGTTGAGGCAGCAGACCACCACCTAGTGCCTAAGCGGCCTAGGCCGATTTTTCCAACACAATTGTCTAATATGAATTTTCTCTCTAAATTTTGATCTATATGTTTATACTTTTTTGACAAAACTTAAAATGAGAGAGATATATGAAAGAGGATTTTTAGAGAGAGAGAGAGCTGATAAATCTTCAAAAGAGAAATCTCAAAATGGGACGCTGGGTTTCAAACTCTTGAACTAGAGTTCCACGCAGCCAACGTGAAACTTGTGTACATTATTCGTAACTTTTTATTTAAAGCTATCTCGGTAAATTTTTTTTTTTGGGCATTTTTTAAATCGGGGGTGGCACGTGCCACCTCCACCCCATACTAGCTCTGCCCCAGCGGCTCAACTAGTCTTGGAAACCATTCTCATCAGCAGAGCAATCGACTAATTATCCCAACGCTTAAGCCACAGTTGAGGCAGCAAATCACCGCCTAGTGCCTAAGCAGCCTAGGTTGATTTTTCCAACACAATTGTCTAATACTCTATCCGTTTCAAAAAGGATGACAATTTTTAAAACTCATGTCATTTTTCATCGCTCATATCTTTCAATCTATAATGTTTTTCATGAATTTAAAAACTTTGTATAATAGAATTAATCGAAAACTATCAAACAAGATTCATATTACATATTTTTTTAGATCCATATTGAAAGATATAAGGAATTCAAATTGACACAGATATCAAAAATTGACATCCAATTTGGGACGAAGAGAGTACATTTTTTAAAAAAAATTTGATCTATATATTTATATTTTTTCGATTTTTCTCATCGAAAACAAACAATGTGAGATAAAAACACAAGAGAAAAGTTCTTTAAAAATTCCTAATACTAAAAAACAAGCAAAAAGACCGTAACGAAAAGTTCTTAAAAAATTACTACTAGGTCGAAACCGCCCTTTTTTCAAACCTCCTTCCCGTTTCTTGACGCAGTTAGGGCACGAGCAAAGAGGCTTCCATCTATCACTTCCCCAGTCGGTTCCATGGTCGATTTAGTTCTCGAAAAGCCCGAAATCTGGTTTTTTTTTTTCTCTCTCTCTCTCTCTACCTGTTCTTATATATAGCATAGACAACGAATGCGTTACGTAGTTGTGCATATGCTTATGTGTTTCTATATCTGTGTACATTTTTGGATTTATTATATGCTTTTGTACTTGTATTATTTGTGTATATAATTAATACACTCAGAATCGGATTGAATTTTTTGGTGGGTCATGAAGAGGTTTCATTAACTTAGCGGCTTTTAGCGCTATTTGTCTCGTTCTCCGTAGCCTAGGTTGGAGTTAGGGCTGCAAAACGAACTGAGCAGCCAGCTTGTGGCTCGGCTCTTTTGTACAGGCTTGGCTTGTTTAAAGAGGCTCGTTAAGTAAATTAGCTAGGTTTGTCTTGTTAAGGGTTCAGCTCGTCTACAAACGAGCCCAGCTCGAGTTTTAGGCTCGTTTACACCCCCAGGTTTTTCACTATTTTTCATGGAAGCTCTCCACAAGAACAAACAAACCTAACCCGAGTCAGCATAATCGGGGACATCATCGTCATCATCGTGGGAAGTGAATTCCGGAACCTCTTTTATAGCCTTGATGCCTCTCAGTGTTATATTCTGTAACTATTTTCCTTTGAGTGGCACTTCGCTAACATAGCTCAACATGTATAATTTGTTGCTAAGAATTATGAGATATAAACAAGATAAATAGCAATATGAAATCACAAAACCGTATACTGATGGTTTTATGTATGGGGTGTATTATGATCCTTATATCTGATAGTGGGACAAGGCTTCTTTTTTTTCTTTTTTTATATGCAAACAATCCAAACCTTTCTTGAAGGTCAAAATTGTGTGAACTTGCATATGACTTTGATTTTTGTATTGTTTGATAATTTGATCCATTTTGTTGGTGGGACTATTGTGGTTTAGGGACTTTGTCAAGAAGCGTACAAGTGTCGTTTCCATTGAGAGCACATATTTGTTAGAATTCTAAAAACTCCATTGAGAGCACATATTCATTAGAATTAGAATTCTAAAAACTTGAGCGGAATTTAGAGTAAAAGCTTGATTGTGATGTGAAGCACTCTCAAAGAAGCCAGAACACATCTATCAGCCTCATGTAACTCATATTTACGCATTTTACATGGGGGTGTCCGACATGCCTTTGTATATTTTCGGTGTTTCTCTAGTCACACATGATGTGACACTCTTGAGAGGTCAGAATTTTTGAGAAGTTGAAAAAGAGTCAACATCTTACTTCTTGAACACCTATTTAGTGGATGTGATCTTTATATCTTGATAATGTTGATATTTCTTTTTTACTCCCTAGTTGGTCTGAGTTAATGTAATTTTGTTTCTCATGGAGTTATCCTTTCTAAACTATAATAGCTAACTATTTTGTATTCAATGTGCTCATAGCATCTCAATGTCTTAATTCTTGAGCAAAGTGTTCATGTCGTGTTGACTGTTGTGGCCTATCCATATCTTTTGTCGGTATCTGTGTTTGTACTTTGTACAGCAATGTGCAAATCTAGTATTGTAAACTTGAAAGGCACGAAGAAGCCTTGGAAATTTTGGTTAAAGAAGAGAGTTGCCCTTAATTGGATTAAGAACGAGCGATATGAGTTTGAGTGAAGGAGAGGGGGGACTATTCCTTTTTTGCAGATTTTAACCGCTCAGTTGATTGGCCTGGTAAAAAATTGAAGTAAATTAATAGTGAAAACTGTAAAATTTAGGATGTTTGTTTTTTCTTGTTCTCGATTGTGGATTATTACTTGATGAAGATGACTTGTTTGTTTTCTTGATTCATATGTTTGCAAAATCTTTTGTTTAAAGAAGTGCGAGATAGAGATGGAAGGAAAAAAAGGTACTGGGAGTATGTTATTTTTGGAATATTTGAAATAGCTAGGTAAGTAGAAGAGAAGGGAGTTGGTTAGTGTGAGAAATACAGTGAACTGCACACTTGATGTCCTTATGATGTAAACTGTACTAACCCCTAAAACACTTTATGGCACATCTTTCTTGGCCTGTAAATAAGGTTTCAAGCTTCACCCCTGCTTGGTTGCAAAAAACTTAACCTCTGAACTGCAGTATCTTCACCCTGTGCAGCTAACACCCTCCATTAGATTCATCTTCACCTTTGTGTCTGCCATGGCGCCATCGCATAACCCAATGGCCCACCGTAGCCCAATCTTTTTTTTTTTAAAAACAGCCACCATAGCCAATCTAGTACTTTGATATTGTTCTAATATGGACCCTTGGATTAGTTGTTTCTATTTCTAGATGATGGCAGAGAAGGGATATGGATGTAACTCTGTAGTAGAGTGTGACCTTTGCATAATGGGTTGAGAATTTTGATTATTTGCAATCTAATGTGCCAAGTTTAGTTGCTGCTAAAGTTAAACTTCTGTAAACGTAGTTGGTTGAGTGAAAATCTTTGCATCAACATGTTTTGTGTTATTGCTTGTTGAGAGAAGCTTATTCGAGGCAGTCCCGTTACCATTTGGTTTGGGGGCAATCACTCAGTACACATCACATCAGTTAGTGTTAAGATTCTTAACCACTAATTAACACCCTCTCTCAGCTAATCACCTCCGTCACCCTTCCCTTGGCCTCTCTGCATGCATGGCTCCCCCTCTCCTTCCTTTCCACACTTACTACTCCGTGGTAGTAGATTCAGTAGTGGATCGTACCATACGAATCGTGAATCATAAGTGAATCGGTGAATTCGCTGAATCGAAAGATTTGTTGAGTTCTTTTTTTACTCAATTTTGCTTTTTTTTGTTGTTGGAAAAGGGTTGAAATTATTTTTTTAAAGGTCTTTAGCATTGTTATATGCCATCTTTTGTCTGTGTTTCTCTTTGTGTAGTATCACTATCATAGGTTAGAAAGGGAGATTTATCAAGAAAGTGAATCGAAAATGACAGAAAAAAGGGAATACAAGTGTACAACCACCTATAGACCTTTAAGGGTATTTTTTTTGTAATTTTAATTCTTCTTCACAAAAAAGACCATGAGTAGAATTCACGAATCCTGATCTCTTGGAAGTTGCAATAGAAGCAGCGTACCGCTTAATTCACATTATTATCAAATCATCATTTAGAAGATTCTTTTTTATGGATTTAGGTCTAAAACTTTCATTTATCGTATATATTTTTGTTATCATAGTTAAACATATGTTTCCATGCATTATAGAAGTCATGACCGAATCAGAGCGGTTCCTGATTCGATTCGATTCACGATTCGGAAAAGGACCATTTCGATTCTCGATTTGACCACCTTGCCACTGAGTAGTACACAGCAGCCCTCTTGCTCCCTTCCCCTCAAACCCCCCAAATAATCCCATGACCTGGTTGTTATATATGTGTGTACATACAAATGTATGTGAATCAGAAAAAACCAGAAAGACACTGAGATCGGGCATTGGCTATTTGACCTGGGAACTGTATTTTAATGGTGATGCCCCAAATGGGTTAATGCAGTGATGGGTGGTCCAAGATCAGTGTTTCAGAGATGGTGAGGTGTAGATTTAGGTGGCATTGGCGGCGGTGGCAGTGGCGACTTACTAGAGAGGGAGGTGAGAGATGATATCTGAAAGTGGCCATAGTTAAATTGCGTTAGCTCGATAGAAGTGGTGGCAGTGGCATCGGCACTGCTTTGGATAGAAATGAGAGGGGTGAAGAGGGAGGAAGGCAAAGTTTAGAGGGAGAATGTCGGTAAGGGAAAAAATTGATGGGGTGTTAAAGTTTAGCTATCATAGCTGTTACCCATTGGTTGCCTGTAAACCATTTAGTCACGAATCTCCTGTTATTCATTTAATCTCGTTTATTACATGGACAATGAAAAACTAACATAATTGTAAAATACACATTTGATAATTCTGTATTGTGGTGGTAAAAGAGTAATCTTTTGGGACCCAGTAGTTTAAATGAAGAGTTGTTTTTTTGTGTTTTGGCTATTTGGGTGTTCCGTTCCTTTATAACACCCCATGTAGTTATCAATATAGGCAGACAGATTGAAGCCAACAAATATTATGTAGTAATATCAAGAAAGCAGTAAGCTTTCCTTTGGTTGCTTGAGTATTTTTGCTCTTAATCAATTCTCTTACTTGAGCAGATGTAAAGGAGGAAAACAATTAATTAGAAGGTGTTGGGATTTGTCCCACATTGGTTAATTATCTCCTCCAAAACTAGTATATGAGCCTGGGCGGCCTCTCCACTCTTTGTCAATTGGTTTGGAGTTGGATGCTTTAACATGGTATCAGAGCTAGGGTTTCGGAGAATTTGATCCCCCTTGTTTGTGCCATAAGTGCACCGTTGTTTGTTGTGATCCAAGTGTTATGGATCCTTTGTTTACCTCTCCACGTGCGAGTCAGGGGTCGCACGTGCGGGGGAGTGTTGGGATTTGTCCCACATTGGTTAATTATCTCCTCCAAAACTAGTATATGAGCCTGGGCGGCCTCTCCACTCTTTGTCAATTGGTTTGGAGTTGGATGCTTTAACAGAAGGTAAGAACTCCGACCCAAGTTTCACAATGGGTTGGTTGGATTGTGATCAGTAAGTTTATGCTTACAGGTGTAGGTAGGACTAGGACCTTAGGAGTCTGAGAAAAATGTTTCCCATGCTACAAACACGTATTTTGAAACTAAGTCTTGGAAAACATTAAAGAATGCTGTGATTAATGCTCAAGAGGAAGATCGGATGAAGTTCCGCCGAAGATTCTCTCTTTATTTCACTTGTATCAATATTTGATTTGGGAAGTTGGCTACTAAAATTTGTTAATATTGGATAGTACCAAGTAGTAAATGGGCATTGATTATCATTCTTTCATTTGTGCCAGGAAGTGTTATGTAAGGGAGGCTTACTGCTATGATTTGATTCCCTTTACCGATGCTTTCTAAATTACGATAATCAGAAATGAAGAACATATGCGGTTCATTCTCGGATGGTATTAGTAATCTTCCTAATATTGTAATTGAAAAGATCTTAGTACTTATGCCCCTACGAGATGCAGTGAGAACAAGTCTTTTGTCAAAGAAATGGAGATATAACTGGATAACTATTCCAGAACTTGTATTTGATGATACTTCACCAGTGGATCCTTCCCCCATTTTCTCTCGCCAACGATTGCCTCCAGACCAACTCTCAACTCGAAACAGATTATTTGCTACTATATACCATGTTCTATTACTTCACCGTGGAGCAATACTTAAGTTCATTCTTTCTATATCTGAACTCAAAAGCTGTTCCGAAATTGACGCCTTGATAACCATTTTGTCAAGCAATGGTGTCCAGGAACTTGCCCTGAAAATTTGGAGGGGTGACCCTCATAAATTGCCTCCATCTCTATTTTCTTTTCAACAACTGACGCACTTGAATCTCCAATTCTGTGTATTAAAACTCCCAACAACCTTTAAGGGATTTCCTAGGATGGTTTGCCTGGAGCTTCATGAAGTGATCATCACTGCCGACAAGTTTCAAACTTTTATTTCTAGTTGCCCAATACTTGAACAACTGACGTTTGAAAGTTCCACGTGTTTTGACTTTATTGGAATTGATGCTCCTAATCTTAAGGTCCTAAGCTTCATTGGGATTTTCAAATCTCTTAAGGTCAAGAATGCACCACATCTTGCAAACTTCTCAATAGATTCAAAAGCTTCGGTAGGCATAGTGGAAAGAGGAGGAGATAAATTTGGCTGGGCTGGTTTTTTCGATAGTCTACCTGTTCTTAAGAATCTACATATGGGTGGTCAATATCTGATGGTGAGATAAGTCTACGGTTTTTATTTCGTTCATTCTTGAGGAAATAGTTTCTTTTATCTCACTTCTTTCATTTCATGAAGTCATTGGGTGAAGCAGGCTTAGGAAGGAGGCTTCTTACATCATGGGGCCTTAATTTCCTAGAATTATCTGATGTTCGCCTTGGGGTACAAGTTGTTTGCTGGACTGTTTTCGGGTTGATTAAAATCTCCCCAAAATTGCGTAAAGTGATAATCAAGGTTAGAACTACAGATATTCTATTTCCCATGCTTATTATGCGTTTTTTAGATTTATAACTCGTCCTATTGCATTGTCTCCTATAGCCACTTACAACAGGTAATGAATATGAAGTTGCTGTACTGAAATATTGTGAAGTGAATATGGACAGATCGAAGTTCTGTCTGAACCATCTTCGAGAGGTGGAGATGTGTCTTGTATCTGGTACACCAATTGAATTACAGTTCATGAAGCTTCTATTAGCCAAATCCCGTGTATTGGAGAGCATGGTTGTCAAGCCAGATCCGACTAAGGTTTTTGATGGAGGACTGACGATCTTGAAAGAGTTGTCACAATTTCAGCGCTTGTCACCTAAGGCGAAAATCATGTACAAAGATCCAAATAAATGAAACCCAAGTTTATGCAACAAGGATACATAGAGGTGGTGCGAAATTTGTTGGTTTTTGTAAGCTGACTCTCATATTAAAGCAACTAGCCAACTTTTATGAATGATGCAATTGGTTTTGATGGAAGCATTGTTTTGTTTGTTTGTGGCTTTCGAATTTACAAAAAATAGTGGCGGGACCTTCTTTCCCCTTTGAGAAAATTGACTCTTTCTGGGTATGTGAGATGGTACTTCTTTGCTGGAGGTTGTAAATTGATGAGGCATAGTATTATCATTGTGTATTTAGCAGGATAATACTACATATTTCAGCGTAAATTGTTTTGTTGGCTAGATGATTATTTTGGCATAAATGGGTGTTTTTTTTTTTTATAACTCAAGGTGTTTTGGTCAGCTGATGCATATCTCGATCTATTTTTGAGGACTCAATCTCACCATCCACTGGCAGGAAGTCATATAAATATCGGGGCCATCCATTGGCAGGAAGTCGTATTAATATAGAGGCAAAATCCATATGGACTGGCCTTATAAAAGCTGAGAAGTTTTGTTTTTTTTTTCCTTGTTCCCGATTGTGGATTGTTACTTGATGAAGGCGACTTGATTTTTCTTTTTCATTTTTTTTTGAATAAATTAAGAATTTTATGAAACGAACTTGAACATACAAGAGCTACGAGGCATACCCCTGGCAAAAATAACAAGAAGAGAAAACAAACATCCAAAGGCTACGGGGGCGTTTGGTAACTTTTTTGCTTTTATTTTTACTATTTTTAAAACTAATAAAGAAAACTTGTTTGGTAACAAGTTTCTACTTATTTGTTTTTCATAAACTTTTTTAGAGTTTTTGTAAACTATAGAAACTATAAAAATGTGTTTTCCCCTTCTTTTTTTTGAGAAATACAAATATTACCAAACGTGTTTCTTGTTTTTGTTTTTATGAAAATATAAACCTATTTCTACTTCTAGTTTTTTATAAACTGAAAACGTTATCAAGCACCCTGAACAGTCCAAACGAAACAACCACGCAAAAGAGAGGAAAAGACGCAAGGCCTAAGCAACTACCTACCAGGATTAGAAACCCTATAGCTAATGGCCCCAGCATTGCAAATTGCTTAATCCTATCTAAGTATCTGTTGTACTATGCGATAACCCTAAAGAAGCGACTTTTTCTGATGATGTAGAAGTTGCGATATTAGAAGAGTTGACACGATTTCCTAAAGCATCTCTGAAAGCGGAAGTGGTGTACATGCACCCGGATTCTGTTTATTGTATCAAGGTTCTGAATGTCGTACCGGCTTAGATACCGAATTTCTTACTGGTATGGTACATGTCGGTACCGGTCATATACCGGTTACCGTTCTGGGTTTTTAGCGCTACTTCCATTACATATATAATTAGAAAACAAAATTTTTTCCCATACCCCCAAATTAATCATAATATAAACCACTGATTTTTGAAGTTAATGACAGAAAACCTAGTCAGTGCAACTTACCGGACGGAATCAACCGAACCAGTTTCTTAATTGTGGCTGACATTTCCTGAAATCACTGCTACTCTCTTGTATGCACCGGTATTGGGACTGTAACGAAATTTTGGGTATAAGTTACCCATTAATCAAAAAAACAGTATGTACTCACTGGTCCGATACGGGATTCAACCCCCTCATTGTAACCAATGACATATAATTGGGTTCGGTAATAATTATCTCACAAAATTGAAGGCGCAATCCATGCACAACCCGTCCAAATTAATTAACCCAAACCCACCAACTCGTCACCGTGGGGGATGCTATGGGTATAACAGGCTGATGTACTCTCAATTCAGGCTTGTACCGAGCTCTAAAATACGGTCCAAGCCGTTCACTTTGGACATCTGAATGCATTCTAAAAGCCTTGAAAAAAGAAAAAGTCAATTAATTGGACATTGAAAATCTAGTAAACAAATCACGTTTTTCTTCGGTTGATGAACAACAAATACTCCTACAATTTAAGAAATACATAGCAAGATTATTTGATTCGATTAGTAAGCTACCGGTGCCCGATCAACTTGATTTTCAGTTGTAGCTCTCGTTTAATTTTAAACGGTGAACAGTTCAAATTATGCTTTTTAATAGAACCAGTAAAAACATTTTAAGGAAGAAGAAAACAAAATGTCTGTTTATCTGCACCCATACCCACTTACACTTAAATGCTGCATTTGGTTTGAGTTTTTTTTCCCTTCTTCTCTCTCAATCTATTTTCTTTTTCAAAAAAAAAAATTAATGTTGGTGATAAGAAAATAAAGAAGAAGAAAACAAAATGTCTGTTTATTAAATGTCTTTTTTTTTTATCCGAATTTATTAAATGTCATTGAATACAAGCATTAGTACTAAGGCCTTGTTCTTACTATATTTGGTTTTGGTATTAATTCTACTCTTATTATGTTCTCGGTAAACTTTTTATACAGGTCATTTGTCTCGAGGAGGGGAGTTTAAAAAAAATTTCACTAAAGATAAAAAACACCAAACGAATGTCTTTCTTAGTGTTGTCCTATATGATTTTTTTTCTACTTCAATTTACCTTTTCTTACTTTTCTGATTCATTCTTTCAAGACAAATGATTAATCACAAAAGTTACGACAATATACTAAATAAAAATTATTAAAATTAAATAATACCGAAAAAAATATACTAGAACATAAAATTAGGAAGAATATGCCTTTTTTAATTTTTTTTACAAAATTATAATATTTTGTCAAAGGGGTAAAATTGACAAAAAGTCAATGTAATTATAACGCTCTCTTAAATTTTGAAAAAATCAATATAGGCAAAACAAATTGAGACGGAAGAAGTATTTTGCAAAAATGCTAGACCAGAATTTGTTTTAAATAATGTGGTCACAAAACCATCAAAAATGCCACAAACCAATACTGATTCTTAAAATATTGACACAACCATTAAAAAAACAAACAAACAACTGTGGCAGTTCAAAAAATACAACCGTTGTCTTATCGCCTTGGTGATGAAGTAATCCAGGCATCCAGCTAGCAACGATTGCACCGCCGTCCGATCTCAGACCGCAGTTTAATCCTAGCCGCCCATCGTCACCGTCCTCAACCTATATATCGCCTGTCATGCATACCGCCTCATTCGTTTTGCTCTCTCTCTCTCTCTCTCTAAAAACTGACAATGGCTCCCCGAAACCCCTCTCTCCTCCAAACCCCAATAACCCCAACGCAATTCTATCAAAAACCCTAGACGCCCCCATTCCATGCTCAACCACATTCACCAATGGACAACACCCCTAAAACGATTTTGGATCCTCCTTCCAGAAGATGTCACATTCGCCAGGCGGCACTTGTGCTGTTCCTGACGGGACCTGGGTTCGAGCCACGGTACCCTCTCTCTCACTCTCTGTGTCAACATCTTGGATCCTCTTCCAGAAGATGTTAGGGTTTTGGTTATACGCAACTTTTCTGGCCCTTCCTGAGTTGAAGGGAATCGAAGACAAGAACAGACGTCAGTTCTCCTCCTCCAAACGACGCAGCGGTCTCATGAAGAAAGCCAGCGAACTCTCTGTCCTCTGCGACGTCAATATCGGCTTCTTCATCTTCTCCGGCCGCAGCCGCCTCCACGAGTTCTGCAGCGGCGACAGGTAACGACGATTTATTCCATCCAAATCCCCCCAAATTCCCACTTTTTTTTTCCGCACGCATTTCATCTCATGAGGAAAGAGATCGTTTCTTTCTCTTCTCTCTCTTTGTAGGTCTGAAAAGCGAGAAGTTTCCGTTGTGGGCACCATCGCTTCCCAACCCCAATAGTCTCTAATATTATACTCCTAGAACTGTGCTCGCTAGGCAAGAAGCTTACCCGTATATACGGCACCTTATGCTAGTTGTTCGAGTTGTTAGTGCAGTCATTATGGCGATAAGGAAAGCCGTTCCGCTTGGGCTTGCTTCCCGGGCATGTTGTATTGGTTTTTTATACAAATCGAAAACTATCAGTTCGTCCATTTTCGGAGATTTGGAGCCTTGGTCATGGGTTTTGCTTTGTATGTAGAGAAGCGGGGTGTGTGTGTGAGTCAGGAAGCAAATATGTGGTCGATATTTCATGTTACGTACGTCTGTTGGGGTCATGGGTATATTTGCATATGCGTACACATAAATCAGTATATTGTCAGTTATATTCGATCTTGGAATAATTGAAGTTTTGTTGAGATTGGGCTATTCTGTTTTTGTCATCGTTCTTTGGAGTTTGGAAATGCTGTTTTTTTTCCCAAGATTATTGTCCTTTGCTATGCTGATGCATTGTAATATATAGTTCATTTGGTTGATGATTTATTATTTTCTTATGCTTTATGCTCAAGCTTTTCCTTATGGATTTAGTAATCACTTTATGACCAGTTTGCCAAAATCTCTGACATTTGGGTGTAATATTACTTGATATATTGAGCTTTGCTTTAGTTTAGTTCTGAAAATGGGTTCAGTTCATGGGTAATCCTTCGATTCAGGCTGCGATAAAGCTCGAGAAGAAGAGGGCTGATAGGAAGCTCAAAGAGTTGACAGAGAAAGTAGCTATGTTAATTCAATTGTGGGTTTTCTTATCAAGCCTTCAAGCTGGTTCGTGACAATTTGACCGGAGAGAAGGAGATGTTGGAGCAAGCAGAGGAAACTCCCAAGGCTCTTGATCTTAATAAGGTACACTTTTCCATTTCACATGGGTTTTATTAGTATGGAAACGTATAATAGTCATATCTAAATATGAGTGTATGTTGCTATGTACTGGTTTCTATTAGAGGGTATGCGTTAACTGTGGGGATATTACCTTTGTGGCTTTGTTTAAGTTAAGAGCTTGGAAAAGTTGTAATCTTGTCAGGATTCTGAAATGGCAAAAAGATGTTTCAGGTTTGATACAATTTGTGCGACCTCTGTCAGAAGATTTGGAGATGGGGGAATATTCATTGGAAACTTGAGGAAACCTGTCAAGAAGTCATACCCAAATTGGAGGAAAAACTATCAGAAGCAGTGGGTAGGGAGGTTGTGTTACGGCTTACAAAGAGAAAGATAATGCCATTATAAAGCAGGTACTTGGTAACTCGAAGATCAGAAATGTCGAATGTTAATTGCAATGTCGTTGTGCCTTTACTTTTGATTAGTATTCTTTTAAAGAAGTGATCAAGTTTTTTTTGGGAATGGCAAGTGATCAAGTTCTTGGTGTCACATTTCCTAGAGTCTACTGCACAGTTCTTCTTAATTGTAGAATCTATCTCATGATTTCTCACCCCACCATTCATTGTTATTGGCTTTTTTAAGGTTTGTATTGTACAACCTAAAGCAAAGATGTATCTTCAGTTTGAATCAAGCAAACTAAGCACTACTTGGGGTTATCTTAGTGCAATAGGTTTATGTGTTACAACCTTTCAGATGATATCTTTGATGAGTGGATTCTTCCTCAAACCTGATGCTATGTTTGATGAGTATGTGTATGATGCTGTGCCTCTCTTCGGCGGCTTCCTTTCCATTTCAGGAGTTTCCGAGTTATGTACTCCTTCTGCATTAGTTTGCTTGTGAGCTCATGATTGTGATGTCTAATTGAAATGTTCTGAGGATACCATCTGGTATTGTTTTCCATTGTCCGTTTCAACAGATTGGGCTTGTGCAGCAGATGGTATAAAGAGTTAGCAGCAGACCTAAAGGACGCTTTCTAGATGATTTTACTAAATAGTAGTAAGCAACTTATATCTTCCATGTGACGAAACAAAAGTCAGTAGGTATGATTATCTTGTGGTTATTTGTCTCAGGATTTTTGTGAAGGAGAAGGTCCATAATGGAAAAAAGGCTAACCGTGAGGTATTTTATTGGAAGCAACTTTTTTTTGTTACAATCACTGTGATGTCTCCTTGTATGCATGTAAGGCATTGTTACAACTTTTGTCTTATAGGCAAGGGAATCACGGAAGAAAGCCTTTATCATGACTTGGTGAAGTACCTTCTGATGGTTAGGAATAAAGACAAAGGAACCAAGGGTTGACAGTGAGCTCATTTATCCATACGCAAAGATTGATAGGTTGGGTGAGGTCGAGGAGTTCATCCTAATGCCTAATGTTGCTAATCTTCCGAATGTTGGTGACCGCTTGTATGATGAAGGCCTGTATGAGGCTGCAAAGATTATACTTGCCTTTATTTCTAACTGGGCCAAGTTGGCTAGCACACTCGTCAAGCTTAAGAAGTTCCAAGGTGCTGTTGATGCAGCAAGAAAAGCAAACAGCTCAAAGACATGGAAGGAAGTTTGCTTTGCTTTTGTTGATGCAGAAGAGTTTTGCTTAGCTCAAATATGTGGCCTCAACATTATCATACAGGTTGGATATTGTACTCTTAAGTTAGTTTTTGTTTGAAAATTTAGAACGCCTTATTTGCTTCAGTAATACTTGACGGGGTCCTAGCTTCAGCTATTTGAAAAGATTTTGGTCTTAAGTTATAGAAATGGTGCCTTCTGCTATATTTTTCCCATTTGCTGGCTTGCATGCTCATTATGATGCAAACTGTCATATTTTTCCTAGCACAAATTTTGTTGTTCAGTGTATATTTTGCGACGTACTGTTATATTTTCCCATTTGTTATATTTTTTCTCCAAATTTAGTGGTTTTGGAGACATTTGTAGGTGGATGACTTGGAGGAGGTCAGTGAATATTATTAAAACAGAGGATGCTTCAACGAACTTATATCTCTCATGGAGAGTGGTTTGGGATTGGAACCTGCTCATATGGGTATCTTCACTGAGTTGGGTGTCCTGTATGCTAGATACCGCTATGAGAAGCTTATGGAGCATATCAAATTGTTTTCAACTTGCCTAATCATTCCTCTGCTGATTCGAGCTTGCGATGAACAACCACCCTGAAAGGAACTCACATATTCACATATTCAGTATGACGAGTTTGATAATGCTGCCACGACCATCATGAATCATTCTCCAGGTGCATGGGACCACATGCAGTTCAAAGATGTTGCAGTCAAAGTTGCTTACTTTGAACTGTATTACAAAGCTGTACACTTCTACTTGGAAGAGCATCCTGATCTTATAAACGTTATATGCTTAACGTGCTTGCACTTCGCATGGACCATACACCTGTGGTTGAAATAATGCGAAAGGTTTGTAATTCTCCTAGAAAATGTTTCTATTCATATCACCAAGAATCAAAATCTCATTTCCGTATCTTGGTTCAGTTATATGGGAAAACAAAAAATTTTGGGTATGCTTTACAAATGTTTAGGAGACGTAGCTGGAAAATAATAATAATAATGTCAAAAAATTGAGAATGTTTGAAAATGTCATTGTTGGATATTTATAACAGGTGGTACCAAGTTTTTAGGTATGTCTCGTAGTCGTAGAATTTCGACATGTTTTGGTGTGGTTTGTATGCGTTGGTCGAAATGTTGGAATATGGATTCTACCAATTTTTCATGTGCCTCCAAGGAAAAAGAATTGTTTCAGCTGGTTTGAAGGAAACGGTTCAAATTTTCTTTCCTTGTGTATCATTTATATGCGCTTCACTACATGGTGCATCTCTTTGGAGCCTACTATTTCTGTGTTGGATAATTCCTCTTATTGGCGTTTCAGGCTGGTCACTTGCTTCTTGTGAAGCCATACATGGTCGCCTATGTAGCACGGACACTTCGTCAGAGGTCACATATTGGTGTCGAACACTTGTCGGACACCGGCACTCTCCGGACACTATCCGGACACGTGTGCGACACTCATTTCCAAGTGTCCTAGTTTTTTTTATCAATGTTTTCCATTTGGACACTCCGGGGACACTTTAAAATGCTCCGGACTCTCGGACACTTGAAAAATAAGTCGGGGTTGATAAAAAAAGTAGTAGGATCTAATTAAAACTTAGAGAAGTCATATTTTTTGTGTGACAGATGATGGTTTATTGGTTAAAAGGCACACAAATGATCGAATGCTTTTAGTCGAAATACTTTTATGAATGATATGATGATGGTTATAATGTAATGTATATGTGGTGTTGCATATTTACGATTAGAACCTTAATTGTTTTACTTTTTCTTCATGTGATAGTATACATATATGCTTTTAAAAATGTGCCATGTCCTCCATTTTTTTAAAAATTCGCGTGTCAGAGTGTCGTGTCCGTGTCGGTGCTACATAGATAGTCGCTGTTCAGAGCAACAATGTGACTGCTGTGAATGATGCTCTTAATGAGATTTATGTGGAGGAAGAAGACTGTCAGATTGCGAGAATCAATTGACTTGCATGATAGCATTAATCAGATTGGACTGGCACAAAAGGTAGTTGCAACTCTCTGTAACTTATGCTTCTTCTCTGTTTGTGAAGTCTGATTTTGCAGACCTATGTGGCTTTGTTTGAGCAGATTGAGAAGCACGAGCTTTTGGAGATGAAGCGTGTTGCTGCCTATATTTACAAAAAAGCTGGTATATGGAAGCCAGTCTACTGCATTATCAAAGAAAGACAATCTCTACAAAGATGCCATGGAGACTGCCTCACAATTTGGGGATCACGAACTTGCTGAGGGGTTGCTTGTTTACTTCATTGAACAGGTATGAACCTTGATGCAGACTCTCTTGTTACCGTAGCGGCATGCGTAGAAGCACCTCTTTTGTTAAGTTCGTGTATTGCATTGGCACCTAAGCTGTATTTTTCAACTCTATAATTGGCATGGCAAGCCTAAATCATGATCAGGCTTAGTTTAGTATGAGGCATTTTTGTTCCTTATTGGGAAGCAATTCTCTGAGTTACATAGGGGGAATATGAAAATAGAGATACTGGCAAATACTATTATATTTTTCCTGAAAGTTCATGACGAATTGTAATGAACATTCTAATTTCATTGGTGGACATTATTTACCTGAGGAAAACTTTAGGGAAAATTTCAAAATGACCCCTTAACTTTCACCCAAATGTCCCATATGCACATAAACTTCACTTTATTTCAATTAAACTCCTATAGTTTACAATACCCCTTAAATTGGGCACCCCGGCGTTATATTCCGTTAACTTTCCAACAGGGATTGTTTACTGGGCATATTTTGACACTAAATCAGCCCACCATCACATTCCTGCTCTTATCTCTATCACACCCGATCCCCTCTCTCATCTCAACAAAATCTAACCCACCTTCCTTCTTGGCGTCAACCCTTGGATGAAATCCAGCTCTGTTTTTGCCTCTTGCACGCAGCCACCAGAATCCCTCTATTACCATCTGTGAAGTTGTAATGAGAGAGAGACGTAGAGACGTTGAATGGGAACCCAAAGAATTAGGGTTTATTTCTCATTACGTTATACTTATACAAATGTAATCAGTAATTTACACATTAGATCCTTATCTTCTAATCTACTTACATAAGAGATTAAATGTAAACTACATATAAACCCATAACTTAACACTCCCCCTCAAGTTGGTGCGAAGATATCAATTAAGCCCAACTTGAACACAATGGGGTGGAAACTCTTGCTACCAAGCCCTTTTGTGAATATGTCAGCTAGTTGATCTTCAGATCTCACAAAAGGCATACATATCAAACCCGCGCTCAGCTTCTCCTTGATGAAGTGCTTGTCAATCTCTATATGCTTTGTTCTGTCATGTTGAACAGGATTATGAGCAATGTTGATGGCAGCTTTATTATCACAGTAGAGTTTCATAGGACCAGTATCTGTAATTCCCAAATCACGTAACACGGTTTGAAGCCACAAGAGCTCACAAACGCCATGAGCCATAGCTCTGTACTCAGCTTCTGCACTAGACCTGGCGACCACTGATTGCTTTTTACTTCGCCAAGTAACCAAATTTCCTCCAATGAAAGTACAATAGCCAGAAGTAGAGCGTCTATCATCCACAGAGCCAGCCCAGTCAGCATCAGTAAATGTCTCCAATCGCAAGTGACCATGATTAGAGAATAGAATTCCTTTTCCTGGAGCTGATTTAAGATATCTCAAGATACGATAAACTGCATCCAGATGCGAAGCACGAGGATCATGCATAAACTGACTAACAACGCTCACTGCATAACTAACATTTGGTCGAGTGTGAGCTAAGTATATCAGTCGACCCACAAGTCGCTGATATCTCTCCTTGTCAGTGCACTCCCCCACATTGCCACTAAGATGATGATTCGCCTCAATAGGAGAATTTGCAGGTCTACAACCCAACATACCTGTTTCTTCCAAAAGATCAAGTATATACTTCCGTTGGGAGATAAAAATACCTCTATCAGACCTTGCCACTTCCATGCCAAGAAAGTATCTTAGTGATCCCAAATCCTTAATCTCAAATTCTTGAGCCAGACTAGATTTGAGATTAAGAATTTCATTCACATCATTGCCTGTCATTATTATATCATCAACATACACAATAAGGACAGCAATCTTACCAGCGCCTCCCTTGATGAACATAGTATGATCTGCATGGCTCTGTTTGTATCCAAACCCCAACATAGCCTTGGAAAATCTGCCAAACCACGCTCTAGGTGATTGCTTCAGCCCATATAGGGCCTTCTTCAATCTACACACCTTCCCTTCAGCCTCAGAGGAAGAGAAACCCGGTGGTACGTCCATATACACCTCCTCTTCTAACTCACCATGGAGGAATGCATTTTTCACATCAAACTGGTGAAGGGGCCAATTCAAATTGGCAGCACAAGAAAGCAAAGCTCGCACAGTGTTCATCTTTGCTACTGGTGCAAATGTCTCCTCGTAGTCAATACCATAGGTTTGAGTAAAACCCTTGGCAACAAGTCTTGCCTTGTATCTCTCAACTGTACCATCAGCATTCTGCTTAACAGTGAAAACCCACTTGCATCCTACTGATTTCTTCCCTCCTGGAAGTGATACTAGTTCCCAAGTGCCATTCTTTTTCAAAACTGTCATCTCTTCTACCATAGCTCCTTTCCACTCAGGTATTATGAATGCATCCTGCCAATTCTGTGGAATACATATAGAAGAAAGAGACGAAACAAAGGCATGGTACGAGGGAGATAAACGATCATAAGAGACAAATTGAGAGATGGGATGTTGAGTACATGACCTAACACCTTTCCGAAGAACAATAGGAAGATTATCAGACTCAATAAAGGGAGGTTCAATAGGAGAAGATTCATTACCAGATAAGTCAGCTGAGGAATCCAGAACTGGAGCAGGGGATTGTAATTGACAAGGTGGCATTACACATGAGGACTTTCCTTTCTTCTGTCTAGTGTAGGTCTTTAAGTTAGACCCTTTCAGCCGTTGTGGTAGTTCCTCAATATTGTCACCAATGTCACGAGTTGCTCCTTCAGCAGATATTGGTTCCTCGCTAAATTGTTTCCTCTCCCCCTCACCATGATTATAAAAAGAGGTAAACATCTCTTCCTCCCTCATCTCTTCCTGTCGATACTCCCCCTGAAGAGATGGAATGGAGGGAGAGTAAAAGGGCACTGTTTCCCAAAAAGTAACATCCATAGAGACATAAAACTTTCTAGAGTGAGGATCGTAACATTTATAGCCCTTCTGGGTAGGAGAGTACCCAATAAAGACACACTTATGGGCTTTAGGACCTAACTTGCCTCCAGAGGGATGAGGGGCATGAACAAAACACACACAACCAAACACTCGCGGTGGGAGAGTGGTGACACGAGAACTGTGAGGAAGACACTCAATAGGAGTTTTGAACTGGAGAACACTAGATGGCATACGGTTGATAAGATAAGTAGCAGTCAAAATCGCCTCTCCCCATAAAAATTTGGGAACATTCATGGTGAATAAAAGAGAGCGAGCTACCTCAGCAAGATGACGATTCTTACGTTCAGCAACTCCATTTTGTTGTGGAGTGTCAACACAAGTCGTCTGATAAAGAATGCCATTTTCTTCTAGGAATGCCCTAAAATTCCTATCTATATACTCAGTCCCATTGTCACTACGGAGAATTTTAATATTCGTATCAAATTGAGTGCGTACCATGGCATAAAAAGATTTAAAACAAGAAAAAACGTCACTTTTTGACTTAAGTAAATACACCCAAGTAACACGAGAATAACAGTCAATAAAAGTGACAAACCACCGAAAACCTTTAAGAGAGGTAACAGGGGAAGGACCCCAAACATCAGAATGGATAACTGTAAAAGGAGACACACTCCGTTTATTAATAGGTGTATAAGATGAATGTTTATGTTTTCCAAGCTCACAGGCTTCACAAAAAAACTGACTCCTAGGACAATGCTTTATTAAATAAGGAAAAAGTTTCTCTAAAATTCCAAAGGAGGGATGACCCAATCTACGGTGCCACTGATGTAACATAGTAAGAGCTGGACCCGTATCTGCTTGATAGCAAGACCACATGATATTGGTGGACGAGGTGCAGACTCCAAAAAATAAAGGCCACCATGTGATTTACCACTGCCAATCACCTTCCCCGTATCCAGTTCCTGAAAGACACAATGAGTAGGAAAAAAGGTCACGGAACAATTGGCAGAACGAGTAAAGCTACTAACTGACATAAGATTAGTGGCAAAGTTAGGAATATGTAAAACTGAAGAGAGAGAAATAGAGGGAGAATAATGAACGGAACCCTTCCCTGAGATAGCAGAGAATGACCCATCTGCTATTTGGACCTTATCCTTACCAGAACAAGTAGAGTAAGAATCAAACACAGAGGAACACCCAGTCATATGATCTGAGGCACCAGAATCTATAATCCAAGGAATAGTAGAAGAGGCAGTAAATGCATTAGCCGGGATACCTGTATGAGCAAAATGGGATGAAGTAGGAGTTGTTGTGGAAGAAGAAGCTATAGTAGATGGAGAATTAGCCCGAGCCATAAGGCGCCTGAGAGTTTGTATCTCCCCCTGAGAGAAACCACCAACATGATCAGATGACGCCTGAATCCCATAACTGAACCCAGAATCAGGCAAGGTGCCAACGGTAGACTCCGAAACGTGGGCCTGAGCCCGAGCGCGTACCGGACCACGACCATGGCCGCCACGTCCACCCCCGCGCCCACGAGAGGGCTTGCCATGTAGCTTCCAACAAAAATCCCTGGTATGACCAGTGTTGTGGCAATAATCACACTGGAGTTACGCACGATCAGGAGGCCAGCTACTAGTACCAGACTGGGACTTGCCACCCTGGAGAATAGGCCCACTATCAGAACCAAAAAGACCCGGAATAGCAACCAGAGCAGAACGATCAGAAATGGGAGGGTGCAACATAGCACCCCTCCTACTCTCCTCCTGCTGAACAATAGAATAGGCCTCTCCCAAGGATGGAAACGGAACACGACCCAATACCTGCACTCTAATCAGATCAAGCTCCAGATCAAGACCAGCAAGGAAGTCATAAACACGCTCTTTCTCCAACCTTTTTAGCCAATTAGCAGTATCCACAGCACAAACAGCTTGAAAACCCTGATAATAATCAAATTCCCCCCAAGCTCCACTCAAGTCAGCAAAATACACAGTAACAGAACGATGATTTTGCTCCAATGTACGGAGCCTCTTCCTCAACTCAAAACACTGTGCATCATTACCTTGCTGAGAATAGGTCTGGGCTGCAGTAGTCCAAATCTGATGTGGAGTATCAAGCAGCAGGAAAGTATGGCGAATATCAGCTCTCATAGAGTTAAACAACCAAGTCATAACTAACGATTTTCGAGATTTGAACTTCTTGAGTTCGACCGCCTCAACAGGTGGAGTAACAGGGCCCTCAATGAACTCTGACATCCCTTTGGCCTCAATAGCCAAGGTAAAAGTACGAGACCAAATCAAATAGTTGGTACCATCCAACTTAATATGGCAAATGTCCAAAGAAAAATTATCTAGAGTCCCTACACGACTCAACTCATCATTTGTACTAGCGGAAGTCTTTTGTTTATCCTCCGACATTGCAACAAACCCAGAATAAAAAAAATTGATTAATCTGACCCAAATTCAAACAGGTGTAAATAACTCTTCCCAAGCCAAATAAAGACAGGAGACTGGTGTAAATAACTCTTCCCAAATTCAAACAGGTGTAAATAACTCTTCCCAAGCCAAATAAAGACACCAGATCTGATCCAACTTCCAAAAAACACAAAGAAACCTGAACTGTAGGCAACCGAGTGTTGTACAACGTCAGAAAAGGTAAGAACCGACTGGGGTAACGTCGGAAAAATCTGGAGTGGCGTCGTACGGCGTCGGAAGTTGTTGTACGGCGCCGGAAATGACTGTCCAGCGTCGGAATGGCGTCGTACGGTGCCGGAAATGACTGTCCAGCGTCGGAATAGGTCGGGATCGATTGGGATGATGACAAACCTGGTCGGAAATTTCAGCAAGAGCAAGGGCGACTCCGGGTAATGATCGGCGAGTCTTGGGCAAGGCCAGACGGCGTCGGAAATGGCCGGCAAATCTCCGGCGAGTATGGGTGTCGTCGAAAAAACAGGCAGAACTCAAGATCTGAGTTCGTCGGAAGTCACAAATCGACTGGGTCCTCAAATCACAACGTCAGAAAGGGGAACAGGACTGTTCGTTGATTGCCGACAAGACTCAACAAGTTGAGCCAGTCGCTATTGGTCACTAGATCTTAGCTCTGATACCATGTGAAGTTGTAATGAGAGAGAGACGTAGAGACGTTGAATGGGAACCAAAGAATTAGGGTTTATTTCTCATTACGTTATACTTATACAAATGTAATCAGTAATTTACACATTAGATCCTTATCTTCTAATCTACTTACATAAGAGATTAAATGTAAACTACATATAAACCCATAACTTAACACCATCGATGCCGAGAGCTAAAATCCAGTAACAACCTTCAGAATACGTAAATTTTACTTTCATAAACACAAACACTTGGAGTTGAAATCTTTCAGACCCATGGGCGACCGTCAAAAGGTAACATATGGAATTGTTCTTGGTCAGCTTCCTGAATGGAATTGGTTGTTGAATTTGGTTTGTCATAACAATATTTTGGTTATGTTCAGAATTCTTCCATGTGAATACAGACATAGATACATCTATACACAATCATCTATATCCTATTTTTATGTATACGTCCGCCCAATGATTATGTTAGGATTTTCTGGAATCCGATTGAAGTAAGAGGAAAACGGTGGATGTTGTGATTAAATTGCAAAGATTAATTACCAGGAAATATTTTTGCAGAGATGAACCTAGAATAGGGGAAAGAGATTGTGCGTGGGTTTTAACCAAGGGTTGAAATCTTTCTATTGACACGTGGAAACTTTAGAAAATTGGGGACGAAAGATAGGGACAACAAATGTAGATATATGATCCCAAGCCTTGTTCTGCCTCCTAATTATGCTTTCGAATATGGCACAACATTGTTTTGTACTTGTGTGTCATATCATCTGGTTTTGTAGTTAAGATTGACTATTTATTGATTATTTTCTTGATGAATTATCAACTATAAGTGATTTTTATGACTTAATGTGACCAATGTTTTGCTGGTGTGATGTATGCATCAATGCCGTATCTTCTCTACGATGATTCCCAATAGCTCAATGGGTTTTAGACGTAGTGAGTATAGTGCACGTTCTTAAATACTGAAATTTTAGTTGTATCTTCCATGTAGGTTCAGCTTTCTTCATCAAATCAAGAAACTACAAATGTATGCTCATGTGTAACATAACATCGCATTTCAAATGTGCCCAAGATTGGCATTTAGAATAGTATCTCGATGCTTGAGGGGGGAGAGTGTAACTTTTACACTTACAACCAATTGCCACCAGAGAACTATTGTTCTCTTCTGCACTTTCATTTTGTCATCTCTCTCTCTCTCACACACACACAACAAACCCCAAATCACCTCCCATCCTTCATCTTGCTTGGGTATTTTGTCTCTACATCAAGAAAACTTGGAGGGATCAAAGGATTCTCAAAAGCTTGTGGGCTCTCAATCATCAACATCATCTCTCTTGGTGTGCTAACATTTGAGGTAGAGTTTTCTACTAGCTACTTTAAAATGCAATTAGTGTGTTTGAGATTTAATTATTTTTTGTGTTTAAGTAGTATGTTGATCTATGGAAAAAGCCCTAATTTGAGTAATATGGTGTAAACCTGAAAATGTTACTTGCGGATTGAAATTGATGGAACTAATGTTAGATTGGGTGTAGTAGGAACATTATACCTCAAGTAATTTGTGGTTCCGTAGATTGGGTTATGTTTATTTGGTTGATAATGGATATTAGTTTTGGGTACTTTGACAATTTGTTGGTATTTTGTGAAGAGCACATGTATTTTTTATGTATATTTGATTGATGTGGATTTATCTCTTGTTTGATCTAATTGATGAGTGGATTGATGAGTGAGGTTGATAATGTAAAGACACTTGAATATCTATACTTATTGTTCTTAATCTTTGAACAAGAGTTAAAGATTTGTGTTTGATACTAGTTGCTCGTATTCATTGGAAATTTGGGCTAGTGAGCCATGTATTGGCGATCGACTTGGCCATTTTATACTTGTTGTGTAGCCGGAACATATGGATAATGAGTCTATCCTTTGGTGTATAGTATGTAAACCTGGGCGGGATAAAGTTCCCCATAGGTCTTTGGGTGCCCATAAATTTGGATGATTAGGACCTCATCAGTTGCCTAGGATTGGTACACTACTTTGATAAATTAGACCATAGGTTTTATGTGCTCTTATTTTCTCCTACTTGAGTTTAATAGTTTGATTTGTTTTACATTTGAAGGCTTTTGATTTCATCTTTTGTGGACTTGGTTATATTCATTATAAATTGTGTCAAGCAAGTAGAATTTCGAATTTACTAGAATGGGGTATAAGGATACAACCATTCAAATTCTTAAACATGTTCACTTGCATCTTTTAGTTTCTAGTAGATTATATGTGGGTGATCGTGCTCATCCCTACCTTATAGGTTCTAAGAGGACGAATAGGCTTTGATGGACTTGGTGGTGGAACTAATCTATTTGTTATTGGAAGACTTATCTCTAATTTAGAGCCCTTAAAGGTTACATTTTGATTAAATGTATATTTTTGCTTGGGAATGTAATGGTAAGGCTATATTCTACTCTAGAAACAGGTTGAAGTTTCCTTTATGCGAATGGATACTAGAATTGGTATTTTTTGTTGGTGAAGTTAATGAGAACTTATGTAATGTTGTGATGCCTTGGTGGTAGATAGAAAACCTTGATGGAATTGGAAGTGGGTCTCATGTTTCTTTTCTTTTAGTTTTGGTTAGACTAACATTTCAATTCATGATATAAAAAATAGTGGAAGGCCGACGGGCGGGGCACGTCGGTTCGTGCTCATTGGTTAGTGCTTATTCTAACAAATACTGGGACTCAGGGAATCGGTCTTGATTAAATGCTTGAAAATGGGAAAGAGCATAGTTATGCGTGAATGACCTTGGCTTTGGTATGATTGATGTCTGACCAAACTTGTAGTGGCAAATCTTGGAAGTACCATCAATATTTCATACCATATATGCAAGGACATTGTCTTGTTGTACTGCCATATCTTTCCATTTATTGTATGTAATGCATCAGAGTAAGAAACACTGTGTTAATATTTATAGATGTCAATCATTGCAATTCGAAAGCATGTACTTTAGTTTTCTGTACTTTGTTGGAGGAAGTTACTCCATTTGCATACATGTATACTACATCCTATGTTTTGCCCTTTTAGATACACCTAGGTATTGATTGTTCTTGGTTACAGATGAAGTATCAGAGAACATGGATTTAATAGCTAGATATATTTAGAAATGGCTTTTTATGTTTCTTGAAGTATCTGCTACTTCAAGAGCAGCGTGCATAAATGAAGTTTTAAAACATTGCAAGTCTTTTTTTACCCTTGCCTGCCTTGTGTTTGCTTAATTGCTTGAATGACCTGCGAAACTCCAGGGGATAGCATGTGCTCTGATAACAAATCTTTTGAGCACAAGTCTGATTTAAAATCTTTAAAGTACAAGTCTGATAAGAAAAGATACACAATGATACATGCGTAACAGTAGATACATGTCTGTCTTTCTGCTGCAAAAATTTACATTTATTGCCTTTGATAATGGAAGATAGATAATTATTTGGTCTGATTTTGCAGGATTATTTTGTGGGAGATAGTACATGGACTGTGTACACTGCACAGCAATCATTACACTTAATCCTTCTGAAAGGTGAGGTCACAGGGAGAGTTTACAATGTTGCAGGTTCTATAGATAGATTATGGCAGGTAAATTTTTTTTTTTTTACGACCACAAGCATAATATAGCATGGCAGGTATGATCAAGAGGCAAAGGTTTGTCTGCCTTATGCTTGTTGAATTATCTAAACGAACCTACACACATAAGGTGAAGATAATTATTGAGTATGAGTTTAGGCATAAACAATAAGCTGTCTTTTGGGTTTTAGATTAGGCAGGCTTAGTGTGGGGCTCCGATGAACGCGGCTCGCTTCCTCTGGAACTGTGGTTCGAGTGAGGGTGAGAGTGACTCGTAGCTTCCACTTAGCCTGCACAAGGAAGCACGACTAGAGACCACACCGGAGGAGCTCCGGAATGGCCCTCTGGTGTGTGGATGAGAAAATGTCCAGAGCAAGAAAGGAAGTACTAGGGTTTTTGTGGTGGAGAAGCATGTACCTCTCTAGGGCTGCCATCAAGGGGTATTTATAGTCTTCCTTGCTTGCTCTCCAAGTACGCACATGTGCCTTGCACACATCGGCCGACGTCACTCTGACGTTAGGATTAGGGTTTGGTAACTGTTTTGGGGATGAGCTGGCACACCCACGTGCTCTCATCCTTATCTGTTGCGTAACTGCTTGGAGTGGTGTTACACGTGTTACTCCAGGCTCAGTTAAGGATTTACTGGGGACACAAAACCCCCCGAGCCATTGTTGCGCTCTGCAGCTCGGCGACAACGCCGAGCGTTACATCCTGCAAGGGATGTGGTTGTTAGATTATTTGTGTGACCGGCTCGGTGTCGGTCGTCCTTGATGAGCGTGCAACCCATCGTCAACACCGTCGGTGAGTCAGCGTGCGTCTTGTGTGGCTCGGATTAGCTTCGCAGTTGCTGAGCTTCGGAAGTCCGAAGGCTGCGGAAGGATGATTGTTGATACAATGGTCCGAGCCGTTTAGTTCGGCCTACTACACTTAGCTGCCTAGATTTGATGAAATAAGTGTACTATTTTGGTAAACTTGCAAGGTCAGCTACTGTTGCATTCCTCTATGTTCAGTAGAATAAACATTGTACTAATGTGTATAGACCTATGTCTTTGGAATTGTACAGCATGTTATTCAATCATCCTCAGGTGTCGTCTAAGTTTACCCAGTACAAT
This sequence comes from Rhododendron griersonianum, assembly GCA_018127125.1. Taxonomy (NCBI): domain Eukaryota; kingdom Viridiplantae; phylum Streptophyta; class Magnoliopsida; order Ericales; family Ericaceae; genus Rhododendron; species Rhododendron griersonianum. Next base: position 10,618,115 of record CM030799.1, on the reverse strand, counting down.
TTGTTATTATATTTGCAATTTCTGATTGAACTGTGGCTGATTGCAGTGGTTTTCATTGTCCTTTTGGTTTGGTATTGAGATGGACAAGGTGTACAATTGCAGGTTTAATGATGGAAAAAGCATACTTTATTGGCAAATCTTCAAGTACAATCAGTATTCCTACTTCCTGTTATCAGTCAGAACAAGGGAAACTGTAGTGATGTCATATCTATAGTAAATTGCTGCAGCCAGAAACGCAGCAAAGACTTCACAAGGTTAGTTTTTATATGGTGGAAATTCATGATTTGAAAATAAGGAAAGCTTTATCAAGATGTCTGCAACAACGTGGGGTAAGATTCAGTCTGTTGGGCTGAATTTCATAGTTGTAGAGGATCTTGCCACTTTATGGAACTGGAAAAGTTAATCCCTGGCTGCATATCAAAAATTGTGTGTTATTTGGTACCTAGATTGACATGTTATGTAGCAAAGGAACTTCATCGAATACAAAGGCGGTTTTCTACATCATTTGTATCTCTTCATGACACAAATGCTTCAAAAGTTAAACGCGACATTAGTAAAACCCAACAAAGAACTCCAACTTCGTTTGACACCTATAACCAGAACATGGAATGAACCATTCATGCATTGTTATCTAGGCAAATATAAACCTAAACTGCCTCCAGCATGGTGGCCTTTGATTGTTTTAAAATTTCAGTTATCATTCATGCCCAGCCAGGGCTGTGTTTGCCTTTTTACAGTAAACTCTTGAGGGTGGGGACGCATAATGGGTGTCTAGTGTTGATGTGGGAGTGTGAGGGGTAATAGGTGGCACATCATTGAATGCTTGTGTTGTGTGGATGGTCGTTGTAGGAGTGGATGGTGGTGGTCCACTGGAGATGATTCCAATATAGTGGTAGAGTCGCGAAGGCGTAGTAGAGTTTAGGTAAGGTAAGAATTATGAAGAGGTGAGTAGGAATCCAAGTGGAATTATTTAGCCATTTAGAGGTGTATTTGAAATGCATTTCAGAAAACTGAATATATCAGGTAGAGTCATCATGGAGATGAAGTTTTTCCTATATTCTATGTATAAATGTAATAATTCTGTGGTGATTTTCTAAACAATGCAGAATGATGCAAAGACTTTTTAAACCAAATAATTATGTTTATCTAGGCATAGGATAGGCAAACATAAATGTTGATTATTCCGGAGATTCAAGACTTCACGCTATACTAAACAGCTAAACTGGCTACCATAAAGCAGTTCATAGATTGTTTCATCAATCTTACAAAATAACTGCAGTGTGATTCAATTGACTGTGCGCCACACAATTGATCAGTCTCTTTATTGCTTAGTATGTTGCTAGATATCATCTAGGATATTTGGTAACCAGTTGAACGCACTCAAAAGTCTTTCTCCTTCTTCCCAAAAGCAACTGCGAGTGGAAGATTATCCTCATCCATAGAACTGTTGTCAGTTTTGTCCATGAAGAGTTGCCGGCGGCTATTTTTCCGGGTGGAGCCTGTTTTGGAAGCAGAGCCACCTGCCTTTTCAGCACTGCTATTTGGCGTAATATTGCTGTCAAGATCATATTCATGGATGGAAAACAAGCAATTTGGGAGCCTACGATTCAGATAGTGGTAGGCTTTGACTCGCACAACATATTCTACACCTTTGGAGAGCTTTTCAATTGCAGCAGCGGACAGCAAACCCTACGTTTAGATATACAATTATATCGTCCCAAAGGCAAGTAATGTATGTTTACTTTTTTAGCAACGTTTGAAGCATAAGTTACCTGTTGCATATTTTCCTTTCGATAGTCAGCTGTTATGTCAAACATTCCTGCAGCTTCGCATGGAAAGGCAGTGGCAACAATAGACCCTGTGTCGTCCGATAGCTGTACATTGAATTTAAGGCTGTTCCAAAGTTGCAAGAAATTTTATGATCAGTCTTTTGTAGTTATCATATTATCTGTTCTTCAATGAATTTTAAAAGCAAGTCCTTTGAGTTAGAACTAACTTTGCTACCGGCGGCACTCGTTCTTTGCAATGGTTGCACCAGAATAGGCTATCGGGCGTAGCATCTGTGGCATTGTTACATTTTGAGCATGACATGTACTAGAACTTCTGTGTAAAGTCAGCAACCTTGCAGGTGGCAAAACTCTGGCTGCAGTTTGTTTTTTGGTTAAATCTGTATGATTCCATAAAACAGCCCAACAAACTCTTTGAATATTTCCTTTTTTTTTAAACCTTTTCAACAATGGTTGGAAGATCAATAACTTTGTTGAACTGTCTTTTGTGTGGTGTACCATACCGTGATGGGGTACCTCCTATATTCATACCGTGGTGGGTTACCTCCTATATTCTTCTCTGGCAGTGGCAATTTGCTGATTGCCTTTGAATTTTCCATACACCTGCAAGGAATAGTTCGATTTGGTATTGGGAATATTTAGGTCTTTGTAAACTTTAATTCTTACAAGGTGTGTAGTTTGTCAGCTTCAGGAATTGGTGGGTTGAAGGTAAAAATAGAGAAGCCTTTTGTTGAGAGTTTGAGCCCTGGCAATAGGATGGTCATACTTTATCTATATCTAATTTAAATTTCATTAGTATGTATGTATGTATGTATGTTTTTTTTTTTTTAAGAATAGTAGCAGCGATTTGTTACCTTGGAAATTATTAACTTTCAGCCTTGTACCCAGCACAACAGGAAATGGCCCTTCAAGTTTAGCCATCACTTCTCCTTCATGATCTGTGAATTGATCCCATAACAGCAGTGTTGTGGGCACCTTACTGCCCATTCCATACAAGTTTTGACATTTGGAAGTTTGGATAAGATATATTGAGACAATCGAAAGCGCATATCTTATGTGAAGTCATAAAACTACTGTACTTATGATGCTAATAAGATGTAGAGTACATCATACCCTTGGTCAATGATAGTTATATGCTGCAACATACGCTCACCCACCTTCCGCTTAGGAGCAACATTAATTATGGAAAAAAGTGCATCTGTTACAAAAGTAACAAATTAGATTGAATTCATTTTTGGACAACGCAAAGTGGTGCTAATTTATAGCTATAGATCTAAACATACCGAAGCCTTGGTCGTTGCCAATATGTTCGCTCAAATCTTTCAGCGGTACAAATTGGAATTTTAAACCTCTAACATTGAGCCCGGGCATGGAGATCTGCTCAATTGGTGTTCGGCAACTAAGAGTCCATTGTAGAGTATGGTCAAATACACAGAACTCTATTGGAGTGTTTTCCACTTTTGAATTGCTTATAGAGTAGGTGTGGAAGACCTTGAGAGTGTCTTTCAAGATTTCGATATCAGCATTCCACATGGTGCACTGCACTTTAGTGCCCTGTATATTGGAATTCTCTATGCTGTAACCCACTGAGAATGTGTTAGCATCTGTAAAAGACAAACATTATACTACAATGCTCACGTCAGAATCAATGAGCACAACTTTTTGGTAGACCAACTGCGTAGCGGTTACTCTGGGATAACCTTTTTCTAGTACCATTACATGAACCGTCCACTTATTCATCCCTTCTTCCAAATCCTTAATCATCCAGACTTTGTCTGCCATGGCTTAAGTAGCAGTGTGAACCTGAATTTGAGTAGATTTATGTTTTTAACTGTTTATCTATTAATTAATGTAGACAACTATTGCAAAACATAGATTTATTTAGTTAGTTATGCTGGCTGGTAACGTCGCATGAATAAAGATAATAGTAGTGGAACATAATTTAATCGTGCACCTGTGCATGATTGCAGACATGGATAAGCGGAAAAAGCATTCAATGCTAAGTGTTTACAAGTTTTAAAAAGGTCTACTTACCACAGAGATATCTGGTTCTATCTCTGTTGGATTAGAATGGGCTTCGTTTAGTATCTCATTGTAGACGATATTTTTCGTGGATGTTACTATTTTATTTTCAGTATAACATATATCTAGTATAACTTTTATTTTGGATGATGTTGTGGCATGGGAAAGAGCAACATATAGTTGTCCGTGGGAAAACACTGGTTGTAGGTTGACGCCAACAATATCTAATGTTTGCTCCTGAGCTCTGTTTATCGTCATAGCAAACAATAACCTTATTGGAAATCGATGCCTTGTAAACTGGATCAGATAAAGTTTAGGATCAGATGGCTGCAGCGGTATACGAGGTATGAATACAATGTCTCCTTTGTGTTCTCCAACTGCTATTTGAGCCATTATGACATGTTTGTCGAATTTCCTGCAGATTAATCTGGTTCCATTGCACATTCCTTTGGAAGGGTCTAGGTTCCGCAACATCATGACCAGACAATTTTCCTTTAAGATAAGCTGGTGGGCTGGTAATCCAAGGAGACAGACTGAGTGCATAAAGTCAATGTATAATCCTTGGTTGGCTGGATTGGCTGTTTCATCAATACTAAGGAACACGTGCTCTTTTCCTGGAAATCTTTTAATAAGTTGTTCATTTATTTCATCAACTGATTCGTTTTTTGGTGTTAGTATTGCGGAATTTGTCATAGATATTGCGTCAAAACAATAATGGCTTAAATCTGGGAATAAAAAATTGATAAGTTGTTCAACAGGTGTAGTGTTTTTAGCAGGTGTGATTAGCATTGAGGGAAGAACTGTTATTTCATCTTTGGAATTGTGTGGTTCTTCGCCGTTACCCACTCGTAATAGGTAACTGCCAAATGACGTGTCAGTCCTGGCGCGCATGTTTTCTGTAAGCGTGAATTTTTTAAGACAGGCCATATGTGTGACCTCACTAAACTGGCATCTATGCATTCTTCTTTTGTGCTTTTCAGTATAACAATACCTGCCTAAAATCTCCACCAAGCACGACAACTTTGCCACCAATTAAGTAATTTGTCTCTGTTATGTCTTTTAGTAGATTGTCTAGTGCTTCAATGCTTTGCCTTTTGGCCATTGATGCTTCAGCCCATATAATCAACGAAGTTGCTTTTAGCTAACCCCGTTTGTTTACCAACATTGCAGGATAACTTGCCATCTTTTTCCAGCGGAATCTTAAATCGGGAATGTGCAGTTCGGCCATTTGGCAAAATTGATGCAGCAACCCCAGAAGTAGCCGTAGCAAGTGCAATTTTTTTGGCAGACCGTATTGTTGCTAGCAAAGCACGGTAAAGGAAGGTTTTACCTGTGCCACCAGGTCCATCTATGAAAAAAGAGGTACCAGTATTTTGTGTAACAGCTTCTAGTATTTCGTTGTATGCTTTTAATTTGTCTGTGTTAAGTTTTGAGGTGCTTAATGCCAATCTAGGAAATGTATGTGGACACATATTTTCCTCTTTGTCCCTTAAAACCCAAAATCTTTTCAAGGCAACTCTAACTGATCTAGCTAATTTTAATCAAGGCACCCAGCCCAAATCAATAGAGCACTAACAATCACAAACCATCAACAAAATAGATTCCCTAACCATCATTTCGATCATAGTTTGACAAGCACATACAGGTCTCGCGCATACAAATAGATAATAGGATTAGATTAAACTTAAACACACATCAACTCCACATAATACATTAATTCCGCATAATATGTTTATTATTGTTTCTTCGGTGACCATTCTGCACCACGTTATCTGGGATCTGTGTTGTCTCTTGCTCTGGTCCATCTTTCACTGCCCTTTCAATTGCCTTATACTATTCTTCTAATACATTTTCAACAGCCATATATTGTTCAATTTGTTCAGCGATATACCTCAGCAATGGCAATTCTGGTTCCTGTGCGAAAATTCGATCAATCACCTGAATTGTTTCCCTTGATGCTTTAAACCTGTGCATTAGAGTGCACACCTCTTTTAAGTTCCTGTAGAACGGCCCAGTTAGCACTGCTGTTCACACCTTCACGAGCTGTTGCTTAACTGTGTATCTGTTCTCCGGGTAATGTTGGAGTACGCGTAATAATCCGCCATCCCTGGTATCTTTCCTCGAAGTTTGCTTGAGAATTTGATAAGCAAGATTAGATTAATCGTAATGGCAGTCGGCTGGATATTTAATAACAGAGTCAATTGTAAAACTAACAACTGCAGTAAAACATCCCAAGAGGCAATGGAACTGCTAGTAGAGCCCTGCCAACTACCAAGGATCCCCTAGAAGCAGGCTCCCACCACTCAATACTGCAAACGTATGCTATTTTTCCTCTCCAAACTTCCAACACCATGTACCTACCAATCTCTACTTCACAGAAAATTCAACAGACAAATATGAAATCCTGCTGGAATACATCTGGCATTCATGCATTCCATATAATCATCTTACTCTAAACATCCCCGATGCCAACATCCAACTTAAATATAAACAAACCAAATGCAGGAGGGTTTTTTTTCCTGTTTCTTTTTTTGCTTTTGTAACCCACCTGCTACATATAGCTGTGAAGTATTTCATTTCGCCTAGGTTTTCGCAAAACATCTACCCAAGATTCCTAATAAGTTGAGACCATCAGAAACCTCAAAGGTAACAACTATATGTTACATAAATGCCTAAGGAAACTGGGCTGCAGGATTTGCAGCGGTAGCATGAACACCAGACAAAATAAAATCCAAAGAAGCCACAACTTACCTCAACCAGAGTGTGTAGCCAAACGTTGTGCCAAAGGATCCACTATTCGATTGGCATTTCACAACACCGTTGATGAATTAGCTACGCCTATAAATAGATCCCCAACATGCAAAGGTTACGTGGTGCGGTGCTCCCATTCATGGCGTACAAATCACCCTGAGATCTAGCAGTGTTCGGTGTCTTCCACTTTCAGTATTTTCCATTTCCTGTTTTTTTCCACTTTCAGTATTTGTCATTTCTTATTCCCATTTTTTTGCTTCGTGTAGATTAGACTAAAGTAAGACACGTTAGAGCTACCTTATAAAAGCATCAACTACATCTTCCCACTGCAAGGCATTCTCTACTATTGGTCCTCTTGCAAGATTGCTAAGGCTTCAACAGGGGTGTTCCTTAACAAATCTAAGCCATCTTGCTTAGTCAATCCATACCATCTTTGGAAAATATTATTACTCATGTTATCAAAAATTCAAATATAAGAAAAGCAGGACCTATAAAGAGATTTGACAAAGATCTCACCCCTCTCATTTCTCTCCCTCTCTCGGCCCTACTCTCTCTCTCTTTGTTTTCTTTTCACACATCAGTGTATAGCCTAGGATTGTAAGTACAAGATTGTGTAGGATTTTGTAAGGACAAATCTAGGAGAGATATACATACACCTCCTAATTCAAATCTGTTTGTACTTCCCAATTCATGAAACAAAATTTGTTAAGATTTTAGGCTAGAACTTAGTTGGCCAATCTAAGGTTTTTATGACCAAAGATCAAGAGTACAAGATTTGAATCTTGTTTCCTTCCTATCTCTCTCTCTCTTCTCTTCCCCTTCCTCTTAGGAGGATAGCTAGGATTTAGAATGATGTAAGAAAATCAAGCAAGTACAAGGAAAATCCATGGCTTAAGGATTTTGTAAGTACAAGATTTTAGGAAATCTTTATTGTACAACAAATCTCAAAGAAAAATCTAACTCCCCCTACAAAATCCTAGGTTTTTATAACTAAGATATAGGATGATGTAAGTGAATCCAATATTGGTAAAGGATTTTAAGGAGAAAATCCAAAGTACTACTCGTCTCTTTCCCTCTTACCTTAATTCTCTCTCCCTCCTTCTCACAAGCTAGATTTTGGTGGATTTGGTTGGCCATGAGTATTTATGAAGTGGATTTGGTTGGGAGATATGGTGGTGAAGTAGGATTTCTAGGTCTGCTAGGGTTGTACTTAAAAATATCCATGTATGTGCATATAGGTATACATACATATAGGTTTATAGTTTCTAGGGCTTGCATGAATGTGTATATTCATTAGGATTTACCAAATTAGGGTTTCAAATATAATAGGGTTAGGGTTGAAGACCAATTAGAGTTTAGGTATAATTAACAATCAAATTAATCAAGAATATTGAAATGGCATTTAAAAAAATTTAAAATTACCATAAAAATATTTAATTTTATTAACAAAAATTAGGGTTGTTAAAACCTATCCCCCTTACCAAATTTCGTCCTCGAAATTTAGATACACACTATGATGGAAATAGGTGGGGGTAATTCTCCCGAACTACATCTTCTCGATCTTCTCATTCCCAGGTAGATTCTTCTATACCTCGATATTTACACAAAACTCTCACTAACTTGATCGTCTTCCCTCGGATGTTCTTCTCACTATGATCTTGGGAGGTGGATTATTCTTGCATCATGATAAGATAAACCTAAAAAGTAAAAACTTACCATTGGAATTCATTTTATTTTGAACAAAAACAAAAACAAGCCAATAACATCAAAAGGAATTTAGTTGCAGAAACTTGAGGTGCAAGTATCTTGAATCTATGGAAATCTTACCTAGGTGTAGCTCTGAGTAGACCAAGCTATACTACTTGAAAGATAGGACAAGTTTACAGCTTGCATCTATGACGTTTTTTTGTGGTAATGATCTGCTTTTTTGCGGTAATGATCTGCTTCATTTGCTAATGCATTAGTTTTTTTTTTCAGCAGCTTTATGTGTGTAAGGGAGACGCCACTTGTAAAGAACTGTGGTCGGCTGATCCCATGGAGGTGATAATTACTATTATATACAACCATAACTAATACTGCATAACTATTTGGTTTGTCAGTGTTTGACACCATTGTAAGATGCATGACCTGAACATGAGGTAGTATCTTTGTAAAATCCTGACTTTCAAAATTCCAGTCATGTGGTCCGAATAGGAACTCGACACTTTAATTTAATTATAATAGTAAGTTAGGCTACGCGAAGTTTATCGTGCTCCGAATAAACTTGTGAATTCCGATTTAATTTTGTAAATACTACGGGGCAATTGAGTTATATCTGATACACGGTATGAGTTACGCAACATTGGAATCTTTCCTTTAAAATCGGACACCGCCACCATAATCCTCATATTTTTATTAGTCTTTATTGAATTTCTGAAATTTTTCGGAGATCAAAATCCGAACGTGTTCGGACAGAATTTGCGATGGACGGATGTGCGATGCCGCGTTCCACGAGGAGGTTAAAAAGAATTACATGTGTCATGGAAAGAAAGAGAGCAGGAGTATCCTCACCTGTTTCAGCCTAGCACAACCTTTCTATATATAGTCTAGTTAATTGACCTTTATCAAACAAAACAAAACAAGAGCAATTAGAACAAATTTAACTTCTGTGATTACCATAACACCTCGCCGCTTGCCGGGAAAACTTCCCTCGCCAGATTCTTTTCCTCTCTCTTGGTAATCTCTCTCCCCAACTCTCAAATTTATATAAATATGAGTAGTATAGAAATGTATACACATGTCTTTGTAAATTACAAACACAAAAGAACCACGCACACATTTCATACATCGTGCACAGTGCCAAAAACTGGCAGCCACGGCGGCCGGCCACCTCATAGTTACTCTGACACTCCCCTTTGCCTCTCCATCGCACCTCTCTTCCTCTCTTGAGCTCTCCCCGTCACTCGACCCACTTATTCTCAAAGGAAAAAACTACTCTCCGGCAAATATCTTCGGAACTGTGAGTCGCCGCCATGAACGTGTTTACTAACAATTTAGCCCCAATTCCAATCTTAGAGTTCTAGAAGTCTAAAATTGCTAGCCTAATTGATGCCGGCCGCCAACGCCGCAAATGGAGATTTCCAAGTAGGCTACTGATGAGAATTGTGAATTTTCCATAGAAAACCTTCTTGAGCAAGATAGAGCCTAATCCCACTACTTTAAAATATGATGGTACGACCCTTGATCATCTGCTAAACACACTAGCATTTTATATCACTGCATAACAACATTATGAAGTATACCAAGTGAAGTATTGAAAAGATATATTTTGACCCAGCGAGCTAGTATTATTATGAATCCTAACCGGTTACTAGCCTAGGCTAAGTACTTGGCAACATTTTTGTGTTTGTGATCATTAGTACGTTTCTATTTAGGTATAAGTTCAATGGAGTATCCTGCACACGTGATGAATTAAGCTCTTCTTTTAGGTGAGTTACGCATGCCTTGGTTTCATGCTTTAAATGTTTGAACTGAAATGCTATTTGCTCTTAAGTACTGGAAAATGTGAATCCTGTGTTTTATAAGTGGGAAGCATTGAGCAAAAGCAGATTTGGAAAATGTTTTCATACTGATGCTATGCTGATATTTTAATCTAGACCATGGCAATGTATTTGAAATTCGTGAACTCATTTGTTGATACATGCTTAAGATAATATGATTAATTTGAACGGTGTCCCGAGCGCTAGGGGACATTTAAAGAAACTAGTGACATGAGGGTATAAGGTTGGAGATGCAGTCAGGCATCACCGGGTATTGATATCAAATGAGGGTATAAGGTTGGAGATGCAGGCATCACCGGGTGTTGATATCATACCACTCTTCAATGGGATCGTTCCCCAACCATCTAGCAATAAAAGAAACCGTTGAATGGTATTAATAAGCAAGTGAGATGGAAAATGGGTCCTGCTCCTTGGACCAAAGAAAAAAGTCCTTCTTGGACAAGATGCATAAATGGTTATTTTACAATGCTGTATGTTTCTACTCTTGGCAAGTCATGAATATTTTTGACATGAATATTTCCATGTTCAAACTTGGAACCTTGGTATACGTATCTCACACGAGCTTTCACTTATGCAAAACTTTTTACATTTTTCTAGGAAAATAGTGTGTCTAGCCATCGACTCATCAATGCTCATTGGTGCTATGTGGACAATGGACATCTATAAGTTGCCTAATGGTTTTGTAATTATTATAGTTGTACACTTAGAAGTTCTGAGGTTATGTTATTTATTCTACGCTTTCGCATACTTTTGTTTATATGGTTTAAAATGATGATGATGTGAGAAATCCCTAAACTAGAAGATGAGCAGGCCTTCGGCGGCTTAACACCCGCTTGGCTGGTCACGACTTCTAGGGTCGGTTTTGGGTCGTGACAATCTTTGAATCATTTTTCCTCATTTCAAATTTTTTTGATTTTCTCATTCTACATGTCAATAGGCAATTTACAAAAATATGTGAACTTTAATTTTTCATCGCATAATTACATGAACCTTGTGAATCAAAACCAATCAACTTTTTTCTTGAAAGGGTTCTTTAGATTTTTAGTTTGTAGTTTGCTTTTCTCCTAGCTAGTAATTTGTAGTTTGTTGAAAATAGATGATTAGTGTTTTTTTTTCCTGATCACAAATGAATAGTGAGTTTGTGTGTGGCCGGACACGAATTCTTGGAGTTGCCACAGTACAGATGGAGTGGTCTTTTTTTCCCCAAGTTATTTGTGATATTGGTTTAATTACTTCCTTAGTTTATTAGCTGTTTGTGCTAACATCTTAGTGACCATGCAACAAGGAACCAAAAAAAGATTGCCATTTAATTGTTCATGCACTATCTCTCTAGCATCCTCTTTTTTCATGCGTCATTTTGTTGCTATTTTTAGGCTTTGTCCAATTTATTTTAGTTTACATGAGGGTGGACTCTATGAGATTCCTTGTCTTTGGAACCCAATTCTAAGGTCAGTAAGGTGAGAGAAAGTACGAGTAAGATTAGTAATGATTGCATTTTTTAGATTACAAAAATGTGCAGTCTTGAGATTGTTCGTGTTATTTTAGAGAGAGATAGAGATAGAGAGAGAAATATGGTGATAAATTGTTAATTATTTATGTAACCGGACCACTATATGTCATCTAGGGAACATCAAGTCAAATAAGCTAACTTCTTGTCAACGTTTGGGGAGTTTTATGATGGTGCTTGATGAAATGTTAACGCCACTTGTGGAAGGACTGTAACAGTTTAAAAAACGTAGCAAACACGAGACAATCTTAGAGTTGTGAACGTTTATCAAAAAGGCAATTTAGCAGCATTTCAAAACAGCGTTAAAAGACAACTTTCCTGTAGTGAAAATTGGAGGGGCGGTAAAATTGTGTTATTAGATGTCACATGGCTCACTTGGAGCTGCGGAGCTTCATTTAAGTAACTTGTAAGCATAGTTTAATAAATTGTTACATAGTATTTTTTTGTCACCGGTAACACTTTACTAATCGTAGGGGCAGATGGAAACTCTTTGTACTTAAAAAGGAGGAAAGATGGAACCTCTTTAGAACCAGTATGCACATGAGGGTGATAATAAGATAATGGGATCAAATTCTTGATCAAGTTCTTGGGAATAAGTCTTGTTATTCAGCTTACCCCCTTATGGTCTCTGGATGGGGCGAAACCAAATACATCCACTTCATCAAGAAGTTGTGTCTTGCAGGAATTTTATGAGCATGTACTAGCTAAACATAGCACAATCGGAAGTTAGAGGAATCACAACTCACGATCTATGATGTCGTTGAACCACTAGTTGGACAAGTTCATGCCGGAGGCACATAGGTTTGCTACCTTGATGGTAATTGTGTTTTTTATTTATTTATCATTTTATGGATTTTGCTTGAATGACATGAAGAAAATAGTCACCTTTTATCCCTGATTTGTTTCTTTTGCTGTTTTTGTTTTGTTCTGAATTCCACTCTTTTTCTTTTGCTGTCTTTGTTGATGCACTTGCCTCGTCTTTAGTAGCTGCTATGGTTTTTTATATCTTGTTTCGAGATTCCTTTAATTGTTCCCTTGTTGTGTTAGTTGTTTGTGCTGTGATTGGATGAATGGCTTGCATTGTCCTCTGAAGTTGTGGGCTACATTCTCTTCACAATAGGGTTTCCAAGTCTTTTAATTCTTTGCACTAGTAACTCATTGACTATCTTATGAAATGTATAAGCAATGCTTACTTGGATTGCCTGGGAAAGGGAATTTAGTGCCTACGGTAACACTCCGTCCCACATTGGAAGTCTACATGGATGATCTTGGTAATATAACAAACCTTGTGGGCTACTACTAGTACCTTGGGCTTAAGCTTTTAGGCCATGTGTGGCTTGTGCATCAAAATCAAGGTACTAGGCCGGTGGTCTGCTTGGGGTGTTACATGTGGTATCAAAGCAATCTCTGTACAAGACCTTGTGGGCCTTGGACTTTGGATTTGGTTTGGTGATTTTAGTGCTCAACCCCTCGCGATGGCGCAAGACTATAAAAATGGGGAGATGTGGTGTGGCTTGTGGATCAAAATCAAGGTACTAGGCTAGTGGTTTACTCGGGGCATTACAACTACTTTTGAAGAGGTCCCATATGGGAAAATGTTTGTTAGATAGATGTCATATAAGTAATGCTTACTGGGATTGCCTAGGAGAGGGAATTTGGTGCCTACTTCCAAAGAGATCCCATATGGGAAGATGTTCGTTAGATAGATGTCAATCTCTTGGGGTACATACTAGTATATGTTGAGGCAGACAAAGAAGCCCATGTGAAGGAGGTACATAACTACCGATGTTTTGTTTGTGTTGCTTGATGAGCTCTGCATAAACGACATATCATATGTTTATTCATTGTGTGATGTGACCAAAACTGATCTTATTAGCATCTTTATTCAGGCTTGCAAGGGTTTGCACGTAATTTATGCAAATACTAAAATAACACTTGTTCCAATCAAAGAAATGAATGATGTTCTCTCTGTGGAAAGCAAAGCAGTTGATCTTTCCAGGGATACTTGGTTCAGAATGAAGATTGGAACATATAAAAGGAATCTCGCTAAAGTAAGGACTCTTATGATTACTCTTAACAGTAAAAGATGTTAAGAGGTCCCTTAAAGTATTCAATTTGTAGCATTTTTTCTACTCATTATACCAATTTTGTCATTTTGATATCTTAAATATGTAATTTGCATCTATGTGGTTCAAATCCCACATACACCATTTTAATCTTTCTGTGCAATTAGTACATCCAGTACATCCACCATTTTAATTTTGATGGGTGTTTCGTATTTTACATGGAGCATCTAGTACATGCACCACGTACTTGTGGAGATGCAAATGAACCACAAAAGAAGTCTGACATTATGGAATTATTTGCGTAGAATAAAAAAATAGTATTCTTGCTTATTTTGATGATCCAGGAGCTTAGGGTTTAAGTAGGGACCAGAGGGATTAGGATATGCTGTATAGCTTGACTGAATCAAGCATCAAAGTGCATGTGGATATCGCTTTACGATGTAAGTATCTGTTGTGTGCATGTGTGAGTGGGTTTTACTCCATTTGAATGCTTCAATATGTAATTTAATAAGGATACAATTCTTTATTAGAAGCGGGGGTTGGTCTAAGGTTCGAAACGAGCAGATTGAACCTCGATCAGCCTGTTTCGAACTGGTTTCTGCCCTTTTGGAGTTGGGTCAAGCTCGAAATGAACAGATCGAGCCTGGTTGGGTGCGTATAGGGCTGGGTTGTCACGCCCTCGTTTTTCAACATAAAGTATAAAGATTTCTGATAAACAATATCTCGCATTAATACAGATAATACCCCAAAAGATAGATCATTTCCAAAATTACAAGTTAAGTTCAAAGTTTCTTGTCACGCTTGACGATCCAAATAACGTAATAGAAAAGAAGTTTTAGGGTTTACAGTCCCCCATGATCAAACGATAGTCAAAATAGAAATCAATATTACACTGCCAAAGAGTTTTACAAAAGATGCCAAAGTAATTCCCATATCAGCTTTCAAAGGGATGATGTCAAATTGCATGCCAAGCACTTCGTGTCACTATCCTCGGGTGTACCTGAAAGAAAGATAGGGTTGAGCAAAACACGTGCACAGTAGAGAGTTCTATGCTCAAACTATATGAAAATGAAGTGAATCATGCATCGAGAATGAGTAAACATAGACAGAGATGCCCAAAGTACGAATGATTTCCAACGAGCTATACGCTTTGAACTAAGGTTTCTAAACTCCACCGGAATGCCACTAATCGTTACTCCTCAGACTAGATACATCAATAAACTTACGTCAGTCCACACTAGTTCATGTGTCATTCCAATTTATCTTATTATCCTTTATACGATACCACAATCGTTCTCGTGTCTACGGTCATCTTTGTCCAATCCCTTCATCACAGAGTCTTTCTTTCCTTTAGTCAGACATTCCCATCAATAGTCACTAGGGTCACCTCGGGTCTAGTTCCCTCGAGCGCAGGGTTCACCCCGAGTCTATTCCCTCAATCTGCAATAATCATTGGTTAGCGGAAACGCACATCGCATAACCGACCATCCATCATTTCACAACCAACTTCATCATCAATTTGTCGGTCGTACCACTGAACTTTAATCCACCGTTTCCTAATTCCACAAATGTACATGTTCATGCCTTTTCATTAACTTACAACTCTGCATTTTACTTAACGTACCTAGCCCGTAAATAAAATCTTACAATACTCTAGTCATTAGTTGTCCTCATTCATTCCACTTCTCATTTCACAAACCTCAAAACATCCAGTCAAATCCAAAGGCCATTTAATCAATCGCATGGTCTCACAAGACCCACAATCTACCGTGTCACATACAAGCAAAGACACACGTGCTCACCGTACATCTAAGTATATCCCCGCACCGACACAGCGTGCTACTCACAAGCAACCTCTAAAGTACCCGACTTACTAGCTCCTATACTTGAATCCTGTAGCAAATGTACCAAGGTGAATCGATAGGTTCAACAAATCGTGAAGATACAAGTTACTACCTTACCCTTTTAAAGTTATTGTACCATTCTCATCAAGCATCTATACCCATCACGATGTTCATACAATCTACGGTACTCATAACACTCTACAATACGTTTTCCGTCTACAATAATATATACTAAAATCACGCTTAACCAAAGCCTAGGGAATAAGAACGATCAACGGATCACCAAGGGACGAGCAACCAAGCTTAAGGAAGGTTTAAAGATGCCTTAGAGGTGTTAGAAGTGATTGGAAACCAAAACGGTGAAGTACGAAGTAAAACAGCAAAAGCTGGAGATAAGCAACAGGTATCGATACCTAAGGCCAAGGTATCGATACCTCTGGGTCAAAAATGACTCCAGACGCAAGGGTATCGATACCAATGACAAATGGTATCGATAACAAAGGATTTTCTGGGTTTTGGAACACGAAGGTATCGATAACAAAGGGCTAAGGTATCGATAACAAAGGCTGTTCGAGTAGATTTTCTGCAGATTTTCGAAACTAATCCCAACAATCAAACCAACATTTTAAAGCACGATTAACACACAAATTCAACTCATAAGCATATAGAATAAGCAAGAAATCCCTACCTCGAAGTTGGAGAGCAAACACGAAAGGAGATCGGGCCACGCAAGCCTTTGACTCCGAAATCTTGAAATCGACCGGAACACTCCTCCTCCGGGCAGGACCCACGAAATTTAAGCTCGGTGACGCGTTGAGAACATAAAACGGAGGTGGGTTCGTGTGGGTTTTGAGTGGTTTTGATTGGGAGCAAGAGGGAGAGAGAGAGAGAGAGAGGAGCCGAGAGAGAGATCGGGAGGGAGGAGAGAGAGAGCTTTGGGATCTTTAATCCCCTACACACACTTCCTCATATATATACTCACACACACACACAACTCACACTTGCACTCCCTCCACTAACAATCCTTCCACATTAACCCCAAATCAAATAAACTTAACAAATTCCATCTTTTTCCTTCAATAATAATATCGAATAAATCTTTTAATGACTTTTGAAATTACGGGTCCTTACACCCTTCCCTCCTTAAAGAAATTTCGTCCTCGAAATTTGCCAAGCCAAGTCCAACCAACACACAACACACAGATATACCTCAGTCATAACACGGTTTATCATGCAACTATTCAGTAATCATGAGAATCTACGTCAAAGTTCATGTCAATAAAATCGAAACAAACATACACATCTCCTTCTAACCTTGTCCTCCTTTTCCCACGTAGATTCACACAAACGACATCATCTTACCCCTCAAAACTTAATCACGTGAATCTAGGATACGTATCGGATTCTCACCATGGGACACGTCGGCTTCCAACTCAAATTCGGGCATCTCTAACACATGTAATGGATTCGGCTCGTACCTCCTCAATATTCGTAGGTATATCTAGCAAACACAAATGCCCAAAAGCTTTCAACGGCCCTTCCAAACGATACTTATTCCTATATACGATTATCTATCCAAGCGCCAAGATCTTGCCTATGAACGTAACCCGATAATCCAATTGACTCTTCGAGACTTCCATTTAGAATGGGCGGTGATCAAGCGCCTCTTCCAAGTGGATTTCATCGGTAGTCGCTTGGCTATCCAAAACACACACCGTATCCGACACCGACCTATCTTTCTAGCGGTGAACGCTTTACGAGATATGCAACCTTCCACTTCATGTAACAATGGGTGACGACGGCAACTGAAGGTATCCTTTGTTCGGTCTTACGCAGTTAACAAACTTCCATGAATTCTTTTGTCTGTCCAGTCATCTTCCCTCGAGCTCCCAGAGTTCGTTGGTGAATAGATTCCATCGCACCCCTTAATATTAATTCTAGCAAATTGAGAATACAAGCCAATTCTTCTAAAGGTCGCACCAATCTCTCGCACCAAGTTGGGTCAATCCAAATAATAAGAATAGATTCGATTGTCATCTCAAATGAAAAGAGCAAACCATAGAACTCGATCAACGCTAGTCAAGAATTTTAAGTTTGATATTGAAGAGTTCGGAATTCAAAGAATACTTGAAATCTTTAAAATAATTTGACAACAAACTCAATACAACAGCTCATGATACTCCGAGGGAATCTTGAAACAACCGACCATAACCTTACTGATGACGAACATGAAGTAATGAAATAGATCCCTAGTAAACCAACTCTTACAAGATTGAAAATTTGTCCAATACCGGATTTGAGCAATACTTTTAACAAGTTGGAACTGAACGTCACAAAATGAACCATCATATGCCGCTAGAGTTGAGAAACCACGATAGAGTCTAATGTCACTGAGAGTAATTAAAGACAAGTGAATTCGTATTGAACGATGCCAATGAATAGATATCAATAAATATGTCATCACGAGAGTTGACTCCAACGATGGAAATTTTCCAACCAACCGAATAGACATGGGTAAATAAAACCGATACAAAGAGGATACGAGTTCAAATCATATGACTTTATAGTCATGGGATCAAAATAAATGATGGCCCAAAGCAGGCAACAATGGTAACAAGGTCCAAATTTTGATGGTGCCAACGAATATGTAACGGTACGTGACCATAGGTTGAAGTTGCAAACTAAATACTCACGTGGAATAACGATTACAAGCAAACGACGAAAGTGATAATCGCATCAAGGGAATCTAAACTGACCAATGAGAACTTATCTCAAGCAGGATGACGTCAAAATAAAACTCCGAATGGTATACGAGGAATACTCGTCAACGTCAATAGCAAAGGTGTCACAGGATACTTGGTCACAAGATTCCGAATCTTTCCAAGAAAAGCTAGGAACTGATTTGCGTAACAGTTAACTTATAAATCAAGAGTTATAACAGTCCAACGACGTAAACAGATTTCACGGAAAGCAGATTACAATACAATTTTAACAAGGTTCGATT
The DNA here is from genome assembly GCA_018127125.1 of Rhododendron griersonianum. Lineage (NCBI taxonomy): Eukaryota > Viridiplantae > Streptophyta > Magnoliopsida > Ericales > Ericaceae > Rhododendron > Rhododendron griersonianum. The sequence continues at coordinate 10,599,595 of CM030799.1, read as the reverse complement.
AGGCCAACAAACAAGGGCACTTCAAGAAACAACGCTTACGAAGTCACATTCGGAATTCCACCTATTATCATGGATATAACCAACCTCTTCTCAAATCACATCTATCCTTGCCATACGTAAATTAAAGATATAAACGACAACACATCATTATGGAACAATTAACCCCTAATCTCGGTAAATATGATCTATCGATATTCCTTTACACGCGTGGACTAGGATTTCTTGATCTTCAATTCTAGACATGAATAAGGAGGAGATTCTTAATGAATGAAATGCTTCCGAATCAAAAGTATTTTAACGAACGAATCGAACGACAGAGAGGAGAAGGTACCTCAAACAACTAATATTTCTGAGAGCTAAAGAAGAGAAGGGAATGGTTTAGCTACGGAACCGCGTCTTGTTGCTTCGGTGTACGTTTATGCTGCTGCATGGAGCTCGATTCACTAGGTACTCCCAATCCTTGAGGACAATTTCTTGCCATGTGGCCAAGTTCGCCGCAAGTATAACAAGATTCTCCACGCCACGGACATTGAGAACGTATGTGGCCAGACTCACGACATCGATAACACACAATCGGATGCTTGAGGAGAACTCCCGGTGCCCAAAAATGAAGAGGTGGCTTAAGGTCCTGTTGACCCTGAATCTCTGGCTTTGATATCCTACGTTTCTTCTTTCTTGGACTCTCAACACTCTCTGAGGTTGGCCTCGCGCTAATGACTCTACGTCTAGTTTCTCCCACATTCACACCAATCAGCGCACCCTCCAGAATCTCAACACCTTTTGCACACTCAACGATCTCAGGAAACATCGCTTCATCCCTAGCACACTGACTCGCCTCGTTCCTTCCATATACACTACAGCCCTGGTACTCACGATCCTCGATCTCACCACCCCTATCTCCAAGCTTCGAAAATATCTTACTATGAAAGAATAAGAAAGAACGTCATCAACATTTATCACATTGCTATACGATGCAGATCTACAACCTTTCCAACATTACAACAACCCAACGCCACTCTATTGCAATACTAATGCAGTAACACATCAATGGACTAACATCATTCATGCAAGCACACATGTGATTTTGTAAGAAAAGATGCAGCGACTTTTGAACCCATGAGACTAGAAGTCTCCCCACGGTCTCGAGGTGTTCTAAACTTATGCTCTGATACCAAGTTGTCACGCCCTCGTTTTTCAACATAAAGTATAAAGATTTCTGATAAACAATATCTCGCATTAATACAGATAATACCCCAAAAGATAGATCATTTCCAAAATTACAAGTTAAGTTCAAAGTTTCTTGTCACGCTTGACGATCCAAATAACGTAATAGAAAAGAAGTTTTAGGGTTTACAGTCCCCCATGATCAAACGATAGTCAAAATAGAAATCAATATTACACTGCCAAAGAGTTTTACAAAAGATGCCAAAGTAATTCCCATATCAGCTTTCAAAGGGATGATGTCAAATTGCATGCCAAGCACTTCGTGTCACTATCCTCGGGTGTACCTGAAAGAAAGATAGGGTTGAGCAAAACACGTGCACAGTAGAGAGTTCTATGCTCAAACTATATGAAAATGAAGTGAATCATGCATCGAGAATGAGTAAACATAGACAGAGATGCCCAAAGTACGAATGATTTCCAACGAGCTATACGCTTTGAACTAAGGTTTCTAAACTCCACCGGAATGCCACTAATCGTTACTCCTCAGACTAGATACATCAATAAACTTACGTCAGTCCACACTAGTTCATGTGTCATTCCAATTTATCTTATTATCCTTTATACGATACCACAATCGTTCTCGTGTCTACGGTCATCTTTGTCCAATCCCTTCATCACAGAGTCTTTCTTTCCTTTAGTCAGACATTCCCATCAATAGTCACTAGGGTCACCTCGGGTCTAGTTCCCTCGAGCGCAGGGTCACCCCGAGTCTATTCCCTCAATCTGCAATAATCATTGGTTAGCGGAAACGCACATCGCATAACCGACCATCCATCATTTCACAACCAACTTCATCATCAATTTGTCGGTCGTACCACTGAACTTTAATCCACCGTTTCCTAATTCCACAAATGTACATGTTCATGCCTTTTCATTAACTTACAACTCTGCATTTTACTTAACGTACCTAGCCCGTAAATAAAATCTTACAATACTCTAGTCATTAGTTGTCCTCATTCATTCCACTTCTCATTTCACAAACCTCAAAACATCCAGTCAAATCCAAAGGCCATTTAATCAATCGCATGGTCTCACAAGACCCACAATCTACCGTGTCACATACAAGCAAAGACACACGTGCTCACCGTACATCTAAGTATATCCCCGCACCGACACAGCGTGCTACTCACAAGCAACCTCTAAAGTACCCGACTTACTAGCTCCTATACTTGAATCCTGTAGCAAATGTACCAAGGTGAATCGATAGGTTCAACAAATCGTGAAGATACAAGTTACTACCTTACCCTTTTAAAGTTATTGTACCATTCTCATCAAGCATCTATACCCATCACGATGTTCATACAATCTACGGTACTCATAACACTCTACAATACGTTTTCCGTCTACAATAATATATACTAAAATCACGCTTAACCAAAGCCTAGGGAATAAGAACGATCAACGGATCACCAAGGGACGAGCAACCAAGCTTAAGGAAGGTTTAAAGATGCCTTAGAGGTGTTAGAAGTGATTGGAAACCAAAACGGTGAAGTACGAAGTAAAACAGCAAAAGCTGGAGATAAGCAACAGGTATCGATACCTAAGGCCAAGGTATCGATACCTCTGGGTCAAAAATGACTCCAGACGCAAGGGTATCGATACCAATGACAAATGGTATCGATAACAAAGAATTTTCTGGGTTTTGGAACACGAAGGTATCGATAACAAAGGGCTAAGGTATCGATAACAAAGGCTGTTCGAGTAGATTTTCTGCAGATTTTCGAAACTAATCCCAACAATCAAACCAACATTTTAAAGCACGATTAACACACAAATTCAACTCATAAGCATATAGAATAAGCAAGAAATCCCTACCTCGAAGTTGGAGAGCAAACACGAAAGGAGATCGGGCCACGCAAGCCTTTGACTCCGAAATCTTGAAATCGACCGGAACACTCCTCCTCCGGGCAGGACCCACGAAATTTAAGCTCGGTGACGCGTTGAGAACATAAAACGGAGGTGGGTTCGTGTGGGTTTTGAGTGGTTTTGATTGGGAGCAAGAGGGAGTGAGAGAGAGAGAGAGAGGAGCCGAGAGAGAGATCGGGAGGGAGGAGAGAGAGAGCTTTGGGATCTTTAATCCCCTACACACACTTCCTCATATATATACTCACACACACACACAACTCACACTTGCACTCCCTCCACTAACAATCCTTCCACATTAACCCCAAATCAAATAAACTTAACAAATTCCATCTTTTTCCTTCAATAATAATATCGAATAAATCTTTTAATGACTTTTGAAATTACGGGTCCTTACATGGGTCATGCTCGAATTGGTGCCAAAATGGGTTTTGATCGTCCAAACAGTGAGAATCAGCTTCGAAGGTGTCGATTTGTGAGTTTCGAGTGTCGAAATCAGGGCTTCAAGGCTTGGGTTGAGCAGATCTGGAGATTTGGAGTGAAATGGTGTCTCCGACGAGATTTTCCGGCGCCGATTTAGGGTTCCGGTGAGATGAACGGTGGGGATCGAGCCTAGAAGTTCTGATACCAAATGATGCAACCAAAGATACCCATAGATAATGTAGAGAGAGAAACTCCCAAATGGGATACAAAAGAGACTAGCTCTTGATAATATTTGTTCAAAATGAAAAAAGCTGCCTAAAGAAAGGACTCCAACACCTATATATAGACTCAATACAAAAAGACATAAATACCCTTACTACATACTACATCAATATACGTGTAACGATTCAGTTTTAACAAATGGTTCGGCCCTGTAACGGTTCAGAGCGAAGAGTTGAGGGGCTATTGCGGAGGGCCGAACCCGACTTCGGCCACGGGCTGAGTCTGAAACAGATAAATGAGTAATAAGCGGGCTGGGAGTAATGGGCCGAGCCCACACGCGGCCTAAGCCTTCTCAAGGAGCAAGCCCACTTGTCGTGGCGCGATGGACCGAGCAGTGGCGGGCCGAGCCAAACAGCTCACCTGCTCGATGTTCCAAGGTTAAGCTTTGCTCATCTTGCAGAGGGTCGGTCCACATTACGGGTCGGGTTGACCCGGACCGTGGGTCCATGGGCCATCCCCTCCAAGGGTTTCAGAGGCTTCTGGAAGAGTTCTGAGCCTAGGGTGTGTGTGGGCCGGATGTCACCATGATGTCCGGAGCATAAGGCGGTTATGTATGACGTCATGGACATGTGCCATGAACGTTTGGCTTGGAGGACAAGTATGAGTGCCTATAAATAGGAAGAGCAGGGGTCATTAGAAAGGTACGCTTTCACTCCACACTAAAACACTCCTCTCCTCCTGCTGTTTCTAACTTGCTCGTTGGAGGGGCATTAGGACTTAGGTGGCCAACCGCCCTACGACTTGTTGCGGGTAGCGCGAGGGACGACGGAGCAAGGATCCAAAGAGCCCGAGCGGAAACGACCCACCACAAACAAGTATAGAACTGGCAAGTAAATTTTTGTTTTTAAATTTTCTTGTAGAAAACTACTCGTTTTTTTCTTTTATACATGTGTTAGTTCCATTTAGTAGTCAGAAGTTGTCCATCTAGTAATGAACTGTCTTTTTGTTATATCTTTGATGTCTCAGGAAACAGCAACCTGTTTTATAGATCGGTTATGAAACGAATATGCTGCCTCTATGTCGATATTAGTCAACCGTTTCAGGTTGCAATACATGAAATGAAACTTGGGTTGTCGCTGCTTCTGTCAAGTACCATGCAGAAAAAGCTCTGTATGGAATTGGACAGGATGATAGGACAGAGTTTTGGTACTGTACATCATTCTTGGTGGTTTTTTGTTTTTGTTTCCCTGCTGTTGCTCTTATTGAAGGTGTCTTAACAAATCACTTCGTTGCTAAATTGGAAAACTACTTGGCAGGAGACTATTTATTCCTTCATGAGATTTCCTAGGGGCTTCACAGCTGAATCTGCGTCTGTCAAGATCTATAATGGGCTGGCCGGGTTTCCTTGTTGTGATGTGATTTCCCTATAGGCATAAGGGGAATGGATATGAATTTGCTGGAAAATATGGCTACTTCAGCAACAGATGGTAGATCAGATAAGATAGTCTGTGACTATAGTTTAAAGTTCATGTCCATACAAATTGGATTTGAGTGAACTCATGAGCACATTGTCTTTTGAGTCTCATAATTGTTTTAGTTCCCCGTGTTGCTTGACTTAGATTATAAAGGGATTGTGATGGCACTGTAAATTGTATATTAATTTTCTCCCGATTGATAACAGGTTTCGGACTTACAACTGAAACTTGCCATACATCACAATGTTCTTCTCTGAGTTGCACATTGGGTTGCTGAGGTCCAATTGCTGGATAATTCTTCTTTTACAGTAAGAATCCACCCATGTAATCGATTTCAATTGAAGTATTCCCATAAATGTGCTTACATCAAGGCTTTAAGGTAATGTTTTGTCTGTCAATCACCTCTTGGACAAGATATTTGATAAGTTTGCTAGTCATTGGATGAATATGAAAGTTAAAGTGAGGACCAAACAAGAGTATGAAGCTCAGCAATTCAGGTTCAAGCCTCGTACATTTAAGATTGACAGTATCATTGAAAGTGATACATCAAGTCCAGTTGGTTCCTTACCAAATGAGACTCAATCAGAATGGCAGGAGTGGCTTTCGGAAGAAGTCATCGCTGGTAAGGTAATGATTCTGTTCAGTATGTCCTCTCTCTCCCACAACCTGTCCCACACTGTGTGTGCTATTGTTCTAACAAGCTGCTTTCACCCATGAAGAAATCTGAAGAGGAAGACGATGCTCTTGAGGAATGGAACTCAATGCAGGACTCCATGAACAATATGGTGCATGTTCACAACCAATTATTTGGGTCCATGGATCTTGTTCAAACTGTATGTTCTCTAAAATCATTTCTTCAGTATACAAAAAAGACTGAATTTTTTAGGCAAAGATTTAATACCTGGTCTGCTTTTATTCTAATTTTTGGTACCCAAAGCAGCCTAGAATTTTCAAGGTCTCTAAAGAACGGTTGTCATCCTTCACTGAGTCATACATGCTGGGATTTAGAATGATTAAATGTAAGCATAGCTAAACAGTTTTTTGACCTTGTAATAACTGTGTTAATTTGTTCATTCGATATCACATCCCTTGTGCTATCCCTTATTATTCCAGGTTTAGAGGGATCATTATCATCTGTCTGAACATTTATTCTGCCTTTGTTTGGAGCGTGGACAGAAATTCAATCTCTCATCAATCAGCTCATGCATACAACTTTTACAAGGTTTTCAAGTTTCGTTGTCCCCATTTTCCATTTATGTTTTTACTCGTGTGGCTCTTCAGAAAATCTTGGATGTGATTGAAATGATCTTGGCTATTCCTTTAAGCACCCCATTAGCTAAGGTACTATATTTGAATTTGTGATGTCTAGTTTTCTAACTGATATCCTTTTTTCTTAGTTGGTATTTAGTAATTAGTAGTGCAACAAATAATATCAAGGATACAAGTAGGAAAAATGCCTACAATGGTTAATTGGTTAATTCAGATAAGTTGCTCTCTGATGAAACTGGTTTGCATAAACTGGTATTTTGTCACTGCACCTTGTAATTTACTAGATGTTGGTGTGGGCTACCACAGCCCCGGGTGGATCGGGGCGGCCCAAAAAACAATGATGTTTTTGGAATTCGAAAAATTGAGGAGTTGCCACCCAGATTTATGGTTTGCCACCCGAGAAACCGTTTTGATTTGAAAACCAGAGATTCGCTTAAAGATTCGGAAGCCACATTACGAGGGGGGAAGGGTTTTACGGCACCTCCCTCGCCCGATTCAAGATCGGTCTCTACTAAACGTTTGTGGGATTTTTCGAAAACATTTTATTTCATTAAACAAGTAGCAAATATTCACAGGTATATCAAGTACGGAGTGTATGCTGGTGCCAGTGGACATGAAATGGTGAGATAACGATGAACGAATGCATAATGACAGAGAGCTGGGGACTGCTACTGGATTCACTCCCGAGCGCTCGGGAGTGTTCCCAAGCGCTCGAGAGTGCCGCTGTCCAACCCTGCAGATTTCGTTAGGTACAAACAGGATATAATACTAAAGCCGAAAAATGAAATTGTTTTGAACATATCATGGGCTCAGCAGAGGACTTGGCAGATTGTAAACAAACCCCAATCCTCCAAGCCATGCCTCCTTGCCTTTATGATGGTAGATCTGCATTTTTAAGAACAAAAGGATACATCCCTGCACATAAAAGATCGGGGAAGCAGTGAAATGTAATTGCATGCAAACACTCCCGAGCGCTCTGGAGTGGTCTCGAGCGCTCGGAAGTGGGCTGTGCAACGGACTGCATTTTAATAGGAAATAAGTCTATTTTGGCCTGCTGACATTTCAGATCAATCATTCTGAAAATAAAAACCTCTTTTTAGCATTCGAAAATCTCATTTTTGCTCGACCCTTAGTGAGAAATGTTTCTGCTTTGAGGAAGCAGATTTTCTACGTCAACATGCCACTATAAGACCATTTCCTTTAATAACACGCTTCACCCCCACCCATTGTCTACCAAAAATACAGGGAATGGGACTGGAGATAGTCCCGAGCGCTCTGAAGCACTCTCGAGAGCTCGGGAGTATGCCCAGCAGGTTTAAAAAAATTTTTTTTTTGTGTCCTTTTGCTCTTGCTTATACACTAAGGTCTTTCAACCGCATACCTAATATTAAAGACTGGGATGGGCTGAAAGACCTCCCTCAGAAAGGAAAAAACAGCCCTTTGCTTGAAACTAAAGTAGAGAGATTTCTACCTTTAATTAGAACTTGCTTCTTGAATGACCTTGGAAGGTGGGGGAAGAAGGGAAAATGCAAGAAATCAGAAGCCAAGGATGTTCTGAACTCCCTGCATTTTCTGATGTTTTGATCTTTGCAATTTTTGTTTTGAAAGCCTTTTTAGTTGAAAAACAAGTCTTGCTAGAGGAGTGTTGAAAAGTGGTTTTTTGAACAATGAGGGGGGTTTTAGAGAGAGAGATTTCATGTCCTTCTTTCAGCAGAAGTGAGGGCTTTATAGGAAAAACCTAACCTATGGTTTGATTTGAAAAATCAAATCAAAGTTGAATAAAATCTTTTTAGGAGGGAAAATCCTGATGATTTGATTCCCTGCCACCTGAGGTAGAGTCCTCTACTGGTAAACTCTGGCTCAAACGGCTGAAATGATGCATTGCATGAAAAGTGGGGAACTTTTCCATCCATTGGGCAGCACAGAGGTCTCGAGCGCTCGGGAATGGTCTCGAGCGCTTGGGACTGTCACTCTCGAGCGCTCGGGAGTTAACCAGGCCCATGGTTTTGGAAAATGATTTTGAGCGCTTGGGACTGCTCCTGAGCGCTTGAGATCGATTTTAATACTTTATTCGTCCTTTTAAAGTCTCCCAAGAAGCATTGTTCTGATGGGTCTAAGGCTTGTTTTAATCCAAATTCATCATTGGGGAGCCTCCGGGCCACAAATTAAGGAAATTTGAGGAGTCCAAATTGGGGTGTCTACAGTTGGTGTTGAAAATAATTATTATGGATGTTTATCCCAGTGAACAATGACGTATGGCTCACCGTTGTTCTATGAGCAAGGCCTTATGTCCTTTTTCCTGGGTTTGTGTGTGTATTTGAATTTTAGTTCAAAAATTTTGAAATGTGAAGTTTGGGAATATGTCACTGGTTATTTTGTGTCTTTTGCAGTAGAAATTGTTCTCCCAGGGGTGAGACCTTCGCAAATTTCTGGGTTTGTGTGGGTATTTGAGTATTAGTTCAAAATTTTCAAATTCCATCAATCATCTCCTCCAATCGTCTCTCAGAAGAACCACCTCTGCCGCTGCCGCCGCCACCTCTAAGGTTTCAATTGTTCCTAATTCCTAAGTGATTGTATTCTGTCTCACACACATACAGGGTCAAAATTTTCTCTTGTGGTACCACCTCTGGAAACTCGGGGAATAATGGGCTGGATCTTATGCATAGTTTTCAGGACTCACAAAAAACCTAGTCAAAGGTCTTGTATGCATATTTTCAGTCAGAAAACTGAAGGTTTATGAGATGCAAATAAGCATAAAACTGGGGTAACGTATCAAGATGAAGATAGGATGAAACTCCTCTATTTCCCATCAAATCTCACGGGAATCCATTGTATGGTGGAGATTGAGATAAGTTCACTTGACCCGGAGAAGACAGTGCCGTGGTTGACGATTGAAACTCCTCTATTTCCCATTAATAAACTCGTTTATGAGGACGATGGATGTAATTTCTCTTCTCTTGGAACTGATTTTGAAATTCCAGAGGTTGTTGCTTGTAAGACTCTGTTTTGGCTTATGGCATCGAATGTCGACTTTTAATTCGGCGAGGAGATTTCTGGAAGGTTCCGGCATCAGGTACTTCCTATCTTTTGGACTGTACAAACCCATTGTTATGAAATTCATGTAGTCACTTTTGTGCTCATTATTTATATATATTTTGGACAATATCCTGGCTCCCTTAAGATAAACAGCCGACATAGGGGCAATTAGAAGCAGTTTTCTCCACCGGATTTGTAACTTAGCTTTGATTGATCACTTTCTTCTTTCTAAAAACGCTGCAACTGGGATTCCTCTTGTGTTATTGCGGCTGCCCACACATGATGTAGGTGACACTGATAAATGGCTTTGCCCTGAATGTCAATTTCAAATCTCATCCTTTTCTTCTTTCTCTGGATACCCATTGCAGTGTGGATTTTTCGATGCTGCGTAGGCGTAAGTTGTCAAAGTTTCTGAATTCAAGGAAAAGACTTTTGAAGGCTCAAGCATTAGGTACGGCTCAAGCATTAGGTACAGTTCCGATATATGCTATAGAACTTGGACTAAAATTCATATTCAATGTTTCCTGTAGTGTATGCACATCGATTTGCCTTCATAATTTTGTGTACTTCGTTTCTCATTATGTTTTCTATTATGTTTTCTGTTTCCTCAAAAAGAGAATGTGAGAATCAGAGAGCAGCCTCTCTCTTCCCTGTTTTCTTTGGCTGCTACTGCCAGTTTTGGGCAGCCACCAATTGCCCCTTGACTAAACCACATCTTCATTAGCTGGTTTCAATATCTTATCATAAGTTACTTAATCTAAAGTAGTTGTGGCTGAGAAGAGGAGTGAATCTTGCTTCTTTTTTTTTGACATTTTTTATTTTTGAATTGTTTTGTTACTCAATTGAATGGGTTCTCCATATATGAATAAAAGACCAGGGGAAGTGGAAGGCAAGAATGGCATCATTTGTCATTATACTTCTAGAACAGTGTTTTATATATGATTAATTGGACAAGTGATACTCTAAATTGTTGAATGTTGTTCTGTGAAATAAGTACACTTTGATATTGTCATTTATAGAAGTGTACTCCTACAGTACTGCAAGTTGGGAATGTGGTGTACCATGATCCTGTCCCCGTTCCTGTCCTTCTGCTGGAATGATCTGTGTTACTGGTAACATAGGGATTGGCAACCCCTTAATTCCACCTAATTGAGTCTGATATTTGAGAAAAGAGTCATTAGTTTGTACACACCAAGTAGGGTAATAACAGGCTTTATCCATTCAAATACAAAGAGGGGTGGAGCTAAAAGTTGGACCATAGTGGTGGTAATAGGTGAGCAGTGGCTTAAGAAAGAAGACAGAGTTGCATGAATGCTTAGAGGATTGTACAAAGGGTGATTTTTCTAGCTAAATGAAATTTGAAAGCAGCAAGTTATTGGGGATCTAGTGGAAAACTAGAAGAAAAGAAGCGCGATAAAAAAATTTTACAGGGGCGCGTAAATCCGATACATGTTCCACAAGCGTAGGAGGAATTATTTTGGGAAATTGAGGAGGAGCATTTGCTCCTCCTGGTGTCTGTATCTCTGCCACAGTGCCACTACATTCTTTTACATGAACTGCAGATGCAAACACATTTCAACATTCAAATTTCGTGAGCTCTCTTGTGGCAAAACATTGATTGCTAAGTTATGGGCTCGTGATATAAGATCATTGAAATGGTAGAAAGGTTCAGTCAAACAATGAGACTGTGTATGGTGTATACGTTGTAAGGTACTTCGTCCCAATTACGCCTTGATAACTAATTTTATGGTCCAAATTATTGGCCAATTAAATTCCACTGTCATGGGGTCGCTTTCAAACTTTATCCTTTCGTGTTATTGCAGAAATGGTTGAGAGTATGAAGAACGTTGCAAAACTTGATGTGGAGCTGACTGAGGAGGGAAAAAAACCTGTCTGTGGGTACAAGAACGTTATAGGTGCCCGGAGAGCATCATGGCGTATTATGTCTTCAATTGAGCAGAAAGAAGAGTCTAAGGGAAATGATCACAATGTGAAGATCATCAAGGGTTATTGCCAGAAGGTAGAGGAGGAGCTTTCAAAGATTTGCAATGACATTCTGACCATAATTGACAAGCACGTCATCCCCTCTTTCAAGTCAGGAGAAGCAACTGTTTTTTACTACAAGATGTGAGTCCTATTGCCCTAGTGGTATTTTTCTTTTTTGACAAGTACATTACTTTTATTAAGCTCAGCCAATCACTAACCAATCCGGGGAGATGGCCCTGGCTGTACAACTGACTTGCAGCAACTCATCAATGAAAACAAAATAACAGGAGCAGACTCTACACCCAAATACACACCTACTACAAAAAAACAGATCCATCAAAGGAGAATAGATTTTTCAGAGAAGCCCCTTGTAGCACATAATAGCCTGTTAGCTAACGAGCCCCTTTTGTTGAACTCAGGAAATAGAGTTAATTGTCGTTTGAACCACATGGTCTGCTGGCAAGGATTTTTATTGAAAGACTATGTAGTTCCTTTCCCTCCACATTGCATAAACAGTAGCCGCTAAAGAACCTTTCATGGCTCTACCTCGAAAATCATCATTGTTTACTTTAAGAGTAAACCATTCCTCCACATCCGAGAGCTGCAAAAGACCCACTGCAGAAGTATAATTTGCCCCACACTTTAAGCCAAACGGATCTAGAAAAAGGGCAATCTAAGAACAAATGTTGGTAAGATTCATTGGCCTGAGAACATAAAGAACAAAGTCTCATCTATTCATCCCCCAGCTTAAAATTCTTCTTAAACCACACCACTTTAGGCCAATGTTGAACAGGAAATCGATTTCGGACAGCTTCCCAAGCTGACTGAGCAGAGTAGATACCATTTAAACCAGGCAACCAGTCAACTGAATCCTCCACCTCAGAATTCGGGACTAAAGTAGCATCAGTTCGAGCAATAATACTCTGAATAACTTTACTTATGGCCCTTGGCCATTGCCACTGCCCAAGCAAGATGAATAATGGAAGACACCTTAGCTTGTAAAGATCTTTGAGTATAGCGCCCGATTTTTTGAGTTTACTGTTTGATATATGCCTCCTAATTGATTATATGCCTGACATTGCTTCAATATACTTAAATCATATCCAGCCATCTTGCTTCAAAATGTGCTTCAATCTCATGTACAATGTGATGTAGAATGGATGAGAGAAAGCGACTTAAATTTCCAGTCTTTTTCTTTAATCTAATGTTTAGTAATACTTAATTTCATGCAAAACGAAAATTCTCTCTCTTTCTTACAGATGAACCTAAATTAAGAAAAAAGAGAAAAGAATCCAAGTATATACATTCGACATGTTGAATACTCTCTTTGTTTTTTTTCTACTTCCTTGCATTGTACAATTGGTGAAATAATGAGGAGGAAGTGAACTTTCCAATTGATATTCTCTTTCTATTCCCATTTGGTTGAAGCGGGGAGGTGGTGTTGAATTTGTTTTACATTTTTTTCCTCTTGATAAGTTGCCTGTCTAAAATAGTGTTTGATCTTTTCTCGTGTTCTGGCTAATTAAGGAAAGGGGACTACTGCCGGTATATTGCTGAGTTCAAGTCTGACCAGGAAAAGAAAGAAGCAGCTGAATAGTCATTGAAGGGCTATGAGGCATGTTTAAATTGTCTTTGGTGCACTGATATTCCTATTGACATAGCTTTGCAAATATAAACTATCATTAAATGTATGTCCTTGTTGTTGGTTCTTTGTTAGGCTGCTTTTGTCTCTGCTGATACAGATCTCCCTTCAACACAACCAATTCATCTCGGCCTTGCTCTCAACTTTTCAGTCTTCTACTATGAAGTAATGAATTCTCCAGAGAGGTAATTCTTATTATATCTTACGCACTTGGTGTCATTGCTTCAAGGTTTTTATTTTCTTTGTTTTTTTCTACAGTAACATCCTCATCCCATTCTCTTATTCGATGTTTTCTTATTGCTCGAATTTTTAGAGCATGCCATTGAGTGTTTTAAAAAGCGCGCGAGGCGCGCGCTATAGCGCGAGGCGCAGCGCAGCGCAAGGATTGCGCTTCGAGAATGTGGGCTATAGTGCGGAACCCAAAGGCGCATGAAAGGCGCTGAGGTGCGCGCTTTTTGTTTTGAAGTAAAAAATGATCTCACACCTTGCCGGAGGATGCGATGCACTGAATAATTTCTCCTTTTAAATCGATCTCAACTCTATTCTTCAGATCGAGCAGCCTCTTCTTCAGACGATTCAGACCAGGACTCCAGGACGCTTCTTCTTCTCCCTCTCTGATCGTCGTCTGTCCAGACTCCAGGACTCCAGGCAACGTCGTTGTCTTCTTCTTCTTCTTCCTCCTCCTCCTCTCACCGTCTCACTTCTTCTTCCTCCTCCTCTCACCGTCTCACTTCTTCTTCTTCTTCTTCTTCTTCCTCTTCTTTCTATTTTCCACCAACGGACCGACCCACCTATTTTTTTTTTCCAGTTACTGACACAGTCACACGATGCTGTTTTTTTTTTTTTTTGTTTTGTTTCCAGCTCTGTTTAAAGTCTTTGTTCAGTTTGTTGTATTTATTTGTACTTGTTAATTGCAGATGACATCCTTTTGTTATGTCTCTAAGGCTAAACATTATTATGTTAGCTTTTCATGGATGATATGTTATGTTTAGTGTTTGGTACTTTCGTTTAACCATTGAGATGTTATGTTTTATGACATTTGAAAGTTTTACAAGTGTTTGTTTGTGTTGAAAACTTGTTCTAATAAAATTTGCCTCGTTGCGAAGGAATTTTTTTTTTTTTTGCACTTCGCGTCAATAAAGTGCGTGCTGCGCCTTGCGCTAAAGCCCCAGGGGACTGTTGCCCCTCAGTGCGCCTTTTGCCATTTAAAACACTGTGCCATTTGGCTATATAAGCTTTTGATGAAGCAATTGCGGAGTTGGATACATTGAGTGAGGATTCGCACTAAGATAGCACCCTGATTATGCAGCTTTTGAGAGATAATCTCACAATTTGGACCTCTGATTTACCTGAAGATGGAGGTATGCTTTGGCTGGAAACAAAGTAGATTAATCGATCTTTTTGATTGGGATTTCGAGCCATTGGACTTGGCTCTGGCTCTGATATCGTTAGCTTAGATCCAAAATCCATTTATTGGACAAGCATGTGTGACACAAAATGCTTGTTTTATACATCTCGCGGAAAATACTTAGATCACATATTTTAAAGTTCTAGCCATAGTTGTGCTAGGTCACAATCACACAAGGTAGATTAATTGGTATTGTTTCATTAACAAACTCCAATCAACAAATTTGTGAAGGATTAGACAGAATGTGAGGTGCATATTGAATGACTAATCTACTTACACGAAAAATGTTATTCTTAATGCTTTGAATACAAGCTTGGAGCCAGAATTTGGATTTCTTTTCTAGTGTTTTTGACCTCACACAGGCACGGAAATTTCTTGTGAAGAACAAAAATACACTCTCAATTGCAAATAAATTGTGCAGGGGACGAGGACAACATTAAAGCTGAAGTACCAAAAGCAGCAGAGCCAGAGATTAGTGTTTCACTTGATTTTGTCATTGTCATCTTACACTTTGATGAAGTACCACATATTTGATATTAAAAGTCTAAATTTTCTGACTTTGTGCAGCATTAATGAATACCCAGGAGCAATACATTGCAAGAATATGCAAAAGTCTACTTTTTTCCCGCAATGGAATTCTTTGGTGAGTCGATTTTTTGAGGCCATTTATGGCCAGAATATGATGAGAATTTTGTCGATCTTCCTATTTTTGTTCCTAATCTGTTTTTCTAGGCTGAACATTTGCTACCAATTCTATCGGTACATGTTCTCTTGTAGAGACCATTCACCAATACATGGAGTATTTCCAATTCAGCTCTTGTATTTCTCCTCTTTTTTTCCTTGGGTCATGCAACCAGTTCTTGGTTGAATGTTTTTTTTCTCTCTTCTCTATCTTGTCACACTTTATAGCACTTCTTAGGATTTTGGTTTATAGCACAATAAATGAAATTCGGATTTACCAACTTTTACACAATTTTGCGGGTCCTACAAGATGAACGGTTCAGATAAATGCCCGGTGGAGTCCGTAACGGGTGGTAGTGGTTTCCACCAGAGGTGGAAAGAATTTTCTCTCTGAAAGATATTAGTCTCACTTGTTCTGAGTTAAAAGATGTAAATAACTTTCGAGCCCATATAGGTTTGAGTCAAGGACATGAAAGAGGTGGGCTTTTACCAAGATTTTGGTTTTTGAGTAAAAAAAGAGTACTGGCCGGAGATGCTCACTATTGACTATAACTGAGTCTACCTTTCAGGGTAAACTAATTTTGACCAATTTTTTTTCTTAAAGGTCTGGTATTTTTCATTGTGACATGTTAGTGCAACTTAAGTTTTGATTCAATTTGTTCTAATTCTTTGTTCCAAATATTATCAATATTTTCTATGATTTTCTAGAAATATCTGTCACTTATGGCTTACCGTACATGTCATGCCCTCGATTTTTAAAACATAATATTAATAGATTTCTCATAAATAAACTATCATCCTTCTCCATACATAAACACCCGTACAAGACATGCCAAAACATTCCATAATACCATTGTCCGTTTCAGAAGTGTATCTCAATAATTATAACCCAATATTACATAAGTGTTGAAATCAAAAGACTTATACATAAGTTACACCTTTCATCTTTAAAACCTTATTCAATAGGATGATAAGGAAAATTCTATCCACATAAGCTTTCAAAGACATTTGACAATGCACTCCATGGTACACGCCTTGATTGGTACCTGAAAATGAAGGGTTGAGCATACACTTGCCCAGTAGGAAAAACTCTAACAAACTCTATATGCTTATGGGAAGACTAGCGCCAAGGGAAAATATTGTAATAAAAACAATAACGTTTTGACTAGAAGTAGAAATGTGACTCAATCCCAACTTTTAAAGAAAAACATACATAGAACAAACATACATTCTTATCTAATCCAAGCACCAGCTCTAAACTTAAATCTTATCCTCACCCAAATCAATCCGTATTATTCCCTTCCCATTTCCGGGACTTACAACCATTCTCTTTCTTACCTTATTTCACTAACCAACTCCTCATAGAGGTCTACACACTACATATAAGGGGAGAGATATTGAGTAAGAAATTTTACCTCAAACACTACCGGTGACACGACATCCTGACACTCACATGCACATCTAAGCCAAATTTCCAAGTCTTAGGCTAATACTTACTGTATCATCTCAATATGTCCCATTTTCTCATATTTCATCTCAACGCAAACAAGTCGTGCGTTACCCACCTTCAAACACACGTATGCCTTACATTCTAGCATTAAATTTATCATATAAACAAAATTTCTTTTTATCGTGTTTCCATTGTAAGTCTATTATACTAGCACCATTATAAACCCTTCACAATACGTATGTCGTAACACAAGTACCAAACATGCATTCACACCAAATAAAGGTCTTCACCAATATCACAACAACCGGTCACAATAATTGAAAAGTCCACAAAAGAAGACAAGGCTAGTATCGACATTTCAAACGGTACAAGGTGCCAATTCCAGTTCAAAGTTCACATTTTCACAATATCATTCATTAATCCTTGTTCGTATTCGTCATTCATCCTCAATTCCTCATTCCTCTTCAATGTGTCTCATAGTTCATAATTATTAAACCATGTAGTTCAACAGCATTTTCCAGGTATTTGGGACGCCGTGCGTCCCCTGCCGGTCATCGCACCGATTGGTGGACCCGTTCATTCTGGGTATTTGGGACCCTGTTCATCTCCTGCCGGTCACCACACCAATTGGTGGGCCCGTTCATATTTCTTAAACTGTTTCATTAGTCATATTGTAAGTTTTCATTCAACCAACTACCACGTCATCACGCATATCATTTTAATAAGTCTATGCCACTCATATAGTGTTCATATTCCCATTAATCCAACAATTTCCTTATCCAACATTTCTCTAATCTCCATGCATAACAAAACACGCCTTTCAAGCCAACACATAGATCAATTACACGCAGATAGCCTCATCAAAGCATTTTCTCACATATCAACACATCAATGATACATATTCTCATCCTTCATTAAATAACCAACTTTTATTACTTGTTCATTCCTCACAAAACTTCATTATCCAAGACTATTCATTTTACTTCACATATTCTTATTTCCTCCTTAACCTCATCACCAATCTGTTGGTTGTACCACAAAGTATCAACTAATCATTCTACAACCCAACTTCATGCAAATAGCTAGAAATGGTTTCACCTTCTAACTTATATAGTTCAAGAGAAAATTAATAGTTATACCTCACATTTTCATTTCATAAACATAATTAATCATCGTTATTCAAGTATTCCTGTTCCAACTTTAATATACGATCAACCATCTCACCTCACACGTTTTTTTTTCTTTTTTTCTAGGTGTCGATGAATATTTCCTAAACGTGATGGCCTACCACCAAGGCCTCGTTAGACCGTTCAGATACTTAAATGAACCTAAGAAAATCCGTGTCTCACTCAAACAGTTCTAAAGGAAAAAGGAATGCCCGATGTATACAAATATGTCTACCTAGAAGGGTACCAAATCATACGTGAGGTTCAAACACAACATAACCCCCAAAGTCGACTTGAAATTGTACGATGAACCTATCTTATTTTGGCTACAACATCTTATCGGTTTAGAATTTGGCTATGGGACCACCACCGTTAGAAAGTAGACTCTCCGTACATCAATTTTGATATATAATACCCCCCCAAACGGATTCCAAACGATAAAGTTATGCTCGTTCGAAGTTACAAGAAAAATCTGTCTTAAAGCCCTGGGTATTGATACCTCCATAACTATGGTATCGATACCAAAGGGCTTAGCAGATTACAATGAAGTAAGAACACATCTATTAGCCTCATGTAACTCATGTTTACGTATTTTACATGGGGATGTCCGACATGCCTTAGTATGTTTTCGTCATTTTTCTAGTCACACATGATGTGATACTCTAAGAGGTCAGAATTTTTGAGAAATTGAAAAAGAGTCAACATCTTAGTTGTTGAACACCTATTTAGTGATGTGATCTTTATATCTTGATAATGTTGATATTTCTTTTTTAATCCCTAGTTGGCCAAAGTTAATGTGGCTTTGTTTCTTATGGAGTTATCCTTGCTAACTATAATAGCTAACTATTTTGTATTCAACGTGCTCATAGCATCTCAATGTCCTAATTCTTGAACAAAGTGTTCATGTCGTGTTGACCTTTGTGGCCTATCCATATCTTTTGTTGGTATCTGTGTTTGTACAGCAATGTGCAAATCTAGTATTGTAAACTTGAAAGGCACGAAGAAGCCTTGGAAATTTTGGTTAAAGAAGGGAGTCCCCGTTAATTGGAGTAAGAACGAGTGATATGAGTTTTAGTTGGGGGGGGGGGGGGAGGACTATTTCCTTTTTAGCAGATTTTAACAGTTCAGTTGATAGGCCTGGTAAAAAATTGAAGTAAATTAATAGTGAGAACCGCAAAATTTAGGATTTTTTTTTCCTTGTTCTCGATTGTGGATTGTTACTTGATGAAGACGAATTGTGTTTTTTTCTTGATTCATATGTTTGCAAAATCTTTTGTTTAAAGAAGTATGAGATAGAGATGGAAGGAAAAAAAGGTACCAGTAGTATGTTAGATTTGGAATATTTGAAGTAGCTAGGTAAGTAGAAGGGAAGGGAGTTGATTAGTGTGAGAAATACAGTTTACTGCACACTAACCCCTAAATAAGGTTTGAAGCTTCACCCCTGCTTGGTTGCAAAAAACATAACCTCTGAACTGCAGTATCTTCACCCTATGCAGCTAACACCCTCCATTAGATACATCTTCACCTTTGTGTCTGCCATGGCACTATCACATAACCCAATGGCCCACCGTAGCCCAATTTATTTTTATTTTTAAAAAAAACAGCCACCATAGCCAATCTAGTACTTTGATTTTTTTCTAATATGGACCCTTAGATTAGTTGTTTCTATTTCTAGATGAAGGCAGAGAAGGGATCTGGATGTAACTCTGTGGTAGAGTGTGACCTTTGCATAATGGGTCGAAAATTTTGATTATTTGCAATCTAATGTGCCAAGTTTAGTTGCTGCTAAAGTTAAACTTTTGTAAACGTAGTTGGTTTAGTGAAAATCTTTGCATCACCATGTTTTGTGTTTATGCATGTTGAGAGAAGCTTATTCAAGGCAGTCCCGTTACGATTTGGTTTGGGGGCAATAACTTAGTACACATCACATCAGTTAGTGTCAAGACTCTTAACCACTAATTAACACCCTCTCTCAGCTAATCACCTCTTCATCCTTCCCTTGGCCTCTCTGCATGCATGGCTCCCCCTCTCTCCTTCCTTTCCACACTTACTACTCCGTGGTACTAGATTCAGTAGTGGATCGTACCATACGAATCGTGAATTATAAGAGAATCGGTGAATCGCTGAATCGAACGATTTGCTGAGTTCGTTTTTTACTCATTTTCGCTTTTTTTGTTGTTGGAAAAGGGTCAAACTATTTTTTTAAGGTCTTTAGCATTGTTATATGCCATTTTCTGTCTGTGTTTCTCTTTGTGTAGTATCATAGGTAATAAGGAAGGGAGATTTATCAAGAAAGTGAATTGAAAATGACAAAGAAAAAAGGGAATACAAGTATACAACCACCTATAGACCTTTTAAGGGTATTTTTTTTGTACTTTTAACTTTTCTTCAAAAAAAAGACCATAAGTAGAATTCACGAATCATGATCTCTTGGAAGTTGCAATAGAAGCAGTGTACCACTTAATTCACATTATTATCAAATTATCATTTAGAAGAAGCTTTTTTATGGATTTAGGTCTAAAACTTTCATTTGTAGTATATATTTTTGTTATCATAGTTAAACATATGTTTCCATGCATTATAGAAGTCATGACCGAATCAGAGTGATCCTAATTCGATTCGATGCACGATTTGGAAAAGGACCATTTCGATTCTCGATTTGATTCACGATTTGACCACCTTGCCACTGAGTAGTACACAGCAGCCCTCTTGCTCCCCTTCCCCTCAAACCCCCCAAATAATCCCATGACCTGGTTGTTATATGTGTGTTCATACAAATGTATGTGAATCAGAAAAAACCAGAAAGAAACTGAGATCGGGCATTGGCTATCTGACTTGGGAACTGTATTTTAATGTTGATGCCCCAAATGGGTTAATGCAGTAATGGGTGGTCCAAGATCAGTGTTTCAGAGATGGTGAGGTGTAGATTTAGGTGGCAGTGGCGGTGGTGGTGGCAGTGGCGACTTGCTAGAGAGGAGGTGAGAGATGGGATCTGAGAGTGGCCGGAGTTAAATTGCGTTAGGTCGATAGAAGTGGTGGCAGTGGCGTCGGCACTGCTTTGGATAGAAATGAGAAGGGTGAAGAGAGAGGAAGGCAAAGTTTGGAGGGAGAATGTCGGTAAGGAAAAAAATTGACGTGGTGTTAAAGTTTAGCTATCATAGCTGTTACTCATTGGTTGCCTGTAAACCATTTAGTCACGAATCTCCTGTTATTCATTAAATCTCGTTTATTACATGGACAAAGAAAAACTAACGTAATTGTGAAATACACATTTGATAATTCTGTATTGTGGTGGTAAAAGAGTAATCTTTTGGGACCCAATAGTTTAAATGAAGAGTCATTTTTTTGTGTGTGTGTGTGTGTTTTCGCTATTTGGGTGTTCCGTCCTTTATAACACCCCATGTAGTTATCAAAATAGGCAGACAGATTGAAGCCAACAAATATTATGTAGAAATATCAAGAAAGCAGTAAGCTTTCCTTTGGTTGCTTGAGTATTTTTGCTCTTAATCAATTCTCTTACTTGAGCAGATGTAAAGGAGGAAAACAATTAATTAGAAGGTAAGAACTCCGACCCAAGTTTCTCAATGGGTTGGTTGGATTGTGATCAGTAAGCTTATGCTTACAGGTGTAGGCAGGAATAGGAACTTAGGATTCTGAGAAAAATGTTTCCCATGCTATAAACAAATATTTTTAAACTAAGTCTTGGAAAACATTGAAGAATGCCGTGATAAATGCTCAAGAGGAAGATCGGATGAAGTTCCTCTGTAGATTCTCTCTCTTTATTTCACTTGTATCGATATTTGATTTGGGAAGTTGGCTACTAAAATTTGTTAATATTGGATAGTACCAAGTAGTAAATGGGCACTGATTATCATTCTTTCATTTTGTGTTATGAACTACTGTAAGGGAGGCTTACTGCTATGATTTGATTCCCTTTGCCGATGCTTTCTGAACTGTGATAATCAGAAATGAAGAACATGCGCGGTTCATTCTCGGATGGTATTAGTATCTTCCTGTTCCTGATATTGCAATTGAAAAGATCTTAGTACTTATGCCCCTACGAGATGCAGTGAGGACAAATGTTTTGTCAAAGAAATGGAGGTTTAACTGGATAACTATTCCGGAACTTGTATTTGATGATACTTCACTAGTGGATCCTTCCCCGATTTTCTCTCGCCAACGATTGCCACTTGATCAACTCTCAACTAGAAACAGATTATTTGCTACTATATATCATGTTCTATTACTTCACCATGGAGCAATACTTAAGTTCATTCTTTCTATATTTGAACTCAAAAGCTGTTCCGAAATTGACGCCTTGATAACTATTTTGTCAAGCAATGGTATCCAGGAACTTGCCCTGAAAATTTGGAAGGGTGACCCTCATAAATTGCCTCCATCTCTATTTTCTTTTCAACAACTGACGCACACGAATCTCCAATCTTGTGTATTAAAACTACCAACAACCTTTAAGGGGAATGGGTTTGCCTGGAGCTTCATGAAGTGATCATCACTGCAGACAAGTTTCAAACTTTTATTTCCAGTTGCCCAGTACTTGAACAACTGATGTTTGAAACTTCCACGTGTTTTGACTTTATTGGAATTGATGCTCCTAATCTTAAGGTCCTAAGCTTCATTGGGATTTTCAAATCTCTTAAGGTCAAGAATGCACCTCATCTTGCAAACTTCTCAATAGATTCAAAAGCTTCGGTAGGCATAGTGGAAAGAGGAGGAGATAAATTTGGCTGGGCCGGTTTTTTCGATAGTCTACCTGTTCTTAAGAATCTACATATGGGTGGTCAATATCTGATGGTGAGATAAGTCTACAGTTTTTATTTCGTTCATTCTTGAGGAAATAGTTTCTTTGATCTCACTTCTTCCATTTCATGAAGTCATTGGGTGAAGCAGGCTTAGGAAGGAGGCTTCTTACATCATGGGGCCTTAATTTCCTAGAATTATCTGATGTTCGCCTTGGGGTACGAGTTGTTTGCTGGACTGTTTTGGGGTTGATTAAAATCTCCCCAAAATTCCATAAATTGATAATCAAGGTTAGAATTACAGATATTCTATTTCCCATGGTTATTATGTGTTTTTGAGATTTATAACTAGTCCTATTGTGTTGTCTCCTATAGCCAATTACAACAGGTAATGAACCTGAAGCTGTTGTACTGAAATATTGTGAAGTGAATATGGACAGATCAAAGTTCTATCTGAACCATCTTCGAGAGGTGGAGATGCGTCTTGTATCTGGTACACCAATTGATTTACACTTCATGAAGCTTCTATTAGCCAAATCCCGTGTATTGGAGAGCATGGTTGTCAAGCCAGATCCGGCTAAGGTTTCTGATGGAGGACAGATGATCTTGATTTCAGCGCTTGTCACCCGAGGCAAAAATTGCGTATAAAAATCCAAATAAATGAAACCCAAGTTTAGCTCATGGATGATACACATTTTGAAGCTATGTCGTTGTAACGAGGATACATAGAAGTGGTGCAAAATTTTGTTGGTTTTTGTAAGCCGACTCATATTAAAGCGACTAGCGAACTTCTATGAATGATGCAATTGGTTTTGATGGAAGCATTATTTTGTTTGTTTGTTTGTGGCTTTCAAATTTACAAAAAATAGTGGCGGGACCTTCTTTTCTCTTTGAGAAAATTGACTCTTTTGGGGTATGTGAGATGGTACTTCTTTGCTGGTGGTTGTAAATTGATGAGGCATGGTATTATCATTGTGTATTTAGCAGGGTAATACTACATATTTCAGCGTAAATTGTTTTGTTGGCTAGATGATTATTTTGGCAGTGTTTGGGTGAAGTCATATTAATATCGGGGCAAAGTCCATACGAACTAGCCTTGTAAAAGTTGAAAAAGGTTTTTTTTTTTTTTTTTGGTCTTGTTCCCAATTGTGGATTGTTACTTGATGAAGGCAACTTGATTTTTCTTTTCTTTTTTTTGGATAAATTAAGAATTTTATGAAATGAACCTGAACATACAAGAGCTATGGGGCATACCCCTGGCAAAAATAACAAGCAGAGAAGACAACATCCAAGGCTAAACAGTCCAAACGAAACAACCAAGCAAAAGAGAGGAAAAGACAAAAGGCCTAAGCTACTACCTACCAAGATTAGAAACCCGAAAGATATATAATTATAACCAAGGTTCTGAATGTCGTACCGCTTGGATACTGGATTTCTTACAAGTACGGTACGTACTGGTACTGGTCATATATCGGTCACCGTTCTGGGTTTTTAGCGCTACTTCCATTACATATAATTAGAAAACAAAATTTTTTCCCACACCCCCAAATTAATCATAACATAAACCAGTGATTTTTGAAGTTAATGACGGAAAATCTAGTTGGTGCAACTTACTGAACGGAATCAACAGAACCAGTTTCTTGGTTGACATTTCCCAAAAATCGCTGGTACTCTCTTGTATGCACCAGTATTGGGACCAGAACGAAATTTTGGGTATAAATTACCTTTTAATCACAGAATTGGTATATACTCGTCGATCCGGTACGGAATTCAAACCCCTTATTGTAACCTTCATTGTAACCATGGACATATAATTGGGTTCAATAATAACTATCTCACAAAATTGAAGGCGCAACCCATGCACAACCCGTCCAAGGCGTTCACTTTGGACATCGGAATGCATACTTAAAGCCTTGAAAAAAAAAAGTCAATTGGACATCGAAAATCCAGTAAACAAATCACGTTTTTCTTCAGTTGATGAACAAATACAATTTAAAAAATACATATTTAGCAAGATTATTTCATTCTATTACCAAGCTACCGGTGCTCGATCAACTTGATTTTCTACATAGCTGTTGCTCTCGTCTAATTTTAAATGGTGAACGGTTCAAATTATGCTTTTTAATAGAACCATGTAAGAACATTTTAAGAAAAAATGAGTGGTTTGGATCACTCATTTTTTTATGGAGGATCCGAGGTGGACCCCGTAAAAAATCTGCACGCTATATGTACTACTATTATCTGTGCGTAAAGCACATTGCCATAACACATTTTTGTCGGGTACATGCATTTAATAGGGGGCTCCACATAAATGTATGGTGTTAAAGGGATCCGACTATGATGCCCCAGTCCGGTTTTGGGGCATCCATGTTCCCATTTTCCCTCGTTTCGTCATTCGTTGGATCTCCCTTTTTAATACCTACCATTGGTTCAATTCCACTCATAGTAAATGTGGCCATTGTGGTAAGTGTGAGCATATATTGTGGCCTTACATTTTGGTAAGTATTGTCATACCGAAACATTGTGGTAAGTATAGACATACATTATGGTAACAATAAGTCTACAAACACTCCTACCAACCACTCCTCGACCACTCTTCTCTCACATATGTGTGGGGCCTACTTTACAATTAAATGTAAAAGTTCAAATTTATGGAGGCATTCATGTCCCATTACCACTGTAGGGCATAGAAGAAAAATTCCCCAAACACAACATAAATGTGAGTTGGGATCCTTCCTCAAACTGGGAGAGAGAGAGAGGGAGGAGAGAGAGAGAGAGAGGGCAGTCTCTTCAACTCTTGCAGCGGGGAATGGTTAGGGCACTCTCTTCACCTCTTTCGTCTTCAAAGATTTCACAGTCAGGTAAGTCTTGAAAGCCACACCTCGTTTACATTTTCCAAACAGGAGCATCTCCCACAGCCTAAGCAAAACCCTCCCAAAGAGAGAAATGGCGCGGAAAACCACCGAATTAGCAGGCCCAACAGTCTCGCTCCAAACTCGCCACTCTGAAGGGGTGCTACCCTAGCTCGCTAGGGCTGCGCGGGTTCTTGTACACTCGCCTGGCTTCTCCTTCTTCTCTTTCCCCAAACTTTACTAGTATCTGGCTTGATTAAATGTAAGTGTGAACGCCCATGCCATATACATGAACTAGTGATAGTCCGTCCTACGGCACTTGCTAGCTAGTAGCTTAGACACTAAATCGCTTCCGTCATAATCTGATTTGGGTAAAAAAAAAACCGATGGTATTTTTGTAATATATTTTTAAGAATGTGGGTGTTTTCTTAAGAGAGTTAGAGAGCACACATCAGCTCTTGGATCAAATGAATCTCAACCTTCCTTTCAACTTGTGTTTGTGTGGTTACCACACCCTTGTGTTTTATTAGGTAGATCGTCATAGGTTTATGTCTGACCTTCGCTGCGTGCTTCAAGAGTTTCTTTTGCCCTGCAATATAACTAGCACCTTTGCAC
This sequence comes from Rhododendron griersonianum, assembly GCA_018127125.1. Classification (NCBI taxonomy): domain Eukaryota; kingdom Viridiplantae; phylum Streptophyta; class Magnoliopsida; order Ericales; family Ericaceae; genus Rhododendron; species Rhododendron griersonianum. The sequence goes on along the minus strand of CM030799.1, from coordinate 10,573,526 downwards.
GAACCCGTGCTATTCATGGCAATCGAATATATAATAAAATAAGACGAAAAGGTTTTAGGAATTTGTTTTCTTTTCAATAGGTGTAAATAGTTCGTTTCAGTGTAATTTGTAGCGTATGGCGGTCTGGGTAATAGGTCTCTTATTGTGGGTTGTCTGACATCCAAATTTCAGCACTTAAATTGACATCTGACATTGTGTATCCGAAATGGTGCATTTAGTCGCAAAAATGAGGATACCGTCTGCAAATTGAATTCTTATTAGGAGGTTAAGTGGATTCTTATGAAAAATGGAGCCTTAACCTTACATGTATCTAGTTTCGTGTTGATCAGCGATTTAACCTTGATAAAAAAAGAAAAGAAAAAGAGAGCGATTAACCATATTTTATAACAAGCAAATAAGGTAAATGGACAAATCAAGTCAGTTTGTTGGGGAAAATTTAGAGTACACATACTCATCAATTTATGAGGTTCAAACACCTACTAAATGTAGTAGTATTGCGGGTCAAGTTCCCCATTTCCATCGTTCTTTGTATTGGACAAAAGTTGGGCCAAACTGCTGCACGATTTCAATCCCTTCTTATTGAAGTTAAAAGCTATTTTCAGTTCTCTCATTTGGGTATGACATATTTTTCTTATTGATTGTGGAAAGCAACTTTGAGTCTTGCCCTTGTTGTTCTTTACAAATTACAGTTTCCAAGATTGCTTGGAATCTCAAGTCTTAACTTGGGTGTGTGCATGCTTTAGTAGCAGTGCTGCTGTTTGTGCCTAATTACTTGACAAGCAAAGTATTGTTGAAGACAGGCGAAGAATTGGATTTGTTTTGTCCTGGTAGATAGGTGAGTGCAAGGTAGCTCTAGGAAAATGTTCATATGTATCGCGCTTGTCTAGTCTTATTGGGAACTTCACCCCTCCTGCCTTTTCAAGATATTATTAATGAACAAAACGATGCCATTTTCTTCTATAATGTATCTTTACTATTTTACCATTGCCCTGAGTCGAAATGATCATCCGTATGTGGAGCTAATTGTTATTTACTTTCATTAGACTTCATAAAACCTGCACAATGCTGGGGAAACAGAGATCTACTTCAGATATAATCAGTAATCTTCCAAGCTATATTGTGGAAAATATCCTAAAGTACTTGCCATTGAGGGATGCAGTGAGAACGAGTGTCTTGTCAAGAAGATGGAGGTACAAATGGGTAACACTCCCGCAACTGGTATTTGATCGTAACCAGTTCTTTCTAAACTCAGGGGATTGGGAGAAAATCAAGGCAATTATTTACCGAGTTCTACTTCTTCATCAAGGACCATTAGTGAAATTCGAGCTGTCGTATCCCCCATTTGGAAGCTGCATGGATATCGAGAACTGGATTCTTATGCTGTTGAAGAAAAATATCCAGAAGTTCACCCTTCGGCTTGATGTGAACTCGTACTATGAGTTCCCATGTCTTTCTTTCGTACAACTGAAGCATTTGAATCTCTGTTGTTGTGTATTCAAACCACCTCCTGCATTCAAGGGATTTAGCAGGCTTGTCGACCTTAAACTCTGTTCTGTTAGTATTGCTCCAAAAATGTTTGAACAATTCATCTCTAATTGCCCCCTTCTAGAAGGATTGAGCTTGTCTTACTGCACCAAGTTTGACTTCCTCATAATCAACGCCCCTAATCTCAAACATTTCTTCTTTTGTGGCACTTTAAAATCAGTTTCTTTCAAAAACACCCCTCTTCTTGCGGTAGTTTCAATTGAATTGTTTTCCTTGGATGGAACTGTTAAGCGGCCTGAGGAAGAAGCAGATTCCGATTGGGTGAAGTTTTTCCAGTGTTTACCTGCTGCTATTGAGGACATGCACTTGGATAGACCCTTTTTGGAGGTAAGAAAGCTTCACTTCCTCAAAATCGACTTTGCTTAGTAGGTCGTGCTTCTTACTCTCTTCTCCGCATTTGCTTCCAGTCATTTGCTGCAGGTCATATTCCAGAGAGCATTCCAAGTGCTTTGAAGCATCTCAAAGTCCTTGCTCTATCTCATATCAGTACTTGTGTTCTTGATCACGTCTCACATGCTCTTTGCTTGCTTAGAAGCTTCCCCAACTTAGAGAGAGTTGATATCAGTGTGAGTTACTGCAGAATTCTTTTTCCTCTACTTATGCTAGTTATGCATGGAATGTGGAATACTCTGACGAAGCGATTGTTCCGGGTTTTTTTCAGATACATAATGATGTTCCAAATGAAGATCCTGTTGTAGAATATTTACAAGCACAAGATTTCTCGAAATTTTCATTGAACCAGCTTCGAAAAGTGAAGATGTGGAGCTTTTCAGGTGTGGAGTGTGTAATACCTTTTGCTAAGATTCTGTTGGCACATTCACCAGTACTCGAGAAGATGGTGATATTGCATGATCTAGATAACTTTGATGAGAAAGGAGTTGCAATGTTAGAAGAAGAGTTGTCACGATTCCAGAAAGCATCTCCAAAAGCAAAAGTCGCATGCATGCCCCTGGATGATGAGTATACTTTGGCGTCAAGATATATATTATGAGAAAGGAGTTGCGATGTTATAAGTGTTGACACGATTCCCAAAAGCATATCCGAAAGTAGAAGTGGTGTAGTCAACTTTTTTAGATTATGTTAAACCTAAAGCAAAGAGTCGGTAATCACCTATATTGGAGTACATTGTTTGCAATTTCGACTCTTCTGTTCGAGAGAGATGTAGAAGTCATCAACTATAGTAAGAAAATTCAAGAAACATTACGGCTCTGTTTGTTTGGGATGAAAATGTTTTCCAAATTTTTGATGTTTGGTTGCATAAAAAATGGAGAAAACGTTTTACAAGAAACATGTTTTACAGCAAATCAAGGTAAATTAACTTGCAGCCGAGAATCCAGTAAATCATTTTACAGGGTTTCTTTTGATCGAGATGTCCTTTTGAGGCACTTAAATGGAGTACACCCAACCAGGCAACCACTCTTCAAATTCACCATGCATGCAAATCAGGAGTTGGGAACTCAACCTATCAGTCTCTCTCTTCAAATTTTTACATGAAAATATTTTGATTTGTAAAATGTTGTACATCGAAACATACAGAGCCTACATTTCCCGTTGCCAATACTCCTAGCCTGATATGGCTCCTAGCCTAATAAGGCTCGGTAAACAGCTGGGATTCTTATAGCTCTTTTGAATCTTGAGGCTCTATAGAAGTAGAGGCCCGAAAAGAACAAGAAAATGGATATCCTCGGGGAACTGTCTAGGACATTTGATGGAGTTGTCACACAAGTGTAGATCCTTCAAAAGTATCTTACGCGCAAAATACCCTTGCATTGTGAGACTCATGTATGGGAACAATTATCCTAATATACATGTCGATAGAAGAAGAAAGAAGACACGGGCGATTGTTTTAGTGGAGGGCTCTTTTGCCTGGTTGTTCTTTACCACTTCCACTAAATGTTTGCCTAATTTAACCAACAAGGTTCTCACCCATTAGTAGTAGTTAGAATACCTCTTAAATGAGGTTCAAAGCAATCTTGGAGTTTCTGAAGATAGAATGTGTTTGTAACCAACCATGCACGATGACAGTAAAATCAGTAGTAGTTAGACTTTCGATTTAAACTATGGTTCTATTTGTTTGGGTGTAAAATATTTTACTTATTTTTCGGTGTTTGGATGTATGAAAAATGAGGAAAATATTTTACATTAATTGGATGAAAATGACTTATCTTTAAATCTTCCGTAAATTGTTTTTCGAAATGAACCTGCTACCTTGTACTGACATTTTACATCGAAACAAATGGAACCTATGCTTCATGGGGTTGTAACTTCTTTAGTTCTTGTAGATTTTTACCCGTTTCAGTGAATGTTTGTAATATGAAAATTGTGAGCACCCAATGGGCATTCTTGCGCGCGAAAATCACAATTGGAACTAAGAGATTGCTGCAAAGCTCGCGGAAGGAGGTAGGGTGAGCCCTCGATCTTGGAGGTGAAAATATGTTCCAACATGTATGGATGGATTCAAAAATAAAGCGAAAATCTAGAGATCATCACAAAATGAAAGAGGGTTTGTAAGAATGTTAATGTACATGAATTTTATTTTTCAAGTGTCTAGAATTTTGTAGATTCAATTGGAGCTCCCCTAAACATTTTTTTTACCCAAATAAAAAATATGAGTGGAAACTCTTAAAATTCCACTTCACTCCTCACTCAAACCTATACCAATTTTTTTTTTCATTAGCTGTACGAATTTGAGTTTTACTTAAATCAAAGGAGATTCGAATATTTACTCGAGTTTTACAAGGCTAGTTTTTACTTCTCAATTTTATAACTATGCCATTGCAAAGCTTTTTCTCAAATATATATTGTAGATTTGGATTTGTTGATTGGAGGAATTTGTATAAAATAAAACATTTACTCAAATTTAAATAAAAAAGAGTAAAAGTCGGAGATGCTATGAAGTAAGCTCAATCAATCCCAAGAAATCATGCTTGGTGAGATGGTTTGCTTATGTCCCTCCCCTCCGTGGAGACCAAGGTTCGAGTTTCATGAAGGGCGAGGTTTGGAGTTTCAGAACTATGGATAGCCTCTTGAGTCCTCTCATTGACTAACTTTCTACTAACCTGCGCTAATTGTAAAATATGGCAAAAAAAAATCCCAAGATAGAATGGAGGAAGCTATTGCTCCGGAATGTGTGATGGCAACAAGGGTTGAAAGAAAGCTTCGAACCAATCGCAAAATTGTACTTTTGTTCTCTAATTTTGATCTAACCATAGCCACTCAATAGATTATGCATCTAATTTTAGTGACATTGTATATTTAGAGGTTGTCTATAGTTCTGAACCTCAAATCCGCCCTTCGTGGGGCTTGAGAACCTGCCTTCATTAAGAGAGGAGGTGAACTTTCCACCTGTGTTAGCGTGGAAGTTCGAACAAAAGCACTTCGATGATGTGATATGTCGGACGAAAATGCAACAGTCTCACTTTGACCATTGTTTGTGGTGTCTGTGATGACAAATGAAGTTTTGGGTGTAATTGAAATTATCTCAAAGACAGAGGATCACAATTCTAACTGGCTCACTCTAAGGCTCTGTTTGGCACTTGGGTTGGAAGGAGAGAGGAGGGAAAATAATGAATAGAAAAATGCTTATTAAAAAAAAAAATTGAAGAGAAAAATTAGAGGGAAAGACAATAAGAAATTGGAGAAAATTGAACTTGTTTTTTTTAAACTTTCCCTTCTCTCTCTGTAAATCAAACAAGGGAAAGGAAATTTTAAATTTTTTTTCCTTTCCATTTCTTTTCCCAAGTTTCAACCACACCCTAATGGCCTCTTTGGAACGTGAGGAGAAAAGGAAATAAAAAGAACTTTTACTAGAAAACTACTGTACAGGGGCCGTTCCAGTTTAAAAGAAACTTCCTTTTTTTTGGTCCAAAAAGAATGTTTGTTCCAGATTTTTTAACCTTCCTTTTTTTTAAAAATGTTAGACCAAGGGGCAATATAGGTGTCTGCAAAAAGGGAGGAGAAAATGCTAGGGTGCCTGGAAAAGTTGAATAAGTCCAAGGGGTAATATGGTCATTACGGCAATAATCTTTTTAAAAAAGAGGAAGTTTTTAAGGGAAAGTGGAACAGCCCTTCTCTTCTTGTACCGTTCATGACCGAAAAAAGTACTTTTAAAAAGGGAAGGGAATCTGGAACAGCTTCACAGGGGAAAATTCACTGAGGGCTGTTATCGCCCCGCCCCCCGTGTTAGGGGGGTCTGACACGGGCCCACGCCCTCTTTCCGTTTATCCTCTCTCTCCCCCCGCTTTCTCTCTCTCTTATTTTTTTTAGTTACAATATAAAATTTTAAATGTTAATAACTTTTGTTTCACGTAAATTTTTTAATATATTTTATATTTATAAAATCTACTCAACGAAACCTATAAAACGAGCCTAATATTGATGGTGAAATAATATAAAACGGAAAAACTATATTTTTTGGTAGTTTAGACTGTCTAAAGAGGTTGAAAAATTAAAAGTGTTCCAAATTTCAATACGTTTGAACCGATGGAAAGATTTTAGTTTTCTGATCATTTTATCCAAAATGGTCATAATTAAATTTTGACTCTATGGCTGTAGTTGATTAATCCTAAGAAAGTCGTAGAATCAAATATTTATTAGGGTTAATCAACGAGGGCCCTAGAGTCAAAATTTAATTATGACCATTTAGGATAAAATGATCAGAAAAATAAAATCTTTCCACCGGTTCAAACGGATTGAAATTTGGAACACTAAATTTTTTTAACTATATTTTTTAATATATAAACTGTCTAAAGAGATTGAAATTACGTATTTTTTAAAATAAATTTTATATATTTGAAATATATTCAACGAAACCTATCAAACAAGTCTAATATTGAATATGAAATAATGTGTTTAAATTAAATGATTTTTTTGGGCCCAATATATTATCTCTTTGTTTTTATTTTTTTGTCCTTCATTTTTTTTAAACTTCTATATTTGAGTTTTCAAGTAAATTATGTATGTTGAATCCATTTAAATTTACTTTATATTTCTTTGAACAGTTAATAATGCAAACTGAAATCAAATTTTATTTAATTATAATTGAGTATATAGAACCAATACATAAACATAAATAAATACACAAATTTAGTCAATATTTCCGCCAAATTGTGGTCGTTATCTCGGCGGATCTATCTGCATTACTTCGTACCACAATTGGAGACGTGCTTCATAAGGATGAGCCCATCCATGTGCTTCATTTGATGCATTTGGGTTCCACCATATGATGATGAGTGGTACAGGGTAATGACGGTATAGGAAAACTTGCACTAAGTGATTGCCATTAACACAGCCAATAGCTATATGTGTGCGCGCTGCGAATGGAACTGGATGGGAGCTCAACGGCAAGTGAATGAGACAACTCGAAGCAATTATATCGAATGTATGCAATACAACGTTGTATGTTGATGCGATGACAAGTCTCAATGATATAGAATCCATCCAATGATCCTCTGGTGCCGATGGCTGGAAGCAACGAAGTCTTTGTAGCACACGGGATACATAATTACGTTCTGGATAAAGCTGATTGTACATGACCCAATTTTGTTCAATCCCTTGGATAAGGTCCTGTCGTACTTGAGCCCATTCTTCTTTAGAACCATAGAGTTGCGCGGCTATCGTCCCGAAGCCACAATGACCGTCGGGTCGAACGTCAACACAATGGGAAATATAATGCTGATACTGCTGAGGAAATTTCTGAACGAGGTGATACCTCCCATTGCTCCTTCGCGATGTTGGAATACGTGAGGCCCGAGATTCTAAAGTGGATACTGTGAAGGAAGGTATGCGACCTCTATTCTGCTCATCTCTGCCTGTAGGTCGACCCCTGTGTTCTATGTTGTATGCTGGGGGTCGAACTGTGCAACGAGATGGATCCGCCATATCGAGAAACATGTCCATCATAGACTCTCGACTGTCCGAATCCATTTCATTTAATCTTTCAATAAGCTGAGCTACCCTGTCGGATCGTGCTCCCTCGTCAGTATGCCACTGGGCATGCATGGACAACGTATTCCAGTGAGGGTGGATAGAGCTTAGCGGAATTGGTCTGTCCACAGAACGGTAAAGTGCAATATCGTGAAAGCATGGCAATTCGTGTGTCCTTTTGATCTTACAAAAGCAAAGGCCGGCTTCGTTATCAGTGCGTTGTGCCTACTTATGGATCAAGTTCATTGCCTGTAAAGAAATGCGATCTCTGATTTCACTATAAATACCTTCATGTAGATTTATGTGTCGTGGAGTGTTGAGAAATTTCTGGAACGACTCCTGAATATTCCCGAACTCACTGGTCAACATCTTTTCTATTTTCTAAAAAATGTTTGAACGCTTCCTGCATCTTCAACGGCCAACTGGCTAACTTCCAACCAATGGTGCAATTAATTTTTTTCCAACTTTCAACCTTAATTTTTTAACCTTTTTATCCCAAAAATACCGATAACCGATTTTTTGTTATTTTTTTTGTTTAATTAATAATGTTTCTACTATTGTATCTTTTTTCTTTTTTATTTATTTAAAATTATTTTAGTGTTCCGATTTGCAATCCGGTTCAATCGGTGGAAAGATCTTGTTTTTTTTTTTATCATTTTATCTTAAATGGTCATAATGAATTTTGGACTCGTAGAATCAAATATCTCTTGGGGTTTATCAACGAGAGTCCTAAACTCAAAATTTAATTATGACAATTTAGGATAAAATGATTAGGAAACTAAAATATTTACACCGGTTCAAGCGGAATGAAATTTGGAACACTTAATTTTTTAATTATATTTTTTAATATATAAACGGTCTAAAAAGGTTAAAAAAAATTAATTGTTCCAAATTTCAATCTGTTCGAACCGGTGAAAGATTTTAGTTTTCTGATCATTTTATCCTAAATGGTCATAATTAAATTTTGACTCTAGAACTCTCGTTGATTAATCCTAAGAGATATTTAATTTTACGATTTTCTTAGGGTTTATCAACGACAGTCCTAGAGTTTAAATTTAATTATGACCATCTAAGATAAAATGATCACAAAACTAAAATCTTTCCAACGGTTTAAAATGATTGAAATTTGGAACACATTTTTCAACCTCTTTAGACAGTTTAAATTACGTAAAAAATATAATTTTTCCGTTTTACATTATTTCACTATCAATATTAGGCTCGTTTAATAGGTTTCGTTGAGTAGATTTTAAAAATATAAAATTTATTAAACAAAAATATGTGAAAAAAAAGTTATTAGCATTTAAAATTTTATAACAAATAAATCAAGAGAGAGAGAGAAAATATCTGCCTCGGCTGCAGCTCAACAACACAACGCTACTCTTCAGTTTCCGACTCCGCCAACCCATCGTCTCACCTCATTACGGAATACCATGTAAGAAATCCTCCCTCCTCGATCCTCGTTATCTAATCCCATTCCTGCAAACCCATCTCTCCAAAACCAGTTTTTATTTTTGTTTTGCAACTTCTGCTATTTTCCCCCACGTTCAAACTTGCTCAAGGGCTAGGGAAGGCAGCCATAGTGGAAAATCAACCCTTCAGGGATTAGATGATAGATTTCTAACTATTCTGGAAGCTAATTTCAGTTTTTCGTCGACCAGTGTTATAATTCAAAAACTCTATCGTAAAGATCGACCGGTGTTATAAGCCCCCTTCAGTGGATGCCTATTCACCGCTGGAAGGGGACTTATTCCTCCAAGAGGACATAGAAGCTCTCACACAACTCTAGCAGCATCCAAACCTTTCCTTTGAGAAATTATACTAGTATTCCTTACCCTCTGCACATTTTTAGAAGAGTAGGTGTAGCACATTTTACTGGCCGGGGCCAACTGCCAAAAACATGATAGTATTATTGAATCTTCATAGGATCACTAGAGTACCTAGACTTAGCGGTAACGTACTTCCACACAGTGAGGGAGAACTGGGACTCTAAAAAACAGATGTAATTTGGACATCTTAAAGTCTTTATATTTTTGTTTTCTTGGTTGGTTATAAAGTGAAATTTACCTTAACAGGAAAAAAAAAATTGTCTTCCACCACCATTCAGCCTTTCAAAAAAGAAAAACCACCATTCTCTTTTCCCCTATATTTTCGGTCGATGCTTGCACGGTCATTGGAAGTTTTTGTATGAATGAATAACTGGAGGCTAATGGTGCGTAATGGAGATTTGTTTAACCTGGGACTCTCTCTTTCTCTCTCTCTCTGTGGAAAACTAACTTGGGTGCAACCCTGACTCTCACAAATTCGTGTGGAAAACTAACTTGGGTGGGATAATAATGGAAAGAAGAAGTCTTGGACAACTTGGGTAAAGAAAAGAGTCTCCCTCGAATTGCATAAAAATGAGGAATATGAGTTCGGGTGAAGGAGAGGAGAGAGACTTGAGAGGGGTTTTACTCGAGTATGATTTTGCGAAAAGTTTTGAGCTAGGGCTGGATATGTTCTAATTAAGTATTATTTCACATATTTGTACCAAAACTCGAAATCTGGGATGGTTTTTCTCTTGTTCTTGATTGTGGATTCTTGATGAAAGACGACTTGGTTTTTTCTTGAGTCATATGTTCATGAAACATGCTTATTTGAAGGAAAAATACGTTCTGTTACATAGATAGATGGAAAAAACAAAAAAACTATCGAGATTACATTAGTTGTGGTCCTTTTGGAAATGTTTAAAATAGATAGCTTAGCGTATGAGAAAGGAATTAGTTAGTGCGAGAAATAGATTGTACTGCGCACATGGTGTTTGCTACCCTTATATTGTAGATTATACTAAACCCTTAAATTCTTTATGGGACAACTTTCTGGGCCCCTAAGATCTCCACCCCAAAATTCTGAATGGGTTGGTTGGAGTGTGGTCAATAAGCTTATGCTTACAAGTCTAGTTACGAACTTAGGATTTTGAGAAAAATGTTTCCCATGTTGTAAACTGTATTTTGACACTACATCTAGTCATCTATGAAAGTACTGAAGAATGCCGTGATTAAAACTCAAAGGAATATCAGACGAAAGTATGCTGAAGATGCTTTCTCTTAATTTTTCTTGGTCTGGCTACTAAAATTTATTAATATGCGATAGCACTAACTGGGCACTGATTATCATTCTTTGATTTTGTGTCAGGAAATGTTATGAATTACTGCAAGGGAGGCTTGCTGCTATGATTTGATTCCGTTTGCGGATGCATTCTAAAGAGTGATAATCAGAAATGAAGAGAATGTGTAGTTCAACCTCAGATATTATAAGCGATCTTCCTGGTAATATCCTCGAAAAAATCTTGGTACTTATGCCCATACGAGATGCAGTGAGGACAAGTGTTTTGTCAAAGAAATGGAGGTATAACTGGAGAACTATTCCGGATCTTGTGTTTGATGATAAGTCACTAGTGGATCCTTATCCGATTCTATTTCGCCAAGGATTTCCACCAGACCAGCTCTCAACTAAAAACAGATTTTTGGCTTCTATTTACCATGTTCTGTTACTTCACCGCGGAGCAATACTCAAGTTCATACTCTCTATATCTAAACTCGAAAGCTGTTCTGAAATTGACACATTGATAACTATTGTGTCGAGTAGTGGGATCCAAGAACTCACCCTTAAAATTTGGAAGGGTAACCCCCATAAATTACCTCAATCTCTGTTTTCTTGTCAACAACTGACGCACTTAAATCTCGAATATTGTGTATTTAGACCCCCAACAACCTTCAAGGGATTTAATAGGGTTGTTTGCTTGGAGCTTTTTGAAGTCATCATCACTGTTGACGCCTTCCAGACTTTGGTTTCCAGTTGCCCACTACTTGAACAATTGAAATTTGAAAGTTCTGCCTGTTTTGACTATATTGGAATTGATGCTTCTAATCTCAAAGTCCTAAGCTTAACGGGGTTTTTCAAATCTCTCTGTGTCAAGAATGCACATCATCTTGTAAATTTTTCACTACATTCAAAGGCTTTCAAACACCGATTGGAATATCAAGATGGACTTGAATGGGCCGGTCTTTTGGATGGCCTACCTGTTCTTGAGAATCTGCGTATGGGTAGTCCATACGTGTTGGTAAGATAACACTCTCACCTTTTGTTTCGTTTGTTATGCAGGCAATAGTTTCTTTGATCTCACTTGTGTTGTTTCATTAAGTTATTGGGTGCAGGCTGTCTTTTAAAAAAGAGGCTTCTTACCCTAAGGCACCTTAATGCTCTAGAGTTATCTAGTGTTGACCTTGGGTCAGTATGTGTTTTTCGAACTATTTGGTTGACAATGACCAACGCCCCAAAATTACAGAAAGTAAAAATTCAGGTGAGTATCTCACATATTTCCATTTGCCATTCTAATAAGTAACATGTTTTTGATATCTAAAACTCCTAATGCATTGTCTTCCATAGGCAAAGTCAACCAGCGGCAGTGAGGAAGCTACTGTAAAAGCATGTGAAGAGAATATGGGCAGCTCGAAGTTCTTTCTAAAACATCTTCGAGAGGTGGAGATGCATCTTGTATCTGGCACACCAGTTGAATTACAGTTTATGAAGCTTCTGTTAGCCACATCCCCAATATTGGAGATCATGGTTGTGAAGCCACATCCGGTTAAGGTTTCTGATGGAGGATTGAGGATCTTGAAAGAGCTATCACAATTTCAACGTTTGTCACCCAAGGCAAAAATCAAGTACAAAGATCCAAATGAAAGAAATCTCCAAGTTTAGGTCATGGATGAAGTGCATTTTGGTCATCTTAATATGTCAGTGTATTAATATATATGATGTTCTTCTTTGATGTCAAAACAAATATGTCAGTGTATTAAGAATCCACAGATGTCATCTGAAATTTGTTTGTTTCGGTCAGCTAGTCTCTACTTAAAGCAACTAGCCAACTACTATAAATGAGGGTATTGGTTTTGATAAAGCTGTTGACCTTTTTTTTCTTTTTTCTTTTTGCTTTAGAAACTACTCCAAAAAGTAGTGGCATTTGGCATTTTCCCCAAAAACTAGCCAACACTGGTCCTGAACTTGTTGAAAGGTCCAAAAATAAGTAACTAATAGAAGTAGAAGCACCCTAGGAGTAGCTTTCATTTATTCTATTTGCTGGTCACTTTCCTGTATCAAAATCTGTAGTTTACCACCTTTACATTAAAGTCTCAATCAGAGTAACGACAACTATGTATTTTTCATCTCTCCATCACATCATTATGTAGTTTACCACGTTCTCTGTTTTCTGTAAGGATGACTCTCAATTTGTAGAATGTAACATTATTGCTCTTCTAATTGCAACTTTAAAGGGTTTGAATAAATGTAAAGTCTTTTTTCTTTAACTTTCATAATGTAGATTTGATGAGCAAGAGTCATGGAAATTGAGCAAACAATTGCGGGCATCGGTGGGAGTTCAATTGGTTTAGTAGTTGAACAAGGAGAAATCAACATCACTGATCAAGAAAATGGAGAATCGGACAGAATGATATGCTGGAACAGCTTGGCTGGAAATTTAAATCCCGTGAGGAACTTGTGGACACTCTTTGACAGTTTTTTGCAATGCAAGGGTATGCAATATCTATCAAAACCTCCACGAAGGGTAGATATATTACTCTTGGCTGCGATAGAGGTGGTTGTTATCGGAATAAATGGCATGTCCCCATGGAGCGTCGACAGAGGAACACGGCAACCCGACTTATAAATTGTCCTTTTGAAATTTGTTGCAAGAGACTAGCTGATGGATTCTGGGTGCTTGAAGTGAAAAATGGGTCACACAATCATGAACCTTTAAGTGACATGGCCGGACATCCTTCATTCCGACATTTTTCGAAAGAAGAGATCATGACCATTGAAGAACTGACAAGATCGGGAGTACCTCCGCGTCAAATTCTTTCTTCGCTTAGACTAAGGAATAAGAAACTTCAAGCTGTGTCAAGAGCAATCTACAATATGAAGAATAAGCTTCGAAGGGAGAATTTGGCGGGACGAACTACGATCCAAGCATTGTTTGATGAGCTTTGTGAAGGTGATTTTACTTTTAAAGTTGCATATGATCAAAATGGTTGTTTGACACATCTATTTATTGCACACCCTCTTCAATCACATTGACAAAGAGCTATACAACTGTTTTCGTAATGGATTGCACTTACAAGACTAATCGATACAAGATGCCGCTACCTGACACCATTGGGCTTTCAAGTTTCAACAAATCATTCTACTCTTGTTTTGCATTTTTGGAAAAAGAAGGAGAAGAGGATTATGCTTGGGCTTTAAGAATGTTTAGTAACCTAGTGGGTCCCTCTTGCCAACCATCTGTCATTGTATCAGATATGGAATTATTCTTGACGAATGCTATAAAAGTCGTCTTTCCAACAACTACTAATCGTTTGTGTGTATGGCATTTTGAGAAAAATATTTTGACGAATTGCAAGCCTCGCTTTGCACGTCAAGAAGATTGGACCACATTTTTGTCTATTTGGAACCAAGTGATTAGCTCTCAAAATGAAGAGATGTTTGAGCAAGCTTGGAATTTTTTTGAGCTATTGTACAAAGAGAAGCAAGAAGTGTTATCCTATATTCGGAGGACATGGCTTGCATTCAAAGAGAGGTTTGTGAAGGGATGGACTGATAAGTGTCTTCACTTTGGAAATCGAGCCTCTTCTAGGGCAGAAGGTGCACATTCAAAACTGAAAAAATATTTGCTAGTTTCAATTGGTGATCTCCAAGAAGTGAAGAACAAGATATGTCTTGCAATTGAAAATGAATTTAATGAGATAAAGACTCAACTCTTGAGCGAGAGGATCCGGGTACCTCACAGATCAAACATTTTGTTCTTTAAGAAACTTGTAAGTCATGTGTCGGTATTTGCGATGGAAGAGCTGCTTAAGCAATATGAAATGATGAGACACGGCACAATGCAGTCAACATGTACGGGACACTTTATGGCAAGCATGGGTCTTCCTTGTGCACATAAGATGATTGAATGGAAAGACAAGATATTACCTCTTGATGCAATACACTCGCAATGGAAGATTGACATAAGATTTTTGTTTGTTTCTAATGGTGAACAAGATGGAAACGGCGCTGCTCCGAAGGAAAGTGCTCATGGGAGCATTTCACAGCTTGAACATCCATCATTTTCGATGCTTTTTGAGCCAACAATTCAAGTTCATAAGGGACGTCCACCGGCATCAAGAAAGGGAAAAGAAACAAGTTCTACAAAATGGAATTCTTCACAATTTGAGATCATTGATGCACCACGAAAGTGTAGCATTTGTAAAGCTGCTGGTCATAATAGTTGAACATGCCGAGACAAATTGGGACCAAGTGTAATCAATTCAAGTTATGGAGTTGGAAGTTCTACAAAAAATGGAATTCTTCACAATTTGAGATCATTGATGCACCACGAAAGTGTAGCATTTGTAAAGCCGCCGGTCATAATAGTTGAACATGCCAAGACAAATTGGGACCAAGTGTAATCAATCCAAGTTATGGAGTTGGTATAGCTTATGAAGGAAGTACCATGGATGAGGCTGACATAAACATGATTCCTATTTCATCGGAGTGCTTTTGGTTGGATGGATGAGTTGAGGTAAATTTTAATTAATCTGTTGTCATGATTTTGATAACTCTATCATATGACGATCTCTTTTTTATTTTCATGTAGTAATAAGGCTTTACTTTTAAGTCCGTCCAAGATATGCGTAACGGAGTTTTTGTGTGGAGACTAAAGTAATAATACAATCTAAACTGAAATTATTATTTTTCGTAGTTTTGATACTCTATTTCAACACTTCTCTTTTTAATTTTCAGGTAGTGGTGAGGAAGGTGTGCGAAAACTAGAGAATGCACAATGGAGTTTTTGTGCGAAGAATGAAGTATTATCATTTGTTAATCGCAACTTTAGAACTTTTTGGAATTGATGTTTTAATTCTTGATGATGATGTGAACATGGCTCTTCTAAAATTAGCTCATGTTTGTTAGATGGGTTGCTCATGAATCGATGAAAACATGGAACTGGAATGGGCAAGATCCGTATTAACTATTTTGGCTCTAGTTTTGCTCGTAATTGCCTTTTTGCTTGATGTTTAATTTTCGTTTGCTACTCTTCTGAAATTAGTTCTAGTTTTCCTCTTGAATTGCATTTTTAATTTGCTTGAAAACGTGGAACTAGGATTTTTAATTTGCTCTAGTTTTCCTCTTGCACTTATGGAATTTTAATGGGTATTTTCGTAAAGTAAGTGGTATAATGGAGGGCAATTAAATCATGAAATAAATGAGTTTTGGCAGGAACAAAAGTGCTTTTGGCATTATCATTTCCCGTTCTCTTTTGCCCCTAAAATAGATTTGATTTTGAAAAGTTAGTGAGCAAAAGTAGGGGTGAGTATGATCAGGATTGGTTCAGTTTTATAATAAACCAAGAACCAAACCAATACTTACGGATTACAAATTTGAAGAACCAAATCAACCCACAAAAAGCATAGAACCAAACCAATCCAAACCATTAAATACGGTTCGGTTTCAGTTTTAAACCATAATTTGTTTTGAACTAAGCTATCACCTTCAGAAAATATTTAAAGTACTTAACATTACAAAGCTAAATTAAAAGAAAACTTATACTTATTAAAATCAATTTCATTCAAATTACCAAAACACACTAACATCAACCAACTACTTAAGAGTAGAATACCAACAATTACCTCAAGTCTTAAACTAAGTAAATGTAATACCGGTAAGTCACTAAAATGAACCAACTACTAAACATCTTACGATAGTTTTTAACCAAATGAAAAGGCCAAAGAAAATTCCTAGAACTATTGAATTGAAATGAGACAGCAAAAGGGTAGCAGCAGCAGCATGGTAGCAACCAACTTTCCTATATTTATTTGGTGAATCATAATTAAATTATATATATGTAACTATATATACACATATTTGTTTGTATGTATATATTATACTGTTCGAATCGGTTTGGAACTATAATCGTGAACATGAATCCACAAACCAAACCATATAATGCGGTTTCTAATTTTTTTTAACCATGACCGAACCATACTACTCAAAAACCGAACCAAACATTTTGGTTTGGATTGGTTTGGACTAGATTTGCGGTTTAATGGATTTTTTTCTCACCCCTAAGCAAAAGTGTAATGATGATGTCTTCATAGAGGGTAAATAGAAAAAAAGAGGTAAAAATTGATATGAAAGGTGTAATGATGATATCTTCTTAGGCCTTGTTCCATTAAGAACTTTTTCTATTTCAAGGACTTTTTTCATTTTTGTCCTTATTCAAAAGAAATTTGCATTTGTTAGTTTTATGCCAAAAAGAGGAATTTGAAAAGTAATTTTTTTTTTTACTTTTACTCAAATAGTTTTGAAAAATAACAACTTTTCATAAAAAGTAAAAAAAGTTGTGGATTATTGATTCGTCTTGATGAGAGGAATTTGAAAAGTAAATTTTTTTTACTTTTTGTAGAGACCCGTAATTTTGAGGCCGTATTTTTTTATTTATTTATTTTCTTGTAAACGTAGGGCCCGTCAAGATAGACGGTACGGATATTTGGTGTAGCATATTCGTGGAAGGATATAAGGGTAATTGAGCAAGTGGTGCACGTGTGAGTGTGTGGTGTGAGAAGTAGGGGATTACTCCCCCACCTCTATTATTTCTCCAGGAGAAGAAATATCTCATTCTCTCTTTCTCACTCTCGGCATCTCTCTCTCTCCTCTCCATCCGAAAACTCTCTCCTCTCTTCTCTCTACGATTTCATCTACCTAGGGTGTGATTCCGGACAAGGCCCGAGAATTAAAGTTGCTATACGGAGCACGGGCTTTCCGAATATCCAAGAAAAATTGCGATCGGGCCACGTGAGAACTTGGTTGACTTGGTCAAACGGTCGGGTTTTGCTCAAAACCCATGAGGTAGGGATTTCTTACTCTTGTTATGCGTTTATACGATGTTTATGTACCTAGATCGTGCCTTGTTTCGTCGTTTGAGATTGTTTCTATCATTCCCGAATTTCTGCAGAACAGGTCCCTGTTTATGGGGCATTTTCGTCATCTTAAACTCAGAAATAAATTTTGGCTCCTTCATATGAAATATAGTAGACTTAGAACCCGTTCTAATGCCGCTGGAATCACCCGAAACCTTTGAGAATTGAATAAATGGTGGATTTTAGAAGTCAGGTCTCGAATCTGTCTCGTTTTCTGGGCTTGCGCCCGAATTCAAACAGCCATAACTTCCTTGTTCGATATTCGTTTCGTGCAAATTTTATATCGAATCGAAGGTCTTGAAGTCAGCTTTCATTTGCCACCGGAATCGTCTTAAAACTCTTAGTACACAGAAAGTTATGATCGTTTGAGTGGAGCTGTGTCAATCTGTCCTGCTGCGTGATAGATTCATATTGCTTCAGTAAATGTCTGTTTAACCACCCTTGGAGTGCAGATTTGACAAGAGTTCCTTCGTAACTTTTAAGCTTCGTTCAATCGCGCAACTGTTGGGACTAGAATCGTTTAAAAGTATTAAGAACTCGATTTATAGTGATTTATAGAAGATTGAGCTGTAATCTGGAAATCCGGGCAGCGAACAGAGCTGTGTTTTTGCATCGTTTGTTATGGTTAAACGACGCTATTGGTTATGGGTCCTTATGGGTTTTAAAGATTGGTAAATTGGTGATCCTTTGGCGTTGGAATCATTAAAAAATATTGAGTATGGAATTTTTAATAGATTGTCGAACACTGACTGCTCTCTAGGATAGTTTCGGTCCGTTAGTCCTCATTTGTCTATTTTGACTCCCGATTACTTCTAACCCCTTTTAATCATCGTTAAACCATCCCTAAGCTTGATTACTCGAGTTCCAATGATTCGTTGATCATTCAGATTCCTTTAAACTCTTTTAGCGCTCGTTCGATGAGGTCTAAGTATTAATATTAGTGGATAGTATGTTGTAGAGTCGCTATGAGATTGGTTCAATATTGTGATATACTAAGAGAAAAAGGCGTGTACTCTTTTATCAGTCGATGATGTTCTGTTATAATTGATTGTTTGGAATACATTGAAATGTGATTGTCGATGTGTGTAAAACCTATAAGTTGGTCTGATTGACGTGCTTTATTGTGTCATGAGATTATGAGAAGTATTTGCTGAATGGGTTGTGTGATTGTTGGGATTCGAGTGGCTGTAATTGAGAATTAAATTGAGGAAGTGGATGCAACGCAAGGGGTGGTAATGCTATGACCCAGATAATGAGTGATGTTGACTGCAACGCAAGTGGTGGTAATGCAGACTGCAACGCAAGGGGTGGAAATGCAGAGTGTTGAGATTATGAGGAGTATTGAAATGGTTGCGAACCTATTGTGAGTACGTTTTCGTTGATGTGAGTTTATTAATGCTTCTACATGAGTTTTCATTGATGTGAGTTTATTAAATACTTCTACATGACAGGTGAATTGTTAGGAATACTTATAAGGTGTTTGGAACCCTTAGGCTGTAGTCTGCCTTCTGTTGTGATAAACTCATGTTTCTTATGTTCGCTCTTCGAATTCTTTCACTCTTTGTGCATACTTCATTGCATTTTCATATAGCTTGAGTATAGATTTCTCTACTGGGCTAGTTTAGCTCAACCTATCATTTTCAAGTACATTTATTTTTTTGAAGTACTTATCTTCCTTCGTAAATCAAGATGTATTGTACTATTTTCTCTGTATTTGGATTACTGTATTAGTTTGATAGATTTGTGACATTCGGAAACTGTATTGTAATTTGGGGTATCGTATGTACTGTGGTGAGGATTTGTAATTAAAATGGTATTGTTATTTATGTTGAAAATCGAGGGCGTGACACTTTTACTCAAATAGTTTTGAAAAATAACAACTTTTCATAAAAAGTAAAAAAAGTTGGCTTTTTTTGGGCTTAAAATTGGATATTTCAAAAAATATTTGGGTATAAGTACAAATTTTTTACTTTTTCGATTTATTTCGTTGAGACGAATCAATAAAGACAAAATCTTCAAAAAGTGCTAAAAATTAAGCGAAACGGGCCTAAGTGCGGCGACACTTGGCTTGAGTGGGGTTTTGGAATTTTGCAGAGTTAGTCTGCCATGACTTATGTTAACATTCTCCATTCCTTTCTGAGCACAAAACTGTGAGACTTTACGTGACACGATGTGCATCTTTGGAACTCGTAGGGCTAATCCTAGCCGCTTACTGGACGAAAATGGACCTTTGAATACTGGATAGGAGCCGAACCCATACCATTTTAACGTCTGTTCGAATACAAAAATAGAGAGTGATTTCCCCCGCCCTTTTTGATAAGCACACTCACTTTTGCCTTATTATATGTAAACTTACATTGTGACGACCCGGATTTTTGACCCAATTTTTTTTAATAATATCTTTTAAAAAGTATTAATCGTAGTAATAAAATTATTTTCCTTAAATAGATAATTACAAAAAAATTAGTTATTCCATCCTAATTAATCCTTTTATTTTTTTTTAGTTGCATACATGCATGCGAACTCTCCTATCTCTCCATCTCCTACTCCTACTCGATCTCTACCACTCCCCTGACCATATTTTCGTCAATTATTCCGTCCATATCAAGCCAAGAGTTAGAATCCCAATCCAATACAATTTTATCACCCTTATCATCAAAATTCTCTTATATATACCCCATAACCCCGACCCTAGAACTCACCACGAAATTATTCACACCCTACCAGTCCAGAAGAGAGAGAGAATTCAAAGAAAAATCGAACTCCAATCCATGGAGTTTTAGAGAGAGAAAGTGAGAGAGAGAAAAGTGGGTTTGTGCTCTAGAACCCCCCGAGATCCGAATTACCCATTCCAATCTCTTCCTACGACCCCAAGTATCTCCAAACATCATCTAATTCGAGGCCAAGGTTCCCCAATCAAAGAATCCGAAGTCATCTTCCCAAAAATTCAAGTTTCGTTTTTAATTCAATTCGATCCGATTCGAGGTATTATAATCCATTCTAACCTCTGCTCTAAGTATATTTGATATTTATATGCTTAACCCTATGTCCCAATTGGTCCCATGCATCAAAAACCGAGCCGAAACAAAAAAAATAGCTCACTGTGTATTTTCGGCCAGATTCACCTAATTGATATTATTTTTGAGCCCGACGCTTTATTTGTAATTATTTACGTAGAAGATGACCCTTTTGATATTTATTTTACAATCTTTCTGATATTAGTATTAAAAAAACTACTGACTTGATATTATTTTCTTACAGTATAATATCATATTAGTATAAAACGTATTAATTATATCAGTTTAATATTCTGATAGATAAAGTTGATTAATAAAAGTTTTAAATTAATAATACTCTTATTTAGTAATTCTACATGGTTCGAAACCACTTTACGACCTTCCGAAACCAATTTTTGACCCCCGATCTATTTTTCCTAGACTTCTAACACCTCAAAGATCATAACTTGTTAATGTCATATTTTTTTTATTTTATT
Source organism: Rhododendron griersonianum (assembly GCA_018127125.1). Lineage (NCBI taxonomy): Eukaryota > Viridiplantae > Streptophyta > Magnoliopsida > Ericales > Ericaceae > Rhododendron > Rhododendron griersonianum. The sequence goes on along the minus strand of CM030799.1, from coordinate 10,552,571 downwards.
ATCTATTTATTAATTATTTATTTGATTTCATGTAAAATTTTGCGAACGAAAAATCCATACGACCTTCTAAACCATTTTATAAATTCCCAAAATATTTTTTTTAGATTCTTTACATCATAAAGATGATATGTTGTTAATCTCGACATATTTTATTTATTAAATAATTTATTATCTATTTATTCTACTTTTGACAACTTTAAAAATCATTTTTATTTTAAAAACAATTCCGTAACCCTCCGGACCCACTTGATGATATTCGAACATGTTACGTAGAACACTAGGACTCCTTTAGAGCCATGCTACCTATTCTAGTGTTATTAATTACTTATTGTATTTATTATGATCGTTAGCCAATTTATTTTTCTAAATAAAAATTTATACAAGCTTAGATTATATTCTTTTTTTTAAAAAAAACTTTTATTTAATAAAAGTTCCTTACCTTATTAATGACTTGTTGATCATACAGAACTAAGGGCAACGGCCCATTCATAAAAGGTTATGTGATTTAATGCATATTGTTTATTTCAATTATTATCCTGTTTGCCTAATTATTATTTCCAACTGCTGATTGATATGTTAGATTGGTTCCTAGAGACATGGGGTGGTATGCGAAATAGAAATCACCTAGACGATGATAAGTAATGGATGAATTGGAAAAGTTTTTATTTTAGATTGCCTGCAGGCGTGATTTTGAAACTGGCAGAGTAAGCCCAGTGTTGTGTGATGATTTTGAAACTGGCAGAGTAAGCCCAGTGTTGAGTGATGTGATTTGAAACTGGCAAAGTAAGCCCAGTGTTGAGTGATGTTTTGATACTGGCAAAGTAAGCCCAGTGATGATTGTGAAGTGGTTTATAAGATAGGCGAACCCTAGTTATGATTCAGGCATGATAAGCTTTCTTTTGTTGTAATGAGAGGGATACACGCTGGGTACATAACTTAGGTGCAATCCGCGACAACAAAAGAAAGTGATCTCATGGGACCGAGCATGGCTAGTGGTTGGGGAGGAAAGATCTCGCGGTGAGTTCTTAGATCACACGCCAGGTTAATGAATAGTAATAAACTGGTTGATATGAAATATCTCTGTTTTATTTCTTCGTACCATGTTTATTCTGCTGATTGCTAGTTGTATGGTAAGAGGGGTAGTTGGGTTGGATTATTCTACTAGGTGATTTATCACTCACGGATACATCTGTATCCTGGTAAATCGATGCTTCGGCGATCAATTTGCCAGAGGGCGCAGGATTCAACGGAAGGGATTCAACGATGGTGCAGTTCGACACGAGAAGAACATCAAGAATGGAGATCGAGTATACTTGGGATTCGTATCAAGTCTAGAGTCAGCTCTGAAGTTAATGTATTTTAAATCAGTAGATTTATCTTGAGATTGTAATAGTTAAACCTTTATTTTGGAAAATTATATTTATTTAGCAAATTTTCTTAAAGAATTATTTTATTTTGCTCCCGAAAAAGCGGGGCGTTACAAATGGTATCAGAGCCTAGGTTCAACACTCGGCCTTGGGTAGATTGGGTAGGTAGACCACATTCTAAGAGCGAAAATCCGAATAGCTAAACGTTTACGATATCTTTTACTTCTCTAAACTACGATATATCCTACCTAAGTATATCATATAAATATTTATTTACCTGCTGCGACTCAGACTCCGAGAAATTACGAAATCAGCGTTGACTTGGACCAGAAGAAAGCGATGGAGCAGCCGTTTCCTTTCATAATTTAGTTGGTCGATCAAATGAGACAAAGAATCTTAGTATGAAGAAGACGAAGAGACAAATCTCGACAATGGAGGATAAGGTACTGTCGAAGGAGGCTACTCCGTGAATAGAGTACCTGTCGAAGAAGAATTTCATTTCCCTAGGTAGATAACGATCGAAAATAGGATAGGATCAGTATGAGAACGTTATTGCACATACTTCCTTGAGAGAACCAGATATTTAGAAACCCTCAAGACTTTAAACCTAACCTCGTAAAGCAGTCGTTACAAGATTGGTACCAAAGGTCAACGACGCCACTTTCTACGGTTATTTTGCCAACCTCACCAGCAAGAACTATACGTGTAACCCTAATGCCAACGACGCCCACGCCATCAACATGTTTACGCCAATCTCGAAGTCTACATAACACAAAGCCCAATGAGATACCGAGTAACATGGAGGTTATGCAACTTCTACAAGCGATTGCCACATCGACACCATAACCTCACACGCCATAGGCTCCTCAACATAATAGATCGACGAATAGAAGCATGTGCTGTCAGAGATTCGCAATCGTCACCCAACTATATACCATGCAAACTACATCCGACGACGACACCATCGTAGTTCAAACAGATCGAGAAGAGTTCAATGTCGTGAATAATTGGGAAAGCGGTGACAATTCTCTTTGAGGGAGGTTATATGTTTTTTTTTAAGGGGGATAGGAGAACTGCTGACGATCATTCATCTTAATCCTCTTTTTTTCATTCGATTGATTGTATTCTAACCTTCTGCTATTTTTGCATCTCTCATGACTCTTCTTAAAATCACCTTCATTATGACTCTCCATTGTTAGAGTTGCAACTTCAACTAAAGCTCAAATCGTTGAACTCCTTGTCTATTCCAAGTACCTAACTCTCGTGACATTTTCCTTTTGTGAGTTGGGTATCCCTACTGATCATTTTGTTCCAGCCTTTCTTAATTTGACTTAATTTGATTTAAAGTTAACAGTTTACTCAATTATGAGTCTAAACTTTCCGATCCATTGAATACTGCAGTTTGGGGCAATCCTGATTTATTCTGACTAGCTCCTCATTTATTCTGACCAATGCACTATTAGGTATCCACAACCTTTGATTCTTTTGATATCACAACAAGACTTGTGTCCAATCTTACAAAACTCAAATTCCGTAAACATCGTTCAATTTTCAATGTTGAAGTTGTTTAGTTCTTGAGGGCACAGATCGTTGTTATGCTTCGCTTTCTTTAAGCTAAATAATCATCCTATCAGTTCTTGTTCTATTTTAAGAATGGACTCATAAGCCATTGCTTATTTTTCATTTACCCCATATTTTCTATGATGACTAGAGTTAGATGCTTATTTTGAAACGCATTTGGCCAACGTGTTGCAAAATAAATATCTAGTTCGATTTCATCGTTGGACTTTGTAATCTTTCAAAACCTATCGATAGATCAATATTTCTTATGAGAACTTTTATTCATTTATTCCAGTGCAAGGTTTGGTAGACCAAGCACTTGTTTGTTTCATTCGCATGTTAATTCTTTTTATCAGCACTATTCCAATGATGAAATCCTTCAATTCCAAATCATCATTGAGTATGACTTCGGTTAACTTGATTCTTGTTTTCCTCGTGTTCCAACTCAACTCAAACTACTAGTACTTCGACTCGCAGAAGAGGATCTATTCGTACTTTCTTTTTGGTGCTTTGACCTTTGAACATTTGACTCATGTTTGAACCTCTTAAAAATTCTTGTAATCCTCTCGTTTCTTTGAGAGAAGAGTGCCCACCTTCTAAGAGATAGGAACCAAACTTTCAAGAACTGACCAAGGAAGGAGATACGTTGACGACTCCCGATCGCTCGAAGTCGATAAAAGAGCAATGCCAACAAGAGGATGAGACCGTAGATTTTCAACGTACTTTTTGTTCAAACCGCGCCATGGGATCACCCGATTTGTCAAGAAAGGAAAGTTATCGCCTCGCCACATTGGTACGTTTGAGATCTTGGAGCAAATTGGAGAAGTTGCCTATCGCCTAACTTTACAACCGCAAATCGCCAAAATTTACGTTGTCTTTTACGATTCTACGATGCGGAAAGATATGACCCATTCCACCCATGTACTCAATTGAGAGGAAGTCACACTAGACGAGGAAACGATCATCAAAGAGCAACCGGCAAAATTTAGGATCATGGAGAAAAAGTTACCTGAGGGCGAACGATCAAAATAGTCAATGTCTTATGGAGATACCAAGAACGAAAAGAATCATCTTGGGAACGCGAGGACACAAGGAACAGTCAGTGAAGATCCAAGACTATAGTGAGAAGTGCATTCGAGGCAAAACCATTCAACTCGTCCGAATCCTTTGGTGACATCGAGGAATTGAGGAATCAACCAGGGAACGAGTGGATACTATACGCGCCAACTATCCGAATGTGTTTCCTCCTAAAGGTACACTTTAATTTCGAGGACGAAATTTTGTTAAGGGGGATAGGTTGTGACGACCCGGATTTTTGACCCAATTTTTTTTAATAATATCTTTTAAAAAGTATTAATCGTAGTAATAAAATTATTTTCCTTAAATAGATAATTACAAAAAAATTAGTTATTCTATCCTAATTAATCCTTTTATTTTTTTTAGTTGCATACATGCATGCGAACTCTCCTATCTCTCCATCTCCTACTCCTACTCGATCTCTACCACTCCTCTGACCATATTTTCGTCAATTATTCCGTCCATATCAAGCCAAGAGTTAGAATCCCAATCCAATACAATTTTATCACCCTTATCATCAAAATTCTCTTATATATACCCCATAACCCCGACCCTAGAACTCACCACGAAATTATTCACACCCTACCAGTCCAGAAGAGAGAGAGAGAATTCAAAGAAAAATCGAACTCCAATCCATGGAGTTTTAGAGAGAGAAAGTGAGAGAGAGAAAAGTGGGTTTGTGCTCTAGAACCCCCCGAGATCCGAATTACCCATTCCAATCTCTTCCTACGACCCCAAGCATCTCCAAACATCATCTAATTCGAGGCCAAGGTTCCCCAATCAAAGAATCCGAAGTCATCTTCCCAAAAATTCAAGTTTCGTTTTTAATTCAATTCGATCCGATTCGAGGTATTATAATCCATTCTAACCTCTGCTCTAAGTATATTTGATGTTTATATGCTTAACCCTATGTCCCCATTGGTCCCATGCATCAAAAACCGAGCCGAAACAAAAAAAATAGCTCACTGTGTATTTTCGGCCAGATTCACCTAATTGATATTATTTTTGAACCCGACGCTTTATTTGTAATTATTTACGTAGAAGATGACCCTTTTGATATTTATTTTACAATCTTTACGATATTAATATTTTAACAAACAACTGATATTATTTTCTTACAGTATAATATCATATTAGTATAAAACGTATTAATTATATCAGTTTAATATTCTGATAGATAAAGTTGATTAATAAAAGTTTTAAATTAATAATACTCTTATTTAGTAATTCTACATGGTTCGAAACCACTTTGCGACCTTTCGAAACAATGTTTTCGACCCCCGATCTATTTTTCCTAGACTTCTAACACCTCAAAGATCATAACTTGTTAATGTCATATTTTTTTTATTTTATTATCTATTTATTAATTATTTATTTGATTTCATGTAAAATTTTGCGAACGAAAAATCCATACGACCTTCTAAACCATTTTATAAATTCCCAAAATATTTTTTTTAGATTCTTTACATCATAAAGATGATATGTTGTTAATCTCGACATATTTTATTTATTAAATAATTTATTATCTATTTATTCTACTTTTGACAACTTTAAAAATCATTTTTATTTTAAAAACAATTCCGTAACCCTCCGGACCCACTTGATGATACTCGAACATGTTACGTAGAACACTAGGACTCCTTTAGAGCCATGCTACCTATTCTAGTGTTATTAATTACTTATTGTATTTATTATGATCGTTAGCCAATTTATTTTTCTAAATAAAAATTTATACAAGCTTAGATTATATTCTTTTTTTTAAAAAAAACTTTTATTTAATAAAAGTTTCTTACCTTATTAATGACTTGTTGATCATACAGAACTAAGGGCAACGGCCCATTCATAAAAGGTTATGTGATTTAATGCATATTGTTTATTTCAATTATTATCCTGTTTGCCTAATTATTATTTCCAACTGCTGATTGATATGTTAGATTGGTTCCTAGAGACATGGGGTGGTATGCGAAATAGAAATCACCTAGACGATGATAAGTAATGGATGAATTGGAAAAGTTTTTATTTTAGATTGCCTGCAGGCGTGATTTTGAAACTGGCAGAGTAAGCCCAGTGTTGTGTGATGATTTTGAAACTGGCAGAGTAAGCCCAGTGTTGAGTGATGTGATTTGAAACTGGCAAAGTAAGCCCAGTGTTGAGTGATGTTTTGATACTGGCAAAGTAAGCCCAGTGATGATTGTGAAGTGGTTTATAAGATAGGCGAACCCTAGTTATGATTCAGGCATGATAAGCTTTCTTTTGTTGTAATGAGAGGGATACACGCTGGGTACATAACTTAGGTGCAATCCGCGACAACAAAAGAAAGTGATCTCATGGGACAGAGCATGGCTAGTGGTTGGGGAGGAAAGATCTCGCGGTGAGTTCTTAGATCACACGCCAGGTTAATGAATAGTAATAAACTGATTGATATGAAATATCTCTGTTTTATTTCTTCGTACCATGTTTATTCTGCTGATTGCTAGTTGTATGGTAAGAGGGGTAGTTGGGTTGGATTATTCTACTGGGTGATTTATCACTCACGGATACATCTGTATCCTGGTAAATCGATTGCTTCGGCGATCAATTTGCCAGAGGGCGCATGATTCAACGGAAGGGATTCAACGATGGTGCAGTTCGACACGAGAAGAACATCAAGAATGGAGATCGAGTATACTTGAGATTCGTATCAAGTCTAGAGTCAGCTCTGAAGTTAATGTATTTTAAATCAGTAGATTTATCTTGAGATTGTAATAGTTAAACCTTTATTTTGGAAAATTATATTTATTTAGCAAATTTTCTTAAAGAATTATTTTATTTTGCTCCCGAAAAAGCGGGGCGTTACATACATCATCAGGCTTTCATGAGTATAGTTTATTAAACTTGGATGGAAAATATTATCAATTCAAATTACAAAATGACAAAAAATGAGTATTTTTGAAAAAATGAGTATTTTTGAAAAAATGGGAGTGTGAAAATAAAGTTCAACTTCCTTTGTCCCATATTGTTTGTCCAATTTAGAGAACTAAAGTTATTAAGGGAATATAATGATTAAACCTAAACTTTCCAAAAGTCCCCTCCAATTCAAATCATGCACTTGTCTCACGAAATCAAAAGAGAATGGCTAAAATATATTCCGAAGTACCGGACAAAAAAGAAAAGAAGAGAAGGCTAAAATGGAATTTTTATAATACAATGTTCTTGAACTCTTCAAAATGGATAAATAATTTGGAACATTGCAAAATCAAAAAGTGGACAATAAAATGGGGCGGAGTGACTACCTTACATGGGAGTTGAGGGTGTAAACTTTATATCTAACTCAAAATCATTTGGCAATTAATGGAGAGGTCCCAAATGTTATTGAGTGATCACTCATTCCACTCTCAAGCAATGTGGGACTCCATTTCCTTAACATCCCCCTTCACGTGCAGCCGCATTTGAGATCTGTTATGTGTGGTCATTTTTTGGGTCCTATCATCATGCAATCTTTTTACTGGTTTGTCATCGTGGGGTGTAGATTGTAAACTTTTTAAAATGTTGGGTGGAATGGGCCCGCTTGGATACCATGTGAAAATTTTATATCCAACTCAAAACCAATTGGCAATGAGTAGAGAGATCTCAAATGTTATTGAGTGATCACTCATTCCACTCCCAAGACTCCATTTCCTTAACAGAGGGGGCTGCTGTTTCGGGGTAAAACAATATCGTCCCGAGCCTGAAAACTTGATCCGAAAGGTTCACTTGAAAGATCTCGTCGCTTACTATGGCCTTGCAAAAAATCAAGTCGATCGGACATCGATAACCTAGTAAACGAATCATGATAACCTCGTGAACGAATCATCTGTCTACAGTACTGTTATCAATGTACAAAATATTAGGGCAAAGTCCACTTTGACCCCCTGTGATTATCGCCATGTGCGAATACTCTCTCATGGTTCAAAACTGAACATATAACCTACCTGTGGTTTTGAAAATGTGCAGATAGACTCTCTGCCGTCATATTTTTCATCCATATTAACGAACACAATATTAAAAGACCGATATATTCTCATCATGTCCCTTGATTCTTCTTCTTTTTTAAATCTAACCACACAATCCCCTATACAAAAAATTGAATCTAAACCGTTGATATTGTAAATTTTGACGAGTACTACATCTATGCCAAAATTCAAGTCAATCAAAAAATGAAAAGTTTATGGTCGAATCGATTTTGTTATGAAATTAAAATTTCAAATTTGAATTTACTAAAAATTAGATAACTGGGTTATTGATACCTGATCGAAATGATTTTTTTTACAGAGATACTATATTCTTTATTTAATACATTATGAACGACTCAGATTACATTCTAGAGGCGTGTGAGATACACCTCCGTTAATATGGATGAAAAACACGACGGTAGATGGTCTATTCGCACATTTTCAGAACCATAGGTAGGTTATGTGCTCAGTTTTGAACCATGAGGGGATATCCACATGAGGTGAAAATGGACTTTGCCCAAAATATTAAGCCAAAAGTTGTAAAACAGAGTGATTCGTTCACTAGGTTATTGATGTTCAATCGACTTGATTTTTTTTTGTAAGGCCATAGTACGCGATGAGATCTTTCAAGTGAGCATTGCGGATCAAGGCTTTGTTTGGTTGGTAATTTAGTTTAGTTTAGTTTTGGTAGTGGATAGAGAGGGAAATAGAGTAATGATTAGAGAGATGGATAATGATTGGAGAGAGATAGAGAGAGAAATGAAATTAATAATTGAAGATATAGGATAATGATTGAAGAAATATATAGAGTAATGATTGAAAAACAAAACTCAAACTAAAGATAAATGGCAACCGAATACAGTGCAAGTTTTTGGGATTGGAACTATATTGTTTTGCCCCGGAGTCACGGAGGCTGCTACTCAACTGGTAAAGCTATTCGCTTTATAATTACCCAAAAAAAAGCTATTCGTTTTCAACAAGTTCTCGATGGGTCCTTGTCCTTTCTTTTTATAGTTGCACTCTTCAGCTAAGGAAGTAGCAGAGGAGCAACAAGAATGATGAATGGATGTTGAAGAGACACCCTTTAGTAAGTCTTGAACACCCATTTCCTCTCTGATTTTTTCTGTTGTTTTGGACACCCATTATGGGATTCGGTCAGTTTCTGTAATGTTGATTTATAATAATGACGTACTGTTGGGGATTGAAAGCCCTAATTTACTCAACTGACATTGAAAAGCCAAAATGAATCTAGGGATTTTTTGATGGACCTCACACAGTCAAGTAGTGGGGCTTATTGCTGCTAAATTGATGATTCTTTTCTTTTAAGTCTAGTGCGTGTGTAGTTTGTGGAGCATAAGATGGGTTGTGTTTGGATGAAGGATTTCTCAAGTAGGGATGGCAATGGGGCTGGTCGGAGTCGGATTTGCCGTCCCCCGTCCCCGCCCCATTTCTTTTCAGATCGGAGTCGGATCGGGGGAATCGGGGAGGTGCCGGGGTCAGAGAATAATCGGGTCCCCAATCACCATAGTAATTTTCACTTGTTTTGTTCTTTTTGTAGTGTGTTGACAAGAAAACAAAATATTGATGAGTGATGAGAGTTAAAATAATAGAAACAAAGAAAACAAAGACAAAAACTAGTGATTTATTATTGGGTATTTTGCTCTTGTTATATCGAAACAATTAAATCTATATAGATATTTACATCAATAAAAAAAAAACTATAATTGGAGTTAGATCGGGTTAAAAGGCACATGTGAAATATGGAAAGGTAAGTTTAATAAAATGCAATTTCCTAAGTTTTTAAGCCTCTGTTTGTACTTCGAGTTTGAACAGCGGCACATTCTAGATGGTACCTTTTGAGCTTGAAATTTTCCCAAAAAAAAACTATAATTGGAGTTAGATCGGGTTAAAAGGCACATGTGAAATGAAAAGGCTAAATTTATTATTTGGTTTCCGTATCAATTCCTTTTGCAGTGATCTAATAATTCGTACAGACACATCTACCAGCTTTAACACTTGTCGAACATGCCTAAATATGTGTCCTTTTTGTATATATTTGTGTATTTGGATATGCTATGAGTCTATGACACGTTGGGTACACTTTGAGGACACATTAGGAGATTACCATGCAACCTTATTTAAAATACAACCTTAGTACAACCTTATTTAAAATTTCTGTGGATGCTTAGTTTGTGAAACTAGTAACGTGACTGTGCGTTTGTATTCTCATAATGTCAATACAATTGTGTTTTTTGTTCTCTTAATTTTTTAGAGAGTAAAGACAATGTTTTTGACTTTGATATGACTTCAGAAGATACATTTAAAATATATAAATATGACATATTCGAAGTGTCCTTGATGTGTCCGTGTCCTAATTTTTTGAGAAATGACGTATCTGTTGCTTGTCCAGTGCATCTGTGCTTCTCAGGCGTTGATAAATCATAAATCCTCCAGAAATTTGTTGACCCAAATACAGCCTAAATTAGTAGTTGGTAGCTGCTGTATTAGGCTTTGTTTAGGTATTGGAGTTGAGGAGGGATTTATTCATTTGATTTGCCTGTCGTTACTGTTTTCCTGGGGAATTCCCTCCGTACATTTATGATCTAAAGTTCTGAACATAGCCATAAGGTTACAAGGGAATCGCTCCGTGCTTGAACCAAGAAATAAGAAAAAGCAAAAGAAAGAATTGCTAAGTCCACCAAATGAGTTATCCTGCCATGAATCCAGGAGGCAGAAGGAATGCAGACTTGTATTCCAGCAGATAATTTACAGGGAAATTTTGCTCTAGATGTTTTGTCTGAAATGCTTTTTTGTTTGGAAATTTGGGTTATTAGATTGCTACAGTATAATAGTAAATGCAGTAATGTGCTGTTCGTTACTGTGCTTTTATTTTGTGCTACGTGACGGAACAAAGACAAATGCTATAAGACTTCTGATTTGGTTTTTATTTTTTTTTCCTCATTGTAAAGAATTGTTAGTAACATGACAAAATTAGGCTGCTCAAGCTTCACTGAGAACAAGAGGACAATGAGTGGCTCAACTTCAGACATGATAAGTAATCTCCCATGCAATGTACTTGAAAAAATCTTGATGTGTTTGAGCTTGCATGCTGCGGTGAGGACAAGTGTTTTGTCAAAGAAGTGGAGGCATATCTGGACTACGCTTCCCCAACTTGTATTTGATAATACGTTCTACAAAGAATGTACAAGGGCAACGAGGAACAACCTTATGATGACTATTTATCAAGTTTTGCTACAACATCATGGACCAATACTCAAGTTCACAGTCTCTTTAACGGCACTGGAAAGCTGTCCACAGATTGATCAGTTGATACATTTTGTGTCAAAAAATGGCATCCAAGAATTGACCCTACACTTTCACAAGGGTGGACCTTATAAATTGTCGTCGTCACTATGTTCTTGTCGAGGTATTACATGTTTGGATCTCGTTTCTTGTGTGTTTAAACCTCCACCCGGGTTTAAAGGATTTAGCAGGCTCCTTTGCCTGAAGCTTGATAAAGTTGTCATTGCTGGTGACACACTTTCAAGTTTGATTTCTTGTTGCCCACTATTGGAACGGCTAACGATTGAAAGCGGATCCACTAGTTTCGGTTACCTGGAAATTGTCGCTCTTAATCTGAGATTCGCCCAGTTTGTAGGCCTTTTCAGTTCTGTTTGTTTCAAAAGTACCCCACATCTTGCAAAACTATCAATTCATTTGCTATCGTCCTTCGGGAACTTAGTATCAGAGAAACGAGTAACATCTAAGCCAAACATGCTTACTGGCACTTTTCCTGTCATTGAGCTTCTGGAATTGGACTACTATCATCTCAAGGTAACCTGTCCTTAGTATACTGTGTTTGTCTTTTCATTTCGCCATTTAGGGAGCGTGCTTATTTTGTTTAACTGTTTTTGTCCTTTGCTCTAGGCCATGGCTGCAGGTGGTATACCAAATAGACATCCAAATACATTAACTCATCTCAAAATTCTGAAGTTGCATCTTATTTGTCTTGGGAAAGTAGATGAGATCTCTATGGTTCTTTGCTTAATTAGAAGCTCCCCAAACTTGGAAAAAATCCAACTTAAGATAAGTAATGACAGCTCATGTTATTTCTCTATGTTTGGGATGTATATTCTGAATCGTTTTAAGCTAAAAAATTACGTTTTCTTCTTTTCAGGCATGTCCGGGTGTAACTGTAGTTCTTGATCCTATTCCAGAACCTTTAGAAGTGCAAGACTGGTCAGATATCTCATTAAATCAACTTCGAGAAGTTGAGATACATAGGGTATCTGGCACGAGGCCTGAATTGGATTTCATCAAAGTTATATTAGCCAAATCACGTATTCTGGAGAGACTGGTTATCAAGTTGGAGTCAAAGGAGGTTTATGAAGAATGGAGGATTTTGAAGGAGTTGATAAGATTCAAACGCTTGTCACCTGATGCAGAAATTACATTAAAAAGTAGAGATGAAGTTCTTCGGTTGGGGCAATCATTTTGAGTAACGCAGGGACATGATCTTTCTGGCATTTGATGTCTACAGGGTCCGAGTTATAGCAACTGCAAATGACTTGTATTGCGGGATGATCTTTTGTGTTTTCGTGTTTTTTCTTTGTAGGTTAGTTTTGTTTTGGTTGCTTTGGACATGGCTGGATGTTTGGTTCCCTCTTGTTTTGGAAACTCTTGGAACCTTTTGGAACTATGGCTCTTGTTTAGACCATCCTATCTAATCAGTCTCCCTTGTTTTCCAAGGGGAATAATGAAACTATGACGATATTGAAAATGGTTATGCTAACCGTCGCTCATTAGGTGTTGATTGTGAGACAAATAATGTGGAAAATTTTCAAAAAGATTTACACACTTCGATTCACTTTCACTAATGTCAGTATATATTTTTACCCACTTTTGGAATCTAAATTGCTACTCCCTCCGTCCCTTTTTTTGAGTCCAGTATTCCATTTTGGGCTGTCCCTTAATAAGTGTCTATTTTGTAAAGTTAGTGGGTAAAAGTTGGTGTATTGTCTATTTTGTCCCCAAAAAGTAGATTCCATTTTGAAAAGTTAGTGAATAAAAGTGTAATGATGATGGGTAAGTATGGAAAGTAGATGAAAAAGTTGATGTGAAAGGTATAATGATGATGTCTTTTTAATAAGTTGGAGTTACGAAGCAGGACATTTAAAAAGGGACGGAGGGAGTATCAACTATCAACTGTGTTTGGATTAGGAATTTCCAAAGGCTCAGTTTGGATGTCCGTAATCTTTTGTAGGAATAATCAAATTCCTATTAATTCAATACCCAGAGTAATTCTATTCTGACGTGTGTATTAATTAAGTAATCTTCTCTAGGAATTCTTTATTTTGAAAATATCCTAAAGTCAAATGTTTCCTTTTTATATCGATCGAGCCAGGAATCCAAGATTCCCATGGGGGGGGGGGGGGTTGTGAGAGGGATCAGATTCCTCCTGTATTCAGGAATGTGATTCCTCCTGGATTGGGAGATTATTAATCTCATTCACATTTCCACTCTTCACAAACATAGGAATGTTCGAGTTCTAGAATCACATTCTCATTCTCATCCAAGATACCTGCCATCCAAACACAGCCTTACGAAATATACCAAAGGTACCTAAAGTGTGTGATTTGTGTCATTTTGAGTTCTTCGAGTTTTAATTGATTGTTCCATCCATTTTTATAGTACTAGGTTGAGCGCGCGTGCTAGCACGAGGGATGTTGTGCCTGTTAATTTCGTGCCCGTGAGAGAGAGACACAGTCGGAGGAGAGAGGAGCTGGAACGGTGGTGGTCGATTGAGTCTGAGAGGGAGACGAACTGATTGACGCAGCGAGGGAGATGGGGGAAGCGTATATAACTGGATGAGTTTTGATAAGGTGTAACGGTGCCGTTTCATGTTAGAAAAGAGTTGCCGACTAATTAGTTAGTCGGAAATTACCCACATCCCGCCATTTTTTTTGGCGAAAATTTTAAGTTAGGCGCAAAAAAACATATCTTCCCCGTCTAAAAATTAATTAGTCGGTAATTTGTTTGTCTTGGCCAACTAAATATTTAGTTGGGAATAATTCTTTTAGTCGGGAAGACTTTTACTGAGTCCAAAAACATTAAAGTCTTATAACACACAATCCGAGCCCCACTTGAGATTTTTTTGCGCTATCAGAATCATTTATCTCCTCTAATATTATCGGTTAGATCATTCTTACTGAAATTACAGTTGATCGTTTTCCGTTAGACAATTGATCGAACAAAAAATATTGTTTTTCTAATGAATTCACGTCTCGATAAAGGGATATTCTAAACCTGATCTAGCTGCAAATTTACGAAAATAAATAATTCAACAAGTGCAACAAAATCAACGGTCTTGATCGTCAAGATTGTCTCGCGATCTTGTGGCTACTGCAACAACAAGTACAACATAAGATTGAGTTGATTATCAAATATATCAAACATATATATAGTTAAGGTAACTGTCGAGTCATTTTTTATAATGATCGATCTGAATCGTTAGGATTTCACGTCTTACTTATTATAGCATTGTCACTAAAATCGGAGATCATTTGGTATTGGCGACCACATTATCAAAAGACATTTAATGTGTTCGGAGACGTTTAAGTGTTATAGTGAACTAACCGAGCCCCGCATGAGGTATTTTTTCACGATCGAAATCATCTATCTTTGACGTAATACGAATTTGAACATTCTTACCAAGGATGAAGTTAATCGCATATGGATAGACACTTAATCAGACAACAAAATTCTTTACATTTAAGAATTTCTGTGTTGATAAAGGGGCTTTCTTGGCCCGATCGAGCTAAAATTTTATGAGAATCTCATGATTAAGAAGGAAAAAAAAAATGAGCGGTAGTGATCGGAAGGGTTGCATCGTGATCAATGTAGTTGGAACAAATATTTCATTTCTTTGAAATTTTTAAAAAAGGGGGAAAAGTTGATATTCCATGACTAAAATACTCCCTCCGTCCCATAATGTTTGTCCGGTCCGCAAAACGGAGACGTAAAAATAATACTATTTTTGTAAGAAAAGTTGGAAAAAAATTCAACAATTTACTAGATCTCGATGAGTTCTTTTAACTTATGAAAAAAATTTGAATTTTTTCTTGAAAGAAATGCATTATTTTGTAGTCCTCGTTTCGCGGACCGGACAAATATTATGGGACGGAGGGAGTATATTTAGTCGGAAAAATGTAATTTCATTTTCTATTTTATTAAATTGGGAAAAAATGATATTTCCCGACTAATTTAACTTTTAGTCGGTAGACAAAACAATTACCGACTAAATTTAGTTTCGTCGGCATTATTTTTATTTCAGATTAAATGTATTTGATTTTTTAATTCAGATTAAATGATATTACCTGACTAGAATATATTTAGTCGGAAAAATGTAATTTCACTTTCTATTTTATTAAATTGGGAAAAATGATATTTTCCAACTAAATTTACTTTTAGTCGGCAAACAAAGAAATTACCGACTAAATTTAGTTTCGTCGGCATTATTTTTATCAACTACTGACTAATGTTTAGTCGGCCAAAAATTCCCCTCATCACGCTCGAAATTTCTTCCTACGCGCCACATGCTTAGCGACTAAAAAATAAGTTTAGTCGGGAAAAATCATGTTTCAGCGACTAAAAATAATTAGTCGGTGATAGGTTTACTATTTTCCGACCAAATAGTAATTAGTCGGCAATGGTGTAAATATTTCCGACTAAATTATATTTAGTCGGGAAAATTAGTCGGGAATTGTGTAATTTCTTGTAGTGATTAGAAGTCAAATAGATAGATATTTTGGAACACTTAAAAGTAAAAAAATAAACAAATAAATCGGGAAGGAGGGAGTATGTTCCAAATCCCCAATTTGTCATGTACCAAAGAGTTTTGAGCCGTTGGGTCATGTTTTAAAATTTTAGGATATAAAAAAACTTGCATGTAAAGGAACGATTGAAAATAAATGAAAACAGAGGTGCAGGAAAATACTCACTCCGTCTTATTTTCATTGTCCATTATTCTGTTTATCTCTTTTATGTCTTTTGCCTATATCTTTTAGTGTGGATTTTGAAAAATATGCAATATGGATCTTGTTTGATGATAGATCTCGATTAGTTCTATAATACAAAATTTTCAAAATTATAAAAAATATTATAGATTGAAAGATATAAGCAATTCAAAAATGACACGCAATTAAAAAATGGACGATAAAAATGGGACGAAGGGAGTAGATGATTTGATCACCTTTTGTCTTAATTCACTAATTTTTCTCTAAGAGCATGTACACCAAGGAGTAGTTATTTTAGCTACCCAACAAGGCATAATTCTATTTTACCTAGGCAACTTTTGTGTCAGATGTACAGCAACCTTCTCCATTTTACCTATGACTTATTAAAATATGTGTTCTTTCAGGAGTAATTGTTTTGGGTATAAATCTAAAAGCAAACGAAAAGAGAGAGGTGATCAGACACCTGTCCCAGAAATAATAAACTAATGAATACCTTTTGAACAGTGCGTAGCTAAATTTACCGATGCACAGTGGTTGGAGCAATTCTACCGAGGTTAGTACCGAGACTGGTGCAAGGTGCTTTTATTGTTTCGGATAGGTAAAGTAGCTCAAAACCCCTCAATAGCGAGACTGGTGTACTTGCTCTAAACCCCTAAATATATACCATCTTGGAAAAAAGAAGAAGAGAAAATAAATGACAAATAATGTTTAAAATGACTTCATATTATAATCAGATTATTGGCACGTGGTACCCCAACTCCTCTTTTCACTACATATGCGTATGTTTCCGACACATTTGTGTGGTCCCACCTAGAGAGGTTCGGGCACCACATGTCCTTGCACTTGGGGCCAGCCATTCAATAATTTTTCAACTCAATCAAATTATTCTTAGATCTATAAAGCTTGTATTAGAAAATAAAATCACGAAGAACAATACTTGTCAATTAAGCCTAATTAATGAAAAAAAAATAAGAGAAAGAAATCAAAGCGGAAAGAAATCACCAAAACATGGCATTATATTGGATCTCATTACCAAATCTAAAAGATAATGTTGAATTTAATCACATATGAAAAGGGGAAATCAATTAAATTCAAATAAGCATTATATTATTTTCCCTTTTTGATCGTGGGGCAACAGCCCTATTTTTAGGAGATCATTTTTGTTTAAACTTGGTTACCAATGCATGCAAATTAATTATGCATGTGTGTATTCAATTTTACGGGCATTTTGTCAAGTCCTAAAATTAGAGGGATTTGTCTACAAATTCTATCGTCGTACTTTTATGAGAACCTAAAATTCAAAATATTCTTAACTACCCTCATAAATCTCATTATATATAGAGGTCACACTTATGTAAAACTTAATTTAGATTTTTCAAAATCAAAATGCTAATTACGAGTGGATCGTATATTTTTAGAGACCGATAATTATGTTTGTTAGAAGCGCAAACTTGTTCGATTTCAAGGAATCACTTAATTATCCAAGATGTTTAATACTAGTAGTTAGGTTACCTTAGTGATAAATTAATATTTTTCTATTTTTATACTCTGTTCTTTTATTTTCTTTAGATTCACGTCAATATTTTCGGATTACTCATTTGTCTTAACTAGAAGAGCCTAAAATGCTTGAAATTATTATTACCAAAAACAAAAAGGAGCTTGTGAAAGGGATTTTTTTTGGAAATTAACGTCTTCACCTATCGTCTTGTTTGCAATTTTGATCCACACTCTCTGATTTCTCTCACCATATTTTTTTTATTCTAAAGGATCATAATAAATTTTGTATTATTTGAATTTTTTTCGCATGGTACCAAGATCTTATTATTTCTGATCATATTATTCTGAAGGATCATAACTAATTTTTGTCTCTAGGGCTCTCATAATTAAGTATCTGTTTTTTATTTAGGACATGTGGAACAAAAACGTGATTATGAGAGCCCTAGAGACAAAAGTTAATTATGTTTCTTAAGAATAATATGATCAGAATAATGAGATTTTTGCACTTGTTTAAACGGAGTAAAAATTGAAGTACTTAATTTTTCAGACTATTTATATTAAAAAAATATGGTTAAAAAATTAAGTACTCCAATTTTTAATCCGTTTGAATGAATGCGAAGATCTTATTACTGATCATATTATTCAAAAGAAACATAATTCAATTTTGTCCCTAAAACTCTTATAATCGTTTTTCTGCTCCATAGAATTACAAACATGGAGGATAAGGGTTTTTTCCCCCCAAAACGGTGCCGTTTGTGAGTGTGGGTAGGGGCTATTGTGCCATGTTGGGCAGCAAAACCCCGCGTTTAGTTTTTCATATTCAATCTGCTCGTAGTTCTCGATTCGTAGAATAGATGCGTCATACATGTGTTTTTATATGGGTTTGGTAAGGTAAGAACCTTCTCTCTCTAACCCTAAAGAAGTTGCCGCCCCGCATCTCTTCCTTTCCCTCCTCCCAAGGTTTTATGCCCCAATGTGTGACGAGAGGGGAGGGATTTCTTCCCCTCGTGGGATTTTTCTATTTCCCCATCTTAGATATCGGAGGTTTTTTCTCCTTTCCCCTTCACTCCCATCCTCCTCCCCAAACCACCATCCACTGCCCCCCTCCTCCACCTCTTTCGCCGTGCAGTCCGACGTCTTTTGGAGGTAGTGCCTTGCAGATCATGGTTGCTGGAGGCGTCCTCCCTGTCGGCCGGAGTGGGAGATCTAGATTGGTGTATGAAATCTGCTCCGGTATGGCGGACTCCGTCCGATTCCGTTACTGATTTTTCTCTTTTATGTTCTTTCTTTGGTGTTCATTGTGTAGGATTTCTCTTTCATTTGTGGGGCTTCTATCACCCCTGTGTGAGTGTTTCTAGTTGTTTTCTGCAGTGTTTCGATTGTTTGGAGCGATGAGTTTAGTTGGAGTTGGGTACAGTTTTTTGACCGAGCCCCCTCCTTTTGGTTTCTTGATCCCTTGTTTGGGGATGAAGTTTTTTCTTGATGTACTGTTTCTTGGATCTATAATATTATCTTGGATATATAATATTATCTGTTATCGTTTTGAAAAAAGAAAAAGAAAAGGTAAGAACACCTATATGACCGGAGTGAGGACGTAGCCAGGATTTTCACGAAGGAGGGGCCGAAACTTAAAACCTAAATTCCGTGTTCCAATGATTACATGAATTTTGAAGTTTTCGTTACAAATGTTTTGAAATTTAAGCATGAAATCTAAATTGAATCTACCCCATTCAAACTAAAATCACTCCTCAGACGGAAGCCTATTTTTTTCATGGTTCAAATGATTACCTCATTTCGTCAAGGTTCTTATTTTTTAAGTACTTATCACTTTATGATTACAGATTATTCTCTCACACTACATCACCTTTAAGTCAAAAAATAAGTATTTATTTTTAAATAAGTACTTGTCTTGTTTTAGTTACTGGAACAAACTTCAGACTTGGTGTTTTTATAGCCAAAAGTCTGTCCACACATACTTTTTTTTCCACAGGTCATCGCAAAAAAGCTAAATTCGATAACTATAAGTGCTCGATCCAATCTTTCAACTTTTCATCTAATCTTCCAATTACTTTTCACTTCCAACTTTTCATTCTGGAAAGTTGAAAGATTGGATCGAGCACTTAAAAGATTGGATTGAGTTGATTTTGCGCGAAGGCACTGGAAAAAATATATTAAATTTAATGAACGATTCAAATTATTTTTTTGAGACCCATAGTAGGTCCCACATTGCGATCTATGCACAATATGTGCAATAAAAGTCTGTGTGGATAGCACAGCTCATTTTTTAATTATTGGAGATAGACGGAGTGGATTGACGAAGAAAGTCGTGGTTTTTTGGACACCTCTTTTTTTTTTCAATCGATACATGTCTAACTTACTTATAAGGAAATGAAGAATAGGTACTGCTAAGCGACATTCGGGTGGAACAAGTCTAACGGGTATCAACTACCACACAAAGCACTCAAGCTCCCGTTGGCTTGCGCACCTCTTAAGATAACTGTTAAGAGTTGTGTAAAGTGAAAGAAATTTATACGTCGATATTGTGTCAGCACTGGTGGAGGTAATATGGGTCGAGTGGGGGCCATGATCCCACTGGAATATTCATTTGTTTTTGTCATGTTTTTAGTTTGATTAGTAAGTACTATGCATTGTTCTCAATTTTTCCCCACCCTTCTATTCATTTCTTTCCTTTGTATTTCTATTCTCCAATTTAAAGATGAATCTCAGATCCTAATTATAAACTAAAATTTAAACCTATTTTGAAGTAATTAAAATTCAATTACTTTTATTTCGATTAATTATGAAAATTGTTATAGATTCGTTTGAAACATACATGTTATTGTTGAATTTGTTTCTGTGCCAGGACATGTATGGAGGCAACGCTCCGGGGAGCTTAATTCTTTGATACGTTATCTTTTGCTGGTGCGGAGTACTAGTTCAAGGATTACCGGACAAAAAATGAACACATGCGACTCAAATTCAGACATAATTAGTCATGTTCCAGTCGATATAATAGAAAACATCTTAATGTGTTTGCCTATACAAGATGCAGTGAAGACGAGTCTTTTGTCAAGGAAATGGAGATATGTGTGGTCCAAACTTCCTCACCTGGCATTTGATGAGATGTTCTACAAAGAAATTCACAGAACAACGCATGCTAAACTTTTGATGATTATTTATCAAGTTCTGTCACTTCATCGTGGACCAATAATCAAGTTCACTCTATCTTTATCTGAACTGGAGAGTTGTTCTGAGATTGACCAGTTGATACTTTTTGTTTCAAGCAATGATATCCAGGACTTCACCCTTGGCATTTGGCAGGGGGTATATAAGTTGCCATCATCCCTATATTCATGTTTGCAACTGAGGCATTTGAGACTCCATTCTTGTATGCTTAAACCTCCTCCTGGATTTGAAGGATTTCCCAGGCTCATTTCCCTCAATTTTGATGACTTTGTCATTGCTGATGACGTACTTTCAAGTCTGATCTCCAATTGCCCACTACTTGAAAAGCTGTTTCTTCATAGCTCCACCGGTTCACATTCTCTCGAAGTTGTTGGTTCAAATCTTAAACGTGTGCGCTGTTTCGGCCATTTCAGATCTATTTGTTTCACAAATACTTCTCGTCTTGCATACGTCGGAATATATTTGAAAGCAGCGAGGAAGGAGTTATTCTGTAGCGAAGAAGAAATATCTAGCTCTGTTATGCTTCTTGAGAGTGTACCTGTAATTGAGTCTCTGGGATTGGACTTTTGCTATGTTAAGGTAAGATTAGCTTAATTAGCAAGCCATATATGCTTATTTGTTTATTTATCAATGTTCTTTGATTTTTTTTTGGTTTGGTTTTTTTTTTGCTTCCAGGGCATAGCTGCATCTGGTTTACCAACGAGGTTTCCAACTATTTTGAACAACCTCAAAAAAATCTGGTTGTATGATATCTGTTTCGGGGAACAAGATGAGGTCTCCATTCTTATTTGCTTAATTAGAAGCTCTCCGAACTTGGAAGAAGTTACTATTTGCGTAAGTAGGGAGAGTCTAGCGACAGATTTTAATCTTTTCTATGTTTATTAATTTAAATGCCAATTACGCGGACTTAGACAATTTGTTATTATTTTTTCTGAATTTCAGGCATTTCCCGATGAGACTTATCCTATTCCTAAAGAGCTAGATTTGTCGGGAGTGCATGGCTTTTCGGATGTCTCTCTGAATCAACTTCGCAGAGTGGTTATGAAAAATATCTCTGGCACAGAGACCGAATTGGAGTTTATCAAGCTTTTGTTAGCCAAGTCACCGATGTTGGAGATGATGTGTATCGAGGTGGACTACTCACGTAGTCTTGTTTCTAGATTCCGGATTGTGCAAGAATTGACAAGACTTCGACGTGCATCGCCTCGAGCAGAAATGAACGTATTTTGAGATGGAGATTTGTTTGTTTAGTTGTGGTCCTTGTGGGAATGTTTAAAATGGATAGCCAAGTGTATGAGAAAGGAATATACTCGAAAAAATCTTGGTACATATGCCCACAAGAGATGCAGTGAGGACAAGTGTTTTGTCAAAGAAATGGAGGGATAACTGGAGAAATATTCCGGAACTTGTATTCGATGATAAGTCTTTTGGCACACTGTTTTTATCACCACGTTGTGGCAGATTTGGAAGGATAAAAACAAAAAAAGTTTTGACAATATTGACATACCGCCTTCTGTTAGTGCCAAGTTAATTATTTCATATGCTTGCGAGATTGTGGAGGCTTTCAAATCTCCCCTTCTAGGCGATAGTTCCATCTCTCGTATTAATGCATGCATGGACCAAACCAATTGCAGGTATCACGAAACTCAATACGGATGGATGCTGGTATGAAGCCAATGGAAAAAGTGGCTTTGGAGGCATATTCAGAGACAACAACGGGGACTGGATTTTGGGGTTCTACGGCAAACTTACCTGTGACTCCAGCTTGGAAACTGAAGTATGGAGCATTTACAAGGGTTTGGAGATAATCTTGGAGAAAAAGCTAGCCAGTGTGAGAATTGAATCCGACTCTCTTAATGTGGTGAATCTGATCAAGGAGGGCAACCCAGGGAATCACCCACTCAGCGTGGTCATCAATGAAGCTCACTACCTCATGAACCGCACCAACACTTCGATTGACCGTATCTAACAATCAGCAAATCAGTGTGCAGACCACCTTGCTCGAATTGGGGCAGAATAGGATGAAGAGTTAGTAGTTGAAACCCAGATGCCTATCTCCCTAAGGGAATATGTTATTAGAGATAGCCTTCAACTAAGGCTGATCCTGGATTAGAGAGGCTTTCATGTTAAGTCTAGCCTTTGAATCCTTTTCGTTTGGCTTGTATGCTACTATGTATGACACTATGTGCTCTCGCATGATGCGGAACCTTTCTACTTAGCGTTTTATGAATTTCCATTTGACCGAGAAAAAAAAAAGTCACTAGTGGAATATCCTTATCTGATTCTCTTTCACCAAAGTTTTCCACCCAACCAGCTAGCTCTCAACTAAAAATAGATTTTTGGCAAGCTTTTGTCGAATGAGCCGAAAACTCGTATTGCAGGATGATCTTTTGTGTTTTTGTGTTTTTTATTTGTGGGTTAGTTTTGTTTTGGTTGCTTTGTACATGGCTGGGTGTTTGGTTCCCTCTTGTTTTGGAAACTCTTGGGACCTTTTGAAACTATGGCTCTTGTATAGACCATCCTATCTATTCAGTCTCCCTAGCTTGTTTTCCAAGGGGACCAATGAAACTATGACAGATATTTAAAATGGTTATGCTAACCATCGCTCATTAGGCGTTGATAATTGGGTGACAAATTGTGTGTCGAAAGTTTCAAAAAGATTTACACATGCACTTCGGCTCCGTTTGCTTGGGCGTCTGTTTGACCTATTTTTCGGTGTTTAATTGTGTAAAAAATAAAGAAAATATTTTATTTTCCATTAATTGGATGAAAATGACTTACCCTCAAATCTTCTTTAAGTTATTTTCCGAAATGAACCCGCTACCTTCTATTGTAATTCTCACTACTCAATTTTCTCGATCGTCAGTCCTGACCCATGTTCAATTCCAATATTCTCAGATCTATCCACCGTTTAAGCCCCCTCTCTATTTACACTAGCTAGTTTGTCCATTTTCTGAAAGTATTTTTCAAGTGCCAACCAAACACCAAAAAATAAAAGTTTGAAGTTTGTTTTCTAAAAAAATATAAAAAATATTTTTACTACTTTCACTAAAATATACTGAAGGACCTTTAAGTGTGTGTTTTGTGTCATTTTACTTCTTCGAATTTTAATTAATTTTTTTCAGTTCCATCCATTTTTAAAAGTTTTACTCCAGTTTAACTTGCCAATAAGTAGAGTTAATTAATTAATTGTCGCAAGGGGTAATGTTTGAAGCTCGTAACAATTGTGAAAAAATCTCAACCACCAACTAAACTGACAGAAGCCAATGATCGATAAGTTGAAAGTCGCATACTAATTAACTAGCTTTTTGTGTTATCGTGTCGTGTTATATTCGTGTTTTGTGTCAAAAATAACCGATCCTAACACATCATGTCGGGATAGTAACCCAAATACCAAGGCTTGAACTTTGCTTTCCACAAAGAGAAGACTAGGAGATGGCAACTGAACTAACCCATTGGCGAACAAAAGATACCTTAGTATATAGAACTTGTGCTTTCTTCGGACTTGGTGTTTTTATAGCGAAAAGTTTGTCCGCATTGGCATTTTTTTACGGGTCCCAAAAAACGTTCCATCTGTTCATTAAATTATTTTTTTGTTGGAAATGTGAATGGTCTGGGGGTTACTTGGCATGCCCAAGCCAATAATTTTCCCATATTCATGGTAGGAGTTTTTCTCCTCTTCATTGTGGGGGTTACTCAGGTATTCATTGTGGGAGTTTTTCCCATCTTCGTTGCTGCCATTCAATCCCGTAATCAAGTGTACAAGGGTCCTTTGCTGCCTATATAAGGACCAGCTCTTTACACAATTCGGTACAAGAAATTCACGCAAGAGTTCACTAGCATTCTGATATAGTGTGAGAGAGACAGACGCAGAGTTAGTTCGCCAAGACGTTCTTCGGTGGTGTTCCGACGTTCATGGTCCGAGCCGGATCAATCCTGGGAGAAAGACGCTGAGTAACCTCAACACCTTCCGCTAGGCGGTAAATCTGTTTTAAGGACACCATGTGAAACACGGGTTTCGGTTCACGAATCCATTCTGTATTTCGGTTTGCATTTCAGTTTTTGTAATTTCATTATGTTGTAATTTTGTTCATGTGTAAATGTAATAGAATTTGGATTCTGGATTCCCGATTGAAACATTTTGGGTAACATTTTTTTCCGAGTGCCTTAGCAAAAAACTCAACTAAATCCGATAATTGTAAGTGTTCGATAAAATCTTCAAACTTTCATTCTAAAAAGTTGGAAGATTGGATAGAGCACTTATAGTTATTGGATTGAGTTAATTTTTCGCAAGGGCACTGGAAAAAATATACTCCATCCATCCCACTTTATTGTGTCTGTTTCGTTTTTGGAAAAATTGTCTATATCTCACAATCTATAATATTTTTTATGATTTCAAAAACTTTGTTTAAAAGAATTAATTGAGATCTATCAAATAAGATCCATATTGAATATATAAAATAAATATTATAGATTAAGAGATATTGTAACGCCCCGATTTTCGGACACGTTAATTAAATCATTTTTAATTGATTTAATAATCCATAAAACTAATTTAAGAAATGAAATTTTATTAAACAGAGTTTAGCAACGGAAATCTCAAATACCAAATTCAAAACTACTTAACGGTCTTACAACTCAACGAAATAAAACAGAGTTTGACAAATGTGATAACACTTTTGGAAATTCAAATAGTAATATTTTAAATTAATAGAGCTTCTAAGGATAAGGCATCCAAGGCTCGACAAACTCCCCTTCCTCAGCTGGGAGGTCTTCACCCTGGTACTGATCATCTTGTAGAGGATTCTATTCTTCGGTCTCCTGATTACCTGGCATGAAACGCCAACCCAACGGCACTATAATGAGTTTTGAAACTCAGTAGATAAATCTTACCCATTAACCCTTACTCTACAAACAATCACATTTATAATTAAAGGAGGTAATAATCGAAAAGCACAAAACTTATTTCATTATATAACCATCAACTTAAGTAAATTCCAGAATCTCAACTTTTATAATCATTCCAACACCGCAGTGTTAACCACGTTCCAAACTCAGAATTTCACTGGACATACTTTACAGGTCCTGCTAGGCTACCCTCAACATCTCGAGGTCCTAGTAGGCTACTCTCACAATCCTGGGTCCATCAGGCTGCCCTCAAGGTCCTGCTAGGCTACCCTCAATACCTGAGGTCCTGCCAGGCTACCCCTGAGGTCCTGTTTGGTCACCCTCACAATTCTAGGTCCATCAGGCTGCCCTCCAGGTCCTGCTAGGATACCCCCAATACTTGAGGTCCTGCCAGGCTACCCCAGAGGTCCTGCTTGGCCACCCTCACAATTCTAGGTCCATCAAGCTGCCCTCAAGGTCCTGCTAGGCTACCCCCAATACCTGAGGTCCCGCCAGGCTACCCCTGAGGTCCTGCTTGGCCACCCTAGCTACACCGTGTCTTTCAGGCTACCCTCAAGGTCCTACCAGGCTACCCCCGATCACACGAGGTCCTGTCAGGCTACCCCCGAGGTCCTGCTAAGCCCACAACCTTTCATATGTTTCTTTATTCCACTAACCAGAACAACGTCTACATAAGTTCTCTAAGTCCACAACTCCTCCAATGTCCTTTCTACATTCTCAGTTCAATCGACAAAGCAATAATTTCATATGACGAGTAAACAGATTATGATATCACCACACACAGAGGATATGTGTACCACTGTACAACCATCTTCAGCTAATTTAAGTACAAACCAACCTCACAACAACCTTGATATGTTTTCATAACAGAGTAATTGCAAGTGGATCGATAATAACAACAGTTCATAAGAGTCAATGAAGCATAACATTATTGATAGTTCAAAAGACAAAAGAATTTCACAAAAAGTATTCGGATTTGTCCTTGTGACTTTTGGGTTTCATTAGGATTTCGCACATATATTCATTTTAGTAATTTTTATTATTATTTGGGATGGAATAGTTATTTCGTAAACCTTGGGTTACTTTACTAATAACTATAAAGTTTAGAGTTCTTTTGTAAAATCACTAAACTGGACATTTCTATATATTTCTTGTAAAAGAAGTTATTAGATTTTTTATTCTTCTACTTAAATAAAAATACACTTTTCTTATACCTACTATGTAACTATGGTTTCTATTACAAAGTTCTGTAGTGTTTCAATTAGAACCAAAATAATGTATACACTTGTTCATGCATTGGTTTAAGCAAAAAAAATTACAATGATATTAACAGATAAGTATACAAATCCATCACGGAACATTACAATCAAACATTGAGTCTAAGATTAAAAATCTATTTTTGTTCTAAAATCGAGTCGTACGGCTGCTAGGTGGAGGGCCGCCACTTTTCATTTCATTTTATGTTTAGTTCAGAAAGTCCTAAGTTAATAACATAACTAGTTTTATTTTATGGCTATCAATACGAAATGCTATTATAGTGTTTACACTAAAATTTCGTCAAACCGCATCGAAACAGGATATACATTCCGAACAAGATCTAATCCAAACACCAAGTAAATTTCTACGAAACATAAATAAATAAATACAAGAGCAGAGTCCACGACCATGGCGTAACATAAAGCAGCCACGAGGTCCAATATAGCGGAGGCGAGTTTTGATAAGGCGGTCATGCCGGCCAGGACATCGAGTATGGGTTTCGTCGTTCTTTTTCTAAAATCTTCATCTTGTCGGCGGGCTCGTATAAAACCACTGTACACAAAATAATCACATAGTATATTTAGGGTTAAGGGGTAAAGAAAAATCTACCTTCGTCCTTGGAGTTCTAGCTAGGATTTAAAACAAAGTAGAGGTGAGTGGCAGCGGCGGCGATGGACGATCTTTTTCTTTCTTCTTTCTTCCTTCTTCTTTTTCTCCTTTCTTTCCTTCCTTTTCCAGTACTCTCTCGGCAAAATAAAATAAAAGAAAACAAGAGAGAAAAAAAAAGGTATTGGATGCTAATATTCTCTCTCTCTCTCTCTGCCGAGAAAAATAGGGAAGTGGGGGATTTGTTTTGGTAAGGGAATGGGTGGTGGAGTACTGACGTGGGAGTTGGTTTTTGTGTAGAGAAATTGGAGGGAGGTGGGGAACTAATATTGAGGAGTAGTGGAGGAAGGTGAGATGCAAGTTTGGAGGATAAGGATGGAGGTGGTAGAGTGTGAGAGGGAAGTGGAGATTTAGTTTCAATAGAATTCTAATTAGCGTTTAGATAGGAAGGGTAAGGGATGAATGCATATCTCTAAAGTATAATATATTTCGAATATGATTTTCAAGTAATATCAATTATACACATAATAATGTATTTTATTTAATTAATCTAACTAATTATTGAATTAGTATTTAACATTTCAAATTTGTATAAATAAAAAAAAATAGGGCAAAAATCCGGGTTGTTACAACCTATCCCCCTTAAAACAATTTCGTCCTCGAAATTATGGTGTTTGCTCCATTACGCATGAGTAGTTGACATCTGTTGCATTCTAATTGATTCTTCTCCTGATTGATTGGAAAGAGACTTTGTAGCTATCCTAACAGCTTGTCGTTATATGTCGGACACCGAGTCGCCGTTGATGATGAATCTGTCTATCCCCCTTAAATTTAGGGCACGTTATGTTTGAAGAGTAAACCGTCACTATCTTCCGATAGTGTCCTACGACAGCAGAGTGAGCAGGTAGTCAATATTTTCCCAAATTGACATTTGCAGTTGGCCCCTTTTCTTTCTTTCTTTTTTTTTTTTTGACTCGATGATCACAGGTCGAACGTAGATTGGAGACTTCTATTATGCAAACCTGCCATATAAGACTTACAGAGATTCTGCCCCTAATGCTAAGGTTCCCTTTATAGTTTCCTAAGGTTCCATTTCTAGTCCCAGTGATTTAACACATGCAGCAGATACAAAAGTGTGCGATGCTCCGAATCGTATAATGCTTAAATATACGCGTTGAACAATTATAAGATTACCTCAAATCGCCATAGGATCATATTCTTCGTAATCTCCTTGAAGTGCAAGGATCCCGCCTCTAAATGACTGATTTGGCTTTGCTGAACCATTTCCTGTTCCAGAATTATGGTTTTGGCGGGGAGCTTTCTGTTGCTGATTCCATCCACTTCGTGGCTGTTTTTGACCTCCTTCTTGATTTCCAAAACCGATTGATGTCACAAGTGTTTGTTGTCCCCCATTTCTGGAACTTTCAGATCCATTCAATTGAGGACAGGTGAACTTAAAATGGCCTTCCTGATTGCAGTGGTAGCATCTGCCTCCCTGGTCATGATTCTTGCCTTGTTCTTGATTTGAGCTTTTCCAATGTTGGTGGGTTTGTTGTGGGAGTTGGTTGTTCTGGATGTAGGGTTTGGGTGTGACGAGCCCCTTATCGTTGTTGCGGATTGGTCCTCCAGTTACTGGTATTACTTTCTTCTGCTCACGCCTTGTCTTAAAATCCAAACTTTCTCTCTCCATTTTAAGCGCGCATTGCACCACCTGTGAGTAGGTGGGGAGTGTCTGCGCCACTACTGCTCGACGTGTCTCATGGAGTCCCCATTCAAACTTCCTCGCCTTGTCATCATCTGTTGGTATGATAGTTGTGGCGTGACGAGACAGCTCTTCGAATCGCGCAGCATACTGGGAGACTGTCATTTCACCCTGTTCAAGGTTCATGAACTCTTGAACCATTGCCTGTTTGATTGGGGCAGGAAAGTACTTGTCGAGGAAGATTTCTTCAAACCTCTCCCAAGTCATTGTCTCTATAGCATGTGTACTCTTCATTAGTTTCCACCAATGTTGCGCTTCTCCTTGCATTTGGTAGGTGGCTAGTGCGATGCGATTGTTATCTCCGCGGATGTCTAAAACTTCAAGGATCTTCTTAATTTCTTCCAACCAGGATTCCGCAATAGCAGGGTTCGGTTCGCCTCGAAAGTACGGTGGGCGGCGTTTACAAAATTCGTTCAACGCCTGACTCCTAGTCAGAGGGCCTCGTGGTACATTAGTGGCCTGTTGTTGATGTTGAGGATTGGCGGTGGCGACGGCAATAAATGATTGCATGAGTTGAAACAGGTCTTGCACTCCAATTTGTTCGTTCGGCTGTGGACCTTCGTTTTGTCCATTGTTTTGACCATTATTCTGGTTGTTGTTTTCGCGTGAACTGTTTCTCGTCTCTTCCATCTAAAATTTATAAATCTAAGTTAGGGGTGTCGGTAAGCCGTGTTGGCAATCACTAGTAGTAGCTAAATGGTTTTGTCGAATTCGGGTGTATATTACACGAGGGTTGACGTTGGTTGACGTTGGCATGACCTCGGGAGTCGCGCAAGCATTCTTGTTGACGTAGACAACGTTGGCATCAGGGTTATGCGTATTGTCTTGCTACTGGGGTTGACAAAATAACTGTAGGGAATGACATTGTTGACCTTTTGTACCAATCTTGTAACAACTACCCTACGAAGTTAGGTTTTGGGTTTCCAGGGTTTCTAACTATCATGTTAACAAATCAGTTTCGTGACAAGGATTTTGAAGTTATAAGTAATATTACTATTATGTAAATATACATATATACATATTTTTAATCATTCATAATAATGAAATGTCACCCCTTTTAAAAAAAAAAATAGCAATAGTTAAGTAAAACTAGTCACATGACAATACAGGGAATGTCATACAGATCATATACGTACCATTTACAATTAGCCTAGCTGCTAGTCAAACAAGTAAAGCCTATGTTTTCTCACGGTACTCTCCCGAAATCTAGGTCAAGTGACGTCTTGAATTGTATTTATAGTTTAGACTTAAAATAGGTAACAACTACAATTATTAACTCAGGTTTACGCTCTCGGAAGTGATCTACCCCATATACCCAAGGCCGAGGGTTTGAACCTAAAGCTCTGATACCATGTTGTAACGCCCCGATTTTCGGACACGTTAATTAAATCATTTTTAATTGATTTAATAATCCATAAAACTAATTTAAGAAATGAAATTTTATTAAACAGAGTTTAGCAACGGAAATCTCAAATACCAAATTCAAAACTACTTAACGGTCTTACAACTCAACGAAATAAAACAGAGTTTGACAAATGTGATAACACTTTTGGAAATTCAAATAGTAATATTTTAAATTAATAGAGCTTCTAAGGATAAGGCATCCAAGGCTCGACAAACTCCCCTTCCTCAGCTGGGAGGTCTTCACCCTGGTACTGATCATCTTGTAGAGGATTCTATTCTTCGGTCTCCTGATTACCTGGCATGAAACGCCAGCCAAACGGCACTATAATGAGTTTTGAAACTCAGTAGATAAATCTTACCCATTAACCCTTACTCTACAAACAATCACATTTATAATTAAAGGAGGTAATAATCGAAAAGCACAAAACTTATTTCATTATATAACCATCAACTTAAGTAAATTCCAGAATCTCAACTTTTATAATCATTCCAACACCGCAGTGTTAACCACGTTCCAAACTCAGAATTTCACTGGACATACTTTACAGGTCCTGCTAGGCTACCCTCAACATCTCGAGGTCCTAGTAGGCTACTCTCACAATCCTGGGTCCATCAGGCTGCCCTCAAGGTCCTGCTAGGCTACCCTCAATACCTGAGGTCCTGCCAGGCTACCCCTGAGGTCCTGTTTGGTCACCCTCACAATTCTAGGTCCATCAGGCTGCCCTCCAGGTCCTGCTAGGATACCCCCAATACTTGAGGTCCTGCCAGGCTACCCCAGAGGTCCTGCTTGGCCACCCTCACAATTCTAGGTCCATCAAGCTGCCCTCAAGGTCCTGCTAGGCTACCCCCAATACCTGAGGTCCCGCCAGGCTACCCCTGAGGTCCTGCTTGGCCACCCTAGCTACACCGTGTCTTTCAGGCTACCCTCAAGGTCCTACCAGGCTACCCCCGATCACACGAGGTCCTGTCAGGCTACCCCCGAGGTCCTGCTAAGCCCACAACCTTTCATCTGTTTCTTTATTCCACTAACCAGAACAACGTCTACATAAGTTCTCTAAGTCCACAACTCCTCCAATGTCCTTTCTACATTCTCAGTTCAATCGACAAAGCAATAATTTCATATGACGAGTAAACAGATTATGATATCACCACACACAGAGGATATGTGTACCACTGTACAACCATCTTCAGCTAATTTAAGTACAAACCAACCTCATAACAACCTTGATATGTTTTCATAACAGAGTAATTGCAAGTGGATCGATAATAACAACAGTTCATAAGAGTCAATGAAGCATAACATTATTGATAGTTCAAAAGACAAAAGAATTTCACAAAAAGTATTCGGATTTGTCCTTGTGACTTTTGGGTTTCATTAGGATTTCGCACATATATTCATTTTAGTAATTTTTATTATTATTTGGGATGGAATAGTTATTTCGTAAACCTTGGGTTACTTTACTAATAACTATAAAGTTTAGAGTTCTTTTGTAAAATCACTAAACTGGACATTTCTATATATTTCTTGTAAAAGAAGTTATTAGATTTTTTATTCTTCTACTTAAATAAAAATACACTTTTCTTATACCTACTATGTAACTATGGTTTCTATTACAAAGTTCTGTAGTGTTTCAATTAGAACCAAAATAATGTATACACTTGTTCATGCATTGGTTTAAGCAAAAAAAATTACAATGATATTAACAGATAAGTATACAAATCCATCGCGGAACATTACAATCAAACATTGAGTCTAAGATTAAAAATCTATTTTTGTTCTAAAATCGAGTCGTACGGCTGCTAGGTGGAGGGCCGCCACTTTTCATTTCATTTTATGTTTAGTTCAGAAAGTCCTAAGTTAATAACATAACTAGTTTTATTTTATGGCTATCAATACGAAATGCTATTATAGTGTTTACACTAAAATTTTGTCAAACCGCATCGAAACAGGATATACATTCCGAACAAGATCTAATCCAAACACCAAGTAAATTTCTACGAAACATAAATAAATAAATACAAGAGCAGAGTCCACGATCATGGCGTAACATAAAGCAGCCACGAGGTCCAATATAGCGGAGGCGAGTTTTGATATGGCGGCCATGCCGGCCAGGACATCGAGTATGGGTTTCGTCGTTCTTTTTCTAAAATCTTCATCTTGTCGGCGGGCTCGTATAAAACCACTGTACACAAAATAATCACATAGTATATTTAGGGTTAAGGGGTAAAGAAAAATCTACCTTCGTCCTTGGAGTTCTAGCTAGGATTTAAAACAAAGTAGAGGTGAGCGGCAGCGGCGGCGATGGACGATCTTTTTCTTTCTTCTTTCTTCCTTCTTCTTTTTCTCCTTTCTTTCCTTCCTTTTCCAGTACTCTCTCGGCAAAATAAAATAAAAGAAAACAAGAGAGAAAAAAAAAGGTATTGGATGCTAATATTCTCTCTCTCTCTCTCTGCCGAGAAAAATAGGGAAGTGGGGGATTTGTTTTGGTAAGGGAATGGGTGGTGGAGTACTGACGTGGGAGTTGGTTTTTGTGTAGAGAAATTGGAGGGAGGTGGGGAACTAATATTGAGGAGTAGTGGAGGAAGGTGAGATGCAAGTTTGGAGGATAAGGATGGAGGTGGTAGAGTGTGAGAGGGAAGTGGAGATTTAGTTTCAATAGAATTCTAATTAGCGTTTAGATAGGAAGGGTAAGGGATGAATGCATATCTCTAAAGTATAATATATTTCGAATATGATTTTCTAAGTAATATCAATTATACACATAATAATGTATTTTATTTAATTAATCTAACTAATTATTGAATTAGTATTTAACATTTCAAATTTGTATAAATAAAAAAAAATAGGGCAAAAATCCGGGTTGTTACAGATATAGACAATTTTTTAAGACGTCCAAAAAAAGAAACAGACAGAACAAAGTGGGACGGAATGAGTATTAAATTTAATAAACTGCTTGGATTATTTTTTAGAGACCCATAGTAAGCCCCACATTGCGATCTTTGCACGATCTGTGCAATAATTGCTTGTTGGCTTGGGCACCTCTTTAGATCTGTTTGTGTTCGTGAAAGTAATTTAGACGAGGATATTGTGTCAGAAGTGGCGGAGGTAATATGCAATGTTCCTAGGGCACCGTCTAGTGGCAAAGTCAAGATTTTTGATAAGTAGAGGTTGAAAATTTGAATTATGTATACTGTGTAGTTCACTTATTTAATTGCTAATTGAAAGAAACAATTAGAATTAATAAGTTAATCAAAATAATTTCGTAGAACGGTTTCATTGCATGTGTGCTTCGTCCACAACCTCGCCTTCGAAAGAGGTTGAATTCCCCGAGCGTAGGGCTAGGTCGTTGTCAGCATAAATACCGAAAAGTCCGGGATCGTACCCACAGAGATAATCTCTATAGCTAATTAGGATTTGTAGATGTAAGGGTTTCCGGCGTTCAGACGGCCAACTATCGGTTTGCTTGGAAAAGCGATGAAAACGACTAGAAACTTGGTTTTGATTAAGAGTTAAAAGCGGCAAGGCATAGAAGTTCATAACGCCCGTAACTTAGGCCAATCAACTTTTCTCAACGAAAACTCGGTTGAATCACACGGCATATGTTATCAACCGAAAGGTTTAGCGGTGAAAATGGTGAGACTTAATATAGAGTTTGAATAACAAGCTAAACATAAGGCGTGACATCGCTCTCGGAACCATGTGAGCAAGCACATGATCACCGGAGATTAACAACGCCAAGACTTGAATTCAAACTAAATATCAAGGTCGTGAACAAGAAGTATAGTTTGGAAAGCGAGCAAGTTCTTTGGTTCTTTTGGCAAACACGAGGCGAGACATAGCTCACGGAACCATATGAGCAAGCATATGATCACCGGAGGTTAACATCGACAAGTTTTGTTACATAAAAGGCGAACCACGCACATTTACAAACCAAACCTCAAGCCATGAGTTGAGAAAGGCAAGATTAACTTAAGTCATGAAGCGTTATTCACCTCATGGCCAAGCCTAAACGACTACTCACGCGACATGAAAAGACTAGAAAGCAAGGTAGATATTGAAAATATGGTTAACCGATAGAAACGAAAATAAACTTGATTTATGTAAAGATCTCAACCGTAGCTACAACATTAATAAACGAGAAAACAACAAACGACTTAAACTTACCAAGGTTCTTGAAGGAATTAAGCTAGGAAAGCTTGAAAGACATTAATGGAGTTCTAAAATTTAAAAAGACTTAAAAACTAATAATGAACTACCTTCACTACCCTTTGAGAGGGAGAGAGAGGGTCCTATTTATACACAAAGGCCTTCCTCTCTCCTCCAAAGTCTGAAAATATCCCACAAAACCAACCATTAAAAGAAACTTTCCATAAGTGGAAAGTCTGAAAAGCAAGAAAAAAATCTGCTGGAAACAACAGGTATCGATACCTTAGGCAAATGGTATCGATACCCTCCTTCAACTCTTCCCCGTAACCGACTGGTATCGATACCAATGTCATAAGGTATCGATACCCTACAGGCTGGACAGCTCCTGGACCAAAACATGACAAATGGTATCGATACCATTGTTGATGTTATCGATAACATTTCTGAAATCTGCAGATTTCCAGGTAGGCTTCAGCTTCAGCAAACAGCTCCCAGCAACTTCCAGCTTCTTAGCACTTATTTTCATTCTCTAAATTTAAGTAAAGACTACATTTTAAACCTTTCTTTTACCTTTTCTTTACTTTAATTTTATTTAATAAAAATAAGAAAGTACCCCCCATTTGGAAACAATGGCATTACCAGAATTTTAAGATTCCAATTAAATCAAAATGTCAACCCCCCACTTTTAGTGTAAAATGAAAAACTGCACATTTTTCTCAAGAGAAAAAGGCTCGAAACATGACCTTGCTCTTCAAATAAAACCTTGCAACTTTGTAGTTACTCTTAGAAAAATTCAAGAATCAATTACCGCCATTTTTAATCTCGAAAATCGATACTCTTTCAGAAAGTCATTTTTCCATACTTAGACAGATTTTAAGGGGCCGACAGGGTCTTCGGGTACTTGGAAGCACTTGAGCCGTTCATGGCGTCAAACTACGCCTTATTTGCACGTTTTACCTGAAAAATACAAAAACCTACCTTACGTGCAATATCGCTATAAAAGCTAAATAAACATAAGCAAAAGCAAGATAGAACGGGACTAGTCGCACCAATTATCTACAATGTTGGGTGCTCATCAATGTGCTCGGGTTAGAAGTTTTGTATAAATATATCATTATGTTATTAAGTATTTAGATTTATCTTTTTAAGAGGTAGAATAAAATAACCCCTTGAAGGGTAATGATTATATGTCTGTAATCCATTGTATCTTCCTGGCAAATGTTGCATTCTAATTTGGAAGTTGTTGATTGAGAGGTGTGGTTTTTTTCTTTTTTTTTTTGTTCGAATACTTTGGGTTGCTACTAGATGAAAAAGTATATATATATATTAATAACAAAATTAGCTTCAATTTACAATTGACCTCGACGACTTTTTATACTTTAGAAATGATGAATGATAGTCTCGTTTGTAATGGTTTCAAAAATATCTTTATCTATATACACAACTAAACTATAATGCATTCATGGGTCACAAACGAAACCTTTGATTAGTTTTGAGGAATGAACAAACTGAAATGCAAACCGAACTAAACTATAATGCATTCTATTTTGACTCCTTTTTTCCCTAAATACAAAACCCTTATATATATGGGCTAGGGTAAAAATACAATTTTAAAGTGGGATCATGAATTAGTAAAAATGGGGTAAAAATTATACCTATCTCTATAAAAATTTGACAGCCAGTGCGGTTAGCTGCCCACCCTTGTCTCTATGCTCCTTTGCAAATGGCACATCCACACATTTTTGTGGGGTCCGAAACTAAGTGTGAAAATCCCACAATAATGTGTGGTGAAGAGAGGCTTGGGGCACCATCACGTGGTGTCCCAAGGTACTGAATAATGTCTCGTCGCGTAAGCACCATGACCCCACTGGAATATTCATTTGTTTTTGTCTTATTTTTAGTTTGATTAACCATCAAAATTACATAATTTTTGGATCGGATTTTCATAATGATTGCCTCACCATTAAATACATGTCGAGCCAACCCCTTTCTATTCATTCCTTTTCTATGAGTTTCTCTTCTCCAATTTAAAGATGAATCTCGAATCCTAATTGTGAACTAAAATTTAAAACTATCTTGAAGTAATGAAAATTCAATTAATTTGATTGTGATTAATTATGAAAATTGTTCTAGATTTGTGTGAAACATACATGTTGTAACTTAAGTGGGATAGTTAAACAATCTAAATAATCATGGAGAAAATACTTCAAATTAAAATTATCAAATTGCATTTGAAATTTTTTGAAAAAGAGAGAAAAAAATTGCTCCACAAAATAATGTAATGCATTTGATTGGTGCCCCATTTACATCAATTCCTGGCTATGCCACTGTGCGTTAGGACTTAGGAGTGCTTTGCGAAACTTTTTTCGGAGGGACAATCTATACCGTAAGCAAATGTGTTAAAGTCCTTCAAACTCCAATTCCTGAATTCACAAATCTTTAAGAGTTAAACAAAAAATAAATGCAAACCTACAGACCCCTTTGTGTTTTAACCCTAAACTTTTTTCATGATCACTCTTCATGGTTACCCATCTGATCCTCTACAAATTTTTGGGTACCAGACTCTGTCCGCGTGTTACGAGAATTTTTTCGCGAAATTTTGAGTACCAATTAAGTTCGGTTTCGTTTTGTTGCGAGAATTTATATATCTTGTTTTTGTTCTAGTTTTCTATACAATTAAACTGTTGATTTTCTGCTTTCCCACAAATTTCTTTTATGAAATGAACACATGTAGCCATGTAGGAAAATATTTTTCTTTCTTCTTTCAAGAACAATTTAATTTCCTGCTCCAATTTCTTGACAAGTAAACGGAGCTTTAGAGATTATGGTCTTTTTCATTTCCATATATATCCTCTTATTCTTCGCCCTTTTTCCCTCAAAACTGAGTCAATCCTCATGGAATAGTCACTAGAATTTCCTTATGATCAGAATAATTTCTTTCCTTTTTGTTTGTATTTTCCCATCTACGTATAGGCTCAATGTCAAATAAATCTATTCATCTAGCGAGCCATTTCTCTCTGTTTATGCCCATTTTTGGCACATAATCTCGAACCAGCACTGGAGGGCCATTTAATTGAAATTCGATTAAATTGGGCCGTGAATTAAGAGTAGCTAAAAATTATTGGGCTACGTATCAAAAAGCCCAATTAATTTTAATTTGATTGGGATATGAGCTTGGCCTTTTAGAGCTTAATTATTCCGACGAAATTCTAAGAGGCCCATAGCCCATGGAAAATAATTGAGATTCTGAAAGGATCTTTAAGGGTAAAACATATAATAAGGCTATCTAATTTAATTAGATGGGCCACTACCCATGATCACCATGAAATAAGGAAGTGCGTTGGCAGTTTCTTAGAGTGCAAGGCCATTTGACTAGGTCAAAGGCCTATATTTCTCTGATGGCCACGAGAAAAGGGGCATGAGGTGGCCCATTACCCTTGATAACTTCTCATAAATCACCCATGATCTCCATTAACCGCCACAAACTGCTACAATGTGCAAGGTACGTGGGACACTTGTCCAATTCAAGGGGGGCAGTTGATTTCCGAAGCTCAACAAACCGGTCGAAGCTTTGCCTATAAATACTAGTTTCGAAGATGGAAAAAAGGGTCCAACACCAATCAAGCTCAACGCTTAAACAAAAAGCCTTCCCAGCGAAGCAAACACTTTACTACTTTCAGCAAAGTAGATTATCGAGTACTACGTGCTCAAACCCCATTCAAACACACTTCATCAAGTTGTTTGGATCTTTTACTTTCATGTACCAACTTTATTATCCCGGTGTAATAGAGTTTACGTTTTCACGTTTCTACGTCCATTTCCTATACGACTAGGAAATATTAAGTCCACAACCGTGTGGCAAACCACGAACCGCTCTGTGATCTTTAACCTTTGGATCACACACGATCGCTCATACGATAGAAGTCAAGATTCACGGGAATCTTCACAAGAAGTTAGGCGCTACAAGTCTTGGCACGCCCGCGCTCATCGCATCCACACCTTGTGTCAAAAACGAGAGTTTTCATTGGCACGCCCGGTGGGACCCTAGTCGTTTCAAAGGTATTACGCTGATTCATTCGCATGTCAATTCGATACGTTGAATTGGATGTTGAAATTCGGCGATGTCAAGAAGAAATTCGTTGGCGCGATGATAAGGTCGACGAACTTGAAGACGAAGTCTACCGCCTTGATTGTGAGAGGCGTCGACTCAATCCTATGGAGGATTGGTTTCTTGAAGCACAAAATCGCTACAACGATGAAATTCAAGGGCTTGAAGACGAAGTTGACAGGCTTGAAGAGGAGGATCTCCAATTACGCCGTGAGGTAAACCGTCTCTTTACTGCCAAGTCACATGGCAATTCACATATCATGTATTCAGCCCTCCCCGAACAACTTGAAGTTCAAAATGGTGGGCTTGATGATCCTTCTACTCAAACCTTTGAGGGCCAAGTTGAAGAAAATATGGGCATTCAGTCCTGTACTATTGCATCCAATGAAGGACTCTCACAGGAATTCATTGATCCTTGGGATGAATGTAGGCGTACAGTTGAAGAATGTCTAATCAAATCCAAAAAGGTCATTGAAGACATGAAGTCAACTCCATATCTTACTCCACCATCGAGGTCACCATTTAGCACTTTAGGCCAAGCTTCAGGCCTGAATGTGTCTAAGCAAGCTTCCAGCAAGCCTATCAGGCCTCCAGGTTTCTCTCAACCCTTAGCTTCCAACAACCCTACACTCGGAGGGCAAAGAGGCCAGGGAATTGGACTCGGGGGGCAAGAGTCTAAACAAACTTCCAACAAGCACACCAAGCCTCCAGGCTTCTCTCAGCCATTAGCTTCCAACAACCCTGCACTCGGGGGGCAAGGAGGCCAAGGACTTCGACTCGGGGGGCAAACGTCCCAGTTCAGGCCTTTGAGGATTCCTGAACAGCAGCAAGGCCTGGATGATACAGATCGTGGCAACAATTTCAGGCCTGATCGCAGCAACCAACATTCAGGAGTGTTCCAAAAACTTTTGGATGGTAAGCTATTTCCATGCCCGGAGGAGCGAAAAGATAGGTCTGTTTCAACGCAAATGGAGCAAGATTTCAGACCTAAAATAAGCCAAAACATAGAAAGTCCTATCATGAGGCAAGATCTACTCGTTCTCTCCTCGGAAAAGTCATCTCAAGCATCTGTAGAGCCACCACATTCAGATTCAGTCCTGAGCAGTGAGCAGATAACAGATACAAGTCAGGAATGAATCAGACCTGCCATCAGCCCTATGGCCAGGTCTGAGTTGCATGCCGCACCCGTTCTAGAACAAGAGGAACTGAATGAAAATGAGGAAACCGACAACACTCCAGGGCTTGATCTTGATTCATTTGTAATCGGGGATCCCCCTCCTCCCCCGGTTAATGAAGGCCTTTTTGGCATTGTCCAAACTGCTAAAAGGCATTATAAGCGTAGGCCAATTTTAGGCCTTAAGTGTGTAGAATTACGCCCATATTGGATTTGTGGGGCACATCAAAAGCGGATCTTATTCACTTGGCTTACGCAAAAACGTCGTGGTTGTAAAAGGGGCTAAGTAGCCAATGAAAAGTCCTTCTTCATAGGCCGAACAAGCATCTCTAAAATGTTCGGCCAAGGCCTATCAGTAATTGAATAGGCCCTATTAGAGTTTTACTAGGACTTTTTCCGTAGAGGCAGAGGCCTTTTCATTTCATCGAGTAGGCCTGAAAGTTCAAAAGCAGAGATTCAGGCCTTCAATCTATTTTCAGTCCTTCCCAGGCCTTTTCAAGGTTCAATTGTTTCTCTACAACCAGGCTTGGACAGAGGCCTCATATTGGTGTAAGAAGGCCTTTTTCGCAGAAATGAAGGCCCTTCGAGCCCTTTGTTTAGGCCTGAACCACATTTATAAGCATTTCAAGAAGAAGTTCAGGCCTTCCAATATATTTCTAAGCCTTTTTATCGGGCCTTTCACGGTTCAGGCCTGAAAACAGATCTTATATTCAAAGGCCTGAATGGAGCATAGAAGATGCCTAATGCCTACTATCCATAGGCAAGGCAAACAAAAGAAGTCATGCTACAACAAGAGTCAAAGCTTGTTTGGATGCCAAAAATGGCTTTACTTTCTATTCACGCCTTGATCCTAAAAGTAAAGAATCAAGGCGTGGGGGGGCAATGTTTATGCCCATTTTTGGCACCAAATCTTGGGCTAGCGCTGGAGGGCCATTTAATTGAAATTCGATTAAATTGGGCCGTGAATTAAGAGTAGCTAAAAATTATTGGGCTACGTATCAAAAAGCCCAATTAATTTTAATTTGATTGGGATATGAGCTTGGCCTTTTAGAGCTTAATTATTCCGACGAAATTCTAAGAGGCCCATAGCCCATGGAAAATAATTGAGATTCTGGAAGGATCTTTAAGGGTAAAACATATAATAAGGCTATCTAATTTAATTAGATGGGCCACTACCCATGATCACCATGAAATAAGGAAGTGCGTTGGCAGTTTCTTAGAGTGCAAGGCCATTTGACTAGGTCAAAGGCCTATATTTCTCTGATGGCCACGAGAAAAGGGGCATGAGGTGGCCCATTACCCTTGATAACTTCTCATAAATCACCCATGATCTCCATTAACCGCCACAAACTGCTACAATGTGCAAGGTACGTGGGACACTTGTCCAATTCAAGGGAGGCAGTTGATTTCCGAAGCTCAGCAAACCGGTCGAAGTTTTGCCTATAAATGCTAGTTTCGAAGATGGAAAAAAGGGTCCAACACCAATCAAGCTCAACGCTTAAACAAAAAGCCTTCCCAGCGAAGCAAACACTTTACTACTTTCAGCAAAGTAGATTATCGAGTACTACGTGCTCAAACCCCATTCAAACACACTTCATCAAGTTGTTTGGATCTTTTACTTTCATGTACCAACTTTATTATCCCGGTGTAATAGAGTTTACGTTTTCACGTTTCTACGTCCATTTCCTATACGACTAGGAAATATTAAGTCCACAACCGTGTGGCAAACCACGAACCGCTCTGTGATCTTTAACCTTTGGATCACACACGATCGCTCATACGATAGAAGTCAAGATTCACGGGAATCTTCACAAGAAGTTAGGCGCTACAAGTCTTGGCACGCCCGCGCTCATCGCATCCACACCTTGTGTCAAAAACGAGAGTTTTCACTCTCAAAGACAAATCGAGATTTTGCCTTAATTTCTTCCCTTGTGAACCACATGTATATTTAGTCTTTATGGCCCACATGTTTTATATATGGCACATATATGAATTATGGCTATAATAAGATTTTCCATATCTTTATGCCTAAAATTTAATTTCATTGGTCAAATAGATAAATTATTTCCTAAATAGACTTTACTTTGATGAAAATAAGTATCAATGTTCACTAAGAAAATTGGTCATCTCTCCGCCTATAAAAATATCTAGGGTTCCATCAATTTAACGTGATATACCAAACAACTAGAAAGAAGGTAACCTCACTTGCTCAGGTTATGGGATGTAAAGTCGATCATTTGCCAATTAAATACCTGGGTTTGCCACTGGGTGCTAATCCAAACAGAATCAGAACATGGGATCCAGTGGTGGAGAGAATGGAAAAGAGGCTTAGTGTGTGGCGTGGGAGATTCAATACTTCGGGGGGAAGGCTTACTTTACTGAATTCCTCCCTTAGCAGCTTGCCTATCTACTTTATGTCCATGTTTAAAATGCCGGTGGCAGTTGCAAAGGTATTGGAAAAGATCCAGAGACAGTTTTTCTGGGGTGATACGATGGAAAAGAGAAAGCTTCATCTGGTTAAATGGGAGCTGATTACTAAAAAGAAAGAGTTCGGAGTAAAAAATTTGATGATCCAAAACCTTGCTCTCCTGGCCAAATGGTGGTGGAGGTTTTATAAAGATAGCG
The DNA here is from genome assembly GCA_018127125.1 of Rhododendron griersonianum. Taxonomy (NCBI): domain Eukaryota; kingdom Viridiplantae; phylum Streptophyta; class Magnoliopsida; order Ericales; family Ericaceae; genus Rhododendron; species Rhododendron griersonianum. The sequence continues at coordinate 10,509,907 of CM030799.1, read as the reverse complement.
ATTCACTATGGGTGAAGGTGGTCAAATGTAAATACAAGTTGGAGCAAAGTTGTTGGTTACCGCGGTTGCCATCTTCTGGCAAGTCCTCAACTATCTGGAAAGACATATGCTCGGTCGGGGACTCATCCTCTGTCATTGGATCAATTCTTCAGGAGGGCTTCAGAGTAGTTGTTCATTCCGGTCAGGACATCTCCTTTTGGAATCAGGTTTGGCTAGGTGACACAACCCTTAAGGAGGAGTTCCCTCGATTATACCTAATCTCTACTCAAAAAGAGAAGGTGATTAGGGATTTAAAAGATGCAAGTGGTGATGGCAGATGGAACTTGTTATTCCAGAGAAGTTTGAGAGATTGGGAAGCCCAACAATTTGATGATTTACTCATGCGTTTGCAGGCAGTGATTTTGGATCAATCCAGACGTGATATGATGTGTTGGAGATGGGCATCTGATAATTGCTTCTCCGTGAAATCAGTTTATAATAAATGGGAACAAATGGGTTTTTCAAGCAATCGGGTGATGGGTTCAATCTAGAAAAATATTTGTCCCCCAAAAGTGGAAATATTTGCATGGCTGGCATTGCAGGATCGAGTGGCATCAAGGTCGGTTCTCCTCTCCAGAAACTTGATTTTTGAGGGCCAATCGGTGATGTGCCCTCGCTGCTCATGTCTGTTAGAAACACCTGAGCATCTTTTCCTTCATTGTCCATTCTCGTGGCTTGTGTGGTCTTTGATTTTGGATTGGTGGCATGTTAGTTGGGTGTGCCTGGCCTCTCTGGTTGATTTATTTTCATGGTGGCTAGGGATTGGTTTCAAAAACTTGGAGAAGTATATGTGGGAAACAACTTTCCATGCTACAATTTGGTCTTTATGGTTGGTCCGGAATGATCTTGTGTTTAACAATGCTACATGGCGAGTGGAGGATCTTGGGAAGTTAATTAAAACTAGAGTAGCAATGTGGATTAAGGTGAAGTTTGATATTAAGGTGCACTCGGTGGAGGACTTTAAGGGTTATCTTGACGGTATGATCAGGAAGGTGAAAGTTTAAGTTCTTTGGAGAGGGGTGGGGCGGTCCAACTCTCTATTGGATGGTCCTCTTCTTCCTTTTTCCTGTTTTCTTTGCTCTTAAGTTTTGTGCTTAGTGAGCCTCTTCTCGATGCACCCCTTTCGAGCTAATAAAATTTCTTCGTTTTGTTGAGCAAAAAAAAAACTAGAAAGAAAGGTAAGGGAGAGAAATCCGTCTTCCACCTAGGGCTTAATGCTCTTGTAAACTTATGGTTGCTTCAATTAATCACTGGATCGCTCAAGTTTTACATTACTGGATCCGGGTACGCCGTTCTTAATTATTTAACTTTTGTTTAATGTTTGTATTGTGATAATCATGATAGTTCTAGATCTTAATTTATTGGGATTTGTTTATTACCTAACACCATCAAGAATAAATATTTACACCACAAGCTTCTGAACCTAGAATGGGAGTCCAATTTGTTCACCATCACTCTTATTGGTTGAAAATGTTTGGGTCGTAGCAAATGCTAACAATCTTTGACAACCGAATAGTTGATTACTGTCTAAGGTGTGTGCTTGTGTTGCATACGTAATACGATGTGACGCCTAAGTGCAAGGAGAGCTATATTTTGAACTGAAATTTCAGGTGGGATATTGATCAGAATTATATGTAGGAAGTTTATTAGGGTTAGTTTATTTTGATGTTATCTGTTGGTTCTTTCTCCTGTAATAGGATGTAACAGCAGGAGACATATGAATCATATGATATGCGGCTACTACTTATTGTTGTTTTATTCTGTGTCAGGGCATGTATGGAGGCAACGCTCCAGGTAGCTTAATTCTCTGATACGTTATCTTTTGCTGGTGCGGAGTACTAGTTCAAGGATTACCGGACAAAAATGAATACATGCGACTCAAATTCAGACATAATTAGTCATCTTCCAGGCAATATAGTAGAAAATAACATACCGAATAAGAACTAATTGAGATCTATCAAACAAGATTCATATTGTATATTTTTTAAGATCTATATTGCAAAATTTAAACAATAAAAAAGGACATACTGAATAGGTACTTAGTTGTTAAAAACCCTTGGTTGAACAAGGAATCTAACAAGCCGTTCCAGTTTGGGTTCTTTTTTCAAAAGTTTTTTTTCTTCAATTTTCAAATTCAAATATAATGAAAATGAAAAATAATTTTTAATTTTTTTTTTGCACCGTATAAAAGATCTCAATGAAATCTATCAAACAAGATCCATATTGGTAGAAAAATTATTTGCGTAAACACCATTTTTGAGCTTGAAATTACCTTCCTTTTCCTAAAGTTATTTTTTTTAGAAACTGGAACGGCTTTTTAATTTCCTTTTAAAAAGACTTGGCCGAACGGAGCTAACCACTGCTATTAGGCTCAATTTGCTAGTGTTCATCTTCCAAATTGGGCCAATTCTCTCAGTAGAGCCTCTAATTCCTTCCAAGAACTCCCACCTACCTTGACTGCTTCGATTGCCTTGTCTCTCAATTCTTTTGCTATAACCTTTTGGGCAGTATTTCCACTCATTGACTCGGCAATTGTCCGAGCCAACTCAACTGAGTCTGGAACTGAATCAGCACCCTCACAAATGCGGACTGCCGCTCCCATGTCCTCCACCAAAAGTCTAGCATTCACAAATTGGTCCGCCTCCATGGGCCAAGCCAGTATCATAACCCCCGCCGCTACCCCTTCCAACAACGAGTTCCACCCACAATGGCTCAGAAACCCGCCCACGGCTCGATGACTCAGTATCGAAACTTGTGGGGCCCACCCCTTTACCATCATACCCCTCCCGAATACCCGGTCCTCAAACCCGTCAGGAATGACACTGTACCCATCAGCTGTTTGTTGGGCGGATACCGACTTGACAACCCAAACGAACCGGATTCCACTGCGTTCAAGCCCGGAAGCCAAGGCCTCCATTTGGTCCCTTTTCAACAACTTCTGACTCCCAAAGCACACATACACCACAGACCCATCAGGACACCCATCAAGCCATGACAATACACCACCACCCGAATTCTGTTCCGGGTTGACTCGACCAATCGCTTCATCCCTGCCCACCAAGCTAAGCGGACCGACTCCCCAAACCCGCCCATGACCCGTTTCCTTCCTCAAGTGATCCAGATACTCTCCCTCCAATACATCAAATGAATTGAAAATACTCCCCCAACTTCTAGTATTTGCAAGAAACCCATCCCTAAGGAATTCCATATCCGGGTCGGACTCTCTGTACACCCGGCACACAGGAGGTAGATGCTCCGCGGCAAAACACGGCGACCGCGGTAAATCGGGGAAATTTACCGCGGGTAAAGAGCGGACAGTTTTGACATTCTGCCATAGAAAGTTAAGCAGAGAGGTTAAAAATGCCCCAGATGAGTAAAAAGCAATTCTAGGGATACCAAGTTGGTTGGCTAGGTGTAGGGTCCACCCAAGGAAGAAATCAGAGATGAGGGCCACAGGGGGATTAGGGTGGGACTTAAACCACTGGGTAATTGGGTCATGGAGCTTTCCCAGTGCGTTTATGATCGGAACGTTGCCAGAGTTTCCGATGTCCCCGACGTTTTCGACGCCGGCAGGTAGAGATGGGTGGTGGGGTAAGGGGAGGACTAGGGTTTTGATTGATGGGTGTGCTGAGAGAAGTGGGTTTAGGGTGGGGAGGTTTTTGGGTGTGACTAGAACTGTTAGGGTGAGGCCGTGGAGGTCTAGTTGGTGGGTTAGGTCCAGGAGTGGGAGCATGTGGCCTTGAGCTGGGTGTGGGAAGATTAGGATGTGAACTGATTTGGTGGAGTTAAACATGGTGATTGTGTCTTTCTAGAGAGAGAGAGAGAGGAGGAGGAGGAGGGAGAGAGAGAGAGAGACTGTTACGTGTGAGGATCGTAGTACTTGTAAACAAGTTAGAAGATCAACCCCAAGACCCCGCCAAAGACTTACGAGTAGTTGTTACTTTCTAATAAAATTTTATATTCTTCTGGTCAGAGAAAGTACGCGGGAGCCCTGGAAAGAGTTGTGGGAAAAATCTTATCGATAAGTCATACGCGTAAACTGGTCCGTGACAACTTGTAAAAAAAAGTTGGAAGAACAAAGATAGAAGAGTATGTGGAAAGTCACTTTGGTGCAAAATGGTTCAGTTATTAATTATGTATGTTGACTGTGGTCATGCTATGACGTCTGTCGGAGGAAAAAGAAAATACTACTCCTTCCGCGGGCAAGGTCATTTGGTACCACTCCATATGTGTTGATTTTGGTAAAAACTCTGAAACTCGGGCTTGTTCGTTTTGAATTTCTGTGCATGATTTCTTTGAGATATCATCTTCATAATTTGAATAGGTAATTTTATGAAGTTTGTTAAGCACTTCAGTTATTCACAAATCAAGTTAATTAGACATATTCATATATAATTAATTATATGATTGAGATATATACATTTTACAGTTTATTCTTGGGAGCTGTTAATGCCATGGAGGGTTTTTGTTTGTGCCACAGGAATTAATTCCACACCATTCAAATATGCCTCAATTGTCCTCCCTTGTAATCTGCTACGGAGTAATTTGTTTTGACTTCTCCCTAACCATTTAGCTTTCCTAAACTACCCCATCGGTGACTTTCCTTTAATCCACAAACAAATCCCACTTTGAATCTTTTTCATTCCGAAAAGCCCACTAACAACATCAGCCTCTCAACCCTATCTCTCTCTTCCTCTCTTTCAACCCTAGCCAGCACAACTCCTCGATCTTCTCCCTTCCTTTCCCCTCCGTGGGTTCCATACCCATGTGCAACGGCGGGAGGGGGAGGCCATGGTACTACCGACTCCTTTTTTTTTTTAATTTTTTTTCCCTTTCGTCTCTTCAGATCTACGACTTGTCGTCTGATCTGTGAGAGTTTCGTCTCTCGTTCTACGAGAGTTATTAGTTTCGTCTTTGGACGAATTTTGTCTACAGATCAGGTTTTCTTAATCAAGGTTGCTTCACAACGATATCTGTGCTTCAGCGTTCTATCCCTACACGATGTCTTTGGCGAGTCAACCCGTGGCGGCTTGATAGATCTGTAGTTCTTGGGAGTTCATTGGTGCGTTCATACTTGGGTGGAGTGCATCTGATCGTCTGGGTATTTGGTGTCTTTTGTTTTTAACTTTGCACTTTTTTTCGTTTGCGACTCCTAATTAGACGTTAGGCAGTTTAAAAGTGTCGCTATTGCGTCAGGCTATGTCTGGGTTAGGATGAAAGAGATCGATTGCCTTGTGATTTACTTGTTTTGTATTTGTTTGACGATTAGTTTGGCTTTGTCCAAATTCTTTGTAATGATCTCACTTTTTGTAAGTGCCGCCGGGCGTTTATCAATACAATCTTCTCACTTTTTGACCCAAAAAAAAAAAAACTTTTTCATTCCTAATCCAATTTAATACTCCACTATCACAAGATCAACCAAAATCCTTTCTTTTACATAGAAATGGAGATGCAGTGAGGACAAGTCTTTTGTCAAGGAAATGGAGATATGCACTACAAGAAAAAACACTTTTGCCGACTAAAATAATAGTCGCCAAATGGTTGTTTGTTTAGCTCAGCAACCCATGCTTATTTGTTTATTTATCAATGTTCTTTGGTTCTTTCGGTTATTTTTCTTTTGCTTCTAGGGCATAGCTGCATCTAGTGTACCAACAAGGCTTCCAACAACTTTGAACAACCTCAAACATAACATGTTGAAGGAAATTTGTTTTGGGGAGCGAGATGAAGTCTCTGTTCTTATTTGCTTAATCAGAAGCTCTCCGAACTTGGAAAAAATTACTATTGAAGTAAGTGGTGACAGATTTAATTATTTTCTGTGTTTATTATGTAAATGCCGAATATGCAAGCTAATACATTTTGTTAATCTTTTTTCTGCACTTCAGGCATTTCCTGGTTCGACTTCTGCTATTCCTATAGATCTAGATTTTTCGGAAGTGCATGGCAGCCATGGCTGTTCGGATGTCTCTCTGAATCAACTTCGCAAAGTGGATATGGAAAATGTCTCTGGCACAAAGCCTGAATCGGAGTTTATCAAGCTTCTGTTAGCCAAGTCACCTATGCTGGAGGCAATGGTTATTGAGCTGAACTCATCACAGAATGTTGTTGCTGATGAATTGCGGATATATTGTGAAAGAATTGACAAGACTTCGACGTGCATCACCCCAAGCAGAAATGAACATCGTTTCAAGAGATGATCAAGATTGAAGTCTAGTAGTTGTTTTCGTTTCTCAAGCGATGATCTTGGTGCCGGCTCATCTCCCACGTTTGTAAAAAAAAATATCCGAGGCGCTCATGCCTCAGTGTGTTATGCTACTGAAGCTATATAGATCAGAATCAAGTCCTTCGTGCTCCTTGAGCTTGCATCCCTCAGTTTTTCGTTTCTTTTCCCTTCTTCTTTTTTTTTTTTTTAAAATTTGGTTTGTGGATTCTCTTTTTTAGTATGTTTGGTTCTTCCTTGTTTTTTGGAACTCTGGAAATCTAGATGCATGCTTATGGAACTTTATATATTTCTCATGTAAATATTTCACCTTTCTTTTCAATGAATCTCTCTTTCCTCTGCCCAAATTTTAAGCAAAAAGTAATTTTTAGTCCCTTGTTCATCAGAAATGGCGACCGAGCAAGTGGCCTAGTAAAAAATGTAGTGGTTCATTAAACTCAATTTCAAGAAAAATTTCACTAGACAAAATATAAGACAAGAATAAAATTTGCACTCATTAACAGGAACAAAAAAAATTGATGTATCCGGTTGTGTTGATTTCGGAATGAAAATTTTACCATTTGGCAAAAGGGAAAAAAAAAACATTTAACTTCTCCCTCCCTCTTGTATGTCCCTTTAGGATGGGGACTTCCCGCATCTATTTACAAAGACAACAAATTATAGGCGAGCATAAATATTGAGCATCGCAGTTAGATATTATGTCAGAAAACTAAGAAATTAAACTACTATAAATCTAAAATACTAATAAAATGAAACTTCATATATTTGGAAATATATGTTGTATTTGATTCCAGGATCCAGTTTACAAATTTGAAGAATAACCACCTATAAGGCTGGAAATCAAGAGCTGAAGATCTATGAAACCCACCTTCAGAGCACGGAAGTTTTATGATAATTTAGATGTTGGCTTTGATGCTTATCTCCTCAAACTTATGGAAAAATATTAGGGAAATTCCTGGCCGGTCTTTTTTTTTTTTTTTTTGGGTTCTATGGAGACCCTCTTTTGTAAGTGCTATCTCATCTAGACCTTGTTTAAAGATGTTTTTACTAGTTTGCCCTTTTGAATAGTAATTTTTATTTTGCCATTTTACAGAATTATTGGAGGTATGAATTTTTGGGGTGTGAATTTTGGGTGAAGTCTTTTTTTTTTTTTTGATAGGCAATAAAGTTTTATTAAGAAACTTGACAAAGGTTACATCAAGTTGGGGGAGGGGGAAGGGGAATCCAACAAAAAATTGGATGAACACCTGTTGGGTCAAGCCCAAAACACCCGATAGGCCTTAATTTGCCCAGATTTAAACGATAAAGCTGAAAACATCACAAAGGCCAAACTGCCCAGATTTTCAAAACAAGCCCAAAACCAAACCAAAGCCCAATCGGGCCAAGCCAAACCCTAAGCCCAAACACCCAATCTGCTCAGGACCAGATCACCGCCACCACCCGCCGTCGCCGCCGCCACAGCCACCCACCCAGATGACAACTTAACAGCCTACGCCGCCGCAACACCCACGAGCAGCCGGAAACCCACAAGATGCCGCCAAGAAACCGTCGATTCGGCCCTCACAAATGGCTTGGAGACCGGTAGCCAAGCTTCCATACGCCGCCGCACGCTGCCGAGTCGAAATCCACCACCAACTAGCAAGAGCAGACCAGCACCGCCACCCGACATCGCCACCCGAGATCTGCTAACGCCCATCCACCATGAGATCTCCGCCTTGCCGTTAGGCATGAGACCGAACTGCACCCATGAGCACAGCCGGCGTGGAGACCACGCGGTCCGCCTCCACCAACCACCGCCGCACCTAGCCGTTAGGACAAACCGAAAACCCCCAGATGTGGTTTCCGGCGGGCAAACGGTGACCGGAGAAGACGAAGAAGGCACAAGGCGAGGCTGGAATGACAGAGAAAACGGAAAAGCGCAGAGAAAGGGTGGGGGAACGCCCGAGGGGAGGAGGGAGAAAGCGGCGCCTCCCCCCAGGCTGAAAACCCTAGCCGGCGTGAAAGTATAGAGAGAGAGAGTGAAAGTTTAGAGAGAGAAGGAGTTGGAAGTCTTGTTTTTCTATACTTAATTCTGGATGAAGTCTTGGTGTGAATTCTTAGCATGAATTTTGGGTGAAGTCTTGGTGTGAATTTTTGGAGTGAATTTTGGGTGAAATCTTGGTGTGAACTCTGGGTGTGCATTCTTGGCCTAAATTATGGGTGAATTCACCATCTCTGTGAGCTTGTAAGAATTCACACCCACAACAATTCACACCAACAAAACCAAAATCAAGTTACCTCATTTGCACTATTCACACCCGCAAGAATTTATACCCACAAGAATTCACACCCGCAAGAATTCAAGAATTCACACCAAAAAACAAAAAACAAAAACAAAAAATAATTCAAGAATTCACAAAAAAAAAAAAAACTTGTGCGAATTCTTTTTGGCCTTACGCCCAGCCTTCCAATGGACAAATTTGAATGCAAATCTATATAATATGGGTGGGTGGTATTCAAATCTCCTATATTTTTTTTTGTTGGTAAACATACGATTCATTAAAACAAGAAAAATAAATTAAGAGTTTACAATTCTAGGGTACGAGACCCCAATCAAATCCGCATAAAGGAAATTAGAAATACAACTAGGAATAACCGGGTAGATATATAAATCTCTCACCAAAATCGGAGCATCATTTGCCAACGCATCTGCACACTGATTAGCTTCGCGATAGATATGCGTGATAGAAACTTCCTCAAACCCTTGCATCAGCAACCTACAATCAAATAACAAATTGCCAAGCGGGTGATTCACCATGTTAGTGGCATGAATCAAGTTTAACACAGTCATGGAATCTACTTCAATTTCCAACTTCCAAATCTCCTATATTTTGGACCCTAGAATCGGTACACATTTTTTCTACGGCTGAGATTACATGGTAGGAAACCGAGCGATAAATTGGGAAATAAAGGTTACTACTATAATGCCACATTTTCGGCTGAGATTGGTTTCCTGTGATTTCGGATAAATTGGGAAATAAAACTTACTACTATAATGCTTGTTACCACATTTACCATTTTGAATACCACATTGCATTTTTTTTTGACAAAATGTGAGAAGAATTTTATTCATCTGATAGGCAGAGCCTAAACATCAGAGAGATGCAAACTCCATGGGAGTAAAATGGATGTCCACAGACCGGACATGCCATTGGAAATGGCTTTTTGAGCACATGCAACAATGTGCAACCCTATTACAATCACGTTTAATAAAACCAAAATCACATGAACTAAATGAGTTCTTCAAGACTAAGCAATCATGAATAACTACTGCAATGTCGGAGTGTAACGCCCCGATTTTTCGGAAGCAACATAAAATAATTTCTTAAGAAAATTTTGCTAAATAAGTATAATTTTCCAAGATAAAGTTTTAGCTATCACAATCTCAATATAAATTTACTGATTCAAAATACATTAACTTCAGAGCCGACTCTAGGCTAGATACGGATTCCAAGCATACTCGATCTTCATTCCTACTATTCCTTCTGTGTCGAATTGCTCCATCATTGAATCCTGCGCTCTCTGGCAAATTGATCGCCGAAGCAATCGATTTACCAGGATACAGACGTATCCGTGAGTGATAAATCACCCAGTAAAATAATCCAACCCAACTACCCCTCTTATTTACAACTAGCAATCAGCAGGATAAATATGATACGAAGAAGTAAAACAGTGATTTTTCCACATAAATTGATTTATTACTATCCATTATCCTGTCGTGTGGTCTAAGATCTCATCCACGAGATCTTTCCTCCCCAACCGCTAGCCATGCTCGGTCCCATGAGATCACTTCCCTTTGCTGTCGCAGATACACCTAAGTTATGTACCGAGTGTGCATCCCCAATAACTACAATAAGGGGTAAGCTTATCATGCCTGAATCATAACTAGAGTTCGCCTATCTTATACACCACTTCACAATCATCACTGCTAGTCTATCAATTCATCACTGGACTCTCGCCAGTTTCAATCTCATCACAAATCTCATCACATCTCAAAATTTCGCCTGCAGGCAATCTAAAACAAAAACTTTCCAATTTATCCATTATCTAGCATCGTCTAGGTGAATTCTATTCGTATACCACCCCGTGTCTCTAGGGTCCAATCTAACATAGAAATCAATTAACATCGAAATAATAATCACGACAAATAAACATCAAGCAGAAATAATTAAACAAATATCAAGCAGTGCAATCATGCGATCTGTTATGAGTGGGCCGTTGCCCTTAGTCTTATATGTCCACGATATCAAAATTTAAAGTAGGAATTTAAAAAAAATAAATTGAGAAATATTTTAGACTCTTATTAATTATTTCTAAGAAATTAGATTGATCCCAAGTTTGTTAAATACGTAAAATAGGTGACATCATTAGAATAATTATCATGACCTTATTGAGAGTCCTAAAGGTCCAACATATCGAGTTCAAGTATCAAGAAGTGGGTCCGGAGGGTCGTGGAATCATTTTTTTTAAATGATTTTTAAAGTTGTCAAAAGTAAAATAAATGGATAATAAATTATTTAATAAATAAAATATGTTGAGATTAACAACATATCATCTTTGGAATGTAAAGAGTCTAAAAAAAAAATTAATAATAACTCGGGCATTGATAACTTAATTTATAAGTCGTAAAGATTTTTCGTTTGTAAACTTTTACATGAAATCAAATAAATAATTAATAAATAGATAAAAAAAAATAAAAATATGACATTAGCAAGTTATGATCTTTGAAGTGTGAGAAGGCTAGAAAAAATAGATTGGGTGTCAAAAACATTATTTGGATGGTCTCAAGGATTTTTCGTTTGCAAAATCTTGAAAGATAACGAATAAAAATTTAATAAATAGATAAAAAAATAAAAAAATATGATATTAACAAGGTATAATCTTTGAGGTGTTAGAAGTCTAGGAAAAATAGTTCGGGGGTTGAAAACATTGTTCGGGATGTTGAAAAACGAATTCGGAGCAAAACTGTACCTGCGCTGAGCCTGTGGCCGCGAACTCGAACCTGGTCCTTGTGGCCCGAACCTTGCGGCCGCAAGGTTGCACGCTGTTTTCTATTTTTTTGTTGTTTCTCCTCGGTTTCGTTGCATGGAACGTCTTGGGACTATGGGTTAAGCATAAAAACACTAAATATACATAGAGAGAAGGTTGGAGTGGATTATAGTACCTCGAATCGGGTCGGATTGGTTTTAAACCGAATTTGGAATTTTGGGGAAGACGACTTCGGGATTGACCACAGGGAATCCTTGGGATTGAATTGGATGATGTTTGGAGATGCTAGGGGTTGTGGGAAGAGATTGGAACGGACGATTTGGGTTTCGGTGGATTCTAGAACACAAACCCACTTTTCTCTCTCTTTCTTTCTCTCTCTAAAACTCCATGGCTTGGAGCTTCAATTGGCCACGATTTTTCTCTCAATTCTGCTAGGTGGAGGGTGTAGGGATGAATTCGTGGCCGAAGTGGTGGGGTATTTATAGGTGAATTTTTGAAAAGGTGATAAGATTGTATTTGTAAATGTTTCTATCTCTTGGGCTTTGAGAAGGACGAGGTGAGGACGAAAATACGATAGGGAGGAAGTAGAGACGAAGTAGGAGTAGGAGAGGGAGAGACGGAAGGAGTGTGCATGCATGTAGGAAAAGAAAGATAATAATACATGCATGTAGGGAAGAAAAATAAAATACATGCATTTATGTATTTTAGAAAAAGAAAAAAAAAAGGTAATTGTATTAAGAAAATAATCTTAATAATATTATTATTAGGAAAAAAAATTGGCTCGAAAATCCGGGTCGTTACACGGAGGGAGGGTCTTGATCTGTTAGATTTCTTGGAGGGTTCTAATCTAAAACCAATTGGCAATAAGTGGAGTAGTCTCTAGAATTTATTAACCAAGCTTGGGTGGCTTAGATAAGCGATGTGGGACAAGTCTAACACTCCCCCTCACGTGCAGCCCGGTTGCACGTGGAGGTGACTGACTGATTCGGGCGACAGAGATGACAGAGACTTTCCCATGAGAGGTGAGGCCACCCAAGACCTAGCTCTGATACCATGTTAGATTTCTTGGAGGGTTCCAACCTAAAACCAATTGGCAATAGATGGAGTAGCCTCTATAATTTATTATCCAAGCTTGGATGGCTTAGATTAGCGATGTGGGACAAGTCTAACATGATCATCATCACATTTCCTCACAATCGTCTCTGCATCCGATTCAATAGATTTTTATGGGGAATGCATCTAGATTTTTATGGGACCCGGAATGGGCCCAAACTCATTTTTCCTTGCACGATTCCCTGCAAATCTTCCTTGCGATTAGAATTTCCAGACAAATATTCGTCGAAAGACGTACAAGAGTGTGAAGTCCAATAGGGAGAAAAGGGAAAAGAAATATATTGAGGAATGGGAGGGGCTGTAGTGCACCCGCCGCCCGACCGTCCATCTCAGTGCGGACAGCTTGGCTTTCATGTTAAGTCTAGCCTTTGAATCTTTTCGTCTAGCTTGTATGCTACTAAGTATGACACTATGTGCTCTCGCATGATGCGGAACCTTTATTCTTTTCGTTTTATGAATTTTCGTTTGACCGAGAAAAAAAAAAGTCACTAGTGGAATATCCTTATCTGATTCTCTTTCGCCAAAATTTTCCACCAGACCAGCTAGCTCTCAACTGAAAGCAGATTTTTGGCGAGCTTTTGTCGAATATATGAGCCGAAAACTCGAATTGTTGGATGATCTTTTGTGTTTTCGTGTTTTTTCTTTGTGGGTTAGTTTTGTTTTGGTTGCTTTGTACATGGCTGGGTGTTTGGCTCCCTCTTGTTTTGGAAACTCTTGACCTTTTGAAACTATGGCTCTTGTGTAGACCCGTTTCAAATTCTCAAATAAATACTTAATAAATAATAACCTATTTTCAAACATAAAAATAATAGACTTACGAAAATAATTTTTTAATTTTTTTTTGCAGGGTTGGATAAATCTCATCAAAATCTATCAAACAAGATTCATATTGCATATTTTTTTTTGATTTTACTAAGCCTATTATTTTTAAACTTGAAAATTACAAATAAATACTTATTTTTTAACAGGGAAAAGCGGAACACACAAACACATGCATGACGCATCTATTCTACCATCGATTGAATCTGGAAAACTAAAGGGATTAATGGTTAATTACCTGGTTGTGGAAAGTACTGGAAACCCCAGAGGGATGAAATTGAAGACTATTCAGCACAAGGGAGATTTCCCTATTTCCGCTAGGGTTCTATTTTTCAACATATATGAGATCAAAATAATTCCGATTTGAGATAGTAAGAAAAGTGAATTACTATCAATAACTTAGCTTTCATTGATATGTATAAAACATATAAGCCTAACATGCCTTTTCTTTTCTTTTTTTGAATATGCCTAACATGCCTTTATGTATGTGTATATATCTATATATATGCTAGGACTTGATGAATAAGAGCATCCTATCTATCTATCAATAACTTGATGGATAGATAGGATGGTCTACACAAGAGCCATAGTTTCAAAAGGTCAAGAGTTTCCAAAACAAGAGGGAGCCAAACACCCAGCCATGTACAAAGCAACCAAAACAAAACTAACCCACAAAGAAAAAACACGAAAACACAAAAGATCATCCAACAATTCGAGTTTTCGGCTCATATATTCGACAAAAGCTCGCCAAAAATCTGCTTTCAGTTGAGAGCTAGCTGGTCTGGTGGAAAATTTTGGCGAAAGAGAATCAGATAAGGATATTCCACTAGTGACTTTTTTTTTTCTCGGTCAAACGAAAATTCATAAAACGAAAAGAATAAAGGTTCCGCATCATGCGAGAGCACATAGTGTCATACTTAGTAGCATACAAGCTAGACGAAAAGATTCAAAGGCTAGACTTAACATGAAAGCCAAGCTGTCCGCACTGAGATGGACGGTCGGGCGGCGGGTGCACTACAGCCCCTCCCATTCCTCAATATATTTCTTTTCCCTTTTCTCCCTATTGGACTTCACACTCTTGTACGTCTTTCGACGAATATTTGTCTGGAAATTCTAATCGCAAGGAAGATTTGTAGGGAATCGTGCAAGGAAAAATGAGTTTGGGCCCATTCCGGGTCCCATAAAAATCTAGATGCATTCCCCATAAAAATCTATTGAATCGGATGCAGAGACGATTGTGAGGAAATGTGATGATGATCATGTTAGACTTGTCCCACATCGCTAATCTAAGCCATCCAAGCTTGGATAATAAATTATAGAGGCTACTCCATCTATTGCCAATTGGTTTTAGGTTGGAACCCTCCAAGAAATCTAACATGGTATCAGAGCTAGGTCTTGGGTGGCCTCACCTCTCATGGGAAAGTCTCTGTCATCTCTGTCGCCCGAATCAGTCAGTCACCTCCACGTGCAACCGGGCTGCACGTGAGGGGGAGTGTTAGACTTGTCCCACATCGCTTATCTAAGCCACCCAAGCTTGGTTAATAAATTCTAGAGACTACTCCACTTATTGCCAATTGGTTTTAGATTAGAACCATCCAAGAAATCTAACAGATCAAGACCCTCCCTCCGTGTAACGACCCGGATTTTCGAGCCAATTTTTTTTTCCTAATAATAATATTATTAAGATTATTTTCTTAATACAATTACCTTTTTTTTTTCTTTTTCTAAAATACATAAATGCATGTATTTTATTTTTCTTCCCTACATGCATGTATTATTATCTTTCTTTTCCTACATGCATGCACACTCCTTCCGTCTCTCCCTCTCCTACTCCTACTTCGTCTCTACTTCCTCCCTATCGTATTTTCGTCCTCACCTCGTCCTTCTCAAAGCCCAAGAGATAGAAACATTTACAAATACAATCTTATCACCTTTTCAAAAATTCACCTATAAATACCCCACCACTTCGGCCACGAATTCATCCCTACACCCTCCACCGAGCAGAATTGAGAGAAAAATCGTGGCCAATTGAAGCTCCAAGCCATGGAGTTTTAGAGAGAGAAAGAAAGAGAGAGAAAAGTGGGTTTGTGTTCTAGAATCCACCGAAACCCAAATCGTCCGTTCCAATCTCTTCCCACAACCCCTAGCATCTCCAAACATCATCCAATTCAATCCCAAGGATTCCCTGTGGTCAATCCCGAAGTCGTCTTCCCCAAAATTCCAAATTCGGTTTAAAACCAATCCGACCCGATTCGAGGTACTATAATCCACTCCAACCTTCTCTCTATGTATATTTAGTGTTTTTATGCTTAACCCATAGTCCCAAGACGTTCCATGCAACGAAACCGAGGAGAAACAACAAAAAAAATAGAAAACAGCGTGCAACCTTGCGGCCGCAAGGTTCGGGCCGCAAGGACCAGGTTCGAGTTCGCGGCCACAGGCTCAGCGCAGGTACAGTTTTGCTCCGAATTCGTTTTTCAACATCCCGAACAATGTTTTCAACCCCCGAACTATTTTTCCTAGACTTCTAACACCTCAAAGATTATACCTTGTTAATATCATATTTTTTTATTTTTTATCTATTTATTAAATTTTTATTCGTTATCTTTCAAGATTTTGCAAACGAAAAATCCTTGAGACCATCCAAATAATGTTTTTGACACCCGATCTATTTTTTCTAGCCTTCTCACACCTCAAAGATCATAACTTGCTAATGTCATATTTTTATTTTTTTAATCTATTTATTAATTATTTATTTGATTTCATGTAAAAGTTTACAAACGAAAAATCTTTACGACTTATAAATTAAGTTATCAATGCCCGAGTTATTATTAATTTTTTTTTTTTAGACTCTTTACATTCGAAAGATGATATGTTGTTAATCTCAACATATTTTATTTATTAAATAATTTATTATCCATTTATTTTACTTTTGACAACTTTAAAAATCATTTAAAAAAAAAAAATGATTCCACGACCCTCCGGACCCACTTCTTGATACTTGAACTCGATATGTTGGACCTTTAGGACTCTCAATAAGGTCATGATAATTATTCTAATGATGTCACCTATTTTACGTATTTAACTAACTTGGGATCAATCTAATTTCTTAGAAATAATTAATAAGAGTCTAAAATATTTCTCAATTTATTTTTTTTAAATTCCTACTTTTCTTTTTCCTTTCAAGAACAATTTTCCTGCTCCAATTTCTTGACAAGCAAACGGACCTTTAGAGATTATGGTCTATCTCATTTCCATACCCTCTTATTCTTCCCCCTTTTTTCCCCTCAAACTGAGACAATCCTCCCGGATGAGTCACTAGAATTTCCTTATGATTTTGCCTTGACTCTTCCCCTGTGAACCACAAGCTTCTAGTTGATTACTGTCTAAGGTTTACATGTGCTTGTGTTGCGTAAGTAATATGTCGTGACGCCATTTGAACTGAAATTTCTGGTAGGATATTGATCAGAATGTTATATATGTAAGGGGTTTATTAGGGTTATTGAAATAGTTTCTTTTGATGTTTTCTGTTAGTTCTTTCTGCTGCAATAGGATGTTACAGCAGGAGACGTGAATCGCTGTTCTTTCATTCTGTGCCAGGACATGTATGGAGGCAACGCTCCGGGTAGCTTAATTCTTTGATACGTTTACTTTTGCTGGTGCGGAGTACTAGTTCATGTATTACCAGGACAAAAATTGAAAAATCCTAGCTCGCCTAGGAATATAAATTTATTGTGTTTCTATCTCTTCTATCAATTAATCCACAGATTACTATATCAACCGAATCAAGAAACAGAAAGCAATAAATGATGAACAATACCAAACACAAGATATACGTGGAAAACCCCTTAAAAAGGGTAAAAACCACGGGAGGAAATCAAACACTATAAACCATTGTACGGTTACAAACAAACCTATACTTACAACCTAGAATCGCTCTCGGTTGACCAAGGTTGATTGCCGAATCACTCGTTCACCGCACCCAGTGTTTAACCGCCGCTGCCTTGAATCCACAAGTCCTCCGAGATACTTCCAGAATCCACCGGAAGAAACGATTCACTCAATAGAATCAAAGTTTGAAAAGAACTCTTGGAATTGTTCTGAAAGCTCGATGATCAACGGATCATGTGATTATTCCAAGAGACAAGCCACAATCTCCCTTAAGTATTTTTCTGATTTGGAGCAAGAGAGAGGCGGCACAAATATGTTCGATAATCTATAAATCCCAAATGAGCCGCATATATATAGATGGATGAAATCTGTCAAGTTGCTTGAGCACTGGTTAAAGCTTTTCTGGAGTTGCTCGAGCACTGTTTCTGACAATCGTTTCCATAATTCTGCACCCTTGATTTCTTGATCCCCTTTCCTTATTGAATTGATATATGCACGAAATTCTCTTGATTCCTTCCATTCCCATATTGCCATACACACGTGATTTCACCATCCCATATTGCCTTGACAATCTTTCCTTTTCCTGATATTGATTATATTCCACGCAAGTTTCCTAAACAGTCTCTATCACACTCAATTACATAATATTTTTGATTTCCTTCCACTTCCTAAACAGACACTCTAATAAATAAATAAATTACAACGTGATAAATGGAGATACAAATCAATGTGTTTTTGTCATGGGATTTGCCAAATAAAAACGTGACCTTACAATCTCCCCCTTTGGCACTTCCATGACAAAACATACATAACAATCTATCTCTTAACAAATTGATCACGATTTGTGAAGTTGCAGAAATAAACACTGAAAAGACAATCTGTTAATCAATATATTACTCCCCCTTTTTGTCATGGAATGACAAAGGTAGAACACACATAAACAAGCACCTAGATCAATAAGGATTGAAAGGAGATTAGAGGTTCAACAGATCATAACATTGATAAGCAAACTAAAGACAAACTAGTATGACCATATGCCATGATAATCATATACCAAATGAAAGTTTAGAAGGCAGAACCACAGTAGCATGTGCCAAGTACCAAAGTAGAGCAAAATACTAGATATGCTCCATCGAACCCGAAAGCAACCGCAAAAATAAACATCAACTGCCACACCGGGAAACTATCAACACAAAATAACTTGGGTTTCCATAGGAGACGGACACATTAATTCGAGATACGAGTGCTCAACCATGAGTCTCAATAAACGTCACTACACTTTCAAAAAAATGAGTAAATTTGTATGCATCCCAAGCAAGAATGAATCTGGAATTAAGTGCAACATGCGAAATGAGTCCATGACAATAGTGGGTGTGTGACACGTCAGAAAAATTAATACCACCATCTTCGGATACAAGATTTCTCGTGTTCCATGAGAATGGCAACCACCCTTTCTCCCACGAAGTCAAACCAGGCATGATGACACGAATGACATCCCAAGGCCTAACAAACTCCCCCTCAACGATTAAATACTCCCCCTCAACCAATGAGTATTTTGCCATATCAATTTGTATTGAATCTTCCAAACAAATACACGTGCTTTTATATTTTTACCCCACTGCCGTTTGACACGAATATTGGAAATAAGAGTACCTCATACCCAATCCCCGGTTACTAAGCGAGTGGTCCAACACGGATGCCTTCACAAAGTCTATCCATTTTGTGACACGAACGCTTAGAGAGAGAGTACCTCACCCCAATTGTCCGGTACTCAATGAACGCCCGGATAAGCAATAAGATCTCACAAATAGACTATTGACTTTCTTAATTATCTGTTTTTGTTCCTTCTTTTTTTTTTTTTTAAACAAAACCAAGAGAACACCGTATCCAATCAAAATGCCAAAAGGTCAATCGCCGAAGAAACAAAATGAGACATTCCAATGGACACGAGAACCAACTATCCAATCTGAATAATCTCTCTAATCCTGACGTGTAAATGTGGCGATCATAGAGTCATAAGGCATGATGCAACTAACATCTGAATATAGCTCATGAGTGGAGTTCAACAAGAAAGGTGCATGCAAAAAAAAAAACAATGTGCATTTATGTGAAGCCCATGGTTGACTACTCATACCTGAGAAAATATGCTTACAGCCCCAAAACCTTTTTTTTAAAGAATTTTTGTATATAAGAATGTTTTTGGATTTTCTTTAAAACTCAACAAAAACTAGGAGTAAAGACACACAAAAACAATAATAATAGATTACTCAACTGAGAAATAAAACATAGCACTACTAATTAAGTAAAACAGGAAAAAGGAAAAAACACTCAATCAATGAGGCATACCCCGACCGAATGTGTCGCTAGACATATGACGCGAATAACCACCATTGAGATTCCACATGTAAATCTTTCTAGCCTTAGAAACCATATTAGTTGCAAGACAATGCAAATCACATCTCCTGACCCATATGGGTCTGGTCTTCACTTGCGAGCTCTCGCTCTGAACGATAGATATATGTCTAGGATTCATGTTTATAGTGTGGTCATCATTATATCCAACAGGTCTAGGCATTTGTACATTGTTCCACCTAGGGGCAAAGTGATCACAAGACCCTCTATTGTTAATGGCATAAGAATGTTTAGCGGTGGGATAGCCATGCAATTTAAAGCAGTTTGGTCTAATATGACCCTTAACTTGACAATAGTGACATGTTGGAATAAATTTAGGAGGAGTTGCTTTCTTACTATCAAGGGGCTTCTTAACAATGTTCTTAGCAATATTTATAGGACAAAATTTAGGCATTACCTCTTTAGCTTTTGCTTCATTCAATTTACTTCCAATTTGTTTTGATGATGAAGCTCCATGAAAGCCAAGTCCCGACCTATCACTCGTAGCCCTTTGAACATCAAGAATATTGTTCAATTTCTTTGAACCTGTTTTTAATCGCTCAAAGACATTGTTAGCACTAGTCAGTTCGATATTCAATTCTTTAACTTTTCCTTCACATATTGTGTCTGACTCAATCAAGAGTCCATTTTTCTCTTGGAGGCTTCCAACTTCTTTTCTCAACTTGTCTCTTTCACTAGTAACATCGCTCAAAAGTCTTTGAAATTCTTCTACTTGCTTTTTAGCTATCTCTAACTCCACGTTAGATTCTTTATATTTTTTAGCCAACTCCAAATTAGTCTCAACGATTTTTACACTCTCTTTATATAGCATTTCATATTTTTCTCTCAACTCCTGAACATCCTCAAACTCATCTCCTTCCTCATCATCACTGTCATCCGAGGATTCATGCTCACTAAAGTTAGATTGTAATGAAACCCCAAACGCAACGAAGTTTGTGTTATCTATTTGTTCTTCCTTAGGGTTGTCTAATTCAATATCATCATCCTTGATTATGTTGGCCTTAAAGTTTGTTTTCTTTTTTATCATGTTAACACACTCATGGAAAAAATGTCCATACCCGTGACACTCAAAGCATTTAGGCCCTGCTGGTAAACCATTACCTCCCCTTTTCTCCTTTCCACTGGAAAAATATATTTTGCCAATACCATTATTCTTTTTACTTCTAGATCTGTTTTTTATGTCTATATTTTCATTGTCCAATATACACGTACAACTAGAAGGGTGGTTCATGTTCTTGTTCATCGTCAATAAAGGATCCGCTCTAGGAAGACTTCCTACAGGTTATGAGCGACCCGCTCTGATACCAATTGAAAAATCCTAGCTCGCCTAGGAATATAAATTTATTGTGTTTCTATCTCTTCTATCAATTAATCCACAGATTACTATATCAACCGAATCAAGAAACAGAAAGCAATAAATGATGAACAATACCGAACACAAGATATACGTGGAAAACCCCTTAAAAAGGGTAAAAACCACGGGAGGAAATCAAACACTATAAACCATTGTACGGTTACAAACAAACCTATACTTACAACCTAGAATCGCTCTCGGTTGACCAAGGTTAATTGCCGAATCACTCGTTCACCGCACCCAGTGTTTAACCGCCGCTGCCTTGAATCCTCAAGTCCTCCGAGATACTTCCAGAATCCACCGGAAGAAACGATTCACTCAATAGAATCAAAGTTTGAAAAGAACTCTTGGAATTGTTCTGAAAGCTCGATGATCAACGGATCATGTGATTATTCCAAGAGACAAGCCACAATCTCCCTTAAGTATTTTTCTGATTTGGAGCAAGAGAGAGGCGGCACAAATATGTTCGATAATCTATAAATCCCAAATGAGCCGCATATATATAGATGGATGAAATCTGTCAAGTTGCTTGAGCACTGGTTAAAGCTTTTCTGGAGTTGCTCGAGCACTGTTTCTGACAATCGTTTCCATAATTCTGCACCCTTGATTTCTTGATCCCCTTTCCTTATTGAATTGATATATGCACGAAATTCTCTTGATTCCTTCCATTCCCATATTGCCATACACACGTGATTTCACCATCCCATATTGCCTTGACAATCTTTCCTTTTCCTGATATTGATTATATTCCACGCAAGTTTCCTAAACAGTCTCTATCACACTCAATTACATAATATTTTTGATTTCCTTCCACTTCCTAAACAGACACTCTAATAAATAAATAAATTACAACGTGATAAATGGAGATACAAATCAATGTGTTTTTGTCATGGGATTTGCCAAATAAAAACGTGACCTTACAATGCCTTGTATTCTTTAGTCCCACATTGGTTAATTATGTTGTTCCCGTTTTTGTAGCCTATTATAAATAAGGCTTTTGGGGAACTTCTAAAGTATCTTTTTGGGCTTTCATATTGTGGCCTTTCTAGAGTTACGGATTACAGCCGGCTCTTTGTATCTCTTCTTCACGTTGGTTAGTGAATCCTCTCTCTCCTCGCCCGTGGACGTACCCATCTTGGGGAACCACGTATATCTTGTGTCTTTGTGATTTCTTGTTTAGTATTCAATTTCTCGTTCTTAGCTTGCATTCATAGCGTTCGTTACAACAAACTGGTAATGAATATATGCGACTCAAATTCGGACATAATTAGTCATGTTCCCGGCAATATACTAGAAGATATCTTAATGTGCTTGCCTCTACAAGATGCAGTGAGGACAAGTCTTTTGTCAAGGAAATGGAGATATGTGTGGTCAAAACTTCCTCAACTGGTATTTGATGACGAGATGTTCTACAGAGATATGAACAGAACAACGCATGCTGAACTGTTGATGATTATTTATCAAGTTCTGTTATTTCACCGTGGACCAATAATCAAGTTCACTCTTACCTTATCCGGATTTGAAAGCTGTTCTGAGATCGACCAGTTGATACGTTTTGTTTCAAGCAATGATATCCAGGACTTCGCCCTTCACATTTGGCGGGGGAAGCTTTATAAGTTGCCATCATCGCTATATTCATGTTTGCAACTTAGGCATTTGAATCTCAGTTCTTGTATGATTAAACCTCCTCCTGGATTTGAAGGATTTACCAGGCTCATTTCCCTTGATCTTGATGACGTTGTCATTGCTGATGACGTACTTTCAAGTCTGATCTCCAATTGCCCACTACTTGAAGACCTGACACTTCAGAGCTCCACCGGTTCACATTCCCTCGAAGTCGTTGGTCCAAATCTTAAATGTGTGCACTGTGACGGCCATTTCAGATCTATTTGTTTCACAAATACTTCTCGTCTTGCAGACGTCTGTATATACTTGAAAGGAGTGAGAGCGGAGCTACTCTGTAGCGAAGAAGATATATCTAGCTCTGTCATGCTTCTTGAGAGTGTACCTGTAATTGAATCTCTGGGATTGGACTTTTGCTATGTTAAGGTAAGAATATTAGCTTAATTAGCAAGCCATGCTTCATTATTTATCAATGTTCTTTGATTTTTTTGGTTTTTTTGGTTTTTTTTTTTTTGGCTTCTAGGGCTTAGCTGTATCTGGTTTACCAACAAGGCTTCCAACAACTTTGAACAACCTTAAAGATATCATGTCGTATGATGTTTGTTTTGGGAAACGAGATGAGCTCTCCATTCTTATGTGCTTAATCAGAAGCTCTCCGAACTTGGAAGAAATTACAATTGAAGTAAGTGGTAACAGATTTAATTCTTTTCTGTGTTCATTATGTAAATGCCGAATACGGAGGCTAAGACTACAGTTTGTTATTCTTTTTCTTTTTCTGAATTCAGGCATTTCCCGGTGGGACTTCTGATATTCCTATTGATCTAGATTTTACGAAAGTGCATGGCTGTTTGGATGTCTCTTTGAATAAACTTCGCGAAGTGGATATAAAAAATGTCTCTGGCGCTAAGGCTGAATTGGAGTTTATCAAGCTTTTGCTAGCCAAGTCACCGATACTAGAGACAATGCTTATCGGGCTGAACTCATCACTTAGTCTTGTTGCTGAATTGCAGATTGTGAAGGTATTGACAAGACTTCGACGTGCATCACCCCAAGCAGAAATGAACATCGCATCAAGAGATGATCAAGATTGAAACATATGTGTGCATATTTTTTAATTAACGCCTTGTGTGATGAATTGCAAGGGAACAGGGACATTTTTTGAGGCACAACTTGCTGGGTTTGTTTTCGTTTCTCAAGCGAGGATCTTGGTGCCGCCTCATCTCCCACATTCGTAAAAAAGATATCTGCGGCGCTCATGCCTTGGTGTGTTTCGCTACTGAAGCTATATAGATCAGACTGAAGTCCATGCTCCTTGAGCTTGCATCGCGGAGTTTTTGGTTTTTTTTTTTTTTTTTTTTTTAAATTTGGTTTGTGGCCGGATTCTCGTTTTTAGTATGTTTGGTTCTTCCTTCGTTTTTTAAAACTCTGGAAATCTAGATGCATGCTTATGGAACTATATTTCTCATGTAAATATATATTTCACGTTTCTTTTTCAATGAATCTCTCTTTCCTCTGCCTAAATTTTAAGCGAAAGGAAATTTAGTCCCTTGTTTAACTTCTCGGATATTTAGTTTGTAATTATGTGAAGGGTAAATTACAGTTAACCCCCTCTAACTATGCCTCGGTGACACTTAACCCCCTCTAACTATTATTTTTGGCACTTAACCCCCTCTAATTAACTGAAATTCAAACGGTCATAACTTCAAACGGTCATAACTTCTTCGTCCGAAATCGAAAACATGCAAATTATATATCGATTTCGAGATCTTGAAGTCAGCTTTCTAATGACACCAAAATCACATCACGATTCAAAGCACAGAGAAAGTTATGATCAAAAGAGTAAGGGCTGGTAGACAAAAAGACCGTTTTGATGAGGAACGCATTGCTAGTAAGTAATTTCAACTTTTTGGGTGATTCATGGTACTTTGGATAGCTTCTGATACGTATTATATGGACTAACATACTTACTCCGTTGATGAATACAATATTAAAAAAAAAAATTACCTTCAACTTTCTGGGTGATTAAAAAAAAGAACTTTTTGAGTTACTGGGTTAGTCGTCATTAGAAATAGCGATCGAGCAAGTGGCTGACTAAAAAATAAGTGGTGCATTTATTAAACACGATTTCAAGAAAAAAATTCACTACACAAAACATATATAAAGACAGGAATAAAATTTTAACGGGGCAAAAAGAAATTGATGTATCTGGTTGTGTTGATTTCGGAATAAAAATTTTACCATTTGGCAAAAGGAAAAAAAAAAAAAAAACTTCTCTCTCCCTCTTGTTTAAATTAGTACTACATTTTCATATGGCCTTTTTTTTTTTATCAGCATTTTCATATGGCCTTTATTATTTAAACAGATATGACCCATCTTTGAGATGTAGGATGGGGACATCGGCATCTATTTAGCATTTATTTACTCATTGTTGACTTAATTGCATTTTTGGTGAACTATTTCCTTTCGGGATCGCTAGTAATATATACAAACACTAGGGATATGGCCACGTGCTACGCACGAAAAAGTCTCGTGCCCGTTGATATTAATTTTTGGTTTTTTTTTTTTTTGTCGGGTGTTCAGAGTGAGGACTTATTATATCAGGTTTGCATGCCATAATTTACATTAATAGTGCATATGTGTGGAAATAAAAAAAATACTTCTACTAGAAAATCTAGAAGAAAATTCATTGTGCTTAATTATTGACTTTGTTATTTTCCTCTATGTTTCCTCTCAAGTCTGAAACCAAACAAGAGAAAATAGTTTTCATTGCCTTTTTTTTTTCCCAATAGGTTCCT
This sequence comes from Rhododendron griersonianum, assembly GCA_018127125.1. NCBI lineage: Eukaryota > Viridiplantae > Streptophyta > Magnoliopsida > Ericales > Ericaceae > Rhododendron > Rhododendron griersonianum. The sequence continues at coordinate 10,484,616 of CM030799.1, read as the reverse complement.
GTCACTATTTTCGAATGTTCGAATTGTTTCTCTCTTCTTTCTCTTTCCTTGTCAATGCCTTTACGCGACGAAATTCAAACTTTGTCGCAAAATGGTACCTTTTGGTGACAAAATGAGATTTTGACAACAACAAAAAAAAAAAAAACAATTTGGCAAGGAAATCCAAAATTTGTGGCCAAACAGTACCATTTTGCAATTTGAAATCCAAAATTCATAGCCAAATTGGTGACATTTGATGAGGAATTTTGGATTTCCTCACCAAATTGACAATGAATTTTAAATTTTTGCACCAAAAAGTACCTTCTAGCGACGAATTTTTGATTTCCTCGCCAAATTGGCGACAAAATTTTCAACGGCGAAATGCAACCCTAATTACCTTTTGAATTTCAAAAAATTCGATATATTTTAAATAAATAATACATATAAATAAAAAAATCGATGTATTTTAAATAAATAATACTCCCTCCGTCCCTTTTTAAATGTCCTGCTTCGTAACTCCAACTTATTAAAAAGACATCATCATTATACCTTTCACATCAACTTTTTCCTCCACTTTCCCTACTTACCCATTATCATTACACTTTTACTCACTAACTTTTCAAAATGGAATATACTTTTAGGGACAAAATAGACAATTCACTAATTTTTACCCACTAACTTTACAAAATGGACACTTATTAAGGGACAGCCCAAAATGAAATACTGGACTGTAATAAAGGGACGGAGGGAGTACATATTGATATAAATTATACATAGATTACTTTTAAAATTATTTAAAAATATTAATATATATTAAATTTCCCATGTTATTAATAAAGTGATAAGTGGTGTAGTGGTGGGAGTGGTAATTTGGAAAGCTGTGGTCTCAGGTTTGAGTTCTGGCAACAACAAAGTGGAACTAAATTTTTCCTAATTTGATCGTTTTTGGCCCAAAAAAAAAACAAAAATCCTCGCCAGACAAAAAAATTTATAGCTGATTGGAGGCACCCCTTCCATGTGAAACATCAGGCAACGAAATTGAGTAACGAAATTTTTCGTCGTCAAAAGCTTTAGCGACGAATTTTATTCATCGCCTTTGACCGATTTTGTTGGAGTGGGGCTACAGTTCCCGACGGGAAATGATCCCGATCGGATCCCGATGCCGCTCCGGGCTCACTTCGACCACCGGACAGCCGATCCGAGCCGTTCAAAAAAATTTTAAAAAAAAATACCGAATGTGCTTACCCGAGAATCAACGGCATCCGATATGTGTAGATGCTCGGATCGAGCACTCCATGTTTTTGTATATATATGCTAGGCCCATTTGGTTTTTTTTTTATAGAATTTTTGGACGGCTTGGATCGGCCGTCCGGTGGCCGGAGTGAGTCTGACGTGGCGTCGGGATTCAGATCGGGATCCCTTGGTCGGGAACCGTAGACTTTTCGATTTTGTTGTAGCACTACACTGTCGAAGGAAAGGAAAAGCAAAGCCAACCTTTTTTTGGTCCATTACCACCGATGGTGGTAGCCTAAATGGCAAGGTACCTTACACCCTAAGAGAAGGCTCGGTCCGAGTATTGTCAATGATGAGAGTTGTGCTTATTCTATCTTGTACCTAGATGGTGCTGTGGTGACGGTTTCTCTTCATGCACGGATAGTAGTTATGGTTCGAATCAGACATTCCACAGTGGGTTAGAAGCCCCTATGGTTACGCCAAAGGAGAGTTGCTATGTTGATCGCCCCTCTGATCCTTTTGAAGATAAAATAAATAAATAAATAACTTTTTTTTCCAATTAATAAGAAAGCAAAGCCAACTTTACTAAAGTGGATGTTCGATGTGAAGTAAAGTGGAAAATTATTGGAAGCCTTTGATTCTTTTCCACAGAGAAACTTAGCTGGGAAGGATAAAGACGGACCGGAGGAAGGTGCTGCGCAGCTCCGTGCTGCGTCGCGTGCTGTGCATGATAAATTGTCATTGCTCCGGTCTCGCTCCAATGATCGAAAACGTTCACTTTGTAGAGTTCATCAAATAGAACAAATGTACCAAAAATCAGTTTCATCGGATATCATTAAGTGTCTCATCCGATCATTATTATCTTGAAACGAATGGATCCGAAACACTAGATAAAATCCACTCTTTTTTTGGTAATAATTTCAAGCTAATAATATTCGGATGAGGCACTTAATGATATCTGATCGAGCTGATTTTTGATACACTTATTCTACTCGACAAGCTATACGAAGTGAACGTTTCCGATCGTCGGAGCAAGACCGGAAAGGAAAAGCAAAGCTTTAGCAAAATTTGAGTAACTAAATTTTTCATCGTCAAAAGCTTTAGCGACGAATTTTATTTATCGTCTTTGACCGATTTTGTTGTAGCGCTACACTATCAAAGGAAAGGAAAAGCAAAGCCAACCTTTTTTTGGTCCAATACCACCGATGGTGGTAGCCTAAATGGCAGGGTACCTTACACCCCAAGAGAAGGCTCGGGTCCGAGTCTTGTCAATGATGAGAGTGGTGTTTATTCTATCTTGTACCTAGGTAGTGCTGTGGTGACGGTTTGTTTTCATGCACGAATAGTAGTTATGGCTCTAACCAGACATTCCGCAGTGGGTTACGAGCTCATATGGTTACGCCAAAGGGGAGTTGCTATGCTGGTCGTCCCCTCCTTTTAAGATTAAATAAATAACTTCTCTTTTTTTTTTGTCCAATTAATAAGAAAGCAAAGCCAACTTTACTAAAGTGGATGTTCCATTGGAAAATTATTGGAAGCCTATGATTCTTTTCCACACAGAGAAACTTAGCTGGGAAGGATAAAGACGGATCGGAGGAAGGTGCTGCGCAGTCCTGTGCTGCGCCGCGTGTTGTGCACGGTAAATTACCGTTGCTCTGGATTCGCTTCAACGATCGGAAATGTTCACTTTGTAGAGCTCATCAAGTAGAACAAATGTACCAAAAATCAACTTGATCGGATATCATTAAGTGCCTCATCTTAACATTATTATCTTAAAACGAATGGATCTGAAATACTAGATAAAATCCTCTCTTTTTTTGGTATACTTAATAATTTCAAGCTAATAATGTTTGGATGAGGCACTTAATGATATCTGATTGAGTTGATTTTTGATACACTTGTTCTACTCGACAAGTCCTATGAAGTGAACGTTTTCAATCGTCGGAGCAAGACCGGAGTGACGGCGAGTTACTGTGCACAGCACGGGGCTGCACAACACCGCCCTCCAGTCTACCATTCCCCAATTTAAAATAAATAAATAACTTTTTTTGGTCCAATTAATAAGAAAGCAAAGCCAACTTTACTAAAGTGGATGTTCGATGTGAAGTTAAGTGGAAAATTATTGGAAGCCTGTGATTCTTTTCCACAGAGAAACTTAGCTGGGAAGGATAAAGACATACCATTCCCCAATTTATAGGGAAAATGTTAGGAACACATCAATTTGTCACACCTCTCTCATATTCATGTGTGAAAAATCCACAATAAATACTAGAGACCCGCATGTATGTGAGAGGGGTGGAAAGGGGAACCAGTTCTATTCTTTAAAACAAAAAGCCCACTTTTCTTTTAGCTTAGCTCCGAAGACACAGGGGCAGCTCCCCCTAGAATCAAAGGGGCAGGATGAAGGCAAAAGCAAAAGAACTGAGTGGTTGAGGTGTGACAAATTAATGTGCCCCTAGCATCTTCCTTCTTGTATTGGTTGAGTTGTTGGGCTTGGAGGTCTCGTGGACTTTCACAATTGATATAGTATCCCAGGTTTGTACTCTGTACATCAGATGTAAAAATGATCTCTTCTATCGATTGACAAAAAAAAAGAACAAAAAGAATAAGTTTAAGCGGTTGATCCAATCTTCCAAATTTTCATTCAGAATTTAGGTTCCCAAGTTTTCATTCAGAATTCAGGGGGAAGATTGGATCAACCACTTAAACATATTCAATTGATCTGATTTTTTGCAAGACCATTAAAAAAATTATTTTAAAATTAACGAATGGTTTGGATTGTTCGTGTGAGATCCAAAAGTGGGTCCCGCATGCCCTTATGTACATTTTCGGTTCTTACTATTTCAATACCGCTTGGTTTTATTGAATTTTTTTTTATATAGATAGATAGAGACAAATTAGTAAAATGGGGTATTTTATCCCCCGTTTATTATTATCTGAGAAAGTGGAGGGTATTATGGTCTCTAACCACACCACCTGAAATTGAGGTTGAAAATGGGAATGGGAAAAGGAGCTCCATACCTCTTTTTGAGTTCTCCTCCAGAAAAACTTTTTATCGGAGCCTAGGAACTCTATCTCGCGCGTTCAAAAGTGTTTTGGACGGTTCAGGTTATTAATAAACTATTACTAGTAATAGTTTAAAAATATATCTCAACGATTGATTGCTGAAACGGACGGCTGAGATTGCGCGGAGCTGTAATTAAGTTTCTCTCTCTAGAAACATGAAGTTAGAGAACTCATTTGAGGAGAGTGTTGGGAGTTTGTGCGATGCATCAACCCGCCGCCACACAATTTACATTCCCTTGAAGTTATTGGTCCAATTGTATATTAAGGTCCAACTATTTTTCTGTTTATTCGATGTGGGATTCAATTTCACACATATTCCTAATAGAGAGCCAACTTGGATTTTTCCCGCTCCACTGAGTGTTCTCAGTGCAAGCCCATTCATGGTGCGCCGAGAGTTCAGTCATCGGTTCTGATACCACTTGTTGAGAGTTTGTGTGATGCATACACCTGCCACTGCGTGCTCAAGGCCCAATTTGTATGAGAGTAACGGGAGAGAGTCCATCAAATCACTTAGGCTCAATATACATTGAATGACTCATATCCACTTAAAAGACTAAGCCTTGTAAGTGGACAGAGAGTCAGCCAAGCACCCAAAATATGTGGAAATGAGGAGTCAGCTTGGATTTTTTCCGCTCTATTGAGTGTTCTCAGTGCAAGCCCATTCATGGTGGGCCGAGAGTTTGGCCATATCGATCGTCAGCCATCGGCCCAATTTGTTTGAGAGTAAAGGTAGAGAGTCCACCAAATCACTTAAGCCCAATATACATTAAATGACTCATATCCACTTAAAATGCTAAGACTAAGCATTGTAAGTGATGAGTCATTCAATTGTATATTAAGGTCCAACTCTTTTGCTGTTTATCCGATGTGGAACTAAATCTTCACACATGTTTCTAACAGAGAGTCATCCAAGCACAAAATATGTGGAAATGAGGAGTAGAAAAGGCAAAAAGCAAGCAGCCAGACACCCTCTATTTATGTGAGTGGGAGTGAGAGTGATTTCAGAGGGAGGGAAAAAGGGGCGTCTCTTCTACTTTCATCTTCCAGATTTCACAGCTCAAGTCAAGTCTCGAAACCACACCTCGTTAACGTACAACTGCTAGTTTTTTCTTCTTGCTGCTCAGTATATACGTGTTCTCCACCAGTTTCCACATGTACGTAATTCAGATCTCGATCGAGTAATCTAATTGTGTAGTGCTGCACTGCATGCTCCCAATCTCCACATGATCGTTTTGTAGTCAAAGATTAATAATGTTCTTTTTATTTGTACACTTTGTTTCAGTACTTTGTATTATTTGTCCTTCGTTTTTTTCGTTTCTGTGTTGGTGAGAAACCACGATACTACTCTCTTTTCTCTCCCTTTCTCACAATCAATCTAAGTGGCTTGTAAGTAAGATAACAACATGTTGGGAATGCCTTGTATTCTTTAGTCCCACATTGGTTAATTATGTTGTTCCCGTTTTTGTAGCCTATTATAAATAAGGCTTTTGGGGAACTTCTAAAGTATCTTTTGGGCTCTCATATTGTGGCCTTTCTAGAGTTACGGATTACAGCCGGCTCTTTGTATCTCTTCTTCACGTTGGTTAGTGAATCCTCTCTCTCCTCGCCCGTGGACGTACCCATCTTGGGGAACCACGTATATCTTGTGTCTTTGTGATTTCTTGTTTAGTATTCAATTTCTCGTTCTTAGTTTGCATTCATAGCGTTCGTTACAACAAACTGGTATCAGAGCCTTAGGTTGCAAAAACTAGGGTTTCGTTTCCGATTGTGGCTATGGCGGCTAAATTCGAGATTGCGAAGTTTGATGGGCAGAGCAGCAGTTTCAGTCTTTGGAGAGTAAAGATGAAGGCTCTATTAACCCAACAAGGATTACACAAGGCTTTGTCAGGCAAGACTAGTTCTGGAATCAAAGAGGAAGATTGGGATGATACGGATGCCAAAGCTCTGAGTTCTATTCAGTTGAGTTTGGCAGATGATGTTCTTCGCGAGGTGGAAGAAGAAACTTCAGCAGCAGGAATTTGGCTGAAGTTGGAAGGCATATATATGACGAAGTCGCTCACCAACAGGTTATATCTCAAACAACGTCTTTATACGTTTCGTATGCGAGAAGGTATACCTGTTAAGGATCATTTAGACGAGTTCAATCGTATTATTATGGATCTGAAAAATATTGATAGTAAAATTGAGGATGAGGACCAAGCCCTAATTTTGCTATGTTCTTTACCACTTTCGTATGAGCACTTTGTTACAACCCTATTGTATGGCAAAGACACGATATCCATGGAGGATGTTAAGGCCAGCCTATATTCGAAAGAATTGAGGAAAAAAGTGTCAGGTGAGGGTGATGCACATGCGGAGGGTTTGTTTGTTAGGGGAAGAACAACAGATAGGAGGAGTCGAGTAATAGGGGAAGATCCAGGTCATCAAGTAAGAAGAAGGAAAGTGCAATTATTGCAAGAAATCCGGGAACTGGAAAAAAGACTGTTTAAAACTCAAGGAGAAAGAAAAAGAAGACCCGAAAGGGGGTAAAGTAATTGCTGGAATTGCTGAAAGTTCAGATGAGTCAGATAATGTGTTATCAGTTACAGAAGGCGATTCTCGCTCTAATACCGAGTGGATTATGGATTATGGATGTTCATACCACATGTGTCCGCATAGAGAGTGGTTTTCTACTTATGAGGCGGTCAATGGTGGTACAGTTTTGATGGGTAACAACATGGCCTGTAAGACTGTTGGTTCAGGAACGATTCAGCTTAGGATGCATGACGGTATTGTTAGGACTTTATCTGAGGTTCGACATGTTCCAGATTTGAAGAAAAATCTTATATCCCTGGGTGCTCTTGATTCTCATGGTTGCAAATTCCTCGGTGAAGGTGGAGTTTTGAAAGTCTTGAGGGGTGCATTGGTACCGATGAAGGGTCAGAAGCGTGGTAACCTCTATACACTCCAGGGCGGTACAGTTCTAGGTGCTGCAGCAACGGTTGCTTCATCCAAGGTTTCAGATTCAGACTTGACTCGTTTGTGGCATATGCGCCTTGGGCATATGAGCGAGAGGAGGATGACAGTTTTGAGCAAACAGGGTTTGCTATGTGGCCAGAAAATTGAGAAGCTGGATTTCTGTGAGCATTGTGTCTACGGCAAGCAGTGCAGGGTGAAATTCAGTACAGCTGTTCATCGCACCAAAGGCACAGTGGATTATTTTCACTCAGATCTTTGGGGTCCCGCAGAGGTAACTTCTAAAGGTGGTTTTCGCTATTTTATGAGTATTGTCGATGATTTCTCTCGTAAGGTTTGGGTGTATATGTTGAAACATAAAAGTGACGCCTTTAATACATTCAAACAGTTTAAAACTTTGATTGAGAATCAGACTGGTAAGAAAATAAACGTTTGAGAACTGACAATGGTATGGAGTTTTGTCTTGGCGAGTTTGATAGGTTCTGCAGTGATGAGGGCATTGTGAGGCATCACACAGTGAGAAAAACCCTCGCAGAATGGTGTGGCTGAACGAATGAACAGGACTCTTTTGGAGAAGGCACGTTGTATGTTGTCCAATTACGGATTGGGCAAAGAATTTTGGGCTGAAGCCGTTTCCACGACATGCTATTTGGTGAACAGGTCTCCGTCGACTGCTATTGAGTGTAAGACTCCGTTTGAGGTATGGTCAGGTCATCCAGCTGATTATTCTGTGTTGCGTGTTTTTGGGTGTCCAGCTTACGCTCATGTGAATGAGGGTAAATTGGAGCCACGGGCCAAGAAGTGTATTTTCTTGGGTTATGCAACAGGTGTCAAAGGGTACAGGTTATGGTGCTCTGATGATTCGAAGCTTTTGATTAGCAAGGATGTGACTTTTGATGAAAATTATTTGATTAAGGGGTCTAAGCAGGTTGATGATACAGTTCAGGAACAGAGTGTTCCAAAGCAGGTGGAGTTTTTGAGTGAATCTTCCGACTCAGGGAAGAAGAAGCGAAAGCCAATTGAAGAGGAGTTCAAGAGTTCAGACATAAAGGTTGATGCGTTAGTTGAGCAACCATGCACTATTGCTAAAGATAGGCCAAGGAGGAAGATTCGGCCTCCTGAAAGGTATTCGGCTTATTCTGAGATGGTGGCCTATGCTTTATCAGTTGTTGAGACAGTTGAGTATGAGGAGCCTTCCAGCTATACGGAAGCTGTTTCGAGCACTGAGTCTGCACAGTGGTTTGTTGCTATGAATGAGGAGATTGAGTCTCTTCAAAAGAATCAGACATGGGAGTTAGTAGAACCGCTGAAAGGGAAGAGGATTGTTGGGTGCAAGTGGGTCTTCAAGCGCAAACCAGGTATTCCAGGGGTAGAAGACGCTCGGTTCAAAGCTCGGCTAGTGGCGAAAGGATACAACCAAAAAGAGGGTGTTGACTACAATGAGGTATTTTCACCTGTTGTAAAACATAGTTCCATTCGCACTTTACTTGCTATTGTTGCTGTTATGATCTTGAGTTAGAGCAACTTGATGTCAAAACTGCGTTTTTGCATGGCGAGCTTGAGGAACAGATTTATATGCGTCAGCCTGAGGGATTTGTTGTTTCTGGTAAGGAGGATCGCGTTTGTTTACTTCGTAAATCTTTGTATGGCCTCAAACAATCCCCAAGGCAGTGGTATAAGCGGTTTGATACTTTTATGATAAGCCAATCATATTCTAGGAGTGAGTATGACAGTTGTGTGTATTTTCGAAAACTTCCAGATGGTTCATTTGTTTATCTACTGTTGTATGTTGATGATATGCTTATTGCTGCCAAGAGTGTATCAGAAATCAACAGTTGAAACAACAATTAGGTGGTGAATTTGAGATGAAAGATTTGGGTGCGGCAAAACGTATTTTGGGTATGGAGATTTGCAGAGATCGAGTAGCTGGCAAATTATTTTTGAATCAGAAGTCTTATGTACTTAAAGTGCTTGAGCGCTTTGCCATGCAGAACTCGAAGCCAGTCAGTACCCCTTTGGCAGCACACTTTCGACTTTCAGCTGAGTTGTCACCACAGTCGGAGGATGAGGAGAAGTATATGTCTCAGGTTCCATATTCGTGCGCAGTTGGGAGCCTTATGTACGCCATGGTATGTACTCGTCCTGATATTTCACATGCAGTTAGTGTCGTTAGTCGTTATATGGGGCGTCCAGAAAAGGCACATTGGGAGGCTGAAATGGATACTACGGTATTTATGCGGAACTGCAAGTGTTGGTCTATTGTTTGGGATTGCCAATTCTGGTGATCATGCTGTTGGTTATGTTGATTCGGATTTTGCCGGTGACCACGATAAGAGGAGGTCTCTGACAGGTTATGTCTTTACTCTGTCCGGAAGTGCCATTAGTTGGAAAGCTACTTTACAGGCTACAGTCGCGCTGTCTACAACAGAAGCGGAGTATATGGCCATTGCTGAAGCTGTGAAGGAGGCATTGTGGATGAGAGGTTTGCTTTGTGAGCTTGGTCTTGCACAGGGTGTGAGTTCAGTATTTTGTGATTCACAGAGTGCTATACATTTGACTAAAAATCTGATGTATCATGAAAGGACCAAGCATATCGATGTCAGGTATCACTTCGTTCGGGATATCATCTCACAGAAGCAAGTTGAGGTGAAGAAAGTGGGTACGGCAGATAACCCAGCAGATATGTTGACTAAACCGGTTCCGGTTGCCAAGTTCAAGCATTGCTTGGGCTTGCTTGGTATTTGCAGTTGATCACCCCTCGGGGGCATTTGGCGAGTGAGAGGTTAGAAGGGGAAAGCTATATTTGGTGATTTGGTTCAGTGGAATTCAAGTCAAGGTGGAGAATTGTTGGGAATGCCTTGTATTCTTTAGTCCCACATTGGTTAATTATGTTGTTCCCGTTTTTGTAGCCTATTATAAATAAGGCTTTTGGGGAACTTCTAAAGTATCTTTTGGGCTCTCATATTGTGGCCTTTCTAGAGTTACGGATTACAGCCGGCTCTTTGTATCTCTTCTTCACGTTGGTTAGTGAATCCTCTCTCTCCTCGCCCGTGGACGTACCCATCTTGGGGAACCACGTATATCTTGTGTCTTTGTGATTTCTTGTTTAGTATTCAATTTCTCGTTCTTAGTTTGCATTCATAGCGTTCGTTACAACACAACAGAATTTCCTTACCTTTTGATGGGATTAAACACGCGCAAGGAGAACACACAATATTACGTACGTGGTTCTCCAAACTCGGGTACATCCACGGGAGAGAGAAAACAATTTCCACTATCACCAAAGGTTTACAAGTGGGTTTCCAAAGAGATTCTAGGATCTCACGCACCCCTAAACGTATCAGACGAAATACAACAAAGCAGAAAATCCCGATGGGCCGGTATTCCAGATTATGAATTAGGGGAATCTTGTCTTGATGTTTTCAATGCTTTCTTTCCCTACTGCAATTGTTGGTAATATTAGGATGTTATAGCAGGGGATGTGATATACAGCTACTCCTAATTGTTCTTTTATTTTGTGCCAGGGTCATGTATGGGGACAACGTGCAGGGTGGCTTAATTATTTGATTCGGTTGCTTTTGCTGGATATATATCAGAGTTGTCAACTCCATGAATAAAACGGGTAGTTGAAGCATTACCCAGACCGAAACGAAAATGTGTGACTCAACTTCAGACATAATTAGTCATGTTCCGGGCAATATACTTGATAAAATCTTGATGTGTTTGTCTCTAAAAGATGCAGTGAGGACAAGTATTTTGTCAAGGAAATGGAGATATGCGTGGGCAAAACTTCCTCAACTGGAATTTGATTCCACGCTCTACTATGATGATTCCACGCTCTACAATGATGATTCCACGCTCTACAATGATGATTCCAAAGCAACACATACTAAACTCATGATGATTATTTATCAAGTCATGTTACTTCACCGTGGACCAATAATGAAGTTCACGCTCAATGTATATGGACTGGAAAGCTGTTCTGAGATCGATCTGTTGATACTTTTTGTTTCAAGCAATGATATCCAGGACTTTTTCCTTCGCATTACGCATGGGGAACTTTATAAGTTGCCATCATCGCTATATTCGTGTTTGCAACTGAGGCATTTGAGACTCCATTCTTGTATGCTTAAACCTCCTCCTGAATTTGAAGGATTTACCAGGCTCATTTCCCTTGATCTTTTTCACGTTGTCATTGCTGATGACGTACTTTCAAGTCTGATCTCCAATTGCCCACTACTTGAAGACCTGACATTTCTTAGCTTCACCAGTTTACATTCCCTTGAAGTTGTTGGTCCAAATCTTAAAAGTGTACGCTGTTACGGCCATTTCAGATCTATTTGCTTCACAAATACTTCTCGTCTTGCAACCGTCAAAATATGTTTGAACAAACGGAGAAGGGATCTTTTTTTTAGCGAAGAAGAAACATCTAACTCTGTCATGCTTCTTGAGAACGTACCTGTAATTGAGTCTCTGGAATTGGACTATTGCTATGTAAAGGTAAGATTAGCTTAATTAGCAAGCCATGCCTATTTATTTATCCATGTTCTTTGAATTTTTTTTGGTTTTTGTCTTTTGCTTCTAGGGCATAGCTGCATCTGGTGTACCAACAAGGCTTCCAACAACTTTGAACAACCTTAAAGATATCACGTTGAATTATATTTGTTTTGGGGAGCGAGATGAGGTCTCCGTTCTTATTTGCTTAATCAGAAGCTCTCCAAACTTGGAAAAAATTACTATTAACGTAAGTGGTGACAAATTTAATTCTTTTCTGTATTTATTATGTAAATGTCGAATAGGCATGCTAAGACAGTTTGTTTTTCTTTTTGTCTGAATTTTAGGCATTTCCCTGTGCGACTTCTGCTATTCCTATAGATCTGGATTTTTCGGAAGTGCTTGGCTGTTCGGATGTCTCTCTGAATCAACTTCGCAAAGTGATTATGACAAATGTCTCTGGCACAAAACCTGAATTGGAGTTTATCAAGTTTCTGTTAGCCAAGTCACCGATGCTGGACGAAATGCTTATCTGCCTGGAATCAGAGAGTGTTGCTGATGAATTGTGGATTGTGAAAGAATTGACAAGACTTCGACGTGCATCACCTCAAGCAGAAATGAACGTCAGCGGAATAATATATGACGATTCAAGTCTAGTAGATGCATGATGTCCTTTTTGAGGAGGTATGGTTCCTTAGTATCTTTATTTTATTTTATTTTTGGTTGTTTTTCATCTGCTTGGTCCAAAATTGTGGGACGGGAACATAAGTGTGCATATTTTTTGAGGTAGAACTTGTTGGTTTTAATCAACGCCTCGTGTGAGGAATTGTAAGGGAACAGGGACATTTTTTGAGGCACAACTTGTTGGCCAGGTTTGTTTTCGTTTCTCAAGCAAGGATCTAGGTGCTGCCTCATCTCCCACGTTCGTGAAAAAGACATCCGCGGCGCTCATGCCTTGGTGTGTTTTGCTACTGAAGCTATATAGATCAGACTCAAGTCCTTCATGCCAGCTCCTTGAGCTTGCATCCCGGAGTTTTGCGTGGATTCTCGTTTTTAGTATGTTTGGTTCTTCCTTTGTTTTTTGGAACTCGGGAAATCTAGATGCTTATGGAACTATATTTCTCATGTAAATCTATATATTTCACGTTTCTTTTTCAATGAATCTCTCTTTCCTCTGCCTAAATTTTAAGCAAAAGGAAATTTAGTCCCTTGTTTAGCTTCGGATATTTAGTTTGTAATTATGGGAATGTAACAACTCAAAACCACACATCGGGTTGGACCGGCGGGTAGTAAAAATGTAGATGGGGAACACATTGCTAGCAAGTAACTTTAACTTTCTAAGTGACTACTCAGGGTTATGGATAGTTTCTGATATCTCCTATGGACTAACATATTAATACCGCTAACTTCCGTTGATGTATACAATATTGAAGGAAAAAAAAAAACCTTCAACTTTTCTGGGTGAAAAAAAAAAAAAAACCCTTCAACTTTCTGAGTTATACTGGGTGGTCATCATATAGCGACGGAGCAAGTGGCCAACTAAAAAATTAGTGGTGCATTTATTAAACACGATTTCAAGAAAAAATTTCACTAGACAAAATATATGACAGGAATAAAATTTCCAATCATTACAGGAATAAAGAAATTGATGCATCCGGTTGTTTTTGATTTCTGCGACCAACTCCGACAATGGTGGTGCCACCGACTTTCCCGGCGGACCTCTAGCGCGGTAATTTTTCTAGCCAACTTTCCGATGATGATGTGACAAGATAATTTTATGTGATGAGTATTTTTGTCCTATTACAAATAAGGAGTGACCTCACACTTTAAAAACTATAAAATAATGGACCGTAAACCTTGCTTAAAATGTTAGTGGACTAAGCCTTGGTCCAAACATCTATAGTGGGCCTGAGATTAATTTTTAATATTTATTCTTGATTATAGAAGACTTTTTCTTTTCGTCAAGACCAACATTTTAATCGAGAAAAAATTTGATCAAAACCTGAATTCCTTTTAGAAAAGACAATTGAGTATCTGATATGAAACTTGAAGAAGCTAGAACATTAGAACAAATTTGTTTGTCTTTTCATTATTTTGCGCAATAAGTTTCTAGCATTTTAAATTTCGGTTACGTAACAATGTCGAAAGTAACGTTTTCATTTTTTTCACTTTTTTGGTTTTGTCCTTATTTGAATTTTTTTTGCGTATATTTGTTTTGCACCAAATTTTATTGACTTTTTGATTACCCAAATATTTTGAACAAGAACCACTTTTAAGTAAAAAAAAGTTGACTTTTTTTTTTACTTTTTCTACTTAAAAGTCGTCCTTGTTCAAAATATTTGGGTAAAAGTATATTTCTTTTTTTACTTTTCCAATTCATCTTGTCGAGACGAATAAAAAAGTCAAAAAAATTTGGCGCAAAACAAACAAACGCAAAAAAAATTCAAGTAAGGATAAAACCGCACTTTTTCTAAAAGTGTTAGTGGAACACCATGGTGGCGAGCATGAGAGTGTGCGCACAAGTACGAGAGTGAGGGGTAATTTCTCTTTATACTCTTTTTTTTTATGTATTCAAACACATATCCTTGTTTTCCTTTTCCGATACATTTTTATACTTTTTTTTTGGTCAAAAATTGAGAACATTGTATTTGTAATAGCCAAACGGTAATTACAGGAGTTCACTACAAAAATCTTGGACAAAGCCAAACTAATCATCTAATTATTGTAAATGAGAAAAGCCAAGACAGTCAATGTCTTTCACCCCGACTCAGACGTTGCGCCTGACACAAAAAACAGCACTCGCGATTTGCTGTATATTATTATCAGCAATCTCAAAAGAGATAAAGTGCTAGCCAATGATAAAAACAACAAATAACCAAACGATCAGATAGACTTTAACCAAGTATGAACCACACCAATGAATTTTCAAAAAAACTACAATTTGACAAGCCTCCACGAGTTGCCCTGCCAAAAACATCATGTAAGGTACAAGCATTGTTGTCACAAATCTCATTGTGAAACAACATCGTTTCAAAGAATCTGATCTGTTGACAAATATTCGTCCAAAGACGAAACTAAACTCTCGAGAAAATGAGAGACAAAACACTCACAGATCAAACGACAAGCGTTGACCTGAAGAGACGTAAAAAAAACAAAACAAAACAAAGAAAAAAGTGTAGAGGCTTTCCCCTCCCACCGCCATACAAGGGTGTGAAATCTTAAGGCATCGTTTGATTTGCGAACTGAAAAAATGAGATTAATAGTCCTGAGATTAATAGTCCCTGGACTATTTGTCCTGAATTAATTTCATCCATAATTCACTCAATCCCATGTTTGATTCGCGTGGGATTATTTTTGGGATATGGAATAGTATTTTTTTTTTTAAAATTTTTGAATTCTTTTTTGAAAAAAGAAAGTTATGAAAAAGAAATAGTTTTTTAAAAAAAATTGGGAAACAAATTTTATTTCAAAATAATTTGGAAAAAGTTTTTTTTAGAACTAATTGTTTGAAAAAAACAATTTTCTTTACAAAAATTGAAAACAAATTTTTTGGGAAAAAAAACTTCTTGGAATTTTTTTTGGAAAAAAGGTTTTTTTAAAATATTGAAAAAAGATTTTTGGGAAAAAAAAACTAGTTGTTGGAGTTTTTTTTTGAAAAAAAAGGTTTTCAAAACAATTTTGAAATCATTTTTTGAGAAAAGAAAGTCATAAAAAACTTTTTTTGTATTTTTTTTATGTTTTGAAAACATTTTTGAAAAATAAGAAAGTTTTGGAAATAGTTTTTGTAAAAATTTTTGTAAAAATTTTCTGAAATTAATATTGATGAAAATAATTTTGAAAATACTTTTTTGAAATCAATCCCATTATCATTGAAATGTTTTTGAAAACAATATCTTCTTTGTTAATCCTACATAATTCCACCTCCCTCGAGTACTATTTTCAAAATCAATCCCAGTATCATAGAAATATTTTTGAAAACAATCCATTCTTTGTTAATTCTTCGTAATCCCACCTCCCAGGATAATATAGTACCCCCATATAGAGATAAAATTAATACTGGAATTAATAATCCCGACAATTATTTTGGAAACCAAACGTGGATTTACTCAGGATTAAGTACATTCAGTCCTACCTCAAGCAGTTAATCCACAAATCAAACTAGACCTCAGAGTGGAATGGGAGAATAAAGTATTGGTAGCGGCTAGGGTTTCAGTGAGAGAGCGAGAGAGGAAGACGGGTTTCGATAGGAGCCGATACATTTACAGCCACTTTGGATGGAAGTGTTTTCTAATAAAAGAAAAGAAACGGAGGGCTTTAACTTTCTTTCCTTTGTTTGGATGGTTAAGGAGGTGAGAAATGGTGAGAATCAAGAACCGCTTACAAAGCCATTTTTGTTTCTCACCAAAAGTTGTGAGATTTGGTGAGGAGAGAAAGGAAAAGATCTATCCAAATAAGATAGGTGAGAAACTATACCCCTTTCTTCTCTTTTCTTTTCTTTTCTTTTCTCATCATTTAAGAGAAACAACGTCTCTTTCTTTTCCTTTTCTCACCCAAATAGGCAAAGGGGCTGTTATATAGCGAGAGCCCTTTGCTTACATAGAGTTGCCCGATTCATGCAAACTCCAACAGAACGACTCTGCTTCGGCCAACGACAGAACCGGTAAGAAATCCTCCTTCCCATTCCTCCAAACCCTAATTTCGTTATCTTAGTATTTTTGCAAGATTTGATTTTATTACTGCGAAATAGAAGGGCTAACATCCTCAAGGGCTAGGGAAGACAGCCATAGGGGAAAATCACCTTTCGGATTATATGTTAGATTCTATATTCTGAAAGCTAATTTCAGTTTTTTGTGGTAAACACTACCGGCTTTTACCGTAGATTTATCGTAATTTTGCAGTTGTAGTTTATCAGCTTCTTCTTCTTCTTTTATGACGTAGGAACCACCCCATGGCAGGGCCCATGCAATGTAAAACCTATGGGAAACTAGTGCAGCAACCCACCACCACGGCACCCCACCTAAATCCGGAGCGGCTCCAAAACGAAAAGAAGTTTTATCAACTTCTACAAGAATCTAGGTCGAACTTATAATCCAAAGCAAAATCTTTTGCGCCAACCTAAAATCTATTCTCACGGCTATTGCAAACACCCCCAAAGATTGACCAGTGTTGTAGTTCAAAAACTCTATCCTAAATTCCCCAAAGATTTTTATAAGCCCCCTTCGGTGGATGCCTATTCACCGCGGAAGGGGACTTATTTCTCCAAGAGGAGATACAAACTCTCACACCCCCTCCAACCTTTCCCACACCCCTAGCTAGCAGCATCCAAACCTTTCCTAGGAAAAATTCTACTATTCCTTACCTACAAATCCAAATCCAAAACGGACGGGGTCTAAATTACCTGGAGTTAGCCATAACGTACTTCCACACTAGAGTACCTGGACATCTTATCTTTTGTATTCTTGGTTGGTTATAAAGTGAAATATACCACACGGAAAGAAAAAATGTCTTTTCAACCACCATTCTCTTTTCCCATATATTTTCTGTCACTGATTGCACGGTCATTCGAAGTTTTTGTATGAATGACTAACTAGGGGCTAATGGTAGACAATGGGTTTGTTTAGGCTTCTTTCTTATGTGCCACAACATAAATTTCTTTTACCAAAGCACCGTTGAAACAAGGAGACGTTGGAAAACAAACGATGAAGAAC
This sequence comes from Rhododendron griersonianum, assembly GCA_018127125.1. Lineage (NCBI taxonomy): Eukaryota > Viridiplantae > Streptophyta > Magnoliopsida > Ericales > Ericaceae > Rhododendron > Rhododendron griersonianum. Next base: position 10,467,181 of record CM030799.1, on the reverse strand, counting down.
CTGTGTATAGAATTCTCGCAACACTGACTCTCACATATTTGTGTGGAAAACTAACTTGGCAGGATAAACGATGAAGAGTCTCCCTCGATTTGAGTAAAAAATGAGCAGTTCGAGTTTGAGCGAAGGGGAGTAGAGTTCTGAGAGGGGTCTTACTCAAGCGTGATTTTGCGAAAAAGTTTTTGAGCAAGGGATGGATGTGTTCTAATTATCAGTCCACGTATTTGTAGCAAAACTCGGGAAATCTGGGATGTTTTTTTTTTTATTGTTCTTTCTCGTGGATGCTTGATGAAGACGACTTGGTTTTTCTTGAGTCATGTGTTCATGAAACATGCAAATTTGAAGAAAAATTTGTTCTGTGAAACATAGAAGGGGGAAGGACCTATCGAGATTACAATAGAGTGTACTGCTCACATGGTGTTTGCTACCTTCATAAATATAGATTACACTAAAGCCTTAAATTCTTTATGGTACATCTTTCTTGGCCCCTAAGAACTCCAACCAAAAATTCTGAACAGGTTGGTTGGAGTGTGGTCAGTAAGCTTATGCGTACAGGTCTAGTTACGAACTTGGGATTTTGAGAAAAATCTTACCCATGCTGTAAACTGTTTTTTGACACTACATCTAAGAAAGTACTGAGGAATGCTGTGATTAATACTCTTATCAGACGAAATTATGCTGAAGATGCTTTCTCTTAATTTGGCTTGTGCTAGCTACTAAAAGTTCGTAATATTCGATAGCAGTAACTGGGCACTGATTATCAGTCTTTCATTTTGTGTCAGGAAGTGTTATGAATTATTGCAAGGGAGGCTTGATCTTATGATTTGATTCCGTTCGCTGATACATTCTAAATAGTGATCATCAAAAATGAAGAGAATGTGTAGTTCAACCTTGGATATTATCAGCAATCTTCCAGATAATATACTCGAAAAAATCTTGGTACTTATGCCCATACGAGATGCAGTGAGGACAAGTGTTTTGTCAAAGAAATGGAGGGATAACTGGAGAACGATACCGGAACTTGCATTTGATGATAGGTCCATAGTGGATCCTTATCCGATTCTCTTTCGCCAAATTCTTCCACCAGACCAGCTCTCAGCTAAAAGATTTTTAGCTTCTATATACCAGCTCTCAATTAAAAACAGATTTTTAGCTTCTACATACCATGTTCTATTACTTCACCGTGGATCAATACTCAAGTTCATTCTCTCTATATCTAAACTCGAAAGTTGTTCTGAAATTGACACATTGATCACTATTCTGTCTGGTCGTGGGATCCAAGAACTCACCCTTAAAATTTGGAAGGGTGACCACCAGAAATTGCCTCAATCTCTGTTTTCTTGTCAACAACTGACGCACTTAAATCTCCAATCTTGTGTATTTAGACCCCCAACAACCTTCAAGGGATTTAATTGGGTTGTTCACATGGAGCTTTGTGAAGTCATCATCACTGCTGACACTTTTCAGACTTTGGTTTCCAGTTGCCCACTACTTGAACAATTGAAATTTGAAAGTTCTGCCTGTTTTGACTTTATTGGAATTGATGCTTCTAATCTCAAAGTTCTAAGCTTAACGGGGTTTTTCAAATCTCTCTGTTTTATGAATGCACCTCATCTTGCAAATTTTTCACTACATCCAAAAGCTTTCACAGGCCGATTGGTAAGACGAGATGCACAAGAATGGGATGCTCTGTTGGATGGCCTACCTGTTCTTGAGAATCTGTGTATGGGTAGTCCATATGTGTTGGTAAGATAACACTCTCACCTTTTGTTTTGTTTGTTATGCAGGCAATAGTTTCTCTGATCTCACTTGTGTTGTTTCGTTAAGTTATTGGTTGCAGGCTGTCTTTTAAAAAATAGGCTTCTTACGTTAAGGCACCTTACTGCTCTAGAGTTATCTAGTGTTGACTTTGGGGTAGAAGATGTTTTCCGATTTATTTGGATGACGATGACCAACTCCCCAAAATTACAGAAAGTAACAATTGAGGTGAGTATCTCAAATATTTCCGTTTGCCATTCTAATAACTAAAATGTTTTTGAGATCTAGAAACTCCTAATGCATTGTCTTCCATAGGTGAATTCAACCGGCAGAGGTGAGGAAGGTGCTGTGAAATTTTGTGAGGAGAATATGGGCAGCTCGAAGTTCTGTCTGAAACATCTTCGAGAGGTGGAGATGCGTCTTGTATCTGGCACCACATCTGAATTACACATCATGAAGCTTCTGTTAGCCTATTCCCCAATATTGGAGATCATGGTCGTGAAGCCACATCCGGCTAAGGTTACTGATGGAGGATTGAGGATCTTGAAAGAGCTGTCACAATTTCAGCGTTTGTCACCCAAGGCGAAAATCACGTACGAACATCCAAATGTGCGAAACTAAAGGTTAGCTCATGGATGAAACGCATTTTGGTCATCTCAATATGTCCATGTAACGACTAACAAGGATACGTAGGCGTCATCTGAAATTCGTTGGATTTGGTCAACTAGTCTCAACTTAAAGTAACTAGCCAACTACTATAAACGATGCAATTAGTTTTGATGGAACTTTTACTTTTGTTCCCATTTCTTTTTTGCTAGAAATTGCAAGAGTAGTGGCGTTTGGCATTTCTTCCCTTTTGAGCAAATCAACTCTTTATGGAGATGTGAGATTCTTTCTTTTTTTCTTTGTTAGTAGTAGTAAATAGAAGAGGCATATGGAATTTAGCAGGAAAGATCTATCTCATCTTTGCTTCTGCATTTTTTTGACAGCATTTTGGTTTCACATTTCGACTGTTCTATTGCCAAGACTGCATGCTGCCTTTGTTTCTGGAAGCCTGCCAAGGATGCTAAATTATCCTTGTTCCATTTTTTCAATGAATTTGATAAGACCAGGATTATTAAAATTTATGCAGTTTAATTTGAGTTTCAATAATAATGTGATCATGGATGTTTGTGCATAGATAAATGAACCGATATAACCTGTCGACTGGCTCTCTCCCTTCTGTCTCCTCTGTTATCCCACCTCTCTTGAATCCTCGATTATCCGATTTCACCCCTCTCCCTCACTCTCAAACCCCATCTTGCCGGAAATGAAAATCGATAATCAGGATCCAATAGGCTGACCTTGGCTACGCATCCTCATGCAACGTGGTCCTCTTTCTTTAGAGGCTCGGGCACGTCATCGTGTTTGCCCACGGCCAGCTTCACCGAGCACTAGCTTGGATGCCAATGACACCGTCATTGAGGACGGCAAAAGGGTAAGGTGGTATAGAACTTCGATCACTGCGTGTGCGAAGTATTGTTGTCTTCAGCAGCGAATGGGGTACTCGTGTTTGTATTGTATTTTGAGAAAATTAAGTTATACCCAACTTGAATCCCATTTTGTATCAAAATCATGTTTGTATTGTATTTGTCGTGTTTGTTCCAATTTATCATGTGTACAATTATTGTATTTGAAATGTTTTATTGGATACATTTATTTTTTGCAACAGTACTTCATAAAAAATATGGTTGATTGTGATATATTCACCATTTTTCAAAAATATATTTCATGGTAATTTTATAAAAAAAAATTACCCAACAAAAATATGATCGATTTGATTATCCACAATGTTTCGAAAAAATATATTTCATGGTAATTTTGCAAAAATAATCCTTAAAAAATATGGATTATTTCGAAATTAATCATATTAAAAAATTTAATAGGTAAAATAATACATGGAGCGTAATAAATAATTGGTAATAAATGAGAGAGTTATGAATTGTGAAGAGCGAATGAGCAAGAATTAATTAATAAGAGCATAATAGGCCATTCAACCAATTTCAAGATGAGAACATAATTATTAAACCTACTAAGACTGGGACATAAATAAGTTCTCCAAATAGGATCATGACTATTTAATTAATTTCTTCTAATCTTAATTATTCAAACAGTTTAGTTTGTAAAGTTTATCCTCTCTCTTTTCGCCAAGGATTTCCACCCGTCCTTAGTTGGCCAACATTCGTTATACAGAAATGAACAGTTAGTATAGTTCTAAAAATGAATTGTAAATAAACCTATCTTGATCATGTCATTATTTTAATGTCCGAGATTAAGTGTTCAATGAACTCATAAGTGTAGTGTTCGACGAACTCTACATACTAGCTAAATGATTCGAAACATGATGATAAGATCTCGGAAAGGATATCGAGAAATTTCATATTTCCTAAGAATAGATTTTCACATTACGTGGTAACTAGAAAGAGACGAGTCATAAAAATTCACATTAGGTAAGAAGAGCCGCATTGAGGGACACATTACCGGAATCTTTAATAACAATGTATAGTTTTCTTTTCATAATTATTTTATTTTATGAGCACTTGCAACTAGCGATCGGAAATATTTTTCTTGCCAATATTATATACATCAGCGGAGATTAGCAGGGTATTAGTAGGTTAGCAGCAATTGAAATTACTAGCACTACTTTCATAATACAGTTGCACCAACATGACACAATTCCACCATGCACATAAATTGTACTGTAATTAAAAATTTTTGTTCTCTTCCTTTCTCAAAAAGAATTTTTCAAAAAATTCCTCTAGATTCTTCCTAGATTCCCCATACTTCCAACATTTCTCTCGATATCTCCCTCCACTTATTACCCCTACTATTTTTCCAAAAAAAATTTAAAACACAATCCAAACACAGCATTACTCTGCAAAAAAGAAATTTGTTAATGATTAAAAACAAAGGTTACATCGACTAAGGAAACCCAAATCAGATAGAATCACAACGGAAAAACTAGGATCCCAACTCAGTTGGCATCCCAACCTCTACAATCATATGCCACCTTAGAACCAAAAAGACGGACCCAATACAATTAGCAAGGAGCCAACTGTAATAGACAGCCAAACAAAATAACAAGCACTGGAAATCAACCAAGACATGACCCCAAGACAACTACTTAATATAAAGAAGGCAAGCAACAAGAACCAAAACGAAGAGAAACAAAACCAAATCTGCCATGCCACCAACTGCTGTGACTGTGAGTGTTGTCCGCGCCAAGTTACTCACGGAAGCGTTTAGAAAAAGCAAGAACAACACCACAACAATCACCAAAAAGATCTCGCAGTTACCCATATGCAGAAAGCTCTCTGTAATTTTCTTCTTTTTCAAACTTGACAAAATTACTCTTAAGGCTTACAATCCAATTTATAATAGAAGAAATCCTACAAGGAAATAAAATAAAAAGGAAACTATACAATTAGAAACTGTCTATTCTTCTTCACCAAGCAAATATTACTAAAAGGAAACTAAATAAACTATATTACGAAACTAAATATGCTAGAATACTTATTTCTAAAATTGCAAGACTTCCTAACAAAATAACTAAAATCAAAACTAAACGTACTATTTCTTATACTTTAATTTAATTTTTAAAATCGTCATCTGCATCACCAAGGCAAGCTTGCGAAAAACCTCAAGCTGAGAATCCCAAATACCATAAGGCTTATTTACAAATTGAAAAAGCATACGTTTTGTTTTTCGTTTAATAAATCGTTAATAATATTCAACCCGTGAGCTTGTGAAAACCAGAGTTGCCATGTGGATGAAGTCCAGGTTTGACATCAAGTTTTATTCGGTGGAGGACTTTAGATTGTTTTTGGATGGAATTCGAAAGCTCAAGTTGTAGTTCCTTTTGAGGCATTGTAACTGTCCAATTCTCTGTTGGATGATCTTGTTTGCTTTGTTCATTTTGTGTTTTTCTCTCGATGTACCATTTCGAGTAATAAAATCATTTCGTTTGCCGAGCAAAAAAAAAAAATATTCAACCCGTCTTCGAAGGACGCAAAATAGTGGAATCATTCACATAATTCACTTGCACCGATCATGCACATAATTCACATGAACCATACAAGTGAAATATTTCATAACCGTTTGTAGTCCTTTTCTTTGTAAAATAAATTAGTTTCTACCACCACATACATGAGACACAAGGCATTGGAAGGGCATGCTCTTATGTCTTTCTGACAAACTATTCTTTTTGTTCCTAAATGTTAGTCCGCTATATTCTACGTTTGTGGGCCGCTCAAGTGGGTCCCGCACAGACGTGAGTGCGGTGAATTTGCTCCCATACAATAGCACACACACCATAGCGGGCGTGCAAAGGTTGAGTTTTAGGCCAATGTTGATGGTGGCCGATATTTGACTTCTTGAAGCTCGTTTGTAGCTTGAAGCTACTAAATCGGTTCTTTTAATTTATTGCCTAAATGAAGAGAACCCAGGCACAATTTGCGAGTTGTTGATATGAACTAAGATAAAATTGGAATCGACACTTGTTTTTTTTTGGTAAGCAAATTTTATATCACCAAAAACGCAACTAATTAAACTACAAAATCACCAGGGCATCCCCTGAACAAGCAAAACAACTAAAGAACCACCTATTACAAGAAAAGGGACACACTTGTTCCTAGGATGGAAATTAACAAATTTGTAATGCCTCAATTTTCGGACACGTTATTTAAACCTTTTTCAAAAATCAAAATGTTTTCCAATCATGAAGGACAAATTTCTTAAATAACAGCGGAACTGCGGAAGTCTAGTTTGATTACATCAACTCTACATACACATTTTAATTTCCAAATAGAATTACAATTTGGACTTCAAAATATTGAAACAGATCATCTACTGACAGGAACCCAGTGTTTGACAGATTCTTCAGCGGAATTGACGTCGTCTTCGGGCTAGTAAGACTTCTCTCCTCTGTCTTCAGCACCTGGCGTGAGCGAATGACACTAAGTAGACAAATCCCCACCCTTTTAAGAGCATCTCCTACCCATACTCTATATCTCTATTTGAGAGTATCAAAGCACTCCAACCCATCCTCTCAACCCTCCTCCATTTGAGAGTATTGGATTTTGATCATCTATATTTAGAGGGTAGAGAAAATATAGAGGATCATCTCTAAAATACTATTCACCTTTTTAAAATATATTTTTGTCCTTATTTGCTTTTCTTACTAAATTTTTATATCAACCATATCCTCATGAGAGTATAAAAAAAAGGTTTTTTTCGGTAAAGTGATTTTAGAGACAAAAATAGAGTGTTTGTGGTTGGTGTAAACATGAATAGTAATTTCCTCTATAATCACTTTATGAGTAAAAAACATTATTTTGATACTCTCAAATGGAGTATTGGATTGGAGATGCTCTAATTAATCCTTACTTTAGAAACAGGCAGTTAAACAATATAATACTCCATTCGTTCCCTTTTTAAAGTTCAGTATTTCATTTTGAGCTGTCCCTTAATAAATGTCCATTTTGTAAAATTAGTGGTTAAAAGTTGGTCCATTTTCCATTTTGCCCTTAAAAGTAGATTGCATTTTGAAAAGTTAGTGAATAAAAGTGTAATGATGATGTCTCCATAGAAGGTAAGTATGAAAAATTGAGGTAAAAATTGATGTGAAATATGTAATGATGATATTTTCTTAATAAGTTGGAGTTACGAAGTGGGACACTTAAAAATAGACGGAGGAGGTAGTTGATATCAAGAATAGATTATGAAAGATAACACATCATTTTTTTCTTACTATATCAGTTAACTTAAGTGAATTCTAAGGGTTTTCCCCACAAAATTATTTTCTTCTCACATCCACTAACTTTGACTATTTCATGGAATAATTATTTCTTTATTTGTCCAGCACCAGGGTCCTAAGTGAATACACTTATAAATAATATACTCAATATGAATTCGCTTACAACCATAATAAAGGAATAGCTCACCATGTCATCTCAAGTATTAGGGATCACACCATCTTAACACCGGGGTCCTTTACCATCTCACAACTTTGCACACTGGGTACTTTACCATACTCCTAACTTACACACTGCGTACCGTACCATATTTAGAGATTCTTTACCGTTTCCCCACACATTGTACCCAGAGTCCTTTACTGTCCTTCAAACACACTAGGCACTGTCGGGATCCCATACCGTTTCCCAAATCCTATACCCAGAGTCCATTACCAACCTCCAAACACACACTGGGTACTGTATTGTATTCAGGATCCTTTACCGTATCCCATATCTTGTACCTGGAGTGCTTTACTGTCCTCCACACTCTGACTACTTTACCATACTCTGGGTCCTAGACTGTCACCCAACACCTCAACACTTTTCCATTTATCTTTGACATATCAACGACTATGTGATTACTACTCGAAACCATCCCATTATCTTAAGTCCATTCTATCACATACAGTCATCTCATGATTAATCAACTTCAAAATTCGTAAGCATAGCATAATCAACAAAACAACAGATATAATATTTAATTTGAGCAAGAAATTTACAGGTAAGGGGGTTTAGATTGGGCCGAAACCTATTGGGTTTAAAGTTTGAAATGAATTCTTTAAACAATTTATCAAACTTGAGGCTTTAATACTTGGTAAACAAAATTTTAATTTAGGCTTTAATACTTGGTGCTCGCTGTCGTTGGGGGTTTTTTGTGTAGTTGACCGGCGTTTGAATTTTGGTTTGCGAGGTTCTAGAGTCAAAACATGGAAATCTAGGCCTTCTGTTTGGTTATTGTATTCTCTTAAGAAGGATAACTATCTTTTGATGTATTGAACTCTTTCTATCAATGAAAATTTTACCCCTTTGGAATCAAGATTTTACTGCTATCTATAATGATGGATATGATTTGGGAATTGATTTCTACACATCTTTTTTTTATAACCACACTCCCTTTTTTGGATTTTAGTATTGAAAGTGTGTATTTTTTTTTTGCTAAAAGATAAAAAAGGGAGAGTGTGAATATCAAAAAGAGGAGTATAGAAATCAATGGTGAACAATAACAGTAACTGAAACTAAACAGATCATACCATAATCTGAACTAATCTAGGTTTCTCTGAAAAGAACATTTCGGAACCTTGTGGCCGCCTTGTCGATTACGGTTTTCGACAATTTATCTAAGATCTACGTACGATATGTCAATTGAGCTCATGTCAAGCCAAGCTAATATATAGCAATCACATAATATACGTAGGATTTTAGGGTCCAGGTTTATCTACCTTTCATCTGGATGAAAAGCACGGCGGTGGAGTCCGGTGGGTTTCAATTGGTTGCGAAAAACCCCATTTTCCAGCAGCAACTTTGGACTGAAATATCCCAATCAAAGCTCGTCCATTTTGGGCAGTTCTTGAGTCTAATGCGAAGCTCTTGAAACTCGCTACAACTTTTGTGAAGAAGTCCAAGCCCGAAAACCATTCTAAGTAGGAGAAAAATGGGGATTTATAAGGGATGCTGAATTTGCCTGAAAATCAGAATCCGAGAATTTCACTGAACATTGGACGGCAATATGAAGCAGATGAAATGAATATTCTGACTTACTTGACCTGACTTATAGCTTTTTTGTTCGTATATAAAGCGAATTCGAAATTCTCTTTCATTCCAAAGACATAACCTGTACCCAGGCGCTTCATATTCGCCCGAGATTGTCTGCCTTTAACAATGAAGAAAATAGTGTACGGTTCCATAGATCTCGATGAAATCTAGATATTCCAAATTTTCCAAATCTTCTGATTGTAGAAGTCTCTTCCATTTTGAACTGTGAGTAATTTTCAAATCTTTTGCGTCATAAAAAAGACCCCCTTTTTTTTTTTTCTTTTTTTTTTTTTCGATTGAACAGCCATTCGAATTTTAAATGAAATTCGAATGAATTAAATAACTTATTTATACAGACATAGTCAAGGGGCCCTCTATGATCGATGATCATAGAAATGAAGGGATATTTTAATCCTTACCAACTTGATCTTGTTGCCCCTGGCAACAAACATGCGTGAACCATTTCACGAAGTATGTGTCTGGATAGTCCAAAGTCTCGATAGTTAGCTCTCGCTCTTCCGGTCGAAAAACAACGTCGACGAAGGCGTGTAGGTGCACTATTCCGCGGTGGGGATTGTAACTTTCCATGAATTTCTAATTGTTTACTTACCGGTAGAAAGAGTTTCTATTATTCTATTTTTTGCTAAATTGGGTAATTTCATTTATCTTAGCCCTCCTTTACAGACTAGGACAAAGAATTGAGCCAAAATGAAGATTATTATAAATTTGTCAAATTTACCCAGTGGTTTCTTTTGCCAGTTAACGAAACCCGGATTGCGAATCTCCCCAATGTACATGGTTGTGCTGCTACCTTCAAACGTTTCAGTTCTACCTTTCAGAGCACTTAGAGGAATTTTTGTATCTAACACTTCGTGAAATGGTTGAAGTTAAGTAAAAGGGATACCCTATAAACGAAAATAATGAACCTTCAAATCTATGAATTTGTAAATTAGAGTATTGCTTTCGTACTGTGGGAGTCATTGGTTCAAATCCAATAGTAGGTAGAGTATTGCTTTCATACGGCGAGAGTCATTGGTTCAAATCCAATAGTAGGTAGAACTTACTCCCTCCGTCCGGATTTAATTGTCCCTAATTCTATTCTAACCAGCTAAAAACGGGTTATATCTTTAAATCCGTAATGAATTTTATATCAAACATGGATCTTGTTTGATAGATCTCGATAATTCTATAATACAATGTTTTCAAAATCACGTAAAACAATATAAATTGGAAGACATAATCGATTGAAAATGACACGAACTCCAAAAAAGGACTATTAAATCCGAACGGAGCGAGTATTGATACCATTGACTCTGGTATCTAATAAGTTTTTCTACTCGCCTTCTTTTTTTTATTGAGTTTTTTCTTTTTTCTTTTTTTAAATAGAGTTTTTAATATAACTATTGATATTCGATCAAGCTGATTTTTTTTACGTGAATATACTACTCTTCGGGTCTTACAAGATGAACAGATTACTTCTATAATGCACGGTGTGATTGATCTGGTTATATGTTCAGCCAATTGATCAAACGATTTGAATCGATTAAGATCATATTTGGCAGATGTGGTAGTTAACAATGATCGATGTTGATTGATAGTGATTAGTGAAAATTAATATAATTGGCTAAAGTATGCTGACTAATTTGTTTAATTGCTTAATCATAGACTTATCTATTTCAATTCTTCAAGTTACACAATTAGCAAATTTCAAAAATGGTTATTTGATGGTTAACATTGATCACTTAGCAAATGAAGGAGTAACAGTTTTTGAGATTAACATTGATCACTTGGCTAATTGATTACTTAGCAAATGAAGGAGTAACAGTCTTTGAGGTTAACATTGATCACTTGGCTAATGTAGGAGTAATCACTAGTGAACTAGTAAATTGAAATATCTCATTTATTTGATCATTTTTTAAAAGTAATGTTAGTTGTTACCACTAATTGTGAACCTATTTGTCTTGTTCACAAACACTTATCACGTCTTTCCTATTTTTTTACTTCGTTGAAAGGTACCGATGACTATACGCTGAAACGATATTTACCACAGAAAGTTAGCACGCCTTCTTATCTACCACCAATTTTGGCATTAATGGTACTAGATTTTTTCATACATACCTTAAACTCTTCAAAGTTATCCACTCTAGCTCCCATTCATCTATCTTCTTCTCCAAAAAAATGAATATTGAAGAAGAAGCTTCCTAACTTTCAAAAGCCAATAAGTTAAAGAAGCTAACCAAGTAAGTTTTTCTCAAGAACAAACTAAATTAAGTTGTGATTAAATTAAGTACAGGATTTTTAAGCATTATCTACGTCAGTTTTTACCACTAATTGTGATCCTATTTGTCTAGATCAGATTTTGAAAGATAGATGACAATGTTTAGGTGAAAGATAGATGACAATGTTTAGGAGAAAGGGAAAACTGTAGTGATGACATCATGAAATGTTCTTGCTTAAATTTAAGTCAATTGGGTTACCATGTCAACATATGATATCAGAAGTGAATATTTTTACATGGTAGCACACCCATGTCGAAATATTCAGTTTTTAGTAAATAAACCATTGATTTGCAGTAAGTATGGTTACGAAAATGGTAGATATTCCCAATTCATGCCATACCCATTATAATGTACGTATAATTATTTTTCCTTTTTTGGTGGTAAGTATGTCAAATTTTTAGTTAGCACACTCTATTTATATGGTAATTATGGTATTTGAAATGGTATTGCATACCCAACAACAACACCACAAACATACCAAACAAGGTCACTTTATTGAACAACAAGAGCCACCAAGGCACATCACATTCATTAACATTTGATCAAACAAAAAACACCTTCTATCAAATTCATCAACATTTGATCAAACAAAAAGGCAACATTTGCCATCTACTGTTTACATAACATGTCAAGTTTAATGTTTACATAAGTCATATCACAAAAATGCAGCATTTGCAACTTACATCCAACAAAAAGAGACATCTATCATTGTTTGTCTCCATGAACCATACAACAAAAATAGCTACAATTATCATCAAATTTTCCTTCTGCCAGAATATTTTTATTGTGCCTTTCGGATAACTTCATTCTTGTACTTTTTCTTTAGAACTGAATTTTAGCTACATTTAACAAATAAGCGACAATTAGAAACAATGAATGGGCCAAGAACTTATAATCGCAAGATCAAATTCAAAGATTAATTTGTTACCTTAGCAGATTCTTCCTCATTAAATTGCTCCAAATCGAATTACTTGGAGGTGTGCACGCCACAATCACCACTACCTGGATCAACATGGATCAACACATGGACTAAACAAAGTTGCATCCATAAAAACGAGTAGTCATCAAGACTGATGTACCAAAGCACTGATTGTGCTCGTTAGAATAAAAAATAATCATTGTTTTGCATGTTTGAAAGCAATCATTTTTATTCCTAGAATTAAGATAATTTTATAGCTTAGTCAGTGCATAAAAAAGAATGCGATCAGAATTTCAGCAAATTTGGTGACAAGCATTGCCCCATGTTGAATCTTCCTAATGGACAGCACCGCTCAACAGTTCTAAAACCAATTGCATACCACATTTTTAATGAATATGGAAGAGAAACCAATCCCCGTTAGCCAATTAGGTATACCTGAGCACCAAGAGACATGCATGTTAATTCCAAATCGTGCTCCAGCGCCCTGAATTCGAAAGGCAGATCATCTGAGTCAAATTAGCAAACAAGTTAGCATTTGCAAAATGAAATGGCATCTCATTGAGTAAAATAAAGAGTATTTGGAAGATAGCTTTTTCCTTGATGAACCACATATAAAGATTAGAAACAGGAATTCCCAATGAGAACAAATTGGCCAGTTAAAAAAACCATAGTTCAACACTATCAGGCACCTAATCCCAATATTTAACCTATTGTTTCAACACTTAGCTCTCTTTTCTTTAACAGCGAAAAAGAATTTTATATTAATATACAAAGACCAAAGGAGTTTCAACACTGAACTTTAATATCAAGGAGTTGGAATGAGATTCAATACTAACCAATTTTATACTTAACTAAAAATCCAAGTGGCGTGGGAACTAGACCCACAACATAACACAGGTCTCTACCTTAAATGATAATCCTAAACATGGATTAAATACTCAAGTCAAAACATAAAATATGAGAACTAATTACCTCCTTAAGCATCGCCAAGATCGTAATTCAGAATGTGGGGAGTTTCTTCTCTTGCTGACTAAAGCCTAAGGTAGACACATGTCTATGTATTCCTTCTTTTTTTTCTCCTTTTTTTTTTACATTTTTGTTTTGGTTCTAACTTGTATTGGCTCTCCCAGCTTGAAAAGGGACAAAAACCCCCATACATATCTATAGCTACACTTATCTAGTTGTTCACAGGACAAAATTAAGTGTCCCTTGATTCATCATTAAAATGGTTTCTATACCTACTTCAGGCAATTACACTTCAACCCGAGCTAATAAAATCTTACTCATGCAATCATCCTTACATAAAATCTAACTTATGTTTAATGGAAATGATGCATTGTGACACTATAACTGTTCAAGGATTAGAGCATTCATAAGCAATTGTCTTGAATTGAGTTTTCGATAAGGTGGATTTTTCTCAGTCTTTGGAACATTTTATCGAAGAGTTACCAAACAAAATCTTAAGAAAGGACTCCATTCATAAGATTGCATTGCATGAGGGATCTGTTGCCTTCATCATAAAGCAATGGGGAAACATAAAAACTAAATAAATTGTGTAATTGAAGCAAGAACAATCATCTTACCTTTGAAATGGCCGTGATGCAAAAATACCACACTAGTAGTGGTGACTGTGTGTTCGAGAGAGAAAGAGTTGGAGGAGAGGGCTTTTCATTGTGACTAACTGTAAGGGACGAGGGAGGGCTTCGTCGTTTGTGGCTGTAGAGGTGTGGAGGTGGGAGAGCTGTGGAGGTTTGGTCGACTGTGCAGAGGAGAGAGAGATGAGAGGTATCCGGCTCTGATTTCGTCGTCTGCATTATGGAGCCGTGGAGGTTTCGTCGTCTGCGATATGGAGCCGTGGAGGTGCAGAGGTTATGGAGGCGGAGGAGCGAAGGAGAGAGACGAGAGGGCGACGGTCGAGAGGAGCAGAGAAGATAGAGGCGGGAGAGAGGAGGGGCCAAAATATCAGGGCTTCCAAAATTTTCAGGTCAACTGGTAACTGGTAAGGATTAGAGATAACCGGGAATAGGAGATAATTGGGAGGAAGAGAGAGAAGGAATTCTTTGGCTGGGATTAAAAGAAGTTGATCCAACGGTTTAGACAAAATGGGAGTATGATGCTTCCAAAACTGGCTGGAAACACCATAATTGGACGCAAGAAAAACATAGGCTTATATTACATTGTGGGCCCCATAGATGGAAAACCCAAGTTTGTTGGGTTGTTGAATCCACAGAGGCAAGTAACAGAAATAATTTAGGAATACTTTGAGAGATACATTGTCACCTTATGTAATGAGCAGTGGTGTTAGTGTCAAAACTGTTTTTGTTAGTGGTGTTAGTGTCAAAACTGTTTTTGTTGGTGCCAAAACTCCAGCTCATAAAAGTCTTTTGTGCACTAGAGAGTTTTGAAACTATCAAAATAGTTTTGATATTATCATTTTCCTATGTAATATGAGATTAAATTCTTTATGGTGAAAAACCCCAAGTTTCCACCACCTCTATTTGTGGATTCCACCGTGCATTAAATGTAGTAATCTGGATTGTTTATCTTGTAAAACCCGTAGAATAGTATATTTACGCAAAAAATCAGATTGATTGAACATCGATAAGTATATCAAAAATTGAATTTTAGTTTTGAAAATAGACGGCCACGAACAGTTTTTAACTTTAAAAAATCAGACCGTCCATCTTACAAACTAAAATAGAGTTTTTAATATAACTATTGATGTCCGATCAAACTGATTTTTTACGTGAATATACTACTCTTCGGGTCTTACAAGATGAACAGATTACTTCTATAATGCACGGTGTGATCCACAAATGGAGGTTGTGGAAACTTGAGGTTTTTCACCTATAGTGGAAAGAATTTAATCTCATATTACATAACAGACAATGTTTCCCTCAAGTATTCCCGAATTCTTTCAGCGTTCCTTGCCTCTGTGGATTCAACATTCGTTGGTGGCATCCACAGTCTATCAAGTGGAAATGAAACCAGCAAATTATCATTGAAAGCTCTGCCCCTTTCTTGGAGTTCTGCCGCCTCTCGAATCTTCTCGTCAAGAATCTTTCCTAGCTGTACACGCGAGTAGACTCTGCTTTCTCCAAATACTACTTGCTCAAGTCTTTGCACATCAGCCTTCAACGAAGCCACATCTCCGAGCCAAACTACAACTTCTTTCTTTGGTCTTTTCCACATCTGGTGCATTTGATCGTGAAGTTTTGCTCGTATGTCTTCTTCTTGAGCATCTAAACACCGAATTCTTTTACGGAGCCTAGTCAAGGAAATTTGAACCTGCAAACAAAGAACGTAGCAGAGGATGGTCGATCACTGGAAATGTAATGAAGAATACTTCGAATAAAATTTAATTGGCGATTGTTAGAAATATAGTATATTAGTTCTTTTTGGGAAAACACAACCAAGAGACTAACATAACAATGAACCTGCACTAATCATCTCGTTCAAAAATTCACGAAAATATATTTTCCTTACATTAATTTGATTGTTTCCCTTCTTAAGTCCAAGATACAAGGATTACCATTAAAAAAACCTATACCACTGAGGCCTGATCGCTATATACAACCTAGTAGTTATGATAAATTGAATTCCTAGAAGAAACCAATCTTGTCGGCTAGCAATAATGCAAATAGTTGGTACGTTTGATTAACACGATCACCAGGGACGTACAATAGAGGAAGTTTTTGTTGGTCAGGACATATTACATCCTTCTACTTGTATGCATCATCAACGTACTTTACTTTGCACTCCTCTTTTCTTAAAACATCTAAAAGTAGTCTTCTTCGCAAACAAAACTAATCCATTGGGTCCTTTGGCAACTTATCTTTGTATTTCGATGAAAATAGGTAGGTAGGCATCATATTTGAGTCGTGGTACACAACATTTGCAATCATCGTCTTCCCTCTTCCACCCATTCCACATACCAGAAAATGAAAACTTCAATTGACATTGACCTATCTTTTAGCCATGAATAAATGTGCTTAGTTTCAAGAATCATGTACTTACTGGATCGCAGTAGATGGAAAGCTTCCTGTCAATGGATTCAACAATGTCCTCAATCAACTTGGCTTCATACCTAAAATTATAAGTTCAATTAAAAATGGAAAACGAAGCATGGAACAAGATTAGAAAGGAGAAATCAAATTTCCATCCAAATCTCCTCACATGTGACTACTTACCACGCTTTTACGGTAATGATTCTTCTTTTCTTTTCCTTATTTGGCTTTTTTATTTTAATCTTTAGCGGTTTCCTTTAGGCTCTGTTTGTTTTGAAGTAAAACATTTTAAAATAAAAAATATTTTCATGTAAAATGAAAAAAGAAAAGAAACAACAAACAGAGTCACTGGAACGTGAGGCTAAGCGATGGCGCAACAGAGAAGTTGTAAAAATAACTTACGGGCATTTAATTGGTAAACCGTTTATCGCCCTTTTGATGAAAATTGTTTTCCCAAGAAAACATTTTACTCAACTTTTAAACCACCAAACACCTTAAGACGGATAAAATAATTTTTGCAAAAATATTTTACATCGAAACAAACGGAGCCTTACATTTGGTCTAATTTTTTGCTTTTTTGGCCCTCTCATCTAGACAAATCGTAATGAAAAATCACGAGAATCATCTTGTTTTGTGTCTGTGATGCATCTTTTCATGTAGTGTATGTTTCTTCTTTCGGTTGCTCTAGGTGAACCAAATTGAAATAGGAATAAACTTTCAACGCGAGTTGTAAAACTAATTCTATAAGACGACCCAAAAGTTTTTGTAGTGCGTTTTTAAAAGTTGGTTCAAATTTTGTCACTTTTTTTTGTTAATCTCTTGGAAACTAGTAGTAATAAAAAGGTAACAAGTTGGCCGAAAGTTTAAATTTCTACATAAAAGATTCAAGTCATGTGTGTTTTTTGTTTCTTGAACTTGGTTCAAACTTTTATTTTGTATAATTGCTCTCGAATTTTGTTTTGTTTTTTCTCATCTCTTTTTCTCACTTCTTATTATCATGTATAAAGAGGAGAACTGAAATTAAAATAAATTTTGAACAAAAAAAAAAAACACTAGAGAGAATGTTTATGGAACATCAAATTTTTAGAACAAGAACGTATAGTTGAAGGTCGTTGTCATAAACCTCAGCCCTTAACCACGTCAAATTTTCATTATTCTGTCTAAAGGCAACTTTTTCTATATTTGTATTCCCGATAAAACCCAATGAAATAAATAAAACCTATTTCAATTTTTAATTAAAAAGAAGGAAAAGTAAAATGAGTCTTTATAAATAAATAAAAAAATTACCAAAAACAAATTTTCGTATATTTGAGCATAGAAATGAAGGGCAATTTATAGTGGCTGGGTCAAGAGCAACTGCAACTCCATCCAAGCTCTATAACTCTAAAATAAAGAATGAATGTGACATATGAGAAGAAATTATATTTGTACTTCATGGGAGAATATTGGAAGGACTCGTCATTTTTTTAAATATTTGGTCCCTAATTTACTTTTTGGTCTCCCAAAATGGAGACTACACCACCATTTTTTGGAGCAAATCCCTAGAAAAAACGATGGATCCCTTCAAAATTTCCCATAAAAAAGAGAGAGAGAGAGAGAGAGAGAAAGTAAATCACAAAATCTCCTTTCCATATGTTACATCAATTCTCCATTTTAGAGTTGTAGGAAGGTTTTGGGGTAATCTCGGTACTTAGCAACTAAGAGTAAGTTACCACGTGACATCATTAAATTATTTGACGGGGACAATAACAGATATATCACCGATTGATGAACGATTGTTGTTGATTTACACAGCGGTTTCAAACTCTGTTGATTATTTGCCTTTAGACACCGGCAATTGCTAGTATTTTTCTCTAAAATCACAAGGGAGGTTGGCCTATTTTTCAAATCCTCAGGGGTGTCAGTACAATTTACCCTTCAACATATACTGTACAAGTTTGATTTTAAGTTTCTTTTTAGGATAAATGTATTTTGACGTCATATCAACCAATATTGGATTGGATTGGATGAACGTAATATTTTACGATGCTCACGAAAAGTTTTAGAAAATAATTGTTCCGATCAGCAAAATGAAATCTAGAAGAGAACAAAAGGATAAAATAATTACTTGTAGTTTTTGGAATCAAATCCTGCTATACTCGCAACCTCCTTAAGCGCCGCACGCCATGCCTCCACTTGCTCACTCGTCTCGTTCTCGAAAACGAGTTCATCCGCTTGCTTCTTAATTTCTGACGGAGCCACATCGTGGAACACAGGCAAAATGCTATGACCCGATGTCTTCCGACGTTCGAGAATCTTCTCGAGTTCAAACAGGCATGCTGTGGAATCGGCATAATTTTTCGATAATACGATCACGGACATCCTTGAGTTCTCAATCGCTTTCTGCAACACGGAATTGATATTCTCACCCCGCTCGATCTCGTTGTCGTCTCTGAATATTCGATAACGTCCCTCTCGCTCCAAGGCATTGAAAAGGTGATCGCTGAATGTTTTGCGGGTGTCTGGCCCCCTAAAGCTCATGAAAGCGTCGTAAGAATCGTCTAAAGACATGTTCTTCTTAACCGATGGGTCCATGCTGCAAACTGAACGGTTTTGGTTCATTCAGAAATCATGCATCATATAAATTAAGCTCTCCAAATTCTCACAAAACTTCAATAACAGTGATAAAGAAATAGGTGAAAAAATTGTAGAACCCAAAAAAAGAGAGTAGAAATTAGCGTCTTACCTCGTGGTCGTGGCGTAGTAGCAAGAGTCTTCTTACTCCGGTTGGTCTTGAGCAATTGAGAAAGAGAGAGAGAGAGAGCAGATGAAGAGAGAGAGAGAGAGAGAGAGAGAGAGAGAGATAAATTAATTGGAAATGTGAAGGATGGAGGAATCGTCGGGATAGAATTCTCATACGAAAACGTACGCGTTTTCCACCACCTAACAGTATTAGGCGTTTTCCACCACCTAACAGTTTTCCACCTAACAGTATTAGGCGTTTTCCACCACCTAACAGTATTAGGCTGCTTCCCGGAAGAAAGGTTAGACCGATCCTTCCTCTTGCGACGCGTTCTTTCAAATTAGAAAAATAAGTAATTAAATTATGATTCTAAATTGAACCACCACTTTTCTTTTTATCGGCAAAAAAATTTTTAAATCTCGATAAAGGGTATATCGAAAAAGCAAAAGCCCATACATCCAATGACCAAAGCCCGTAAAACACCTAAAGGGCCAAGTCCACACCCCCAAGGCCTCCAAATGCCCAAATTTAAACATATAAGCTCAAAAACCTTAATGGCCTAAAATGCCAAGAAATGAAAATACAGCACAAACCCAATCTTCTAACTTTTGAAAAAATAAAAATAAAAATAAAAAACGCACTCTCCTACATGGAATTTTCTCATTTTTCATCTTTTTTTCATTATTCCACACTGTTTACAAAATGTAAAATGTATACTTTATTTTGCTTGAAAAATAAAGTAGGTTTATTTTGCCTCAAACCTATCTTCTTTCTTTCTTTCCTTTTTTTTTTTTTTTTTTTATATACTGTTGTGAACTTTTTCTAATTCTTTTTACGGGAATATGGAATAAATTTCAAGAGCCATACATGTCGACCCACTGATGCAGGGAAAAAAAATTCCTCATTGATGTTTTGTTTCCATCTCCGTGCATCGAACGGATAAGATGCTAATTTTCAATTATATACATGTCTTCTCCCTTGTAATGACATGTTGGTCAAATTCAGGTCCAATGTAATTTCTATATTGCAATCCAATACTTCTAAATTGTAAATTTGTTTATAGATGTCTACGAAATACTTTTTCGCTTGTGATTCACATCCAAAATTTATGATCACTATTTTTTTTTAAATCAATAGAAGAGATCATTTTACATCAGATATAAAGTGTACAGAGTACAAACCCAGGACACTACATCAAGTGTCCCACGAGATAACCAAGCCCGACAATGTACTCAATCAATACAAGATAAAAAACCCATTATAGAGTAGAAACAAAGATATAAAGGAAAAACCCTCTAAGGAAACAAAACCTACACACATGTGAGGAGATTCGAACTTCTAACATCTTGGTAAGATGTACGAGTTCTGACCAACTGAGCTAGCTCAAGTTGGTTGTGATCTCTAATTCAAAGTCTGAAATTTTTTATTAAAACAAATACTACTACATAGTTCCCCTACATGTCATGGCAATCGTAATCGCTAATCATTGAGATAATTCTTCCATGGATTGATTAGTAAAATCATTTTTAAAGTAAACTTACAGTATGTCAATTAATTAGTTCAATTCTGTCAATTTACAGATTAATTCAACTCCATACAATACTACTAGCGTTATATGCTCCAGCATAGATAGTCAATAGGATTTTATAACTAGTAGTTTCAAATTGTATAGGAATCAAATTGTAGAAGGGCTGGCCACTATATATATAAGATATTTTTATTGGTTTTCAAAGTAAACAACTCACAAATTCTTTTTACTACGATTTGTTTTCGAAAAAAACTTCTTGATAACTATAAAGCCTCGCACATATCAAATCGTGATCAAGAGGGAGTGAAATAATTAGGGTTTTAACTTATAAAAAAATAATAATTTGGGTTTTAAATCCGCCTCTCGGATCTATCACCCCTAGGGGAGACATCTATCGCGAATAAGATTGGTTAGACAATAGAACTATTTTGAAATAAATTCAGAATAAATTAATTGAATTATGTCAACAAATAGATTAATTCAATTTTTGCCACTTGGCGCGTGCAGAGTTTTTGTCACGGAAACATCCTTCAGTTATCTCTTTTCAAAACTAATTGACTAAATTTCGCAAATATCCGAAAACTAAATAAAAACAATTACTGAAGTTAATTAATTCAGGAGTATTTGTTTGATACAATCATCATAACAACTTTTTCTCAAAAATCGTACTTCTATTGAAACTAATTCCATGCAAAAAAGTGAAAGGCCATTATTGTTCATTACAAGTGGTGAAAGAATATATGTATCCGAATTACGTCGAACGAGATATAAGCACATAATCATACTAAGCCAAACTGATCAAAGCACACTAACATAACAAACGACGTGACAAATAACTTTCATTCAATGGAAGAGAATTTGGAATAGGGTTTTGGTTTTTAGAGAGAGAGACGGTTCTGGTGCTGGTGGTGTGATGACTGGTGTGGATGGCGGCGTTGGATGTAGGCGGCGGTGGTGCTGTTGCTGGTGTTTGGAAGAGAATTTGGAATAGGGTTGTTTTGGCTATTTTTGGGCCAGGCCCATGTGATTCTAGTTTTATTTGTTGGGGCCTGGCCCTTTGGGTGTTGGTGGGTTTTGATCAATCATTTTATTTTATTTTATATCTAACCCTTGGTTGGATTCCCCTATCAAAAAAACTTATGTTGCCTATCAAAAAAAAAAAAAATTTCATATGCCACCTTAAAACAAAAAAGACGGACCCAATAAAGTTAGCAAGGAGCCAACTGAAAAAAAAAAAAAAAAAGACAGCCAAACAAAATACTTACAAGCACTAGAAATCAACCAAGACATGATCCCAAGACAACTACGTAGTATATAAAGTAGGCAAGCAACAAGAACCAAAACGAAGAGAAACAAAAAGAAATCTGCCATGCCACCAACTATTGTCCACGCCAAGTCGACACTCACAGAAGCGTTTATAAAAAGCAAGAACACCACCAAATTAAACAATCACTAAAACAATCCCGCAGTTATCCATGTGCAGAAAGCTCTCTGTTTTCTTCTTATTCGAACTCAACTAAATTACTCTAAGGCTTACGATCCAATTTATAATAGAAGAAATCCTACAAATTAGGAAAAAAATAAAAAGGAAACTATACAATTAGAAACTGTCTATTCTTCTTCACCAAGCAAATATTACTAAAAGAAAATTAAATAAACTAGATTACGAAACTAAATATGCTAGAATACTTATTTCTAAAATTGCAAGACTTCCTAACAAAATAACTAAAATCAAAAAAATGGTACGGTTGATGAGAGACTGGGGCACCACGTGGCGGTGCCCCATGGGCATTGAATAATTTTTCATGGTCAAGGGAGAGAAGGAAAATAATGGTGTGTACACCGTGGCGACGCCACATAGCGAGCATTGGGGTCGCCCAAAAAAAATTACTATTACTATACTGAATTTTTTTCCAAATTAATAAATGGCCCCATTACAATTTGAAGATGACACCATACTAGTTTATTTTTCCACTTGAAACCAACCCTTTCCTCGTCAAAGTTAAAACTTAAAGCACCACCCATTACAATTTGATGACCACACTAGATTATTTTTTCACATAAAATCCACCCTCTCCTTGGAGAAACATTATTTGGTGGTCCAACACCCTAAATACCACACATTGGAAATAGAAGGATGGAGGAATCGTCGGGATAAAATTCTCGTACGACGACCCTAAATACACGGATGCTGAGGTTTGCGGTCTATGAGCTAGGAAACTACTGATGAGATTCCTCCTCTTGCTACGTACGTACGCGTTTTCAAATTAGAAAAAGAAGTAATTAAATTAAATCGAAACGGTGGGCACATGTAGAACTCCACCTCCTACCAGTACTTTAGGCTGCTTCCTTGAAGAAAGGTTAGATAGATCCTTCCTCTTGCCACGCGTTTTTCAAATTAGAAAAAGAAGTAATTAAATTATGATTCTAAATCGAACCACCACTTTATGTTTACAGCGACCTCTTTTTCCCTCGCCATGACGAGGAAGAAGGGAATGACTCTTTTTGACGAAGGTTTCAGTCTTTGCTTTACTGAAGTTATTACCCTCAATCAGCGGTATGGTATTTAGGAGAAATTTTTCAGTGCCGGGTGGGCACCCGGCACTGAAAAATTTCTCGGTATTTAGACAGTAGCGGGATGGCGTCGAGCTTTCTTCGCTTTGGGGAGAGAATATCACGATAAAAAGGATAGGCTTTTGCCACTAAGAGGGCAGCTGATCCTCGGTTCGACTGCCTCAGTCCAACTCCCCTATCCAACCCCTCCACGGCGTCGTTTTGCATGGAAACGGCAACATATTATGAGACATCCTCTCCAATTAGTTCTAGGGCTCCCTCAAGGCTTTCATTGAAAGTTTGAAAGTCAAAAATTAATTATGACCCTTTAAAATAAAATGATTAGAAAAATAAGATCTTCGTACCGGTTCAAATGGATTGAAAATAAGAGCACTTAATTTTTTAATCATATTGTTTAATCGGGGCGGTTCTGGGGACACCTAAAAAAATATCTCATAGTTCCCAATCAAATTTTGATAATCCGAGCCGCTCAATGTGATAAGAACGTGATTTTAAGGATATCCGTGAGAAATCAGCAACAAAAATGACCGGAAATGGCTTGATCTGAGCAATTTTTAGCTACTAGCTTGTTTGTCACGTACCATGTGCTTGGCTGATCATCACTAGTTCCCAATCAAATTTTGCTAAAGTTGTTTATTTTTTGATTTGTTTACTGGATTCTTAGGATGTCTGATACAATGTTTGTGTTTGAGGTTCACCATGGGGGTTACTTTGAGAATGTGCCAGCAAAAAAGTATTCAATGGGCAAGGTTGAGTTCATAAGAAATGTAGACAAAGACCTAATGTCGTATTTTGAGCTGATAAGCATGATTAAGGACTTAGGGTGTTCAGAAAATTGCAACATATATCATAAGCTCCCTGATTGTGATTTGGATGGTGGGTTGAGAGAGTTAAAGACTGATGCTGAGGTGTGGGACATGTTTGCTATTCATGATGATAGAGAAACTATATCTATTTATGTGGAGAATGTAGAGTTAAATATTGTTAATGATGTGGTAAATCTGGATAGTGACATTGATAAAAGTGAAGGCAATGAGAGTGAAAGTGGGGCAGATCCAAACAGTCCTAGAGGGAGTATTGGTAGTAGTGACCTTGAGTACTTTGGAGATGGAGATGAGTTGTATGATTTAGGTGACAATATTAGCACTAAACAGGTGAGTGAGACCTTTGAACAGGTGAGTGAGATCTTTGTAGGATGTTCTGAACCTTTTTCCTTCAACATGGGAATTGTGGCAGCATATGATGTCTAAAAATAGAGTTCAAGGAATGCTTATGAGCCTAGAGCAAATTCTTAACTGGTTTCTCTCCAATGGAAAGGGCACTAGAACTAAGCTGAGTTTCATTAGCCTTAAAAGCACTTTGGCTGCTTCTGTTTATGGGTTGTGGCAGGAACGGAATTCCATAATCTTTCGAGCAATGGCAAAGGGGTATACCCAGGTAGCTGATGGGATTGAAGCTACAATTCAGGATTTTCTCAGCTCAAGAAGAAATATGAAACTATCCAGTCAAAATAAGAATATTTGTGCGATTTAGGGACTGTCTAACAAAGTCATGGAGGTTGTATAGTTAGGAATTCTAGTTTGATAAGTGGTTGTTTTTGTTTTGTTTCTGATGTAAGTTGTTTCTGTAAAGGGATTGACTCCCTGGAAATCCTTGTTTTCCTTGTTTTGAGCTTAATAAAAGTGTGCACTTATCAAAAAAAACCTTTCGTTTTCGAAATCGGAGGACAACCAACTTCGTTGAGCATATCAACATTTTCATCTAGCAATAATTCCTCTCCCGAAACTTGGAATTCCTCTCCCAAAACTTGGAAATGATCCTCAACTTGCAATGCTTGACGGCACCAACGTGTTGGCAAATAATAAGAAGGAATTTTATACATAGCAATTCTTGCAAAGAAACACTTAAAATGTGCTGACAAATTAAAGGATTCCAAAAAAATAAAAAAATATATGAAAACGAACATAAGAAAAAGTTCATACATTTGTATGTCCTTAGAAAAAAGAATGTAACGAGCTTAAGAACACGGTTTGTAACTGTTAAAACTTGTCCCACATCGCTCATCTAAGCCACCCAAGCTTGGTTAATAAAATCTAGAGGCTACTCCACCTATAGCCAATTGGTTTTAGGTTGGAACCCTCCAAGAAATTTAACATGGTATCAGAGCTAGGTCTTGGGTGGCCTCACATCGTGTGATCAAGTCTCTATCGCCCGAGTCAATCACCTCACCTCATCAATTCATACCTCCACGTGCATCCGGGCTGCATGTGAGGGGTCGCCCGAGTAAAATCTTCTAGTTTCCTCAATTCGTACCTCCACGTGCATCCGGGCTGCACGTGAGGGGGAGTGTTGAAACTTGTCCCACATCGCTCATCTAAGCCACCCAAGCTTGGTTAATAAAATCTAGAGGCTACTCCACCTATTGCCAATTGGTTTTAGGTTGGAACCCTCCAAGAAATTTAACAGTAACAACTTGAGCTTGAGAACACGGTAATTTTATTTTGGTTTGAAACAGAAGATCAGAGACTCAAAGGAACTAAAGATTGCTCCAAGTGCCTGCGCTTATAGAAAGAAACTGGCGCCAATTAAGTCCTTCCAAATAACTTCCATATGAAGAGTCATATGTTGAACTAAAATTTTCCTCCAAAATAATAATTGTTTTTAATTTCTCATCTTCAAGAGTGAAAGAATGAGAAGAGTCGCATGGTTATTTTTGTCATTCAAAATATTGTTTGACTTCTTTTAATGGAGTAGTTTATATTTCCAATGTCATTATTAATAGATGTTGGAATGGGTAAAAAAAATATAATTAAAGCATTTAGGCTCCGTTTGTTTAGGCGTAAAATGTTTTCTGGTAAAATGTTTTACCTATTTTTCAGTGTTTGATTGTGTAAAAAATGAGGAAAACATTTTACATGTAAAACATTTTCCATTAATTGAATGAAAATGACTTACCCTTAAATCTTCCGTAACTTATTTTCCGAAATGAACCCGTTGCCTTCTACTGCAATTCTCACCGTTCAGTGTTCTCGATCGTCAGTCATGATCCACGTTCAATTCCAATATTCTAAAATCTCTCCATCATTTAAGCGCT
This sequence comes from Rhododendron griersonianum, assembly GCA_018127125.1. Taxonomy (NCBI): domain Eukaryota; kingdom Viridiplantae; phylum Streptophyta; class Magnoliopsida; order Ericales; family Ericaceae; genus Rhododendron; species Rhododendron griersonianum. The sequence continues at coordinate 10,440,720 of CM030799.1, read as the reverse complement.
CTCTCTCTCTCTCTCTCTCCACTATTTTTTTAATTTCTGAAAATATTTTCAAGTGCCAACCAAACACCGAAAAATAAAAGTTTGAAATTTGTTTTCTGAAAAAATATTTTACCTGGAAAATATTTTGCATTGTAAAACATTTTACATCGAAACAAACAGAGCCTTAAAGTGCCCTAAACTAGTGTCTCAAACTTATGCCCCATGAGCACCTTGTAGCATTTGCAATCCGACATAAAGTCGTTGAATGTTTTTTTTTTTTTTTGCTCGGCAAATGAAACTTTTTATTAACTCGAAGAGGGTACATCGAGATAACAAGAAAACGAAAAAAGAAAGAGAAAACCATCCAACAGAAAGTTGGACATTACACCACCAGAGTCACAATTAAATCCTTAGCTTTCGAATTCCATCCAGATAACCCTTAAACTCCTCGACCGTATATAGTCTAATCTCAAACTTGGACTTCATCCACATAGCCACTCTAGTCTTCACAAGCTCGCCCACCTCCCCAATACTTGTCGTAGCGTTGTTAAAAACGTAGTCATTTCTTGCTAACCACAAGGACCAAAGAGTTGCATAAAAGGTAGCTTCCCACAAATGTTTCTCCAAATTCCTAAACCTGCTATCAAACCACCATAGTGCCAAATCTGCCAAAGAATGAGGGCATACCCACATTACATGCCACCAGTCCAGAATGAGAGACCATAAGTCCCACGAGAATTGACAGTGTAAAAACAGATGATTGGGAGTTTCCGGGTACACCGAACACAGCGGGCAAAGTTGTTGGTGATCCTCAAGAATCAGATTCCTACTAAAAAGTTCTGATCTTGTAGCTATCGTTGAATGTTAGGTAGCCACTAACAAAAGTAGGGTTGCAATTTGTACCACCTATCTATCAAAACAAAAACAAAAAAATTAAAGACAGGCGACTATCTAATACTATTAGCTTACATCCATGAAATAATAGTCATTCAATGAGCTCTCAGCTCAATTGACATCACCCACCGATATACCTCTCACAAGTAATACAGAGATCAAAAACCCACTAATGTCAATGGGGGCTCTTTACCAGACTCTTAGGGCGTTTGTAATTAGGCTTTTGATGTATAGTGTTGCTTAATCAATTTTGTTGGTGTTGTATGGGGATTGATTTTGTCGTCTCCCTGTGTAATCCTTCGTTTGAGCTATAAAAGTCTTGCACTTTATCAAAAAAAAAAAAGAAGAAGAAGAAGAAGTTAAGTTTAGAATAACTCAGCCTTAGGTGGTGTTTCCCCTAATAAAAATCACAAAAAACTTAATGCATTTTACTATTTCGTTTCCACTAACAAAAAAGTTTCAGTATTTTACCATTTTGTTTCCATTAATAAAAAAGTTGTCAACAAATTTTGTTTTTCTACAGTAACTCTACTCACAAACCCATCACCAACATATGCACTACCGGAAACTACTTGATATTTCTCAACAACTTATTTACTACCGAAAATACCTAACAACTTCTCAACCACAAATAAAAATCTACAAATTTTTCACTACCGGAAACACTCCCCTAATGTGTGTCTTTTGGCTTCATTTTAAACATTTTTTCAGTAACTTAGGGGGTGTATTTTCCACTAACAAAAAAACACTAAAAAATTAACACGTTTTACTGTCTCGTTTCCAATAACAAAAAAGTTTTAGCATTTTACCAACTCGTTTTCACTAACAAAAAAGTTGTCAACAACAAAAAATTTTGCTACAGTAACTCTACTCACAAACTCATCAACAACTTATTCACTACCGGAAACACCTAACAACTTCTCAACCACAAATAAAAATGTACAAATTTTTCACTACCGGAAACACCTAACAATCTCTCTCAACCACAAATAAAATCAACAACTTATTCACTATCGGTTTTGAGCAGCAAGCCAAAGAAAATTTCAAATTTTGGGGTTCCAGACCCAACTCCAATCCTCAAAAGGTTGAGTACACACGAAATCCTTGGTAAGATACCAGGCAGTTTTAGCGGAGAAAATACCATTTGAGGTGGTGATTCCAAGCAATCCCATCCAGTTGAGGATCCAACCTTTCGAGTTGGATACCGAAAATACAAATAAGAAACTCAACAGGGAGCTCAAACGAAATCCTACACAACTTCCAGTCATTATCCCCCCAAACGTCACGAACACAAAGATTAGTCTCATCTCTACGCAAAGGCCCCGCAATCAGAGATCTTAAACAACAAAGACCCGTCCAGTTACGGTGCCAAAAGGAATTTTTTAAACCACTTTTAAGTCAACTAAAGTTATTTGCTTAGTGCTTACAGTAATTGTTAGGAACATGTATAAGAGATTGAATCTCATATCGGATAAATAGAAAAATGGTTGGACCTTAATATACAATTGGATAACTCACCAGGCTTTTAAGTGGATATGGATCATTCAATGTATATTGGGTTCATGTGATGTAGTGTGAACTCCGTGGACACTCCCCAACGGGTTGGGCCTTGGCACACTCGGAAGAACCTTAGGCGGATCAGACTCCCAACAGTAATAAGGCAGGCAGATTGATCAAACATATTTTGGGTGAAGTAATATAAAAGACTTACAAGTTAACAAAGACCTGTAGTTTGATTATGAAGTTCCCCTATTCTATTTAATTATAAACTAGCCTCTGAGCATACAAAATGCCTCTGACCAATAAGGGGAAAAAAAAAAAAAACAGGAGCATTAAGATGCTTTTTCTGATTATCGGTGTCATTCCAAATCCTCCTTTTCCACATATTATCGTATTTATGTTTGTTGGCATTCTTGGATTGTCTCTTGTATTGTAATGGCAGTTGCTAACTAGGAGTCCAACTATTCTTTTAACTCTACATAATTCCTCCTATTTTAAAATCAAAGGGAAATTTTCAAAAAAAAAAAAAAGAACCCTGACCCTTGAACTCAATGTCACATAAACTCCGGGACTTCCAGAAATGTAAATCCCTCACCTGATCTTTGGACTCCGTCATCAATTAGCCCCCTCCACCCATTTCCCGTCCAATACTAACCAGAGAAGCTTACATGGACCTTTGTGAGACCAAATGACCAATACTTGGACTTGACGTGGACATGGAAGTAGGAATTACCACCAAAAACACCACGTGATACTCACGCCCTCCTCAAAAACTCTCAAATTACATAACCACAAACCCTAACTTAATTTTGTCACCAAAGTTGATCATATGCGAGATGGTTTTCTGAAATCGCGAGTTTGGAGAGACCAATTGTCTTCTGCACTGCTTATTCGTGAGAGTGCGTTGTTTGGAATTACTAGTTTGTAACAAAAATGGTGTGGCTTTTGCGAGATCGACATGGGGACCACCCCACTACGGTAATTAGGTTTTGTTTAATCATTTTTTGTTTAAATATTGTTGATTTGTTGACATTGTTTAAGTCATTTTACTAAGTTCAATGCATGTTTGGTGGTGTATTCACTATCGAAAACACCTAACAACTTCTTAAACACAAATAAAAATCTACAAATTTTTTACTACCGGAACACCCCTAAATTGTTTCAAGGAAATGTAAGATTTGCATTCATTAACCTAAAAAATATAGGCTAGTGATTTTGCCACTGTAACAACCCGGATTTTTGACCCAATTTTTTTTTAATAATATCATTTTAAAAAGTATCAATCGTATTAATAAAAATTATTTTCCTTAATTAGATAAATACAAAAAATTATCTAATCCTATTTTTTTTTAGTTGCATGCATGCATACAACTCCTCCCATCTCTCCCTCTCCTACTCCTACTCGGTCTCTACCTCTTTCCTGATCAGAATTTTCGTCCATACCTCGCTCGTATCAAAACCCAAGAATTTGAAACCTTTTCAAATACGAATTTATCACCCTCATCAGAATTTTCTTATAAATACCCACCAACACTCCACCATCCTCACATCTCTCTTTTTTTTTTTCCCCTTTTCCAGCCGAAACCCACCCTCTCCTCTGCCAATTGCAATAGCCCCATCCCCATCTCCATTACTTCTTCTTTTTCTTCTTGTCTTTTCCTTTTTACTTCTTCTTTTGTTCCCAGCACACACACACGGCACAGAGAGAGAGAGAGAGAGAACTCGGTTGCCATAGCCACCGTGCAACCAAACACACGGAGGAGAGAGTAGTTGGGAATTTGACCATAGAGTCGCTCATAAGGGGAACTGCCAGATAGAAGGGGAGTGGGCATCCGATTCAGAAGATGAGCAGCTGTGAGGACAGCTTCTCCCCAGAAGACTGAAGGAACTGAAGATGACAATAAGAGAGACCGAGCAGTGTTAAGAAGATGACGATGCTTCCTTTCGGCTCTACCATTCTGGGAAGGAGTGTCAGTGCAAGAGGATTGATGAATAGTCCCATGTCTGTCTAAAAATGCAATAAACTCAGAAAGAGAGTACTCCCCACCTAAGTCAGAACGAAGGATTTTAATAGATGCAGAAAACTGGGTTTGAACCATGGCATGAAAAGTTTGATAAATTTTAAAGAAATCAGACTTGTGCGTCATCAAATAAACCCATGTATACCTACTATAATCATCAACAAACGAAACATAATAAACAGAACCAGCTTTTGTTGCAACTGGGGATGGACCCCATAAATCAGTATGAACAAGCTGAAAAGGAGATGAAGAAACAGAAGTACTTTTATTAAACGGTAATGCAGACATTTTTGAAAGTTTGCAACCACTACATTCAGAAATGTCACTAATAGAAACTTGACCCAAAGACCCAGACTTAGCTAAAAGTTTAAGACGCTCACTAGACAAATGTCCTAATCTAGAATGCCAAAGATAAAAAGGAGACGACGTCTGATCTAAACAGAAAGATGATGCAGCAGTGGGAGATGACTTGGTCGGGATGTGTAATCTTTCCAAGGTATAGAGGTCGCCAACTCTACGGCCTGTCCCAATCTGCTTCTTGGACTCCCGATCCTGCACAACACAACCAGAGGAAGAAAACATGACATCAAAACCAGAGTCAGATAGCTGGCTAATTGAAACAAGGCTTAATGTTAACTGAGGAACATAAAAGACATTAGAGAGAGACAATGAGTTCGACTGGATGGAACCAATGGAAACAACATGCATGGGAGATCCACTTGCGGTGGCAACACTAATAGGAGAGATGGGAGGGACACATTTACTAAGAAGAGAGGAATCAGGAGTCATATGATGTGAACAACCAGAATCAAAAATCCATGTGGTTGGTAATATACCTGTGACACCTGAACTACGCAAACCTGAGTGGGTAGAAGACATGGCAGAAACTTGGGAAGGATCCCCCTGGATGGCTTCCATGAAAGCCTTATACTGCTGATATTGCTCAAACATGGGAGGAGAATGAACCACACCAGAAGTAGGTGTTGCTAAGGCTGCAGGTGGGCGATAATGCTGATGTGATGACCGAGGAACTGAAGGGCTACTGGAATGAGAATTATTTCGACCCTTAGGCTGAACACGCTTAGGGCAAGCATACTTCCAATGACCCTTCTGATGACAATAGCTGCACTCATCTGTGGGAATGTGAGGCCTAGACGTTCCCGGAATCTGAGTAAGATGGGATGCCGGAGTGGGCAAAAGGGGTGAAGAGTATTGAATAGGCGGAGCAGACTGAGTGGCAAAGACAGACTGTGAGGGAGGTGCTAGATTAGCCACTTTGAACCGTGTCTCCTCAGCAATAAGCTCATGAACTGCACCATCTACTGAGGGCAATGGAGACCGATGCAAGATAGCCCCACGAAGAGGCTCAAACTGAGTCCGAAGGGCCATGAGAAACTGTACAAGCCGCTTTTTCTCCCTATACTGCGCATAGCTATCAAGAACTTGCAAGTCTGACGGTTCCATAAGTGCTAACTGATCCCAATAGCTAGTCATCTCATTATAAAACTCCTGAATAGATTTGTCACCCTGACTGGCATGGCGGATTGACAACTCAAGCTCATACTCCTTAGCTAAATTGGACTCAAGATACATCCCTTGCAAATAATCCCAAACTTTCTTCGCTGTATCATGCTTCGAAAAGTTCATGCCTATACTTGGTTCGGAGGAATTATGAAACCAAGTCAGAATACGTGCATTGTCTCTCTCCCATTTGGCTAGAGCAGTTGCATAATCTGCAGCTTTGGGATCAGTGGGTTTCACGATGGAACCAGTTATATGTCCCCACATACTTTGACCGGTTACAAAATTTTTCATAACAGTGGCCCAATAAGAATAATTAGCGCCATTCAAACGAACGCTAATACCCTGTATTTTATCTTCCGACATGATGCTAAAAGAGGAACGCAGTCAAAAAACAAAATACCAGAGAACTAGAGCAGATGTAGAATACCAGAGCACCACAAAAAAAAGTTCAGGGTACCACAAAATACCAGAGCAGATGCAGAATATCAAAATAGCAAATACCAGAGTCCAAATAAGCAGATCTGAGAGCACCAGAGAGGAAGAAGAGAGGGCTGCAAGTCTCCGGCGAGGCTGGGTAACGTCGGAAAATGGCTGGAAGGCTGTCGGAAGACTTCTGGGTTTCAGATCAGAGCTGTCGGAAGCCTGTGAGACTCGTCAGAGGTCGGAAGGTGCTCGCCTGAGGTCGGCAAGGGTTGTCGGAGGTCCAGCGAGATCCGGCGACGCTGGTAGTGAGCGAGGTCGTCGGATAGCGTTCAGAATGTTGTCGGAACAAAACAGAGAGCCAGAGAGACAAATCTCTGTGAGAGAGCACCTCTTCAAACACAGAACAGGGGTTCTTTTGAGCAGAACAGAGAAGCCCAGTAGTCGGAAGGGCTTGCCGGTGGTTGGCGAGAGTGGGGGAAGACTACCGACAGAGAGAGATAGAGGTCAGAAAATAGAGGACTGGGTTTTCAGATGGAAGACTGATCGACATGCAAGGTTAGGGTTTTGGAACCCGCTCTGATACCATGAAACCAGACAACGTGAAAACAGAGAGGAGAAAACTGGTCTGTATTAATAATGAATAGAAGATTACAAGGCCGGGTATATATAACCCTAAAATTGATACACAAATGGTAAGTCTAATCAAGCTTAATCTATGCCCTAAATAGTACGATATGATTACGCCTAATCTTTGCTATAAATAGCTACGATTTGATTACGATATGATACACCAAGATACATTCCATTCACACCCTCTCCTCTGCCAATTGCAATAGCCCCATCCCCATCTCCATTACTTCTTCTTTTTCTTCTTGTCTTTTCCTTTTTACTTCTTCTTTTGTTCCCAGCACACACACACGGCACAGAGAGAGAGAGAGAGAGAACTCGGTTGCCATAGCCACCGTGCACCTCCTCCGTACCTCCTGCCCTCCCGACGCCACCAGCCACCTCTCACCGCCGGTTTCCACCATCATCGTCGACCATCATCACCATCGGTCCGCACCACCACCGATCAGCCGAACCCGCCATCTCAACCGGAGCAGCCATCAACCGGAGCTCACCTCTGTCGCGGCTCCGACCCACCACCGAAGTCAACCGGTGCCCCGTTTCACCGTCGACATCTTCGTTTTACCGAAACCGTTTCAGAAACCGTTTCTCGCTTTTTGATCGGACCCCAGGTAGAACAACCCTCTCCTACTACTCCTTAAGTATATTATGTGTGAATGTATTGAATCGTAGTGTTTTGAGGGGAAGAAATCAATCGGGACGATTGCCACGACCGAAACCCAGTTTTCCGTTTTGCCTATGTGTTCCTGGACGTTGAAAATTTGAGATTTTATGATATAATTATAGTTTTCCCCATTGACTATTTTAGTATAGTGTTTCGGTCCAAATTAGAAAATACAAGTTATGTTTAAATAATGATTAAGACCCCAGGTTTACTAAAATAGAAAAAAAAATCTATGTCAACAATACGTTTTAATTTTTCAACGTAAATGTTAAATGGATTTTGTAATATAAAAAAAATGATAAAGTCATTATAATGTAAAGTATTATTTGACCCTTATCTATTATATTAGAAAGTATTTTACAAAGGTATTTATACAAGCCTAGATTATATTCTTTTTTTTATAAAAACTTTTATTTCATAAAAGTTCCTTGCTTTATTAATAACTTGTGTGGTCATACAAAATTAAGGGCAACGGTCCATTCATAAAATGTTACGTGATTTTTATGCTTATTGTTTATTTCAATTATTATTCTGATTGCTTATATTTTATTCCAAACTTTGATTGATATGTTAGATTGGACCCTAGAGACATGGGGTGATATGCGAAATAGAAATCACCTAGACGATGCTAGGTAATGGATGAATTGGAAAGTTTTGTTGATTTTAGATTGCCTGCAGGCGTGATTTTGAGATGTGATGAGATTGAAACTGGAGGGTGTCCAGTGATGAATTGATAGACTGGCGGGTGTCCAGTGTCCAGTGATGAATTGATAGACTGGCGCGTGTCCAGTGATGATTGTGAAATGGTTTGTGATGTGGTTTATAAGATAGGCGAACCCTAGTTGTGATTCAGGCATGGTAAGTTTTCTTTTGTTGTATTGAGAGGGATACACACTGGGTACATAACTTAGGTGCAATCCGCGACAACAAAATAAAGTGATCCCATGGGACCGAGCATGGCTAGTGGTTGGGGAGGAAAGATCTCGTGGATTGAGATCTTAGACCACACGATAGGTTAATGGATAGTAATAAATCGATTAATGTGATATATCTTTGTTCTTACTTGTTCGTACTATGTTTATCTTGCTGATTGCTAGTTGTAAAGTAAGAGGGGTAGTTGGGTTGGATTATTCTACTGGGTGATTTATCACTCACGGATACGTTTGTATCCTGGTAAATCGATTGCTTCGGCGATCAATTTGCCAGAGGGCGCAGGATTCAATGAAGGGGATTCAACGATAGTGCAGTTCGACACAGGAAGAATATCAGGAATAGAGATCGAGTATGCTTGGGATTCGTATCAAATCTAGAGTCAGCTCTGAAGTTAATGTATTTTGAATCAGTAAATTTATTTTGAGATTGTAATAGCCAAACTTATTTTGGAAAATCATATTTGTTTAGCCAAATTTTCTTAAGAAATTATTTTATATTGCTTCCGAAAAAGCGGGGCGTTACAGCCACACCCTTTTTTGTTATTGCCACACCCTGCAAGTGTATTTTTTGGTGCAAAAATACACTTGCAGGGTATGATAATAACAAAAAAGGGTGTGGCAATATCATTTTCCAAAATATATATATGTACAGGCTGTTAGTTACTTGTCAAGATCAGCTATAGTGCAGCTCGTGAATCGGGCATAGAAATTGTATATCCTTTCCAGGCTCAGTTCGTACCGTTCCATTTAATTCCACATGACCGTAATTAGGACAAATTGCAGTTCGAAAACTTCAAGATTAGTAAACGCAAAACAGAAATGCTATTTGCAAGGATTGTTGCAAAGAAGACAACAAGGAATGATGTGGAAAGTATGTGGGTCCCCTCCCTCTTCTGCCCAAGAAATTGAAACTCACTTCCTCTGTGACAGAAAAAAAGCGGGAAAAGGGAAAATTAAGAGAAGTGTTTTGAACCAAAAACAACTCTGCCTCCAAAATTTTACTTTTTCACCTTCAAGCTCGTCCTCTCCGTTCCACTCCCAATCAGTAGAAACTCCACCACCGACCGAAGCACCATCACCGATTGATCACCACCGGACCACCACCACTGAACCAGCACAGACTGCGGCCACCACCACCAGAGCCCCCACAGACGGTAGCCACCCACCACCACCCATCGACCACCATCTGCCTCTCTGTATGCTCTCTCTCTCTCTCTCTCTCTCTCTCTCCTTTTTTATTTTTGCAGTATCGGCATAAATTCTAGATTAAGACTAGGGATTAAAAAATTAGGGCTTAAAAGTAGGATCGAGCTCCTCGCTTCAGCAGCTACCGAAACGGATTGATCGGATTCGGCTCTTGTCTTAGTAGACAGACTGCCTAGCCCTTCAGCTGCAGTTAACGAATCTTTAATTGATATAGCTTCCTTGGCCGCCAGCGCCCTTCCCTTCCTATGTACTGACCTTAAGAAGCCAAGGGAGTAACAGGGAAAAGAAGAGAGACGCCATTCCTTCGCTGTAGTTCTGCTTCTTGCTCTAAAAATGAAGAGAGACTTGTTGGAAATCGCCGGTTGATCCAACCAAGAAAGGCATGGGAGTGAAGGGGATTAAAAAATTAGTTTAGTATTACTTTAAAAAAAAGGATAACATCTGTGGCACTGAGTTAGTCAAGACCACAAGAAATCCATGAAATTGTTGGGATTGAAGTAATACAACACTTGTATTATTACTATTGTTAAAAGCCTTGGTTGAAGTCCTTGAGGATAACGTACTGGCTTTAAGAGTAGGGATTAAAAAATTAATTTCGTATTAATTTAAAAATTAGGACTAAGGATTATAGCTAAATTTCTCCATAACACTGTACATTTGAATTGAAGCCTCAATTTTAGTTTGCTGCTCCTTAATTCAATTTGCTAAGAAACCTTTATTGTGTGTGCGTTCCTTAGTCCTTATATTCTTATTTGTAGAATCATGGAAATAGAAGATATGAATTTGGAGGAGAATCCGAATCTAGAGGAAAATCAGAATTTGGATGTGGTATTAGAACCTAAGGTCGGAACATTATTCAATTCTGAAGATGAAGCCAAGGAATGTTACAGTACTTATGCAAAATCAAGAGGTTTTGGTGTAGTCATAAAATTCTCTAAGAAGCGTGACAATGGGGTAAAGACTTATATATCTTATGGTTGTCATCGAAGTGGAAAGCCCAGGACAACGGCTTTGAATCCCGTTAAGGCCCATCCAACAGCAAAAATAGAATGTAAAGCCGGTATGAATATCTCTTTGCAAGTTGACGAAAAATGGATGTTGAATTCAATTGAACTAAATCATAACCATGAAATGGACCCGGAAAAAGTGAAATATCTTAAGTGCTATCGGAGTATCCCACCACATGCGATGAGGGCAATTGAATTGAACACGGCAGCCGGAATCACATTAAACAAAATCATTGCCTCACGTGAGATCGAGGCAGGGGGGCCTGATAATCTGAAGTTTACAGATAAAGATGCAAGGAATCACAAGGATAAACAAAGGCGTTTACAGCTCAAAGAAGGGGATGCCGAAGCAATGCATAAGTACTTTGTCAGAATGCAAAAAGACAACGGTGACTTCTTTTATGTCATTGATCATGATGAAGATTATCGATTACGGAATGTCTTTTGGGCCGATGCTAGGAGTAGGGAGTTATACAAAGAATTTGGTGAGGTGGTCACCTTTGACACCACTTACCTTGTTAACAAGCACAATATGCCTTTTGCACCATTTGTAGGGGTTAACCATCATGGACAATCGATTTTGTTTGGATGTGGTTTGATATCACGGGAGGACACGGCTTCATTTGTATGGTTGTTCGAGTCTTTTCTTTCTTGCATGTTAGATTCCCATCCTAACGCCATCATCACAGACCAATGTAGGGCCATGCAAAACGCGATAAATCAAGTTTTTCCAAATGCACGTCATCGTTGGTGTTTGTGGCATATCATGAATAAAGTTCCTGACAAGTTTAAGAGTTACGACCAGTATAAGCCGATTAAAAAATCCCTCAAGAGTGTTGTATATGATTCCTTGAATCCAAAGGAGTTTGAACAAAATTGGTCAAATCTCATCAAGCAATTTAATCTACAGAGCAATGATTGGCTAGTTGGATTGTACGAGGAGAGGCACCGATGGGTATCGGCATTTCTTAATGATATCTTTTGGGCAGGAATGTCATCAACCCAACGAAGCGAGAGCATGAATTCCTACTTTGACGGCTACATCCATTCCAATACCACCTTGAAGGAATTTGTGGAGCAATATGACAATGCCTTGCGTAAGAAGGTGCAAAAAGAAGAAGAGGCAAATGCTCGTTCCTTAAATGTTCAAATTCAGAAGGTGTCCCCTTACAAGTTTGAGAACCAATTTCAGCAAGTATACACAATTGCGAAATCCAAGGAATTCCGAGACCAAGTAGCCTTCAAGATTGGGTGCAATTTGACTATTGGACCGGTAGTAAATGGTATTTCAGAATTTCACATTGAACAAGACATTCTAGTTGGAAAGAAAAAAGATATTTGTAAAACTCGTGCTTTTGTTGTTCATTATAATGAGGAGTCAAGAGAAACTAATTGCAATTGTCGGTTGTTCGAGAGTAAGGGGATGGTGTGCACGCATATGATCTCGGTTTGGTCAAAAATGAAGCTTGAAGTTGTGCCCGATAAATACATTCTACGACGATGGAGTAAAAACTTGGTGAGGAGTCACACAAAAATTAAGGTCAGTTATGTTAATTGGAATAGCAAGCCCGAATTCGCTCGCTATGACAGTTTGTTGAAGTTATTCAATGAGGCCGCTGATAAGGCCATGTATTCCATTGCGAAGACTCATAGGATGGCGGATAGGTTGCGAGAAATTAAAGCAGAGAATGACTTAGACGATGAGGAATGTGTAAGCAATATGGCTACGGTTGGAGATGCACAAATGGATATGGAAAGTTTTCAAGATAAATCAATTACCCTGGGTGATCCAAGTAAAGGTCCTCGAAGAGGGCGACCACCGATTAAGAGGAAGCAATCAATGACTGAACAAATTATTAGGAAGAATGCGAAATCAAACAAAAGGGTCCAATGTAGTCGCACCAATGCAAAGAGTATACCGGTATACCAATCATTATAAATTCCTTTCAATGTTTATTTATTCATAATTATGTTGCTTGGTTTGTAGGATTTAGCATTTGACTTTATTCTGCTTTAGGATGTGGAAGTCCACACTCATGCTACGGGATTTGACGAGATTATCACGCAAGAGGGTGAAACCATTATTGTAAGTATGACTTCATTTGTACTACATTGAGTCTTTTCAAATTTTGCATTTTTTCCATGTTACTATAATTTTAATTGTTATGATTTCAGCCATCTCAGGGAAGTGTAGGATATCTTGGTACATGGAGCTATGACCTTAATGAATCTCTATTTTGATTTGGGACTTGATTATAGTAAGTTTAGCTCTAAGTTCGACTAGGAGACTCTCTCTTTCTCTCCGTTCTGATTTGACATAGTTTGTTCTTTGTTTTCTTTTTTCTATGCATGTTGAGAACTTCAGGGTTGGAATGATACTTTTGAGATACTACTGATGCAGTGATGCTACCTTTTGATGGAATGATGCTATTTTTTGGTGCCTCATTCCCATGCTTTGAGATACTACTGATGTTGCTGTGATGGAATGATGCTAGTTTTTGGTGCCTCATTCCCATGCTTTGAGATACTACTGATGTTGCTGCTTTTTGATGGAATGATGCTGGTTTTTGGTGCCTCATTCCCATGCTTTGCTTTCATTCCCATATCCTTCTAAGGCTGCGAGGAGTTGGAGATTTTTAGTTTACTTGTATATTATGTTAGTTGTGGAGGAAAACCTTGCAATGAATTTGTGACTGCTTCTATATCATAACTGCAATTTTTTTGTACATGTAATAGCAGTTTTTCTGTGCTTGAAATTCAGCTTCCATTCTCATGTATTTGTCCCATGCTTTGGTTCATTTCATTAGCTTAGTTCATATCTGTGTTGTGTCGTGTCGTATCCTATTGAGTTTTTTGCACATAATGAAAGCTTTCATTGCCATGTGGTTTTTGGCACATATTGTGAGTATCCATATCCGTGTCGTATCCGTATCCGTATCCGTGTCGTGTCGGGCCTTTTATGTTGTCTTTTGTTGCTATGAATGTGTGTCCTGTCGTGTCCCATGCTTTGGTTCATTTCATAAGCTTAGTTCATATCTGTGTTGTGTCGTATCGTATCCTATTGAGTTTCCTTGCATATAATGAAAACTTTCATTGCCATGTGGTTTTTGGCACATACTGTGAGTATCCATATCCGTGTCGTGTCGGGCCTTTTATGTTGTCTTTTGTTGCTATGAATGTGTGTCCTGTCGTGTCCCATGCTTTGGTTCATTTCATAAGCTTAGTTCATATCTGTGTTGTGTCGTATCGTATCCTATTGAGTTTTTGGCACATAATCAAAGCTTTCATTGCCATGTGGTTTTTGGCACATATTGTGAGTATCCATATCCGTGTCGTGTCCATATCCATGTCGTGACGGGCGTTTGATGTTGTCTTTTGTTGCTATGAATGTGTGTCCTGTCGTGTCCCGTGCTTTGGTTCTTGTTGTTGCTATCAACATTTCAAAAGCTTATTTCAGTTTCCAATCTACAGCAGCACAGTGAAACATGGACTTAAGCTTTCTCCTATGCTCTTAAAAAAAAAAAAAAGAAAGAAAAAAAGAGAGAAGGATTTCTCCCATGCTTAATTGGGACCCCAAATTTAAGGCAAACCATCCATGGTTTCCAATGTGCACATCATAAATTATAAACTCATTCATTCAACAACTTGGCACCCACAAGGCCAGCAAAATTAATGTTCGTTTTGAAAAACATGGCAACTTAAAAGCCAAGCCCAAAAAATGTGTAGCAAGCTAACATGGGAAAAAAATTTGACAGGTTTCCTTGCTTTATAGCCTAGCCTGACGGCTTGCGTCTCAAACTGACAACAGCAGCAACAAACATCAGAAACAATAGTGTATAGTAGCCAACGCCGGGCATTTGTCATCCTAAATTACCATTCACAATCGAATTTAAAAAATAAACCCAAACCGGGCCATTCTCAATCAAATTAGGTTACAAAGCCGAGTATTGTCATTAAGCCATACATTGATATTCCAAAAAAAACATATTACAACTTGACATTCCAAACTACTTAAGCCACAAATTTAAGCACAATAAACAGAATCGCGACACCAATACAACACCAAGGAAAAAAGCCATCAAGGTACACCGATTGCCTTCCATCTTGTAGCCAGAAACACTAAAGGCGCGGGCAGCTCATTCAAATAGTTGAGGGAATGTTTGGCAATCTCCTAGCACCATTGCATCCTTGATGGGCCCATGCAGGATATTGATAACCATCTGCACTGCATCTTCCTCTTTTATGTTCCATTTTGCTTTAGCTGAAAAATGCCTCCATCAGTTAACAAATGTAATAAATAGAACAGACTTCCTCCTCCTCTCTAAGGTGCGCCTTCCATGTCCACGAAAGCACGGAGTCCCTGCCCAATCAAAATTAAGATGTTTCAGATCAGTATCCTAAAGCAAATTCAAAATATCCTTCGTTAAAAATCATGGTGCGCCAAAACAACTGTGACCAGCTAGAAGATACACTCAACAGAATATTAATCCCACCTTTTTGGAGCAAGAGACGGGGCCGACAGTTGCTAACACTCCCTGTTTCATGGGATATCCTTGCTTGTCACATCCTCCCATAATCTTGCAAACATAGCCCTTAAACTCCTTTTAAACCAAAGAAAAGGCCTTGAGGTAATTGTTAAAACTCGGAGTAGAATTCACAGACAGATGTATGAGTGCAAGTGCAAACCTCTCCAAGAGCATCTCTGCTAACCTCTTGTGAGAGCCTCCTGTCATAAAAAGCTCGGCTATGCAGTTAAAACAAAAGAGAAAATAAAAGGCCAATCACTTTTGCATAAGGGCATGGAAAGGTTCAGTCTAACACAATGCAATTTGAATTAAAATCAGAGAAGGAAAAATGGAATTTTTTTTTTGCCATCCACATGGATGAGGGAAAAATTTCATCTTACACATGTTACAAGTATTCATCTTCCTCTGTATTGCCTCACCTTTTACAAAATCTTATAGAAAGAAGAGTAAAAGATAGCAAGAGCATCTCCAATAGCCTCAATGACATTCTAAGCAAATTTGGTTAGAAAAATTACAAATTTGCTCTTTGTCTAGCCACCAAATGGATGCACCACCCAACAGACTATGTATTCAGGCTCTCCAATAATCTCAACTCCGATTCGACAACTCAAAAATCCTTAACAAAGAAGATACGAGACCATAAAATACTAACAGTTTTGACATGGGCATTCCCGTACGCCTCTTTTCTTGATTTTTTTCCTGGTACTTCTTTTTATCTTTTCCAGGAGGAATCAAACAGGTAAAGCCATATTTAGATGCAGTTTCAATCCAAAATGAAACAGAGCAGATGAAAAAATATAAATCCAAGAAGAAAGCTTTAAATGGCCTTTGAGGCAACTGAAGGTTCTATGATTCTACCACACTAGGAAACTGTGATTTCCCACAAGTGAACATGCACATTCCAAATTATCACTAAGCAAAACACTAGTGCAACTTTAGTAACACAGAATCTGCTCAAATGGCTATTGAAACAGCAAGATCCATTCACAACAATTTTTTCTTTCCTCTACAAGCATAATGTATCCAAAGATCGGAATTTTCTTTTTTCGGTGCAAGTTGTGCAACAAATATTGAAATTTTGACATATGGGTGAATGAGCAAATTGCAGGCATCAGAACAGAATTGAAATTGATTCAACCCAGACGAAATCAATTCAGTCGATTCAACACAGGTATATACATACATATTCACATCCAAAAAATTGAAACACCAACTCCGATTCAACGCCAGCATTGAAATTGATTCAACCCAAAACAAATTGAATCCCAAAAAATAGCCATCGTCGAAATCGATTCTACAAAAATATAACCCAGAAGAAATTACCATCCTCGTCGCCGTCCTCAGCCGTCGTCGACTTCTTCGCTCGTATTTGGTTGAACGTACACATCACCACCAGAGAGAGAGAGAGACGAAGGGAGCTCCCCGTACCTCGGCTGTGGTGGCGAGGTACTGTAGGGCTTTGACAAGGAGGGAGGCGAGGCTGTTGGGCACTGCCTTGTCGGAAGTGGCGAGAAAGGGGGGAGAGACTAGGCTATTGGAGATGCAATACAGTTCGCAAAACACTACTATTCAAAGAAAAGCATCAAGGAAAGAGAAGCAATAAAATTAGTGAGAGAGAAGCAACAAAATTAGGGTTTCGAAAGAAAAGAGAAACAACAAAATTAGGGCTTCGAAATTGCAGAACCATACCAGCGAGGTGGTGGTGGTGCTGGCGGGTGGCGTGTGTGGGTGCTCCGGTGGTGGTGGTGCGACGTCTGTGGGGCTCTGATGGTGGTACCTCGCTGGTAGAGAGGGGCGGCGTGATGATGGGGCTCCGATGGTGGTGAATCGGTAGAGAGAGAGGGGGGAGTTCGAGGAGAGTAGAAGAGAGAGATCGTGGTTCGTGTGTGAGATGGAGAAGAGAGAGAGAGTATATCCGATTCAAAATTTTGAATTTGGAAATTTTCAAAAATTTTGGTGCGGAGAGAAGGTGGAGGAGTGGGACCCATAACTTTCCACATCATTCCTTGTTGTCTTCTTTGTAAGGCTCCTTGCAAATAGCATTAGCGAACGCAAAAGCTAGTTAACTTAATTTTTTGTCCTTAATAAAAAAATGTATTTTTTTTTTTTGTGAATTATTGCTTCGTCATGATTAGAGTAATTTAAAAAGTTAAAAATTACGATTGAAATTCAATTTTTTTATAAAAACAAAAATAAACTAATAAGCCAATTTTTTCGTCTTACATCAGATCGATTTTTAATTTAGAAAAATTAGTCAACACATTTGTGTTGCTGTTCCAATCAGTGAGCAACTTGTGTAATTCTCTCTATTTATAAAAACATAGACCTTAATGAATAAATAATGACAAATTGCAATTTCAAAACTTGGGATCCATATGAACCATTTATTTTGAAGGAAAATTCTAATATCAGCTCAATGGGCTGACAATAATAAGTGTATGAATATATATTAAATGGTGTAAAAAGTACACAGAAATGCGTGTTTTTCTTATTTTTTTAGTGTGCGTATCGTTAGCCTAGTGGAATGACAATAGAAAGACGGTATTTTTAAAAGCAATTCCATTCTTGCACACAACATGAGATGATAGCTCATAATATTTTCCTAGTATTTTTTTTATTCTCGCGTCAGATTGATTTTAAATTTAGAAAAATAAGTCAACACATTTGTGTTGATGCTTTCCCTCCAATCAGTGAGCAACTTGTGTAATTCTCTCTGTTTATAAAAATATAGAGGGGTTTGCAACTTGCTTGCGGTGCCAATCAGACTATGGGTCATTGAATTACGTAGCCACTAACTAGATGTTAGAGTTTGCATAATTCTTCGAATTTATTATCGATGAATTATAGATAAATTTATTATGCATAAATCCCCTTTTGTAAATAAATTTGCTAGAATTAACATGTATGAACGTTAAGTCACGCAACGAATATCTAAAAAAAGGATTGGACCTTAATATTTAATTGGCTGGCTCCACTTACAAGGGTTGGTCTTTTAAGTGGATATTAGTCATTCAATATGTAATGGGTCCAAGTGATATTGTAGAGTACTCTTTGTTATTACTCCAATACAAATTAGGCCTTGAGCACGCAATAATAACGGGTTGATGTATAACTCCCGACAAAAGTAGGGTTGCAATTTGTACCTGCTACCAATCAAGATAAGGCAGGCCACTATTTAATGCTATTAGAGCATCCACAGTGAAATAATCAAAATCAAAATATTGCTAAGGTTAGCAATGTTTATTCAAAAAAGTGCTCACATTGGAATAATCAAACTTAGCAATCTCTTAGCAACTCATCAAATTTTGTCTTTTGAATAATCAAAACTAGCAACATTTTGCTAATAACCAAATTTTCTCTTTCAATCAAGTACACCATCATTACACAAAAACATTCTCTCTCTCTCTCTCTCTCTCAACAATGTTTTCAAAAAAAAATTTAAAAACTGTATTTTTCAGAATTTTTTTGTTTTTTTCAGAAACGTTTTTTATTTTACGAAAAACTGTTTTCTCAAAAAAATTTAAAACTATAAGTAAATAAAGTGTGTTTTTAAAAAACTGTTTTTGAAAAATTTCAAAACTGTTTACAAAACTGTTTTTTTGGTAAACGGTTTTTGAAATTTCAAAACTCTTTTTTACACAAAATCTGTTTTAAAAAAAACTGTATTTATAGTTTTTAAAATTTCAAAACTGTTTGTGTAAATACAATTCTTTCAAAATTTCTCAAAACTATATTTATAGTTTTTAAGTGAACAAAGTGTGTGTTTTTTGAAAAACTATTTTTTGTTTCGAAAACTTTTTTTTATACAACTGTTTTTTACATAAACTGTTTTTTTCTTCAAAAACCGTTTTTTCAAAAAATATGCGTGAAATAAAGGGAAAAAGTTTGGAAGGCCCATTGATTTTGATTATGGGCAAAAAATAATCAATGTGGGATTTAACATTGCTAACTTTAGCAACCTCTAAATGGATAATCAAAATCTAATGTGGCATGTTTTGATTATTCACATTTGCTTATTCCACTGCTGATGCTCTTAGCTTACATGCATGAAATAACTTGTCAAACATATATAAAATATGAATGAGTAAGCAAATAATTGCAGATAAACAATTACTTGTGGCAGAAATCAACAAAATTTTGCCTATTTAAAAGTTCGAAAATTCTAAAGCAACCTACGGGAGCCACGGATGAGAGTCACCGATCGGCACATGAGGCTCCCTCCGGGTCCGTACGGATGATCCGAGCCGTTCAATAATTTTTATAAAAAACCGAATGGATCCATGAAGAATCAACTCAATCCAATATGTGTAGGTGTTTGATCCAATCTTCTATTTGTTTCACGAATTTGGATCACTCCAATTTTTTTAAAAAAATTATTGAATAGCTCGGTTCAATCGTGCAGAACCAGAGTGGATCCTGCGTGCCGATCGGTAGCTCTGTCTGTGTGTAGCAGAGTCCTTAAAAGTTAAACGACTTGCATAGGCTACCAATAAGATAATAATAACTATTCAAGGCAAGCTGTCAACTAAAGGGTTTTTTTTTTTTTTTTGGTAAAACAGGAACATAAGGTACTTTTTACGTCATTGCAAAGTTGTGAGTTAATACAAACCGGAGCACAATCGAAAACATGAAAGTCTAAAGCATCATTAAAAACTATATTAGCTAGCAAATTCGCACCGAAGATAACTTGACAATTCTCAACAACTTATTCACTATCGGAAACACCTAACAATTTCTCAATCACAAATAAAAATCTACAAATTTTTCACTACCGGAAACACCTTCTAAATTTTTTCAAGGAAATGTAAGATTTGCATTCATTAACCATATATATGTGTGTGTGTGTGTGTACAGGCTGTCAATTAAAAATTACTTGTCAAGATCAACTATAGTGCAGCTCGTGAATCGGGCATAGAAATTGTATATCCTTTCAAGGCTCAGTTCGTCTTGTTCCATTTAATTCCACATGACCGTGATTAAGACAAATTGCAGTTTGAAAACTTCAAGATTAGTAAACGCAAATGCTAGTTAACTTAATTTTTTGTCCTTATTAAAATAATTGCATTTGTTAATTTTTTCTGTCGTTATTGTTCCATTTAATAAGTTCACATGACCCCAATGAAGACAAATTGCAATTTAAAAACTTCTAGAATAATTAACAAAAAAGCTATAGTTAAAAGTGAGAGTTAGTCAACTATGATCAGCTCGATCAACGGATTGCTTCCAGTACTCTGACACAACTACCAAAATCACACAGATTATTTTGATTTTTGTTTTTAAATTTTTCACCTTTTGGTTGACATTGTTTGTGTTTTTAATGAATTGGTCACTAGAGAAGAAAACAAGCCCGAATATCCAAATAAGCAAGATCGTGTTAATTTTAATTGCTTTTACTAATTTTGTAAGCATAATTTTTCTGCTTAAAAGCTAGCTAGGTGAATTTGAAACGTAGCAAGAGAGGTTAGACTACTCAAAAAAGAAAAGAAAAGGAAAAGGAAAAAAGTTCATAAGCATGAGCTGTCTTGCAGACTAGTATATATATACTAGAACAGAAAAACTTCTTTAAGGAAGTTTCTGTAAAGTAAGTTTACATAAGTGAATCGCGACCGTCCAAAAGTGTTTTCAACGGTCTGGATGTTATGAAACTTTTTTAGAAAAAAGTTAAATTTTTTCCTAAAAAAGTTATATTAAAATCTAGATCTTCCAAAGCCGAAACGGACGCGCGAGATTGAAAAACTCAATGAACAGAATATTCACGGAGGCTCCATAAATAAGTTTCTCTAGTACTAGAAACGGAGGAATGCGGCAATTACTGGTTCAGGGTTATGTGGGTGGGCCGGGTTGCAAGAATTTTTTTTTGTTACAAAAAATCATATGGAGACCAGATCAATAGAAATATTCATATGGGGAAGAGTGGTTTTTCGGTGAAATAAATACGCTTAAGGAGATCTAACGATCAAGAGAAAATCGGGGCGTGGATGCCCCAAAAACAGATTGGGCATCATAACCGGGTCCCCTAATGGCGTGTGAAGTACATGCAGTAGTTGAGTTCACAGGAAATCCCAAAAAGCGTCACTAAAGGTTATGCCAACGATTCACCAACCGTCGGTTACTATAGGTTCAAGTACAACACAAGACGTAATTTGTTATGAATTACATTGAACGTATATATTTTAAATGTAATTACAAACTCAATTTTTACAATCGTCAATCTAAACCATTAGGATTTCACGTCTCACTAATTTCGTCACTGTCACCAACATCAAAGATCGTCGAATATCGGCGACTGCCTGATCGGACCACGTTTGATGCATCCCGAGACATAAAAGTATTAGATTGTAAGACCCGACCCCCACCTAACTCATTTTTTTCCCGATCGGAACCGTCTATTTTTTACATATTAATGAGTACTTCATTTCATACCAAAAATGAAGTTAATCGGGTATCGCTACACACATGATTGGATAAAAAAATTCATTTTGTTAATGAAATTGTGTCTCAATAAAAAAGCTTTCTAAATCCGATTGAGTCAAATTTTTGCAAGAATGATTTTATAAACAAGGAAATAAAATCAACTGTCTCGATCATTAGTTCGGGTTGGGGAAACCGATCGCAGGAAAGAAAATTAGTTTTGGCTGTGTAAAATTAATCTACTAACGGTTCATGAAAACTATCGCTATAGTCTTATTTCTAGTAACGGTTAATGAAAACCGTCATTATAGTCCTGTTTCTGATAACGGTTAAAGCCAACTGTCGCTATCGTCTAGTTTCTAGTAACGGTTGAACAAAAACCGTTGCTATAGTCCTGTTTCTAGTAACGTTTTGCAAACAGTTACTAAACACCACCTATACCGACGGTTTTTTCAACCGTTGGGGAAAAAAATGTTGGGAGATCCACTGGCGGCTCCACACTGAGCATACAGTGTTCATATGAACACCCTTGCTTGTGGATTTGGATCCCCCGTCAGTGTTGAACACCCAGTGCATTGAATTTTGAACACCCAACAGCCACGAAAAGCCAAGAAGGAAATAAAAAAATCCACCAAATAATCTCTCTCTTTCTCTCACACGTAAGGCTATAAACGAGCCGAATATTAGAATGTTCAGATTTGTTCGTTAAGTTTTTTAGCGAACTCAAGCCGAACTCAATAAAAAGTTGATGACCTGAGCTTGAGCCGAGCCTGCCTAGGTTTCTCATTATGCGCTGTATACAATCTTTTTGGTATGGATTTATGTTTTTTTGAATGCACCATTTATACAAATATATGAGATTTTGTGCATATATTGTTAGTAGTTAATAAAGCCAATAGTTTTGACAAAAATAAATAAATAAATAAATAAAACCAATAGAGTTAAAGTAATTTTTGAACACCCCATTATAAATTCTTGGAGCCGCCAGGAGATCCTAAATTTCTTGTAGTGGGCATAACTTTTCAACACAATACGCATCTCAAATATGGGTGACACTTTCTTTTGGTGACAATTTTGCTCTCAAATTGCTAGTCACAATAATGAAACAAAGTTCAACCCTCTTCGCGAAGAAGATGGTTTACTTATTTGTTTGTTTCAAGGAAATTTAACATTCGCATTTTTTTTCTGTTTTGAACATCTAAGATTCGCATTCAAAAAAATTATGTACAGTCTGTCAATTGAGAATTATACTTATCAAGAGCTCTAGTGCAGCTCATGGAATACGGGGACGTAATACAAAGTTGTTTTTGGCCAAGCTTATGGAACTCGTTAATCAAGCTTAATTTTTCTGAAATCACTAGTGCCAGACTTGCGGATTAGATTGAGCGATGTCAAAAAAAAAGAAGATGTTTTTTCAGTTAAACCACTTTATTTTTTTTTTTGCCACAGCGATATACAAAAAAAAAGAAGATGTTTTTTCAGTTAAACCACTTTTTTTTTTTTTTTGCCACAGCGATATACATCAGCAGAGTTTAGTGAGGGAGTTAGAGTTAGCACGGGGAGACCAGAAGCTATCCATAGCCCTGGCCCCCTAAGGACCTGCCCCCTGTGAGGCTCGAACCCAAGATCTTCCACAAAGAGGAGGCAATGACTTACCAACTACACTAAGCAATGGTTGTCTTCAATTAAACCACTTGGTTAGTTGAATTTTGAAGCCAACGGCAGAAGATGGACTTTTACTCAGGCTTTCCAAATTAATAAGCCAGAAGTTTTCTGCTAAAAAGCTAGCTAGCTAATTTTGAAACGTATCAACAGAGGCTGATTAGCTATCAAAAAATAGCAGAAAAAGAGGGGTGGTTCATAACGCATGAGCTGCCATGTAGACTAGAAAGGGAAATAGAAACGAACGGCCGGCCGGCCGGCCAGGCGACGTCAGATTTATGAACCATTTATTTTTTAAAGCAATTCCATTCTTGCACACAACATGAGATGATCATAGCACATAATCTTTTACTATTATTTCTTTATTCTTGCGTCTGATCGATTTTAAATTTAGAAAAATAAGTCAACACATTTGTGATGATGTTTTCCCTCCAATCAGTGAGCAACTTGTGTAATTCTCTCTATGTATAAAAAAAATATAGACCTTAATGAATAAATAATGACAAATTGCAATTTAAAAACTTGGGATCCATGAACCATTTATGGGTTGCAACTTGCTTGCGGTACCAATCAGACAATGAGTCATTGAATGTTACGTAGCCACTAATTAACTAGATGTTAGAGTTTGCATAATTCTACAGATTTCTTAACAATGAGTTATAGATAAATTTAAATATGCATTAATCTCCTTTTTGTGAATAAAGTTGTTAGAATTAACATGTGTGAACATTAAATCACACAACGAATAACTAAAAAAAAGGGGTTGTACCTTAATATTTAATTTGGTGGTTCCACTTACAAGACTAGGCATTTTAAGTGGGTATAGGTCATTCAATATGTATTGGGTCCAAGTAATATTTGTAAACTCTTTGCCTTACTCCCAAACAAATTACGGCTTGAGAATGTAATGGCAGATCGATGCATAACTCCCAACAAAAGTAGGGTTGCAATTTGTACCAGCCACCAATCAAGACAATCAGTTTTCAAGGCAAAATAATAATAAATATTCAAGGGATAGAATAATTAAAAAAGAAATAAAACAAGGATGAAAACTATTTTAAATAAAAGAAACAAAAGTCTTCTGTGGATGCCAACCGATTAAAAGTTATCTGAAAAATACACACACAAAAAAGAAGAAGAAGAAAATGACCACCTGACTCCAATAAGGAGAAAAAAAAAAAAAAAACAGGAGCATCAAGATGCTTTTTCTAATGATCGGTGTCATTCCAAATCCTCCTTTTCCCACATATTATCGTATTTATGTTTGTTGGCATCCCTTGGATTGTGTAACGCTCCCAATTTTCGGGTACGTTAAATGGACAATTTTATTGATAATCTAAATAGAATCTGGCTCATTATTACATCATAATTCTCACAAGAATACTTTTATTCAACAAAAGGAGGGGAACTAGGGTTCCTATCTACTGTTCCGCCTGCTCCTCCATTCTAGTCAGCTCCTCTGCTCTAAAGACCTCCAAGGTGTACAGCTCACCTTGATCATCTACAAAGTCTGACACATTATACCAGCGTCGCCACCGATATAATATGTCAGGGTCACCAAAGGTAACACCATGAGCTACAAAAGCTCAGAAGAATAATCTCATACCCGCTAACCCAAAACTTACAAACAATGAATCATACAGATAACGTTATCTACACAGTACATGCTTATCAAATAAAACAGTTAACAATGACACATCCACATTCATTATTAACTATCGTTGGTGTCTGTGACATCAGAGTTTCTCCTACGCAGCGTTTCGTAGATCGTGTCATCATTTTCACTTTTCATTAGCCAAATCATTATTTCGAAAATCGTTTTAACACACCCAACCTCGGTTCTGCTGTTCCGGGTTCCCGAGTATCCTCACAATGGTTCCGCCGCACCGGGTTCCCATTGGCACACAACAGCATTGGCTCCTCTTCACAGATAACCAAGCCACAAACCTCACAATGGTTCCGCTATTCCGGATTCCCATTGGAACACACATAGCCTCACAATGGTTCCGCCACCACGGATTCCCATTGGAACACACACAGCCTCACAATGGTTCTGCCAACACGGATTCCCATTAGAACACACACAGCCTCACAATGGTCCTGCCGCACCGGATTCCCATTGGCACACAATCACATTTCAAAGCTTTTTCTCCTGTTCAAAACACACACGACTCACATAATGACTCCCACATTGGTCATTATGTAGTTTCAAAAATATTTTACCAAGTCATAGCCTTTAAACACACCCTAGGTGTCATGTTTCTAATTCCCTCGATTTTTGTGTCTCATTCTCATGCATAGACTCCGCGGCAGGACTTCTCATGACAAAATCATAAATCATTCATTGTAATCTTGAAACTAAACTAGCAAGATCATTCAACTCTATATTAGACAGCATGCTCATCTTATCACATATCATGCTCAACAATTATCACACAAGGTAAAGCATAGTGCCACATGGACGGACACCTTTGGAGTGGTAAACCACTTATGCTTATTACACATTCATCAAGTAGGACAAGTAAACACGTATACATGTTCATAACCTTTCTAAGATCGAAAATACGAATACTTCAAGTTAAACAGCTAACGTTATCTTTTCAAAATTTATTCCTCTTTTTCGAAAAGTTCAAAACAACACATGTTGATTGGAAAATAAGGTTGATATTTTCAACATACTCCCCTTCCTTTTCATTCCTTTTAGTGAAACACTTTTCAAGTTCTCATGCATTCCAAGCAATACAAGTAATATACAACTTCTAATTATACTCAGGGGAGAGAGTAAGGATAATCTACCTTGATCCGAAACTAGTCGGGGCCG
This sequence comes from Rhododendron griersonianum, assembly GCA_018127125.1. Classification (NCBI taxonomy): domain Eukaryota; kingdom Viridiplantae; phylum Streptophyta; class Magnoliopsida; order Ericales; family Ericaceae; genus Rhododendron; species Rhododendron griersonianum. Next base: position 10,414,523 of record CM030799.1, on the reverse strand, counting down.
AATAAGCTAGTTGAAAAATTCTACGGGCGGTGAAACTCACAAATCTGGACCAAACTTTGGATGGCCGCTACTCGGTCAATATTTGACCGAATATGATCGTTCTTGAGTTGATATCGAAGCTCTAGAAGTGCTCTACCACTTTTGTGAAGGAAGTTGGTCATAGAAACTACTTTAGGTAGGAGAAATATGGTGATAAAGGAAGGGACAGCTTGCTGTCTGGAATCTGGAAATCCGAATTTTTACTGAACTTCGGATGTCAATATCTTTGTCGTTTCTTGACCGATTAGGGTGGTTCTTGGGTCTAACTTGAAGGTCTCGAAGTGCTCTATAACCTTCCCGAAGGAAGTCGGTTCTAAAAACTACTCTAAGCAGGAGAATAATGAGGATTTACAAAGGGCAGTAGGCTGTCTGGAAAATCAGAAATGGTTTCTAGAGAGAAGTTGGAGCAATGTTTGAATTTCTAGAGAGAAGTGGGAGCAAGAAGTGAATGTGTGAGAATGGCTTGAAGTGAGCTTGCTATTTATAGCCAAAAACTTGGCTTATTATCCAAGGGATAAATCTTTTCCTAACAATTATTGTCCAAGGGACAATCTTTGAAAGGTATGGCTTTGAAAGCATGCCATGACTTGTCATATCCAACTCTTTAGGCTTAAGGCTAATGAACTAGGTTATCATGAAGGGTTCATGGCCTTGTCTTGTCCTAGAATGGGTTGGCTTGCAAGGAAAAGATCTAATCATTGGCTTTGGAAAGACTAGAATGCTTGACACATGGAGTTTTAGGCTTAAGTCTAAGCTTGTAGCTTGATGGGGTGTCCAACACACAAGCACACACCTCACTCTCTCCCTCACTCTCTCGGCTCTCTCTCTCCCCTCTTGGCCGAAAATCTCCCCTCTCTCCTCCTTCTCATTGTCTTGTCAAATCATGCTTAAAAGCATGCCAAGCATGGTGCTTCCATTTTTAGGCCAAGGCTTAGGTTATCATGAGGGGTTTTATGGCTTGTCTTTTCCTAGAAAAGCCTTGCTTGCAAAAGATCAAAAGGAATCATAAAAGGTGGTACTTTGGTTGGCCAAAAGTAAGGGTTAACTTGTTGGAGTGACCAAAATCACAAGCACGCACACACACACACTCCCTCCTTCTCTCTCTCTCGGCCTCCCTCTCCCTCTCTCCTTCCGAATTCTCTCTCTCTCTCTCTCTCTTGGACCAAGTACATACATATATCTTGTATATACTTATATGGAAGGTCTAAGGAAGAATAAGGATAAAGGGTTTTCAAGTGACCTTTCAATGAAAAGTTGGCTAATACTTTCCTAGAAAGTGCACCCCTAGTAATATAGTCTTGATTTTATTAGGCTAAGAGACATATATATCCATATATAAGGTTATCTAAGTACATAAGAATCTAGGAAAGTAACATAAATAGGGTTAGGGCTATATGACCTAGGGTTGCATGCATGCAAGACTATGGTTACTTCATTTGGAAGTATAATGATGAGCTTCTTTTTGGAAAGACTTGTCTAGATAGGTTTAATTGGCATGACTAGATTCTATTATCCAAGGGTTAAATTTTCCCCTAACATTTATTAACCAAAGGATAAAGAAATAAAGAAGGTGGCATGGGCTTGAATGACTAGTCATGGGATGCAATGATTAACCCTAATGACCTAATGGTTCAAATAGGTTTTAGGAGGGTTCATAAGGCTCAAAGGTGGTCAAGAAGGTCCATCTAGGGTTAGGGAAAAGTAACCAAGGAATTGGTAGTTAGGTTTCTCTAATTATTCGGTTGGAAGCTAACTAGGCTTGCTAAATAGGATTTCTAGTAAAAAATGATTTTAAGGCCGCAATCTATAAATTGGAAAAATATACAAGTGCTTTTATAAGCATACTTATCTTTAGAAATGACTAAATAATTTTATATGAAGAAAACTATTTTTATAAATCTAGAATCAATAACGACTGATTTTTGGGATTTAAAAAGAAATTTTAAATGGAACCCAAGTAGTTAAAATAAAATTCAAATATTTAACGAAATTTTTATTTACCAAAAATCAAGGTCGTTACAGATTGCCTCTTGTACTGCAATGGCAGTTGCTAGCTAGGCGTCCGACTACGCTTTTAACTCTACATAATTCCTCCTATTTTAAAATTGAAGGGAAATTTTCCCAAAAAAAAAAAACTTGACGTTTGGACTCAATGTCACATAAACTCCTGGAATTCAAGAAATGTAAATCCCCCACCTGACCTTTCTCCACCCATTTCCCGTCCAAAACTAATAGAGAAGCTTACATGGACCTTTGTGGGACCAAATAACCAATACTTGGACTTGACGTGGACATGTAAGTAGGAATTACCGCCAAAAACACCACGTGATACTCACGCCCTCCTAAAAACTCCCAAATTACATAACCACAAACCCTAACTTTTGTCACAAAAGTTGATCATATGCGAGATGGGTTTCTGAAATCGCGAGTTTGGAGAGACCAATCGTCTTTTGCACTATTGCTTGTTCGTGAGAGTGCGTTGCTTGGAATTACTGGTTTGTAACAAAAATGGTGTGGCTTTTGCGAGATCGACATGGGGGACCACCGTACCCCACTACGGTAATTAGATTTTGTTTAATCTTTTTTTGTTTATATATTGTCGATTTGTTGACATTCTTTAAGTAATTTTACTGAGTTCAATGCATGTTTTGGTAGTGTATAGAGGTTCTGGTCACTTTACGATTGAAATGCACCATGGGGTTGTTGGGGTGGTAGTGCTGGGTCTGAATACGTTGGAAGTTCTGTTAATTTTTTTATTATTGAGATATGGATAAGATTTCAGTGATTGAATTATGCAACATGACTTTTGAACTGGGTTACAATTTTAAGATTGTTGCTTATTATATGCTAAGCAGAGTGGTGGTATTAGTGTCTGGAAATCAGATGTTAATGTCATGGCATGGGGTTGAAATCTTTAGCTAATGGGGTTTGAGTGGTGAAAGTTTACTCTGTAATTGACATAGACATGGACATGAATGTGGCCACACAATTCAGAGTGTTTGAATGATACCAGGACCACTAGCCCACTACCCAAGAGCACCAAAATCAGTAGCCCACTATTGAAAAGTACTAGAACTACTAGCCCACTACCCAAGACCGCTATAAAATCACAAGCCCAATTTCCAAGAGCTCCACTAGTAGCCCCTTTTCCAAGAGTTACACCAGTAGTCCACTTTCCAAAAGGCCTTCAGCAAATTCCTGGCCGGTCCTAGTTTTTTGTGTGGGTTCCATGCAAACCCCATTTTGTAAGTGCTATCCCATCTAGGCCCTTTTTAAATATGCTTTTACTATTTTGCCCTTTTCACTTTTCAGCACTCACAGAATTCACACCTCTTTGAAAAATTCACACCCCCACAGAATTCACACCTCTCAGAAGAATTCACACCTCCGAGAATTCACACCCCCAAGAATTCACACCTCCCACACCTCTCCGAGAATTCACACCCCCGAGAATTCACACCTCCCAGAATTCACACCCCCGAAAATTCACACCCCCAAGAATTCACACATCCCAGAATTCACACCCCAAGAATTCACACCCCTTTATAAAATTCACACCTTTGCGGAATTCAAACCCCTAAAATTCACATCTTTTTAGGAATTCTTGGACTGAATTTTTTGGTGTGAATTGCTGGTGTGAATTTTTGGGTGTATAAATTATTAGATGTGTGAATTCTCAGGTCTGAATGCTTCAAAATTGGATTTGGCAATTTAAATAAAAAACTAAAAAAAAATTATTCCCATTCCGATGCAACTATTGGACTTGTTTTTTCAAATTTTTTTAAAAAAATCGAGAACTACTCCAAATATTGCTCATTATTCCCAAGTGGGCTCACTGCTTTATAAGAATTCACTCCGCTTTTCAGAATTCACACCGCTTTCCAGAATTCACACCCATACTATGTTGACATATATACATACAGAGATATCCCAAAAAGAATTCACACCCCTCTTTGTTGTTCTGTTCGCTCTTTGCAGAATTCACACGCATTTTTCAGAATTTGCATCCCAAAATTTCACAAACCTTTGCAGAATTCGCATGCCCAAAATTCCACACCCATTCTCACCCCCAAATCACACAATTCATACCCATAAAATTCAGAATTCATACCCTAAATCCAAGTATGAAAACAAAACCATTAATCAATTCAAATTAAAGAAAACAACACTCCTCGATCTGTCATTCAAAACACACAAATCTAATATTTCTTAGATTACAATCGGAAAACCGCTCGATATGTTCAGAAACTTCAGTGGAGTACCAATTACCCAAAAAAAACTTCATAGGATTACCGGCCGAACCAGTTTAACGCAAACCCGAGGTCGTCTCGATTTCGGTCCACTTCGTCAACTCAGAGAGAAAAACCACCAAATCCTCATTCGCCGCCAAGATCCAGAAGGTCTTCAGAGGCTTCATCGTCCGGAGGAGCATGAAAGAATGGAGGATTTCGCGAAACGACGCCGTCGAGTTGATTCGGAGGGAGGTTAAGGAGCGGTTGAGGTTGAATGAGATGTTAATGGATTTTCTGTTCAAGTTGGATTCGGCTCGAGGTGTTGATAACTAAGTTCGGGGGTTGAGGTTAGCGGTGATTAGGAAGGGGATCGCGTCGCAGGAGAGAGTTGATGCCATTGCTGCCGGAGATAAAACCATGAAGGTTGAAGGTGGGACAATAACGGGGTAATTTCAGTAGTTTAGTTAAGTCAGGGTTTACGTGGAAAGGGTTAGATGTGGGCTGGGCCTAGAGGGGTATAGAGGTACAAAAGGGGACCGGCCAGTAAGAAGCCCAAAGGCCTTTGGTGACATCCAATAGCTCACCTATTTCTCGGACCACAAAGTTGGACCTTACCCAACCTTCTAAGAGGAGTAGAACCCATATGCCACCAACTAAATCTAAGGCCCAATCTGTTAATACCCAATGCCCAGCAGGGGCAGGGGTATAAGTGAGGTTACCATAAGTACTAATAAAGACAAGGGTAAGGCCCATGTGGGAGATGAGGGCATAGGTAGTAAGAAGAGTTAAGGTATTGCCCATGTGGAGGTTGAAGTAGATGGGGATACCAAGGAAGTGGGATATTGTACACTCAAAATCTGAATGTTCATTATCCTACAAGTACGTTAATTTAGAAAAACTGCTTCACAGCATTGCTTCCGACAAAAGTACGTAGTAAAATCTGTTAATTACTAGTCTAGCTATTTATATGACTTGCTATCATCCAATTCCAATATACAAGTACAGCGATTCCATAGTTTGAACATGCAAGATCGTTGAAAGCTCGTAGAGACTATCTTAAATAATCGTTATAATTCAGGGTTGAGTTAACCGACCTCAAATGAATCTAGCTACGTACTATCATCTCAAAGTCAGTCATGGTTAACTTAAGTCCGTACCTTTTATCGCGTCATATTAATGAGATGCAGAATGAAATCATCATCAAAATCATTTAAATCAAAGAGATGATATTGAGGTACCATTCACTGTCATATCTGTATGCTTAGCGCCTGCATAAAAAAATCTTTAGGGTGTACTATATGTGCCACCTAAAACGCTGCTCAACAACGGGCTCTCTATTTTCATTTATTTATCTTGTTGACACATACAGGAGTTCCTGAAAACTTTTAAAACATAAAACAATCTTCAATGAGCTGACTTTAGGGTGGCGCTAATGCCACGAGGGTATTTGTTAGGCACACGACAAATTGTGTGGAGTAACCATTATACCCCTGTTCAAACAAACTGACGGAGAAATCAATGCCTCGCCTCTCTTCACACATGCAATTGTTTTAGCAACTCATCCTTCCTCTTCCCTTCTCCTTCAAAGGCACACCACTCCAATTCCTCTGCTCTCTGCACCACTCCAATTCCTCAACTCTCCTTCCTGACTTCTTTCAACCCTTTGTAATTTTCAACACCACGAAACCAAGTTCGCCCTCTCTTTCTCACTAGAAATCAGCCACGGCGCCCCATCCATCCCTCTTTTCAATTTATCTTTTTTCCTCTTCATGCTCGATACGGAGTATAATGTTATGCCTTAAGTAATATGTTTAGATAAAAAGAGTAAGAAACTGAGTGCTCGATTCAGAAGCCAGCGGCGTTGCGGCAGTGACGACATCATCGGTGAAAAGTGGTTGGCAATAATATGGTCTTGTGCGCATGGGGCAAGTTGCAAGAATAGGGTCTGTTCTTATTAGGGATTCGAAAGAAATTTCTGATTTGTGAACTCAGAATTTCTGCATCCCGAATTTGTTTTCTCTGATGTTATTTTTTATTTTTGGTTTCCTCGGGATAACAATCTACAAAATAAAGAGAACTGGGATTAAAGACGAGAAATATGAGGAAACAATTGAGAGGGAGAGGGAAGTAGAGCAGAGGAGTTGGGAGAGCGGAGAGGGAATGGCAGAAATGGGTGTATTGATGTGAGAGAAAATGGGTTAGTGGAAGAGTCAAGAGACAGTTGACTAGTTGAGGGTAAAACTGTCAGACTAAATACACAATCGTGCCATTAACAAATACCCTCGTGGCATTAGCGCCACCCTGACTTTATTATCCACTAAATCCTTTTATTGCACATTCATCAGAAGACTCTCAGGTACAAATGTGTTCCCTATACGCCAACTCTGAACAAATCAGAGTGTATTAACTAATCTGTTTTCCTTGAGGCAAGGTGTCATTAATTCTCTCCACTATGGGGTGTTTAACGGGACAAGGAAAATTCTGAAAGGTAACAGAAGCTGGATTTTTAACATGGATAGTGTAGTGTAAGATTGAGTCAGATACTAGCTTGTATAGTTGTATCGGTATATATCATCTTTGAAAAGAAAAAGTTATTGAGTGCTCTTGGGGTGCCATGACATGGCGTCACAATATCTTTCTCCTCCACACATATATTCATGTGAAACCCACTACTAAATGTATGAGTCTCATCTAAATATGTGATGGAGAAGGGTGTTAAAGCACCACGTGGCGATGCCCAGGACCACTGAATAATTAATTACTCACAAGCAAGCCTTAATTCACTAAAGTTTTGCCTCGAAACTAACACGTGTTTACGGAGTTATAAGTACTTTATTACCACAAAATTGCAAGTCAAGCGAGACTTCTTTTTACATTCTCTATTATTTCTCTCTTTCTCTTCTTAAATCCATCAATAGCTCTTAAACCCTTTGTGTTGAAGATAATTTGTTGAGAACTAAATATAGAATTATTTTACTTATGAAAATTATAAATAGATTTGTTTCTTCTTCTTTTTTAATAACAAAGTGGCGTACATAGATTGTGCGGTTGTGCCCCATTGGTATAAATTTCTGGTAAAGCCAAGGTCCTTGTTCATATTCCAATCCTTATTAGGGCACATGTGATAAGAGCAACCAAAATTGAAAATCTATGAATTTGAAAGAAAATTGCTACCTGAAGAGACTGAGATTAAATACACGTCAAAGTCACTGTCTGATTTGTTCTCCGCAATGCTTGCGGACTCCATCAACTTCTTCCTGTTCTTCCCATCCAGATGCCTTTTAATACTTTTGTTTCTCCATGAGGGGTACCCATTGGGAACCAAGTAAAGCGTTAACCTCATTGATGGACTTATCAATATCAAAATCCTCAAAGTCAAAGTGAGCTAGACATGCTTTCAAAGGATCCTCGACTAAGTCATCAAGCGCATCAACTACAAAGTAGTCTTCCTCCACACGAGGGTGTTTCGCAGCGTTATACAAATTCAGCTTAAGGGTCGTGTTCCCAAAGGTCACCTCCATCTCCCCACTCCTCACATGAATATTAGCATTGGTCGTCGCTAAGAAGAGGGGCGACCAAGAATGACGAGAGTTTTCTTTTTGAGAGTTTGCACCGGTTTCGTGTCAAGGACTATAAAATCCGCTGGAAAGTAAAAATCATTGACCTTCACGAGAACGTCCTCAACTACCCCACATGACACCTTAATGGATTTGTCTGCTAATTGTAGGATGACTAACGTGGGTTTCATTTCCCCAAGCCCCAATTGCTCATACACCGAGTACGGACTCAAGTTGACATTAGCCCCTACGTCTAAAAGTGTGCAATCTATGGCATGATTCCCAATGACTGTAGCAATAGTTGGGGTGCCTGGGTCTTGAAACTTAGGGGGAACAACAGACTGAAAAACAGAGCGCACTTACTCGGTGAGAAGGACCTTCTTAAACACATTAGTCCAACTTTTTCTCTTTTGAGTGCAAAGGTCCTTAAGAAATTTAGTATAAATTGAGACTTGTCCAATGGTCATCAATGATCATTGCAGGGCCATGGTAAGAAATTAATCTAGGCAAGCCCCATCGTACTACCTTGAATTGATCCAGCAATTTCTCGGATGCTATAAAGCTATCCAACCTACATTAACTGGCCACCTCTTGAAAATTAGACCATGTATATATAAATCTTCTCCCAGTCATGGGGAGGTCCAGCATTTCTGATTGGTTAACGAAATTGTTCAATTCTCACATGCCCCTATCCATTCTGATACTACAACCCAGCCTTTCCCCAATAGTCCTGACTTCATTAAAGTTACCACCTATGCACCAAGGGATGGTAAATCTGTCTTTGATCACCCCGTGATTTTCCCCCACAACTGATTTGTTTCTTTCAGAATATGAATTCGGAGCATACACATTCATGATAACACAGGGAAAATTATCATTGAGAGCACCTCTAATTAGTAGAGTATTTAATGCCTGCTTGAAATACCTCCTTTGATTTGAACACCTGCTGATTCCATGAAGATACAATGCTGATTCCATGAAGATATAATGCCTCGTGAAGCTTAAACTGCATTTGAGACTGCAAAGCTAGTTCTGAATTACACCATAGTTTTGGGCAAGAAGGAAATTGTCAACATCCTCAAGTTTTGTTTCTTGAATCAACTTGAAATCTGATTTTCTGTCTCTAGTCATGTTTCCAACAAGTCTGTTCTTGATGGCACTACTAATATTTCAGGTGATAGTCTTCATTAAACTCACCATAGTTTTGCCCTTGAAGGTTCCTTATAAGGGGGCCCTCAACTCGTAAAGATGTCTTTGGTCTTCAACTTCTAGTTCAATCAGGCTCTCTGCGTGGCTTCTTCATCGTTCTTATGGAAGTGCATCCTCATCTTCTTCTTTTTCATTAACACTACATTTTCATGCTCTTTAATGATTGTTGTAACGAACGTTATGAGCGCGAACTAAGAACGAGAAAAGAAAACAAACAAGAAATCACAAGAGACACAAGATATACGTGGTTCTCCAAGATGAGTACATCCACGGGCGAGGAGAGGGAGGATTCACTAACAAATGTGGAGAAGAGATATAAAGAGCCGGCTGTAATCCGTAACTCTAGATAGGCCACAATATGAGAGAGAGGCCACGTAAGGATGAAACCTAGAAGTCCCTAAATCACCAAATAGATGAACCAAGACCCTTCAAAAATGGCCAGGATGGAGAGTCACAAACTGGAACGAATCTGTCCCAAAATCAGCGCACAAAGCTGCTGCAAATGAAGACCAAAGCTGGAACAAAACAGCCCCAAATGTTGACGAGGAAGTTGCTGAAGATGGGAAGAACAAATCGGCACTTAAAGCTCTCCAAAGCAAGCTGGAAATGAGAGCTAAAACAGAGAACGAAAGCTGCCTGAAATTGCTTCAAGAGAGAGAGAGAAAATAGCTGCCCCAATTTTATTTCTTGACCACCGAAACACACGAACACACACAGCACACCCACGTTTCTTTCTTTTCTCCTCGTACTGTTGTTTTATTCTCTCAAAAACAAAATCCAATTAGATTCCAAGAGAAGCTCATAGCAAAATGTGATTAGGCGTGGCATATACGTACTGTCACACCCCCGATTCTGGAAGCAAGATTGGCCGTGGGCCATGGGCCACGAAGCCTAAATAACCTAACAACTCAACAGATTGTAAACAGTGCTGAACCATATTAAAATGCAGAGTTCAAATTAATGACCATACGTTTCGGTGGGGATATATACAAACATGCATCCACCATTTATTCAAATACCACAAACTCATTCAAAATTGACAAATAGTGCTTTATTAAAACACAAATACGAGATGAATGATGCCCTAGAGGTCCAATGGATGGGTCTCAACGCTGTTGCAAGTCCTCAATCACCATCCGAATAATCACCTGAAAAATGTATGGAATAATTTCGTTAGCCGAAAGCTAAGTGAGTAATTTAGCATGCCAAGAGTAAGTGCATATGAATACGAATAAATGGAACAATAATCCGATAATTTCCAAGAAGCTGATGTGAAGAAAATTATGCGCCTCAACAATTACTATCAAGGACAGGATATGCATCTCAATAAGGTATAAAGAACAAAAGATGCATCTCAACAATGTGTTTCACACGAGTAGCAGCAGCTCACAAGTAATAGCAAATATTTGCGGTAACTCGGAATGGTGTCCAACAATACCATAAACACAAAATGCAGAATTGATTTCTCGGGGTGTATCACCCCAAGAAAAATATAATCTGATAGGCCGAGGTATTATACATATACAACGAGCCCATCTTACCTAGGTTGGATGGAGTACTATGACAGTCTCTCCGAGTGTTAGGAAGGCCTGCACTTATGTTGTTTATAGAAATCAACATCGCACCCGCTGCTCCAGTTTTAGAGCAGTCACATGGAATGGAGCACTGTCCGCCCGCAACGGGACATATGAATATTACTCTGAGTAGGTTACTCTGGGGAAACTACTTCACAGCACTGCTTCCCACAAATGTAGGAAAATCTATTAAATACGGACAGAAAGTGTAGCTATATATATTACTTGCTATTATCGAATTCCAACACAAAAATGAAGCAATTCCATAGTTTGAACATGCAAGATCGATGGAAGCTCTTACAGACTATCTCATCTCTCGGTAACAAAAAAGTATTGCTCTGAGGTATATTAAGGTCCAGCCTTTGGTTCATATTTTGTCGACCAATACTTCCTAATTCACATCTTTGTTGAAAGAATCTCTTTTTTAAGTACTCACATAAGGATTCAGAAAATACCATATCCCCGCCTACACAAGTAAATTGTTGATAAAACTCCAAAATAGCATTTTCTTTTGACCCAATTGCGATTTTCTCATTATCGGTCAGAGAAGACGAAAAAAAAAAAATTCAGAATAGTAAGGATTCTCTTATATGTCTCTTAAAACTACTATAATTTGGGGGTTGACTATGTTAAAGCAATTAACATGAACCTAGCCATGTACATGAATCTCCAAAATACCCTTTATCTACATACATAAATACTTCAAAAGACTAGCCACACCATTTATGCATCATGTGCATGTCTACACAATTCCTGAGAGCTCATTATTCTTAAAATCAAGTTTACTTTTCAACAAATGAAATTGAGATACCATTCTATCCATGATAGTTGTATGCTTAGTACTTTTATAGACAATATGTTGGGTTTACTATATGTGACACCCAAACGTTGTTCTTTATTTCTCGAGCAATGGACTCTGTACTTTCATTTGTTTATCTTATATATTAACACGTATAAGAGTTCCTAAAAACTTCTGAAAAATATATCTATATTCAACAAGTCGACTTTATTATCTACTGAATTCTGTAACTGCACATTCACTAATTAGAAGACTCTCAAATACCAATGTGTTCCCTATACGCGAACTTAAAACAGATTAGAGTGTATTACGTCTAAACATATGATACAAAGACCACATGCATGAGGTACTTTTTTAATTGGTTTAGATTAGGAGAATGGGAAGAAAATGACGTGGACAAAATGATAAGGAAAAAAAAAAAAATTTGCGAGGCCCATCCAGGTACAAAAAAATGATTGTGTGATTTTCGCACCTACATTTCATCTTTCAATGAAAATCCATGACCTGAAACTATATACTCCTATATACTATGAAGGTAAAATCTTTACCAACCTGGAGATGAGCCTTGTCAAAGATCCGATGGGAAGATATCAAGCTTAAGCTTGCTTTCTTGCTGCTGCTGTTTGATTTTCCTGGCAGAATCTGCAGCGGTACGTGATGTTTGATGAAGCTTAATTGTCTGGAGTGTTGTTACACTGCCCAGACCAGAAGGGATCTTCCATAGCCTCGTGCAGTCCTTAAAAACAATGTGCTGAAGGCTTGGGAAATGATCAGCTTCGGCCTCCAAGTACACCAGATCTGTCTTCCAAATTTGCAATGCTTTGAGTTTCTGGAAATCCCCTTTGACTAGAGTCCACCTTACCCCTGTGAACGCATTGTCCTTTAACTTGAGCTCCTCAAGTTTTGGCAACGACCCCAGCTCATGCATTTGCTCCCACTCAAGAAAGGTATCGGCCAAGGTTAACCTTTTCAAGTTTGGTGGGAATTTGTGGTACGGGGGAAGTCTTTGGAGTTTAGATTCAGAAGGAGGCTCAGGGAATACATCATTCAACAACTTCAATGTCACAAGTTGTTTTAACGTGGCAACGTTATCAAAAAGATACCCTCCCTTCTCCTCAAGGAGGGTGGCTAGTTTCCCACAAATTCCAAGCTTCTTTAGGCATGGAGTCTGGCCTAAGACACCCTCAGTACAACTCTCGGGCGTGATGGTGGCAAGGGTTTGTAGGCTATCATGATTCTTAGGTTTTTTTGCTACAGGGTCATGCAATTGACTGGGCTTGTTTGTATGCAGGTGCCTCAACTTGAACATTTTCCAAATGTCTGCTTTAATGTCAATGGTGCGTGTGGCGCGTGAGGATGTTTCGGCAATAAGAGTTTGTAGGTTCCAAAGGTTGGACACAGCTAGCAGCAGGAATAGTTTTGAAGTCACCGGAGAAGGCTACGTAAGTGAGATGAACTAATAGTTCATCTCACTTGGAAATCGGGGAAAACTAATGGGCTGAATGTGATATACCCTCAGCAATTTAAACTCGTCAGGGATGTATCCTACATGTGCGGGGGGTAGGTTGACTTGATCCTTGGCGAAGCACAAGAAAGAGCGGACATGGGGGCGAGAAGGTTTGGTAGCAATGTATTTCAAAACATCAGAATGAATACAAAGGCGACGATTGATGGTACTTACAGCGGGGGAACTCCCACCCTCTTTGATCTCCAATAAGAAGTCCTCTGCTAGAGCTTCTCTCAAGCACAAATCGCGCAACATATCATGAATACGACATGTTTTGATTCGACCACTGAAACTCCTTTGTTCCACCAACAATAGGTTTCTCGCAACCAGATCCTTCAAGTGCTCCTCGGCCATCTCCTCCAAGCATGCATTCTCAGATGTTTGTACAAATCTCTCAGCAATCCATAATCGGATCAGTATCCAAAAAGGGATCTTGTAGTCTTGTGGGAAGACTCCAAAATAAAGGAAGCATGCTTTCAAGTGAGGCGGTAAGTGATAGTAGCTAAGAGCTAGCACTTCCATCAAACCCTCTTCCTCCCTGACAAGGAATGCTTTGAAACTTTTAGCTATGATCTCCCACGCACCCGTGGATATGTCGTTTTGAAGTATTCCGGCAATTACCACAACTGCGAGTGGTAGACCATCGCATTGTCCTGCAATTCGAATTCCGACATCCTTCAAGCCTTCTTGAGGGCAATCTCCTCCATCAAAAACCTTCTTCTGGAGCAGCACCCAACTTTGATCGTGAGTTAGAAAATCCAATTCATATGGCGGGCTACGCTGATCGGCATGAACAGCCACAGGTCTGGATCGAGTCGTTAGCAAGATTCTGCTTCCGTTTTTGTGGTTGGGGAAAGCCTTTTTAATGCTGTCCCAATCCTTCTTCTCCCACACATCATCCACAACAATTAGATATTTCCAAGTGAGTTGGCGACGGACTTCTTCAGCCAACTCGTCTTCACCCATGTTAGACATTTCGCCTGTGACTTGAGTAACACCTTTCAGAATGGAAAGGAACAACTTATCTTTGCTATAAGTTGGAGATACATAAATCCAGGCGAGAGTTGAAAATTCATGCGAAACTATAGGGTCGTTGTACACCTTATTAGCCAGAGTTGTCTTGCCCAGCCCGCCCATACCTATGATCGAGATTACTTGTAGGTCTTCAGTTTTTCCGGTGAGCCGATCAATTAGCGTTGCTGTCGCTTTGTCAAATCCCACCACGTTGTCTTTTTCAATGTCGGGGAGCCTCCTCTCCATCCTTCTTCGGCCAGCAGGGCCACTGCGTTGAAGGGCTTCACGTAACATCTGGTAATTGTTCATTTTGTCCACTTCTTCCTTTATGGTTTGAACGTTCTTTGCAACTTCGCGAAGCTTAGAAGCGTGATTAATGCCACCGAACACTTTCTGGAGCCATTTTTTGCCCTTTTGGTTATAACTAGTGGCCTCAACCATGTAGGCATCGACGGCATCTTATGCCTCGAAAGTCACAGCTCTGATGCGACTCACCAGCTCTTTCACGACAGCATCCTCTCTGCCCATCTCTGTCGAAACCTCAATTATGGCTTTCATCAATGGAAGATCGCGTATAAGACCATCAACTTCGTCCCTCACATTGATGATCAACTTAGCATTTTCAACTACAAGCTGTTTAAGGCTTTCCAAGAGATATTGGACAGCAGCGTCAGACATCTCTCTCCCTCTCTCTCTCTCTCTAAATTTCTGTAAAGCAGCTAGAAAGCAGAGGCTGATTATGGCTCTTAATAGACTTGCAAACGGCAGCTAATTTTTTAGTAGGGGACTCATTATTGAGTGGTATTTCTATAGACGGTGGTTGAGTGGAGATCCAACATTTTTTAGCAGCAGACAAAGACAGACCAGCTAAATCACATGTAAGATTTGCATTCATTAACAATAAAAATGATGTACAGACTGTCAATTAAAAAATTAATTATCAAGATCAGCTACAGTGCAGCTCGATGAATCGGGCACACTAATTGCAATATAGAAATTATATATCCTTTCAAGGCTCTGTCGATCGGTACTGTTCCATTTAAGTTCCCATGACCTTAATTAAGACAAATTGCAATTTAAAAACTTCTACTAGATTAGTTAAAGCAAAAGCTAGTTAACTAATAAGTGAGTGTTAAGTCAACAACGGTGGGATCCTAAAGTGGGTTTTCGATAAAAGGCACACGGTTCGTGGGAGGAATACCAATCTGTTCTTGAGCAGGGACACACTACACCAGGGAAGGTCTTACCCAAACCAAACGGAGAAGGTTCAAAGATAACACTAGTGAAGGTCTTACTCAAACAGAGGAATACCAATCTGTTGTGGTGTGGGAATGGTTGCTCGAAATTCAGAGGGTGTGATCATTGGGGCTGCTATCCGGTCAATGGGTGGGAATTTTTCACCTCGAGTTGTTGAAGCCATGGGTTTCCAATTTGCGTTAACGGCAGCATTGGAACAGAGCCTCAAACAGAATGAAGTGGAAGGCGTTGCTAAGCAAGTGTTTCAAGCTATCAACAGCGAGAGGACTTATGCGGATTGTGACTATATCATTTTAGATTGTAAATGACTTATGCCGATTGTGACTCTATTATCTGCACACAACATGACATGATAGTTCAGAATCTTTTATTTCTTCGTAGCTAGGCATACACAGACTAATTCTGTGTTCTCACTCAAATATAAATACCAACCGGTGTTATTCCTCGAGTACAACTACGTACCAAATACTACGGTTTTCTACCCTACTCGCCGGTGGCAGCACTTTATTCATAAACCCATATTAGGATTCATGTTATAGAGATCTAACAGAGTTTTTATGCATTGTCTGCCAGTTACCTAAAACGAAACCTTCTGCATCACCTAGGCTTGGGACCGGCTAGAAAAAGATAAGATTCTGAGCATGACCCAGACAGACTTTTTCATAAACCCCTATCTTTAAAAAAAAAAAAAAAAGAAAGAAAAAAGAAAACAAAGAAAAGCAAGAGTTTTATTCATAAACATAAAATCAAATAAACAGGCTTCGCAATGCACAAACCACGGCTGATTTCAACCAATATCTGCAAGTACAGATCTATAACCAACAGCATGCAGCCTAAAGCTCTCACAATGAGATGGAATTTTACTCTCCACTTTTGATCTATATAATAAGGTTATAAAACTACACTAGTCTAAATTTAAATGTTTCTGCAACTTCGAAGTGTAGTCTAAATTTAAAGTATGTTCTGCAACTTTGAATATAGATTTAGTTGTCCCGGCATTGAATAAATGAGTTTTGAGTTATTTTTATTTTTAATCGCATTTTTATGGGGAATGCTAATATAAGCGAGTACTTCACAAGAGTTGACCACGGAAAGCAACATTTTATTTGGGTTGGAAAACGGTTTAGTTGTACTACAAAACTATGTCAATGCTCGAATTTTCTTCCAAATTTTTCTGATCGCTCAACTTCGTTATTGATTTCATCACCGAATCACAGGATGATTTCATAAATCGCAATTGAACAGCACAATTCTACAAGTTATATTAGAGCCAGGAAGTCATGGGTTCGAGTCGTAGGAGCGTCATCATGAGAGAGGGATTCTTAGACCCGGAGCACCCCATGAATTTGGTTACACAATGTCACTCTCTACAATCGCTTTAAAAACATCGACAGTATCCTATGGCTCTCGTTTATTAGCCTTAAGAGATATTTGACGGGAGATTAGGACGAAATGTCTTATTTGCCTATAACATTTCGTACATGGTTAGCAAGAACATACATGGACAGGTTGGTAGATGATCCTCATTGGAAGGTTAGTGCACTAAGAAGGGCTGCTAAGAGGGACCACATGGTGGAGGTTAGTGATAGTCAAGCATACAGGGCAAAGAAAGGGCATTAGAGACTATTGAGGGTAATCATAGACGACGACAATATTGGAGGCTACATGACTATTGCGAAATGATTTTGAGGCAGAACCCTGGCTCAACAGCATTGTTGAAAGTGGAGAGGACATTACAGAATACAGCCCCCGTCTTTCAAAGGATGTTTGTCGCTTATGATGCACAAGTAAAGGGTTTTCTAGCTGGTTGTAGACCCATAATAGGGCTTGATGCATGTCACTTGAAGGGACCATTTGGTGGTCAACTAATGGCTGCTGTTGCAAAGGATGCAAATAACCAATTATATCCATTGGCTGTGGCTGTGGTTGAAGCTGAGCTCAAAGATAAGCTGGCTTTGGTTTCTTGATGAGCTGCTCGGTGTAATAGGGAGGCCAGAGGAGAGAGACTGGACATTCATTTCAGATAGGCAAAAGGTATGTTATTTGCTTGTTCACTTTTAATTTTATCTTTATAATTTTGTGTTGGCACTTTCCTAGCCAAACTTTGATTTTTTAGTGGAAAAGACAACAAAAATGGAGGAGGAAATGGACTGCCTATTCAACCAGCAGGAAAACAGCCACCGAAATCACCTTTCTCCATGAAAACCCCACATAGAATTGAACCTAGTTTGTCTTCTACAAGAACCTGGCCTTTTCTTTTACGAATATGTCAAAATAGTAAAAAGCTACAAGTCTAAAATGACGTACTACAAATAGTCAACAATACTAGCTTATAAAGCTTTTCATGCATGAACTACTGAGACACGTGTTCCACCGCCTCACCTTTTGTACAAAACCTTGACATCTCAATAAAATGATCAGAGAAATAAAATCTTCACATCGGTTCAAACGTATTGAAAATTGGAGCAATTAATTTTTCAACCATGTATAGACCGTTTATATATTAAAAAATATGGTTAAAAAATTAAGTGCTCCAATTTTCAATCCGTTTAAACCAAAGTCGTAGAATCAAATATTTCTTAGGACTAACTAACGATAGCCTTAGAGTCAAAAATTTATTATAACCATTTAGAATAAAATGATTAGAGAAATAAGATCTTCACATCGGTTCAAACGAATTGAAAATGTGAGCAATTAAATTTTCAACCATGTATAGACCATTTATATATTAAAAAGTATGGTTAAAAAAATAAGTGCTCCAATTTTCAATCCGTTTAAACCGGTGCAAAGATCTTATTTCTCTTATCATTTTATTTTATAGGATCATAATTAATTTTTGACTCTAAGGCTATCGCTAGTTAGCCCTAAGAGATATTTGATTTTACGACTTTCTTAGGGCTAACTAACGAGAACTTTAAAGTAAAAAATTAATTATGATTCTTTAGGATAAAATGATCAAAAAAATAAGATCTTTGCACTGGTTCAAACAAATTAAAAATTGGAGCACCTCAACCATTCCGTTTGGTTTTAGACGGAGGAGTGACGGTAGGGGTTGAATTGATGAGTTTTTAGAAAACTCAGGTGTTTATATGAAATTTAAGAAAGGTCAGGTGTTGAATTGATGAGTTTTTAGAAAACTCAGGTGTTTATATGAAATTTAAGAAAGGTCAGGTGTTTATGTGTGATTTGTGTGAAAAGTCAGGTGCCTAACTGAAATTTTCCCATCCTTTGAGAATGGACGAAGGAAATTCTTAATGTATTTCCGTTTGACCCCAAAAAACAAAGAAAAGGAAAATTCTTAATGGACGATGATACGAGCAGAGGAACAGTAAATTCTTAATGGACGATGGAAACTAAAAAATGTGCAATCTTCGCATAGCAATGCGCTTTTGCCTTTATTATAGTATGTGTTAGTACTTTTCCAGAAAAAAATGTTACTACTTCTGTCTCAAAATGTTGTCTGGTCTGCAAAACGAGGACTTCAAAATAATGCATTTCTTTTAAGAAAAGATTCAAACTTTTTCCATAAATTAAAAGAATTCATCGATATTTAGTGAATATCAAAGTACTACTCTGAGATGGAACATTCCCTTGTTGTGCACGTGTATGATTGGAGGGCTAAATGAAATGGTCTTTGACCTAGTTAGAGGTGTCGAATGGGCTGAGTTGGCACACTAAAGTAGGTCGGGCTCAGCTCTCATTTGGAGCCCATAGCACAACACGAACATTAAGGTGGGCCGGCTTGGGCCCTTATTTTGGAGCCCACAACACGTACGGCATGACACAGGCAAGTATAAGGGCACAACAAAAATGTGATTATTATTAGGGAAAATGACGGCCCAGGACGTGTTTTGATAATTAATACCCATTAAGGACAAGCTAAGAACATTTGTTAATGCTGAAAATGTCCTTGGTGGGTATTAATTATCAAAACACGTCATTGGCCGTCATTTTCCCTTATTATTATTTTTTAAATGCAAACAATTGATAGTTAAGTAGGTGCCAATCTAGTGGGAATATAATTAAAGTATAAGGATGCATTCTTATTTATAATTTCAGTCATTGTATTACAAATTTTAACTATCAATAAAATATTTTGCATTTTTTGAATTACATGGGTTAATATTTAGCATTTCTTTTCTTTTTTTCATTCTAACAAATTGATAGCAATTTTTGTAGAAGTATTTTTTAGCTTCACCCGAATGTGCTCGGACATGGAGAATCAGCAGGGCACGACACGACACAAATTGCATTGGGCCGTGGGCCAGGCTAGGCCGAGGATATGCTGAAATAGCACGACACAGCACAACACGAATTATTAATTGGGTCGGCACAGCACGAAGTACGCGTAGGCACGGAATAAAACTAGGGTATATTTGGAAAGTTTAGTGGGCTGGGATAAAGGATTTTAATAGGAGAGTAATTATTAATTACTCTTATAAAGCATCACATACCACCAACGGAGATGACCATCTCGGAAGATCAGAGAACAGAGGGGATCACGGCTAGAGCGACAAAAGTTGCCACGGCGGAAAAGCAGAAGAAAACGGACAGAAAAGGAAAAGGCTTTGGAAAAAAATCTTCTATCCTTTGTAAGCTCATAAATCATTTTTCAATAGAGTTTTTATTCTTACATGATTATACGTTTTTGACTCCATGAGCGGCTAGATTTTATCCGGCTAGCGCGGCGACGATGATGCTTACCTCGGAGTAGCACGATTGTCGAGAGATTTTAAGAGTTTTTATTCAACAAGTACGTAGTTGTATAACTTCGGAATGATTCCTAATTTATGGAAGTTATTATTTTACCAATTTACCTTGCGTGTTTGTATTCATGATATCAAGCAGCGTTATGCTACGGTTTTCAATGTATTCATGATATCAAGTAGTGTCATGCTATGGTTATACTACGATTCTTACTTTGAGAGGGGTTGTACTTAGGAGATTGTAGCAGGCCGAGTTAACTGGCTCGGGCTGCACCGAGCATAATACCGAGCCGGGGGACCGATTGTCCATGTCCACTCCTGAAGCAAGTCTGACATAGCCTCGGCGGACCGACGTTCCTAAAACTCTCTTCGGATACTCTGACGAAGCCTCGGCTACCGACGGTCCAACTCGATCCTGGGACGTATCTCACCGCCTCGGCTTCCCCAGGGAGGAGCGTTTTCCTCTTGACACCTTCTTCGGCCAACCGCCTCTCGGCTAGCCGACTCCTTAACTGTCGACTCACATTCGGTTTTTAACGGACGTGGGGGCCATGTTCCATCCCCCTTCACGTGGGAATGCCACTCTGGCTATGATGACGATAGTGACGTCAGCCGAGCGGTTACCAGGTTGATGGTACCACGTGAAAAGGGGCCCGCTCACTCGCCAATCGGTTACGAAATCCTAATTGGTGACGTGGGAGACACGTGGCAAGCATGCGTACGATCTTGGATCGGGCTGAACGATCCCTATAAATACACAGTGATGCCTCCTGAAAGAGGTACGTGAAAAACACTATTGAAAACCCTAGAACACTTGGTCTTTCCTCTTTGCAAGAGAACTGATCCTTGCACCGGAGGGCCATCCCGGAGAACCTCCGGCGTGGTCTTTAGTCGTGCTCTGTTTTGCAGGACTAAAGAGGATCAAGGACGAGATCCAGACCCCAGAGCAAGGATGATTGAATCATCTTAAAAGGAGCCCCACAATTTGGTGAACCCGACGTGAACCCTCTTCTTTCTGATCCACGGCGGCTCCTCCGTTGCCAATCCTTAATTCCTTGACAAAAGAAACCTCTCCCACCACATCTCCACCACTTTTTCACTTAGAAAATGGGCGGACCACCACCTCCCTTTCAACCCCTCAACCCTTCTCAGTTCCTTTCGGACACAGGCGTCCACACCGCCTCCCCTTCTCACCCTCCTGGCTTTACCCCTCCGGGTGTTAGCACATCAGTTCAGCGTCCGGTGGGACTAAGCGACAAGGCCTTGGCGTACGTCCAGTTGCTGGAACAGCAGCAGGAACAAACCAACTCTGATGTAGCCATGCTCAAAATGGAGATGGCTAGAATCAGAGCGAACGAGCGCCCGGCGGGCTCCCATTCAGGCTCTCAGGGAAGGCACCGGCGTGGGAACTTACCACCACCACCGCCTCACTTGGTGGGTGAAGGAGATCCTCATCGAGTCTCGGTATACGACCGCCTGGACCCACCACTAACGGACAATCGGGCCGGGAACAGCGCTCGCTTCGGGCAGCAACGTTCCCCGGTCCATAAGCGTCTCGGTAGTGGTGCGGGACACAGAGGTGGAAAAACAAGAAGGGAAGGTAGCCCTTACACAAACTACTCAAGCTCGTCGGTTGGTGACGAATACTCTCAGTCCCAAAGTTATGATACGGTTGAATTTCATGACAATGAGAACAATCTGGCCCTAATTCCACATAATGGACGGCGAAAGAGCCGAACGTCGAGGAGAGACGGCAAGGATCCTGAAATTTTCCCTCCTGAACAAGAAGATTTCCTTCGGGAAAATACACAGGCCGGACGCACGGTAAACTCAAGAAACCCAAGAACTTTCCCTCGGGAAAAGAGTATGAGTGTCGTCGTTCGGCACGATGAACAGCCGAGTCGACGCAAGGTTTATCGTACAGAAAATCTCCCAGATCCGGATCGGCTGAAGATCCCCATCGACAAGAAGGAAAGGGCATACCAGCGTCGGCAAGATGAATCCGCCGACAGAGATAGAGAATACCAAGCTTACAAAAAATCTCGGAGAGACAGAGACGGACGCCCGCCTCGGCCAACACACAAATATCAGCTGAAAAAACTGACCGAATCTCCTTTCTCGGCCAAAATTCAAGCAACTATGCCTAAGCCTGGGCTCCACCTGCCAAAATTCCAGAAATTCGACCCCAGTTTGGCCGAGGCTTACACCCATCTCATCAGCTACCGAAGCACAATCTCCTGCGTCACCGAAGACGACGCCATCATGTGCAAAGCATTCCCCTCAAGCCTCGGGCGCCTCGGCCTGCTGTGGTTCAATCAACTGGAGGCAGGCTCAATCCACAGCTTGAAAGAGCTTGAAAGAGCCTTCAACTATAGGTTCATCACAAGCAACAAACAAGCCAAAGAGGAAGACGCCTTGGCTCAGATGAAGAAGAGGCCCGGCGAAACGCTTCGGAAGTATGCCGAACGCTACTGGCAGTTATTCAATGAGATACCCGGTGTTGATCAGTACTGGGCAGTAAGAAACTTCAAGAATGGATTGGAGACTGGAAGCAAAATCCTAGACGAATTGGCAATTCGAGCACCCCACGGGATGAATGAACTAATGAGAACGGTTGAGCAGTTCTGCTCTTACGAGGAGTTCCTCGCCGAGCGAGAACTTCAAGGAGGACAAAACTCAGCCATTCCTCACCAACTCCATGTTCCTACACCTCAAATTTCGGCACCAAAGCCAGTAGCCGTCACACAACCAAAGAAGCAGGTCAACACGGTAAAAGTTGCAAACAAGAAGGCTCCCAAAGATCACGACTATGTAGCCGAGACGACGGTTTTCAAAGAACCAATCTACTTTCTTTTACGAACCTTGGAGCGCGAGCCGTTCTTTGTCTGGCCGAAACCACCCAAGCTCAACACCGAAGCAGGAAACGACAACACTCGGAAGAGATGTTCCTACCACAACGAGCTCGGACATTACACAACGGCCTGCGCCCCATACAAGGCACTCTTGGAGAATCTGGCAGCTCAAGGACTCTTGGATGATCACATTGACTGGACCAAAACTCCAAGGCGCCAGCCGAATGCTGGGGGCCAGCATCAAATCCCACGTCCAGTCGGCGTCATCAACGTAATCCACGGGCCAGTAACTAAGGAAGGAGCACAGAAGTTTCGGTCTGAGCTGGACAAGGCCAAAAAATCTGCAGAAATTTTTTCTGTCTCTTCAACTCTCAAAAGACCTCGGCCGTCTGATCAACCGTGGTCTATCACCTTTACCGACAGAGATCTCGAGCGAGTGCAGACTCCCCACAACGACGCCTTGGTGGTGACAGTACAGATCTCCACTCACTCGGTTAAAAGGGTCCTTGTGGATCAGGGAAGTTCGGCAGAGATCATGTACTTGTCTCTCTTCAAAGAGCTCAACATCCCAGAATCATCTTTGGTCCCAAGCACCGTTCCTCTCGTTGGATTCAGCGGCACATGTTGTGAAAATTCGCAAGTGCACGAAATCGTAACAAGTAATATAGTGATAAAGAAAGATGTCGAACCCACGAGGACTACTTACCTATTAACTATTGAAATTGTTCTAGTTCTGAATTATTTGGAATCAATAAAAGTGGTGGATTTTGGATTTGAAAAATAAAAACAACTAAAAGTAATTCAACAACTGAAGATTTGACCAAACACTTAAAAAGAATAAGCTTTCACTCAGGAAGAAAAATACTAAGGCTTCCGACTCACCTAACCAATCCAATCCCAAATCCTAACCATGCGATCAGTCAATTATAGTCCTATTTGACAGCGAGAAATTCAAACTTTTCTAAGACCCTCTCTCGAGTAGAATTAGAACTACCCAACATACAATAATCCGCGATATGTCTATGCGAATTTAAGAGCATTTGAGCCCATTAAGATTAACAATATTTCTCATATAAGCCGCACAAATCACGTTGGCACATTCCTGTCTTTCGTTCAATTCATGGCATACATCATACGAAGCTAAACTACATGCATCGTCTCTCGAATTAGCATGCACAACACATCACTCAAATATTGGCCAGATAATTGAGAGCACTAAACACAATGATGTAAACTCAAAAGGACTGATAAAATTATGATCACATAAAAACAGGATTCGGAATTGTCATGGAGAGGCTACATCGTAGCCTTAGCAACAGATATTAGTTCATAATAGAATCAAAACAACCCATAATATTTCTGCTATTCATAATGAAAATTGTACGAAAAGAAGGTGAAAAGTTTAGAAGGAAACTGTATGTAGATCGAAAATCTGTCGACAAACTCCAATTCGACCTTTGTCTTCTTCTTTCTTTTCCCAAACTTCAAACTCTTCTCCAATGGTGAAAAACTCCTTTCTTCAGGCTCTGGTCGTGCGTGGAAAAGTGATCTCGATGCCGCTGCCTCTATTCTCTATTTATGCGTGAGAATTATATATCCTAAACAAAAACCCTCGCTGCCCACTGCCGAGATTTCTTTCCTTTGTGAGGAGAATCCTTGTTTCACCCAAAAACCTTGTTACTTGGTCCACACCCATTGAAGTTTCCTTTTCCTAAAATATTGCCTAAGCTAATTACACCTAATTTCCATAACCTTCACGGGCAGAAAATTCTCAAATATGGGTGACTGTAGACTTCTTTCCAAACCCATATTCTTCCACCAACAATCCTTAGGAATTGATATTGATTTGTCAAGATTTCTCTCATTAAAATAATTGGCAGATTCCCATAATTCCAAATCTGACTTCGGCCTTTTTATTCCAACGGGTAAAATAAATAATGTTATCACCTTTTTCTGCAAAAATCAATAATTCATTGTTAAAGACAAATAAGACAATAATATAGTAA
Organism: Rhododendron griersonianum; assembly: GCA_018127125.1. NCBI lineage: Eukaryota > Viridiplantae > Streptophyta > Magnoliopsida > Ericales > Ericaceae > Rhododendron > Rhododendron griersonianum. The sequence continues at coordinate 10,389,771 of CM030799.1, read as the reverse complement.
ATTATGCGCAATTAAGGGCTAACAACATGTGATATCGGGGCCTCTTAGTGTCAATATTTTGTGCTCATCAGCACACCAGTCTGGCCCCTCGGCAAATTGATTCTCCCCGTCGTCACTGGTTCAGTTGCCGTCAATATGGAGTTCATTGTTGTGGACGCTCCGAGTCCTTATAATGCAATCCTCGGCCGGAATTGGCTCCACTCCCTCAAGGCCATTGCCTCAACCTACCACCAAGTGGTACGGTACATTGGGTCCACAGGCCGACAGGAAGACCTGCACGGCGACCAAGTCCAGGCGAAGCAATGCTACGTCTCGGCCGTTGGAAAGGCGCCGAGTCCTAACCGAGTACATTGGGTAGAAGTTCCAGACAAGCCGGTCCTGGAAGACGCCGGCGCCCCAGCTGAACAAAAATCAATTGAAGATCTCGTAAAAGTACCAATCAATGAAGATGGATCACGCTTCTTCATGCTCGGTTCCAGCTTGACGGATGCCGAGCGCGAGGAGCTGGTCCAATTCCTGAAGGATAACATCGAGGTCTTTGCTTGGACTCCTTACGAGATGCCAGGCATTGACCCACAGGTCATTCGGCATTGCCTCAATGTCTCCAAGTCCGCCAAGCCGGTGATACAGAAACCGAGACGTTCGGCCGCTATCCACGCCGAAGCAGTCAATGAAGAGGTCGATAGACTCCTCGCAGTAGGGGCCATCAGGGAAGTCCAGTACCCCACCTGGCTCGCTAACCCAGTGGTGGTGAAGAAGAAAAACGGAAAGTGGAGGGTCTGCGTGGACTACACCAACTTAAACGACGCTTGTCCAAAAGATTGCCTCCCTCTCCCGAAAATTGATCAACTGGTGGATTCAACGGCTGGCCACGCTCGGCTAAGCTTCATGGATGCCTACAGAGGCTATCACCAAATAGCGATGGATCCAGACGACATGGGAAAAACGGCTTTCATCACAGCCAGGGGTCTCTTTTGTTATATGGTGATGCCCTTCGGCTTAAAAAATGCTGGCTCAACATTTCAACGAATGGTCTATCTGCTGTTCGGCCTACTCATTGGTGAAATCATGGAGGCTTACATCGACGATATGGTCGTAAAAAGTCTCAAGGCTGAAAACCATTTGGCACACCTCGCCGAGGTGTTTACAATATTGAAGAAATTCAAGTTACGCCTCAACGCCGAGAAATGTGCTTTCGACGTCGGCTTGGGAAAATTCCTCAGATACCTGGTGACGCGAAGAGGTATCGAGGCCGACCCAAACCAAATCACGGCAGTACAATAACTGAAGGCTCCATCAACTCCTCGGGAGATACAGAAGCTGACAGGTATGGCCGCGGCGCTCAACCGATTCATCAGTCGGTCATCCGACAAGTGCCATGTGTTTTTCCAAACTCTAAAAAAGCAAAGCCGAAGGAGCTTCAAGTGGACGGAGGATTGTGACACAGCACTCGCCGAACTAAAGACTTATCTTGGCTCGGCTCCACTCTTGGTTAAGCCATCGCCTTTCGAGACTCTCTACCTCTATCTTGCTGTCTCCCCACATGCCGTCAGCTCGGCGCTTGTCCGACGCGAGGGTGCCGAAGATCAACCAATTTACTTTGCTAGCCGGACGCTGCTGCCAGCTCAAACTAGGTATCTATCTTTGGAAAAGCTCTTGCTCGCCCTGGTGACAGCGGCTCGGAAGCTCGTTCCTTACTTCCAGGAGCACCTCATCATTGTCCTCACGGAGTTCCCATTGAAGAACCTTCTTCGAAAGGCTGACCTTTCCAGCCGAGTCTCACAATGGGCGGTCGAGTTGGCCAACTTCGACATTCACTTTGAGCCTCGGACAGCAATCAAAGCACAGGTCCTGGCCGACTTTATAGCCGAATTCACTCCGGGTAGTCCAGACGAGGAAGCTCTGATCCAACCAGAATATGGGATGCTGGAGCAGCATGAAGCACGGAAGACTTGGAACTTATTCAGTGGCGATGTTTGGAAGCTGCACGTTGATGGTGCATCGAACAGCAACGGCTCGGGCGCCGGAGTTGTTCTTGTCACTCCCTGTGGCGTGATACACGATAGTGCCATTACGATCAACTTCCAGGCAACCAACAACGAGGCCGAGTACGAGGCTCTGTTAGCTGGTCTCCGTGCGGCAGTAAAACTTCAAGTGGAGGACCTACATGTCTATTGCGACTCCCAGTTGATCGTTAATCAAGTGACAGGGGATTACGAGGCTCGGGATCCCAGGATGCTCAAATACCAAGCTACGGCGCTGGAGCTCATTCGGCAATTTAAGGGGTTTCATATCGAGCAGATCAACAGGGAGTACAACGCTCACGCCGACGCTCTCGCGAGCTTGGCTTCGACCGCCAAAGCCTCGGAATACAGGAGTATCAGCCTAGGCGAAATTGATGCACCAAGTTTTGAGGCTCCGGCAGAAGTCCTCAACATCTCCCTCGGTCCAAGCTGGATGGATGAGATCGTAGCCTTCCTCAAGACCGACACTCTCCCCTCGGACAAAAAGGAAGCACACAGGGTCAAAGGCAAGTCGGCTCATTACTGGGTCTCCGAAAACGGCCAACTCTATAGACGAAGTTTCACTGGGCCGTACCTTCGTGTCGTCCATCCAACCGAGGTTTCCACGATCCTAACCGAGTTACATTCTGGGAGCTGTGGGTGCCACTCTGATGGACGTTCTCTCTGTCAAAGGGCCCTTAGTCAGGGATACTTTTGGAAGGGAATGAAAAGGACTGTGAAGAGGTGGTCAAGCGATGCAAGCCGTGCCAGCTATTCTCCCCTATCCATCGGAAGCCAGCCCAAACTCTCAAACCCATCACCAGCCCATGGCCTTTCGCTCAGTGGGGCTTGGATATAGTTGGGAAACTCCCTACGGCCCCTGGAGGATTCAAGTTTCTTATAACGGCGACAGATTACTTCTCTAAATGGGTGGAAGCCGAACCACTCGTTACAACAACTGAAGCCGACGTTCGACGATTCGTTTGGAGAAACATCGTTACAAGATTTGGAGTGCCATACGCAATTGTCTCGGACAATGGATCTCAGTTCGTAGGCAAAGAGCTGACAGGACTTTGCGAAGAATTTGGAATACGTTTCTTCAATTCAACTCCCTCCTACTCCCAGGGCAACGGTCAAGCCGAGGCTACCAACAAAACCGTTTGCGCTGGCATCAAAAGACGGCTGGATTCTAAACGAGGGCTATGGGCCGAGGAACTGCCGAGAGTACTGTGGGCATATCGCTCCACTCCAAGACGCTCCATAGGCCAGACCCCATTTGCAATGGCCTTCGGCATGGAGGCAGTCATCCCACTGGAATCAAGGTTTCCAACACTCAGAACTGAGACCTTCGATCCCCAGACCAATGACGAGGCTGTCGCCACCGAGCTTATTCTTGCCGAGGAGAAGAGAGACGAAGCCCAACTCAAACTGGCAAGCTACCAACAGGAGGTCGCTCGGGGCTACGATAGAAGCGTTCGGCTGAAAAAGTTCAAACCAGATGACTGGGTTTGGAGGAAGGTCGTCAGGGCAAGCGAAAAGACAAAATTCAAACCCAACTGGGAGGGTCCATACCGAATCGTTAAGGAGGTCGGCAACGGATCCTACAAACTGGAAGACAAAAATGGAAAAGAGATTCAAAACCCTTGGAATGCTCTCAACCTCAGAAAAGCTTACCTTTGAGGAAATCACTCGGCCAGAGCTCGCCTCGGCCTTTCTCTGTCTTTTAATTCCAAAACTTGTAACACGTGTTGAGAACAATTTTACTTAAATTAGAGTTGCTATTTTCCAAAGCTCTGATCTTATCTTTATGCTTGGTTCGACTTCGGTCACACAGCTCGGCTTCTGAGCCAACGGATCTAGTATCCAGAAACACTTGCTTGCCTCGAACGATTTGACGTTCGGCTAAGTACAGATCATTAAACCTTACGGTTTATTTATGCTCGGCTTCGTTCATTTTTGACTTGAACAAATAAGGCCACATTCAACCATTTACTCAAGTTTCTTAATTTTGGCATAAGGCTAGCATTTGAGCCGAGCCTAACACCAAAATAGGGGCTGATAACAAGTAAATAAACAAGGGCCTTTTGAAACCCTCGGCAACATTAACACAAAAATATTTCTAAGGCAAAGGAAATATTCAAACATTCAGACCATTGAAAAACAATTCTAAGGCATTGAAGAAACATGATATGTCTTATAAAAACTTGATTGGAAGGCACGGCATAGTGCAACGTTCGGCGCCGTCCCTCCACAAAAACTATTACAAACTTAAGTTTAAAAGTACTTGGCAAAACAAGAAACGAGGAAAAAACTAAGTTAAGAGATTAAGGGTTGCAGCAGCTCCATCTTCGCCTTCGGCAAGAGCTGCTTGATCATGCTTCTCAACTCCCTCGGATGGCTTCTCCTGCACAGAAGCTTCGGCCATTACTACATCCTCATCTTCCTCGGGTGGGAGAGGAGCACGCTCCTCCTCGGTATAAGGTAGTTGAAGATCCGGAATCACCGGCGGAGGAAGCTCTTGGAGGAATTTGGAGTTGGTTTCAACGACCAAGACCCCAGCCATGGCCTCGGCACCCGCAGCATACCCGAGCTCGTAGAAGCCTGGGAGCCGAGTCTCAAGCTCGTCATTCACCATCTGATGGGCCGTCTGAGTATACTCCAGGGCAGCTCTTTTGATCCCAGCCTCGTAGCCCTTAGCGTCGGCTTCCTGCAGCTTCTTCTTCTCCTCCACCTTCATCTTCTCCATCTCAGCCTCGGTGGAAGCTGCAACAGTTTTAGCCTCGGCCAGCTCCTTCTCCAGTTTCTCCATTTCAGCATCGGTCTCCTGGAGCTGAGACTCCGAGATCTTAAACTTCGCCCTGAAGTTGTCTCGGTCAGTCCTGTACCTCTCACGCTCGGCTGTAACCTTGACGGCCCTGTCATAAGCATTCAAAGCAGCCTGGCCAGCCTGAAAAAGAAACAAGTCAGAAACATAAAATAGGAATTGAAGTGCAGAATCTTAAATTCAAGGGTTAAAGACATACCTGGACGAGATGAGAGCACATATCGCCGAGTCCTGGGATCAGCTCGGTGGGAAGCTGATCATAGTCCCTCGGAAGGGCCAATCCCCTAAGCAGGGTAACAGCGAGGTTCGGTTCTTCCTTCACCGAATCCTTCAGCATCAGCACCCTACCATCGGCCATTGTGTAGGTTGGGCTGAAAAGGCGCAGGACCTCGGGCTCAACAGGACCGCCATCCAAGTCGATGCGGCTCTCGGTCTGACGACCCTGGTCTTTCTGAGGATGGGGTCGGCGAGTCTCAGAGGGGGCGGTTTTGGAAGCACTCGGTGGAGGGACTTCGTCCGAGAGCTTTTGCTTCTTTTGCTGTTGCTGCTGCTGATCCGCGCCTCGGCCCCGGGCAGGGTTCGCACTCTTCGTGGGAATGCTGGGCCTCGGAATATTCCTCCTCGACATCTCTGCTTCCGTCGGCTCGCGAATCTGGAGAGGAGCGTTCAAGCCTGGTCCTGTCAGCTCAAAGATGAAATCTTGACCTAGCGGAGAGAGCCACTCCTCGGCAGAAAATCCAATCTTCGGCAGCCGCACTCCCTTCTGACGTTTTTGGCTTGGACCCTCGATGTCTGTCGGCTGGCCTGACTTCTTGCCCTTTGTCGATTCGCTCGGCTCTCCGTCCTTCTTCTTATCCTTCTTCTTCAACACACCTTTGTACGACGGCTCGTAATCCAAAAGCGTTGGGGCGTGTCGGCAGGCCTGGGCTAGTATCTCCTCGCAAGCTTTCTCCCGCGCCTACGAATTCTGAGTCTTGGATATTGGTCCGAGCTCTGCAAAAAGAGAAGGCAACAAACAGGAAGAAAATTATTAGCCTCGGCAAAAGAAGAGCAGATTTAAAATCAAACAAAGAATAGATCGAAGATCTCCAAACCTCGGTTATCGACAAACCTCGGAATGGGATTCCGACGGTTAGCCTCGCCGAACTCAAAGTTCCCTCGGACCTCTAGGAACAGGTTGGCCCATTTGTCTGAGTCGGAAAGACCCTCTATCAGAGAATCTTTCCTCGGGCGAGTGGTGAGGAACCGACGCTTGGACTTCCCATGGCGAGACATGGTGTATGTGTAGAAGAGGTCGGTCGGCTTAAAGTCGATACCGTGAAGTTCGACCATTGCAGCTAAGGACATGATAATCCGGTAGCTGTTGATCGCCAACTGGTGTGGGCACAAGCCGAACTTGTACAAAATTTCCCTAAGGAAGGGATGGAAAGGGAACCTCAGGCCAGCCTCGGTTATGGCCATAAGAGGTACGGTGATGTGCTCCGGCCTATCTTCCCTCTTTGCCCTAATGGCGTCGCTCCTCACTCGGTGAATATACACGTCGTTCGGAATGTGATACTTCTCGCAGAAGGCTTCGTACTCTCCGGCCTCTCCTGAGAAGTAATGGGCGTAGGGGCACAAGACCCCTTTGTCAAGGATATCGGCGTCGCTCGGCGCCGAGGTAGAAGCCTGTTCGCCGGACTCAAACCGTAATTCGGCCTCTCTACCTCTCCTAGGCTCGGCCTCTGACTCGATCCCAGGAGAAGAGACGATCTCGGGTTCAGTGGCGTGGTCCTCGGCGGCGTATTCAAAGTCCATCTCGGCGTTCGAATCGCCGGATGCTGGAGTGGTAGCAGACATCCTTGTAGGCGCGGATGGTGCGTCTCGGCCAAGGTTCCTACGGCGTTCTACCAGAGTGTCGACGACTCGGCGCTCGGATTCGGTAAGAGAATCGTCCGAGCTTGAAGAGATGTTGATGACCTCGTGAGCCAGACCTAAGAAAGAGGGAAAACAAAGAAAATAAGAACGCCAAGCATCCGCGTCGGCAAAAAGAAGAGATTAAAAAGGTTCGGATTACGCTACAGGCTCACGAGTCACTTTTTAAGTCCTTGGTGTGGTTCGGCATCCTCCGAAGAGAAGCCCGCGTTCGGCTACAAACGTCGAGATGTTCGACGTTCGGCCACCTAAGCTACTGAGACAAAAGCCTCGGCGGGTCTTCAAGCATCCCCTTGGAGGCTCGGAAGAACAGGTTGAGTTTGGGGATGAACACACTGTTCATCCCCAAGGTTTTTACTGTTCATTCAGAACAAAAAAATAGGAAACCGCCCCAAAAAGCCCAAAAATAAGCATGAAAGATTGAAGAAATGCAGAAATAGGTAAGAACAGAGCACTTACTTGAAGATTTGCAACGAACTGGTCTGGGATTGGAAGATCTGGATCTTGAACGGAGTCTGGAGAGGGGCTGAGGAGTGAGAGGCTCTGAGTTCGTAGAGAGAGAAAGTGCAGGAACCTTTCTCTCTCCTCCCCTTCCTCTATTTATAGCGGAGGGAGCCGTTTCGAACTTCCCGCGCAATGATGACCACGCCGAACCGCTGACCAATGAGCGCTGTACACGTGGCCATCTCCGTTTCCCGTGCGTACTGTAAGCGTCCTTTCGTCTGCCAAAGCGTCCTTTCAACTGACACCGCCTTTTATCGTTTGACATCTGTCAAGCAGCCATTGGGGCTCGGATCTTACCGTTGCAAGCATTCAAAGAAGACCCTCGGCTGGGGCTGGGGCTCGGCACGACTGGAGTCAATCCCTACCGACGGAATAGCCTCGGCAGGAATTGAGGGGCTATTGTACCAGGCCGAGTTAACTGGCTCGGGCTGCACCGAGCGTAATACCGAGCCGGGGGACCGACTGTCCATGTCCACTCCTGAAGCAACTCTGACATAGCCTCGGCGGACCGACGGTCCTAAAACTCTCTTCGGATACTCTGACGAAGCCTCGGCTACCGACGGTCCAACTCGATCCTGGGACGTATCTCACCGCCTCGGCTTCCCCAGGGAGGAACGTTTTCCTCTTGACACCTTCTTCGGCCAACCGCCTCTTGGCTAGCCAACTCCTTGACTGTCGACTACTCACATTCGATTTTGAACGGACGTGGGGGCCATGTTCCATCCCCCTTCACGTGGGAATGCCACTCTGGCTATGATGACGATAGTGACGTCAGCCGAGCGGTTACCAGGTTGATGGTACCACGTGAAAGGGGGCCCGCTCACTCGCCAGTCGGTTACGAAACCCTAATTGGTGACGTGGGAGACACGTGGCAAGCATGCGTACGATCTTGGATCGGGCTGAACGATCCCTATAAATACATAGTGATGCCTCCTGAAAGAGGTACGTGAAAAACACTATTGAAAACCCTAGAACACTTGGTCTTTCCTCTTTGCAAGAGAACTGATCCTTGCACCGGAGGGCCATCCCGGAGAACCTCCAGCGTGGTCTTTAGTCGTGCTCTGTTTTGCAGGACTAAAGAGGATCAAGGACGAGATCCAGACCCCAGAGCAAAGACGATTGAATCATCTTAAAAGGAGCCCCACAGAGATGATCCGCGCTAATCTTTTACGTTAGTCAAATGTCGGAAACCACTGTAACTCTGTTATAATACGGTAATCAAGACCTATGTATTTTTACATTTTAAAGCTTGGTTTATTTTTTTGCCCACAAAGTATATTTTGTTATAACATAGGTTTTTTGCCAATTGTGATCAGTAGTTGGTAGCGTGATCAATATACTGTGAATTCAAATGGCTGGCTATAAGTACCCCACAAGCACAGACACTACAACTGTTAGTTTGTATTGTACTGATTCAAGTTAACCGGTGGATATACTTGAGTTATTGTTTTTTTTTTTTTTTTGTAGTTGGAATTTTGTGAATAGAGCGTTGGCCTTCAAGAGGTTAGAGAGACAAAACTGACGAGTCGTGCCTTCAGGCATGGGCATGCACTAGTCTTTTACGTTAGTCAAATGTCGGAAACCACTGCAACTCTGCTGAATCTAAAAAGAAAAGGGGAAAATGATGGCCCAGGACGTGTTTTTATAATTAATACCGCCAAGGACGAGCTAAGAACATTTGTTAATGCTAAAAATGTCTTTGATGGGTATTAATTATCAAAACACGTCATTGGCCGTCATTTTTCGGAAGAAAAGTGCAGTTACAGGGGAACTTTACTCCCAATGATTTTTATGTTGCTTCTTCCTACATCTGCAAACTTGCATAACAGATTATCATAGGAGTGATGACAATGACTGTTCCTTATTGCCTTTGTTTTCTGTACCAATTGCCAGGCAATGTACGTACGAACGGCAAATATACTTTGGGAGCTTACATTTTGATTTGTGAGAATCGTTTAGTGAGATGATGGAAACGGGTGCCTTGCGACTTCCCTAGAAAAGGAGGACAATGAGTGGCTCGACTTTGGACATAATGAGTAATCTTCCACGCAATGTCCTAGAAGAAATCTTAATGCGTTTGACGATACAGGATGCAGGGAGGACGAGTGTTTTGTCGAGGAAATGGAGGTATATCTGGAGTGCACTTCCCGAACTTGTGTTCATGGAGAAGTTCTGTAAAGAATCTTTGGTGAGGGCAAGATCAGACGGACTTATGATGACCATTTATAAAGTTCTGCTACTCCATCATGGACCAATACTGAAGTTCACCCTCTCTTTATCAAATCTGACAAGTTGTCCTGAAATCGACCAGTTGATAGTGTTCCTGTCAAACAATGGCATCCGGGAATTCACCCTTCACATTCAAACAGGTACTGAACCTTACTGATAAGCACCCGGCAATGTAATAAAGGGTGCGCTAGTGTCTAGTCTTAGTTACTTTTGTTATTTAATTAGTTGTTTTTAGTTACTTTTGCTCGTAAGGTGTTTTGGCTTTGTTTTGTAGAGAAACCCTTTATTCAGGTATTTTAAAAGACCAAAGCGTGCCAAGGGCATTCAAAGCCCAAAAGATGACCCGTTGGCCACACAAGCGCGGCCCGTTGCCAAGTCTGCCCGGGCAGAAGCAGCCAAGAGCAAGATGGCCAAGGCAAGGCCAAGGTGGCCCGATGGCAAAGCCAAGACCAAGCCAAGAAGCAAAGTCAACGCTAGGAGGCAAGCAGTCAAGGCCAGGAGATAAGGCCTCGCCATCGATGGCTGACATCCTGGACATCGGTACCGAGGCCTTACAGTCAACGCAGTCAACAGAAGATAGGAGCTCGGCATCGATGGCAAGGATTTGGGACATCGGTACCGAGCAGCTATCTGGGACAGCACCTAACCACTTCGCCATCGATGGCTGGGATTTGGGACATCGGTACCGAGCAGCTAACTTTGGTCAAAGCAGTCAACAGAAGATAAGGCCTCGCCATCGATGGCTGAAAATCTGGACATCGGTACCGAGAGCTTAAATACATTTTAAGCCCATTGCCATCGGTACCGAGGCCTTAAGGGGGAACCTTTGGAGAATATCCCATCCGCGTACTTAGGGACTATTTATAGGCGTGATGTCATTTGGTACAAATACGTAGAAAATTATATTTGTACCCGTTTTTTAGATCTAGAGCTAGATTTGAATTGTTCTTCGTGTTCTTGAGTGTTCTTATTTTTCCAGCTCTTAATTTCTGCATTTTCAACTTAAGTAAGTTTGTTTTGACTCTTGTCTCCTTAATTAAAGTTGTTTATTTTCTCCCGATCTATCTTTCTAGCTAGCTTTCTTTTAGTGTTGTGTTTCAAATATGTTTAGTAGATTTTTACTTGCTCTTATCTTCATAGATATGTGTGAGTAGTTTCAAGGGTTAGGTCATGGGATGATTAGCATCCCATGACTTGAGTAAAGATTGCATTTTTCACCAATAAAGTTTGCAACTTTGGGTTTTGGAAATTGATGTGGGGCTTGGATTTGTTTGTCAAATTACCGAGGTGTTAACCTCCTTGATCATGTGTAGGTAAGAGCTTCGCCTACTTACCACACATGATGCTTGGAGCTCTGACGCTCGAGGTGTTTGCTAAATAGATTCTATAGCTAGCTTGATTTTCGAACCATCTTATCTTCCGGGTAAAACCGTGTATTTTGGATGGAAAAATGTAGTTTAGCTCGAGTCGTGGGTGTTGATTGTTCCTAGACCTAATCCGCTTTTTCTCTAGTTTATTCCCTCTTTAATTTAGCCTTTTTATTTCCACCGCAAACGTAAAACTAAGTTGGCTGACTAAAAGCCGGAAACCATACTCGCACCTACAATCCATCAAGCCGTATTAGTTATCTCTGTGGGTACGATCCCGGACTTCCGGATTTATTATGCTTCAATTGGACGCTTATACCCTACGCTTGGGGTGACCTCTTGGATATACATCGAGAGGAGCGAAGCATTTTTGGCGCCGTTGCCGGGGATTTCTTATTATGGCTTTATGGAGGCTCGACAAACCATTGTGAGTATTCCGCTTCTTTCTTTTAGTTGTAGTTAGTAGTTTATTTGTTAATTGCTCGTATCTAATTCGGTGGATACCTCTAACCTGGTTTCATGCCAAACTTGAGGTGTAACGAAGCCGGAGTAGATATTGAGTTAGTTAGTTAGTTAGTTTCATTTAATTTGCATTGTTGAGCCGAGGCGGTGGCATAACCCCTCGCACTTTCTGTTTCTGTTTGTCTTGTTGAGGTGGCGACCTAGCCCCTCCGGTCTGTTAACTTGCTGGTAGTTAGTTGGTAGTTTTGCTGGTTTATGCCTGTTGTGTATCGGAGCCCAAATTCCAATCGGCTTCACCGTTCTTCATCACCTCCGAGAATCCGTAGCATTGCCAGGGCGTATCCTGCCCACTCTCCACCGCGCAAAGTAAATCGAAATCGCAATAGCAAAGGCCCAATGGCCGAAGAAATTCCAGTTCGCACTCTTCGTGATTTGCTGAATCCAGAAAGGGCTCCTTCTATATCGCCTATCGTTATACCTACTCCGACTGCTGGGACTACATTTGAATTCAAGTCTGAGTATCTTCGGGTTATTCCAGAGTTTCGGGGGCGGGAATTGGAGGATCCTTATTTGCATATCCGGGAGTTCGAAAATATTTTGTATTCCATTTGTCCTGCTCAGAATCAACTTGATCAAGCTCGCTTGAAGCTGTTTCCCTTCACTCTTAAGGATAAAGCGAAGCAATGGTTCAATTCCTTGAAGCCTAGATCCTTGCGCAATTGGGGTGAAGTTCAGGATGCTTTCACTACAAAGTTCTTCCCAGCTAGTAGGGCCAAGTTGCTTATTGATCAGATCCAAATGTTCAAGCAAAGGGATGGAGAGACGTATCACAAGTATTGGGAGCGCTACAAGGATTTGCTTATGTCAGTTCCGCATCACAACCTCCCATTATATCTTAGAGTTAACTATTTTTACACGGGATGTTCTCAAGAGAGCAAACAACTCTTGGATACAATGGGTGGTGGAGATTTTATGGGAAAGATACCAGAAGATGGTTGGGACTTCTATGAGATACTAGCGGAGAAGACTCAGACTTGGCAGCTTGCTGATCCTGGGGATAGGGCGATGTTCAACCAAGGTCCTTCAGGTTCTGGGAAGTTTTCTATATCGGAGCATACGGCTTTTGAAACACGTTTGGAGGAGATCTCTCGTAAACTTGATAAGTTGGAGATTAAGAGTGCTCAGTCCCAAGAAGTGAAGGCGGTACGCCAAGTGGAGCGCCAAGTGGAGGAAGTATGCGTTATTTGTGAGATGGTGGGCCATTCTACAGAATCTTGCCCTAATATCCCTGCCTTGAAGAATGTGATAAATGGGATTCTTCCAGAAGAGGTGCATGCTGTGCAAAGATTCGACCCTTATTCTCAATCCTACAACTCAGGGACTCGACAACATTCCTCTTTCCGTTGGAGTCAACCAAATGAGGGAGGCTCTTCTCAAATGCAACCTCCTGCTCAACAGTTGCCTTGGAAGCAACAAGCTCAGAATGCCTTCCGTTTTCCTCAAACTCAAGCTCCACCGGGGTTTGCTCCTCCTGCTCCATTTCCTCAAGCAAGTCAATTCCAACAGCAACCTACTCAATTTCAACAACCTTCTCAGTTTCAACAACAACCCCCTAAGCGTTCTTGGGAAGAGCAGTTTGGTGCCCTCTTGCAAGGCCAGAATACTTTCAATGAGCAACAGACCCAAATGATGAATGATATTAGGAATCAATTGGGCAAATTGACAACCACTGTGGGGATATTACAGCAAGAAAGGGGGAAATTCCCAACTCAGCCTCAACCCAACCCGCAATCAACTTCCAATCCGACTTCCCAGGGTGTGCACTTTGCTAGCTCCTCGGTGATTTTCCCCGAGCAAGCAAAGGCGATAATCTCCCTTCGAAGTGGGAAAGTGGTGGACAACCAAGTGAAGATGCCCTCGGATCCTATCTTGTTACCTCCTCCTGTTGATCAGTCAAATCCAACAATCCTTGGGGAATCTCCCAAGGAGGCAAGTGAGGAAGCTCTAGAAGAAAGGGAGAAGGAAAAGGGTAAAGAGAAGGAAAGTGTACCGGGTCCTCGAGTTGTTCCAACACCGGCACCTTATCCTCAACGCTTGAAGGCTTTGGCGAAACCGAATCTTAATGCGGAGTTGCATGAGTTGTTCAATCAAGTGAAGATCAATATCCCCCTTATGGATGCGGTCAAGCAAATCCCCTCTTATGCTAAATTTCTTAAAGATCTATGTACTCGAAAGCGGAAGTTGAACGTTCAAAAGAAGATCTTCTTGACCGAACAAGTGAGCTCCATTATTCAGATGAACATAGCGCCAAAGTACAAAGATCCGGGGAGTCCCACCATTGCAATCACCATTGGAAATAAGCGTATCGAACAAGCCTTGCTCGATCTTGGAGCAAGTGTCAATCTACTTCCGTTCTCCGTCTATCAAGAACTTGGGTTGGGGGAGATGAAGCAGACTCGAGTCACCCTTCAGTTGGCCGACCGGAGTGTTCGCATTCCAAGGGGGGTAGTGGAAGATGTCTTGGTTCAAGTTTGTCAGTTTATCTATCCAGTGGACTTTGTGATTCTTGACACGACTCCGACCGACTCTTGTGCCACTTCTACTCCGGTGATCCTTGGGAGACCCTTCTTAGCCACGGCGGATGCAGTTATCAACTGTCGGAACGGAATGGTTAACATGACCTTCGGTAACATGAAGATGGAGGTTAATGTTTTTAATCTAGGCAGTCAAATGGGGGATGCTGAAAATGTGAATGAAGTGAGCTTTATTGACTCGTTGGTGGAGGAACATGTGGATGAGCTGCTTTATAGTGATCCTTCGGAAGTTGCTCTTACAGCCGAAGAGGCTAAATTTCTCGAATCTTGTTTGTATGCTTTGCTGGATGAGGATGAAGCTTGCGCACTAAATGCTTGGACCCCAAAATTTAAAGAGTTTGAAGAGCTACCATCGATAGAGAAGAAGGTTCTTCCCTCTCTTGTGGATCCCCCTTTATATGATGATCCGGGGGGAAAATGTCTCACCGCTAAAGTTGTCTATTGTGATGATCCGTTGGCAAAACCTCTCACCGCCAAGGAAATGGATACCGAAGTGGATTATTTGTATGCGTGTTTGGCTAAAGAAGATGCTTATGGACCAATCTTTGACGAGTTGGAGCCCATGGAAACTACAATTGTCCCTTCGAGTTCTTCGTGCCTTGATCCTCTCACCGTGGATGTTGAGGTAGATTCCTTGAACTCTTTGTTAGAAAAACAAGATGCATGTGAGCCTATTTTTGAGAAGTTTCCAATCATAGAAGTAATTGATTTTCTTGGTGTTGATGATTTTCTTGTGGTTTATCATCCTTATATTGTAGATTTTGTCAACAACTTGAAAATTGATTTTGTTTGGGCTATGCACTTGGTGGAACTCAAGTTTTTAAAACGAATTCGGCAATTGCTTTACTCAAAGTACCTTATCTTGTGGTATGGTCGAGTTCAATTTTTGGTGAAGAGTGTAGCTTGGAGTGCTCTGTTTCTTTTAATAGTTATTAATGGCGTGCTAAATGTACATATGTGTTTTTGTTTCTTGCTTTGTCGTGTTTTGTCTAGCTTTGCATGTTTTGTTTTGTCATGTTTAGTCTTGCATGTTTAGCTTGGTTATGTTTAGCATGTGTTCTGTGTTTTGAATAAAGTCTTGGAGACATTGTCATTCAAAAGATTTCACCAACGTGTTAGTGTAAAAGGGCTTTCATTAGTTCTTCTTGGTAATAGTTTGTCGTTAATGATCCATGCTCTCCGAATAGGCCCCTATCGGTGGCAACTTAGGTCTATGGGTGAGGTGTGATATTGCAGAGTGCACGCTAGGTTGTATCTTATCTTGCTTTGTTTTGATCGTAGGGGACGCTGAACTTCATTGTTTGGCGAGGTCGAGCGATAAATTTTATTACGGGCGCTAGCATAACAAATTCTCAACGGTCTAGTATAGCCACCCATTGCTTACCCCACCGGTACGGAATGGGAAGAAAAGTATGACTCGTTTGATCGCGTGATGATCGGGTGGTGCATTGCATTGCATTCTGTGTTGCATTTTCTTAATCGTTTTGCATGTTTCTATTTGCTTTCGCATGTTCTTTGTGTTTTCTTTGTTGTTTTGTCTTTTTATTTTGGTTTGGTTTGAAGCCGGATAACACGGGCCGGTGGTACTAATGTCATTTGTTTGTGCAAAGTCTTTCTCTTAAGTCTTCTGCAGGGTTTATGTGCTACCACACCAGCCTTGGTAGTTTGGGTCTAAAGCCGGGGTGAGTGAGGCATTCAGGAGCCCTAAGCATGGGTGCGGCTATGCGCCGCGGTTATTAGTCTGATAAAGCTTTGGATATGGCCCAGTGTGACTAGCTTTGGTTTCGAGTGGGCAAAACCGAAAGAGTAACCCCTGGAAGCATCTATACGGACTGGAGCAAGCATTTGACATGAAATCCTCCTACTTGGTCGAGGTATTTAGGGGTTGACATTCCCCTTGGACGGTACATTCGCTCACTTTCCTCTCTTCGCTCATGTTCTTAATGCTATGAGGGCATAGCATCGCTTTAAGTTGGGGGGAGGGGTTAGCTTATGTGCTATTTGTTTGCTAGTTGCTAGAAAATTTGAAAACTCAAAAATGAGAAAATGGAAAATTCCAAAAATAAATAAAGGTTTTTAACTTGCAATTCTTTCCTTTTATCATGTTTTTAGCTCTTTTTCGTAACTTGTTGCATGCTCAATAATTGTTAGTTGGCAAGAGTTCGTAGCAATCCTAAGAAATTTGGTCTTCTCAATTTGCATGCTTGGTTAAGAATTGAACGCTCTAGGTTTTGAGTTAAGTTTTTGAGCAAGCTTTGGCCATATCCCCACCTTTTCAATTCAATAAAATGCTCGTAGTTAGGTGAATAATCGCATGTCTATCTCTAGTTGTGTTTGAATGTCGATTTTTAATCATTTTGGAATCCAAAGCGCACTTAGGAGAAGATACAAGGCATTCTTTGCATGATCATACCACAAATGAGTCCCTTGTCGTGTTTTGCAACCTGTTATTTCTCCAATTCGTTGTTTAACCTAGGCGACCGGTTGTTCGGAGGATTGTTGGGATGTGTGTTCATTGTTCAAAGGTGTTTTGGAGGTGGTATGAATATGATAGAAATGGTGTGAAAGTGATAGAAGTGGTTGGAATGCGAAAAGGCGAAAAATTGATATGTGATTTTCTATCTCTCCTCTCCCACTACAAAAGCAAAAAGCCCCAAAATTGGCTCCAATATCTCTCTCACTACAAATCTTATCTCAACTGACCCTATTCCTCAAAGAAAAGAAGAAAAAAAAAAAGATCAAAGAAATGCTATGAAAGAGCAAAAGTGAATTCGAAAGAGGGTTGAATACTTTTATGAGAGAATTGGTTTGGCTTATGGGCTAGCATTCATTCCGGATGAGAAAGAATCCGATGGAAAGGGGGAGCTCGAGGCACAATACCGTGAGAAGCCGGATGAGGATGTGGACTAGTTGTGAAGGAGTTGGTGGTAGTAGTTTAGCATATGCACAGTTTTAGTTAGTTGATTTTGGTTTGGCCAGGATGGCCCTTGACTTGGTTGATTTTATTTGTTGGCGGCGGTCATTTGGGTAGATTAACCTTGCTAGTATAGACCGTCGCCCATTTGTGCTAACCTTTTCTTGTTTACCAAGGTCATTATAAGCTTGAAAAAGTCCTTAGTTGATCCTTTGCGCGCTTGGATTCCTTAATGATTAACTATCTGATATTTGCATGATTAGTTGAATAGCTTGCTTTCCTTTCGTATCCAATAATCATCCGTTAGTTTGTTAATTCTGTTGAATAAAGTGCTGTAGTTGTTGAGGCATAGTATTTGTTTTTCACTATTGCCTGTTTATCCAGCACTCTTTGGTGGATATGGTTCAGTTTGATCTCGCAAGGTTTCGTGTCCCGTATCCTCCCATTGTTCGAGGACACGAACCTTTTCCGCTTGCTCTTAACTTGCTTATACTTGGCCTGTTTAGTTTGAAACTGAAACTGTGAGTTGTAGAAATGAAATAAAATGTTGGATTGTTTGAACTCTTGCTAGGTTTCAAAGTTGAGCATGTTCTAAGTTGTGATAGCGGGGGAATTGCAAGTTGTTAGTTTTCTGTTTTTCATGTCTTATTTGCTAAGGACTAGCAAACCTCAAGTTGGGGGGTGTGATAAGCACCCGACAATGTAATAAAGGGTGCGCTAGTGTCTAGTCTTAGTTACTTTTGTTATTTAATTAGTTGTTTTTAGTTACTTTTGCTCGTAAGGTGTTTTGGCTTTGTTTTGTAGAGAAACCCTTTATTCAGGTATTTTAAAAGACCAAAGCGTGCCAAGGGCATTCAAAGCCCAAAAGATGACCCGTTGGCCACACAAGCGCGGCCCGTTGCCAAGTCTGCCCGGGCAGAAGCAGCCAAGAGCAAGATGGCCAAGGCAAGGCCAAGGTGGCCCGATGGCAAGGCCAAGACCAAGCCAAGAAGCAAAGTCAACGCCAAGAGGCAAGCAGTCAAGGCCAGGAGATAAGGCCTCGCCATCGATGGCTGATATCCTGGACATCGGTACCGAAGCCTTACAGTCAAAGCAGTCAACAGAAGATAAGAGCTCGGCATCGATGGCTGGGATTTGGGACATCGGTACCGAGCAGCTAACTCTGGGACAGCACCTAACCACTTCGGCATCGATGGCTGGGATTTGGGACATCGGTACCGAGCAGCTAACTTTGGTCAAAGCAGTCAACAGAAGATAAGGCCTCGCCATCGATGGCTGAAAATCTGGACATCGGTACCGAGAGCTTAAATACATTTTAAGCCCATTGCCATCGGTACCGAGACCTTAAGGGGGAATCTTTGGAGAATATCCCATCCGCGTACTTAGGGACTATTTATAGGCGTGATGTCATTTGGTACAAATACGTAGAAAATTATATTTGTACCCGTTTTTTAGATCTAGAGCTAGATTTGAATTGTTCTTCGTGTTCTTGAGTGTTCTTATTTTTCCAGCTCTTAATTTCTGCATTTTCAACTTAAGTAAGTTTGTTTTGACTCTTGTCTCCTTAATTAAAGTTGTTTATTTTCTCCCGATCTATCTTTCTAGCTAGCTTTCTTTTAGTGTTGTGTTTCAAATATGTTTAGTAGATTTTTACTTGCTCTTATCTTCATAGATATGTGTGAGTAGTTTCAAGGGTTAGGTCATGGGATGATTAGCATCCCATGACTTGAGTAAAGATTGCATTTTTCACCAATAAAGTTTGCAACTTTGGGTCGGAAATTGATGTGGGGCTTGGATTTGTTTGTCAAATTACCGAGGTGTTAACCTCCTTGATCATGTGTAGGTAAGAGCTTCGCCTACTTACCACACATGATGCTTGGAGCTCTGACGCTCGAGGTGTTTGCTAAATAGATTCTATAGCTAGCTTGATTTTCGAACCATCTTATCTTCCGGGTAAAACCGTGTATTTTGGATGGAAAAATGTAGTTTAGCTCGAGTCGTGGGTGTTGATTGTTCCTAGACCTAATCCGCTTTTTCTCTAGTTTATTCCCTCTTTAATTTAGCCTTTTTATTTCCACCGCAAACGTAAAACTAAGTTGGCTGACTAAAAGCCGGAAACCATACTCGCACCTACAATCCATCAAGCCGTATTAGTTATCTCTGTGGGTACGATCCCGGACTTTCGGATTTATTATGCTTCAATTGGACGCTTATACCCTACGCTTGGGGTGACCTCTTGGATATACATCGAGAGGAGCGAAGCACTTACAAATTGGCATCTACACTATTTTCATGCCAACGACTTGTGCGTTTGAATCTCAGTTCTTGCGTGTTTAAACCTCCTCCTGGGTTTACAGGATTTACCAGGCTCCTTTTACTTGCGCTTTACGAAGTTTCCATCACTGGTGAAGTACTTTCAAGTTTGATCTCCAATTGCCCGCTACTTGAATCGTTGACACTTCGTAGCTCCACCAGTTTCGGTTACCTTGAAATAGTGGCTCCTAATCTTAAATACTTTCGGTGTGAAGGCCCTTTCAGGTCTATTTGCTGCAGGAATACTTCTAATCTTACAGACTACTCAATAGAGTTGAAAGGATTGAGGAATCAACTAGGATTTGATGAAGAAGAAATATCCAACTCTGTCACGCTTCTTTGTAGTACTAGGTTCCTTCTTCGTGCACAGCACGAATGTTTTGCCCGTTGAAGAGAGCGTGTTAGGAAACGGTAGATTCACCATCGTGCACAGCACGAATGTATGCCCGTCAAAGGGAATAAGTTTTGATATAAGCTAGATATGTCTTATTTGTAATTTTAGAGCTGGAAGCAATAGAAGAGTATGAAAATAGCTAGGAATATATATTACATAGTTTGATCAAAATAGCAAAAGCATTAGATGATTTACATACATACCACATAGAGCGTAGTCATAGAGCGTAAGTCTTTGAACTTATTTCACCAATTCCAACAGTTGTATGGTGAAATATTTTCCTAGAATTTGATTTTATTCCTGTTCGATTAAAGGAAAGGGAACTTGACAACAAATTTTGTTGCTTTGGGTTAATTTTCGTTACACTTGCAGTAAGAATTTGATACGCTTTCGTCTCTTAACTACATGGGCAATTAGTTTTGGGTTAAACGGTTTCAACAAAAAGGATGAACAAAAACTACGATTATTCCGATAAATATCTCCTTATTTACATTTTAAATCCAAATTGTTACGTATTTAATTATTAAATAATTACTACATAAACTATGATTATTGCGATAAATTTATTAATTGCACAATTTTTCTACACATGAATTTCAATACCACAATCCACCATAACTTCTCATCTATGCAACAATTAAACCATCCAATTTAATCTGCCAAAAACTTTTCCATACAAATAGGACTAAAAGTTAATGGAAACAGAACTAAACATTAATTAATAAATAAAATTTAGGTCACCATCTACATCAAAAATTAAGTTTCGGTACTATTTCCATTAAAATGCAGATTAAGGTTTTGGGTTTTCGAAAAACATCTCAAATGCGATTCTAAGCTCGGGAAATGTTGCGCGGTGTTCGTAGATCGCTGTGGTGGTTCCGAAATCTTGAAGCGGCATCCGGCGGTGCCCGTGGCAGCAGCGTGGGTGTGAAACCCACTGTTGGTGGCGGTTCGGCGGAGAGCCGAAGGACGGAAGAGATGGTGGTGAGTCCAAGAGGAGGAGGTGACGGGTGGTGGAGCTCGGTGGTATGGGGAGAGTAAGGTGGTGGTGCCACGGAGGAGAGGGGAGGTGGGTGTTTTGGGTGGTCTTGGGCTGGAGGTGACGGTGGAGGCAAGGAGGGGCATTATTGGAAATGGCATCCCTGGGCAATTGGTAAAATGAACGAAATTAAAGGGCAAAATTGTCCCAAATTAAAAATGGCAGACCAAAATCTAGGCAAACTGTAAATTGTTCGAAATCGAGGGGCAAAATTTGTAATTGAGAATTTGGCAAGGCTGGGCAATGTGTAAAATGGGCCAAATCAAAGGGTAAATTGGTCCCAAATTGAAAAATGGTAGGCCAAAAAGTCCTTCTTATTATATAATGCTTGGAAATTAAAAATGGCAGGCCAAAATCTAGGCAAACTGTGGTGCATTATAAAACCTAGGCAACTGTAAATTGTTCGAAATCGATGGGCAAAATTTGTAATTGAGAATTTGGCAAGGCTGGGCAATGTGTAAAATGGGCCAAATCAAAGGATAAATTGGTCCCAAATTGAAAAATTGTAGGCCAAAAAGTCCTTCTTATTATATAATGCTTGGATATATAATGCTTGGAAATTAAAAATGGCAGGCCAAAATCTAGGCAAACTGTGGTGCATTATAAAACCTAGGCAAACTTGTAACGCCCCGATTTTCGGACACGTTAATTAAATCATTTTTAATTGATTTAATAATCCATAAAACTAATTTAAGAAAAATAAAATTTTATTAAACAGAGTTTAGCAGCGGAAATCTCAAACTAAATTCAAAACTACTTAACTGTCTTACAACCCAACGAAATAAAACAGAGTTTGATAAATGTGATAACACTTTTGGAAATTAAAATAACAATACTTTAAATTAACAGAGCTTCTAAGGGAAGGGCATCCAGGGCTCGACAAACTCGTCTTCCTCAGTTGGGAGGTCTTCACCTTGATACTAATCATCTCGAAGAGGATTCTGTTCTTCGGTCTCCGGATTACCTGGCCTGAAACGCCAGCCCAACGGCACTATGATGAGTTTTGAAACTCAGTAGATAATCCCAACCCTACTAACCCCTTACTCTACAGTTAGCAGTTCAACAATATAAGAATTGGTAATTCACAGAAAGTACAGAATAACAATAACACATCATCATTTTCTTTACTATCCATTAACTTACATGAAATCTAAGGATACTCTCCGCGAGATCCTTTCCTCCCACATCCACTAACTACAACCGTCTCATGGGTCCACCCTTCCTCTTGCTTGTCCTGCACCAGGGTCCTAGGTGAGCGCACCTAAGTTATGTACCGAGTATGTTCTCACTTAAGACCATAACAGGAGGATCGAGTCATCCCATGACGCATCGTACATTAGGGTCGGACATCACCTACCACTAACTATAACCGTCTCATGAGACCCATTCTCTTCCTCAAAGAGAAACTTCCCATGACGCATTATACATTAGCGTCACAACATCTCTCAACACTGGGCCCCATTGGTTACCCATTTCAACACAGGGCCCCATTGGTTACCCTTGCCATCGCCATGGCTCAAATCACAATCCACACAATCACACTTCCAACACTTTACCAATTTCCATTTACTTAACATCGTCTACGTGAGTCACTACTCGTAACCACCCAGGTGAACCTAAGTCCATTCTAGCACGTATAACATGATACAATCAATAACAACTCAATTCATAACATGATACATTTCAATGAGATAAAAAGTACATATCAAATAATATTGTGCGAGTAAGTAAACACATAATATTTTATGCTTTGGGCCGATGCCCTTAAGGTTCGTTGAACAAGTAAATTAATTAAAGTTTTTATTAATTTCAAAGGTGCCGTTAGCGATTTCGTAGACCTAAAGGCTCTTTTAACAACTCTTATAGACTAACAAAAATGTAATGTATCATTATTATTATTTTTTTTAAAACTAGAATATTTTACTAACTAATTTATCACGTTCAGCGTTTTACTTAGTAATTAAATACACACTCCATTTTTCACATGTAGGCATTATCGTTTTATTCACCACAAGCTTACCTACTGAGCATTAACAAGATGTAAAAATCTATAGTTATTCTACTACAGTCAAGTTTAGTGAATGTTTACATTAACATACTAACTTTACATTTGGCACAAACAGTTAGGATACAATCATTTTAAACATTGTCGTGTCACCACAGTAAATATATATAACAAGACAAAACATTCTAGGGCCAAATCCGAAAACTAAAAACTTACAGGGGTCAATGTGTAATAACAACCTAACATGTTATAACCATTTCGTCATGCAACAGTGGCTTCCAAAAGAATACAGAGTAAGAGTTAGGTTTCTCAATTTCGATCCGCGGTTCAATTCACTCCATTATAACTAGTTTAAATTAACAAGTAGGAATAGATAATTAGGAGTGCTTAAGCGATCCCAATAATTTTAAACCCACTCGTGGGTTACTGTTCATTGCCGCGAAAAGCAGAGGAAAAAATGGTCAGTCTCGACCACGCAACGTCAAGATTGATTTATTTCATTCCCGGATCGTAAAATCAATACGTATTCACATAATATACTTAGGAGAGAGTAGGGAAGCGATTATTCTACCTCGGGTCGAAAATGTATTGAATGGTTTTGGTGGGTTTTCGGCAACGGAGAAGGTGACAGAAACGGGGACCCCAGGGTGGCCGATCAGGAACTGTTTTGAAGTCGAACGGGTTGCGTTCGGGTTGTTTCAGAGTGAAATGTGATCGTCCCGTGGGCTGGTTTTTAGGACTACTTTGCAGCAGTTTCGAAGCTTGAACGGGGTTGGAACAGGGTCGGGTTGCAGCTGTATTGGGTGGTTCCTGGAAGCTTAATTGGGACTATTTTCCGAGATGTTTCGGAGGGGAACACGGCTGTTCGGGGACCGTCTTTTCCAGGCAGGAATGGGGCTATGTTTGTGGCCGAAATGGTGAAGGAGAATAAGAGGAGGAATGGGTTTTGTAGGAGAAGAAGGTATGTGCCGTAGCCTTCTCTCTCTCAGTAAAATTCTACGTATGGGAAACCAAACTCTATCTCTCTCTTCTTCTTCTTCTCTGGACTGAGTATCAGAAATAGAAGTGGAGTGAACGTGGGTTTAATTTTCAGATTATAAGGGTATGTATAATGAGAGAGAATGAGGTAGTGGGGAGGTGGGGGGTTGTAGACTTGTAGTGGGTTCATGGCATAGAGGGAGGAGTGGGGAGGTTACAATCTGCAGATGGGGGTGGTGGGTAGCCTTATTTTCGGCTGGAATGGGGGAGAGAGTAGTTGAGCGTGGGAGGGAAATTTGGGTTTTGTTTTGATTATTTATTTATTTAAGATAAGAGAATTATGAATGTATGTACAGTAAAGCGTATATTATCCCATACTAACATAATCATGTGTTTTAACTAATTAATTTAATTGATCATTGAATTTGAATTTAACATTACAAATTTGTATTAAAAAAAAAATAGGGCAAAAATCCGGGTCGTTACAAAACTGTAAATTGTTCGAAATCGAGGGGCAAAATTTGTAATTGAGAATTTGGTAAGGCTGGGCAATGTGTAAAATGGGCCAAATCAAAGGGTAAATTGGTCCCAAATTGAAAAATGGTAGGCCAAAAAGTCCTTCTTATTATATAATGCTTAGATATATAATGCTTGGATATATAATGCTTGGAAATTAAAAATGGCAGGCCAAAATCTAGGCAAACTGTGGTGCATTATAAAACCTAGGCAAACTGTAAATTGTTCGAAATCGAGGGGTAAAATTTGTAATTGAGAATTTGGTAAGGCTGGGCAATGTGTAAAATAGGCCAAATCAAAGGGTAAATTGGTCCCAAATTGAAAAATGGTAGGCCAAAAAGTCCTTCTTATTATATAATGCTTGGAGATACCGATGGTTGAGTTCCTGGTTTTGGACTATCCTTGTGTGAAGGTAAGATTAATTGGCTTACTAAAACCTTGGCAATATTTTTTTTTATTTTTGTTTGTTTTCCAAGCCTTTTTCCATCTTGTTTTTCCTTTATTTTTCGCCTTGTACTTTTAGTACTGCTTGGCTCCTATTGGTGTGCGAGAAACGCTCCTTCCAACTACTTTGAACCACCTTAGATATCTCCGGCCAGTTGCATGATGTCTGTTTTGGGGAACTAGATGAGGTCTCCGCTGTTCTTTACTTCGTCAGAAGCTCCCCAAACTTGGAAGAAATTGAGATTCGCGTGAGTAATGGCAGATGTTGTATCGTATGTTTGTATTCTATTACGATTTTGATGAAATCTATAGGCTAAGACACTGTACACTTTTCGTCTTTCCAAACTCCAGGCATTCCACAGTGCAACTGCCTCTATTGATCCTGTTGTAGAACTTTTTGACTTGCGATGCTGGTCCGATGTTTCCTAGCTTGCATAAGCTTTGGTGTGTGTGGATGGAAGAGGCGTCTTGGCATAGAGGCCGAAATGAAGTTTATTAAGCTTCTGTTAGCCAAATCTCCTATGCTGGAGACCATGGATATCAAGCTGAAGCCGATGCAGATTGCTAAAGAGTTGAGCATTGTGAAAAAGTTGACAGGGTTTCAACGCGCGTCACCTCATGCAGTGATCAAGATCCAATAAAAACAGTCCATACAAAGTCCAACAGCTTGCCTCCTCGAGTTGTTTTGTTTCGGTTGGCTTCTGTGGATTTTCAGTTTTAGCTTAATGTTTGTTTCTCTCGTTGTTGGAACTTGCAGTTTTTGGATGCTTCTTTGGCAATTTATCGAAGTTACATTTGCATAGGTATTTCTCAGCTTTTTTTTTTCCTTCACTTATACCAATCTGTCTTTTTTTTTTTTTTTTTCCATTATCCTACTTTTGGCATTTCCGTCGTGTCCTTGGTTGCAATCATTTTACCGGTGGTGTTCCAATTAAGTGACTTTTGCAATCAAGTCCTCAGTTGTACTCATGAGTTATTTCCCCACAAGATATTAGTGGAGTATGTTATTATTTAATTTATTTTCTTCTAGGAGTTTTTATTATTGTGAGTTTTGGAAAGAGTTCCAACATTATTTCAGCTCTCTCTTTTCTCATTTTCCCTTCTACTAATTAGGCTACCAGGTTGTGTAAACGGACTAGAAGGGGGTAAAGCTCACAAAAAAATACGGATTTCAAGAAGGATTAACAAACGACACCGAGCCCGATAAAAATTGAGAAAGAAAGACAAAAAAAAAAAAGGAGAAAAGAAGGAAAAATTAAACAGAGTTCTCTTCTATTTGTTTGACTTCTGAAAAAAGAGAAAAAAAAAATCACAAAATAAGATACTGGTAGTACATTTTCCACCGAACTTCTCTTCCTAATTATTTTGGAAAATGATTTTAATACTCTCATTTTGTCTATTGGCACTTTATTTCTTGTGTTTTTATTCACGTGAAATTATCAATTTATCCTTCAAATAGAAAAGGTGGCTCAAGCGGTGAAGGTAATTTAATAATTTCACATAAATAAAATACGAAAAAATATGTGTCAATGGATTAAAAGGGGTGCGTGAAATCATTCCCATTTTTTTTCTTTCTAGAATTCAACAAAAGGGCGTCCTTCTTTCAGTTCTTGAATTTTCGCTGTTCTATAACAAGCCTTGGGCTTAAACAACGTCTGTTAAATCCATCAAAACCACAACTCCTGTGTCCAAATAGAGGACCTTTTTAATGGCTGAACTTTAAACAGAGCTGGGAAGTAGTAGCTGCAGAGGAGCTAAATTTCAAGAGACAGCACCCATGTAATGTGAGTCTTGAAGTAAATTATTTATTCTACGTATTTGGTTTTGGTTATTACTCCTACTTGGAGTATTACTTATTAGTGTCCTGTGATGTGCATTTGATAACGTAAACTGTGAATAGTCAAATCCCTAATTCTCCCAAACGACAAGAGAGAAGAGAGAAACTGAATCTAGGGTTTGATGGAATCTAACACTGTCTGGGTTTATGTTGTACAGAGCACTGTTTCTAATGGTTCAGTTTCATAGGCTCTGACCGGTAAGGAGATTGACCACTGATTTCGGAGATGGGCCGCCGAGATGCTGACTGTTTTTTTTTTTTTTTTCCGTAGTTTAGGTTTGGAACAGGGGCGGTCCCAAGGGGGACCCGGCCCTGCACGACTCCTAGTAAGCTCACGTATTATAGTTTAAGTTAATTAGGGAAAATTTTTATGGGATTAGCCCCTGCAAGTCTTTAGAGCGAAAATTTTAAGAATCTCACGAGGCGCGGTGCTGTTGGCCATGTCGACCACAAATTGTTTCTCTAGTGTTTTTAGCCTTGACGGGTACTCGTGGCCCTCAATATGTTTTGCTATTTCATAGTTATGGACACCATTAATAACCTCTAAACCCCAACTGATACCGTATGGTTGTATTGGTATACCTCGCAGTTGAAATGGGCAATCGCATTTTTTAGTCCCAGTGTTTCTTTGTAAGGATTGCCCTTCAACCAGATACCGTGGCGGGCCGTACTTTCCTCCTCTTTCACAACCAAGAATGCACTTCGGCAATTTGCCGCCTTTTAACTTAGCAGAATTTAAAATGACGACCACAATACCATATTTTAGACCAACGCTTCGCACCCAAGCTAACATATCTTCTCTACTTTCAAAAATCTATATAAAAAAAAAATGAATATGTATAAGTACAATATTAACCAGTCTTAACATAAATAACGAATATGCAAAACAATAATAGTAAAAACTAACCTGGTCGGTGGTAAATTCGAGTGTATAGTCGCGACTATTGTTGGAGATGCTCTCCTCACTACGAATATCATTCTCAAATGACCAACTATCTGAAATTGAAATGTTGTTGTAGTCATCCATTATTCCGCCCCAAATTTTTCGCTGCGGCGTTCCTACAAATTTTTGTGTACACAGTCTGTGAGGAAAGCCTAAGTAACCATGCTACTAATCAAATTTTGTGGATTATGTTTGACATAGAAATAACCAGGAAAGTCCCAGGTCGGATGGTCGGACGAGTCCAATTAGAATCACCATTCCTTCCTTAGTCGGCACGAAGCCAGACTTGTTGACAAACTTTCGAGGGTTTTAGCCTCAGGTTACTCCACAGTCGTTGTGGGCACACGACCCAAAAATCCCCGCATTTTTAGTATGTGAAAATTCCGGGTGCGCCCTTTTTGGAAAGCGCGGCGAAACGCTTCGCAAATCAGAGAGTCGCCACTCGGGTTTTGCGGTTAGTACCCAAGAAACCGTCCTTTTGAAAACGTTTGGACCACGTTTGTTTGATTTTGAAAAAGGCTTTTGTAGACTGGACCGTCGTCACCTTCGATCTTGAGGTTCGGGAGCCAGATTACGAGAGGGGAAGGGTTTTATGGCACCCCCCCTCGCCCAGTCCGGAGACCGGTCTCTACTCAGGCGTTTTATAAAACATTTACATTTCTCTCTTTATTTGATCATTCTTTTAACCAGTTAGGGCGGGGGAACAGTTAATAGGGATTAAAACTGTAAACAAGTTGCATTTATATACAAAAATGTGACAAAATGTTTATGGATGTTTGATGTTTAATCTAAGCAAATATAATAGATTGAGAACAAGCTTTTGTGGACATTTTAAGCAGACTAGAACACACTGACTGTGAGATGGTGCACACAGGAACAAGCCTGCATGCACTGGCCAAGCCACTGCATGCAGTCATGACCTGCGTGCGCCACACCACAACTGGCGTGTGCCAGTAAGCCTAAGACCACAGCCTCTGTTGTCAACCCTCTGGGCTCTGGAAAGGACCAGTGCACACCCAGGACAAGCCACGCAGTTTGATATAAGTTACTAAGCTATTACAGACAGATTAATGGGCTAAAAAAGCCACCAAATAGACAGAAAACCCCTTAAACAGTGAGGGGAGGATGATCAAAGGCCTGGATGTACGATCCATGCAAGGGCCAAGCCACTGGAATATAGACCACTACCGTACGCCACTAAAGGAGAGCCGTACGCTAGTAGTCTCTTGGTTCCAATACTTTGGCTTTGCACATCCTGGGCTCTGGAACAGGACCAGAGGGACCCAGAAGGCCGAGCTAAGCAATAAATACAGTTAAAAGAAGAGAGCAGTTCTAAATACAGAAAGCTGTAAACTGGTTTTAACATGCGGCAGGGTGATCAAAGCTTAAATAATGCAAGAAAACAATGATCCATGATCTCCACGCCAGTTTTGCACATACCACCATTACTGGCGTACGGCACTCGTTACTGGCGTGCGCCACTTAACATTGTACACGGTTTTGAAACCTTGCTAGCATTAGGGCCAGGACTGGTATAGATTACCAGCCTTGACCCCCTCAGGGGTCAGAATAGAAAGCAGGAGCAAGAGGTATTGTACCTTTGCTTGTGAGTTTGATGGATGGTTTGAACTTTGAGCTTGAAAGAAGATGGATGGAGGGTGGATGTAGTGAGGTTTGAGGACTATGGAGAGTATGTTCCCTTGCTTGCTCTTTCTATGGAAGAGAAAGGAAGCAAAGGAGAATGATGAAGAAGAGGACAAAGGGGCTTGAACTCTTTAATGGCGCTAACCCCTTTCTTAATGATGCCAACCCTTTGCAAATGAATGCAAAGGGGGTATTTATGGAGGAGAGAAGGACTGATCAGCCAGCCCTTAGGGGCTGTTTGGGTGTGTTAAGACTTTGGAGGAAGCTCCCATGCATTTAATGCATGGGACTTGGCTTGATGGAAGGTGTAGGAGAGAGAGGAACAGTTTCTGGCCGAAGCAATGATCAGGAGGCTGTCAGCTGACGTCAGGCGGCTACAAAAACTCCCGCCCAGCTGGCTGAAAAAGGTTGATTTGACTGGTATTTACTGGCGTGCGCTACTGGTTTAGTGGCGTGCGCCAGAGAGTCATGGTTCCTGCGCACGCTTGTCTTCCACCAGCGTACTCCAGCAGGGTTTTGTTGAGGCCATTTGGCTCTGGCTTGAGGGTTCGACAAAGGTTTGAAATGGGTTTGGACGAGGTTCGGGACGCTCAAAGCTCAAACTCATCAAACAACTCGGTATGTTCTCGACCTTAATCATCATTGGGGAATCAAAGACCGTAAGTAAACTAATCCGGACAGTTCAGAATAGGGTGTCTACAGTAGCCCCCCTTTGACGGCACTTAGAGCGCCATTGACTTGGCGTAAGTAACGTCAAAGGTTTCTAGACACCCATCTAGGCCGTCCAGAGCAGGATATACGAGTCAATGAGAACGTGAAATTTAAATAACCTGACATTGGCTTTTGATTATGCGGCCGGGGCGGCTGACTCAGCTGGGGAGCGATGAGCCGTGAGTTGGCTCTGTTGAGAAAGATACGGTCCTTCGGGCGGATCGTCGTTTGATTGAGTTTGGACGGATAGATCGTCGTTGATTTGAGATCGACAGAACAGGCCGTCGCTGATTGGGGGATAGCAGCGATACGTACCGCTGCTTGATTGATTTGAGACAGACCTCTTGTAGATGAAGCATTCTCCTGGGGGATGATCCATTGTGGATGGGGTGACTCTGCCGGGGAAAGATGCTAGCACATGGACAGATCGTCGTTGATTTGAAATTGGACGGATAGATCGTCGTTGGTTTGATAAGGACAGAACAGGCTGTCATGGGGTGGGGACTCTCCTGGGGAAGAATTCTTCTGGAAGCAACTCAAGGTTACTTGTTTGACTTTGAAATTGGACGGATAGATCGTCGTTAATTTGAGATTGGACAGATAGATCGTCGTTGATTTGAGATTGGACGGATAGATCGTCGTTGATTTGAAATTGGACGGATAGATCGCCGTTGATTTGAAATTGGACGGATAGATCGTCGTTGATTTGAGATTGGACGGATAGATCGTCGTTGATTTGAAATTGGACGGATAGATCGTCGCTGATTTGAATTTGGACGGATAGATCGTCGTTGATTTGAAATTGGACGGATAGATTGTCGTTGATTTGAGATTGGACGGATAGATCGTCGTTGATTTGAAATTGGACGGATAGATCGTCGTTGATTTGAAATTTGGACGGGCTTTGCTTGGGGAGTAACCATTTGAAGTGACAGAACCAATTTGATGACCACGGGCCTTGATTTTGATCACGGGATGCGAATCGGGCCCCAGGCCCAAGAACTACTGGCGTGCGCCAGTATATATGTGCCGTACGCCACACAGGCTGAAATATCCAAGCCCAGAACCGGCCCAGACCCGGCCTGGTGCGGTTCCACGTCGAATATACTCCTCAGGCAGTACGAAACCGCCATTCATCAGTTTCAAAACCTTCGAGGATCCTCAAAACTTCCCGAACCTTTCCAAACCCAAACTCCCTTCCCATTCTCTTCCTCACATCCACACATTCATGGCGGAACTGGGCGGAGACGACGGTGGTGATGGAGGTAGTGGTGGCGGTGATCAGTTGGGGGTAGGTAGAGGTGAGACCGAGAGGCCTTTAATCGACGATCAACCCACTGTGGGGACTTCGTCGACCATTAGTGCAGAGATTGCAGTCGACGGCGGCGGCAACGGCAGTCATGCAGAAGAGGTTGATGGCGGCGATGAGCGGCGTGCGCCAGTCGATCTAGGGCGTACTCCTGTTGCGGCAAGTCCAGGGGGCCCACGGGTGAGTCGACTGGACTCGAGGAGTGGTGTGGAGGGCTTCGTGGTGACCGGCGGTGGCTCGGCTGGGGCCGGCGGCAGTGGTGGTGCTGGTATTGAGAACCGGCCGGGGTCGCCGCCGAGAGGCTCGGATAGAGGGAAAGACCCGGCTGTGGAGGAGGAGCAGGACGTGCCGAGGGCTGATCATATAGAGCGGGTTGAGTTCACGCCGCCCGGGGCCTCGTCCAGTCACGAGCCGATCATGAGCCGTGACTTGGTAGAGTTTGTGGGTGAGTTTGTGCTTGCCCGGTTGATGAGAGAGAACCCTGAGGTGGTTGCAGTAGTTGAGAGGGCGCGCGAGGAGCGGCTGAGAGAGATAGCCCGGTCTGACGAGGCCGAGAGACTGAGGCGAGAGGCCGAGGCGGTGGAGAGAGAGCAGGCGGAGCTGGTGCGAGAAGCCGAGGAGGCTGAGAGGGAGCAGGAGGAAGGCCCTGGGGCGTACGAGGTGGCTGTTGACCTAGCGGAGGCCAGACGGTCGGCCACTCGTGCCCCGTTTGCGGCTGAGACGTACGTTCCTCCAGAGCCGCATGTGTTTGTGGCGTCTGGTACTGAGAGCTACGTCCCTCTACAGAGGGACTACGACGAGGAGCTGGTACTGCGGGACCGTGAGCAGCACTTGTCCAGGGGCTGGACTGAGGTATACTCTTTAAAACTCCCCTTTAGTCTTCGTTTCGTACTTGTGATGCATGATATCCAGACCCTTTGCATTTGATTGACTGTGTAGAGTTAGTGATACCTCGACTTGCAATAGACTAGGTTGGCTGTAGGGAGCTTTGACTGCACAACTCGACCATAGAATGCCTGTAAATGAACAATATTGACTTGCGGTATGCCATGTAACGTAACTCGACTGATAGGTTGTCTCGCAATCTGACTTGACCCTGTAGGATGTTCGAATGACTTGAATCGACTGATAGGGTGCCTTGAAACGATAATCGACCGAATGAATTGACTGAACGAATGCCTTAAAACGATAATTGACTGAATAAATTCCTTGAAGCGATAATTGACCGAATAACTGCCTTGATGCTTTAGATCCTTGATTCGACCATCCCCTGAATCTGAACTGATGTACTGATGCTATTTTCTGTTGCTTTGATTGCAGAGAGGGGTGGCCAGCTCGCGAGGGCACGGTGGTCCAGCGCACTCCCTTGCACTGTACTTGAGCTTGCCTGCCGGGGCACGAG
This sequence comes from Rhododendron griersonianum, assembly GCA_018127125.1. Taxonomy (NCBI): domain Eukaryota; kingdom Viridiplantae; phylum Streptophyta; class Magnoliopsida; order Ericales; family Ericaceae; genus Rhododendron; species Rhododendron griersonianum. The sequence continues at coordinate 10,357,425 of CM030799.1, read as the reverse complement.
AGCTGGTGGACGCGGCGGGGTTTGGCCTGTTCATCCCCACGTTGACAGCGGTGAGGAGCGACCACGGCGTACTGTCTGCCTTGGCGGAGAGGTGGTGGGACACGTCGAACTCCTTCCACTTCCCGATTGGGGAGATGACGGTGACTCCGACCGACTTTGCGGCCATTACGGGTCTGAGGGTAGGAGGGGACCCGATCCCGTTTGACTCGGGGATCCACAGAGACAGGGAGGCGCTGCAGTGGTTCTTAGGGATGGTGCCGGCGGGGAGCTCAGAGATGGTCTCATACGACCAGTTCGCGAGGCACGTGGAGCAGAGGGTTCCGGTGTTGGAGTTGGCAGGAGGAGAGGTTCCCGAGTTAGAGTTGGCGCGGCTGGTCAGGGTTTATTTGTTGTACTTGTTCGGGGCTACTCTGTACCCGAACAAGAGGTCCACGGTGCACTTGTCTTATCTGCCGGCCCTCTTTGACTTGCGGTCGGCTTCTCGGTTTGATTGGGGAGGAGCGGCTTTGGGCACGTGCTACTGTTTCTTGGGTGAGTTCTCCAGAGGGAGTAGGGCAGCTGCTGGGTACTGGAGAGTGTGGGAGGTAAGGAACCAATACTGTCTTTCAATTCCATTCCATACTTGCACTTTTATCTTGCACATACTGTATTTCTGATGCCTTGTCTGTTTGATTGTTTGAAAACCCTACAGTTGTGGGCTTACGAGGTGCTGAGGATGTACTCTCCGGAGAATAGGAGTCCGGACCCGAGGGTGCTTCCTCGAGCGATGGTGTGGGGACCACTCCGCGTTGGGAAGAAGAGGTCAAAGAAGACGCTTGCAGACTTTCGGTTGTACCTCGACCACTTGACGGACTCTCAGGTGAAACCTGTTTTTTTTCTTTCGGTAGTTCATGCCTTTGAATTGCTTTAATGCTGTCGCTGATATCCTTTGATTGCTTTGCAGGTGGAGTGGGACCCGTGGAGGCCTGCAGGGCCTGAGCCTGAGTACCTTGCCCGGAGCAGAGTGGTGACAGCGAGCCGGGTGCTACTGGAGTCGGCTTTCGGGTGGCAGTGGTACTTGGGCGACCGGGTGACGCGACAGTCACTCGGCTCGTCCGAGTTCCTTGTCCCTGGGCCACTTCCGCTTCGTGCTTCGCACACTGGGAGGTACACGCTGAGAGAGCTGAGGAAGTTCACTATTCCTGCTCCCGCGGCTCCCCTTCTGAGACGAGAGCGAGACTACGCCGTTTACCGGAGGTGATACTTGGCGGGAGCGCTCGGAGTGATGGAGCACAGGGCAGTGCGGGCGGAGGCGTTAGTTGCCGGTGAGGAGAGGTCGGGATGGCGGAGTAGGCCGGGCCGTTCCAGGGAAAGGAGCGAGTACGCGGAGTCGACGGGGCTTACCCAGCTTTCCTGGACGCTGGCGGTGCATGACCCTCAGGGGGAGGTTGCGGAGGTCCGCTTTGAGCCTGCTAGAACTGAGCCGGTAGAGGTCACAGGACCGGTATGATGTACTTTCAGCTTCATTTACTTCCTGTACCATATTTGCACTGTATTCGAACTGCGTTTGATTCTTGATACTTGTGATTCAGGTGCCGCTAGAGTGGGCGAGGGAGTCCATGCGCTTGACGCTTGCTATGGAGAAGAAGTTTCACCAGATAGCTAGCGGTACTCCTTTGCAGTTGCACTACCCGCCGGCAGCGCCAGCGCCTACTACGCAGCCTCAGGTATAACTCAGAATTCCGAATTCGATACTTATCAGCTGTGCATGTCTGTTACAATGCATGTTAGAAATACCTGCTCTTGATTCCTGTTTCAGCATTTACATATACACTATGCACAATATTTGATGTTGAATTGAATTGACAAATGCAGGGACACGCTAGGGCGGCTTTCAGGCGGCAGACAGCGAGGCCAGCCCCTCAGAAGGGTAAGAGGAAGGCTCCTGCCGTGGTCCAGCGATCGGCGAGCACTACGCGGCGCGAGGCCAGAGGGGTGGTGATAGCCCCTGACAGAGGGTCACCACCGCCTCGGAGAGAGCTGCGGAAGAGGCCTGCTCAAAAGCGGCCGGCGGAGGGGCCCGCGAAGAAGAAGAGGAGAGAGGAGGAGGACGAGGAGTCCGCGTCTTTCAGCAGCGGCTCCGGATCCGCGAGCGACCCTGGGTTCAAGACCACTCGGCGAGACCTAGCTCCAGCTGAGGAGAGCGATGATGACAGCGCTGACACCCGCGAGCTCTTCGACGAGTGAGGGCTATTGCTGAGCCTCAGCTACTTTACTGTCTTTCTGCCTTTTGATACTGTTGACTTGACTTGATTCGATTTTTGAGATGGGGGCCTGCGTGCCCGTTGATTCATAGGCGGTTGTGCCTGCTATATGACTTTTGCCTGCTTGGCTCGGGCCGTTGTGCCGTTATGTATATTTCCACTTTTGTTCCTTAGAGATACATGCTTTGGATAGTATAATAATTGCATTTTCTGTCCATTTAACTTCCACATTGATGGTATAGAAGTAAACGGATCAATCACTAATGACATGCGTTGACAAATGCCCTGAATCGACCGATAAATGCTAGGATACACGTAGAACTGACCTAGCTCGAATGAAAGGGAAGGAAAAACCCAGGACACGTTGCGTATCCTTAAGACACGCGGAGGATACGGGCGTTTGGTATTAGTGGGTTGAAATGCCCAATCCTCCTCTGAAAGGGAAACGGACACTTTTATGAGGCCACAGAGATGTACAAAGGCATGTAGGAGTGGAAGGACCCGAGAAAGACGACTCAAAATGGAAAATAATCCGCAAAATGCTCAAAAAAATGTCATAAAATAGACATAAGACACCAAAGACGACTCGATATGGTCCCGGACCGAAACCGACACCCCCGCAAAGTCACATAAGGTCTACATGACGCGTACGGTATAAGAAAACAGGGCACGAAACCCTTGGTATGAATTTTGAGCCTCCGTATCCTAAATTTTGGAGGATACGGGTCGTCGGAGGTCCGAATTCTTCGTTAAGCGTGACGTTTCCGAACCGATCCTTCCCCGTAGTTCCAAATACCATTTACGACTTGCACGAATCGACAAATTTGCTAAACAAGCCCCAGAATTGAAAACGGTTGCTCGACGACAGTTGCTGCTGATTGCTGGTATCTGGTGCAGGTTTGACTTGCGTGCGCCAGTAGTTGAGCCACGTACGCCAGTAGAGGAAGGTGTCCTGCGTGCGCCTGTAGATGTCTGGCGTGCGCCATTAAAATGTGTCACAGAGCCACTTGTCTGACTGTCTGTCCTTTTTCTGGCTGCCTTTTGTCTCTAACTTCCCACGTTCAGAACAGGGGTTCTGGCTCCTCAGAGGGGCAGTGTCCTCATTGTAAGGAAAGCTTGGAGGATAGCCCTTGGCAATTGCATCCTCGGGTGAAAGAAAGATGCGTACTCAGTCTATAAAGACGCATGCCATGCATTTGCAGAACCACAGCATTTCATTGTCTTCCCCCTATTCAGCATTTCCTCTGTAATTCTTTCCAATGGCGAATCCCATTCCCACCTTGATCCGGCCTTGGTTGACGGAAATGTTCGGCGTCGACTGGTTGAATTTCCAATACCACGGCTTGGCTTCGTTCCGGTATCTTCGGCATGTGCCGCTCCGCCCGGCGCTTTTGAGGGCCGCGCTCCGGTTCTGGGATCCGGACGTCCACGTCTTCCGCTTTGGCGATGACGAAATTTGTCCAACGGTCGAGGAGTTCCAGGTCTATCTCCAGACGTACTCCTCTCCGACGCTCGTCGTTCCTCCCTACCAAGTTAGCATGCCCAGGCTGCTGACTACGGCACTTGCCATCCCCGGAGGCTTGGCCCGTTCCATGTTAGAGGGTGGCCAGGTCCACATCTTGCAATTGATTGAGCGGTACAGCCCGGAGGGTGACTTGGGGGACCCTGCTTGGCAGGCATGGCGCCGCTTTGCTCTGGTTATTTACCACCTTGCCGGCTACCTGCTCATTCCTGCTGACGGGCGGGTCAGCCCTTTGCTAGTGAGTGTCGCTCTCCAAATGGGGGAGGCGGACCGGCAAAATGTGATCCCGCTGGTTCTAGCTGAGACACTTATTGGTCTGGACTCGGTGTATTCCGGGGTATCGGCCGTCTTCAGTGGCAGCCCGTTACTTCTTCAGGTAAACTCATTCAGCTCACCTTTTTCCGGTTTCCGCACTTTCTTATTTTACCTCAACTCTCGGCTTAGGTCTTTTGATGGCTCCTTACTTGTCTTTTTCGCTCGGTTTTATCTGGCTTCTTACTTGTCTTTTTCGCTCGGTTTTATCTGGCTTCTTACTTGTCTTTTCACTCACGCAGCTGTGGTTGTCCGACAAGCTGAACTTGTTGCACCCTCCGGAGGATGGCTGGGAACTTTTTCCAAAAAGGATTCACCAGCGGGGAATGAGGTACCCCGAGATGAATGAGGAGGAATGGTTTGCTTTCATGCGGGACTTACAGCCCAATGAGATTGCTTGGAGGTGTTCATGGCTGGGACTGGAAGGGATGACAGTTTTCTCAGATGGCTTTGATAGGGTTGTGATTGCAGGGTTGACGCGGTTCACCTTTTACATCCCGGGCCGCGTCCTTCGTCAATTGGGCATCCCTCAGGGGAATGTTCGTATCACTGCCGGGGACTTCCGAGTCCCGAATTTCAATGCTCAGACGCTTCATGGGTATAACAGGCGTTGGGCAGACAGGGCCCTGCAGGCGGAGTCTCCGGATTTTACTCCAAGATTGAGGAACGTCTATCGACAATGGTTGAGATCAGATGTTGCAACAAGAGAAAACGCCGACTGACTCCGGGCCACTTTGCTGTAGTTTAGAATAAACTGTGAGCCGTTAGGCTTCTTAAGCATTTTGTTCTGTTTTTCATGCTTCACTGTTTTAAGGCTTTTATGCTCAGCACTGTATTAGAAGTTATGATTGTATAATAAGGTTGAAAGACGGAGGGTTTCCCCCTTCAGATTCCTTAATGAAACTTTGGCTCGTCCCTCGACTTCACTTGAACTTTGATACGGAATTGGGATGTTAAACCCTGGATCAATTTGATAGAATGTGACCGGGTCTCAAGGTGAGACTGCCTACGTATCCCTTTTCAAGGAATCAAGTCAGAACGTAGTTCAGGCCAAGGTTCGCTCGTGTATTTTACCTCTCCTTTTACGCTCTAACTTTTGCCTAGCGCCGCCTTCATAGGTTTTCGGCCTAGCGAGCTTTCGACTTTTGCCTATTTATTTTTGCCTAGACCGCCTTCACAGGTTTTCGGTCTAGCAGGCTGCTCTAACTTTTGCTTGGAACCGCCCACCCTTGTGGTTTTCGGCCCAACGAGCATCTCTCAAGGGTAGAAACGTTTGAGTTGATCCAGGTTGACCAGAGTGCTGAATTCGTTGCCGTCAAGATCAATGAGTTGAGCAGCACCCCCGGATAGGATGGTCTTGATAATGAAAGGCCCGGAGCGCTTCGGTCGAAACTTTCCGCGGGCGTCGAAGACTGGAGCCCGTATCTCCTTCGTGACCATGTCTCCTTCGATTAAGCCCCTGGACTTTACCTTCTTATCAAACGCCCGGGCGATTCGACGCTGGTAACCTTGAACATGATACAGAGCCCGGAGTCTCCTTTCATCGAATAGCATCAGTTCAACAAATCTCCCGCTGAGCCATTCAGATTCTTCGAGACCACTTTTGACCATGATCCTCAGAGAGGGAACCTCAAGTTCGATAGGAAGTACTGCTTCCATTCCATAGACCAGGGAGAAAGGAGTTGCACCGGTTGAAGTTCGGATTGACGTCCTGTACCCCCATAGCGCCAGAGGCAGTTGCTCGTGCCAATTCCTTGCGGATTCGATAGTCTTCTTGATGATCACCTCGATGTTCTTGTTAGCGGCCTCGACTGCTCCATTCGTTTGCGGACGATAGGTTGTCGATCGGTGGATCTCAATGCCGAATTCCTCGAAGAGGTCCAGGACCCTCCCTTTGAAGTGACTCCCGTTGTCTGAGACGAACGCCTGAGGAACGCCATAACGGTATACGATGTTCTTTCGAATGAATTGAGCCACTTGAACCGTTGTCAGGGTTTTGTAAGATTCAGCCTCGACCACTTAGTGAAGTAATCTATTGCCACTAGTATGAACCTGTGACCATTGGAAGCAGGAGGTGAAATCATCCCAATAACGTCGATTCCCCACACCGAGAACGGCCATGGCGAGGTCATGCCATGTAACTTAGAAGGTGGGACATGCTGCAGGTTGGCATGGATTTGACACTTGAAACAGCGTCGTACGTAGTTGATGCATTGTGATTCCATTGTTGACCAGTAGTAGCCCTGCCTGAGGATTTTCCGTGCAAGCATGACTCCACTCATGTGGGGACCGCAGACTCCTTCGTGAATCTCTTCCATTATCCTTGCTGCTTCGGCCCCGTTGACACACAGCTTGTGCATTCCACAGTGAGACCTCCGATACAGTTTCCCTCCACAAATGATGTACTGAGCAGCCAGCCTTTGCAGAGCAACCCGGTCCTTTCTCGACGCTCCAGTGGGGAACTCTCCTCGTTCGACAAAGTTCCAGATATCATGGTACCAGGGTAGGCCATCATCGACATCATCAATGGCGTTGACATATTCATACGCGGGCAAGTCCCTCTGTTCAATTACAATTGGTCGCATCCTGACCCCTACTGGAAGCTCGATCATTGAAGCCAAAGTCGCCAAAGCATCGGCGAACTGATTCTTCAAGCGTGGAATGTGGGTGAAGGTCACCTTATTAAAGCGAGGAATCAGTTCTTCCAAATCTTGGTGATAAGGCTTCAGCTTTTCCTCCCGGACCTTCCAGTCTCCGTTAGCTTGAGAGATTACCAAGTTCGAATCCCCGATTATCTCAAGCTTCTCGACTCCCAATGCAATAGCAGCTTCCATTCCGACGATGCAGGCCTCATACTCAGCTTGATTGTTGGTGAAGTCGAAGTTCAATTTGAAAGCAAGCGGGATATGAGCCCCAGCGGGCGTAATAAGCAATATCCCAACTCCGAAACCTCTTTGATTAGCAGCCCCATCAAAATAGAGCGTCCACACTTCTTCGACAATTGTTAACACATCTTCGTCCGGGAAATTGAAGTCCACGTCCTCAGGTCCATCGATCGGGTGGTCGGCCAGGAATTCTGCTACGGCACGGCCCTTCACTGATTTCCTCGTGACATATTGGAGATCAAACTCAGCCAGCAGAAGCAACCAACGTGCTAGCTTATGGGTGAGCGCCGGCTTCTCGAACAGATACTTGATAGGATCCATCCGAGAAATCAGCTTCACCGAATAGGCTAGCATGTAGTGTCTAAGCTTTTTGGTAGCCCAAACTAGTGCCCAACACGTCTTTTCCAGGGGGGTGTATCATTCCTCACTCCCCACCATCTTCTTGCTCAGGTAGTAGATGGCTTTCTCGACTCCTTTCTCTCCTTCTTGCGCCAACAGGCATCCCATGGACGTCGGAGTAACGGATAAATACAGAATTAGGGGTCGACCAGGTGTAGGCGGCATTAAGACGGGTGGATTCCTCAGATATGCCTTGATAGATTCGAAAGCAGCTTGGCACTTCTCTGTCCATTCGAAACGGACGTCCTTCTTGAGCAGACGGAACAGCGGTTCACAAGTCAGCGTCAGCTTGGCTATGAATCGACTGATGAACTGAACTTTACCCAGAAAGCTTCGCACTCCCTTTTCCGACCGTGGCGGTTCCATCTCGAGAATTGCTGTAATTTTATAGGGATCGACCTCAATTCCTCTTGCGGTGATTAGGAACCCCAACATTTTGCCTGCTGTGACCCCAAATGTGCACTTTTGTGGATTAAGACGCACGTTGTATTTGCGGAGCCTTTCGAGAAATTGTCTGAGTGCCGGAATGAAATCCTCCTTTTCCTTTGCCTTGACAATCATGTCGTCGAAGTAGACCTCAACCGTTTTGTGGATCAGATCGTGTAGCAAAGCGGTCTGGGCCCGCTGGAAGGTGCAACCGGCGTTCTTCAATCCAAACGGCATCATCACATAGCAGTAAGTACCCCACTCGGTGACAAAGGTCGTCTTCTCTTGATCCTCGGGTGCCACAAAGATCTGGTTGTACCCTGAGAATCCGTCGACAAAAGAAAGCAAAGCATGCCCCGCCGTGTTGTCCACAAGCACGTCGATGTGGGGCAAGGGAAAACTATCTTTGGGGCTTGCTTTGTTCAAATCCCTAAAGTCGACGCAGACTCGGATTCTCCCATCTTTCTTAGGAACTGGCACGATATTGGCCACCCATTTCGGATACTCAGCGACCCTCAGGAACCCGGCGTCGATCTGTTTGGTGACTTCATCCTTGATCTTCTCGACCCAATCCGATCTCATTCGGCGGAGCTTCTGCTTGACTGGAACAGCCCCTGGAGCTAACGGAATTCGGTGCTGCACAATTTCAGGATCGATACCGGGCATGTCATTGTGAGACCATGCGAAAACCTCGAAGTATTCTTTGAGCAGATCAATCAGCGCGGTACGATCCTCGGGGGACAGAGTTGAACCAATTTGCATCATTCGAGGGTTATCCTCGTCTTTCAAATTTATAGAAATTACTTCTTCTTTTAGAGGCTGAGCATGCCTTTCGTCTTCCTTTTCGATGAGGGAATGCAACTCAGCGGGGATGTCCCCACCGAAGTCTGTTCCTTCATCGTCAGGGTCGACACAGTTTATATAGAAATCAGCAAAGTAGTCAGAAGCAGGATCATTCATTTCATAAAACCCCAGCGGGTTGCCAAGTACAGTTGACTCGAACTCGAAGTAGAAGCTATGACGTGGAGGGCCAAGAGGCACAAACTCCGACTCTGAGCTAGACCTAGACCGGACAGACTCCGTGTCAGACTCAGGCACATTGTCAATGCATGTCAAGCGTGGGGTGAAAAAGCAATTATTCAAACTACCCTTAGCTTCCACGATGAGAGAGGTGGGATCTTCGATGACGTCCTGAGAGTCGGGCCCAAGCATCAGCACTTCGGCCTCTTCTTCGCCAACCAAACCTACTTGAGAGAACAGCATCTCCAAGCTTTCCTGATCAACTGCCATGACCCAGTCTGTCTCTTCCTTGGCCCGGACCAGCTGCTTTTTGAACTCTTCCTCTGCCAGCTTGTCCTTGGCTATTTCCTCTTCATCATCGGACCAGGTGTCCGCAGCAAAGATCTCGAAACCCGGAAGCCAAGTCCCAGTCTCTGGATCCCAAAATGGTTCTGGTTGGCCTTCGTACACGATGCTCCCCCCTTCGCGGATGAAGTAGCTGTCGGGGTTTCCATAGAGGGTACGAGGTTTTCCCGTGCGTTTCCCCTTTTTAGCTTTTTCGGCCGGAGGTGAGTACCCAAGGCCAAATCGGCTCTCGGTAAAGGGAAAGACAGGGAACTCAGCGACCCCCTGCTGGTTTATCCCGAGTCCAAAGCCGGGCATGTAGCCCATCTTCCTCATGATGTCAATAGCAGCTGAGCTAATGAAGAAGTCATCGTCGACGGCGACGGTAAGGACTGATCCCGCAGTGTCGAACGAGAAGCCCCCAAAGTCTGAGTCCTCCTCCCCATGTGTAATCCCTAGAACGGGCTCATCCTCCTTAAGCGGGCGGATCCCAGCGTCTCCGCAAATGGTGAGGGTCCCAGTCGGAAGCCCCAGCAAGACTTTCTGGTGTAGAGTCGAGGGCACTGCCATGATATCCGACCTGTGCAGCCATGGCCTGCCTAGCAGCAGATTGAAAGTGGCGGGAATGTCGACCACGTGGAACTCCACCTCCATCTCAAAGCCCTCAGCGTCGAGCTTGAGCATGATGGTTCCCTCGACGACACGGCGAGTGCTATCGTAGGCTTTGACAGCCAGGTTGGATGGTACGAGATCCTTCTTGGCGAATCCCAATCGGTAAGCAACCCTCAGCGGGCAGACGTTAATGGCAGAGCCATTATCAATGAGCACGGTTGGCACCCAGAGTCCCTTGCACTTGACGGTAATGTGCAATGGGCGGTTGTGGTCAGTTCCTTCAACGGGTAGGTCCCGCTCGGTGAACGTAACGGAGTGTTTGGCAAGCAACGGCAGGATGAGAGAGACCAATGCTTCGGGGGTGATGTCGGTTGGTACCTTGAGTCGGGCGAGAGCCCCAGACAGTCCGTCGCGATGCTCCTTTGATGATGCAATCAAACCCCAAACTGATACTGCTGCAGGGATCCTTTCAAGCTGCCTCTGAATCATGTCCCCTTCCGGGATTCCAGCAAGGATGTTCGGAGTGCCTTTTTGAGCAGTTGGATTAGCGGGCTGCACAACGGGAGGATTGGATGAGCTCCCAGCCTGTAAGTTGGAGGGCTGAAAGACTCGGCCGCTCCTCGTGACATTAGCGACATCCCACCAAGAGGTTGCATCGTTGAAATCCCAGAAATCCGCGGGTATATCCTCCATCTTGCGCTTTCCATTATCGGTTGCTGCCACGGTCGCAGACAGATCTTCTCCTGTGGCCAGCTTGTGTTCCAGACCTTTCAGCACCACCTCTTCCCAAAAGAACGGATCCTGTGCTGCAGCTTCTTCGAATGGTGCCCCCGGGTTGGTGACGAACGGTGTATCCCAGAAACCGGCATCTACTAGAGCGGAGTTGACTGTCCACACCTCATTACCCATTTTGATATCCACTACCTTTTCTTCTTCCCAAAAGTCAGCGGGCAGTGGGTTCGTGTTAAGGTCGACGATTTCGTCGACTTCCCACAAATCGTCGGGCACAGCGTCCAAAGTCATGATGCTGCATTCGTCTCGAGATAGAGGCATGACGGGCAGCGGAAGCTCTTCGTCAATTATGTAGGAAGCCGGATCGAACTCTTCATCGGCCAACGAATCTAGGGGTTCTTCTTGTTGGAAATCTTCTTCGGTGCAGAGTGCTTCGTAGTTGGGCACAACTGCCTCTAGATCATAGTCGGCCGGGAATTGACATGCTGGCTCAGGATCCCAGAAATACGGCTCCTCTTCGGCGACAGGTGCAGGTTCGGCCTGATAGAATAACGTGCGTAGTGACAGGCCATCGAGCGGGTCGGACTGCGCTGCAGCCCACTCTTCTTCCAATTGGTCGAGCCATGCCTGATAAACCTGTGGAGGCACAGGGAAACCGAAATGGTACTGCTCATTCCAATCGTGGGCTAGTTCCGTCCATTCTCTCATCCTTTCTTCCATCTCCCTGCTGGCAGACACCATGTTGACATCGAGTTCGGTCGGGAATACCACGATGGGCCTTGGGTGATCGTCTGAGGTTATATAGTCGGTAGGGTTAAATATGGTGGAGCTAGGGGAAGTTATGGTGGAGCTGAAGGATATCTGGCCAACTTGGTTATGTGCTTCGGGAGGGAGTTGGAGATGACGTTGGGTTTAGACGATGGGTTAGGAAGGGTCCCATTATCCACCAAATCCTGTATCGCGTGACGGAGACGATAACAAGAGTCGGTGTAATGGCCGGGCATTTGATGGTATGCACAGAAAGCATTGGGGTTATGGCTAGGTGGTGGATTTTGAGGGAGTGGAGTTGGAGTGAGAGGCCTGAGATGACCAGACTTGGCCAATTTCTCGAGGACAGCAGAGAGAGGTGCTTCGAAGTTGGCGAAGACACGAGGTTGGTTACGGTTTCGGAGTTTTTGTGGTGCTTGTACTTGGTTAACATTGGCTGTATGGTTAGAGCTGTGGGTTGTGGCGGTGTTACTTGCAGTGGCAGCGTTGGCATAGTTGCTACCACCGAAGAGAGCAGTGCTGCTTCCGGTGTACGCACGTGGCTTGGATTTTGATGTTGAGGAGGCAGGAGCAGCCTCGGTTCTTGGGATGACCCCATTCTGAAGAGCTTCTTCTATGGCAAGACCGGAGTCGAAGAAGGTTTCCCAATTTGCCCCTTGGACCAGCACAAGGTTCTTAGCAAAGTCTGGTTACAGGTTACGAGAGATGATGCGAATCTGATCCTTTTCGCTGGGACGATCCGTCATTTTGGCTGCCTTTGCCCTCCATCGCTGAATGAAGTCGGCAAAGGGTTCCTTCGCGCCCATTTTGGTTGATTCCAACTCTCGCGTGGTCATCTTAAGTTGGACGTTGTAGCTATACTGGGAGTTGAAAGCAGCCCCAATATCGACCCAGGTCTTCCTTTTGGAAAGGTCCAACGATAGAAACCATTGGAATGCAGGACCAATGAGAGTTTGAGGAAAGAGTTGAGCCATGGTTTCCTCTTCGATCCCGTGTAGTTTCATTGCACTGTGATATGCCAACAAGTGGGTTTTAGGATCCCCAGAACCATCAAACTTTACAAAATCAGGCATCTTAAACCTCTCGGGCAGCCTAGCATTAGGAAAAGGGCAAGGACGATCCATGTCTAAACCACCAGCGCCTATCTTCTCGGCCTTGGAAACCGTTTCTTCGAGCTTGGCCATCTTGGCGATCAGTATGGCCATTTCTGGATTTAGAGCAGGGTTTTCTCCTCGAAGGTTTTCTTCGACCACAAGTTCACGTTCTCCGCCACCTCCTCCAGCTGCAGCTGCTGGAGGGAGGCGTTCCTCGATTAAGGCACGGAGATTGGCAGTAGAGGCATCGGCCTGATCGGCCCTTTCTTGCATGATGGCCAAATTGCGTTGAATGTCGGCGAGAACCTGGGCAAGAGTCGGAGTTTCAGCCATGTCGAGAGGTTCGGTTTTGAATTGGATGAACTTTTGCGATGCAGGGGACGGAGTGAAAGGAGTCGGTGGCGAATCCTCCTCTAGCAGAATACAACCCGGATCTTCCGTCGTGGGAGACCCAGAAACAGACCCACCCAAATCTTCTCGCAGACAGACCCGGCGGACGTTCCCAAGTAGGTTTGGCTCTTGATTCTGAATCTGTACGGTGCGATGGCTAGACAGTAAAGTAGACGGGCTCAGTGACAGCCTGCAGCAATTTTATTTGAAAGAGAGAATGAAAAATGCTCAACGTCGTCGGTGTCCTCCTAGACTCTAGAACTAGCAGACAAAACTGTTTTATGACAGCCGGACACTGCCCAAATCCTCGGATTTCTTTTCGACAGTGTACCTTGATGGGATTGACTAACACTGAGAGATGTCAAAACAGCCTAAGTCTTTGACTATTCCGCTCTCGAAGTTTCAATGTTGGAACGGAGCAACTTGGTGTTGACGACATGATACTGTGACCAAAAGGGCGTAAGCAGCACTGTGCCGGAGCCTTGAATGGTGTAAGTGTTTAGCACTTTTAACCTGGGTGGTATGAGCATCATGTCGTGTTTCCCGTTGTTCCTAGTTTTCTGTTTGAAACCTCGATTGGGTTTTAGACAAGGACTTAGAAAGTCTCGATTTCCCAAAGTCTCGTTGACCCAAGGAATTGGAAAGTTGATAACGTGCACCATCATGATGCACGACTCGTCATCGGTCCAGGCAGCGCCTTAGCAGGCATAAAACGGGTTTGAAAGAAAGACAACCCTAAAAGCCGCCCTAACATGCTCCTACGCAGAACGGTATGGATGTATGTATAGGCATGCGATATGGAAAGCAGTAACACATAGACAGTTTATGGGGGTTAGATGCAAGTAATCCTACCCTGTAGGTTCCTGTCTTAGTTTGAAAGGTTCTATTGCTTTGTACGCATGGCGAGGCTGGTTTTGGCTTAGAGGGGTTCCTCAGACTAGAGATGTTTTATACCTCCCATCGCAATGCGTGCAGCAGAGCAATGGTCAAACGGTAATACGTCTCATCATCGTCCAAGGTTGTTGGGCATTCGAGGACCCCGGGCTCCAGTAAACTGTGCCGGTTACCCAAAACACCTCAACGGGGCTGATAGAACACTGATGCAAATGAACGCGTGCCGAAAGAATGATCGGGAGAGAGAGAAACGAAATGCTTTTTGAAAAATGCCTTTTGGAGCTTGGCTCACTTCATTAATTGACACTTGGAGAAAACTACACGAGTGAACAATAGTAAAAGCCCCAGTTCGGAGTGGTCGGATGTAGAATCCTGTTACGTTACCATTCCGTTCTTCAGCAACGCGGAGAGTACTGTTTTGACAGACTTTTGAAAATTGTTCATTCATGTATTAATCTCCAAATGTTGATTAATGTAATGTCCCCAGCAGAGTCGCCACTGTGGGCACACGACCCAAAAATCCCCGCATTTTTAGTATGTGAAAATTCCGGGTGCGCCCTTTTTGGAAAGCGCGGCGAAACGCTTCGCAAATCAGAGAGTCGCCACTCGGGTTTTGCGGTTAGTACCCAAGAAACCGTCCTTTTGAAAACGTTTGGACCACGTTTGTTTGATTTTGAAAAAGGCTTTTGTAGACTGGACCGTCGTCACCTTCGATCTTGAGGTTCGGGAGCCAGATTACGAGAGGGGAAGGGTTTTATGGCACCCCCCTCGCCCAGTCCGGAGACCGGTCTCTACTCAGGCGTTTTATAAAACATTTACATTTCTCTCTTTATTTGATCATTCTTTTAACCAGTTAGGGCGGGGGAACAGTTAATAGGGATTAAAACTGTAAACAAGTTGCATTTATATACAAAAATGTGACAAAATGTTTATGGATGTTTGATGTTTAATCTAAGCAAATATAATAGATTGAGAACAAGCTTTTGTGGACATTTTAAGCAGACTAGAACACACCGATGTGAGATGGTGCACACAGAACAAGCCTCGCATGCACGGCCAAGCCACCGCATGCGGTCATGACTGCGTGCGCCACACCACAACTGGCGTGCGCCGGTAAGCCTAAGACCACAGCCTCTGTTGTCAACCCTCTGGGCTCTGGAAAGGACCAGTGCACACCCAGGACAAACCACACAGTTTATAAAGGTTACTAAGCTATTACAGACAGGTTAAAAGGGCTTAAAAGCCACCAAATAGACAGAAAACCCCTTAAACAGTGAGGGGATGATGATCAAAGGCCTGGATGTAAGATCCATACAAAGGCCAAGCCATTGGAACATAGATCACTAGCGCACGCCACTAAGAAAGGGCCGCACGCCAGTTCTCTCTTGGTTCCAATGCTTTGGCTTTGCACATTCTGGGCTCTGGAATAGGACCAGAGGGACCCAGAAGGCCAAACTAAGCAATAAATATGGACAGAAAAGAAAGCAGTTCTAAATACAGAAAGCTGTAAACTGGTTTTAACATGCAGCAAGGTGATCAAAGCTTAAATAAATGCAAGAAAACAATGATCCATGATCCCCACGCCCGTTTTGCACATACCACCATTATTGGCGTACGGCACTAGTTACTGGCGTGCGCCTCTTATCATTGTGCACGGTTTTGAAACCTTGCTAGTGTTAGGGCCAGGACTGGTATAGATTACCAGCCCCCCTCAGGGGTCAGAACAGAAAGCAGGAGCAAGAGGTATTGTACCTTTGCTTGTGAGTTTGATGGATGGTTTGAACTTTGAGCTTGAAAGAAGATGGATGGAGGGTGGATGTAGTGAGGTTTGAGGACTATGGAGAGTATGTTCCCTTGCTTGCTCTTTCTATGGAAGAGAAAGGAAGCAAAGGAGAATGATGAAGAAGAGGACAAAGGGGCTTGAACTTTTTAATGGTGCTAACCCCTTTCTTAATGATGCCAACCCTTTGCAAATGAATGCAAAGGGGGTATTTATGGAGGAGAGAAGGACTGATCAGCCAGCCCTTAGGGGCTGTTTGGGTGTGTTAAGACTTTGGAGGAAGCTCCCATGCATTTAATGCATGGGACTTGGCTTGATGGAAGGTGTAGGAGAGAGAGGAACAGTTTCTGGCCGAAGCAATCAGGAGGCTGTCAGCTGACGTCAGGCGGCTACAAGACTGGTGCTGACTGGCGTGCGCCACTTGTTGAGTGGCGTGCGCCAGATATTGGTAATGACTGACACGTGGCAGTGGTTCCTGCGCACGCTTGTCTTCCACCAGCGTACTCCAGCAGGGTTTTGTTGAGGCCATTTGGCTCTGGCTTGAGGGTTCGACAAGGGTTTGAAATGGGTTTGGACGAGGTTCGGGACGCTTAAAGCTCAAACTCATCAAACAACTCGGTATGTTCTCGACCTTAATCATCATTAGGGAATCAAAGACCGTAAGTAAACTAATCCGGACAGTTCAGAATAGGGTGTCTACAGTCGTAAAAACAATCGTAAAGCATAGTGCCACATGGACGGACACCTTTGGAGTGGAAACCACTTATGCTTAAGACCAGTAATTTTAGTAGAATAAGTTTGCTACCTATTTTTAGTACTTTAACTTAACATGCATTTTTAAACACAAAAAGAAAATATAACTACAATTTTTACTAGAAAAGGTGACTAGAAATATTTTACCGTTCTTCTTAGCAGATAGTATCGCTACGGAAAAGAAAATACGTCGGCTTACGGAGGGTGAATGTGGCTATTGAACGAAGTGACTTCTTACGGTAAACTTACGGTAGCTTCGAAAGAGAAAAGAAATGACTTTCTTTTTCTCTCGAAACTAAATATTTGACTAAACTACAATATTTGACTAAACTACAATTTTTTTTGGATCGAGAGGCTGGTCGGGTGGTGGATTGATGGTGGCCGAGGGTTGAGTTTCTTGAAGAACTTAAGAAGAATATCAAGAACAAACACAAGGTTTGTAGAGAGAAAAATTGGAGAGATTCAAGGTGTGAGTTCAATGTGAAGGTAAATGGTTCTATTTATAGGCAAATGAGGAGCTCCTCCCCCCCCCCCAATTTTAAGCATCCAACTTTTTTTTTTTCATTTTTTTGTCATTTATAGATTAAAAAATATAGTTACAAAAATAAGTGTTTCAATTTTCAATCCGTTTAAATCGGTGCAAAGATGTTATTTTTTTGATCATTTCATCCTAAATGGTCGTAATAAATTTTTTACTCCAAGGCCTTTCAATGGACACCTTCAGAGAGTCTTGAAACTAAATAATGAATTTTAGGATATTTGTTGAAAGGCCTCAGAGCAAAAAATTCATTATGGCCATTTCAAATAAAATGATAAAAAAATTGATTTTCGCACCGGTTCAACTTCATTGAAAATTGAAGTACTTAATTCTTGAATTATATTTTTTAATATAGAAATGGTGTATTTATAGAAATTAAATAAATAAAATGTAAATAATTAAATAAAAAAAAATTAAAGGGGGGGGGGGCCGGGTTTGAGAGGGAGGGAGAGAGAGAGAGAGAGAGAGAGAGAGACCGGGTTTTAAGGGGAGGGGGGAGAGACCGGGTTTTAGGGTTGGGTTGGGTTTGGGGGGGGGGAAGCAATTTCCTTCCAGAAAATAACTGCTGAAGAACCTCCCACAGAACCTCCCACCCAAGAAGTCTTGCTTTTTCCGAGAGTTGAAATGAAACGTCGTCTCTTTTCGTTTGTCTCACTCAAAACCCTCTCCTCCAATCCACCGCTTCCTTGTTCAATGAAACTCTTCATTAGTTACTGGGAATCTTTGTAGAGAGAGTTGGAAATTTGCAGCAGAGGAGAGCTAAAATAATTGTCTTTAGGGAATTTCAAGAGACACCCATGTAAGGTAAGTCTTGAAATGCTTAGTATCTTCTTCTATGGAAATTTCATTGTGCTACTTTGGTTTTGGTTATTATTGTCCTGTGATGTGCATTTACGAGTACTCAAATCCCTAAAATCACTCAAACGCCAAAAAAAAAGGAATAAAAGAAAAGAAAAGGGGGGAAACTGAATCTAGGGTTTGATGGACTCCCAAGTTGTGGCTTATTTTGGAGAAACTCATTAAAAACAGGAACTTGATTCTCTCCGGTCCATTGGATGGATAATGGATTGGATGGTCCAGTTCATGCAGGGTCTTTTCCGGACCCACCTCTGTAATCAAGACCGTTAACTTTTTAGAGCTACTTGACAACAACAATCCCACCAAAACCACCTTGTGTGGATATCATGTTCTTGGCGAGATCTAAAAAGTGAACGGTCTCAGCAGTGTTCTAAAGTCGGCCGCGTAGAGCCAACCAGTTCCCCACTAGGCGCTAGGCGGTGGTCCAACACCTAGATTAGCCTAGGCTCAAGGCGGCCCTTTTCAGCTCGACTAGCACCTAGTGATTTTTAAGACATTGGGTCTCAATTATCAGCGTGGGTTAGGGAAGGGCCCCAAATTGCATAACCTGGACCCTCCAGTCTACCAGATGGACTTAGAATCTAGTTCCCTAGAAACATAACTTGCAAAGTGGATAGTGTGTATGATTAGTGTTAGTCAATGTCAAATTTAATGAAAATAATCTTTATACCCCACGTCATTTGACTCAAACTTATGTCAAACCAAGTTTTACTGTAATAAGAGTGGACTTAAATAAATCATTACTCAAAGTCTCAAATCCTTATAAATTCTATTTTTTATCTAATTGCAAGTATGTCTGCAGGCAAACACTAATCAGCTGTGGTAGTGGAAATAACTCAATTGTTGGAAGCTTCAAATTCTTGAAAGCTCTGTCCTTTGGGTTATTTTCTTACTTTTTGTATTTTGTCATCTTTAGTTGATCTCTTATCAACTTGTGGGCTTTGTAGCAATTGAATGTCTCGGGGTAAGGTGCCAACATAGTTGAGATGTTGCCTTTGCGTTGTGATGCTTTTCTTCTAGCCCTTTCGATTGTACTTTTCCTATCTATCAATAAAAAATTTCTTCACCGTTCAAAAAAATCAATGAAGCTTCTAAATTGACTAGATTTGAGATGGCTCTTTAGAGTACTTCACATCAAACAGAGCTTTCACTAAAAAATGTTAAATTTCAGTAAAAGTTCAAGTATGTGTTGAAGATGGTCCCATTGAGTGGATTAGTTGTCACGAGGTGTTGTATTAGCACTATCTTGGGACAAGGGTTTGAAAAAGGTTTTATTCCTATGATTTTCTTTTTCTAAGGGCCTCAGCAAGTCAATCCAAAAATACGTCGTCGCATACAGCCTTGAGCTAGTGGCAATTCCTTCCTCAGGTCATTCAATTGAATAAAATTAGTCACAAAAGCTGGACATCTAACTCTAAAGTCATTCTAAAAAAAAGAAACTCAAGTCCAAATTTTAAATCCCTGTTAAAGTCTAAATCTTGTCAATTTATCTTCTGAACTTATTTTGAACAGAGATAAAAAAAGACTCTTAAGTTTTAAAAGACAGCTGAACTGCTACAGACCTTAAGACATCGTGCCTCTACATCTGCTCTTTATCCAGCTATTGATGAATGTGATTTCCTTCATAGAGTTCGGGAAATTACGTTTCCCAAAGTGTAGCCTAAAATAATTATCGTGATGCCGCTGGAACTGCTGAAGCCTGAATCTCTAAAGAAGTGTGCAGTTAGTCTTCCGGTGGATAGGTAATGGGGGAATTTTATTCTGGATGTTTTCTATTTTGTTTCTTTCTACACATGCAAATATACGTAATAGGTTGCTATGATAAGAGAGATGATAATGGACTGTTCCTTGTTTTTATTCTATTTTGTGCCAGGTAATGTAACAACGATAAATTTGCTTGGGGAGCTGACCTCTTGATTTGTGGGGATAGTTAGTAACATGACGGAAACGGGTGGCACAGGATCTACCCCAAAAAAAATGACAATGAGTTGCTCAACTTCAGACATAATCAGTAATCTTCCATACAATGTCCTAGAAAACATCTTGGTATGTTTGACGATACAGGATGCAGCAAGGACAAGTGTTTTGTCAAGAAAATGGAGGTATATGTGGACTACACTTCCCCTACTTGAATTTAATGATGAGTTCTGCAGAGGATCAGTAGCGAGGGCAACAACAGATAAACTTATGATGACTATTTATAAAGTTCTGCTACTCCATCAGGGACCATTACTGAAGTTCACTCTCTCCTTAGCAGATTTAAAAAGTTGTCCTGAAATTGACCCGTTGATATTTTTCGTGTCAAAGACTGGCATCAGAGAATTCAAACTCCACATTCGGAAGGGTGAAGTTGAACCTTACAAATTGCCATCAACTCTATTTTCATGCCTACAACTTGAGCATTTGAATCTCCGTTCTTGTGTGTTTAAACCTCCTCCTGGGTTTAAAGCATTTACCGGGCTCCTTTCCCTTGCGCTTTACGAAGTTTCCATTACTGGTGATGTACTTTCAAGTCTGATCTCCAATTGCCCGCTACTTGAATCGTTGACACTTCGTAGCCCCACCAGTTTGAATTACCTTGGAATTGTGGGTCCTAATATTAAATACATTTGGTGTGAATGCCTTTTCAAATCTTTTCGCGTCAAAATTCGTCATGGTACGGGTGTCTCAGTATTTTGGAAAGGATCGAGGAATCATTTAGGATTTAATGAAGGAGAAATATCCAACTCTGTCATGCTTTTGCTTCTTTGTAGTTCACCGGTGGTTAAGTATCTTGCATTAGACTATCCTTATGTGAAGGTAAGATCGGCTTACTAAAACCTTGGTTATTCTTTTATCTATTTGTGTTTGTTTTCCAAGCAAGTTTCCATCTTGATTTTGTTAGTTTTTATCTTCTGCTTTTAGTGCATGGCTGCTAGCGGCATCCGAGGAAGGCTTCCGACTACTTGGGACGGCCTTGTATACCTCCAGTTGCATGATGTCTGTTTTGGGGAACCAGATGAGGTCTCCACTGTTCGTTACTTTATTAGAAGCTCCCCAAACTTGGTAGAACTTCGTATTCGCGTGAGTAATGGCAGATATTATATCATTTTTTAATGTATGTTTAATAAAACCTTTATCAAATACATTTGCACTTTCTTATTTTCAAACTCTAGGCATTCCACAGTGCAACTGCCGCTATTGATCCTGTTGTAGAACTTTTTGACATGGAAGGCTGGTCGGATGTCTCCTTAAATAGCCTTCGGTGTGTGCGGCTGGGAGAGGTGTCTGGCACAAAGGTTGAAATGGAGTTCATTAGGCTTCTGTTAGCCATTTCTCCAAAGCTGGAGAGCATGGATATCAAGCTGAAGTCGAAGGAGGTTGCTGAAAGATTGAGGATTGTGGAAGAGTTGATAGGATTCCGACGTGCCTCAACTCAAGCAGTAATCACTTTCTCAAAGTAAAGGCATACGAAGACCAAGTTCAACAGCTAGCTTAAAACTCCTGGAGCTACTTTTGTCTTGGTTGGCTTTTACGGATTCTCGTGTTTAGCTGGATGTTTGCTGCTCTCACTGTTTGAACTCTGGGTCTTGGTACACTCTTTTGGAACCTTGCTTCTCATGGAAATTGTTGGCTAATGTAATGAAGGTCGTTTCTTCCAATCACATTACGTTTGCGATCATGCACACAAACTTGAAGGATACAATAGAGGGTCAGTGGAGGATGTTATTTCCTCAAACTCAAAGGGTTGGCTAATCTGAGTTTTGAAGGAGTTGACATTAATTATCTCTTATCTCGATATTCCTTCTACTTTTTTCTTTTTAAACATGATATTCCCTCTATACTCACTGTATGGGAGACATATACACGCGATCGTTACGTATAACGGACCCAAGTGTTTTGTTGTCCATGTCTATGGTGTCTATCCTTGACCCTTTCTACAGGCTGATTTATATAGGAACCTTGTATCCCTAGAACAATGTTTCTGTAGTTTGTACATATTACCTCTCCATGTATAGCGTGTGCGTTTTATATCTTAGGTGGCAACCATTGATATTGTGAGATGAGTAAATTAGAGAGGCTAACAATTTAAAGTATAAGCGAGAAAAGTGACGATAGACGAATGGGTTTTTTTGTTGGAGCAAAATAAACTAGCTGAACAAACCGAATATTGAATTGTCCAAAGCTTGGTATGATATCTTCACAAGCTTTAACAATATTCTTCTTATTAATGAGTTTAAAAAAGTTTATTTGAGTTAAGTTAAAGGCAAGACTAATTTCAATCGACCTTCAATAAAAAAAACCTCGATCTGAAGTTGAACAAATTTTTAATATACTAAGTACAATTTTATCGAGCCCAGGAAGAAATTTGTTCAAGCTTGAATTTAAAATCACTTCAATATAAATGAAAATTTTAGTCGTCTCAATTTACTCAATTAAGAGAGTATCATTAGTGGGAGCTGCTCCCATCCACCATACCTCTCAAGATTCTACTACGTGGATTTTACACGGCCTACATCGGTGAGGCATATTGATCATTTGGCAGACCCGTTAAAAAAATACTATACATTAAAAATTTGATTGAGCGGATTGTGGGGTTTATGAACCTAGTTCGGTTTATTTCTACTTGGCTAACCATTGGAGAATTTGACATGCTTGGTTAGGTAGTAGGTGTCTAGGGGTAGCTCCCATGGTAGGAGAGTGCCGCCAAAACCTATATAGGAGTACTAAGATTAGTGGTGATGTAAATTCTACGTTATAGATGGTGATAAAAAATAAAAAATAAAAAACTCTACGTTGTAGATAGTTGCTTTACGTAGCAGTCAATATAAAATCTCGCCCTCTCTTCATTGCAACATAGTAAAAATTAGTATGAGTCATGACTGTAATCAACTATACAGTTGAAGAACCACGTAAAAATCATATGTTTTGTTGTTTGTTTGTTTGTTTGTTATATTTTATTTGCACAATTGGGTTTGTTGCGATTCGGCCGATTTCTCAAACAACATCGGCAGACATATTAACTAAATGTGTCTTGCTTTCAAAAATTGGATGGTTAATTTAAAATTATATTCATTGCTCATACTATTTTTTTTTATCTGATATTGCTCATAATATGATTAATATACTCGAAAATTTCTTAGAGCAAATTTAAATGATGTACCAACACCCCCCACAAGACATGAGCAATATATTGTGTTTATGACCGACCAAGTTGATTTTTAACATAATTGCTTTTCTTGACACTGTTAGCTAAATGGGCGATATTAAATTATAAACTACCCTCATGGGTAAGCCTTGTGCTGAATGGAGCAGCTCTCGTCATTAAGGCTCCATTCTTCATAAGTAATTTTTTGGTCTATTCTTTTTCCGTTTTTTTAATTTTAATAAAAATTTTTGTTTAGTTTTTGGTCGTTATCTTTGGAATCAATCATTCGTCTCGATAAATGAAGTCTAAAAAAATTACTGATTAAAGCAAAAAACAAAGTTCATTAAAGACGGAAAAAATAGAAAATAATTGATATTCTTGTCTCTAATCCCGTCTTATATGAATTTTTTTCTAGTCTTCAATTCAAGGCTTTTCAATGGAATTTTCTCCTATTGTATTGATTCCACGTTTTCACGATTATGATTAATGGAATTGCTAGAAACACAAATTGAAGACATAAATCCAAGAACACACACTCTCTTCTACAGTTCTTTGCTTAAACTTTTCCAGAAATCAGATCCCAAAAAGAAAAGAAAAAGAGGACTTTTCCGGACAGAAGGTGAAATGTTACGGTACACATCCGCGTACCATATGGCATCTGTATAATCAAATTATTGAGAGGCGTAATCAAACCATTGAGAAGCGTTAACATTTTACAAAATAGGCATAACAAATTGAAGGAAATGTTTTGGTTATGCCTTTCAATTGTTTGGTTATGCGGGTGTGTATGGTACGTGAGTGTGTACAGTAGTAGCATGAACCGCAGAGAAGTCTTGCACTTTTCGAGTGGGACAATGCTGCTTAACACAACAATTCAAACGCAACAACTTACACAACCTATGGGGCCCACACATAGAGTCACATACATGTGGGGCCCACACATAGAGATGTGTGTGTGGGCCCCACATGTATGTGAGAGGTTGTGTAAGTTATTGTGTTTGGATTGTTGGGTAAGTACCGTAGCATTTTTGTTTCGAGTGTTGAAATGAAACGTCGTCTCTTTTCGTTTGTCTCGCTGAAAACCCTTTCCTCCACCGCTCCCCTTGTTTAAAATTTAAATGAAGGAATGGCCTTTTTGATCGCTGAAACTCTTCTCATTTTAGTTACAGTTACAGAGAGAGAATCTTGTAGAGAGAGAGTTGGGAAGTTGCAGCAGAGGAGCTAAATGTAATCGTCATTAGGGAATTTCAAGAGACACCCATGTAAATGTAAGTCTCGAAGTAAATTATTCTTCTATAGACATTAAGTTCTACTATTTGTTTTTGGTTAATATAGTGTCCTGTGATGTGCATTTAATCACGTAAACTGTCAATTGTCAAAACCCTAGTTCTCTTGTTTCAAACGACAAGAAAAAGAGAGAGAATCTGAATCTAGGGTTTGATGGATTCAACATGGTCGGGGTTTGAAGTAAAAACCCTCAAAAACTCAACCACCTTCGTTCAAGCTTACATTACATCAAATTGAGTATTTACTCCAATCGAGAAAAAATCAAAATTTCTACTCACACTTATGCTTAGATTTGAGACGGCCCATTGGAGTTGCTGGAGGGTTTACTCTCTCTCTCTCTCTCTCTCTTTGTTGCAAATTATTGTAAATGTATGGTGTAAGTGTTGAAAATGGCCTCATCATTGGATTAGTTGTTAGGAGGTGTTGTATTAGCTGTGTTTGGGGGCATAGATTTGAGTAGGGTTTTGTTCATAATATTTTCCTTTCCCTCAGTAAGTCCTTCCACAAATTCATAATCCAAGACAGCTTTAAGTTAGCGCCATTCTTTCCTGAGGTCCTTCAATTAGGTGCCGTATAATTATATTCTTTTATGGAACATGATAATAATAAGTATAGCAAAAATAGAAGATTATATGGGAGAAAATAGATTAAAGTGGTTT
Organism: Rhododendron griersonianum; assembly: GCA_018127125.1. NCBI lineage: Eukaryota > Viridiplantae > Streptophyta > Magnoliopsida > Ericales > Ericaceae > Rhododendron > Rhododendron griersonianum. The sequence continues at coordinate 10,332,801 of CM030799.1, read as the reverse complement.
GGACATGTTTATCGTAGATTGACGGGTGCGGTAGTTAGGAAGAGAGATATGGTTGGGTTGAGGATAACACTAAAGGGAGGGGACGGGTGGGGTAGACCAAAGTTGACATTAGAGGCGGTAGTACGAAAGTATCTAGGTATTTTGAATATTATGAAACACGATGCCGTCGACAGAGCTCAACGAAAAGAAGGGATTCATGTGGCCGACCTCTATCGATTGGGACTTTAGGCTCTGATTGGTTTGGTTTTATAATTGTGTTCTTTTATGTAACATTTGCACGTATGTTGCTCTATTTGTGCTGGTCTATAAATTTTAACAATTTTAAAATCTGGAATTCTAACACACTCGAAAGTCAAACCCAAACTAGATAAAGTCTGCTTCTTCTTAGTTTATCTTCTGAACTTTGAACAAATATGGACTCCGTACGACTTAATCTTTACAGATAATGAACAGATGCAGACCCTATGAAATCCTGCATGTACTTATGCACAATAGCAACATTACGTCAAAGTTATTTTCAGTTTCGAATATGAAAAGTTTTGGATTAGGATTGCATTAAAACAAACAATCGATATTTGATAAATGTGATTTCCATAATATAGCTTTCCAATTTTACGGTTGCAAGCTAAAATATTTAAGTGACACCACTTCATCTGGTGAATCTAAATGGAACAGTGCTGTTAGTATTCTGGTGGATAGATTATTTCGAATTTTATTCCGGTTGGTTTTTCTGTTGTTTCTTTCTACATGTGCAAACTTGCATGAAGGATATCTATTATAAGAGATGATAATGGCTGTTCGTTATGTCCCTTCCTTTCTGTCCCCTGTCAGGCAATGAAACAATGACCAATATGCCTAGGGAGCTTACACTTTGATTCGTGAGAATTTGTTAGTGACAGGATGGAAGTGGGTGCCTTAGGATTTACCAAGAAAAGGGGAATGAGTGGCTCAACTTCAGACATGCTGAGTAATCTTCCAAGCAATGTCCAGGAAAAAATCTTAGCGTGTATGACGATACAGGATGCAGTGAGGACAAGTGTTTTGTCAAGGAAATGGAGATATATATGGACTACACTTCCTGAACTTGTATTAAATGATAAGTTTTGCAAAGGAATGATGAGAGCAACGACGAAGGAACTTCTGATGACTATTTATAAGGTTCTGCTACTCCATCGTGGACCAATACTCAAGTTCACTCTTACTTTAGCGAAACTGGAAAACTGTGCTGAAATCAACCAGTTGATATATTTTCTGTCAACCAAAGGCATCCGCGTATTGACCTTCCATATTCGGAAGGGCGAACCTTACAAAATGCCATCAACTCTATTTTCATGCCTACAACTTGAGCAGTTGAATCTCCATTCTTGTGTGTTTAGACCTCCTCCTGGGTTTGAAGGATTTACCAAGCTCCTTTCCCTTGAGCTTTACGAAGTTGACCTTGCTGGTGATGTATTTACAAGTTTGATCTCCAGTTGCCCACTACTTGAACGACTCACAATTTATTACTGCACTTGTATCGATTACCTCGAACTTCCAAATCTAAAATATATACAGTGTGAGGGCCTTTTCCGATCTATTTGCTCCAGAAATGTGTCTCCCGATGCAGACATCTCAATAGAGTTGAAAGGATCAAGGAATCAGTTAGGATTTAATGAAGGAGAAATATCCAACTCTGCCATGCTTCTTGGCATCGTACCTGTCGTTGAGTTTCTAGTGTTAGACTATGCTTATGTGAAGGTAAGATAGGCAAAGTAAAACCTTGGTATTCATTTACTTATACTTTGATTTCAAGCCATTTTTCTTTGACATTATTCATTTTTTGTCATTTTCTTTCAGTTCCTGGCTGTGAGTGGTGTACGAGAGAGGCTTCCAACTACTCTGACCAGCCTTGAAGATATCATGTTGCATGATATCTGTTTTGGGGAACCCGATGAGGTCTCCATTGTTCTTTACTTCATTAAAAGATCCCCGAACTTGAGAGGACTTCATATTCGCGTGAGTAATTGTAGACGCTATTGTTTCCCATGTTTATACTCCTAATATACAACAATAACAATATCCATGTAATCCCCAATCGATGGGGTCCTAAGTAGGGAAGGACTGGAAATAGACCTAACATTTGGCAATAATGTATGCCTTCATAAAGTGTATTGTCAAAATATTGATGCTAAGACAGTTGCATTTTTCTTCTTTCCAAACTCCAGGTATTTCAGGGTGACACTGCTGCTACTAATCCTGTTGTAGAACTTGGTGATGTACGAGGCTTTTTCTATTCGCTCCGCGTTGTGTATTTGGAAGAGGTGTCTGGCACGAAGACTGAAATGGATTTCATTAAGCTTCTATTAGCCAAATCTCCAATGCTGCATACAATGTTAATCAAGCTGAAGTCAAAGGAGGTTGCTGAAGAATTGAGGATTGTGAAAGAGTTGACAGGATTTAAACGCGTATCACGTAATGCAGTAATCACATTCTGAAAAAAAAAAAAAAGTCTTTATGAAGATCAAGTTGAATCGCTTGCTTCCTCGACTTCTTTCGCCTTGGTTGGCTTTTATGGACTTTTTTTTTTTGGCTGGATGTTTGCTGGGTCTTGATACTCTTTGGGAACCATGTTTCTCATGGAAATTATCGCAGTAGCGTAATGCTGGTTTTTTCTGAGTTCTATGTTTTGCATTTGTTATGCAAATCTGTCAGTCCCCCAAGAACCTCCGGTGGTAGGTTCTGCCCTGGAGCGACCACGACGGGTTCTGGTGCAGCATGGACCCTAAGTCACAGAGCACTAGTGGTACGAGTGCGAAATGCGGGAGCGCGAAAGCTACATTTTAGAACTGAATTCAGAGCGCCTTCTTTATTTTTCTAGTTTAATATATTCTGCATAATCGTGTTCTTATTTTAGGTATGCATTGAGCAAAACAACATAATCTCACTCGCATAAAAAGAAATTATATGAAGTGGTTCGGCCTCAGTCAAGATATAACATACTCCATCTCTTAATTACATCTTTCGTAGAAAAGAAAACCTTTTGATTCCAACTACTCCATTATATATCATCAGTCTCATGTCATGAGAAGGAGAAAGGAGAATTAAGTTTTATTTAGTTTAGGGGCTAGACCCAAATTAAAAAATCTATGCTGCATACGTGCCCATTGTTTGGTATCAAGCCAAACGTAGTTCTTGTTTAGTGATTTTTTTTTAGCGAGCCTCTGCGACTCATTTAATAATTTGGTGAACCTTCAACATTCATTTATAAAATTTTGGAATTTGCAGTATCATTGTAAATAGAGAGCACATCCCAACTAGGTTGGCACCCATTTCTTTACCAATCACATGTCAATCCTAATCTTTTTAACGTTGTGACTTCGCCTATTTGAGTAAGTTGCCTACGTATTTGATTCGTCAAGTTCAGCTTGAGATTAAAATAAGTTCGAACCAAAATCAAATTGTCCGTAATTCTAATTTGAGGATATTTTTAATTTTTTAATGAACAAGTAGAGTTCACCCATTACAATAGGGTGCCTACGTATCCAAATTCGACTCCAAATCAAGTCAACGTAGTTCCAAATTGGAATTTGAGATGTTTTGTGATTTATAATCTCATATCGAGAGTACTTTAGACATGAGCCTTTGTATGCAGCGTAACTTTTGGAACGAAATCCTTTTTTTTTTGGTACACCGAGTTTCTCTTTGCAATTAATTCTTGGGTGCAAAAAGGGTACGGCTGATGTGGTACCTTTCGCGCACAACCGGGTCGTCCAAAAATGCAATCAACGGTCCGGATTAGAACACTTTTTTTTTCCTTTTTTAAATCTCCGTTCAATACTTTTAATCCGGACCGTCGGTTACATTTTTGGACGGCTTGAATGTTGGATCTGTAGTGATCGCCGATCAGTGATATGCATGCACGAGCACACATTTGAAAGCATATTTATTACATGACTGCCATGTTTGTCCAATCACTTTTGTTTTTTTCGCTGTGTATATTACGTAATTATTACTATGTCACGAGCACATTTTACTCGCATGAAAATTTTCCCACTAGCAAAAATGGTTGCCTTGTGAAATTTTACATTTTCAGCACCCCATTCATAGAGAAATATATAGTAACTAGTAAGAACACTGCTATTGGTACCGACAATGTACATACCGATGGATTACCAACGGTCTTGCAGGGCCTACTACGGGTAATTCAATCCATTAATCTGTAAAAATATAAATTTCATACAGTAAATAAGGGTAATTTTTTGAAACTTGTCAATCAAACTTGTCCAAACACGTGATTTTGGATTAAAAAGTAAAGTTGACTTTTTTATTTGTTTTTATTCAAATTTTTTTCACATTTGTTTCTTTTGCGTTAAATTTTTGTGACTTATTGATTAGTCTCGACGAGAACAATCGAAAAAGTAAAAAATTACTGTATAATCGAACTCATAATTTTTGTTTAAATTACAAAAATAAGTAAAAAAATATTTGTCTTTTTTATTGATTTTTGTCTTTATCCAAAAAATAGTAAGTTTCGATCATAATTTTTACTTTTCCGATTACTCTCGTCGATACGAATCCATAAATCACAAAAATTTGACACAAAATATCTAAATGCAAATTTTTTTTAATAAAAACAAACAACAAAGATCACTACTTTTAAATCTTCTACCCCCGTTCTCTTGCTTAAACTTTTCCAGAAAACAAATTCCAAAAAAAAAAAAAAAAATGACGAACCTCCCAAAGATATATGGTACGACTCTTGCACTTTTCGAGGCACTAACGTCGTCTCCTTTTTTTTTTTTTTTGGGATAAAAAAAAAACGTCGTCTCCCTTGTTTAAGGAAAATAAAGGACCTTTTTGATCGCCGAACTCTTCATTCGTTAAAGAGAATCTTGTAGAGAGAGAGAGAGTTGGGAAGTAGCAGCAGAGGAGAGGAGCTAAAATTATCATCATTGGCAAATTTCAAGAGACACCCATGAGGCTGCGTTGTTATGAACTTAACAACTTAACTTAAATTGGAGAGTTTTGTTCTTATTTGAATTTTTTTTCGCATTTATTAGTTTTGCGCCAAATTTTTGTGGGTTATTGATTCGTCTTGAAGAGAGAAATCAGAAATATTTTATTTTTTTTACTTTTATCCAAGTATTTTGAGAAATAACCACTTTTTAGCTCAAAAAGTTAGTTTTTTTTTTTGCTAAAAAGTGCTTATTTCTCAAAATATTTGGGTAAAAAAAAAATTTACTTCTTCGATTCATCTCGTCGAGACGAATCAATAACCCACAAAAATTTGACACAAAATTAACAAATGTGAAAAAATTCAAATAAGGACAAAATTTTCATATTTAAATTAAGTCTTGAAATATAAATTACTATATTCTGTGGAATTTCATTCTACTACTTTTGGTTGATGTGCATTTACTAACGTAAACTGCGAATACGTACCCAAATCCCTGAAAATCACTCAAAACGACAACCAAAGGGAGAAACTGAATCTAGGGTTTGATGGACTCCCCCAAGTTGTGGCTTATTTTGGAGAAACCCATTGAAAAATTAAGAACCGTATCCTCTTCGGTCCATTTCATGGATTGGATGGTCCAGTTCATGTAGTTTTCTGGTCTTGTCCGGACCCACCTCGGTAATTGAGACCATTTACTTTTTAGAGCTACTTGACAACATCAATCCTACAAAAAACCACATTGTGCAGATATCATGTTGTTGGCAAGCTCTAAAAGGTGAACGGTCTCAGCAGTGTTCTAAAGTCGGCCACTTAGAGCCAACTAGTTTAGGCCTAGGCACTAGGCGGTGGTGGTCCAACAGCTAGATTAGGCATCCGACTAGTTGGCGCCTAGTTCCGGCATAGGCGCTAAGCGCCCCTTTTCCGCCCGACTAGCGCTGATGAGGACAACAAAAAATAATAAATTGCTAGATGGGGGTATTTTGGTAGTTGCAGAGACTCTAATCAAGAGCTACATGGTACGTACAAGGATTGGTAGATCAAGGGTCATTCATGGTAGTTTGGTAGTTAAAGGGTCATCAAGAATTTAGTGCTTCCATTAATATTCATCTAGTTCATTAAACACATGTTACACAGTTCAATGTATGCATTAAGCACATTTTAGTTCTTTGCATCTAATTGTTAGTAGGTTCGATGTATGCATTTATGTTTAGGTTCATTCACACATCTTTTTGGATGTATTCATTAATTAGGTTCATTTCATTTAGAGTTCTAGGAATTCGAAGAGTCCTTCCCATGGGTTATAAATTGAGATGTAATCTTTTTTTTTTGGAACAGAGAGTTGATTAATAAATTGAGTTTTACAAGGCCGAGTCCATTGTAATTGGGGTTTGCACTGCGGTCCTTGCTTGCAGAAACCATCTAACCCTTGCGAGGGTGAATCACCTCTTATCTCTCTTTCTTCTTCGCGCACACTCTTCTCCTTCTCCTTCTTCCTTTCTTCTTCTAAGCGCACCTATCCAAATAATATTCTTATTTCCCCACCTAAAACCACCACGATTCTTATTGTAGGCGGCAATATTCTCAGCGTCCAAAAACCGTCCTACATCAAGCGCCTAGCGATTTTTAAAGCATTATAGATCTCAATTATCAGGGAGGATTAGGGAAGGGCCCCAAAATTGCATAACCTGGAACCTGTAGTCAACCAGATGGACTTCAGAGAATCTAGTTTCTTAAAAACATAACTTGGAAAGTGGATAGTGCGTATGATCTGTGTTTACTTGACTCAAACTTATGTCTAACCAAGTTTTACTGTAATAGGAGGGGACTTAAATAAATCCTTACTCAAATCCTTATAAATTCTATTTTTTATTTAATTGCAATTATGTCATCAATGAAGCTTCTAAATTGTGTAGATTTGAGATGGCTCGTTAGAGTACTTCACATCAAACAGAGCTTTTACTCAAAAATGTTAAATTTCAGAAAAGCTCAAGTATGGGTTGAAGAGATGGTCCCCTTGAGTGGATTAGTTGTCGCGAGATGATAATGGACTGAACGACTGTTCCTTGTTTTTATTCTATTTTGTGCCAGGTAATGTAACAACGATAAATTTGCTTGGGGAGCTGACATCTTGATTTGTGGGGATAGTTAGTAACATGATGGAAACGAGTGGCGGTGGATCTACCCAGAAAAAAATGACAATGAGTTGCTCAACTTCAGACATAATCAGTAATCTTCCATACAATGTCCTAGAAAACATCTTGGTATGTTTGACGATACAGGATGCAACAAGGACAAGTGTTTTGTCAAGAAAATGGAGGTATATGTGGACCACACTTCCCAACTTGAATTTAATGATGAGTTCTGCAGAGGATCAGTAGCGAGCGCAACAACAGATAAACTTATGTAGACTATTTATAAAGTTCTGCTACTCCATCAGGGACCATTACTGAAGTTCACTCTATCCTTGGCAGATTTGAAAAGTTGTCCTGAAATTGATCAGTTGATATTTTTCGTGTCAAAGACTGGCATCAGAGAATTCAAACTTCACATTCGGAAGGGTGAAGTTGAACCTTACAAATTGCCATCAACTCTATTTTCGTGCCTACAGCTTGAGCATTTAAATCTCCGTTCTTGTGTGTTTTAAACCTCCTCCTGGGCTTAAAGCATTTACCTGGCTCCTTTCCCTTGCGCTTTACTTTCAAGTCTGACCTCCAATTGCCCGCTACTTGAATCGTTGACACTTCATAGCCCCACCAGTTTGAATTACCTTGAAATTGTGGCTCCTAATCTTAAATATTTTTGGTATGAAGACCTTTTTAGATCTATTCACATCAGAATTCTTCATGGCGCGGGTGTCTCAGTATTTTTGAAAGGATCGAGGAATCATTTAGGATTTAATGAAGGAGAAATATCCAACTCTGTCATGCTTTTGCTTCTTTGTAGTTCACCGGTTCAATGTTCTAAATCGCGCTCGGCGCTAGTAGGGCGGAGACCCACCTCCAAGCGCCAAGCCGCCTACGCGCCGCCAAGCAATCTCAGCCCAGCTTTACGGCTATGTTTTATACCAAAATGCAATTCTTTTTTCAAAATCAAAACAATTACAAACTCCCCCAACTGCCAAGTTGGACAGCCAGGGTTGTTCGGACTATTGAAATGGAGTACAACCCTGCCAACTTGTACTCCATTTCTCAAATTAGCAGACGAAAAATTGTTCAGACTATCGAAAAAAAAAAAATAAATAACAGACGAGAGAGAGAATCAGAGTAACAGCCTAACAGGACAATCAGGGTTGTTGACAGAGAGAGAGACGAGAAAGAGAGAGAGAAAGAGAGCGAGAGAGAGACTGAGAGAGAGAGAGAGACGAGAAAGAGAGACTGAGAGAGAGAGAGAGAGACGAGAAAGGAGAGCGAGAGACACATACCAGTGAGTCGGCGACCGACGCCGACGATGGACGATGGAAGATCGACGACCGACGCTTGGAGTTTGATCGGACTGGGTCACTGGCTAGGGCTTTGATCGACTGGAGTAGGGCTTTGATCGACTGGAGTGACTGTGAGTGGGAGTGGTATGAAAACGTAATTGCATATATATATATATGTGTGATTTTGTCAAAATTACATAAGAAGCCCTTTTAGTTTTATTCTATACATTTAAGGCCGCCCATGGCCTCCAAACACGCCAAGGCCCCCGCCAAGGCCGCCAATCCCGCCAAGGCGGCCGCCAAACACCGCCAAACCTCCCTGGGCGCCAAATCAAACGCCAAGGGGCATTGGCGTGGCGGCGGGGTGCCTCCAAGCGCCTAGGCGCCGCCTAGGCCGCCATTTAGAACACTGCCGGTGTTTAATTATCTGGAATTAGACTATCCTTATGTGAAGGTAAGATTGGCTTACTAAAACCTTCGTTATTCTTCTATCTATTTGTGTTTGTTTTCCAAGCAAGTTTCCATCTTGATTTTGTTAGTTTTTTTATCTTCTGGTTTTAGTGCATGGCTGCTAGCAGCATCCGAGAAAGGCTTCCAACTACTTGGAACCGCCTTGTATATCTCCAGTTGCATGATGTCTGTTTTGGGGAACCAGATGAGGTCTCCACTGTTCGTTACTTTATTAGAAGCTCCCCAAACTTGGTAACACTTTGTATTCACGTGAGTAATTGCAGATATTTTATCATTTTGTAATATATAAAACCTTTATCTAAGGCATGTACCCTTTTCTTCTTCAAACTGCAGGCATTCCACAGTGCAACTGCCGCTATTGATCCTGTTGTAGAACTTTTTGACGTGGAAGGCTGGTCGGATGTCTCCTTAAATAGTCTTCAGTTTGTGCGGCTGGGAGAAGTGTCTGGCACAAAGGTTGAAATGGAGTTCATTAGGCTTCTGTTAGCCAAATCTCCAATGCTGGAGACCATGCATATCAAGCTGAAGTCGAAGGTGGTTGCTGAAAGATTGAGGTACTCAATGAACACCCCCACAAACTTGAAGGATACAGTAGAGGTTCGTGGAGGATGTTATTGCCTCCAAGGGTTGAGTAATCTGAGTTTTGAAGGAGTTGACTTTACTTCGTATCTCTTGTCCTCGATATTCCTTGGTACTTTTTTTCTTTTTGAACATGATATTCCTTCTATACTCACTGTATGAGAGACAATAATTAAGGCCGTTTGCCGAAACTGGAAAATCGATCGAAACCAGAAAAATCGGACCGGATCGAACTTTTTAAACCGGTTGAATAATTTCGATCCGGTTCCGGTTTATAAAATTTTATAAACTAGAAAAATAATTTCGATCCCATTTATGTGTTTTAAAAACCGGTCGAAACCGGACTGGTTATATATATGTATATTGGTCTAATAAATATATTTATTATATAAAATCAACCATATATATACATATATAAACTGTTTTTATGGGTTTAATTATATTTTTATGGGTTTTTTTTTAATGTATTGGGTTCAAAATTGATCTTTTTTTGTTGGGTCCAAAAAAAGGGGTTGAATTATGGGTTTTTAGTTGATATTTTGTGGGTTGAATTGTGGATTTTTTGATGTGTTGGGCCCAAAATATGTTCCGTAAATGAAAACCGGACCGAAACCGGTTGAGCGAATAGAAACCGGACCGGATTATCTCAATCGGTTCCGGTTTCTAAAAATCTCAAACCGGATAACCGATTTCGACCGAAAAATATGCCAAAACCGGACCGGTATCACCCCTAAGAGACATATACACCAATAATACACGCCATCGTTATGTATAACAGACCCGAGTGTTTTGTTGTCCCTGTCTATGGTGTCTATTCTTGGCTCTTTCTACAGGCTGATTTGTATGAACCAAGTATCCCTAGCGTGTGCATTTTATATCTTAGGTAACCATTGATATTGGAGATGAGTAAATTAGAGAGGCTAATAATTTTGGAGTATAAGCGAGAAAAGTGATGGTAGACGTCGAGACGATAGACGATAGGCGAATGGGTTTTTCTGTTGGAGCAATTAATAAACTAGCTGAACAAACCGAGTATTGGAAATGAACCTAGTCCGGTTTATTTCCCCTTGGCTAACTATTTGAGAGTTTGACATGCTCGATTGTCTGGGGAGCTTCCATGGTAGTTGAGCGACGCCGAAACCTATATAGGAGTACTACGATTATCGGTGATGTAACCTCTACGTTATAAATACTTGCTTTATGCAGCAATTGATATAAAATCTCGCCCTTTCTTCATTGCAACATAGTAGAAATTAGTATGAGCCGTGGCTGTAATCTACTGTACAGTTGAGGAACCACAAAAAAAAAATTGTTGTTTGGTTTTTTTTTTTTTTAGTGCTTTGCACAATTGGGTTTGCTGCGATTTGACCGATTTCTCATCACGAACATCGAAAGACACATTAACTAAACTTGTCTTGTTTCAAAAATTGGATAGCTAATGTAAAATTATATTCATTGGTCATACTGTTTTTTTGATCTGATATTGCGCATAACACGATTAATACACTCGAAAATATCTTAGAGCAAGTTTAAATGATGATCAATATATTGTGTCTATGACCAACCAAGTTATTTTTAACATAATTGCTTTTCTTAGCTAAATGAGCGATATAAATCACCATCCCATGCCTTGTGCTGGGTGCAGCAACTCCGGTCATTAAAGCCCCCATTCTCCGTAATTTTTTTGGTCTGATTTTTTTTCCGGTATTTTTTATTTTTCTTAAATTTTCGTTTAGCTTTTCGTCGTTATTTTTGAGATTAATCATTCGTGTCAATGGGAGGAGTCTAATAAAATTACAATCAAAGAAAAAAAAAGTTCATTGAAGAAGGAAAATAATACTCCTATCAAATACTAACTTATATCCTCGTCTCGGGAATCCGGGGGTGCTGTAGTGCATTCCTGTGTAGTGCGCGTGTAGGGCGACACACAACCGTCGATCTCATCAATTATTGGTTCAGATTAAAAACAATCTTTTACCGGTAAAAGATATTTATTACCGGTTAAAGTTAAAAAACACATTTTAACCGTTGATTGATGAGATCGACGGTCCGTGTGCCACACTACACGGAGTGCACTGCAGCATCTCCGGTTCCCCTTGTCTCTAGTGTCGTCTGAATTTTTCCCATTTATTCGAGGCTTCTCAAAGGAATCTTCTCGAGTCTCCTATTGTAATGTTTATGATTAATGGAACTTTGTTCGCCGTTCAAAAAAAACTTTTTCCTACGCCAATCCATAGTGGTAGTATTTTTCATCAGCGTCTCTCAAAGCCTCTCCTCCAGCAGGAGTCCCAATGAGTGAAATCTTCATTACTTGCAAAATCTTGTAAACAGAGTCCGATGGTGGCAGCAGAGGAGAGGAGTAAAAAAGAACCATCACCAAACACCAGCGCAAGTCTTGAGGTACATTCTTCCATGATATTGCATTCTATTTGGTTTTGGCTAGTGTCTTCTGTCTCATGATGCGCATTTAAGCACATAGCCCCATTGGATGGAGTGATTTCAAGAGAAAAGAAAAGAAAGGGTTTTGGTTTCTAGCCAAATCACTCATTTGGATTGACTATTTTGGTGAGAAATGGAGAGAAAAATGCAAAATAAAATGTTTTGATTAGCTCCTCCCCTTTCTCACCCAATCTCACCAAAAATGGTGAGATTTTGTGAGAAAAGACTCCCCTTTCTTATCTCACCCTTTCTCTCCATCCAAAGGGGCTGCTGATAAACTGTGAATCCTCGGATGCCTACGACAAGAAAAAAAGAGAGAGAAACTGAATCTAGGGTTTTGTGGACTCAACACTTTTGGAGAAACGCATTTAAAACAAAACTTGCCACTCCATAGATAGTTTGGGTCTGAGCATGTTCAGGCTGTTCAGCCCTTACCCAAATTTCCCCGACGAAAAAACGCGTAATTTTAGAGTATAAAAAAAAGTGCTTCCGTGTATAGTTTTTAAAATTTCTTGACACGAAATTGAAGGTCTCTAATTTGGGGTGAAGAAAATTTTAAATTATGCACGGAAGTACTTCGTCCTTTTATTCAAAAATTGCATGGCTTTTCGTAAAGAACCAACAAAACGATTATAAATTTGAGTAAAAGCTTCATTAATAGCATAGTTTTAAATTTGAGATAAAGAAAATAGTCTTCAAAAATTTGAGCAAAATTTTGTGCTGGAATTTGGGTAAATTGTTTTGGCAAAACTCAATGTGATACAGGTCAGAGACAAGGAAGAAAAGAACTGAGTCAAAGGGTTCTGAGTCAAAGGCAGAGCATCTGTTACACTTTTTTTCTTTTTCTTTTTTTCTTTCATTAGTCAAACTCAAAATTTAAGGAAAAAATCTTTAGAACCTACTCTTTGTCTTTTCTTTTTATCAAAGAATATCATAATCTATTTTATCCTGGGGAAAGGGGAATAACGGTGGGCTTGAACCCTCACCAAATGAAGTGCCATTACCTGCCCAACCCTATGTTACCTAGAAGGGGGAATGAGAAACGGGAACGGGAACATGGTATGCCACATGTCTAAACTGTGGTACGCTAAGGGTAGGCTTCTATATATAACAAATTAGAACTTACCCTTCCAAATAATATCCATCTAGTACAACTTAAATATTATTTTGCAAATTATTTTGACAAGACACATTTCTAGGAACATAATGACCCAACTTTCACATTTTCTCTCACCTTCCAAATAATATACATCTAGCACAACTAAACATTATTTTGCAAATTTCATGGAAGTGTATCATGCTTAATTTCATTCCCTCTAGATTTTTACCTTAATGAGTTGTTTTGTGAGGAATTGTTTGGGGATTGCTAAAGTTACCGTACTGGAACGGAAGTGTATCATGCTTCAAAACGTTCTTCCCAAATTGTAATTCACTAGAGTAGTAGTAGTAGCATTCCATCATAACATAGAGCCCGACCAATTGGGCTAGGAGGCAACTTCTTTAGAACCCACTACACTCGACTCAAACTCATGTAAACCTGAGTTTTAATCTAATCAAAGTAGCTAGAATCAAAACCTTACTGAAATTTGAAAAGACTACTTTGCGTCTCTTAAACTTGTAAATAACAAAATGCGTAATTAATGAAGCTTTTACTTATCGGAGTGCTTCATACCAAATAAAGCTTTTACTCAAATTGAAAAGATTTATTGAGGATTGAAGGTGGTCTCGTTGATTGGATTAGTTGCCAGGAGGTGTTGTATTAGCTCTGTTTCAGGGCATGGGAATAAGTTTTAACAGAGAAATGCACAATGCTTACCTGAAGACATCATGCATCTTCATCTGTACAAAAGCAACAATTCATTGAGATTCTTTTCGGTTTCGGACAGGATTAAGTTTGGATCAGTAATTTTGCAATAAACAAATAATTGATTTTGATCAAAGGGATTTTCTTCATACTTTATAATAAAAAAAAAATTCCTTCATACATTTTGTGATCTTATGTTTATCAATGTCTAGCCTAGAAACTTACTGTGCCGCCACTGTAACTGATGAATCAAGAAAGAATAATGCAGTTAGTATTCCTGTGGATAAATTATGGGGAACTTTACTATGCAAGGTTTTAATTGTAATTCTTTCTATATGCAAACTTGCGCAATAGATTGCCAGTAAGAGATAAGATAATGGATGTTTGTTATTGTATTCTCCTTTGTGCCAGGCAATGTAACAACAACCAAATGTGCAAGGGGAGCTTACATTTTGATTTGTAAGAAAAGATAGTAACCTGATGGAAACGGGTGGCTTAGTATCTACCCAGAAACGAAGGGAAATGGGTGGCTCAACTTCAGACATAATCAGTAACCTTCCACGCAATGTCCTTGAAGAAATATTAGTCTGTTTGACAATACAAGATGCGGTAAGGACGAGTGTTTTGTCAAGGAAATGGAGGTATATCTGGACTACACTTCCCAAACTTGTATTTGATGATAACTTCTGCAGAGGATCGGTGATGAGGGCAACGTCAGACAAACTTATGATGACCATTTATAAGGTTCTGCTACTCCATCATGGACCAATACTGAAGTTCACTCTAACTTTAGCAAATCTGGAATGCTGTCCCGAAATCAACCAGTTGACATTTTTGGTGTCGAACAATGGCATCCGGGAATTCACCCTTCACATTCGGAAGGGTGAACCTTACAGATTGCCATCTACACTATTTTCATGCCTACAACTTGAGCATTTGAATCTCAGTTCGTGCGTGTTTAAACCTCCTCCTAGCTTTAAAGGATTTACCATGCTCCTTTCCCTTGAGCTTTATCAAGTTGTAATTGCTGGTGACGTACTCTCAAGTTTAGTATCCGGTTGCCCACTACTTGAACGGCTAACATTTACTAGCTCTAACAGTTTCGATTGCCTTGAGATTGTGGCTCCTAAGCTTAAATACTTCTCGTGTGAAGGCCTTTTCAGATCTATTTGCGTCAGAATGCCTCATAGTGCAGATGTCACATTAGTTATGAAAGGATCTAGGAATCAGTTAGGATTTAATGAAGGAGAAAGATCCAACTCTGTCATGCTTCTTTGTAGTATGCCGATGGTTGAGTTTCTGGTATTGGACTATCCTTGCGTGAAGGTAGATTAGCTTAGTAAAACCTTAATTATTTATTCATATATTTGTTTCTCTAAAGCCAGCTTTCTTTGATTTCTGATGTTGTCTTTTGCTTTTAGTGCTTGGCTGCAAGAGGTGTACGAGAGAGGCTTCCAACCACATTGAACAACCTTCAAGTTCTCCTGTTGCATGATATCTGTTTTGGGGAACCAGATGAGGTCTCCATTGTTCTTTACCTAATTAGATGCTCCCCAAACTTGCGAGGAATTTGTATTCGCGTGAGTAATGGCAGATGTTTTTCCTTCCTATAGTGTAGCATATTTGCACAATCTTAATGCCAAGACAGTTGCATTTTTTTTTTCCTTTCCAAACTCCAGGCATTTCACGGTGCAACTGCTGCTATTGATCCTGTTGTAGAACTTTTTGACTTGCAAGGCTGGTCTAATGTCTCCTTAAATAAGCTTTTATTTGTGGTGATGGAAGAGGTGTCTGGCACGAAGGCTGAAATGCAGTTCATTAAGCTTCTGTTAGCCAAATCTCCAAAGCTGAAGACCATGAGAATCAAGCTGAAGTCAATGACGGTTGCTAAAGAATTGAGGATTGTGAAAAAGTTGATAGGATATCCACGTGTGTCAGTTCGTGCAGTAATCACTTTCCTAAAATAAAGGTATATGAACATCAAGTTCATCAGCTTACCTCCTGGATTTACTTTTGTTTTGGCTGGCTTTTATGGACTGTCATTTTTAACTGGATGTTTCTTTGTCTGGGTGTCGGAACTCTTTTGGAACCATGGCTTCTCATGAAAATTATCAGCGTAGTGTAATGTCGGTCTTTCCTATGCTTTATTTTTTTCATTTGTTATGCAAATTTCTTTGTTGTTTGGTCTTTTTGTTTTCTTTTTCTCTTACTTCCGACGTTTGCATCACGTCCTCGGTTGCAATCATTTTACAAGAAGTGT
Organism: Rhododendron griersonianum; assembly: GCA_018127125.1. Lineage (NCBI taxonomy): Eukaryota > Viridiplantae > Streptophyta > Magnoliopsida > Ericales > Ericaceae > Rhododendron > Rhododendron griersonianum. Next base: position 10,316,891 of record CM030799.1, on the reverse strand, counting down.
ACATGATTCACGTCCTTGGTTGTACTTTGGAAATCTGTTTAGGTCTGCAGTAACATTTAGTCATTTAATTCCCACAAACTTGAAGGATGCAATAGAGGTATCAGTGGAGGATGGTATTGCCACAAAAGAATTGAGTATTGTGAGTTTTGAAAGAGTTTGACATTATTTCAGCTCTCTGTCCTCAACTTACCTACTACTCACTGTACTTCTTGTTCTTGGCACAAGTCCTCGGCCTCTTTTAGCATATTCGTCATTGTATGTGTTGGTGATATTACAACAATTTACACCAAAAATAAATTACAATGGACAAATCAACATGCTGAGTTGAAGAAATATCGCTCGCTTTAAGGAGATTCAAGCCCTCTACGGTAACAAACCGGTGCAGTAACTTGTCCCCTCTAGGATAAAACAGCCTGATAATTTATCGTGTGATTTGAACTCTACTCTACACGAGTAGGAGAACCCAAAGCTCCATAAATAAAACACCCTTACATTTTGCCAAAAATCTCTCGTACATGTATAAAATTTACAGGCAATTTTTTAGGGAAACACAGGTTTGAGGGAAGAACAGAGTATGAAAAATATTAGACCAAGTGTTGAGAGGAGTTCACTCTCAGCTTTTTGGCTGGGATTCTTTCTTACATGCAAAACCACCCATGCATGCATTATATAACTGAAAGAATAAAGACAAGAAGACTAAGTTTAGTTGGCTACCAAATGCATTCACTATTCTTTTCTTTTTCTTTTTTTTTGGCAAGTGTGAGAAGTTGTATTCAACTATGAGACGAAAGCCTACCCAATAGAGAGGAATCCCATGGGGCAAATGGGCGGCCACAGACCGGACAAGCCATTAGAGAGGGCAATCAGAGCACAATATGTGCAGTCCTATTTCAAACTCACCTAGCGAGATCAGATTCGCAGAAAATAAAACTAATAACAAGCACATAACCAACAAACTACCGGACTAAGTTTTAGTTGGCTACTAAATGCATTCACTATTTCAATATAGACTTTTATATACCAAGGCTTATCCGGAGAAATAATTCACACCTCCCTTGTAAATGCAAAACAGCCAACTAAGGCCCTATAATGTCAATCCACGTGAACCACAGAATGCTAAAGATCTATCATCCTCTTGAAAAAAAATCTCATACTCCGTACAAAATTGTTAGAACCCATCCCTATTTGTACTACTCCATGGAAGATTCTAGTACAAAGATATTTTCATACAAGAAAAATTTTGAGGTAATTCTAGAATTACACATGAGACTAATTCTCACAAAAAAAAAACTCTAGATATTTCACAAAAATATTCTAGAGATATTTATATCTTTTTCGATAATATCTACTTTGGGTTTTGTCAATTGGAGCTTTGTCAAAATGCTAAATTTAGTTTATGTTTCAACAACGTTAATCATAATTAAAATACAATTAAGGAGTGATACACCTAATAACACTAACAAACTATGCTTACATTTAAAAAAAAAATTAAGATGAATTTTTTTTAAAGGATATGTCTGATGTAGGTGTTGACATCCATTAGGGAGAGAGAGATATACCTTGCGACGTTGTGTCATGTGTGGAAACCTCGTACTTGGAAATCACATATTTTCAAACATGGTCGGTACTTGAATTTGAAAGGGGGGCAGGGGAGAACGCTGGAAACATGAGTAGTAGTGAACTAAAGTTTTTTTTTTTTTTGACCGGAGTGAACTAAAGTATTGAGCATTGGATAATTACCTAGTCTGAGATTGGGTTTGTAAGAGAAGAATTCTTGCCGGTGAGTATGTTAACAATCATGCTTGCCGGTGTTCGCTGATGATGCAAACACAACGGGAAGGAAGCATTGGTTTTGGAGGTTCGTCGGACGTTGGAGCATGGAATCCAGATTGAATTGATACGCTTTACTCCTGTGTAAACTCCGATCCAGAGCAATACAACTAAACAATGAACTGGAGTCCAAGTTTGGACTGCAGATGTGCGGTCCAAGTGATCGCAGCAATCATATGATATTTTTAAAGGTCAAGATTTCAAATAGACTTTCCCGGAAAAGTTTAACTTTTCCCCGGAAAAGTTTTTTAAAATTTAGACCATTAGATGCAAAGATGAAAGGATGCGATGCAACTGCAGGGGATCTCTGCAATTGGACCGTAAAGAAACCGCGTCCTGGTGGAGAAAAGATAAGGGTAGTTTTGGAATATCGAAAAGTAAACAAACACCTAAGATATAAGTAGTAAGTATAAGTATAGATAGATAGATAGATAGATTGCTTATTCTATTTTCTCAAATAAATACTTTTTTAGAAAGTACGACATTTTGTGCACAATATAGGAGTTCTACACAGTTTATGATAAAATTCGAGTTGCAAAGTATGCTTACTTTTTTTTTTTTTTTTGATCCGACAAAGTATGCTTACTTGATAGATGAATGTCCAGCTAAATTTGTCGAAATCAAATCTCATATCCGTATCTTAATATCAATTATGTAACATAGCTCTAGACTCGAATGAATGTTAATTGGGGCATGCGGAATGAAGTGCCACTACTATAGTTTAGAGAAATTCTATTTGTGATCTTACATGTTAACCTTTATGTATTTCGACAATGAAATATATCTCTAATTCTTTCTATTGACATAATTGCTATTGCCAAAAATTGGCGTATTTTTTTTTGGTTAAGTCCAAGTCCATCCATTGCCATTGATTTGCATTAAAAATAGAGAGCTTTATCCAAATACTCTGAATTAGAGATTGTGGCAAAATGACACCGAACCATGAAACCAGTGTAACATCGTAAATTTAGCAATGCTATTTTGGAAATAACAGATAAACTTGCTCTAAGCCTTTCGAGCCGAACAGTGACTTATTATACCACTATGGTTTGAAATCTTGTCGAACATTAAAAATTATTCCAACTTAATCTATTTGTTCAACAAACCAACCTTCGATCAAATTTTTAACGAGCCCGACACTAATTCAACTCGAATAGGTTGGTTCACTCTTATAAATGTTCTTCACTTAACCGACGACGACTCAACATCTCAGTCGCTCAAAACAATTCTTCCCATTAATATTCCTAAAATCTTGATGCCAAAACTGTTTTTATTAGTGCCAAAATTCTAATACATAAAAATCTTGTACACTACACACGGTACAAGCCTGTTGTGCACAAAAATTTTGGCATCAACAAAAACAATTTTGGCATTATCATTTTCCATTAGAAATTGCAAAGAGAGGAGCCATTTATCTCTATTATAAAATAGAAGGGTGTGGGGACAAGTTGTTGGAACGGCTTAGATTCATTTGATCCAAAGGCTGTAGTGCATCCTCCCACTTCCCGGTTAAGTGCCCATGGTTTTCACCTAAATCACACAACTGTCATCCCCTTCCAACCGGGATGCGTAGTGCCGTAGGCACGGGCTAGCACTAGTTCTTCTATATAGCTTGGTGCCATTCCTTTTTTTTTCTTTCCAAAATATTTTGACGATCTTTTCTTTCCAAAATTACACTCAAAACACATTAACACCCTATTAAAAGGGTCAAGAAATTTAGGCTCCGTTTGTTTGGGCGTAAAATATTTTACCTATTTTCCGGTGTTTCGTTGTGTAAAAAACATGTAAAATATTTTACTTTAATTAGATGAAAATGACTTACCCTTAAATCTTCCGTAAGTTATTTTCCGAAATGAACCCGTTGTCTTCTACTGCAATTCTTACTGCTCAGTTTTCTCAATCGTAAGTCCTGACGACGTTCAATTTCAATATTCTCATATCTCTCTATCAACCCCCTACACTATTTTGTCGATTTCTGAAAATATTTTCAAGTGCCAACCAAACACCGGAAAATAAAAGTCTGAAATTTGTTTTCTAAAACATTTTACATCGAAACAAACGGATTCTTACTGTAATAAGGACTTATTGTTGGAAATTGATATTCACACTCCTTTTTTTGGTTATCCACACTCTTTTTTTTGTTTTTTAACAAAAAAATACATACACTTTCAATACTAGAAAACAAAAAAAGAGTGTGAATAAAAAATATATATAAAAAAGGAGCGGTTGAATATCAATTCTCTTAGCGAATTTACAAGACATAACTGCCGGATGACAGTTTCCCCTCCCACTTCACATACTTTCCCTCTTTCTTCCTTTCTCATAAAGATCAGACCAAAACCTTCTTCGGTTTCTCTATTTTTCGGCCTTTCAAACTTCGAATACTAAATTGAAGACCCAAAAAAAACTGTCAAAGAATAGGGAAGGAAAGGAAAGGAATTGCTTAAGAAGCAGGTTTGTCTTCTTCCAGGATAGCAGGTTTTTCGCACTTCAACTCTTGAAATTGCTTTGTGATTTTTCTGTTTGGCAAATAAATTGCTTATGATTTTTACTCGCTGCTAATAATGACAAAGGGGCAGATCGGGGACTGATTTGACCATTCCCCGAATTCCATATCTGCCGGTCTCTGCCACGTGGCAGAGCCGGCCCTGACTTTTCAAGTGCCTAAAGTGAACATTAAAGATTGTGCCCCTTTTCTAGACTAAAAGGGTACTCAAATAGGAGGGCCCCCTACAATTTGGCAAATTTTTTGGGCCTAAAGTGGCCACATCTTTGACTTTAGCTGAGAGCCGGATCTGCTGACGGGGAACGAAGTGGATCCAAGCGAAGCGGATGAAATTGCCATCCCTACGCGCTGCCTTTAGAATTCCTGATGAGTCAAATCTGACAGATGAGTAGTGATGACCATGCTTACAAAGGATGCCATAATGCCTCCACCACTAATGCACATTTTCCCCTCAATATTAATATGCGAAACAGAAGATCCTTATTCGTTATTCTTTATTGGTTGTTTGGAATTTCCAGTTTAAGATTCGTGTTGATGATTTGCTGGGTTTTTTTGAAAGCAAATATACTAGTGTTACTGGAATGTACAAATCCCTATCACAGAAACTATATCCGAATCTGATCCGTTAATTTCTGGATTACCTTGTTCGGATCAAATGAATTATCGGATGGGATTTAGGTAATAGGATTCAGATTGTTTCGAATCAGATTCGTATTCGATCATCCGAGTTGTTGATAGGCCTATTTTAGCGGTATGGTCGAAATCTGATGTCTTCCTTTGGGGAAATAGATTGTAGTTTTGGGGGTTGTCAATTTAACACCATTGTAGGAGATGTTTTAGAGGAATTGAGTGAAAGATTGGAAGCCCTCATTTACCCATATTAAAGAAAATTGAATCTTGGGTTATGCCGTTACGTAGACTCCTCACGGTCAAGTAGTTGTTCTTCTATGGCATCTAATTTGAGGATTCTTCTCTAGTGTGTCCCATTAGACTAAAAATATTTGATTGTTTCATCTAAAATTCAAGAGAAAGAAAAAGAGTGTGGATAAGTAATTATATTACTAATTGTCAGGAGGTGGAAGTGAAAAATGAAAAAGTTGGACGTAAATTTCTGTTCACATTCACATATTTCCACACTTTACTAGTAATTTTCTATGCACTTTTCACATTTCTCCATGTACTCTTTAGTCTTTACATATATGAGAAGGTTATCCAATGGTTAGTTGTTTCCTTACGGATTTGAGGAGCTTATTCTTTTGATTTCCATGTCATTTTTCTTTCCCTTGCCAAATCCTTTCTTAAAAAACGTCTGTCGCAACACAGCCTTAATTAAGGTAGCCAAGAACTCATTCCTTGAACCTGCAAAAGGGAACGAAAAGTAAAAATGTTGCGTGTAACATAGTAGTAACCTGACTAGAGATGTTGAATCCAAGAAACAGAACAATGCAGTTTATTAATCCAGCAGATGGATATGCAGGGGAAATTTTTCTCTGGATTTTTCGTGTTTTTTCTTTCTGCAGCTGCATATTTGGTGTAGTAGATTGTCATGACGGGAAAATATACCATATGGTTCCTTCTATATTCTGCCAATGCTTCTGGGGACCTTAACTTTGATTTGGTCATGTTTTATGATTGTCAGGATGCTTTGTAACGTGAAGAAACGGGTGCCTCAAGGTTTTGAACGGAAAATGAGCAGCTCAACTTCTGACATAATCAGTAATCTTCCATGCAATGTACTAGAAAAAATCTTAATGTGTTTGACGATACAGGATGCGGCGAGGACGAGTGTTTTGTCAAAGAAATGGAGGTATAATTGGATTAAACTTCCCCATCTCATCTTTAATGATGAGTATTGCAGAGGATCGAGGAGGGTAGCGATGAACAAACATATAATGACTATTCTTGGAGTTCTGTTACAACATCAAGGACCAATACTCAAGTTCACTCTCTCCTTAGCGGCACTGGAAAGCTGTCCCGAACTTGACCTGGTGGTATCTTTTGTCTCAAACAATGGCATCCGGGAGTTCACCCTACACATTCAGAATGGTGGACCTTACAGATTGCCATCAACGCTATTTTCGTGCCTACAACTTGAGCATTTGGATCTTGTTTCTTGTGTATTTAAACCTCCTCTTGCGTTCAAAGGATTTACCAGGCTTCTTTCCCTTGTGTTTAACGAAGTTGTCATTCCCGGTGATGTACTCTCAAGTTTAATCTCCAGTTGCCCTCTACTTGAACGGCTGACTGTTATTTCGTCCACTATTGTAGATTACCTTCAAATTGTCGCTCCTAATCTTAGATTCCTACACTGCGAAGGCCTTTTCAGATCTATTTCTGTCCAAAATAGTTGTCATCTTGCAGAAGTCTCAGTCTTTCTAAAAAGATTGAGGAATTGGTCGGCATTCAATGAAGGAGAGCCTTTATACTCTATCATGCTTCCTGAAAGTATACCTGTCATTGAGCTTCTGGAATTGGACCCCTATAATATCAAGGTGAGATATCCTAGTAACATTGGTGGTTTGTTTGTTTAGTAAACATGTTTCTTTCATCTTGTTTTTATTTATTTATTTATTTGTTATTTTTTTCCCTGTTTGTCTTGTGCTCTAGTTCATGGCTGCAGGTGGTGTACCAAAGAGTCTTCCAAGTACTTTGGCCCGCCTTAAAGTTCTCAAGTTGTACGATATTTGTTTCGGGGACGTAAGTTTGGTCTCTAACATTCTCTGCTTAATTAGAAGCTCCCCAAACATGGAAAAATTGGAAGTCTGGGTAAGTCAATACAGCCTATCTATAGTATGTATACTTTGGATCTTTAGGCCGTAAAGATTACATTTCCTTCTTTCCAGGCGTGGCCCGAGGGAAATGCTTTAGTTGATCCCTTTCTTGAACTTATGGAAGTGGAAGGACGGTCAGATACAACCTTAAACCAACTTCGTGAAGTGAATATGCATTCAGTATCTGGCAAGTCTGAGTTGCTATTTCTTAAATTTATATTGGCCAAATCACGTATGCTGGAGACGTTGATTGTAGGTTCACTGGGGGATGTTTATTTAGGATTTGGTTTATTGAAAGAGTTGACACGATTTCGACGCTTATCGCCTCAAGCAGAAATCATATTCGTAACTCCCGGTGTTGCAGTCTAGCAGATGGGTTCGAATGAGGCAGGGAGATGATCTTTTCGGTGTGTAGTGTCTACTGGCTCCCCAAGTTAAAGCAATTGCTGCAATTTACTTCTATCAGTGGCCTTTCCCCCCCTTTTATTCTGTTGTTGATTGGCTTATACTTGACTTGATGTTTGTTTCCCTCTTGTTTTTGGATCTCTGGATCCTTTTGGGATTATGGTTCTCGTGTAAATTTTCATCTTATCTAATGAATTTCTTTCTTGTCAAAGAGAAGAGTGAAGCTCCTCCAACATTTAAGATTTTGTGATATGGCTGGTACACCTGGGTTCATCCTCTGCTGGCCAGAGGTGTAAACAAGGACAGTGACGCTTGGTTGTTGGTTGTGATGTTGCAGGCGCGTTGGGATTGATTTTAGTCCAATGGTTATGTTGCCGATTCTGACATCTTCCAGCTCATGTGTGGCTTCAGGAAGGAAAGCTACTCGGTCCAATGTATCAGCAGTGATACCTATCCCATAGCAGACTTAATCTCCTCTCTCTTCGAACTAAGTTGCGACTGATCCCTTAGCGCTTGCCAACTGTTCCGTGATATAAACTTGGTGTTCATTTTTCTGTTCCGTAGCAGCTTTGGTTACAAGTATTTTGAGGTGATACCAATTCTCCTACTAATCTGAGGTGGTACCGGTTCTGATGCAATTCTATCATCCAACATACTTTGCCACAATTTCGTATGCTAGCCGCCTCATGGCGCCAGAGGTCCCACTCCTATTTGTTGATTATGTGCAGGGCCCACGTGCATTGTATGGTTCAAGACCCACGTGCATTGTATGGTTCAAGACGCATCTGTATATGCAGCCATAAATATACTGTAGCTCTTTTCTGCTTACTGTAAAGGATTAAAAACATCTGGTCCCACGTTAGTAGGGAAGAAGATTGAGTCACACATTGTCAGGTGTTTTTGGATTCTGAGGACAATGTTAGGTCTTCTCAAAGTGGTCAAAGGCCTTGAATAATGCATGGGTAGACACTACTATCAATCCTCCAAAACAGGAGGGTGCTTTTCTGGAAAAATTATTTGGTGGTCTTGCCCCTACGCCTTCCTTCACCGCACATTTATGTGGGACCAGTACTAAGTGTATGACCCCACAACGAATGTGCGGTGGAAACGTGGCGGTGCCTCAAGAACATTAAATAATTACTCGCTTTTCTGGTCCAAGCAATTCGGCGAGGGTACAGATATGTCCTTTTATGACTGCATTTTAAGTGAGTTTCTACCCTACACAGATTGACCACATGTTTGCCAACACAAACTACCTACACAAACCATCTTTTAAATGCAAGAGGAATAGAGTGCAGTTGGTGCCTCCTTTATACTCCCATGCACATGGGCAGGGTTCGATTCTCGTAAGCACCCATCTCCCTCCCCAAATCCCCTATGATAGCCTAGATTAGGCTTAACGAAAGGCAAAAAAAAAAAAAACTATCATTTAAACAATTTGATGAGACTTCTTCAATTGCAAATAGAGTACAAACAGCCAATCAAAGTGACAGAAGGTAATGGTCATAGATGAATTCTAAAATACTCCTACTATTTTCTATGGAGAACAAGTTAATGCTTAAACTCATATTGGTTCTCTCTTTCTGAGAAAATTATTCTTACAAGCTCAAGAATCAGAAAAACCCTTCACTCACCAATCCAAAAGGGGGAAAAAAAATACTTGTTACACTCCATGTCAGTATGTCTAGTACCCTTTTATACAGACAGAAACTGTTTACTATACAACAAGCTCATTTCAAGTTTTCAACACAATGTCTTAGCGTGGATGAATTCCTTTCCATGCTTCTATGGCCTCTCTCTCTCTCTGATTCGATTCACCGGGGTCCTGAGAGCTCCATTGCTTGGACAAGCAACGAGGAGTCGTCGGTAAGATCAGAGTACCGCTCGGAAGAAGAGAAGTCATTTGCTCTGCACCTAGTTGCATCCGCTCTCCGTGAAGCTTCCCATTTTTCCGCGAGTCCATCCCCTTCGAGCATTCGAACCACTTCGGACATCTTGGGCCTATGGCTGGGAAGAAACTGAGTGCATATGAGAGCCACTTGTACCATTTCCTCCAGCTCGATTCGATCGTAGTTGCTTTTCAGGTCCTTGTCAACCAGTGTATCAAGTTTCTTCTCCTGATGAATTTTTTTCACCTGCAATCATATGTATTGGTTGATTGCAAATTATAAATGCTATCGCTCCATTTTCTTAGTCTACAACTGATCCTCAATTAAGTTTTTTTTTTTTTGTGTTTTTAGAAATAGAAAACAAAAACTAGGCTAAAGATGGTTTCAGGAAATTCCTAAAGCATGTAATGTTCTCACCCAATCAAGCATAGCTCCTTTCTGGTTAGCTGATTTCCCAAACTCAAGAGCTCTTTGGCCAGTGATCAATTCCAGCAACAGAATCCCAAACCCGAAAACGTCTGTTTTCTCTGATGACTGGCCTGTGGAGAGATACTCCGGAGCAATATGCCCCACGGTTCCTCTAACGGCTGTGGTAACATGTGAATCGCGGTGATCCAAAAGCTTTGCCAAACCGAAATCTCCCACCACTGCCTCGCAGTCATCGTCAAGCAATATATTTGCAGCCTTGACATCCCTGTGAATGATCTTCGGGTCACATTGTTCATGTAGGTATAGCAAACCCCTTGCAGCACCCAAGGCAATTCCTTTCCTTGTACCCCAATCTAAGGCTGGTTTGGCTGCAAAAAGAGAGGAAAGAACTATGAATCTAGGAGCAATGCCAGTACCACACACACATACATAAATACTTGCACAAACACACACACACACACTTGCATGGTGTGTGCGCTCCGCACACATTCGAGATAACTATGAATCTAAGTGCAAATTAAAGTGAGTACCACACACATGCATACTCAGATTATTGCATACAAACACTCACATGGTGTGTCGGCTCTACACACACCAGAGGTGTTAGAGTGGGTGGAGCCCACACGGTAATGTGAATTTATTTGTGTATGTGGTTTCAGAGTTTTTGATGAATCTAATAGACCAAATTTTCAGTGTTTTTGCAAAATGAAAACAGGAAACAGAAAAAGGAATCAATTTCAAAAGCGAAGTCCTCATCCAGCAGAGCCATGGAGTACAAAAGAACAGAATTCTTAATGATCTTTTTTTACCTTTGAGACGTGAAGCTACACTTCCGTTTGACATGTAGGGGTAAACCAAGAGCCTTTCTGAAGCAGTCACACAAAACCCGTAAAGCCTAAGAAGATTCCGGTGAACTGCTAGGCTAATCATCTCAACTTCAGTCTGGAATTGGATTTCCCCTCCACTTGCATTCCCATCTTTCAGCCTTTTCACAGCCACTACAGTCCCATCTCTTAGATACCCTTTGTACACATTCCCAAAACCACCCTTCCCTATTATGTTCTTGTTGCTGAAGTTGTTTGTGGCCATCTGAAGCTCTCTGAATTGAAACCTCTTCAAGTTTCCAAGTGATACTTCTTCATGATGTTGCTCTGCAATTTTGAAGAAATACTTTGTTACGGACGAGGTGACAGAAGAAAAGAAAAGAACGCGATATCTCATCTGGTGAGAAGAAAACAAATAATTTGAGATTTTCTCACACCATCAGGTTAGAGATTTCTTTATTTTGATGGACAATTTCGATGTTGTGAATGGTATATGTCCACCGGTTTTCTTTCTCAGCAAATGTCACAACTTTAGGTGAGAAAAAACTGCAGGAATAAGAGAAGTTCTTTTTTTCTCTCAACATTCGTCGAACAAAATGACATGTTTACTAACCGTTAACATCAAAGAATATTTGCTTGTTGTGACGCCGCCTCCACCAGAGAAGAAACCCAAATCCAATAATTAGTAGGCAGATGCATCCAAGGCTTGATCCAAATGCTAAGGCAAATTTGTGATCTTTTGGCCTTCCAGACAGTTGAGAGTCTAATTATAAAGCCAAGAGAAAACAGAAAAGGGAAAAAAGAAATTAGCTTCACAAGAGTATTCATAGATTCAAGTACTTCCTAAAGAGGTAAAATGAAAGTTTGTATTGAAGTACAAATTCCTAAGTTCGCAAGAGAAGAAGTAAAGGTTTAGGTAATAAAAATACTCCCTCAGTCCCATATTGTTTCTCTTTACGAAAATCGCATCACTTTTCATACCAAAATAAACCACTTCCGTGCATAATAGTTAACTACAGACTGTAATTTTTGGTTGCTGTTTCTAAAATCAGTTTCTGGAAAAACTTTTTAAAAACACTTATCATTTTCATATCTTTTACACTTCAGTGGAAATGATTCTCGAGAATTTGAAAACACACTTTTGGTGTTTTCCCAGAATGAGCTTTTTTCCAAAGATTTATTTCATCAAAACAAGGTTCGAGAACGGTCACACAAACATTTTTTTTTTCCTACTTTCTGGAAACTGGAAAGAGAGAACAGGAACCAAAGTATAAACCAGACAAGGCCTAGTTTCTTACTTTGGGCACTGTTGAAAGGGTAGGAAAGTGGCACTGATGTTGTTCCATTGCAGTCATTTTCTGTCCCAGTTGCACATACCATTGGATTTCCCAGCAGGCTGAGTCAATGACAGAAAATAATTTAGAGAAAAACAATTTATTTTTAAGGGAAAAACAAATTTGAGAGAATCAACAAACTTACCTGAATGTTTTTGCAAGAAACCGTGGGACAGGACCAGTCAAGTTATTGAAAGACAAGTCCCTGGACCATGAGAAGAAAAAAAAAAAAAAAAAGCACACACCCCTTTTTCAGTACTCATTTCATCAGGTTTATCACGCGGGTTTTGAAATTCAAACACCCATTTCAGAGAGATAATAAGAAGATATGTGTTGTCGGGGAAAGGTTGAAGGAACTTTACAGAAATGAAAGCTGTGTCATGTTAGCCAGAGATGAAGGAATTGCTCCAGAAAGACTGTTGTTGTTTAGCTTCCTGATCAGAATTCAAGATACCACCATAAGAATCATATTAGTAGTAACTGGAGCAAGTCCTTAACCAGCACAACTTAGTTAATATATTTTGAAGATTAACCCTTCCAAGGCGGGGTAAACATCGGAACTTGCACCTGGTCTGCAAACGAACCGAGTCATTCAGAGCAGTTTGAGGCTTGGCTTGGAAAGCACTCTTCAAGCTTGACTCGTTTAGTTGATAAAAAAGATCTCGAGCCAGGATTTAAGGCTCAAGTACGCGTGCAAACACGAAAATATGTTTTATGTGACCATATTTTAGTAATATATGTAGTCAACTTTTTGTTGAATTTTTGATAGAGAGCTCGAGTTTGAGCTTGAGCTCGACTTGTTCATATTTGTTTGACTCGAGCTCAGTTGGAGCTCTAGTTTCACAAACACTAGCTCCATCATTTGAGCTTGAGCTCATCTAATGTTGAACAAGCCGAGCTCAAAAACTTCAAAATTCGGCTTGCCTTCAGCCCTACCTGCGACTACCCATCAGTCGATGCAACAACCTTGAACTGCTAGGCTACCTTTGCGCGTTTAAACAATTGAACTGCGAATTCTAGAACAAGAAATTTCCTAAAACAGAACTTGTGGGTAGGTGTTTTGTTGCTTACAGAAATTGGAGGCTTTTCAAATGGGCTAGAGAAGAGGGTATTCCACCAGTGAAGAAGTTGTCATTAAGATAAAGTGTTTGTAGCTTTGGAAGCCTCCCAAGCTCAGAGGGAATTGGCCCTGATATGTTATTATTCTGCATCAAACTGCAAAAAAAACAAAACAAAAAACATTAACTCCATTAAAAACCTTAAATTCAAAGACTGAAAAACCATTCTGTTTTATACTTTTAAGTACTCACATGCTCTGGAGATTTGTCAAGTTTCCGATACTGGGCGAAAGTGTACCAGATAGATTCTGGCTTGGACTTCCTCTGAAACAAAAACAAATTCAATTATCAGTTCTGCAATTTCGAAAGAAATTTGAAATTTCTCTCATTTGGAGATGTTAGGACTACTTACAAGCCAGTGACTAGCTTATCAGGTGAACAAGCGATCATGGCCCAACTACATGGATCAACAGCATTTCTATCCCAATTTAGAACCCCATGAGGATCCACCAATGCATCTTTTATATCCATCAAAGCCTCCACTGGAAATTACCAATTAAAGTTCGAAAAAAGAAGAAATATTAGCGAAACCGCCAAACCAATTCAAACCGAGCCTTAAGTTTCGATCAACAACTTATAATTAAGAGAAAATAAATGGGAAAAAAACTCTCTTACCTTCAAAGTTGACACCTTTGGGGGAAAGCAAAGAATTTGCTGAAGTCCAGAAGCAGAACAAAGCCACCAAACACAAAACAGATTCCCCTCTTCTTGTTTCCATTGGGAGTTTCCCAAGATCACAACCACCAATTCAAAACACACCCAAATTCAAAAGGGTTCTCTTGTATTATGTATATATATACATATATCACATGCCAATGGTGTTATCTCCTCATTCTCATCATACCAAAACTGAAACTGCACTCAGTCAGCTTATGTCAGGCCCAACAAAAAAACCCAGTAAGGTTTAGGTAGCAAAAAAAGGAAAAGGTGAGAACTAACATGCCTGCCACTTGTTCAGCAAACGCAAAAAAGGATATGTATGAAAGCTAACCCCAATTAAACCTATGCATACATATATATGTATAATGGGAGGATCAAGTCATGACGCCAGGATTTTGTGTTAAGGTCTGGATTTTTGCTCTCAGCCGTTGGATTGTATTTTCAATAGTCCGGATCTGCTGAAGGTTTATGACCGGTCATAAATAGTTTACACCTTCCACAGATCCGGGTCATTAAAAACACGATCCAACAGCTGAGTCATGGTCCGGACCTAACACAAAATCCGGACGTCCTAACTTGAACCAGACTATATATGTATAATATCATACCGTTTTTTCACCATCTCTTTTAAAACCTATTAGTATTAGAGAGAGCTTTAATTAAGTCTTTTATGACATTCGACATCACACCCGCAAGTCTGTTTTTAGAGCAGTCGCAGGGAGTGGCATTTTTTAACCTAATCCATGGGGTCACTCTGGGCTCAACAATCCCTCCCTCACGATGACGCTCTCACGACTCGAACTCATGATTTTCTGGCTCTGATACCACTTCTCGGACTGCTTTTCCATCATCTTCCTGCACCAAAAGAATAAAGGGTAAAAGAAAATTCCTTCAGTCATGCATTGGGGGAGGAGAAAAGGGGTGTCCTTAGAATTCTCTGTGATATTCCCATGAATTTAAAATGGAAAGCAACTTCAGTGCTGAGCACTGTAAACAGTTCAATTATTCTTCTACACCTAAAAAACAAACACAGTTTCAATTATTTACTGAGGGATGGTAGAATCAAAAAATCTGTTTGTGGGGTCTGTCTGTTTGTTGTCACTTTCTCTCTGTACTTGACAGAGGGTGGGGATGGATGGTTTTGCTTTGGTTTGCTAAGCTTCTACTTAGGACTTGTGGGGAATCCAACATTCCGTGATCATTAAAAAGCCCAAATACCATGCTCTAAATATATGTAAAAACCCACATGATATCTTGACAAAAAAAAACACCCACATGATATATGACGGAAAAATTTTATGCATGTGGGGACTGTTTCGTAAATTCATCCAGTAAAGACAAAATAATAAGTGTTTGCATCAATTAAATAGTGTAGAAATCAGTTTCATATATGTATTTATTTTTATCTGAAACGCAATTTTGCATTCAATATAAAACCATATGACATCTACGATTTCCATCCAAAATAGAGAAAAAGATGCAACCAATCCGGAACAAACAAAATATAATCAATAAACACAGAAAGCATAACCTAATGTCTAAACACTAAACGTAGACCAAGAATCCCAATAAAGGTAGAAATCAAAATGAAACTAAATACGGAAAGTTAATAATTCTAACATAAACGAAAATATTCCTAGTCAAAATCTTATTCTAAAACAATAAAAATAAAATACAAAAACTCTCAATTTTTGTCCTACATCCTCCTTTTCTTCGACCTCAAGTTCTCGTTGGGAATCTGCCATCTTCCATGCCAAAGAAACAGATACTTAGAATACTTCAACTCCTTTCTTAACTTGAAATAAAACTTCAACAAAAAGTGTATTTGCAAAGATTGTTTCTCAGCATGCTTTAACTTGTTGACAAAATTCACTTTTCTTGTAGTGTTGCAGTCAACTCCATTGTGGGTGATTCATCAAGCCCAAACGCACAAACCTCCAATACAATATTCTTTTGTTCCTCCACAACAGCATTCGAAACAATTTCAGTATCCTCTTGCACACAAGCATCGATGTCAATTTCGTCTTGATCTTCAACTTCACAACCAATCCGGAACAAACAAAATATAATCAATAAACACAGAAAGCATAACCTAATGTCTAAACACTAAACGCGAACATCAGGCTCTCTTCACGTACTGTTGAGGCAGACCTACTAAAGGCGGGTAGTGGAGTTAGGCATCTAGACACCTCGGATTGCCTGAGATCTTAATCAGAGATTGCAACGAGCACTGATGGACACCGGACATAAGCATTATACTTTTATGCAAAATTGGAATTTTATAATGGAGAATTTTTTTAGTGAAAGGCGAAAGAATAGTTGGAACAAAGAAAATTATATTGCACTATTACCAAACGAGCCCTTATACTTTACAGTACCATTTAGATGTCTCTGATACAAAAGTAAATTATACTCCGTATTGCACTACTACCAAAAGAATACATAGTAGTACGTCTATATATATATATAGTTGGGTGGGAATCTCAAGGTATGGGCTTGAGAAAAGTGATGTAATGGCTCCTCGTGAGATCTTTGTCTAGTTGGGTTTTTACTTACTCCTTTGGAGTATTTTTTTTTTTTAATGAAAGTTGGGTTTTTACTTTACAATTTCTTAAAATCTATCTCTCTCTCTCTCTCTCTCACAGACACACACACTTGTCGACAGTCCAACCAATAAACACATCAAAAGCAGGAAACTTTAAAAAGTAAAAGCTGAAATTTCTCTCTCTCTCTCTCTCAAGTCGATTGTACGTGGTTCCAATTACATCATGCAAGCTTCTGAAGAAATAGATATCGCCTTCAATAAATGCATCAAAAATAAACGGTTGAAATGTTTATGACAAGCCGTTAGAGTACTTGATAAGCGAACTTATTCGAGTTTGAGCTTTTGTCCGCTCATTAAACATTCTTTTGAGATCTGAATATTGTTACGTAGCCAACTTAAGTTTGATTCGGTTTTGTTTGGTTGGCATTTTAGTTTAGTTTAGTTTTGGTAGTGGGTGGAGAAAGAAATAGGATAATAATTGGAGAGAGGGGTAATGAGTGAAGAGAGATAGAGAGATAAATGAAATTAATAATTGGAGATATAAGGTAATGATTGAAGAAAGATATAGGGTAATGATTGAAAAACAAAACTAAAACTAAAATAAAATGGCAACCGAACAAAATGGAATCATGTTTTTTGCAACCCGCTAATAAGTTACTTCCTCGGTTCCTTTTTAAGTGTTCAGATTCATAATTTGAACTTATTAAAAAAATATCATTATTGCACCTTTTATATCAATTTTTATCTCTACTTTTTAAAGCTAACCTCCATTTTTACCCAGATATAGAAACTGACCGGAGATATCGACGGCCACGTAGAGCTCACCCCGGGCCGTCGGTATCTCGGACCGTCAGTTTCCGTAGCATGGTTGTTAACTCTTTATCCATTAACTTTTCAAAAGGACAAAAAGAAATAAATGATACAAACTTTTACCTATTAACTTTTTAAAATGAACACTTACTAATGACAGCTTAAAATAGAATACTAGACTTTTATTTGGGGACGAAGAGAATACCATTCACCTTATGATATACATAAATTCAAGCCACTCGTATTCGGCCCTATGATCGATTTGATGCCTCACCTCGTTAACAAATTAAACTAGAGCACATTTTTAATTGGAGTTTGTTAAATTTTTAATCGAGCTTGAACAGTTCAGCTGCTACAAGAACTCATTTCATTTTCGAATTTATTTGGGGAAGGATTGAAGAACATAGAATTAATTAAGAATATAGATGGAAGGAATTTGTTGCACCTTTGAATTAGATACTATTTTGGTTTGAGTGCAATATACAAAATGGAATCTAAGAAAGTGTTTTGTTCTATAAGAAGTCAATCATCAGGACGTACTATTAGCTAATCCTAAAAATTAGGGGATTCGACTTGGTCCAATTTTTTTGTGTTCACTTCGACCTAATTTTTTGAAATAATGATCGAAATCGTTCACCTTGAAAGTCCCATCAACAATGGAAAATGTCAATGACCCTTTATAGAACTATATCAACAATGTGCAATAGAAAGTGGACAACTTACATCAATTTTATGCAGTATTTATAAGTCTCCATACTTCTCTCCCGTATATGATCTTTTTTAAAAATATATATTATTTCCGAATGAGTCGATATTTTACATGATTGATCCTCGTTATAATACTGCACAAAATTCATTATTAAAAGGTTTCTAGTCTTTAGAACCGTGAAAATTTTTCCTTGGACTCAAACGATCGAACACTATATATATATAGTAAAACAACAAAGCGCAAACTCAAAGTTTGCACTATTTGTGTTTGCACAAACGTTGACGGACAGAATACCGATTGCGATTTAATTTGATTTTGTTTCTACTAAGTTCTAAGTAACAGAACCTCAGTAAAGTATATACTGATCAAACACCTGACCGGCCGGTGGGTCGGATCATACGACGTAGATTGACGACGGCACCTTAAGATTGTGTTAACCATGCATCCACATCTCTTCAATTTCAATGTTGTCCATTTGATCTGACAATTGACAATCCAACGGCGGTGTGATCGCAATTGTACTAACAGTTGCGCCCACAGTTAATCAACGCTAACTGTCACTTAACCGACAACCTTATTAAACGTCACCCGTCACCGCGTGACTCACATGGCACACACATAAGTGCCACTTCACTGCCACATTTGCGCTACAAGGCGCCAACGTGCTAAGTGCAAAGTGCATCATCAAAGTGCCACATTGCAGCCACACAACCCTCTGCCACGTAAGGAGCCCGGAATTTTGCACAAGAAGCCCAGAATTATTTCTCTTTAAGTCTCTGTTTTAGCCCTGTAAATATACCGCTATATTCTCTTGGTCTCACACACTCATTACAGAATACAAAAAGGTGGGCTATGAGAGAGAACGAGGAGACCACGTAGGAGTCTACACTTGACTACATCATTGAGGTATATGGAAATATGGCAGAATATCGTAAGGTACGGTTGAGCGAAGTTCATAGCATATAGCAATCGGTGTGCTGTAGCATTTGGGTTCAACAAAGAAACAAGTCAACCAGTGTTCGTGTCGCGAGAGTTGAGATAAAACCCTAATTCCACCTTATAGGGTTTTTCATTTTTTTGTTGTTGTCTAATCCATATGTGTCATTATTAGGTTCTAGGATTCGATTCCTAGCAGAAGCGTCATAGGAGTCTACCACACTTTGGAGTCTACCACACTTTAGAGGCAAACTAAATGTTGAGTAAACATAAGTGTGCTACCAATATATATGTCTCTCAAACTTTTTCCATTTAAGTTATGTGAGGGAAAAAACCCACATTACCACATAAAGAATGAACATTCTCAAGAAGGATAAGAAAGCTTTTCAAAACCCTAAACCAAGTTGAAAATATAAATTATAAGTTTGCACATCCCTTTAACAGTTTAACCTTTTAAATGAGTTGGTAGTTAAAAATCTCATATGGTATCAGGACAATAGATCATGTGTTCGAATTTTACCGCCTGCCTAATGATTAAAATTTACACGAGGAGCCTGTCTACTCATGAGAGGGCGTGTTGAGAATATAAATAAAATTGCCCCGGTTTCAGATGAGTTGGATATTATAAGTAAATCAAAACCTTCTATTTTGAAAATCTCTAAAATGGTCACCAAATTGGAAGTGCGGGGTCCAAATAGAAACAATGATATAAGGCTATGAGCATATCCTTGTCTACGCGCACGTACACGTGCACTTTGGACCAAATGATGCCCCTTGACCAGATCTTCAATCGATCACTTTGTTTTGGGACAAATGACCATAATAATGTTCACTATTATCATCATTGTAGGCAAACTGGATCAAATGGCTCCAAATTATAATCCAAGGACAAAGTTCACTATTATGGAGTTTGAGAACTCACTATTTGATAAGAGAGAGACTCTTTTCTTTTTTTTTTCCATAACTTAGATGTCTAAATCAACTTATGCACACCTCAACTAATTCTGCAGGTTTAATCCTATCGCTCACTTGTAGAACTCCAATGAAAGCCGGAGCAAAGTTCCGTGATGGACTAATCCCAAAGAAGTTAATAGCACCTGGGAGGTTTCAAACCCAACACCTATTTAAAGAGGGAGCAAATTCGTCTCAGGCATCTACTGTCAGGCCAACCCATTGGGGTTTAGAGAGAGACGTTCTAAGTACTGTTTAGAGAGGGACGTTGTTAACATGAGAAGTAGTTTTACAACTGTCTGATAGGTACAGGGACAAAGCTATTTCAGACGTACAAAGATTTTGTACAGGGACAAAGATTTTAAGTGATTGTTTATTTTTTATGCACATTCTCTATGCCGATTTGTGCCCACCAGATCACCCATATCAAAAATCCTCCGTATCTATGTTCTCGTGCATTACAGCCGCATCTAAAAATGCTTAGGAACAGAGGTACATAGGATTTTCGGTACAAAAGACGACCTCTAGTTTGTGGGGAAGGTAAAATTTTCGTAAGCATCTCAACACTTGCGCTCAGGGTAAATGAGAAACTCATTTAAAATTCGCGACATCGGATAAAAAAGAACTAAGGAGGTCATGATCCGCGCAATCAAAAGTGTTACCCGTCTGACCATCTCTAATGTTATGATTAGAGAAGGCCGAGTAGCGGGTTATCCATACTTTTTCAAAATTGGCATAAAGAGTTGGGAGATGAGTTTCAATTGGATAGGCCTGAGTTTACAAATTAACAAGCTTTAAAATGTGTTAAAAACTTAAGATTAATTTGTCAAAAAACTCTTTTTCGAGAAATATCAAAATTTAAGATCTCTCAGAGAAAAAAACCTAGTGAGCGACTATACCATAGAGAATCAATCGATAAGACATAGTAACTTATGGGATTAGTTCAAAATATGACTCACAATGGTATAACCAAACTTAACAACCCCTTAATCAATCATCAAATTTTGGCCTTTCGGTAACTAAAACTAGCAACATTTTCTCTTTGGATAATCAAATTTAATTGGAGCCACACTCTCTCTTTCTCTTTTCTCTCATCACTATCAATGGACCCACTCAGTTACATTTATTTTCAACTCTCTTTATCTCGCTTTACTAAAAATGATTTGGGATTATGGATCATTGTGGAACTTCACATTGTTGATATTAGCAATCCTTAAATGAATAACCAAAGTTGGTGTCATTGGAGACACGGTACCCTTAACCAAGAATAAGAAAGGGAATTGCCCTTACATACTAAAATTAGTGAATCATTAAGGACAAGCACTAGAAGTTGTTGGATTATTGTCCTTTCTCTTCACAGCTAACGAGCACTCTGCCGTCCTGTACTCCACTAGGGGGATTCTATGGAGGATCAAGCTACCCATCCGGTTTTCCTCGTGTCTAGTTTGGGCAGTTGTGAGCTTCTACTTTGGTCTACAATAATGATCGTAAATGCTCATTTTTTATTTTTTTTCCTTCTACAAATCGGCTTTGTTCATATAGCTATCCATGTTCAATCAAGCTAATATTTTTACAGGTATAATCTACTCTACAAGTTCAAGAATTTCATAGATGAAATGGCTTATTAATTCATGGAGCGTTTTTAAGAAATTCGATCATTATTATGGATTAAGTAGAGGTCCACAACGGCCCAAACAGAACCGGAATGGACAGAAAGGAAACTGGATGGGAGCTTAACCTTCTTTGAAACAGGTGATCATATGCTCGTTCCATTTCATGTCCATTCAAAATCCTTCTTTACCTCCATTGCATGGCTTTATTCTTTTTTCACTTTAAACCTAGTTGCCAATCAAGTGATGCTCTCTCTCTCTCTCTCTCTCTCTCTCTCTCTCTCTCTCTCTCTCTCTCTCTCTCTCTCTCTCTCTCTCTCTCTCTCTCTCTCAAAAAGGAAGTGGGAGGCAAAATAGAGTCAAAACACGTGGAAGTGGGCAAATTGTTGACCATAATCCTAATGAAGATATGCTATTTAGTGGGTGGTACCCAAATGAGTAGGAAATAATTGTTCTTTTTGACCACTTGTTCAGCTTGAATGGAGGAAGAAATACTCCTACTTCCCATTGAACAAATTAGTACCAATTTAAAAATGATAATATGGATTTATACCTGTCTCCATATTAAAAGGAGAAGGCATGATAGAGCATCCAATATAGTTGACATTTCCCCACCATACCTTTGTCCCTCATCTCCTCAATCAAAATCCCCTAAGCCCTCAATATTACCCACCCCACCCTATGGAAGAGGAAAAAATATGTTTTGAATTTTTTTTTCTTGAGAAATGAAAATGCACTACGCGCAACGACTGAGTCGAGATTTTTGTCGAATTAGATGAAAATCTTATCTAGAACTATGAATATACACATTTTTGTATTTTAGTTCATTGTCGAATGTAGTAAATATGTTGAAACGGTAATAAGCAAAACTAAATATCTGCAACTAATATGTTATTTGATCTCAAATTCAATTAATTCAAAATTTTGAAAACGATGCACGATAGAAATACTAGGAATGCCATTAAAACCGTCACTTAAGAGTACCCGAAAAATGAGAAAATTTTCTTTGAAGATGATGGGCTATAGAGAGAGCGAGATAGGTATGAGAAATTATTACAAACATATATTAGAGTAAATGATATTTGAAATTATGGAGAATATTTGCATTAAATGAAAAAGAAAATCAATGGTGCCGGAACAATTTTAAAAAAAAAGTTAAAAACCTCTAAGCAAAATGAAAATTTTCCAAAACTACAGTTGAACAATTTTGTAAAATTTCTCTAAAACTACGGGAAAAAGTATACTCTTAAAAAGGTGTGCGGGAGAAATTATTTCCGTTTTCCTTTGGTAGCTTCGCCCACAATGATACAATTTTTCATCAAAATCAGATAAGTTTTTCGATTTTCAAGAAAAGAAAAAAGAAGAAGAAGAAGCACCATTTGACTTGTGCTAACATTAGCCATCATTTCGTATCCCATCTCAGGGGAAAAAATATTCAATGCCTCTACAGCGCCGCCATGTGATGCTCCAAGATTCTTTTTCACCACACATATATATATATATATATATATGTAAATAGAAGGGCAAACTAGGTAAGTTATATTACAAAATGAAAACTTAACCAATAATGATGTTTGGATGAAAACTTAATTAGGGGCTCTATCTAGGACTAGGATCTGATTTATCCAATTTTTAATTAATAAGCTCTCTATATATATAAGCTATCGGCAGGGCTACGTGGTGAGGAGCCGGATCACTCGACTCCACTAATTCAAAAAAAAAATCATGCACTAGTATTACGTACGCATTTCAAATTCATACTCTCCAACTTTATAAAATTGCCAAAAAGTACCCTATCTACATGTTAAAGTAATATCGGTCAATCTTTACCGTCGTTTATATTTGAGTAGTATCATGAAAAAAATGCAAAGTTTTAAATACATTCTATTCTTTTTCATTCTTTTTCTTTGAAAAGGCGAAGATATACATATTCTTGTTTCAAGAGACACTTCTTTAATTAAAAGCTTAGGATGCCTCACGGACAAGAAATGAAGGATGCCTCATTACATTCATTCATACACTGCGGGCCTATACTTTTCCTTGCCTTTTTGTACTGCAAATATGTTCCTTTCCATTTAGATTCTTACGCCACCCAATAAAGTGAGGGTGACAGACAGCCAAACCTGTCTCCTATTCGATTATTTCAGTGGGTATTAGGCTCTATTTGGACAGACTCAAATAATATCTGTTCATCTTGGAAAATGAATTATATACACGTATTTGAAACCTCTCAGATGTTATTAACTCTTACGTAATTAGTTCATCCGGGGTTTTGTCCCGATTTTAAGTGAGTATTCCACTAGTGGACGGTAGAATTGGTTCCTCAGGATTCACGTAAGTTGGGCCAGAGTTATCAAGAAAGATCGTACGTCTAATGACTGTCAGAATAACCTAAATTTGTTGGTAGACGACCAGTTAACTCAACAAGTTTTACAAAATGAACGAGGAATCGACAAAGTGATTAAAACCGTGTATAAATCCACCGAAGCGTGTTGCATGGTGCTATCTATTTTTGGATCGGTAGAGAATCCAAATCCTATTCGGAAAGTTGTTATACTCAAAATAGTAAGTAGAGAAGTGAGCTAATTCCTATGTAGACAGTCTTGATCCTTGTACATAGACACTAAGACTAGGCAGCCCACAATATTGTGCCAAATCCAACTTTAAGAGAGCAATTGTTCCCCTTTGAATGATGGTGAACCCTTGAAGAGACCCCCAAAAACTGTTTTCAGTCACAAGGATGGTTCTCTGTTGATTTGTCCCCAGTTAATTGGGCATCAAATGGATCTACTCTGCCTTTGCTTTTTCTCTAATCACCTTTCTTTACTTTTAAAAGTGGTCTCAAATCTCAGGGGTCTTTTTTTGTTTCCGATCACCGAATGTCTAGGCCAGCTCTCTGCAAATCTCAGGGTTAAGCTCTCCTCTATACTCTATCTTTCTTCCTCTTACTCTTCCAAACACCACTTTGTGAACTCATTTCTGCATTTCACAATACTGATTGGAATTGTTACTTAGCTCGTGCACGGAGGAAATAATATTTACAAAGCACCACCGATAGAGCCGGCCCAAGATATTTGGGTGTCCAAGGCCTATTCTATGAATGGTGCCCTAAACACTTGACAATTTTTACGGAAAAACTAAATAAACAGTCAGAAAAAGCCAAAACTATAGTATTAAATTCTCTTGACTAATATATATATATATATATATATACTTGTTGCCCACATGTTGTTTTCACGTGCAACCACTCTGTGAGCAGGTGGAACAAATGGAGTAAAGGGCTTTATAGGTGAGCACTTTGCCAATCAAGTCTTTGCTCTGTCGACGTGGGACAAACAAGTTGCAAAACAAAACTTCCCACCTATAGTCTCACATTGCTAGTTGAAGAAAACAACGAAGGCAAAGAATCTTTTATAAGTTGAAAGTCCTACTGCCTCAATACCAATGCTCAAGAGATGGAGCCTTGCTTCTGAAACTTGGACTGGGCCATTCCTAAAAAGAGTCCTACCCAACTCAAATACTAAAAAAAATTGGGGTGCCCCAAAAATTGGACATCTTGGGGATGCCCAAGGCCCAAGCCTTGTGGGTCTTGTGCCTGGGCCGGCTCTGACCACCGATCGTATATGGATGGCGACATTACAAACTCATATTTTATTTTGCAAAATAAATACGATTTTGAACTATAACCATCTAGTTTTCGTAAAACAAAGTTTGAGATGTTCATGTGTTTCTCAACATCTTGTGTAGCTGATTTCCCGTACGTAGCGATGTTCCTCTCTGTGGGGGTTAACGAGATAATTGGTTTGGATCATTATTGTGGAACTCTCCAATGAATAATATCCAAATTCATAAGTGGCTAAATCATGAGTTATATACATTATATTTTATTAATTATTTATAATTCTGAAAGTAGTGTTGTATTTGTTGATAGAACCCACAACATCAGGATGAAGTTCAAGGTTTAAGGACAAAATTTGTAAAGAAAAGTGTACTTATTTTTCTAATTGGATCAAGATTGTTGAATATTGACATTTTAGTTATTGTGTGTCCAATTGCTCTTAGACTTGATCCGCTGGGAAAATTCAAACAATTGATTTGTTTTGATAGTTTATGGAATTACTATTTTTCTTAGTAAATGTATTAGCTTTTTCTATTATTTTTAGAACAAGCGTTCTTTTATTATTTTGGCATTACTTAATAGTACGATTTTTTTTTTTTTGAAGTGTGTTGAAAAGGTGCCCCCATTATTGTCAATTCCTGGCTACGCCAGTACTCCACCATCATGTAGATTAAACCAAAAAAATCTCTATTAGTACTTTGATTTAAGGGCAAAGTTCACTTTAACCCCATGTGGTTTAGGTCATGTGCGGATATACTCCCTATAGTTCAAAAGTGTGCACATAACACCCAATTCTATCTATTTAATAGAGGTGTATCTCACACATCTCTTGAAATCTAACCAAAATCTAATCCGATCCATTCATAATATATCAATCATAGAATAGAGCATCTCTGTAATAAAAAAAAAATCAACTCAATCAGACATCAATAATTCAGTGATTTAATTCTTGTTAAAATGAACTTGAATTTTGGTATAGATGTAGTACTTGTCAAATTCTACCTATCAACGGTTCATATCCAATTTTTAGTACATGGGATGAATTGGTTAGATTCAAGGAGGAAGAAGAAGAATCAAGGAAAAAGATAAGGGCATATCGGACTTTTAATACGCGTGTATCACACTTGACATTATTATGAACAGAGTTGAGCGTTATGTGCACACTTCACAAACCACAGGGGCGTTATATGCACATTTTTAAACCATAGAAGGTAGATCCAAACCAAAAGGGGTAAAAGTGGACATTGCCCTTGATGTAACATCTTTAGAAGCATTAGCAAAAGAGAGTGGCGCATCAACTTTAGGCGGGGAAAAAAGGATCACTTGTGAAAATAAAGTGAAAAAGTAAAGAAACAAAAAAAGACAAACCAAGTTAGGTTAATTATTCAATGAAAGTTGATCACTTTAATTTATTGATGTGATTTTACATGACTGGCATCCATATATGTACATATTTTAGGTTTTAGAATGACAAAACAAGATGTCCAACATGCTGCCTATTTATGTATATTGCCACATTTTGACAAATACGCATCGCAATGCCTTATTTGCCCTTGATAACGAATATAGAGAAAATTCCTCCATAATGTGTTTTATATTTTGATTCATATTCCTCACCACTATAATGCCTTTTTTTGAAACTTCTAGGCCCAAGTTTCCTTGGTTCGAAATGCTCATAGAAAGGAGGCCTTGTGTTATGGTAAGTATTGTGAGAAAGAATTTTGTGGGTCATTTTGATCAGATCTCTTGAATATGAGAAGCATTAGTAATCAAATATCTGCATCATGATTCATGACCCTCTCTCTGCAAATGAAAAGTGTTTAGTTGTCTAGGAGCGTAGGTCCACCCTCGCTAAAAGTGCTTGAGCTCCATCTCCAAGTGTGTGAATCCCGTACAGTATTGTAAGAGAGTGGACCAATGCGTCAGGAGCACTTATTAATATCTCTATAAACTTAGCTTTATTTTGACGTTCCCTTGTGTTCGAGTGCAGTGTGTAGATATACTATCACTTCAAACTCAAAATTGAAGTTTCATGTAACACGAAATCTGCGGATGAGAGTACAGAAAATATTACATTGAGATAGTCCATCTAATGCCGATGACATGCATCTACAATTTATGTAACTGTTTTCAGAGCAATCAACAACAATATATTATAACGGAGCGTTTTTTCCCCTATCACTACAATATTTACGTCGGACACAGACTTGTACGAAATACCAAAATACCCTTAGGTGGTACCCAATACGCATGGATTGAATTACAGTAGTATCAGGCTCCAAACTCCACAATACAGTCATGCATATTGTTGTATGTTCTCCCAATGTCTCTCTGGACTCATTTGCCTTTAACCATAGCAGGCCTGTAAGGGGAGGGGGGTGGCGGGGTTGACTACTCATCATATCAAACATCTTGAAAAGCAAAACACTAAAGCTCTATTGCTTTCTCTTTCATGTGTGAATGGATAGGGCAGCATTTTGACAATTCAAGTGTTCAGACTTGCTTACGCGCACGTCAACTAATCCCGAAGGACCAATCTCACTGTCCCACTTGCTGGGGTCCCAATTAAAGCAGAGCGAAGCTTCGTATGAATTGTCTCTAAAGGAGTTGATAACACCTAAGAGGTTTCGAAGCTTGACATCTTGAGCAAAATCCTAAATCTTAGGCCTTTACCACTAAGCCAACTCTTTGGTTCAACCACCTCCACCGAAGTTAAAAGACGCAACAGATTGTTTTGAGAATCGAAATGAAAAAGAATGAAACTTTCGTTCTTCTTGCTGTCGTGTATTTGGTACTACAGAATGACTCGTTAGCCCCCATCTCTAATCAGGGCCGGTTTATAGGGAAGGCGAGAGAAGCAACTACTTCCGGTTCCTGAATTTTGGTCCAAAATTGAGCTCCATTGTAATGTAACTTACATATTAATATTAGAATGTTTTCAAATATAAACATAAAAACCAAATACTTGGTTCAGTGATCACATAATGCCGTTATGCTATTCGAAGTGCATGGTTCGACTCCCATGCACCTCCATAATTGCAATATATTTTGCAATCATATGTTTTTACATTTATGTTGTCATAATTGTATCCTTTTAGTTTGATTTTTTTGTACTTTTATCATTTTTTTAAGAAATTCATGAATATGCAAGAGGCTCAATATAGGGAATTCGCTTCAGGCCTCTAAAATATATGAGCCGGCACTGTCTCCAATTCCCATGAATAAGGGATGCATGGAAATTATTCAAGTCCAAAGTTTTCTATGAAGATGCATCTAGTTCTATCTTTCTTTGGTTAGTTAACTAACTCACCTTTTTTTTTTTCCTTAAAAGTGATTCTTGCTTCCCACTAACAAATTATGTTACGATCACCGAACAAACTTGGTTGACAAACATAGCTTATTTTATTTTTTTTGGTAATTCAGAGTGTCTTGGGCCAGCTTGCGCACACCTCGGACTAATTACTATAGCCCCTCCTACAGCCGCTTTGCACGCTTACGCGTGGGGTGAGGTGGCTCCAAGAGTTATTAGCAAGAAGAAACGAAACTGAGATCTTAAATGGAACAAACTCTTGAGTCTCAGGCTAAGATCACTTGGTCAACCCATGAGGTGCCAAACATAGTTTATGGGCCGCTAATGTGGTAAATGCCTTATTTAAGGGAGAATTATCCCTCCGAGAAGTAGGATTACAAATTCCCCATAGACGAATGAAGTAGTGCCATTTTGGTTCACAAGATAGCTCACTACTCGATAACTAGAGACATCAAATTTGTGCTCCATTTGTTTGGACGTAAAATGTTTATAGATAAAATATTTTACCCATTTTCTGTTATTTGACTAGAAAAATGGGGGAGGGGTTTTATATTTCACTCCTGAAGGTCCGATATTTTCCCAAAACCACGTATTCCATTACATTCTTCTCCCAAATCATATCAGATCCAAACTCCACAATACAGTCATGCATATTGTTGTATGTTCTCCCAATGTCTCTCTGGACTCATTTGCCTTTAACCATAGCAGGCCTGTAAGGGGAGGGGGGTGGCGGGGTTGACTACTCATCATATCAAACATTTTGAAAAGCAAAACACTAAAGCTCTATTGCTTTCTCTTTCATGTGTGAATGGATAGGGCAGCATTTTGACAATTCAGGTGTTCAGAATTGCTTACACGCACGTCAACTAATCAAAGGACCAATCTCACTGTCCCACCTGCTGGGGTCCCAATTAAAGCAGAGCGAAACTTCGTATGAATTGTCCACAAAGGAGTTGATAACACCTGAGAGGTTTCGAAGCTGGACATCTTAGGAGGGAGCAAAATCCTAAATCTTAGACCTTAACCACTAAGCCAACTCTTTGGTTCAACCACCTCCACCGAAGTTAAAAGACGCAGCAGGTTGTTTTGAGAATCGAAACGAAAAAGAATGAACTTTTGTTCTTCTTGCTGTCGTGTTTTTGGTACTATAGTTCAACTCGTTACCCCCATCTCTAATCAGGGCCGGTTTATAGGGGAGGCGAGAGAAGCAACTACTTCTGGCTCCCGAATTTTGGTCTAAAATTGAGCTCCATTGTAACGTAACTTACATATTAATATTAGAATGTTTTCAAATATAAACATAAAAACCAGATACTTGGTTCAGTGATCGCATAATACTATTATGCTATTTGAAGTGCATGGTTCGACTCCCATGCACCTCCATAATTGCAATATAATTTGCAATCATATGTTTTTACATTTATGTTGTCATAATTGTATCCTTTTAGTTTGATTTTTTTGTTATGTTTTTGTACTTTTATCATTTTTTTAAGAAATTCATGAATATGCAAGAGGCTCAATATAAGGAATTCGCTTCGGGCCTCCAAAATATATGAGCCGGCACTGTCTCTAATTCCCATGAATAAGGGATGCATGGAAATTATTCAAGTCCAAAGTTTTTCTATGAAGATGCATCTAGTTCTATCTTTCTTTGGTTAGTTGACTAACTCACCTTTTTTTTTTTCCTTAAAGTGATTCTTGCTTCCCACTAACAAATTATGTTACGATCACCGAACAAATTTGGTTGACAAACATAGTTTATTTTTATTTTTTTTTGTAATTCAGGATGTCTCGGGCTAACTTTCGCACACCTCGGACTAATTACTATAACCCCTCCTACAGCCACTTCGCACGCTTACGCATAGGGTGAGGTGGTCCCAAGAGTTATTAACAAAAAGAACCGAAACTGAAACCTTAAGATGGAACAAACTCTTGAGTCCCAAACCACGATCATTCGGTCAACCCCTTGAGGTGCCAAACATAGTAACATAGTTTATGGGCCGCTAATGTGGTAAATGCCTTATTTAAGGGAGAATTATCCCTCCGAGAAGTAGGATTACAAATTCCCCATAGACGAATGAAGTAGTGCCATTTTGGTTCACAACCAGGGGCGGAATCAGGAATTTTGGTTAGTAGGGTCAAAAATTAAATTCATATGCAATATATTTTTTCTACGCACAAGTCCAAAAAAAACTAAATTAAAAGGTTAATTATAAGATCGATATGCACTAATAATTCATTTTTGTCTCATAATTGGCCCCAAAATACTTGTTATATTTAAAAAATAATACATGATAGTCTCATTTCTAGCACTATCAACTCTCGAAAAGAAGAGAACGTTTGAAATTTCTATGCACTTAAAACAAGTTGGGGCAATTTAGAGATTTTTTGTGGAATTAAAATAGCTAAATTATTCATATTCCTATAAATATTTGGGGTCAAATTAGTAAAAATAGGGTAAATTTTATACCTATCCTTATGAAAATTTGGCAGCCAGTGGGGTCGGCCACCCTCCCTTGTACCCATGTGCCTCCACCCCTGTTCACAACATTAAGAAAGCTCACTACTCGATAACTAGAGACATCAAATTTGTCATTTAGGTTCCGTTTGATTGGACATAAAATGTTTATAAATAAAATATTTTACCCATTTTATGTTATTTGGGTAGAAAAAGAAAGGGGTGGAAATATTTTCAAGGTAAAACATTTTACACCAACGGGGTGAAAATGTTTTCCTCTAATTTTTGCCGTAAATCATTTTTAGATTTCACTCCCGATGGTCTGACATTTTTCCAAAACCACGTATTCCATTCCCTTCTTCTCCCAAAATATATCAGATCCAAAACGAGAGAAAGAGAGTGTGTGTGTGTGTGTGTGTGTGTGTGTGCGCGCGCGTGCACTTACTTGATTAAAATATTTCATAACCTACAATCTGCCATTGTTTTGGAAAATATTTTTCATGTGCCAACCAAAAACACCAAAAAATAAAAGTTTAAAGTTCGTTTTCTGAAAAAACATTTTATAGACTCTTTTGTGCCATGGTTTGATGCAAAGTTTTTTTAAGGTTGCGTTCTTTTGAACTTAACTTAAATCTGGAAATTGTCTTTATTTGAAATTTTTTCGCATATGTTAGTTTTACGCCAAATTTTTGTGGGTTATTAATTTGTCTCGACGGGAGGAATCAGAAAAGTAAATTTTTTTACTTTTACCCAAGTATTTTGAGAAATAACCACTTTTTAACGTCAAAATGTAATTTTTTTTGGCTAAAAAATGGTTGTTCCTCAAAATAATTGGGTAAAAGTAAAAAAAATACTTTTCCAATTCCACTTGCCCACAAAAGTTTGACGCAAAATTAACAAAGGCTCTGTTTAAATTAAATTCAAATTTAAATTAAATTCAAGAGAACGGGAGACCCAAGGCTCTGTTTATTTTAATATAAAATATTTTACATGAA
Source organism: Rhododendron griersonianum (assembly GCA_018127125.1). Classification (NCBI taxonomy): domain Eukaryota; kingdom Viridiplantae; phylum Streptophyta; class Magnoliopsida; order Ericales; family Ericaceae; genus Rhododendron; species Rhododendron griersonianum. Next base: position 10,285,182 of record CM030799.1, on the reverse strand, counting down.
AAATTTTATCAATGTGGCTGCTGGGATTCGAGCCCAGGTCTCTACGGCCACAACGTAGAATTCTGACCACTAAACTACAGCCACTTATTGCTAATTGTGTTTATTTTTTTACCATATATCCATTTAACAATTACTTGGACATTATGGTAGAAAGTAGAAACCAGCTGTGCTCCACTTTCCTTAAAGGGAAAAGGAACTTCAGAGAGGACAGAGAGAACGAATTTTCCCATTCCTCTGTTCGGTTCCTCATTTAAGAAGGAGGAGGAGAAAAATCCGTTTGATTAGGAAGAAAAAGAAATTAGAAAAATGAAAATGATAGAAAGTAAAGTGAAAGAAAAGAAAATTTGATTTTCTTGGATGTGTTCGGTTATGGTGAAACTATAAGAGGAAAATTCTAAATAGTTTCCCTTATAGAGTTTGGTTACAAGGAAAATCACAAGGAAGTAAATGTATATTCCTAAATTAAGTTTACATAATCGCAATATAAGGGTATTCACAATGTTATAATCAAAAATTGATAATCAAAAGTTACCACATCAGTTTTTGATTATTCATTTAAGAGATTGTTAAAGTTAGTAATGTAGATGTCTATAATGGCATAATCAAAATTGGATAACTAAAACTTGTTGCAGGATCTTTTCAAACTACAAAAAATTAAAAATTGTGAATAGTAGAAAATAGTTTTTCTAAAAATAGTTTTGAAACTAATAGAAACTATTTACTAGAAATAGAAAATAGTTTTTGAAAGTTTTGTTTTGGGAAAAAAAAAAACTATTTTTAAAAAACTGTTTTCTAAAAAAAAATTTAGTAAAATATTTTTTTCGAAAATATTGTTCTTCAAAAAGAAAGAGAGAGGAAAAGGGAGGAGAGATAAAACATTTTTGTATAATGGTTGGTGCATTTGATTGAGAATATGTAGGGTCTATTAAATTTGGTTATTGTCAAAAGGTTGGTAGTTTTGGTTATCCAAAGCCCAAAATTTGATTATTTCTAAAGAGGTTGTTAAATTTGATTATACCACTGTGAGCCATATTTTGCACCAACATTAACTTTAAAAACCTTTTACTTTTGATTACTGCATTGTGGATACTCTAACAACTTTAATAGCAAGTAATTGAAAAGGAAGGATAAAAGAAAATGTTGGATGGGCGAACCTACATAATTTTAATCTTCCAAAAACAAAATTTATAACCATAAAGAAAACGTGAAACTTGAGTATAATCTTCCAAAAACAAAATATAAATAACCATAAAGAAAACATGAAAACTTGAGTAGACAATCCCCGGGTTCATCCGCCCTCTGTCCGTCCTTTGCTGGGCCACATCCTGGTGCTAGCGTCGACAATCTAATACAGTATAAACTAAAATGTGTGCATAATAAATCCAATATTTGTGCTAGACCTGCCACTCCACAAGGCGAAATTTTACACGCAGATATTTTGGAAGTCTATCCAAACCCACAAGCACTACTAAACACATGGAAATGGCTTGGTAATTCAAACATTGCTGGAGTCAAGAATGGATTGATCATCAATACCCACAATGCGCAACACCCTTGGAAACTGCGGCCAGCAGCCAAACGCTACTTAGCATGAAAGTCTCCTGTGCAACGGGTGCAAGTCTCTTGTGTAACGGGTGTATATCCCACTGTAGTGTGAGAACTGAGATGGGGAAGAAAATGGAAATTTTTGATATTTCAAGGTTCTTGAAAATGTACAAGCTACAGAGACACAGATGCAGAGAGAAATTCTCAGAGCTTCAGGATACAAAACATGAACCTGTTACGCGTCCCGAACATTAATGCTCGATAATAGGGACATGAGGTAAAAATCAATCAGAGACACTGTAATAAGCAAGAATAACCATAATATTAAGTTTCCAGAATAACGCCAAAACAGCTGACTCAAATCACAGATTAACAAAGCAAAAACACACACAATGTTGGTTACACAATCCAACTTATTTGAGCACGAGAACAGTAATGATGACACCTAAACGGACACAGTTCATATCTAAGGCAAGATATGAAATAACGAAATGAAATAACCCTTGAACTACTCCGATTCTTCTCCATCTTCCTCTTTCCAGAAGCATTTCAGAGTCGACCTAGGAGATCCACAGCCAACGGCCTTCACAAACTTCTGGTACAAAACTGAATTGCCTGTTCCAAGCTCCTCACAACTCCTCTCTCCAAGGCTGTAACCTTTCACAGCTACTGAGCATGTCTTCTCAAGTAACTCGATATCAACATCCGCATGAACAGCAATCGAGAATTCATTTGGTTGGAAACACAGCAGCACCCTTTCCACCAGTGGACCCAGCTTCACAACTTTCGGATCATACCCAACTGACTCAAAGCTTGCGTAACTGAAACCCTCCTCCGGTGTAACATGAATGGTCGAAATCGCAGCCCCTTCAATAGCGTTCATGGAATAACCGCAAGGATCGAAGTCGAAATCGCAAATCTCAGAATCTGGAAGGATCTTTCTTATTCCAGAGGTATGGGTCATAACAGCAGCGGAGCCCGATTGGGTTTTGTAGAAGACAGAGGACATCTCCCTGTCCAAACCAGTCATGCACATCTCCAGCGTGTACACAGGGTTGACGTTGCACACAGATTCAGCAGAAGCAAAGTAGACATGCCATTTCTGCTGTTCGTCAAAGCTGCCCATCACGTAAGCATTGCCAGCTATACCAAGCTTTCCAAAATAACTATCAAGGACAGCAACTTCTTCAGAGAAACTGCGATGAGGGTACGACTGAGCAGCAGGAAAAATGAAGCTCCCGCGGGTGTACCTCACAGATCGCACAGAGAGGGAAAGAGTATCAGCCAACTTCAGGATAGGAGCAATGGACTGAAGCAACTTTGTGGTCCCACAAGTCTTGATAATAATTTTGTAAGGGTAAACAAAGAGGCTTGATTCAGAGAGGACGTAAGAGTCGACATGGTCATTTGACAGTGATGAAACTATGGTGCACTCAGCAGGTTTAAGAATCTCATCCAACTGATCTTTGGAAAGCGAGCGAAGGCCCTTACCTTCAGGATCAGCAAATAAGCTGGGCTCAAAAAATGAAATATCGAGTCTCTTTTCAAAACCCTCGAATCCGATTGCAGAGACTGACAATGCCATGTCGACAGGACAGAATAATGACCCCAAAAGAGAAAGCAAATGAGAAAGGGGTCAATTGGAGAAGAAAAGGGAGACAAGGGATTAAAACTAAGGAAATAATAGCTAGCTAATAAACAGCACGTCAAATGACGTGATCGGGAAATCAATTTAAGGAATGTCAGGATGGTTTGCGAGCGCACTGCACATGGAAGGAAAAAAAAAACATGAAATTAGCATGAAATCTTCACCCATAGTTCTTGAAACCAACTTCAATCATGGATAAGTATTAGAAGCAAGCACTAATATATCATCCACAAAGAAACTTACGTTGGAGTATGCAGCAGATCTGAATTTCTTGATTCCTCCGTTTGGTCGAACGTCTTCAATGATGAATCCGAGGGGAGCTTCGTAGAACTGAGAATTACTACTACTACTACTACTAGACTTCTTCTTGCCTCCTTTAGACTCCATTAGATCATTCAGTCTTTCCTGAACAGATATCGGACAAAAGTACCAATGGAACTGATTATATAAGATAATAAAAGGCTACTGGCAAAATAATAACTAAAGACAAGCAGAAGATGATCAGAAGCCGGCCGACACAAGAACAAAATGTTACCACTTGTTACCAAAAACAATTGCTAACCACCTTACGTCACGCCATGTCAATTATCAAGAGAAATTACAAGAAGAATATCATGCAGGGTTTTCAAGAAATTATATAATCTCAACTCCAACGTATAAAAAATTAACAAATACATGACAGTTCACATGAATACAACTACATAACCTTACAACTGAAAGCAAGTATTCAAGCAAGAAAGACAGCAAAACATTTTGTCATTGTTTTTCAAACTTTTTTTTACAGGAGTTTCAAAAATATGATCAGACCATATTATCTATCTATAAGATTGTGCATACCATTGCCGAGCCAGAAAAAGAAGATTGTGAATACAATACAAAGGCATTGAATTGGTGACCACATGACTTATAAAGGCCCCGTTTGCTAACACTTATAAGCTAGCTTTTTAGATTATTTGCTTAAATAAATTATTTAATTTATAAATGTATTTGTTATAGCATTTTATAAGTTGTAACTTGTAAGAAAGTTTTATACATGAAATGTCTAGAATTTTCTTAAAACTTGAGTAAGTACTTAATCACTTTAGGATTCTTTTGTCCATTCATGTTCTAACAACTTAAAATAATCAAAAAAGACCTTCAAAAGCCAATAAGTTATTATTCAAAATTGGTAACAAACACCATTCATAAGCTTTTTTTAAGCAAGCTAAGTGCTAGCAACCAGGGCCAAAATAGACAAGAATAACCCTTTTTCCTCTCTTTCTACTTGAATCTAAGTTTATAGATATCATAATACTAAGTTATATATAATTCCTCTCTAGTTGTAAACTAGAATTACGCGGTTGCTTCAAAATTGAAACACTTGATTCTTCAAATTGAATACAAACCATATGATCAGTTAAGCCACACCACTCTAAACACAAAACCAATTACAATTAAATGAAAATTCGTGTGCACACAGAAGACACCCGCTGAATTTGGCATCAACTACACAACCTAGAGACACTGGATCAACTGGATAGGTGGTATATCAAGTCCAGACCACAGTTCAAGGCAACCACAACCATATTTTTTAGGAAAAAAAAAATTCCAGAGATTTACAGAGACAAATCAATCGAATAATCTTATCATGAATACAGATCATCAAGAAAAACAGAACTCCATGAAACGAGAGATAAAGAATCAAACTTACAAATTCTTTGAATCAAACAATCCCCCAATACCGTCAAATCAACCTTGAACAAACCCTGTAAATGGCAAACACCACAAATCAGAAAACAGAGAACATCAAACCATAGTACCACGTAGATACATACGTATATAAAGGGCCATAGGTTGATTTGCCCAATCACTTCCAAAATGAATAACTAGAGCTGATGTGATTGTGGGTCTAACGTAATAGCAAATGGAAAAATCAATGTCGTACAGTCAAAATCAAGATATCCCCAAAGTAGATTCATATGAAAAAGACCAATTGTGTTACGATAAAAAAAGGAAATCAAAATGACTACAAGTAATTTCATTATCAAACCACCGAGATACTTCTTTTAAAAAAACACCTCCAGATATGATCTTTATATCTTATAAAGTTACTAATTCTGAAAAGAGTCCTGCTATTGGTACCGACGGGTACCATACCGAAAATGAACCGACGGCTGCGCCAGGCCAACTCCGGCCACCAGACCGGCCAATCCGAGCCGTCCAAAAATTCTAAAAAAAAAAACTAGGGGGCCTATGCAAGAATCGGTGTTTGGATCGAGCACCTACACACATCGGATGCCGTTGATTCTCGCGTGGACCCTCTCGTTTTTTTTTAGAATTTTTGTACGGCTCGGATCGGCCGTCCGGTGGCCGGAGTTGGCCCGGCGCGGCCGTTGGTCCATTTTCGGCATGGTACCCGTCAGTACCAATAGCTTTTCTGTTCTGAAAATATGAGGGGCCCATATTATTTTCTGGGACTGTTGATTATGAAAACAAGAGGGACCCATATCGTTTTATGAGCAACAATTATATACCCACGTAAACATTGCGTACAATTACATAGATTTCATGATTTGTGCTATAACTTACAAATTGAATAACTACAAAAGATGCGTGACAGGTCTACATTAATACTCTACAGAAAAGGAAAAATCATTGTAGAAAATACTATAGATACAATCTTTTATTTCGTTGATTTAATAGTACAGAAATGACAAAATCAATGTCTTTCCATACAAGATTAAGATTTCACCAGATCAGATCCACATGAAAAAGAACAAATAATTCATTATAAAAGAAACAAAATAATTACAATTGTATCCATTATCAAATCAAGAAAATACTCCCATTTCACAAAAAAGATGTAACCTTTTTATCTTGTCGATCTATTAATCATGTAAACCCATATCTTATCACCAACAATTACAGCACCATCTAGATATGTACGTACAAACACGTAGATTTGATGATTTCCTTAATCACTTACAGAATGATTAACAACAGCAGAAGGGGTCGCGAGTATATCTTTTATCAAATCAAAAAAAAATCAAACAAAATTAATATAGTCGTAAACCCATCTATTATCTATTAAAATTATGAAAACAAGAGGAACCCATATTGTTTTATGAGCATTTGATGATTTTCGCAGGAATCAAATCCGCTTTACCGAAATTCTCTTTACCTTTATACCACTGCATTTTCAGCCATGGGATTGCATAAAAATTTTAAAACATAAAAAATAAAAAATAAACCTCACACAATCTAACAGACCCAAAACATCTCGGTACAGAGCTACACCAATTTTCCCGTACAGAGGATCTCGGTGATTTTCGCATGGGAAAAGAAAATTATTACAAAATATATCTATCACCAAATCAAAAAGAAACAATTCACTTTCAAAAAAAAAAAAAAGTCGTAAACTTTTATCAAACCCATCATTTTAATTTCGAAAACAAGAGGGACCCATGTTGTTTTATGAGCAGCAAAAATTGTAGTACCATGTAGATACATGCACGTACAAGTACAAAGATTAGATCATTAGGGGAAACGCTTACAGATTGAAGAAGAACGGCAGACGGGGTTGCGGCAAAACGAATGGAAACCCTAGAAATTTGAGGAGGCGAGACGAGGAGGGGATGCAATTGGTTTTTTTTTCTTTCGTTTTGAATGTGAACAGCTAGGTGGAATGAGATGCGAATATATATAGCGCGGCCTAGGGATGAGGGATGACGATATTGCCCCCTTGGCAGTTTCGTGGTACTTGCTTTGTTTTGGTAAATGACTAAATTACCCTCAGGTTGAATTAAGGGTGCATTTAATTGATTTTTTTTTTTTTTGATCTGGGTGCATTTGCCGTTCAGTTAAATAAGCCAAAGTGGCTTATTTTTTGTCCTTATTCAAATTTTTTTCGTATCACTTGGCTTATCATCATTTTTTTTGGGGATTATTGCATATCCTCATGACAAGAGAAATCTAAAAAGTAAAAAAAAATTGATCGAAATCTTATTTTTTTGAATAAAGATGAAAATAAGCCTTAGCCACTTTTTTCGTCTTTATTCAAAAAAAAATGAATTTCGATCAAAAAAATTTATTTTTTAGATTCCTCTTGCCATGAGGATGCAATAATCCCCAAAAAAATGATGATAAGCCAAGTGATACGAAAAAAATTTGAATAAAGACAAAAAATAAGCCACTTTAGCTTATTTAGCCGAACGGCGACACGTTTTTGGAAAGGGTTTGGAATATTTGGGTCCCACTCCAATGTGAGAGAGTGTGTGATTGTATGTAAAGACTAAAGATGAGATCAAAGATTAATTGTATTTGGATTGTCTCCGACTCTATTGTGCTTATTTTGAACCCTTCTATGGCCACCGACGGTGGGCACAGGAACCCATTTCGAGTACCGCACGAAAAATTCGAGCCGATAAGTCGGTCAATAATTTTTTTTTAAAAATTGAGTGGTCTTGCGACAAATCAGCTCAATTAGATAAGTGTAGGTGTTTGATCTAATATTTTCATTTTTTATTCAGATTATAGGATCAAGCACCCATCATATATGGCCACCATAGCATTTTTGGCTTATTTTGAATAAAAGACAGAAAGATTAGATCAAACACCTACACTTATTCAATTGAATTGATTTGTCGCAGGGCCACTTGATATTTTTTTAAATTATTAAACGGCTCGGATTTTCTGTGCGGGACCCAGAGTGGGCCCCTGCGCACTATCAGTGGCCATAGCATTTTTTTATTTTAAACTCTCGGTCACCCATCTCGATAATTAATCGTCAAAAAATTATTTATAGTATTCGACTGCTAAGGCCATCTCCAAACACACCACACACCCCCCTTTTTTCCCATCAAATTCGAGTAAAAAAAATTCGCCAAAAGTTTGATTCCATATTGAGGACTCCAATAGCTATAAATGGTTCATAAAATCATTTCTAAATTCCTACCTCTATCCAAAACGGATGCCTATGAAAGGAACATGCAAACGCATTTACTTAATATATATTAACATTGCGTTTGATAAAGAATGACACAAAAGGCATTTAGAATTTATGGAACAAAATTCTTGACAAAAACTAGGTTCATGCTCCATTTATTTTAGGGAAAATTTCAAAATACCCCCCAACCTTTATACCAAAATTTAATTAGACTCCCAACCTTTTAAAAACTTCAATTTTACTCCCAACGTTATCTTCCGTTAATCAAAATGCCCCCTTCCGTCCGAATGACTAACAGATTTCGTTAAAAGCTCCGTTAAATAGCGTCCCAATCAAATTTCGATGATCCGAGCCGTTCAATATGTTCAAAACGTGATTTTAAGGGTACTCGCTAGAAGTCAGCAAAAAAAAAGACCGAGAAGGGCTTCATCTGAACAGTTTTTTATTAAACTATTCAATAAAAAATTGTTCAAATGAAGCCATTTCCGATCATTTTTTTTGTTGATTTATCGCGGGTACCCTTAAAATCAAGTTTTGAACACATTGAACAGCTCGGATCATCGAAATTCGATTGGAAAAGAGGAGGTGCAGATCGATCCGGATTTTGTTCAAGTCCGGACATCCGGATTTTGCTTCGGTCTGCACCTCCCCTTTTCGATCGAATTTCCATGATCCGAGCCGCTCAATGTATTCAAAACATGATTTTAAGGATACCCGCGAGAAATTAACAAAAAAAATGATCGGAAAGGGATTCATCTGAACAGTTTTTTATTGAATAGTTTAATAAAAAGCTGTTCAGATGAAGCCCTTCCTGGTCATTTTTTTTGCTGATTTCTCGAGGGTACCCTTAAAATCACGTTTTGAACACATTGAGCGACTCGGATCATCAAAATTCTATCGGGACGATATTTAACGGAGTCTTTAACGAAATCTGTTAGTCATTTTGATTAACGGAAGATAACGTTGGAAGTAAAATTGAAATTTTTAAAAGGTTGGGAGTCTAATTAATTTTTGTGTAAAGGTTGGGGGGTATTTTGAATTTTTCCCTTTATTTTATTGTTTTTTGGTTTCTAACCTTTTGTTTATTATTTTATTGTTTTTCGGCACCCCTGCCAAGCACCCCTGCTTGGCAGGGTCTCCCGTTCCACAATATACCCTAGTACTATAGAAACCCCGAATACATAAATTGTCGATAATAAAAATATAGAGCAAAGATGGTTCAATCATTGACTGAATGAATGGCTCAGGTTGTACACTACTACATCCATGCGGACCCCGAATCCATACGATAATGATAATATAGAGCAAAGATGGTTCAATCATTTCGATCAACAACTGACCGGCAATATTCATACTGCTTTTCTTAAGATTTAGGAGTAGTTTAAGGAACGGGAGACCCTGCCAAGCAGGGGTGCTTGGCAGGGGTGCCGAGCACATTTCGGCCGTCCAAAAGTGTTTTGGATGGCCCAGATGCAAAGGTACCGAACGGATTTAAAAAAAAGAAAAGAAAAAGGGAAAAGATGTTTCGATCCGGGCCGTTGATTCCGAGATGAACGGCCGGATTGGCCGCTTGGCACCCGCTCGGCAGGGTGCCGCTCGGCAGGGTCCCCGGGTCCGGTATATTGTACAACCTGAACCATTCATCTTCTCAACAATCAATGGTCAAAATTTTAAAACATATCCAATAGATAGAGTAAACGGACAGCTTAAATCGTACATTAACCATACCCATGTAGTGGTTGAGGTCCCGTTCCACCCTAAAATTGGGAATAAAGGGTAGTGTAGGCAATATAGAAGATGGTGGAAATATTGGTTTAGTGGTGGAGGTTATGAGACAAAAAGATGGATTTGTGCGGGGGAGGTGAGTCTGTCTATAGGTCTAAAATAATTGAAGTGATTGGCGCTTTTGAAGGTAAAATGATTGGTGATAAGATGCTCTAGACTAGAGGCTATATAGGCAGGAGAGGAGGAGGAGGAGCCTTTGCCAAAGCATTTGCGAGTCACCAAGGAATGGATTCTCTCCGGTAAGATAATTGCTGGACTTATCTTTAAAGTGTAGTGTTAGGATCACGGGCGACGGTCTCTTTGTGTTTTGACAAATTTCACAACAAAACACACATTTATTTGTATTCATATTTATCAAATTGTATTTATTTTTTATTTATTTCTAAAGTGTTTGTTTAGGGAGTAGAAGGAAATTAATCTTTTGTAATTGAGAGGTTGAGTTTTTAAGAAACAAATGCTGTGTTTGGTTTATGTTTTGAAAAAAAATTTGAAAAATAGTAGGGGTGATAAGTGAAGATAGATAGAGAGAGAAATGTTGGAGAATCTTTTGAAAAATGCTTTTTGAAAAACAAAGGGAACAAGACGAAAGTGGAACCAAATCAAGGAAATCAAGGTAAAGCAAATCAAGGGGAATAAAAGGCTATTAGATCAGTTGGCGCCTCCTTATATATACAACCTTTCTATATCACATTTCGCACGGGAGATTACAGAGCAACTTCATATCATATTTTATGACTTAGAGAATATTAAAAGGAGGGTGTTGCTTGTGGGTCTTGGAGCATGATTGAGGTTTATTGACCCGTGGGATTCAATGTTAATTCCAAGAAGTTTCGTCATCTTTGCTTCAACTAATTGAGTCATCTTCCGGTGGATTTCTGGAAGCATCTTGGAAGGCTTGTGGATTCAAGGCAGTGGCGGTCAAACACTGGGTGTAGTGAACGTGGATTCGGCAAGTAAGTCGTAGGACGATTTGTGAGGATTCAGGGTAAGATTACTTGTAACTGCACAATATTTATAGTGCTTGATTCCTTCCCGTGATTTTTTTCCCGTTTAGGATTTTCCACGTATATCTTGGAGTTATCTATTTATTGTTTTTCGTTCTTGCGATTGGATTGATATATCGATTGGTGGTTTATTAATTAAAGAATTCATATATAGTAAATATTTATAAACCTAGGCGAACTAGGGATTTTTCATGTAGGATTCATAAAAAAAAAATTCAGACCAATTGAAGTCTCACGCATTTATGAGTAACTTTTCTGTTTTCATCCATGGAAAGAATCCTGTACATCATATATGAAAAACGAAGAACAAAGAAAAAGAAAAAGAAAAAAATGTCTCTAAGGGAATAACACCCACACGCAAGTAGGGAAACTCGAATTCCTGAAATTCTAGTGAGATGCAAGAGTTTTGGCCAATCGACTCAGATGCTCGGATAATGAATTTGAGATTTGGACCTATAAATTACCGAACGGGCAGCCTAAATGTGCACACTACACAGCACCATCCCCGGTTCAAGCCTACGTCCTTATCCTGCAATCACGTGTTCCCTTGGTATTGCAATGACACCTCACGGATGGTTGTTGCCAATAAACATCTCAATCCAACGTGGATTTGGATTCTTCCTTACCCCGTGAAATGCCTACTGAAAGTACTAGATTCTGTCACATTATTACGCCGCTAACGAGATGAGGTGAGCATCTATCTATTCTAATATAGAAAAATTTAGGGGTGAGCAAAAAATCCGTCAAACCGCAAATTCAGTTCAAACCAATTTCCTAATTTTCTATGATTATTAATTTATTATACACAAAAAGCATATGGGATCACCAGATCAGTCAACTTACACTGCCTAATTCCTAAATTTCTCTAAATTCTATTCCTATAATTCCTTCACTACCAAGACCTGAGGCAATTATGGTATTCCACTCTTAATTAGTTGGTTGATGTTAGTATATTTTGATAATTTGAATGAAATTGATTTTAATATAAGTTTTCTTTTAATTTATCTTCATAACTGTAAGTACTTTAAATATTTTTTTGAAAATGATAGCTTAATTCAAAACAAACCGTGGTTTAAAACCGAAACCGAACCGTACTTTAATGGTTTGGATTGGTTTGGTTCTATGCTTTTTGTGGGTTGGTTTGGTTCTCTAAATTTATAATCCGTAAGTATTGATTTGGTTCTTGGTTTACTATAAAATCGAACCAATCCGGACCATGCTCACCTCTAGAAAAATTCTAAAACACTTTACACAAACAAGGCTAGATTTGACTTCAAAAAGTTAAGTTTAACTTTTTTTCGTCTTTATTTTAAAAAAATCGCATTTGTTAATTTTTCGTCAAATTTTTGTGACTTATTGATTCGTCTTGACGAGAGGAATTGAAAAAGTATAAAATTGTGATCGAAACTCATACTGTAATTTTTTTTTTTTAAAAAAATGTGTATTTCAAAAGGCTGTCTTTTTTTTACTTATATTTTGTCTTTTTAAAAAAATTATGAGTTTCGATCAAAATTTAATACTTTTTCGATTCCTCTCGTCGAATCCAATCAATAAGTCATAAAAGTTTGATGCAAAATTAACAAATACGAATTTTTTTAATAAAGACAGAAAAAGAAGAAGTTAAACTTAACTTTTTAAAGCCAAACCTAGCCTCTATATACTAAGGCCTCGTTTGATAACTTGCTTGTTTGTTTAGGATGAGATTAGATGATTAGATTATTAATATCATGTTTGTTTCATATGGGATTGGATTGGACTGGACTAATAGTATACATTTCCATTTTTACCCTTACGCAAATCTAAAGGATAACAACACAGTGTACTCTGCATCAAAAGCAAACTGAGAAAATAATAAAAAATCAAAAACATTTATATATTAAAAAAATATAGTTAAAAAATGAAGTGCTCTAGATGTTTTGCTAATCATATTATTTTAAAGGGTCATAATTAAATTTATAAAAAAATATAGTTAAAAAATGAAGTGCTCTAGATGTTTTGCTAATCATATTATTTTAAAGGGTCATAGTTAAATTGGAGCACATCATCGCATCGGTTCAAACGGATTCAAAATTGGAGCACTTAATTTTTTAATTATATTTTTTAAATTTATAACACAGTTTTAAAAAATGAAGTGCTCAAATTTTTAATTAGTTTGAATCAGTACGAAAATCTTATTTTTTTTGATCATTTTATCCTAAAGGGTCATAATTAATTTTTATTTCTCTCTTATAATCATCATAATTAATTTTTATTTCTATAGCTCTTATAATCAAATATCTGCTCTACAGGGATTCCAAATAAAGGGACAATTTGGTCATTGTATCGTTAAGGGGGAGGATCGGATTACCAATACCATCTCCAGGAGGGTATTAGCAATATCCCCTAGTCGGGGTCTTAGCAGTCCAAACAAATTGTAAAGCCCCGAAAATTGGGTACGTTAAGAATGAAATTTCCATTTTATTAGAAAAAAAATGTCAACTTCATTAATACGAGTAGTTAAAATTTCAAATCTCCAAATTCGAATGGTAATAAAAATTGACTAACTTAGTACAACTAAAATTTGTCCAAATAAGATATTGTCTGAAAACTTGTAACTTCACGAAAATATAACTTTAATTAAAACACAGAGCCATCCAGCGACGATCTACAGGTAGAGCCATGGCTCCGACAATCCATCCCCATTTTGTTCTGTCGCCTCGTATTCTGCAGGTGGCTCATCGTATTCTTCGTTACCCTCAATACCTGGTGTAAAATGCCAGGACCACAAAAAGAAGCACCATGCGCGATAATCACTCAGTAGGGCACCCAAAGTCACCCTTTTACTAAAATTTACTCATGCATCAAGTAAGAATATTTTATAACACATAAGTGCGAACAACAATAATCTAGGCAATAACATCGCAATTAGAAAATTTCATTTCATTAACATCCAACACATTAGATTTCACCATTCAAATCTCAATTCTAAGGGTTCACAACCCACAATTCAATTAGTAATCTCAAGTCATTCCACCACGTTATCTGGTATCGGTTCCCATCCACAAATAGACAATCCGTTAGGCCAGTCATGCCTCTAGGAATATTTGCGATAATTGGCTCAAAACCCAAGTTCAATGGAGGAAAAAGATTCGTGTAGCCGACCCCAAGTGATTGGGACATAAGGCTCGGTTTAGTTTGGTTTTGGCTCAAAACCCATACTGGATAACCCAAAATCAAGCCACCTCACTATCTGGCATCGGTTCCCATCCACGAATAGACAATCCTTTAGTCCAGCCATGCTTCTGGGAATATTCGCGATAATTGGCTCAAGACCATATCGGATAGAAACGTCCCAACCCATACAATCACAAATTAATCATTCTTTAATCAATTAATCACAACGTCATATACGCCAAAATATGGGATTCATGCATCAACATGGGCATAAGTATCATGTAAGTCCAACAGTTTATCTCATGTAGAAAACAATAACAAGTACAAATTGATTCTCACGGAAAAACTAATAGTAGTATATAGATAATCAAATTTGAAACAAACTTTCTGTTTTATGCGAAGTCTAGCTATCATCTTAAGCGAGGTCAAAACAGGTTTTAAGTAAAAACATAATCTGTCCCGAATTTGCACGGTTCAGATAAATTCGAAAAATCGTATTAAATTCTCCTGACCTCTGTTTGAGACAATTTATATATGAAAGTTGATTAGAATTAAATTATCTACAACTTCTGTGTTCTACTCAAAATCCAAATCCATCGTCTAATGGGGTAAAAACGGGCCCGAAACAGCATGACTAATCTGTCTCGAGACAGTACTGCGACTGAATTTCCAAAAATCATAACTAATTCTCCAGAACTTCAATTTAGACAAATTTTATATCGAAACTGCTTAGTTTTTTGAGATCTACAACTTTTGTGTTATGAGTTTTTCCTGAATCCAACTCAAAAGGTCCGAAATTTATAAAAACGAATAGCATGCAAGTTAACCATTTTCTCGACGTTTCGAACTCCCACATGCAAACGGTTTATTTCCCATTCAAATCCCTACTACATGTCTACTAACTAATCATATCCCACTTCTTTTTACGATAAAAGTAATGCACAAAAACATGTAAGCAGTAAATCCTAGTAAAAGATAGATTTTGAAAGTCCTACCTTTCTTCCTTCGATTCAAGCGCAAATAGCGAATGGTAACGTTAAAACGATTACGATACCAAAGGATAATTTAGAGAGAGAGGGAGAGAGAGAGATATTATAGAATTCTTTTAACGTTAGATGGGAGAGAGGAAGTAGGAAGATATAGGAGTTATAAGGAGATATGAATAGTTGAGAGAAATATAAGGAGATGCGGAGAGATGTAGGGAGAGTTACAAGGAGAGTTAAGTGGAAGTAGATAGAGATGGAGGTTGTTATACTAGGATAATTAGGATTATAATAAAATACCTACATCCATAGATATATGAGTCCATAATATTACTGAAAATTAAAATATTAACCTATTATTCTAATTAAAAAAATGGAATTTTACACGGATGGATAGTCCGGATCAATTTTGGAAAATAAACAAGGTACTTATAATACCATCACTCTATCAATCCAATCCAATCCCAACCCCAACTCCCTGGAGGGTTATCAAAAGGGGCCTAAAAGGAGAGCACAAGTTGGTGTGGACTCTCTTTTGAGGCTCACACTTTTGAAGGCCAAATTTACCCCATAAAAGTCCGTGCTAGGACCACCGCATGAGCCGCTGCACGCTGTGTGGGGCCCACTCTAGGCTCCACAAAAATACAAAAAAAAATATTTTTAAATTTTAAAATATTATTTTATGGGGTCTTGTAAAAAAACAGCTCCAACGGATATCAATAGGTATGTTTTCTGAATTTGTAGGGGCAAAACTGCGAAACTGAACAGTTTTTTCGCAGTTTCACCCCTACGAATTCAGAAAACATATCTATCGATATCCGTTGGAGCTGTTTTTTTTTATGGCCCTATAAATAATTATTTTAACATTTATAAATATTTTTCTGTATTTTGTGGGGCATGAAATGAGCCCCACACGGCGTGTGGTGGTCCTAGACTTTCGGTAAAAGTAACGATTTTTACACCAATTGCCGTGGGTAAAAGAGTAAAATAAGTAATTATTCAGTAGTCCGGGAGTATCGCCACGTGGTATTCTGGACCACACCACGTGGCGGTACTCTCATAGTATTGTATAATTTCACGAGTAACAGAGAGAGTAAACTATCTCTCCTTTTCAATAGAGCACTATCCACGTAAGCATCTGTCAGTTTTCAACAACTCGATCCCTCAAAGAACTCTGAGAATTGTAAAAGGGATCCAATTGAGAGTAAAACATGCAAACTGGTGGAGATGTCTTCTCTTTTCTCTTGATTAAGGATTAAACTTTAATTTTTAGACTATGTTTAATTCGATAGTGGAGCATTTGTATTTGCGGTTCATAAATGTATGTATAAAAAATTAGTCTAGATATTGTAGGAAAATAAAATAGTGCGGAAAACAATAATGAAATTCACTAATTTCTGGAAATTACAAGTTTCGAGATTTACAACTTGAACACAAAATTACAAAATATAGAACATGAATTGTAAAGGAACAAGAATTTGCAAATCGAGTCCCGTTTTGTTCAACGGTTCCCTTAAGACAAATTCGCCGCCTCACCGATGCTGGAGGTTGTGTCGATATTTGTCTCCCAAGGTTGACTCAATTACCACTCAGCTGCCGGAGCACCGCCGTAGACTGTCCGTCAAACGAACTTGTGCCTGTCTCTCTCTCTCTCTCTCAAAGAATAATTGGACTACAGAAGAAGTAGTAGATAAGGGATTTTCGGTCTATTGAAACAAAGGAACCAAACTCCTTTATATAATCGAGGAGGAGTCTTCTCATTGAATACGAGAATTCAATAGGGGACTTGCCCATTCAATAAAGCCAATTCAATATTCATATTTAATATAGGGAATTCAATACAAGGAATTCAATTTTTGGAGAAAAACTGCTACAGTCATTAATCTAGCAATTGATTCCTTAATCAAATCGTGGGTTTTATTCTGGGCATTCTACCTAGTATTAATCAGTTTCACATGCCTCCTCGCCGGAACCCTAGCCTTTCGCCGGAACCCTAACTGCAAAACAGACAAGGGTGAGCGCACCTTTGCCTCTCGTGGCAAAGGCCCTCCGATGCCTAAGTTAGTATCACGTACTAGCAGAAAACCCTAATTATCAGTAGGTAAATAACTCGATTGCAGTAGACTGCGTACCTTTGACCTTTAGGTTTACCTTGTATTTATAGATTCACAGATGCTTGTTGCCCAAGTATCCGTGTTGCCCTAGGTTTCCTATCTCATACAGGAAACCCATAATATCTTGGATTCTCGTTCCCTTATCAGTTCATTACCTTAGTCGTTTTAGGACTCTTTTCCATAACTGACCGAACATCCCATTCCCGTTGGGTATCTCTCCTGGATCCTATATTCTCGGGATCCCATTCCTTTACTGAACCAATTGTAAACCTCCTAGAGTATTCCCTCTGCTCCAGCACTTGATTGGAGTTCTTTCCTTGTTCGGCTATCTCATCGCCGAACAACTAATTGGACCAACGTCCTCTCAGGAGCTCTCCTCATGCTCGGCCCTTTTGGACCAGGAACAAACTACTTGGACCAACGACTTCACATGTCACTGGTCCTTTATCAATCTCTTGGTCCAATAACTTCTCATGTTTACTGGACCTTGACCCCATACAGACTTCCTGGACCAATGACATTTCATATCACTGGTCCATATCGCCGACCACCGTCTTGCACGACGACTATCCCCAACTTATTTACACCATGGTCCCACGTACCACGTGTTCGGGCCCTGTTTGGCCTTGTTCGGGAATATCTCCCTACAATTGCTCCCCAGCTTTACTCGTTACTTTTTACCCAAATGACGAGCAAAGCTCTTAAGAACCGAGCAGATTCGTCCTGCTTCTGCACCTTTATTCGTGGCACATATCTTACTGCCCATATTAGATGCAAACAGATGTTTTTGTGAAACATGACGCACAAACGGCGTCCGGGGTGACGTTTCACGTACGTCACCCTACTAACTTGGGTACTCAGGGAATCTCGTCCCCAATGCAGACCCACATTTCGCTTTGCTAAGTTCACTCATTTTTCAGCAAATCTTTTTGCACTCTTGTTAAGTTTGTTCGTACTTTAGCATTGACCCTAGGTCATTCCGTATCTTCGCAGTTTCTTGGTATTCAGTATTTGCTTTGGCCCAAAGTTTTCTCGTACTTTAGCGAATTCCCAAAGCAATACTCTAGGAGTACTCGTACTCGTCCCAATTCTTGGCCGAACATGGTTGCTTCAGGCATTCGATGCCAAGACCGAAGTCTCCTTTGTACCCAACCTATCTCGGGCTCAGCTTGTAGCCAAGGCTTAAGTTTTGTCGATTTTTGGCATTACTTACTGCCTTGGCCTAAGCATACTTGTTCTTAGCCAATCCATTGTCGTGTCTAGGTTTATGTCGTACCTAGCTTATCTCAGGCTTTGCTCGTATCAGAGTAATGTTCACTTCTCGGGCCCCAAACTTCTTCGTGCTTGGGCCTTTATCTGACAATCTTCTCTTGTCATGATTCAAGCAATGTTCGCTGCTCGGGCCTCAAAACTTCTTCATGTTCGGGTCTTAGTTTGTGCACGACGCACCCATATCCTAAGTTGTTTCGTACTTAGCTTCCTTTTAGTATTATTCATATCTTTTGGCCTAAGTGTCTTCGTACTTAGACAACCGTTGCTTTCGGACTAAGTGTATTCATACTCAGTAAGTCTTCAGCAATATTCATTGCTATAACCTAAGTTTTCTCGCACTTAGCAATATTCTGAGTTCAATCATACTCGATTGGATTTCGGCACCCTTCATGGTCTTGGCCGAAGTTTATTCGCACTCAACCGGATTCTGAGTTTGATCGTACTCAACGAATATTTCTGATGAATACTCTTTGCTCCCCAGCATGGAGGCAAAGTGTCCTCAGCATGTTCTTGCCAGGACCGTACTTGGAGGCAAAGTGTCCTCAGCATGTTCTTGCCAGGACCGGACAAGTACAATATTCGTGCTAGAAATAATTTCTTTCAAGCAATTTTATTCATAATTCTACCGAAGCAACTCGTAGCTTTAAGAGAAATGTTGAACACTACCTCTTACTAAGTAATCTCATTACTTGACGTTATTTTGACTGATGGCCCTTCGTGGCCAAAGTATACCATGCTCGGATACCGATCGCAGCTGCCCAGTTTTCGCGTGAGCTTATTAAGTATTTCATACCTATCGACCTTATGTATCTCATACATAAGCTTAAGTTTTTCATTCTTAGATACTTCCGTGTCTATACTTGGCAACTCTCAAGCATAGTCGTCATTCGCGCGCGACTCAATCTCGTGCTTGTTCATGCACATATAATTAAGTGTTATGAATAAACATTCCTATGTGCATTCGAGCATAAACTTAAGTGTTTCATACTTAGCAAGTTCCTAAGTTTCTTATACTTAGTATTGTTGTGCTTACATGCACACACCCTAGTTTCGTGTGTTTATTCATACACATCTAAGCATTCGTACTTAGTCGGGTTTGTGTGTTTCTTCATACACCTCAATCGTACTCAATCCCTACCAGATCTATCTACAAACCTAGACCCTTCGTGCCTGGCCAATTTCGTGCGTTCGTTCATACACACTTTTTGTACTGTGCTTGCTCACCTAAGTGTTTCATACTTGGCAGACTCCTAAGTGTATTCATACTTTAGATAAATCTGCATATTCTCGTATGCTCCCCAAGTTCCTTGTACTTGAATTTATGTGCATATTCACGTATGCAACCCAAATGTCTCGTATTTGGGTATATTATGAGTTAGATCATACTCAATCAAATTCTGGCACTATTCACTGCCATGGCCTAAGTTTACTCATACTTAGCCAAATTTGGAGTATAATCATACTCCATCGGATTTTGGCATTACTCATTGCCATGGCCTAAGTTTATTCATACTTAGCCAAATTTAGAGTATGATCGTACTCAATCGGATTTCGGCATTTACTCATTGCTATGGCCTAAGTTTATTCATACTTAGCCAAATTCGGAGTATGTTCACACTCCATTGAATTTTGACATTTTTCATTGCCATGGCCTAAGTTTAATCATACTTAGCCAAATTCGGAGCATGTTCGCACTCCATTGAATTTCGGCATTATTCATTGCCACGGCTTAAGTTTATTCATACTTAGCCAAATTCGGAGTATGTTCACACTCCATTGAATTTTGGCATTATTCATTGCCATGGCCTAAGTTGAATCATACTTAGCCAAATTCGGAGCATGTTCGCACTCCATTGAATTTCGGCTTTATTCATTGCCACGGCTTAAGTTTATTCATACTTAGCCAAATTCGGAGTATGTTTGCACTCCAACGGATTTTGGCATCATTCATTGCCATGGCCTAAGTTTATTCATACTTAGCCAAATTCGGAGTATGTTCGCACTCCATTGAATTTTGGCATTATTCATTGCCATGGCCTAAGTTTATTCATACTTAGCCAAATTCGGAGTATGTTCGCACTCCATTCAACTTTGGCATTATTCATTGCCATGGCCTAAGTTTATTCATATTTAGCCAATTTCGGAGTATGTTCGTACTCTAACGGATTTTAGCATCATTCATTGCCATGGCCTAAGTTTATTCATACTTAGCCAAATTCGGAGTATGTTCGCACTCCATTGAACTTTGGCATTATTCATTGCCATGGCCTAAGTTTATTCATACTTAGCCAAATTCGGAGTATGTTCGTACTCTATTGAATTTTGGCATTATTCATTGCCATGGCCTAAGTTTATTCATACTTAGCCAAATTCGGAGTATGTTCGCACTCCAACGGATTTTGGCATTATTCATTGCCATGGCCTAAGTTTAATCATACTTAGCCAAATTCGGAGTATGTTCGCACTCCATTGAATTTCGGCATTATTCATTGCCACGGCTTAAGTTTATTCATACTTAGCCAAATTCGGAGTATGTTCACACTCCATTGAATTTTGGCATTATTCATTGCCATGGCCTAAGTTTAATCATACTTAGCCAAATTCGGAGTATGTTCGCACTCCATTGAATTTCGGCATTATTCATTGCCACGGCTTAAGTTTATTCATACTTAGCCAAATTCGGAGTATGTTTGCACTCCAACGGATTTTGGCATCATTCATTGCCATGGCCTAAGTTTATTCATACTTAGCCAAATTCGGAGTATGTTCGCACTCCATTGAATTTTGGCATTATTCATTGCCATGGCCTAAGTTTATTCATACTTAGCCAAATTCGGAGTATGTTCGCACTCCATTCAACTTTGGCATTATTCATTGCCATGGCCTAAGTTTATTCATATTTAGCCAATTTCGGAGTATGTTCGTACTCTAATGGATTTTAGCATCATTCATTGCCATGGCCTAAGTTTATTCATACTTAGCCAAATTCGGAGTATGTTCGCACTCCATTGAACTTTGGCATTATTCATTGCCATGGCCTAAGTTTATTCATACTTAGCCAAATTCGGAGTATGTTCGTACTCTATTGAATTTTGGCATTATTCATTGCCATGGCCTAAGTTTATTCATACTTAGCCAAATTCGGAGTATGTTCGCACTCCAACGGATTTTGGCATTATTCATTGCCATGACCTAAGTTTATTCATACTTAGCCAAATTTTGAGTTTTTTCGTACTCAATCGGTTCTCAAGTTTCTTTCTTAAGTTGTATTCGTACTCTAACTTGAAAAACAACAATTTTTCAAATCAAATTTCGTTTTATCGCTTCATTCCAAGTTTATTCATACTTAGATGCACACTCTCCCTGCTCCCCAGTATGGAGGCAAATTAAGTGTCTTTGGGTCCATACTTAGCTTATTCGCGCTAGGACCTAACACAAATAAAATTTTCATAATTCTATCACAAAGCCATTCGTAGCTGAATACTTTCTATGGAATTCTGATCATAATTCCCCTATAGCAACTCGTAGCTAATTAATCACAATAAGCAATATTTTCTACGGAATTCTATTCATAATTCCATTATAGCAACTCATAGCTAGTTAATCACAATAAGCAATATTTTCTACGGAATTCTATTCATAATTCCATTATAGCAACTCATAGCTAGTTAATCGAAAATTTTAAATTGCAATAACTAATTCTACTACTTATCTGTATATTTCGTGGCATTGTTACCGCGTTCCCATCCAAGTCTTTGAGGCGATAAGCTTCAATCTCAGCTATCTCTGTAACCTTGTATGGTCTCTCCCAATTCGGACCAAGCTTCCCATTCATGGGATCTCATGCAAAAACTTCCTTAGTTTCTTAGCCTTCAGTATTTTGGGCACTTCGTAGCCCGACCAACAAGCCTTTGTATTCTACCAAATTATTCAAAGCACTGAGCTTTAGCTGAACAACCAGTTCTAGCATCACAACCATAGGAGAGCATATCATTGCTCTGCATGAGTTGCCTAGCAGATTCAGACTGCTCCTTAGGATTGCCTAGCAGATTCAGACTGCTCTGTGCAATCGCCTAGCAGGTTCAAACTGCTCCTTAAGATCGCCTAGCAGATTCGGACTGCTCTGCGCTGCTACCGAGCAGATTCAGACTGCTCCTTAAGATCGCCTAGCAGATTCGGACTGCTTTGTGCAATTCACCTAATAGGTATAGGTTGCTCTTTGCGATCGCTTAGCAAATTCGGATTGCTCTGTGCTGCTGCCTAATAGATTCAAATTGCTCAACGCGGTCGCCTTGCAGGTTCATACTGCACTGCGCTGCGCGGCTGTAGAGCAGATTTTGACTGCTACTTAGGATTGCCTAGCAGATTCGGACTGCTCTGTGCAATCGCCTAGCAGGTTCAGACTGCACTGCGCTCCTTAAGATCGCCTAGTAGATTCGGACTACTCGGCATCTGCCTCACAGATTCAAATTGCTCAGCGCGGTAGCCTTCAGACTGCACTGCGCTGCGCGGCTGTGGAGCAGATTTTGACTGCTCCTTAGGATTGCCTAGCAAATTCGGACTGCTCTATGCAATCGCCTAACAGGTTCAGACTGCGCTGCTACCGAGCAGATTCAGACTGCTCCTTAAGATCGCCTAGTAGATTCGGACTACTCTGCACGGATGCCTAGCAGGTTACGACTGCTCCGTGTGGACACCTAGCAGATTCGAACTGCTCGGTATGATTGCCTAGCAAGTTCAGATTGCTCTATGCAATCGCCTAACAGGTTCAGACTGCGCTGCTACCGAGCAGATTCAGACTGCTCCTTAAGATCGCCTAGTAGATTCGGACTACTCTGCACGGATGCCTAGCAGGTTACGACTGCTCCGTGTGGACACCTAGCAGATTCGAACTGCTCGGTATGATTGCCTAGCAAGTTCAGATTGCTCTTCGCGATCACCTAGCAGATTCGGACTGCTTTGTGCAATTCGCCTAACAGGTACAGGTTGCTCTTCGCGATCGCCTAGCAAATTCGAATTGCTCTGCGCAATTCGCCTAACAGGTACAGGTTGCTCTTCGCGATCGCCTAGCAAATTCGAATTGCTCTGCGCAATTCGCCTAATAGGTACAGGTTGCTCTTCGCGATCGCCTAACAGATTTAGGCTGCTCTTCTCGAGTGCATAGCAGATTATGACTGCTCTGCGCAATTCACCTAACAATTTTAGATTGCTTCGTGAGAACGCCTAGCAGATTCAGACTGCTTTACGCGATCGCTAAGCAGATTTGAATTGCACTACGTGATCTCCTAGCAGATTCAGATTGCTTTGACCTCCATCTCGGCATCTTGATTTGCTCCCCCATTCCTAGGAGCATACAATACTGAAGGACTTGCTCATGGCCCTACTCAATGCTTTCTCCTTTAGCACCAGGCAAAGAAGGTGTCCTCTCCTTTTCCCTCTTAGATCATCCTCCATTCGTGGAGTCTTTACGCTTCCAGAATTGAACCAGCGAGTGACTCGTACCCGCCAAGCCATTCCTTTACTCCACCAGCGGCTTTTTCGGAGCCTGCAGTGGCGTTTTGTCACGACCCCCTCAAGACCATGCGTGTTCTTTAGGTCGTATGGCTCTTCTTCCATCATGGTTTCAATGGGAATTCTATCGTTTCCCACAGACGGCGCCAATTGTAAGGGGAAAAAATCCGCTTAGTGCTAACTCTAGCTTTTTGGTAAACAGCTTCACATGCCTCCTCGCCGGAACCCTAGCCTTTCGCCGGAACCCTAACTGCAAAACAGACAAGGGTGAGCGCACCTTTGCCTCTCGTGGCAAAGGCCCTCCGATGCCTAAGTTAGTATCACGTACTAGCAGAAAACCCTAATTATCAGTAGGTAAATAACTCGATTGCAGTAGACTGCGTACCTTTGACCTTTAGGTTTACCTTGTATTTATAGATTCACAGATGCTTGTTGACCAAGTATCCGTGTTGCCCTAGGTTTCCTATCTCGTACAGGAAACCCAAAATATCTTGGATTCTCGTTCCCTTATTAGTTCATTATCTTAGTCCTTTTAGGACTCTTTTCCATAACTGACCGAACATCCCATTCCCGTTGGGTATCTCTCCTGGATCCTATATTCTCGGGATCCCATTCCTTTACGGAACACCACTGTTCTGGAACCTCTTAGAGTATTCCCTCTGCTCCAGCACTTGATTGGAGTTCTTTCCTTGTTCGGCTATCTCATCGCCGAACAACTAATTGGACCAACGTCCTCTCAGGAGCTCTCCTCATGCTCGGCCCTTTTGGACCAGGAACAAACTACTTGGACCAACGACTTCACATGTCACTGGTCCTTTATCAATCTCTTGGTCCAATAACTTCTCATGTTTACTGGACCTTGACCCCATACAGACTTCCTGGACCAATGACATTTCATATCACTGGTCCATATCGCCGACCACCGTCTTGCACGACGACTATCCCCAACTTATTTACACCATGGTCCCACGTACCACGTGTTCGGGCCCTGTTTGGCCTTGTTCGGGAATATCTCCCTACAAAATCGTGGGTTTTATTCTGGGCATTCTACCTAGTATTAATCAGTTGCGCAGAACTGATTCTGTACCTGAACCATCCAAACGCGAATGGTACAGACCCAATAAACCACAATCAATTCCAAATCAATCTAGACTAGACCATAGACCTCAAACCACAGGTCGCGGGCCCACGAATCCTGAGTCCCGGCCTTGGCCCAGGTCTCATCTAGATGTTCAGCGACGGCGAGTGCGCGCACATCCCTTAGCTTTATCAATTTCCATAATGAGACAATTTCTCATTCATCTCTTAATAGAATTTGTTCACTGTTGTTGGGCCCACCTCATGCGGTGTGGGTCCCACCAAATTCTCTTTGGTTAAATTCCATTTTCCAACAGATATTAGTGTGATTATTCATACCAAATTAAGAATTTTGTGGTATTTTTCATTTTGAGTAGTGAAATGGAAGAAGAATGTTCAGTTCGTGGCCTAATCAAGTTTGGGTATTTTTTTTTATTCCCCCATTTTTCATGGGCTTAGCGTTGTCCATTTAGATATATATATATATATTTGAATTTGACTTGAACACGCGATGCATGTGCCACTATTCTTACTTTTTTAATACACAATAGCTTCGCGCTTATTCTTTGATCGATCAAACAAAATCCATATTTAATATAAAATTCATTACCAATTTAAAGATATAACTAGTTTTCTATCCAGTTAGAATAGTTATAAAGCGATGGACTATTAATTGGGGACGGAAAGGGCAATCCACAAATCTAATGCCCTTAACAAATAGGAGTAAGTGCGGGACTCATAAGTTTGTGAGGGACTCAGGAGCACCGAATAATTATTTTCCATGCTCAGCTCAAGGGGCTAAAACTTTGATGAGCAGTCTGGACTGTGGCCCAAATTCCAATAGTTTACGGACTTGCGAAGTAAGCCCACGAGGCGGTTCTTGGGGTTGTATGTTTTTCGACGTGGCTTACGTTCTGTCAAATTAATTAAAGGGACGAAGTTCGTTCACGAAAACAAGGGAAAATGACGGTCCAGAACATGTTTTGATAATTAATACCCGTCAAGGACATGCTAAGAACATTTGTTAATGCTGAAAATGTCCTTGACGGATATTAATTATCAAAACACGTCATTGACCGTCATTTTCCCCGATAAGAATTAACGTTTGGATTAAAAACTAAAAAGGTTATGATTATCTGCAAAAAATAGTTTTCAAATTCATTTTTGTATATCGTTCAAAAGACCTCCATTAGAAGTGTGCAAGAAAAATTGGAAATTTATCTAAGGGAAGGCGCTTTCTTTTACCAGAATGTAGATATGATTATCCAAAAAATAACAAACATGAGATGAAGGGAGCACTTTATGCGAGATGAAGTGACCCGGCCAAAAACCATAAACTTACTGCCCACGCCATCGATAGGTTTTTATGTTCAATCAAGAGTAGCGTCTTGCCTATTTATAGGAGGGATGGAAGAAAGATGCCAATAAGAAGTGGGAGTGGCTCAACCTGTAAAGTTGAACATTAAAGCAACTATATCACACTCACCAAAAGGTAAGGTTGAACCCTAGCAAGCTCAACCTTTTTGTGTGAAGAGTCGAGGAGATGTTGCTCGATCAAAGGCCCGTTGACCAAAATAAATTAGTTATCGCCAATTGTTATGTGTAAGAGTCAATGGCATATACCTAGAGATTCCATTAAAAAACATCTAGGTTTATGCAACACTTGTAGAACTTTGGGGAATTTAAATACTACCGCGCGCACCATATTATGGATATTCAAAAATCATTTAGTGGCAACAGCTTTAACATTTGAATTTTGTTTGCATTACCTTGTGTAGACACCTCCCAAACGGGGCATCGCCATACAGATTGTTCGTTTATTGTTTGATTGGTTGCTTGCTTCATAAACCAAGATAGTGGACATTCCCATGGCTAGGAACATCGCCACACGATAGCGGTAATCATCAAAACAGAGTCGCCACCCACCCAGTTTATTAAAACTGGAAAAATAGATAGAGATTCTGGGTACGGGAGCCAAAAGTACAGTAAGGGGAAGGTGTTAGGCACCCCTCTCTGCCCAGCCGTGAGACTGGCCCATAATTGCTCAACATAAGACATGTAGATGCTTTGTTTAATTCTAACACATAGTCTGTTTAATTATACCTTTAAACAGTAAGTAAGGTGAGCCAATGCGATAAGTAAAGCATGCATTAGAAAAACAGAGAAGTAAAACAGGCAGTCCCAAGGAGATGGATCCCGCGGCCGGTGAATGGATGTCACGGCCGAGGGATCCTCCTGGTTTTATGTACCGGCCGAGGGATCGAAGCCCCGGTAGGTGTTCTTCCTCACACCAGACAGAAAAGTTAGCAGATGATTTAAATGCTACGATTAGTTATGAATACGATAAATAAAACAAACCAGAAGCCGTTGGACCTCACCACCTTAATTCCTCAGTTGCTTGATTGCTTCGGATTGGTTGTGATTGACTGATTGCTTCTTTGAAAACTCTAGGGTTAGGGTTTGAATTTCGGGGTTTGATCGTCGGATTGATAGCTGCCTTCGGGAGGTTAGGGCTTTTGAAGAGGGGGTTTGAGAGAGTATTTGTGCAGAGTTTCGTGGCTTGAGAGAGTATGGAAGTATACGAATTTTGATGATTTCGTTGTTGTATTTTCAGAACCCCAAAGGTCCTTTATATAGGCAATTGGTGACTCACTCCGGCCAATCAAAATGCATGATTGCAATTGCAATGCAATGCAAACTCTTCGGGATAATCTCTGAGCGTAGCCCGAACGCATCGGGAAGGTAGTGTAGTTGGATCAAACAATCGACAGAACGTTCCAGAGTCTGGAAAATATACGATCTGGCGGCCGAGGAATGGATGTTGCGGCCGAAGGATAGATCTTGCGGCCGAGGGATTGATCTCTCAGGGAGATTTCTAAGCAACAGTTTGCTCGGGTGAAGAAATGATGTTAAAGCCGTGAGATCAATGTCACGGCCGACAGATGGATTCTCCTAAGATTCTGTATTTTCTGTCTGAAAGGCTGTATGGCTCTGGATTGGGTCCTCAAAGTTCTTACCGAAAGTCCTAAGGTTCTCGAGAAGTCAACCAGCAATCACTGTATCTATTTCATCATCGGGATGGTCCCCAAGGTGGGATTTGATGTCATGTTGCGCACTTTCGAGCCGTCGGATCGTGCATCCAACGGCTCGGATCTCAGCTCAACAATCAATAATCGAGAGTCGTTTATTGCCGAGATGAGATTCGAGCTGTCGGATATACGATCTGACTGCTCGGAAGTGCGCTAAACGGTGTTGCGCACACCACTGCACAACATCATCTCCCAATTTGGTAATTTCGGTGTGTTGGGGTGAGGAATTGTGGAAGTCCCCGCCATGAGCTGGTTTTAGGGTTACCGATCGATGACCCCAGAATCCCAGATACCAAAACACAAAACACAAAAAACAAAATAAAAACAAATGCCAAGTGGTAACGTAGAGCCAACGGTTCAGGATTAGATGTGCATTGGTGCGCGCACAACCCAATGCTCAAATTCTATTGCATGATGTTAACGGCACACAATCTTCGATGATTTCTCAAATGAGATCGATTTATTTACGGTGGCTCCATGATTAAGATATTTTCGGAGTCGCGTATTGGTACGTTTCGGTAACCAATAGTTGAGATATGTTTTTAAACTATTACCGGTAATAAATACGTATCTTTTTTTTAACGGTAATAGTTTGTTTTTAATCCGGACCGTCCAAAATATTTATGGACGCTAGAGATTGAGCTCCGTCTAATCAGTCTGTAGGACTTTCAACTAAAACTCTCTCCTTCGTGAGAGCTCTTCCTCTCTCCTTCGTGAGAGCTTTTCCCTGAAACCCTTGTTTCACTATCCCTTTGCCCTTTCTTCCTCACCTCTTACTTATTATTTCTCTCTCTCTCTCTCTCTCTCTCTCTCTTCCTCTGGGTTAGTCTATTAGCCTGGTTCTATCTGTTCTCTTCTTTCATCGGTATGGCCGATGAAGTGGTGGAAATGATCGGAAATTTTCATCTGTCCGAGGAGGAGGAGGAGGTGATTCCAATCGATGATGAAATTTGCAAGCAAGTCGTGGAGGCTTGCTCTTTCAGTCTGGTTGGGAAACTCATCACTACAAAGAAGTTTAATGTGGCGGTGATGAAGGAGTCTCTCAGGCGAGCCTGGGGATCGCCAGAGAATCTCACTATCGTGGAAGTTGGGGATAACCTATTCCATTTTCGGTTTGCTAATGAGAAGAGTCTATGTAAAGTTCTTAATGGAGGTCCCTGGAATTTCAATAACCATTTACTTGCTCTTCAGGCGTGGGAACCAGGTATGAAAGTGGAACAAGTTTCATTCAGTTCTATTAATTTTTGGATTCAACTTTGGGGGTTGCCCTTTGAGTTTGTGAACTCCAAGATTGGAGAGATTATCGGGAAAAAGATTGGTTCTTTCTGTTCGGTAGATGAGCGAGCGGCAGTGGGTGACAAGGGGAGGTTCATCAGGGTTCGGGTGGGAATAGCAATGGACAAACCACTGAAACGTGGTGGCTTCATTGCTCTTGGCGATGGATCTAAGTTCTGGGTGGATTACAAGTATGAGCGACTGAATAGCTTTTGCTTCTATTGTGGAAGTCTTCTCCATGAGCAGGGAGAGTGTGGGGTGAAGATCTCTGATGTAGAGAATGGGGTTGTGAAAGAAGGAAAATTTGGGCCTTGGATGAAAGCGAGAGGGGGTGGGACAGTTAGTGGGAAGTCGCAGTTAGATTCGAGATGGATTGTTGATGGGAATGGTCCCGCCGGAGAATTTTTCCACAGTCCCAATTCTCGTTCCGGTCCGGCGAAAGCCGCGAAAGGGGGAAATTTCAAAATCTTAAGAGATAAGGAAGGTGCGGTTATCTCGGACGTTGGGATTACAACGGGTTTGATTGAATTTAAGGATAGTGCTCGGATCACAATTAACGGAAAGGAGAGTAGTTTGGGGGATTTAATTCCCTCTTCGGATAAGTTCCCTAATAAAGCAAAGGCTCCTGATTTTGCGCCTAATTTGGATGCTATGAAAACTGATGCTAGTACTGGGCTTTATAAAGGAGGTACTGGGCTTGGGCCCACTATTCAGCAGAGTCCCAGTTTTGAGAAGGGGCTTCATCAACCGACTGAGGCCAGCCTTGTGGGCCTTAATAATTCTTCTGCTGACGGGGATGTGTCTTCTGTGAGTGGGCTTGATCTGAAGGAGGTGGAGGTTTCTCAGTCTTTTGGGGGGGCAGACCTTGGACCTGCTCTTCCCTTCTTTTTTGGGGTAGACAAATCCAAGGTGCCGAGCTCATCTTCAGGCAGAACTACAAGACGCAAGGATGGAAAGGAGGCTCCGACACATAATGGCCCTAAATTTAAGAAGACGGGGAAAGAGAATAATAGTGTTTTGGGCAAGAGAAGGGAGCAATCTGGGACACAATCTGCAATAGGAGCAGAGTCAGAGTCTGTGGAATCTCATGGCGGGGAAAAGAGGCTTGCGTTATGCGACATCAATTCGTCGGATGCTAGGGTGGGGATGGCCAGCCTCAAATGGCCCCATATCTCCCAATGAATGCACTATTTTGGAATTGTCAAGGAGTGGGGAACCCCTTGACAGTTCGACAGTTGAAGGAGGTCTGCAACTTCTATTCCCCGGATGTGGTTTTCCTTGCGGAAACCAAGAATAAACAAGAAAAATTAGAAAAGTTAAAAAAAGTGGTGCGGATGGAGAAAATGGTTACTGTGGAGCCGGTGGGAATCTCGGGGGGAGAGTGCTTGCTGGTGAAACCCGGTGTTAAAGTGGAGGTACTAGAACTGAATAGAGGCATTATTGATGTTCGGGTGACCGATTTGAGAGGCCAGTGTAGCAGAGTGATAGGGGTTTATGCAAGTACAGAGCAATCGACGAGAAGGAATCTGTGGAGGCACATTGCATCAAAACTTGGAAACGACCAAGAACCATGTGTGATTGCGGGGGACTTCAACGATATTCTGTTCAATGAGGAGAAATTAGGAGGGAGGGATAAAGAGGGCTGGGAGATGCAAGATTTCAGGAATTTTATCGATGACAACGATCTAATCGATGTGGGTTATGTGGGTTATCCATTCACTTGGAACAACAAGAGGGGTGGGCGAGATAATATCCGTATGCGGCTGGATAGGGCAGTGGTAAATCCTCGTTGGCGGGTAGACTATCCTAACGGGGCTCTTCTTCATCTTAAACCAGGAGGATCTGATCACTGTCCAATCCTTCTGCGGTATGGGATGACTTTCGAGAGGAAAATTCCTCGCTTTATCTTCGACTCGAGATGGTCAGATAAGGTTGAGTGCAATTCTATTGTTAAAACTTGCTGGGAGAAGAGATTTGTTGGGTCAAGGTGGTTCCGCATCCAACAGAAAATCCGGCTTTGTCGTCAGAAATTGCGAAGATGGAGAGCTAATAGGAGTTTAAACTCAAAAGCTAAGATGAATGAGCTCCAAGATCAATTGGAACAGGAGAATGAAAAGACGAATTTCGACGCGGATGCGTACAAAAGGATTGAGGGGGGGATGAGGCTGGCTAGCAGGGAGGAGGAGGAGTATTGGAGGGCCAAATCAAGAGTTTCATGGCTGAAATTAGGCGATAAGAATACTAGTTTTTTTCATGCCAAGACTGTCCAACGGAGAGCGATGAATAAGATTCATGGGTTGGAGGACAAACACGGAATTTGGAAAGAGCAGGATCATGAAGTGGCGGAAATTGTAGCTGATTATTTTCAGAATATTTTTTCTTCTTCCAGTCCTTCTCTAGTTGAGGAGGTAATTGCAGGGGTTCAAGAGAAGATTACAGATGATATGAACAGGAGACTCCTTAGGCCAGTGTCCATGACTGAGGTTCGTTCAGCTCTCTTCCAAATGGAGTCTATGAATTCACCTGGTCCAGATGGCATGACTGCTGGATTTTTTCAGAAGTTTTGGGAGGTGGTGGGGAGGGATCTAACTGATGCTATCCGTAGCTTTATGTTTTCAGGGAAACTCCTTAGAGGTATGAATCATACCCATGTTGTTTTAATTCCTAAGGTGCAATGCCCTGTCAATATGACCCAGCTTAGGCCCATTAGTCTTTGTAATGTGGCGTACAAGATCTTAGCCAAGGTTCTTGCTAATCGCCTCTGTCGAGTGTTGCCTGATGTGGTCTCTCCTAATCAATCTGCTTTTGTTCCGGGGAGGGTTATTTCAGACAACATCCTAATCGGGCAAGAACTTTTCCATCATCTTAAAAATTGTAGACTTGGTAGAAAACATAGTGTGGCTATCAAGCTTGTTATGAGTAAAGCGTATGACAGGGTGGAGTGGATTTTTGTGGAGAAAATTATGTTAAAGATGGGTTTTCATCCAAAGTGGGTAGGGTGGATTATGGAGTGTTTGTCAACGGTTTCGTATTCTTTTTTGATTGATGGACAAATTTCTGGTTTTGTTCAACCTTCAAGGGGGTTGAGACAAGGGGATCCTTTATCTCCTTTCTTATTTTTGTTATGTGGAGAAGGGCTATCTGTCCTTTTGCAGCAAGGTGAAATTAATCAAAGCATCAAAGGGGTTAGAATCTGCAGAAATGGTCCGTCTGTCAGTCACTTGTTCTTCGCTGATGACACGCTTTTGTTCGGGGAAGCTTCTTCGCAGGGGATTACTTACTTTAAGCAGATTCTTGAGATGTACGGGAAGGCATCGGGTCAGCTTATAAATTACGGGAAATCTTGCTGTTTTTTCAGCTCGAACACTTCCATCACAGTTCGGGATAGCTTAAGTAAATTGTTGGGAATTAGAAGAGATTCTAGCCTTGGGAATTATTTGGGTCTTCCAACGGATCTCAGTCAAACGAGGTACAAAGTCTTCTCTTATATGAAGGATGGGTTGCGAAGGAAGACAGAAGGTTGGAATGAGGTTTTCCTTAATCTAGCAGGCAAAGAAGTGATGCTTAAATCAGTAGCCTTGGCCCTTCCAAGCTATGCCATGTCTTGTGTGAAACTCCCAGCCAAGTTGTGCAACGAGTTGAATGCGATGATGGCCAAGTTTTGGTGGGGTTCAAAGGGTCAAGAGAAAAAGATCCATTGGTTGTCTTGGGACAAACTTTCAGATAAGAAGCATGATGGAGGGATGGGGTTTAAAGATCTCAGATGTTACAATCTTGCGATGTTAGCTAAGCAAGGTTGGAGGTTGATGAACGGTGGGGATTCTTTATTGCTTAGAGTTCTTAAAGCCAAATATTTTCCGAGATGTCACTTCATGAAAGCATCAGCGAAGTCCAATGCTTCTTGGACCTGGAAGAGTATTCTGGAAGGAAGAAGGGTATTGGAGGAGGGTACTAGGTGGAGAGTTGGGAATGGTGAAAAAATTTCAGCAGCATATGATCCATGGATTCCCAAGGATGGGGGTCTTAAACCAGCGTGGATTGCTGATTTTGCTAAAGAGTTCAAGGTGAGTCAGTTTATAGAAGCCGGAAGAAACAAATGGAAGAAGGACGTGGTACGACTGGCCTTCCACACCGATGATGCAGAAACGATTCTTGGGATCCCTTTACCAAGATTTGTGATTAATGACAAATTGATTTGGCATTATAGTGGGAATGGTTGTTACAATGTCAAATCGGGCTACGAGGCTGCGTTGGCTATCCGGAAAAGGGGACACTTGGGTACAAGATTAGAAGGTGAAGGGAGCAATAGGGAACGACATAAGGAAATTTGGAAAAGCGTGTGGGCACTCCCATGCCAAGGGAAAGTGAAACAGTTTCTGTGGAAATGCCTTCACGATATTGTTCCAGTAAAAGACGTTCTTGCTCGAAGAAAGTTGGTCAGTGATGTGCTGTGTCCAGTGTGCAAGGAAGATAGAGAATCAGTGTTGCATTTGATTGCTCGGTGCCCTTTTGCTCAGATTGTGTGGCGTATGTCCCCCTTAGGAGTGAACATGGAATCTGTTCTCGGGGATTCGATGATGGACTGGTGGGATAGAAAGGTGGAAGGGGATGAGGGAACACAAGAGGGTTTGGGCTGCAGTGGGAGCTATAATTTGGAAGATTTGGAGGTGCAGGAATGATTCAGTTTTTAATGACAAAATTTGGAGGCCTGATTTGGCATGCAGCAAGGCAATACGGGAGGCATCTGATTTTTTAGCAGCCAACGGGAAATTAGATGAAATCAGGAATACCCATGTATCACAACCCCCAGGGAACCAATTAACGTGGAAGCAACCTGAATGTGGATGGATCAAGATCAACTTCGATGGGGGCGTGGACGTTCGGGAAAAAAAGTGTGGTCTGGGATTGATTGTTCGAGATGAATATGGAGCTTTTCGAGCGGCTCGAGCAGTTAACGTTGAAAATTTGGTGCATCCTTTGGTGGCTGAAGGTATGGCAGCGAGAGAGGGTCTCCTTTTTGCGCATGAGCTTGGATTTACGCGAATTCAATTGGAAGGTGACTCGCAGCAAATTGTTAATCTGATCCAGAAAAAGGAAGAGTCGAATTCGTCTGTTGGTGTGATTATTTCAGATGTAAACAGATTAAGGAGCAGTTTTGAAGAATTGAAGGTGAGTTTTGTGAGGAGATGTGGCAATTCTGTGGCCCACATGGTGGCCAAGAATGCAGTGAGAGGGAGTGGAATTCGTACTTGGGAATTTTATCCCCCCCCTTGGCTTTTTGTTCCTCTTTGTGAGGACGATGGCCCCCTTTGATGTATTGGTTACTTTTTCCTATCAATAATATTATCCTAACATTTGGCAAAAAAAAAAATTAGATTTTCAATTCTCAAATTCAATTGGAGTATTTCTTACCGGTATATATGATCCTACAAAAGCAGTGTAAATCTAGCGCTCCTGAAGTACCAAGTGGTGTTACTTATAGATGGTAATCCAACTCGCTCTGCCCCTAATCCGTACCAATCGGGACGGGTTTTTGTTAAATTTTTCGGGTATGAGGTCGGGGGGAATTGACGAAACCCTGTCGCGGTCGGAGACATTACCCCTTTCCGGTGCCCGCCCCGAAATTGTTTTATGCATAAAAATCTATTTTTATTCTTGTAGTATTTTTTTTCCTTACAACTTAAATACCACATAAGATTCTTACTATTTCTTCCATTTTGCTTTTAGATGTTAGATTTTGGTTGAGTTGGAGTAATAATTATTTCGTGAATTGTGTGGAAAAAAATGGCATAATAATGTGTAGCTTGTGAATAGTAACTCAACACAATTTTGTTGAGTCTGTAACAAATACTAGCTAAATAGCTAGCCTCTTGCATTTGCCCTAACACCACCTTGTAGGGTGGACTTTTTGGTTCGATTTGATGGAATAACATTTAACAATGATATAACAGATTAATTTGCTCTAACATTCCCCCTTTAACCAAAAAAAATCATTTTTCTAGCTATCGTTTCTGTTGAAGGTATAAGTAATAAAGTTATCCATCTTTTTAACAGCTTAAGCTTTTAAATGAGTTGGTGGTTAACAACCTAATATGGTATCAGAGCAGATAATAGATCACGTGTTCGAACCTCAACGCTTACCTAATGTTAAAATATTTACACGTGTTTAGCCCGCTTATGGAGGAGAATCTGGCTACACGTGAGGAGAAGTGTTGAAGGTATAAGATATAAAGTTGCCTCTCTTTCTAATAGTTTAAATTTTCAGATGAATTGATAGTTAATAAGCTAGTAGTAATAGTTTTGTATTGTCAAATTTTCATTATTTAACATGTTCTCTGATGATTAAATGGAGATCGTGAGACTGTGCCAAAATTATGGCCTTCGCTATGGAAAAGGCTTGAGTTGAAAAATGGGACTTCAGGTTGGTGTTGTGTAGCATTACCGAAATGAGATTAGAACCGGCGGTTCGAAGGTGTGCAGCACGGTGCTGCGCACACCATTGCCCAGTCCAGCACCAGCCCCCAATTCTGAAAGATGCTACCTGAGAATCAATTCTGTGGATCGGAACATCTTTCTTGCCTTGCCTACTTGACCATTTTCTGGACTCACTTTTTTTGGGGGTAAAGATTCTAGACTCACTTATTAGACGATATCTTTTTGAAAAGTAGTAGCTATTTCTCTTTCATAGAATTACACTATAGTGGTATTGTCCAGATTTTATTTTATTTTTTTATAAACACATGTCCGGGCTAACCGGAAGACCAATCTCACCATACACTAGCGGAAACCCCATTTAAAGCCCGAGCAAATTGAGCTCGTGTTTTCTAGATTCTGAAAAATTATTTTAGCTAATTAAACACGAGAAGATACTCAAGAAAATAACGTTGAATGTCTTAATTCTCAATACTATAACTTGCATGTTCAAACCATTTTGCGTAATCAATTACGAAGACACTAACCAAACAATTAATTACTGTAATATTGCATATATGTTCCTTGCAAGTTTCTCGATCTCTACCAATAAAATCAAAGATGATGCTGGAAATTAAT
Organism: Rhododendron griersonianum; assembly: GCA_018127125.1. Classification (NCBI taxonomy): domain Eukaryota; kingdom Viridiplantae; phylum Streptophyta; class Magnoliopsida; order Ericales; family Ericaceae; genus Rhododendron; species Rhododendron griersonianum. The sequence goes on along the minus strand of CM030799.1, from coordinate 10,248,752 downwards.
TGGAATCTCGGAAGGAATCAACTATAGAAAGTAAGTTTCAAAGCATCTGTGATGGGCACTCTTCTTTGGAAAGTACTCCAAGTCACTATCACCATATCTATTGGATAAAAATTGTTCCCATTTTGTTCCTTAAGAAGGAAGGCATAATAACTCGAATTGCGGGAGCCTGTTGTGCACGATCTGAGCCATCGTATTTAAAAGGATACTTTTAGTAGTTAATTCAACTCCGTTTTGCCGTAAATGTATTTGTCAGAGTGGACTATATATGTAGTTTATGTAAGTTATTGTTCTTGCCAGATTGCACTATTATTCGGAACCCTATCTTTGTCGTGCATGATATGATATCGTAGCATACGTAATTTGCTACTGTGTTTACCCACAGAGTACACAATAAGAAGTAACTTCTAGATTAGATTAACTAAATTTAAGTGTCTGGAGTAATGCAGACAGTGTAATACTCTCCCTCATGTGCAATCCGATAAGCACGTGGAGGTACATATATACTGGGTGAGAGAATTTACTCCGGCGAAAACTCAAAGTGAGGCGATCGAGATCAGTTACAACTGGTCCGGACACCTGATTATTACGTATGAATAAAAAAAAAAAGAAAAGAATACATATGCCGACAACTATGTTGCAGTTGCACCATGGAATTCGTCATGTCGTATTCAAAAGTCAAAACCTTAAAAAATACTCCGTACGTACTGCTAATAAAAATGTCATACGTGGTTGATTTCAAGTGGAAAGCGTGTAGTGAAGTTTGTTCAACCACAGCATTAACCAACACACGCTACTTACACGGGAACGCGACTCGTGTCGGCATGCTTAATCCACTCATAAAGCCGTTTTTATGTAGTAGTAGTATAAAAAAAAAATAAAACGTACCCACAAATGTTCGAGAATTTTTTGGGTGCCGCCGTGCTGGTAGGATACCACACACATTTGGACGGTTTGGATTTTAGAGAGAGAAAAAGAGGAGAGAGAGTGGTAGGGTGAGAGGAGAGAAGGGAATAAATTTGGGCGTCCAACATACGTTTGAACTGTCCGAATAGCCGACGGGTCCTGTCATGGACGATGCGGATAGCCGAGTCGCCGACGGCTACTGTGCCAAGGGCATGTTCCTATCAAGAGGGTATCGACATGCACAATATGACAACAATGCTGTTTATTGTCAAAATAGAGAGGAGGAAGTGACCAAGCCAAAAGACAAGACCAAAGACCTAAGCAAGAAAATTGATACACCAAAATCAATGTATTCAACTCCTCTCTCAATTCGGATAAAAAAGAAAAAAAAAAAACTCCTCTCTCAATTCGTTTTTCCACTCAGGGGGAAAAAAAGGTCTTCAAATTTCCCCTTACATTTTAATTTTTCTTTCTTAACATCTCCACATATATTGTCAAACGATGAGGGCTAAACATCACATTAATAAATTAAGTTTGAACATGTTTTTAAAGCTCGTTCAACTTTCAAATCAAGATCGAACGAGATCTTAATTGCTCGGCTCGTTTGAATTACGGTGCTTAAAAATATTAAAGCCACTTGTGGTTGTTGTGTGATCGGCTTGGTTACGTTTCAGGTTCACTCGTCTCGTTAATAAGTCAAAATTAAATATATATTTAAATCGCTCTAATTTTTCAAATTACATTTTGAACAACCAACTTTTTTAACCCGTTCTTTTTAGTTTAACTATAACTATAAAGGTGTAACATATTAAAGTTGAAAAATTGAGGACCATTTCTTTAAATATAAAATATTTTTCACGACTCCACCGTGAATAATTGTTTATAGCGCTAATCGTGGCCGTCCAAAAATGTTTAATTTTTTTGCATTAAAATCCGAACAATTCATAATACTTTTGAACGGCCACAATTGATTGATTGTTGTCATAAGGAGTAATAAGTTTCTCTCTTGTTTTAAACCGGCTTACGAGCATGAACCACGTCCACAACTATTGAATTTCTTTAATTACAACGGTCACAATCTTCGGTCTTGACCGACTCCAATCCAAACCGCGTCCCTTCCTTTGTGATGGAACCCCTACAACTTCTCCATGTTACATTTGTACCCCCTAAACCTTTTCTACATAGTTCGTGTAAGGTGTCTAACAATTTCCCCTAGATTTCTCCTACTTTTAATATTTATTTATCTATCTCTCTCCACTTATTACCTCTACTATTTTTCAAAAAAAAATTCAAAAACCAAACCAAACATAGCAAATCTTTTAGAAATATTTCTTTGTTTATTGAACTATTTCAATTGTTGGTCAAAAGAATTCATTCTTTGATCACTTCGATGAGTTGAAACCAAACAAGTAAACATATCAATATATCATATATCATAGATAAATTAACAAAATAACCATTCACTAGAGGTTGGCCTAGTTGTGAATGCCTAGAACTTAGTGGTTTGCTCTTTTCTAAAATTAATGTTCGAAACCTCTGATTAGATGTTATCAATTCTTTTGGGATTAGTCCACATAAAATTTTGCTCTGATTTTGATTGGAACTACCGCAAGTGACCGATGGGATTGTGTTGGGTATGCAACTTCAATAGTAGTCCAGCCCAGGGGTGTGGGGGTAGAGCCATTGGCCTTACCTATTTTATAACGTAGTTGTATTATAATTAGGGTTAAGAGAATTTCGGAAAAAACAGAGAGGAGGCAAGAGAGAACTGTTCTCAGAGAGAAGAGTTAAGACTTGTATGCCATTGATTCTTCTTTATAGTGGACTATGACCTGTTTCATTTTTGTTTCATACGCATTGTTGTCGTTTGTTGTGTGATTTTTGTGATTGATGGTTTCCAAGATCCGTAAAGGCATAGTGAATTGAATGTGTAGTTCGATTCCTAGCAGATTGGTCCCTCAGAATTAGTTGATGTACACTTAAGCCACATGGACACCCGAGTTATCTAAAAAATATCAAGTGAAGGAGCGCGTAAGTTGACACAGACACATGAGTTTCAAAAATTTTAAAAAAAATATTCAAACTTGTCAAAGATTCCCCAATATGACATTTTCTCATACTTTTGGGAGCATGACATTGGTCAGTCCTCAACTTAGATTCTCTTTCTTTTTTATTCTAGTTAAAATAAAATTTCATTCAATTCTTTTCACTCACTCAATTGAACGCAGGGCAACTAATCTAAGGAGATACGTGACAAAAATAATCTTTTCGTTGAATCTATATGTGTCCAAACAGTACTCCCTCTGTCTCCCGTCCTATAATAGTTCCTCTCTGGGAATCCAACTGGAGTACTTAACAAGCCATCAGAAGTTACAAAAGATTACTCTTTACTCCATTTTTAAAGTCCAAGCTACTACTCCAATTCAAAGGAGACGGACAAAAAAATGAAAATCAATCAAAATTTTCTCTTGAGCAAGTCAAAATCGACATCTATCATAAGATCTCCGAAAATAAAAATTCAGATTAAAATTATAAGACAGAGGAAGTAATTATAGTTTGAGCCGTGATATCCACACAGATTTCAATGTGGAGCCCACTACGGGTCCCACATAAATAATCCGAGCCGTTCATTAAATGTAAAATATTTTTTTAAGTGTCTACGCGAAAAATAAACTCAATCCGATACATATAGAGGCTTGATCCAATCATCTAAATTTCATGATAATGAAAAGTCAAATGATTGGATCGAGAGCCTATATGTATCGGATTAAGCTGTTTTTTTGCAGGAACCCTTGAAAAAATATTTTACATTTAATAAGCGGCTCGGATTATTCGTATGGGATCCATAATGGACCCCACATAATGATATGTGCATGATATATGTATGAAAAATTTGTGTCAATAGACTTTCCGTTATAGTTTCTCCTTTCCATCTCTTCCGGAAAAAGTTTTCCGACAATCAAACGTGTCGTTATGTATTTTCGATATTCGTGGTCTCTCTTTTTGTTATTTTTCTGTTTGGGTTTTATATTACAGTTATCCCCCTAAAATTTTCCATATTCACTAAATTTCCCCCGTCTTTTTATTCCCCCCTAGGGTGGGAGAGAATTCGCCTTTATTACACAACACACTGATATATCATTATCATTACATACAAATATACGCACGCGTGCACTCAGTTCTCTTTGCAAAAGCACAAATCTCTCTCTCTCTCTCTCTCTCTCTCTCTCTCGCGATCCCTCAAAATATCACCAGGTACGTGCGCGCTCTCTTCTTCTGGATCTCATTCTCTCAATTCGATCTAGTTTCCATTTCAAGATCGGTTTCTGTAACGAAGTGGTCTCGACGAATTTGACAGGTTATACACATCAACGTACACATATAACAGAGAGGAGAAGGGAGATTTGTATTGAGGGGAAAAAAAAATGGGATACATAGGGGCTCATGGAATCGGTGCGCTGCATAGATACAAGTACAGCGGGGTGGATCATTCCTTCGTCGCGAAATACGTCTTGCAGCCGTTTTGGAGCCGTGTCGTCAACTTTTTCCCTCTCTGGATGCCGTAAGCGTTCGATTTAAACGTCTGTATTGCATAATACAAACTCTGTACTCAGGTTTTAAATAATTTGTGTTACCGGTGTTTGTGGAGGTGGGGTTTGAAAGTGTTTATAAACTTTCGTCTTCGTAGCTAAAACAAGAAAAAGATATAAATATGTTTTTTTTGTTATTATTAGGGAAATGATTTTGCCACTCCCTTTTTTTTTTTGGTTAACGCCACCCTCCAAAACAGGGAAAAAAATTAAATTTTTTTTTTCCCTTCCTTTGTTTTTTTTTTGATCATCTAAAGGGTGAGAGGGGGCGACCAGCGTAGCAACTCCCCTTGGGCGTGACCATAGGGGCTCTCTACCCGCCAATGAAATGTCCGATTCGAGCCATAGCTACAGTCCCGGACGGGCCGTCACCACGGCACCATTTTAGTGCACAACTGGTGAAAACTCCCCCTTTGGTCCACAAACGAGGTTCGAGTACCTGCCAGGACTCGAACTCCCGCCTGTGTTAAGGGAGGTGATGAGCCTCACCAGCTGGGCTACCACCTCGGTGGTCCCTTCCATTGTTTGGTTTGGAAAGAAAGAGGGTAGAAAATAGCAATTTCAAGTATTTTGTCCCTTACAATTTTTTTTCCCCTATTTTCCTTCTTAATTATTTTCTCTCACTTACCCCAAGTTCCAAACACAGTGTTAAGATTTGCTCCTTCTTAGGTTTAGGTGTCAGGTTTGAAGCCTATTAACTCTTGGGTTCAGGCTATAGGGGGATTTGTCCCGACTTTAAATGGATCCCTTGCTAGTGGACGGTGCTATTGGTTGCCTAAGATTAATGGGGTGCGCGCAAGCTCAATCGGAAATCTTGAGTTATACTACAAAATAAAATTCTATAGTTATACTACAAAATAAAATTCTATAGTACACAGCCCTGTGCCATAAGAAAGTTACGAGGTTTGTGGTGAATGGCTATTTAGCACATATACGAGATACGATACAGACACGGGCTATGTAGCACAGATACAATAGACAGGGACACGAGAATTCTAAAAAAATGGAGATATGGACACGGCAGGGGCACACCGCGTTTGTGTGTGTGTGTGTATATATATAACTGTATATGTTTTTTTCCGAGTTTAAATTGCAAAATGTTTACAAAACAAAATGGATGAGAGGAATCTGATGTTAGGGTTTCTTCTCGACTTGTTTTTATTGGTTAACTTACACTTAAACCCAAAACATTTCAGTATAATAACATAGTTACCCACATACCCTCAATTTTTTATTTTTAAAAAAAAATACACTTGCACCCCCGCTGTGTCCCCATACTTGTCCCCCTAAAAAAATTAACTTAAATAGACATGTATCTATCTGTGTCCCGTGTTCCTGTGTCGGACATGGCGATACCTCGACCTCTAGAGGTGTCGGTGCCACATAGGTGAATGGTATCATGGTTTTTTTGCTTATGAGATTTTGTGGTCAGAAAGGTTAGGCATTTTGTGGTAGATTCGGTATTATATTTCGTGGTGTTCACAACGAATGTTTGTGGTGGGTTGTGGGGGCATATGGTATGCACTTTTTAGTGGTGTGTATTAAAAGCTTTCCCTAAAAGTATAAGATTAGATGGCCGTGAAATTGGTTACCACGTGTTTCCTGTCTGTTTCACTTGGTTCGTACGGAGAGGAAAAAATTGGAGTCTCTTCGTTGTGATAAGTCATTCTAAGCATCTTTATTGTTTTGTTTTGATTTGATTACCAGATTACCTTGGAATTTATTTTAGAGGTTTGTGCTAGCTCCCATCTGTTTTGACTTTGATTTTGAGCATGTTTAGAAACAATGATTGGTTAATTACTGAGGCCATGTTAAGGGAACTTGGAATCTCGAAACTTACTGGTAGCTCATTGTAGTCAGACTTTGCTGTGGAACTTCATAAGCTCTCACTCACTCACTCAAACTAACTAACTTCTTTTTTTCCTTTTCTCTTTGCTGTGTTTGCACATGTGGATGCTTTCCAGACCGAATATGGTAATACATTCTCTGCTGACTTATCTGGTTATGTTTTGATATGTAATTTTGATTTAGGATTTTGTTTTGATTATTCAGAGTGTCCGGACCAGGTTGCGTGAACAAAATTTTTTATTGCCTTCTTTACTCAGATTATTGCACTTTTCTTTCCTTTTCAGATTACTCTCACAGGATTCATTTTCTTGGTCATATCTGCATTGCTTAGTTATGTAAGTTACTTTCTGGACCTTACACACGTTTTCCTTTCTATATTTTGATGAGTAATGCCATCTGTATTGTGGTTTTGTAGTTGACTATGAATACCCTTTTCTCCTCTTTTGGTCACTAGTTTTTATGTTTCTTTCCGTCTTGTTATGCTTTCTGCATGAACCTTCATTGAGGGTAAAAAAGTTTGGTAGTTTAATCTAAGTATGATGTATTGAAACCAGGATGCATGTTGTTTCTCTCATGTTTTTATAGTTAGTTTTCTGTGTAAAAGGACTGTTGGATCTCCAATATTCTCATCCATTAGCAAGTATGTAAGCTTCTCAAAGGAACAAAATCATCTCTTCTCAAACCATCCAGATCTGAGTAGTTATGTATTTGGGTTGCCTCGGGCAATGTTGCCTTTCTACTTTCTCTCCCACAATCCCACTTGTTCTTTGCAGCCTCTGTCATTTCCCTGTGGCACCTTCGTGAGAATGAAAATTTCTTCAACAGCTGAGAACTCCAATGCTAAAATATTGTCTTCGACGGCTCGATCCAAAACATCCAGATAAAAATTTAATAGGACGTCGGAAATGAAAACTACCGGCGGGATCCCTGTTTGAACCGACCAATTCTTTCCAGTTTTCTCTATGATAGGCGCAAAAAGAATAAGTGTCTTCTCTCATTTGCTCAGGGTTTGTGTTGATTCTGTGATTGAGAATACTAATTGCATGAGACTGGATTTACCTTTCTTATGGAAAGTAGCTTCGATAACTTGTGTTGCTTCTGAATTTTTAAGAAATCGATGTTCTTCTTTAGCTTTAGTAAGTTTTTCTGAATCACAGGTTTGTGTGATGAATATAGATGAGGTAAGTTTTTATCACTTCCTCTAGAGACTAAGAAGCACATGCACATCTACTGGCCTCACGTATCGGTCGGTGGCTGACACAACGCGATACTCTGCAAACACTTGTCAGGCATGCCTAAATATGTGTCTGATTTTTCATTATGTTCTTTTTACTCGGACAAGTTTTGATACTCTAGGACACGCTTGGGACACTCTTGTAACACATTACACATTACACATTAAGAGATTAACAGAAAATTTTAAAGCTTGGCTTAGAGTGAAAATTGCCATCGATGCATAGGTTATGTATACTTATATAGGGATCGTTGGTTTGTGTTTCGTAGTATTAATCTTAATTTATTACACATAATGTTTTTGACTTTCACAAGAATTTATAAGATACATGCGTAGTAGAACATATTTCTATTCGATGTGTCCTAATTTTTGAAGAAATGACCTGTCCACATTTCTGTGTCGTGTTGTATCGGTGTCCCGTGTCTGTGTTTGTGCTTCTTAGTTTAGAGATAGTAGTTTCACTGTTGGATTTTATCTCGTTAGAATTCTGTTGAAGACTGGAAAAAGGGAAAAATAATCAATAAACATCGGTCCTGCATTGGTTATACTCCCTCAGTCCCAATTTAGTTGTCCATCTTTGTTGTTGGATGTTCTAAATTGGTAGGTTTCTTTGAAAAGTAAGTACAAAAGGTTGAAGTTTGGATGTGGATTTACGTCTCCGTAAAATGTTGAAAAATCCCACAACGGAGTAAAGTTACGGGGCAAAGGGAGTATTTCTTTTGTAGGAAATTAAATAGAGTTGGTACCATTCTTTCTTTGATTGGAGTTTCGAGTATATGAGCCTTTTTGATGGTCGCGAACTTTGATGCACGGACACGGACACGGGAATTCTAAAAAAATGGGGACACGGACACGGCGGGGGACACGCCACGTGTATATTTATTTTTTTGTAATAAATAAATAAATATAGTTTGACACCCAGAATTTTTTTTTAAATTACAATTTGGCCCCTAAATTTAAAAAAAATTACAGTTTGACCCCAATTTTTTTAAATTACAGTTTGGCCCCCAATTTTTTTTAAAAAAATACAGTTTGGCCCTTGCTGTGTCCCCATCAATGCCCCCCCCCCCCGTGTCCCCGTAAAAAATTTAAATTAAATTATGGGACACTGCGATACGTCGACCTCTTGAGGTGTCGGTGCTTCATAGGTTGCGAATAAGTCACGACATGTTCTATAACCAATCTTGTCTCAATATGGAACAACTGAATGTCAGAACATGTCTCAGTTAGTGTAAACCATCTATCAATGGTTTCACTGAATTGAAGAAAAGGTCCCAAAATTCACAACCAAGATCTCAGCCTCAGCTCGTTGAACTGCTTTATTGCTGTGCTAGTCTGCATACAGTATGAAACTTTGTTGACGAAGTTGCCCCATGATTTGCTTTCTGTCTCTGTGCGGTTTGAAAGTTCTACGAGTTGAGGGAAACGTCACGCGTTCAATTATTTCTAGGTAGTTAAAAGTACAACATATGACGCGAGGGTAAAAAAATTATCACTATTTTGCATGTCAAAACTAAACAAAAAGAATGCACAACAGTGTTTAAGAGACTAAAGATCTAGTTTTGTATGTCAAGGCAATCAAGCCATCCTGTTCATCTAAGTGGTGAAAAAGCACCAGCTTAGCGGTGGCAATAATGACAGCAAAGTCACTCTCAAAACCAAGCACGCCAGCAAATCAAATGTCACGGATGACAGAACATATATTGAATGGGTATATAAAGGTTGCTGTGATCTGAAAATCAAATGACAGAAAAGTTCATCCATGTGATGTGAGAAACATGAAATCTTTAGTTTTACAGAGTATGCTTTTGGAAAAGCCACTACTTTCACAGTGGTACTATTGATCTAAGTCCCTTGCTGTTGTTGGATGCAAAATTATGTCCAGTTTTTGGGGTCATTTTCTGTGTTTTTGAGTATCATGGCAGGCCAAACATCTCAGGTGAAATGATTTTGTGTGAGAAGTATTCCGTCCATATATATTGAATGGTTATATAAGTCAGGATGTAGGCCTAATATAGTTCATGGAATGGTGATAATGGTAGTCAATCCTGCGTTAAAACTGTAGCGTTTCCCCCAATATTATTGATGGAGCAGTACAAAGTTCATCCATGTGAGAAACATGAAATCTGTAGTTTTTATGGAGAGTATGCTTTTGGAAAAGCCACTACTTTCACAGTGGTACTATTAATCGAAGTCCCTTGCTGTTGTTGGATGCAAAATTACGACCAATTTTTTGGGTCATTTTCTGTGTTTTGGAGTATCATGGCAGGCCAAACATCTCAGGTGAAATGATTTTGTGGGAGAAGTGTTCCGTCCATAATTTTCTTCCCATGGATGTATTGTAGATATATTCACCCCGGTTGGATACAGCTCCTCCAAGATGGGTTAATTTTGCGCACGGATTACTACTCTTCTTGTATCAGGTTCGCTTCAATTCCTCTACCAGTAGTATCTTATCTTTCTGTGCTGCCATGTGCTTGTAGTTTATGCGTGTGTTCTCTTTTACTGACAACTAGGCCAGCTTGTGAATTATAAGTCTTTTTGTCAGTCTTATCTCTTTTTCTTCCCATGTGCTCCTTTTTACCTTTGTTTAAAGAAAACTTGTTTTCTGGTCTTAATAATTTGCTAAGTGTAATGGCTGCTGTTGGTTGCTATTGTGGTTTGTTTTTCGTGCATCCGGGAACTGTACAGTTTCACAAATATTCTACCGTGATTACTGGTTTCTTAAATAATGGCATCTGGAAACTACTAATATTTTAGTTTCATTAGACCCTAGAAGGCATTTTATAGAACTTGTGTTTCTCATAAAATTCAGAATTTCCTTATTTTCTTAATCTATGTTTTGTCCTTCAACAACCCTGCCAGACTTTTGATGCTGTTGATGGGAAGCAAGCTAGAAGGACAAATTCCTCTAGTCCATTGGGGGAATTGTTTGACCATGGTGATTGTTCTTGCTTATACAGTTCCTCCTTTTTCCATTTATCATGTACGAGTGTGGTTTACTAATTGAGTATGTTTCTTGGCATTGATGAACTAATGCAGGGTGTGATGCACTTGCTTGTGCGGTATGTAGTTCTGTTATTTAGTTTTCTTTAGGTGACCATGGCGAATGTATCTCCTTCATGTTTTGCTCATGGTTTTGTTTCTCAGTTTGAGGCCTTGGCCTTTGGGAACACTGCTATGTGTGGAGGGCTTACTTTCTGGTATTGGGTGATTTCAGCTGTTCCATTTTATCTTGCAACATGGGAGCAGTAAGTGGTCTAACTAATAATTGCTAACTCCATTTTGCCTTATTACAAACTTATTCAGCCTTGCACATCTCTTTTGCCAAGTGGGACTTTTGCTATTTGTTCATTTGTAAAGTGAAAGGAAGATGGATGTTGTCGAATTTTTGCTTTCAAGTGGTTCCTTAGGACATATGGTACTATGGTATGCTGAACATGCAGGTCGTGTTTTCTGGCCATTGTCTTCTGAGGGAGCTATGCATGATTTTGCACGGCAGTTAGTTATTGAACTAATGTGATTTGATTTGGTGATTAATAAATGGTTTATGCCCATGTTGTTTTGGTTGAGCTTATTGTTAAATGATTTTTTGCTTTCAGTTATTGAATTAATATTGCTATAAACTTTTCTTTTGTTTTGTAGCTACTTCACCAATACACTTATTCTGCCGGCAGTAAATGGGCCTACAGAGGGTCTGATGCTTATATATTTGGTCCATTTCTTTACAGCTATAGTTGGTATGGTTTTTTTACGTCATTAAGGCACTCGATATAGACATTGATTACAAAGTTCTTGTTCACTAAATATGTTTTTTTAATACTACTTAAAGAATGTTCCATTTCTTTTTCAGGTTCTGAGTGGTGGGTTCAGCCTTTTGGAAAGTCCCTGCCTTTTTTGAGTTGGATTCCAGTAATAAGTGGTATGACTTGTAGATAGTACAGGATGCCTATGGACAGATGGCCACCTTAAATTTGATCTTTGCAGTTCTTTGTGAGAAAAATTAGGCGGCTTTTACTGATGGATGTTTCCACTTCGGGTTTGCACATCTGTGCTCTATACGTGTAGTTTTGTTCATATGTGCTCGCTTCACAGTCCTGCTTTTGAAAAGTATCTGAATAATGGAGAGTTTTTGAACCTTAATTCTGTGAATTTTATACCTGAGATTGTTATTTGTTTTGTAAGGTTTCAATAGTGTTTATATGCAATGTAACTGACTGATTTATGTGATCTGATTTCTTTTGATTACATTGACCAACTTATCTTGGCTGCCCAAACTTGGTTGTCTCCTGCTTGATAGATTTATTCTGCTTTTTATTTGCATTCTTAGCTAGTGAGGTGGACATATTTCTATGCTCATGGTGTTTCTAACCATTAGTCATTTAGGGGCCAGGATTCCACTTGTAAGGCTCCATTTCTGTTGTCAGGAGAAAAGGGTTGGACCAAGAATCTTCTTGGTTCCTTTTGTATTTTTGGGTAATAGAGTAAGATACTGGCAAAGCTTTGCTCATGAAAGAGGGACAAAATTGTAACCAATATGTATTGATATCTGATCATGCCTACTATTGCTCCTTTCTTTTATTTGACTTTTAGGCTCAATCTATTGGATTGGCATAATTCTTGGTTATTTTCTTTTACATGATAGTGTCGTTTTGCTTGCTGTGGTGAATTCCTTATTTGTTTGATTCTACTTGCTTTTATTTTGCTTTGCTGTTCTTTATTCATTTTTTTTGCTTCAGAAATTCCAACAAACAAAGTTATGCTGTTTCTAATGGTAGTTTTTGCTGTTATTCCAACAATTGCATGCAAGTAAGTACTTCTTCATTTTTTTTTATCGTCAAACTTCTTTTTATTCCTTATTATGGCAACACATAATGTACTCATGTCACTCCCTCCAAAAGCCCCCAAATTCCTCTTCCTCTGCCTGTGTGATCTCTGGAGTACTATTCCATATTACGTGCGAAGGACTCGTACATTGTTGTAGACTTGGGCAGAAGTTGCAGGACAGGGGTTCAGTCGCAAATTTGACACTGTTGGCACACACTACTTTTCATCACCCTTGTCATCACTAACAAACAGGAATGCCGTGCTTCGTGTGTTTGTTGTTGTGGACTTATATAAATGACCATATCGATCAGCTGTCTGAGTCATGTAGCATATTTGGCTTACAAACCTTAGCTTATAATCATCCCCAGTACAGGCTTCGTATGAGCTCGTGTTTTGGTCTGAGTTTTTAACGTATAAGCTCATACCAAAGCTGAAGTTTATGAGTTCTTAACAAGTGTTGAGCTTGATGCTCCGTTACATGATGTTCTGCTCTTGTGCAGTGTGCAGAATGTCTACAAGGTTGTCCAGGCGAGGAAAGGAAACATGCTACTGGCATTGGCGATGGTAAACCTGTTATTACTGAATGCTTCATCTATTAGTAATCAATTTTCTTAGTATATATTGTTGTGAGAGAAATAAGGAAAAGTGTATAGGGTGTTGTGTTTTCTAACCCTAACACAATCAACTCTTATTTATATAATGGGAAATCATAACATAAGACTACATTAACCAATGTGGGACTAATATCAATACTATATTCTAACACTCCCCCTTAAGCTGGAGACTCCCCAGCTTGTTACATATCAACCAACAAAACAATTACCTCGACGAGATGGGCCTTTCGCTGAGCCGGTTGTGAGATCGATCCCTTCGACTAGGAATTCCGACAAAAACGTATTAATGCCTTGCGCTTGGTATTCGTATTCATTGTAAAGCCTTGAGCTACCACCGGATTCCTCTTCCTCCTGAAATACTAATCAGCAATAACGAAAAACAACCAACTTGTTAAAAACAATGGAACAACTTTCAATAACAACGACCAATGAAACGACTTCAATGAACGAAACGACTTCAACGACCAACCAACTTCAACGAAATAATTTCAATGACCAACGAATCAACGAACGAATTCAATAACCAACGAATCAACGAACGAATTCAACGATCAACGACCAACGAATCAACAAACAATTTCAACGACCAATGATCAACAAAATAGATGACAAAACAATATATGTTACTACGCTTACCAAAAGCATGGCCAAAAAACCCAATCACGATACCTAGAATCACGGCTGCGACCATGACCATGGTTGAATGAAGAACCACACCCACCAGTGACTGCGGGACCAGAATCAGAATCAGATTTCATTACAAATATGTCACCGTGTAATGCAAGGCAACCAACGGATTAACCACCAATATTCCACCAACTAAAAATAAGCATCAAACAACTACCAACAATACCAATACGAATATATCTTTGGCAACCAAAAGTAGAACCATAGAACAGATCTGACCAGCCATGAGTGATGGAATAGTACTAAATAGCGATGAATAGTAATGACGATGAACAGTACCGATGATGAGCAGTAATATGTGAACAGTGTCGATGTGAACAGTGGTTAATGCTATATATTTCAGTTAAGTGTCCGATTTGAGATTTCGATGGGTGGAAGAGATTAGGGTTAAGATAGAGGCCAGGATTAGGGTTGTGATTTTAGGGTTTCGTGGTGAGATGATGATGGCAGTAGAGGGTGGCGGCTAGGGTTTTGTATATCTAAGGTGGATGGTGAACCCGCTCTGATGCCATGTTGTGAGAGAAATAAGGAAAAGTGTATAGGGTGTTGTGTTTTCTAACCCTAATACAATCAACTCTTATTTATATAATGGGAAATCATAACATAAGACTACATTAACCAATATGGGACTAATATCAATACTATATTCTAACATATATGTCTCGTCACTTTTTGTTTTCAGCTTGGCCCATTTGTTGTGCTCTTGGGAGGAGTCCTGCTGTGGTATGTTATTATCTATGTTAGTTTTACATAGTTAGCTTAAGGATTATAGTTTGTCATATGTAGTAAATTATGGCTCTTATCTATTGTGCAGGGATTACTTGTCTCCAGAAGATATAATAAGGAACTACCCACATTTAGTTATAATTGGAACTGGACTCGCTTTTGGGTTTCTTGTGGTAAGATATGCGCTAATCCAATCTTTAAACAGTGGCAATGACATCCTCTCAGTTCTAAACAGTTTGATATCAATTGTTTACATGGATCATCTATAGATCTTTATTATGGATATGGACCTATGTGAATAATTTTTCGCCTCAGCTCCGACTTGTTAACCTACTCATACTACTTGTTGGTTTGGTTGATTTTAAAGCCCAGGAACTGCTCTTTGGGTACATTGAACCTACACATGTGTTACTTACATTATGATCTTGTGTTTTGGTACGTACATCCATGATGAATTTTACACTTGTATTGGCATGAAACAGAGATTAAATCCTTCAATTTAAATTAGAGTGGATTGCACCACCATTCCCATGTGTTCCCCAATCAATGCGGCTATGGGCGGGGGACAACTAGAGACAGACCTAAACCTTTGGCAATATATGCAAAAAATGGCTGCTCGCATAAAGTTTTACCTCTGAAATAGTGGCCCCCAAATACCTCTGAAATTTGAGAAAGTCTATGGGCCAAGTAAAATTCGTACAAGCGGATGGTGCAATGGGTTCATTTTTCTTGAAATTCGTAGATCCGGATATTCTAGAATGTACCTTTAAATCTTGAATGCTTAATGAGCTTGTCGCCACTGCCTGAGTACATAAAATATTGCCTATAATGCACGTGTATCTTACCAGCGTACTATGTGCTTCTAGTGATCACTCAAACTTTAACATGCACTCGTATATTAGTGTTGAATAGTCGATTATGTTTGATATGCAAGTTTCATGTTCTCCATTGCATTAAAACACAAGTTTGCCTGTTGCGAAATTTGGGAATCGCAATTTGAGTATTATCCTTGTACAAGCCAACTTTTTTATTGTTGTATTTCTGAATTTAGCTTGTTTTGGCAGGGAAGGTTGATATTGTCTCACTTGTGTGATGAACCCAAGGGCTTAAAAACTAGTATGTGCATGGTATGTTGCATTTTCTAGTCCAATATTGATGAAGCTATGTGTAGATTTAAAAGTATGTGCGATTTCAGTTTTTTGTTTTGGCAATATATGCACAAAGTGGTTGCTCTCGGAATACCACTGGAGCTAAAGGGATGTTTTATTGCAAAACCATGCCCCTAAATCAAAGCCGAAAGGCATCAGAAAGGATAGGCCTAGAGACCCAAATCAATTTTTGTGCACATTACCATGCTTCCTGACATCCAAAGTTTGTGTAACTTTCGTGGTACCTGTTGTGAGTTTGTGTTGCTTCCTTTTGCAGTCATTGTTGTTTCTTCCCTTCGGCATTGCAAATGCTCTCACTGCCAGATTGAATGATGGGTATGTGTTTATCTTTATTTCTATGGCAATGGTCTTGATCTATGAAGCAAGAATTGGTATAGTAGTTCAATTGTACAAAGATGAGCATTGGCATGCAGTTGAGGTTGTCAGTAATTGTTCTCTCAGCACTTGTGAAAGTTTGTGTTTTTCTGGCAGGGTTCCTTTGGTTGATGAGAGATGGGTTCTTCTTTTGTATTGTGCATACACAGGTATGGTGACTTTTGCCTTTCATTTTATGTGTATTGCCAATTTTTTGAACTTCCCCTTGTCCTTTTTCTCGAATTAAGTCATTTTTCAGAATGCTATTATTCCGTGATAAAGAAAGGAAAAGTTCTGTTTAAGATTACCGCTCATATTTTTTTTTTTGTCTCCTTATTTTTTCCAAGAGTTATCTTCGGCTATTTCTGAGTATAATAGCTACTTATATTATGTACATTTTCAATTCCGTCGGTGATGGCATTCCTTGATACAATCGTTGGCTTCATGATATTAGTAATTTTTGTGGCTGACTATTTTCTTTTGATGGACTCAGCTGCACTCTATTTGCACTTTGCCACATCAGTCATTCACGAGATAACAACAGCCCTTGGAATATACTGCTTCAGGTGAGAAATTTGGGTTTTTGCCATGCAACTTGAATGGGACTGTTGATCTGCCTGCGCATTCTTGTCAGTTGCCACTCTGTAGGGTTTGGCTTGTCAGCTCTTGTGTGTGTGTGTGTGTGTGTGCATCTATCATCCTTGACAGACAGAAGCTGATAGCCTGATATAAAACATTGTCGAAGTTCGGTTGACCTTATCTTTGCTAATTGTTTCCAGTAGGTTGGTCATTTTTTTTGGATCAGCAAAATTTTTTTTATTAAGAAAACTCGATAAGGGTACATCGAGGAAAAAAGAAAGAGAGGAAAAACACCCGCTTCATGATATTGGTAATTTATGCAACATCTCTATTCTTATTCTAGACTGGATTATTTTGTGGAAGGGTTGGAAAAGATGGGATTGAGGATGGGGATGAAGGGGACCTGTGGTTCCCCTGGATAATAGATGGGATTAAACGTAGTACGGAATTAGTTGTACTGCTTTTGATTTGGGTGGGATAAAGGGTGGAATAAAGAGTCGAGAATCATTTTTGACCGTTGGATGAATACGGACATAATCTCAAAGGTCTGGATTAACCAAATACCACCCTCCCAGGTGGTATTGGGTAATCTCTTACGGAGGTTATAAAGTGGGCAAATAGTTCCCCTCTAGTCCAGTTAGGCAGTTACATATCTAGTCCTGCACAACAAACTTGGAACTAATCCCGAGGAACATGCGGGGCCACATGCTTCCTTATACCATGGATTGAAACATGTCCTATAGGTATAAATTGTACCCAGCGGCATCTGTTCATGTACTTGTTTGGAGTCTGCTTGCTTAGTTACTGTTACTGAAAGTGAAAGGGGAAGGGAATGCTTAAATTGACTCCTGTACTTGTTTGGAGTCTGCTTGCTTAATTACTGTTAATGAAAGTGAAAGGGGAAGGGAACGCTTAAATTTTTACAAGAGACGCATCAAGAAGGGATGAATATTCATATTAGATTTTATTAGTCATATAGCTCTTGATCAGAGCATGATGGCAAAAAAAGATTCTAGCCAACCTGGTTAGTTTGGTTTGGTTTCCATGAATTAGGTTGCTTGTGTTGATCTGCATAACACCAACGTATCTTGATACAAACTACACTGAGCACGCCTATATCTAACAGTATCAAGGAAAACGGTTGAGACGGGTTCTTACTTTTCTAAATTCGCGCGCTTTTGATCTTAGGTCGGTTGTTTTCTAAATTATTTTTGCTCATTGAATGCCAGGATAACAAGGAAAGAAGCTTGAGACGTGCTAATATGGTATTCTGCGCACGTACTTATTCCAGGTTAACATGCTATTCATCTCTGTGCTTTGCCGCCTTTATTTTAATCTTACTTGGTTTTGTCCAGGAAAAAATATCCCTCATCCTCTTCTGTTTTTCACTCTCTTCACAAACTTATTCGTTCTTTGTTTGTTTTCAGTTGGCAAGTCAGAAGCAATGGATCAGATTCATGGTCTCTCTATTGTTAAAATTTTGGCTGAATATGGCTTGCATCGTTTTTGGATACTGTCATAGTTTCAGTCAATCACTTACATTGTTATATTCATCCTATTGCTCTTATAATAGAGCAGGGCTTCCTTCAATTTGTATTAGCCAGAAATTTCTGTACTTTTTTGCTGCTATTATTTTTGAGAGAGAGAGAGAGAGAGAGAGAGAGATATTCCACTTGTTGTAAGACTTATTTTGTGAGAGTTTAGGAGCTAGATCTATGGGCGTTTATGCACATTAATTCACAGTTGAGTAAATGCAGGTCATGCAGCAAATTTTGTCAGTTTTTTTTTTGGCTTGATTATTTACTCCAATGTTTTTCAGAACGGTGCGGTATGGTTGAGCAATTTTCTTCGGCGATTTTTAGTTATTTATGTTCATGTTCAGAAAATTATGCATCCAGATTTAGCTGGGTGGTAATACGAATAATTAGCGTAAATCCTACTTTATACATAAATAGAGGTGGAATGCCTGATTGTCAATTATTTGTTTGCAAACTTAACCTCACATTTCTTGATGGACCTTATGAGAAATGACGCATTTGCCTTGGTTTTGCTGGGCCTTTTTCTAATATGTAGGGCCTGTATTATGCTCATAATGAATATTTTATGTTTTCCTTTGGGAAAAAAGTTTTCCTAGATTGTGGGTCTTTTTAAACAATAAAATAATTTACACTAGTCATGTATTCGAGCACTACAATCATGACATGTTACATGTATACTCAATCGGTGTGTTTGCGATAGTTGTAGATGTAAATTTTATAAGATGTTGATTAAATATAATTGCTAGTAATTTATTTTAATTAAAGAATATTTGTAATCTTAAAGTAGGAAGATTAATAAGTATTTAATAATATAAAGGTCGTAATATTGAAATAAGGATTAGGATTTCTTATTTGCACTCGAAGTCCAAACTTATTACTTGTTAGGTCCCTAGTGTATATGTCATTACGTTCTCTAGGTTTACACAGAACATCATACTTATCATTACGAAGTTGGGCTGTGAAAGAGAAAGATACTAGGGTAGAAGATGGGTTTGATTGAGTTCAGACGATAGTAGTAGAATGGTTTCAAGCAAATCGGGATCAGATTAGTGTAGCAATCGTGTCTACAGAAGAGAGGTAAATTCCGCCTTGTAGGATTTGCATTTTTTTCTTCTGTCTAATTCGTACGCATCATTACTGGGTTCTAAGAATCATTTTCTAGCAAGTACATCCCATTATCGTTGTCATCTAGTACTCAGGTTATGGAATGCACCACATGTGATAGGCCGATAGTATTAACTCAAAAGGGTTGCTTCTCATTTTTTTTTAATTCGACAGTCAGGGGTGTTCGGGCCAGCTTAATTACACGCATTTCGACTATTTTCCTCCCCGATCTGGTCAGGCAGACCATTCACACCAAAACTAGCTAGGATTGCAGTATTTTTTTCTTTCCGGAAAATGAGATGACAATAAGATAAGTAGCTTTTTTAGCAGCATCTTTTTAATTTATAAATGTGGAATTTTGTCCTCTGCCAAGGTAAACTATATAAATAGCTATTGATGCTTTTGTCTTCCACAAACGTAAACATTATACATGACTGCTGATGTTCGATCAAGGTAAATTTTTTCTGGAATGTACTTCTCTGCTGAATAAAAAATAAGAAGGGTTTTCACTTTCGACCGTTGTTGAGAATCGGAAGTGGGCTCACGGTGATTCAAAACTAGACCAAGCTGGAGGATATATATGACAACTACTTCATAACACTAAAATGCAATTCACAACACCACTGGGGATGATATGAGCAGTTACAATAAATTACCTAACACTTCTAACTTAATTAAGCTTTATTATTTAGCAATGCTTAGAATTGCAAACTGCAAACTACAACAACTGCTTTTCCTCTCTACCTCTCCTAACTATTTTTTGCCTAATGTCATTTAAACCTAATTAAACAGATCGTCTGACCCATTTCCCTGTTAATCTGTCGCAAATCACTTTTGTACGGGACGATAAGAAAACTCATTTTCTTATCGTGTCGTACAAGAAGTTAGTGCGGAGAATCCCGTCTCGTTCAAAACACCGGCGAACCCGATGGCGAACAATTCACCAAATTCAAGATGCTGTTCCAGTAATTCTTGTTCTCTTCGAGATTGCCGCAGCAAGTTCCGGCGACCATACCGGAGTTTTCGCCGGCGATGGACGGGTACAGTTGATTAGAACTGTCGAACAACATATCACCAAGCCCTGCTGCTTCCATAAAATTTGGAAGCAGGATGTTTTCATTTCCTGTAGCCATAGAGTAGTCATCATGATCTGTGGAATATCCCATGCCCTGAAGCTGCAATAGTTCAATCTCCATTCTTTCCTTTGGATCCTGAAAATCATTTGGTATTTCCAACTCAGCCCCTGCTTTCATAATCATGGCTTCACCTGCATTGGAAAATTATCCAGTGTTAGCTATTGCCAAGAAAAATGTTCTGTCACAACTTATCACAAAAATAAAAAAATAATAAATGTTCTGTCACCAGGTTTTTTTTTTTTCCTTCAGACTTTCATTTTATCGGAAAAACCAGAAGTTATTCTTTACTAGTAGTAGTATTTTCTTGTTAGAGATAGCTTTGTCATAGCCATTATGGCCTGGTACAGCGTCAAAAACGCCAATGTAGCATCTGCACTCGTTTTGCACCATTTGACACAATCTCAGAAGTCAGGCCGTTAAATTAAACTTACCTCGTAGTTTAATATGTATGTGTTGGCCTGGATGATGTACGTAAGAGATTTGACAAAGTCAAAGTTGCTATCGAAATTGACGACAAAAGATGGCTTTGCTATTTTTTGACAGCAACTTTGGCTTAGCAGCGGATCGCCACATATTTTGTTGAGTTTTGAATCGGGCGGCCCAAATGGCTCATGGGTAGACTTCAATTAATTACTTCCAAATAAATTAGCACGATTAATAACCTCCGAGAATTTGTTGATACCCTATAGTGCGGAAAAAACAGGTTATATCGGTTTTCTATTAAAAGAAAAAAGTTTGATTTTTCGAGTCAATAATTATCATCCAGAAGCTTTATAAAAAAAGAAATATTGCAGTCGTGGCATTTTTGACATTATGAGCCTAAGCTATTAGAGTTCTAACTTGAAAAAGAATGACCAAAAAATGTCACATGATTATGGGTTATCTATAGTTCGATAGAGAGCAATTATTTTCTGTTTTGATAACTTAGGTGTCCGGAAAATAGATATATGGAGCAATTCTTTTTGTATGACATTACCTTTCTTGGAGAAGTCTAACACCGATGTAAGAGAGTTCAGAGAACTGCTAGTGGCGGCAAAGGTATGGGCCGCAAAGTCATTATATTTTGGTGCTTTTAGCCATGATCCCTGCCAAGCTGTTAGAACATCCAGACATAGTGGTTGAAGTGGCAGCGGTGCTGTAGTTGTCGCTTCGTAAACGAGCTGAGCTGAACCCGAGGAGCCGAGTTGTGTTTGAAAAGGATTGGGGCCTTGTAGCTTGGACTCCCGAACGAGTCGGGCTTCGGCTTCAAGCCGTGCACCCTCCCACTGAGCCATGTGGCTGAGGTTAGCGGCGTCCTTCAACTGGTCGGGACCGAGGGCATGGCTCTTCGGCTTATGAGTCACTGGATCGATTCCCAATTTGGTTAACCTCTTTTTGAGGTGTGTGTTCCAGTGATTCTTGATCTCGTTATCGGTTCTCTTCGGTAAGTGAGCTGCTATGACTGACCATCTAAACCAAATTAACCGAATTAGTGACAAGTACGACCAAAAAAAAAAAAATTTATGTTTATGGTAGCATGCATGAGATTTTTGATTACTCCACTAGGCTTTTTGGGTTTTTTTTGTTTTGTCATTATTCAAAATTTAGGGAATGACTTCAGTGTCCCAGGTCATTTTGGGGACACCGTAACTTTTGGCATAACAAAACCATTATGAGTATAACCAAAACCCATTACAAGGATAACAAAACCATAACAAGGCATAACTTGTTTGTTATGCCTTGGTTGGTTTTTTGGATATTCCTTGGTTATACCTTGTTTGGGTTTTGTTATGTTTGTAATGAGTTTTAGTTATATTCATAATGGTGAAGTTATGCCAAAAATTACGGTGTCCCCAAAATGATCGGGGACACCATAGCATCATCCTTCAATTTATTTCCAGCGTTTGTTGAATCTACATATCTGGCCTATAGAAGTGTATAACCACGTACTTCACTATTAATCCGTTAAACCTTTTTCACACCATGTAAGTTCTATAACATCCATAACAGTAGTATATACAAGTGTAGTATGCTACTGATCACGTGGTGTGGTATGATTCATAGAGGTGAGTTCAGGCTATAATTTTTGTCTTTCAGATAGACGCCAAATACCACTAGTTTCTGTTAAAGATACAAAAAAAATACCATTTAGATAACAAAAGATATCACTAGTTTCCACTAAAAATATCAAAAAAACCATTTAGATAGCAAAAGATGCCTAGTAGGCCTGTCAACGGGTTGGATCCAACAGATCTGGATCCGATAAGACTTGGATCCGATAGTGGTAATCCGGATCCGATCCGAAAACTTTTTTACTTCAAAAATTTTAGCAAAACAAATAAAAAAATAAAAAACTTCTTAAACATTTTTTTTTCAAAATAAAAAATTTACTGTTTTTTTTTTAAATTTTAAAATTTTTTATAAAAAGTTAAAAAAAAATAAAGTTCGGATTCGGATTGATAACGGATTTAATCCAATCCGAATCCGGTTATTGGATTATCGGATCGACGTTATCGGATTTCGGATTCGGATCGAATTTTTCGGAACGGATCCGGTCCATTGACAGGCCTGATGCCCAGTTGTTTCCACTTAAAAAACTAGAAGTACCATTCAGATAACAAAATTAAGGGAGATCGGTTGTCTTGAATAATATGTATTTTTAGATCCAAATACCATTTAAATAAGTAAATTGATATTCGTGCTCTACTTTTTACTGATAGCGCTCCACTTGATTCATGATCATAAAGTTACTAGTAATTTTACGTTAAAATTGGAGCGCCATCAATAAAAAGTGGAACGCAAAAATAAATTGCTTTAAACAATGACGTGAACAGACAATATATTTCCTGAATGAGGCAAATGTGACTTTGGTGGCGACCGATGTTTGCTTTAAGTGCATTCTGAACGAGGTAAAAGGGAAAATACATTTTTTTTTTGCATGTTTCATTTTCTCCTTCCCTTTGAAATTAGAGTTGACATCTACACGCATTATTAATCTGCCATGAGAGAGAGAGAGAGAGAGAGAGAGAGAGAGAGATGATACGTCATATGAGATCACTCTCTGAGACTCTGAAAACATCAGGAACCAATCAAGAACTTTAGTTTTACCGGAAAAAAATGCACCGAAAAAATTCACTCCATACTCTCGATATATATATAGGTGGGTTTTCTCCATGAAAATTGAAATCGGTCTCAAACGTATCTCGGATGGTCCGGATTTTAGAGAGATAAAAAGATGAGAAAGAATGGTGGGGAGAGGGGAGAGAGAGAGGGAATAAATGTAGGCCGTTCAAAACACGTTTGGACGGTCTGGATCGCCGACGGGTTGGTACGACATGGTACCCAAAAACTTCTGGTTTGTTTTTTTCTCTCTATAGTCACCTGTTTCCGAGAAGAGCGTGGAGTTGGATGATGGATTGTTCTTCCTGCAAGCTGAAGTTGCCTCTCTTGATATCGGGTCTCAGGTAATTCGTCCACCTCAATCTGCAACTCTTCCCGCATCTCTGGAGGCCTGTTTAACCAAACCCACCAAAATTTCACCACCAAAAGAAAAAAGTTGGACCAACTGAGCCATGCACTCATGATTGCTTAATCCTAGAAGCTACTCTATTTCTTGTATTCCAATTATTCTCTCCATTTCTAAATGATAGTCCACTTTAAAAAGAAATGCAATTATTAGGTCAAAAAAAGGAAATACTTTCTTTTGATCGGCAAATTTTTTTTATTAATCTTTGGAAAGAATTATAAAGATTAAAATGATCATGGGCAGACTGGTATATGTCACCCGAGAACTAAAATCGAAAGAAGGCAAGATGCCAATCAAAACACCACCAACTAAAACAAAAACAAAAGCAGAACACCTGCTAAAAACAACCCAACGACAGCTAACACCAAAACGAACTAAAGCCAAAAGAATAATCCCAAAACCAAAAGAAATAAACTGAAAGAACAAAATGGAAGACCAAGAGAACAAACCAAAACTGCCAAACCATGGAATTAAAATTCCAAAGAAATTGAGACACCATCCTCGAAGTCATCATCATCCTCCGCGAAAACATCTTCCTCCAAGTCGCCAAGAGCTTTGATCCAGTCCTCCATGAAATACTTTCATGCATTTAATTTTTTTAGAACCAAATTAAACATCTCAATTAGTTTTTTAATTATTTGGTGTCCATAAATTTATAAAATTTATACAAGAAAGTACTTTCTTTTCTTAAAAAATATAACATTTTTTTTTGTAGTAGACTATCATTTAGAAACGGAATGAGTAGTTGTATGTATCGGATACATCCAAAAATCTCACAATGTACTGGGGAGCCTTGTGCCACCGGTTTGGGAACCAAGCAAAGGCTTCATCCCTTACCTTGTGTGCTAAGCCTTAATTTTCTTAGTAATTAATTAGCAAGCACATAATTTTGAATTTTTTTCTACACATTAAAGAATTTATACTGCACAAATTCCTTCTCAACCCTTCTATGAGTATATCAGCTTCTTCTCGATGTATAGAAATTGAACCAACAAGTCAACAACCTCAGTGCATCTAAGTGCGTAGCTACATAACCATCGTACCGAGTGTCTCGGTTACCTAATTGAGACACTTACGCGGGAGTAGAATTTTTGCGTTCCATTGTACCGAAAAAAAAAAAAGAATCTATGCAGGATGACATGGCAGGATTATAAACCAATCATATTCACATGTTACCAGCTTTTGCGGGGAGAGCCCGCCAGCTTCCGTGACCATATTGGTCAATGTAAGCCAAGAGCTTGTGGTCTTCTTCAGGTGTCCATGGCCCTTTCTTCAACCCCACCTTCTCACAGCATGGTGACCTACCCATCCGAGAGAGAGAGAGAGAGAGAGAGAGAGAGAGAGAGAGAGAGAGAGAGAGAGTATGGGACAGTGATAGGTTTTCTTGTTTGTTTTCTTTTATGCTAAAAGTAAAGATTGGAGAGTGATGGGCCTAGTTTGAAAAGGCACATCGCATTTTATAAGGGTGGAAACTTGAATGGGATATATGGATGTAGTACAAAATTTCTTTCCAGGACGTTGTAGCCTTAATTTCCCACTACTAGGTCAGGGTCTGTCAGTGAAAAACTGACGGTGAGCTGTCAATCTTCATTTTAACTAAAGTACCATATATCATGCATGCTGACTATGATTAGGATATCAGTTGTCATATATGCATTGATAAAAAACTAAATAGGTGGAGCCCGTCCCACCAATGCGTTAAAAGATAATTCACATGGTATACAAAATATGGTTGCCAAATAATTTCTTGTGAATTCGATTATCTCAGTGTAAATGGTCCGCCTTTAACGAAATTGGAGGGAAAATTAATCGAATTGCGCGTAAACTGACCCGAACACCCCGACCATCATACCAAAGAAAAATGAATAGAGGGAATAATAACTATTAATGGCCCCTACAACGTGGGCTCGAACCTTGAATCGGATGGTCTTTTTTTTCTCTCTCTCTCTCTTTTGGATAGATTAGAAAGATTATACTAAGGTCTATTTTGGCCCAAATAATCCAAATGGATAATATTCTTGTTTTAACTCAATATTTTTCGCATTTGTTAGTTTTGCGTTGATTTTTTTTTTTTGGATTATTGCTTCGTCATGATGAAAGAAATCTAAAAAGTAAAAAATTAACATCGAAATCCAATTTTTTTTTTTAATAAGGATG
This sequence comes from Rhododendron griersonianum, assembly GCA_018127125.1. Lineage (NCBI taxonomy): Eukaryota > Viridiplantae > Streptophyta > Magnoliopsida > Ericales > Ericaceae > Rhododendron > Rhododendron griersonianum. The sequence continues at coordinate 10,222,781 of CM030799.1, read as the reverse complement.
AAAATAAGCCAAGGACGAAGCAATAATTCACAAAAAAAAAGAGACAAAAATTTGAATAAGGCTATGTTTGTTTGGGCATAAAATGTTTTCCGGTAAAGTGTATAAAAAATGAGGAAAACATTTTACATGTAAAACATTTTCCATTGATTGGATGAAAATGACTTACACTTAAATCTTCCGTAAGTTATTTTCTGAAATAAACCCGTTGTCTTTTACTGCAATTCTCACTGCTCAATTTTCTCGATTGTTAGTCCTGACCCACGTTCAATTCTCTCTCTCTCTCTCTCTCTCTCTCTCCTAAATTGAATTCCACTGTTAAGCCCCCTCTTTCTCTCTATACTATTTTGTTGATTTTTTAAAATATTTTTCATGTGCCAATCAAACATCAGAAAATAAAAGTTTAAAATTTATTTTCTAAAAAAATATTTTGCATGGAAACATTTTACATCGAAACAAACGGAGCCTAAGGTCAAAAAATAATCCATTTGGATTATTTGGCAAAATAGGCCCAAAAAAAGGACTAGAAAGATAAATAGATGAGCCCTTATCTCATGTAGATATACATAGAGAGTGAAAAAAAGAAAGAACGAAATTTGACGGAACATGAATGATATTTGACAGAACACATTTATACAGAAACAAAATGAGTTTGGCACACTAAATTACTTCAACAGGCAATTTTTTTTTCAAAATAACTTTGCTCTGATAAGATATTATGCAGGATCTGACTGACTTGAATTTTTACTGACTATTATACTCAGCAAGCTCTACAACATGAACGGAATTGATAATTAAAATGAACACGAAATGAGGTCGGAACAAGCCGAAATGCATAGTGCACATTTCTGTCCCAAACAGCAGAGAAGCCGTATCTAGGGGTGCTAATCGAGCCAAACAAGCCAAGCATAGTATTGCTCAAGCAATTGGCTTGAGTTTGAAACTTTTTGAGATTAATTGTTCAAGCTCGGCTCGAGCTTGAAATTTTGTGTTCGTGATAAGCTTGGCTTGGCTTGCAAAATATCCAAGCCAATCTCGAGCTTTCAAACATGAGCTAAAACTCGTAAAGTTTTGAGCTTTCAAGCTAGACCCGTTAAGTTTCAAAATGAAAGGGGCTAATTTAAGGCCATAAAGAAGAACTAGCATCATTAATCTAGGCCAAAAGAACTCATAAACATAAAATTCAGTTACTAACTACATTCATTAAATTAAAAACCCTCAAACCCTTAAATTTCCATATCTCACATAGGGTATTTTTTATTTAGATGCAATGGTACTTTAAAATTGGTGAAAATGTCCATTTGAAAGGCTGACGCAGATCACATATTTTGGGACATTTATTAAATCCACCCATATTCATAATATTTATGAAATGACCTTTTTGTTCATGAGCCTATCGAGCCAAACACTCATATGCTCAAGCTTGGCTTAAATTCATAAACAAACAAAAAAATGTGATTGAACTTGGCTTATATATTTTTTCTAAACGAGTTTGAACAAGCCAAAATTCGAGCCGAGCTCAAGCCAAGCTCGAGTTGTTTGGTTCGTTTAGCAGCCCTAGCCGTATCCACAAACTTTCTCTCCTCCGGCCTATAAAAAAAAACACTTTCTCTCCTCCGGAAAACTTGTCAGCCCCATTTTTTTCCAAAATTTTTTCCCACCTCAAATGAATGGAACAAAAGAAAGGGGAACTTTAATAGTTAATACTGTATAATGATTAGGTGGATAATATTTGTGAGATTGATTAGAGATATCTATTCAAATGGAAGTTATGGGACCACAAAATTAAGTCTCCTCGTGCATTGGAAATATAATCCAGGAGGGATTCAAAATCCAGGTTCGTTCTGGATTGGAGATTTCTTTTTGGAATCAACCATGGTTGGGGGATACGACACTTAGAGAGGACTACCCACGGTTATACCTGATCTCTACTCAAAAAGAAGCGGCTGTTAATGCATTTTGGAGTGGTCTGGGAGATGATAGATGGAACCTTACCTTTAATCGAGAGCTACGTGAATGGGAAATTGTTCAAAGGGAGGAACTAAAGCAGAGGCTACAACCAATTTTTTTGGATACGGACAGTCGTGATTCATTGAATTGGAGATGGACCTCTGATAATAGATTCTCGGTTAAATCGGTGTACAATCAGTGGGAAAATAGTAGGCAATCCGGAAGTCTGGGATTTGAAGCCGTGTGGAAGAACATTAGCCCCCCTAAGGTGGAAATTTTCGCTTGGATGGCTATCCAATCTAAGGTAGCCACGAGATCGGTGCTTCTGGGCAGAAATTTGATTTTGGAGGGACAATCTTCTTTGTGCCCTCTTTGCTCTTTGGTCTTGGAAACTCCGCAACACTTGTTTTTGCACTGTCTTTTTTCGTGGGGTGTTTGGTCGCAGATTCTAGAATGGTGGCGTGTTCAATGGGTATGTCCTGAATCTCTGCATAATCATCTCAAGTGGTGGATGGATGACAGATTTCGAAACTTGGAGAAAAGATTGTGGGAAGCTACTTTCTTCGCGACCTTGTGGTCATTATGGTTGGTGCGAAACGAGTTTGTATTTAACAATGCAACTGTGACAGTTGGGGAAGTGGTTGAAAAGGTAAAATATAGAGTCGCTATGTGGGTAAAGGCAAAGTACGACATTAAGGTGTATACGGTGGAGGAGTTTAAGATCTTTCTGGATGGGATTAGGCTATTAAAGGTGTAAGTCGAGCTTGTGATTTTAGGAAAGGTGTGTCTTCTTCCAATGTTCTGTTGGAAGGCGTTGTAAGGTGTATTTTCTTATTTTTTGTCCTCTGCTTGATCACGTAAGCTTTGTGTACTTACAGTGGTTGAGCCCCCTCGATGTATCCCTTCGAGTATGATATAAAAGTTTCATTTGCCGAGCAAAAAAAAAAAAAAAAATTACAAAATCAAACGATTATGGAGTTATGAACTTGGTTATTACTATATTAAGGTAGTAGTAAAATTCATGTACAGTGGTAAATTTAATGCACTATGAATCCAACACAGGACAAGCATATATTATCCGACTTTAAAAATCACCTAAATGTTTTATTCAACTCTATATATTTCAATATGATGATGTAAGAGACCCACTAGCCATAACCACCAAAATGATTATTAATTCAAGGTACTGGAGTAGTATTTACTTTTGGTGAAATATTTAAGGTTTATAATAAATTTTTTGAAGATGGCCGTATGTACATCGAATGCAAGGAAACGAAATGATTGCTTTTAGAAATCAGGCGGAGCAATTTATTACCGTTACAATTTTGTCCAAGTCTGCCTTCTACCTGATGGGCAAAGCCACAGAAAACATATTTTTCCCAACTATTTCCTGCTAACAACGTATACAATATGGACAAAAAAAATAAAATAAAATTTGGGTACACTATTTGGCGTACACTAATCATACCTCGTGTTATATGGGATTCAATTTAGAGTCTCATACAAATAATCAGAGCCGCACCATTTGTTTAAAATATTTTTTTTAAAGATTTTTGTGTAAAATAGTCCGATACCGGTAAGACCTCAGTTATTTGCTCAATTTTGCAAGGATGGTCCAGAATTAATGTATTCTTACACGCAAATAAACAGTTATATCAATTTCTTTGATATCACTTACTTTGGATGGGTGGTAAGGATCATGGGTCGGATTGGGCAGAGTTTTTTGTTGGGTTACTGATGCAGGGCGTCAAAGCGTCATATGAATTACAGAAAGGACTAGCAACGAAGGCAATCACAAAATAGATAAGTTTAGAGAAATGCTCTCTAGACTCTTTTTCATTAAATAACAATCAATAACTGTGCGCCTTAGCCCGAAGGCAACTCATTAAATAGACAGAAAATCCTAATCCTAATTGATTCATCCAAAAATGAAGCTGAATCAATTAAATAACGAAAATTACAAAAAAATGAAAAAATTCCGAAATTAAAGCAAATTTAGAAAACAGGGAAAATTCAAAGACTTCTCCAAAAAGAACGAATTAATTTGCTTGCCCGAGTAATTTCTTTCTTAAAACGGAAATTTGGCCTTTCGGGGCCCGAACACACTACAAGAAAATCGTTCTATAGCAATGGCTGAAAGCGTCGCCAAAAAATCGAAAAACCGTCTGTAGAGACCCGTTTAGGCTATACCAACGGTTGGAGAATCGTTGGCCAAACCGTTGCTATATATCCGTCACTGTAGAGGTATAACGACGGTTTTTACGAGCGTTGGTATAGATTTATTTTTTTCAGTAACGGTTTCTTTAGCGACGCTAATGACCGTTGTTAAAGGCAATTTTTTTTTTAAAAAAACCAACCACTGTGTGACATAAGCATCCACATGTCCCCCACGTGGGTGTGAAATAATTTTGCTCATCCTGAGGATCGAACCACCGACCTCGCGTGTGCATGCGCGTGCGCAAACCAACTGTGATAGCCCATCACTTGTGCAAAGTTATACACCTTTTAACATTTATACTATACTAACCGGATTTTTTTTAATCCTTTTTTTTAAATCCGATTTATACTATACAAACACCTACTAATATCATTTTTTTTCCAATCGGAACCGTCTATATTTTACATAATAAGGAGTACAATATTCGTACGAAGAGTGAAATTAATATTACATAGAATTTAACGCTAGGTTCAATAATTACCTTTTAAAATTGGTATAAATGCATGTAATCATAAATGACACTATATTTAATTATAATTGTTTAGATTGATGCAGAGTAGGATAAAAATTTTGATAGGAGTATTATTTTATAATATTCATTTACAAAAAATGATATCTCATGTGAGAAAAATAGTTCCATTATTCACTTATCTTTAAATAAATTGACATGCACCATGTACCAAAAAAAAAAAAACTCTTTGTTTTCCTAATTTTTTTTCAAAATTTTTTCTTTGCTCGGCAAAAGGAATTTTTATTAATCTCGAAGGGGTACATCAAGGAAAAAGCAAAAATTACAAAGCACTAAAAGCAAAGAAATATATCCAACCAAAGTTGGATAAAACACCTCATTTATCCAATTTACACTTTCACTTTTCGAATTCCATCCAAATATCCTTTGAAATCCTCCAATGTGTAGATCTTGATGTTAAACTTAACCTTCATCCACATAGCTACTCTTGTTTTAACCATATCCGCCTCTTCCGAAGCCTGGGTGGTTGCCCCTTTGAATATATACCCATTCCTCATTAACCAGATGGACCAGAGCGTTGCAAAAAAACATACTTCCCAGATATCTTTCTCCAAGTTTCGAAACCTATTCCCAAACCACCAAGGTGCTAACTCTGCTAAGGAGGATGGACAAACCCACTGAATGTTCCACCAAGCCAAAATTTCTTACCACACCACCCACGAAAATCGACGATGAAGGAACAAATGTTGAGTTGTTTCCACATGCAAATCACACAGGGGGCACACCGCCATTTGAATCTCATAAATTAAATTCCTATCGAAAAGTACTGACCTTGTGGCAACCTTATCTTGAATGGCCATCCATGAGAAAATTTCCGCTTTGGGGGGACTCAGATTTTTCCACAATGAGCCGAGTAGAGTATTCCGAGGCTGTGATTGGGCTTCCCACTGCCTATATACCGATTTTACAGAGAAAACTTTGTCAATATTAATTTTGCCTTTTCTAAATTTTTATTATATTCACATTAAATTTTTTGATTGGTCAGTCATTTCGATGAGATGAGTCTAAAAATAAAAAAAAATGCAATTAAAAGCATAAAAAATCACTATAGACGAAAAAATATCAAACAACTAAGTCTTTTTTTTTTTTTATTAGAATCGTCTATCTTTTACATATTAAGGAGTACAACATTAGTACCAAGAATGAAGTTAATCGGGTATTGCTACACACTTATCGGACATAAAAACTCATTTTATTAATGAAATTGTGTATCGATAAAGAAATTTTCTAAACCTGATCGAGCCAAATTTAATTTGTACGAGAACGATTTAATCAACATGAAAAATAAAATCAACTGTCTCGATCGTTAGTTCGGGTTTGGAAAACCGATCGCATGAAAGAAAATTGATTTTGGCGGTGTAAAATTCTACTAACGGTTAATGAAAACCGTCGCTATAGTCCAGATTATAGTAACGGTTATTGGAAACCTTCGCTATAGTCCAGTTTTTAGTAACGGTTAATGAAAACCGTCGCTATAGTCCAGTTTTTAGTAACGGTTAATGAAAACCGTTGCTATAGTGTTGTAATCTACTAACGGTAACATGAAAACCGTCGCTATAGTCCTGTTTCTTCTAACGTTTTGCAAGCCGTTCTATACACCATCTATACCGACGATTTTTTCAACCGTTGGGAGATCCTAAATTTCTTGTAGTGACAGAAACCAATATTTTGACCCTTAAAAACCTGATAATTTGAAGGGATCAAAATACTGGTTTTATTAATTTGAACTCCGTTTTCTACATTATTACATTAGTAGTAATCTTAACTGATCCGTATGTACATTAGTAATACTCCGTAAATATCTCAGCAAATTGTACAGGTGAAATAAATGATGAAATGTGAACATGGGAGGGAGCATAAAAGCTAGCGATGAGAAATAAATTACACCGTTAAAAACTGTACCGGTGAAAATAGTGGCCTGACAGTAAAAGTAATGGTGACCACCACAGCCTCAGGGCACAGGCAGTTGTGAAATTTGCTGCGTACGTAGTACGACACAGAACCGACCCTAAGATAAAGTCTTTGTTGCGGTCACTTTAGACCTCTAAATTTTTTTGAATTTCAGGGCATCTCCTACTTTTTTACTCTTTATAATAGCCCGACTAAATACCTCATTTTTAATTCACTTTAAGCCCGAGTATGAACACTACGGTTAAATGCAGTCATGGTCTGCTTTGGACCGATGTTTTTAAAGAATTCAAATAAGACGACACTTTAGACAAATAAAACAACTGTTTGATGCTTTTTCTGTCTTTAGTGAACTTTTTTTTTGCTCTGGGTCGTAATTTTATACCTTTTAGACTCCTCTCATCAACATGAATGATTAATCCAAAAAATATCACGAGAATCTAACAAAATTCAAAAAAGACGAACAAAACACACAAAACGAAGAAGAAAATTAAGTTAAAAAGAATGCACCATTAAAGTGTCAATCGTCATAGAAGGTGACTGTCAACAGTAGTTAACACGTATGCTTCAACACCGCAAGGAGGAGCATCGGTGATCGGAGCAGATGTTATCCGGTCCATGACCGGTTTTCAAGAGGTCGAAGTGTAGTTTGTGAAGAGGATAGGCAACAGAGTGGCTCATTGTGTTGCTCGATCATCAAGCAATGAAAGGTACCGGTTGTGGTACTTGAGAGTTTAATCCTCCTTTGTGGCTTCTATCCGCCCTTCAAGGGGATATCCATAACAAAACTCCTCCGCAACTTGTTGCTCTACAAATCATATACTCCTATATACCTACTCGTGTCAAAGCTTATTTGATGAGACCGCAAATTTTTGCAATTTCGAACAGGCCAGGTAATCAGACACACTAACAGGTAGCAAGCAGGTAAACAGGAAATCGGACAAATTTTCGCAATTTTGAACCCTAATTCATTAGACCAGTGCACACAAAGTTTCTCAACTTCGAACACTAATTTTCATTAGACCAGTGCACACAAAGTTTCTCAACTTCGAACCCTAATTTACCCAATCAAACTGAACACAAAAAATCTGCAATATCCCCAATTTTTGAAACCCTAATTTTTGGGGGTTTGAAGATGGAGAATCTAGGGCAAATTAGAAAGTTCAAAGAGAGAGGGAAGAGGAGGAGAGACCTTGGCGATTCTTGCGACGTGTTGGGGGTGGTCGCTAGAGTTGGAGCCACTGACGTGGTGGTCGGAGGTGGTGATGAGGGTCGTCGGCAAAGGTAGTGGTGATGGGGATCCTCGGCGTAGGTAGGTGGTGGACGTGGTGGTCGTGTTCTAATTCTCTCTCTCGCTTTCTCTTGGAACCAGAAGAACAAGCATTGGGTTTTTTTTTTTTGTTTTCTGCTTTTTTTTAAAGGGGTGGGGCCCACCGTGCGGTGGGCTGGTCATCGCATAAAATGCGGTGGCTATAGCATTATTGCTTTTACAAAGTGATTTGTAAGTGACAACTTTGCCCCCAAACAATGCCTCGGACTTTTTCACTTCACAATTGAATTTTTAGAAAAAATATTTTTTTGCCCTTATCTGAATTTTTTTCGCGTTTGTTCGTTTTGTGCTAAATTTTTTTGAATTTTTGATTTGGAAAAGTAAAAAAATTTATTTTTACCCAAATATTTTGAACAATGACCACTTTTAAGTAAAAAAAATTGACTTTTTTTTTAATGTAAAAGTGGTCATTGTTCAAAATATTTAAGTAGAAGGAAATTTTTTTTTTTACTTTTCCGATTCGTCTTGACGAGACGAATAAAAGTTACTCCTGAAGCCACTTTTGTAAATTTTTTTTGATAACTCAAGTGTCTAGGTCAGTTTTCGTATGCCTCGACTAATTTCGGGGGACCAATTCCACCATTCGCTTAAGAGAATTCTAATTAAAGGCAGAGTAAAGCTCTGTATGGAGTCTATAGACTACCCTCAAAGAAATTGATATCAAACTTTTGTGACTTATTGAAAAGTCGAACAGTAACTTTTTTTTTTGTCTTTATTTAAAAAAAAATCGCATTGTTAATTTTACATCAAACTTTTGTGACTTATTGATTCGTCTTGGTGAGAGGAAATTTTTTTTAATCGAAACTCATAATTTTTTTTAAAAAGACAAAGATAAGTAAAAAAAGTTGTCTTATTAACTTATTTTTGTCTTTATTCAAAAAATTATGAGTTTCAATCAAAATTTTTACTTTTCCGATTCCTCTCATCGAGACGAATCAATAAGTCACGAAAGTTTGACACAAAATAAACAAATGCAAAAAATATTTGAATAATAACAAAAAAAAAAAAGTCACTCAACTTTTTATGTTAGTTTTGAGGCTCCTTTCCGCTTCCATTTTATTATCACCAAGTATTATTTTTATGTTAGTTTTGTTATTACTTACTTACAAAACTAAGGTAAAAAATGTAAAGAAGGCCAATGATACTACTCCTGCTTATGTCGTTTTCTGTGTTCTGCCGGACATTGTATGGAAGAACTCATTATAGTGTAAAGTAGCTGTTGGAACCCCACATAACCAGCGCTAGTTAGCACCAGTTAAAATTTGCCATTAACTATTTGGCATTAAAGCTGTTAAACTGATCAGATGGTGCCAGTGGCAGTGGCAGGCAATGTTGTGAATTCCGTTCCGTACCGGCCGGTACGTACCGGATTTGTGAGAAACCGGTAAGTTGACCATCTGATACCGTTCCGGTGCCAATACCGGCGCTTACCGGTCGGTACCGGAAAATTCGGCGAATCTCGGCCGAGATGTCGTTACCGGGAATTTCGTCCGGTATTTTGCTAAACTGGCTTTCAGTTCAGCCGAGCCACTGTAGTACAAGTTCGGCCGTCGTCGAGCCAGCCCCCAGTCGATCGATCTGTGTTCCCCGTCTTCGGAGAAAGCTCTCGTCCCCGTCCCTTATTAATTCGTCGATCCGTCTCCAATTGTGTAATCACTGTACCGCCGAACTACGCCTTCTCCTGTCGATCTCTATTCGCCGGTTTTCCCTCACGCCTGCCTTCCTCTTGCCACTGATGACTGACTGGTCTCACATGCAGAGCAGTGTGTTTTGTTGGGTTGTTTCTGGGTCGACAGAGAGAGAGAGAGAGAGAGAGAGAGAGAGAGAGAGAGAGAGAGAGAGGGGATAGCTGGAAAGTGGAAGGGGTGAATGAGTTTTGTCTGACATAGGAAAGTGGAAATGGCTGGGATTTGGGGAAGTGGGTTTTGCCCGATGGATAGATAGAGTGTTTTTCTTTTTTTCTTGGATTTGTAAAGAAAATAGTAATGAATTTAAGTCAATTATGTGGATTTTGTTGTCTTAATATATGTATTTTATGATGAATAGAATGCTATGGGAAATTTTATGAGTTAAAATTATATATAATTATTATATATATTGTAGTTGCGGTAAATCCGAAACGGTACCCGGTACCTGACCGGTACCGGTACGTACCGTACCAGAAAGAAAACCGGTACCCTGTCCGAAACGGTATTCAGAACTTTGGTGGCAGGGCCTTTTAAAAGCCTATCATAACTAATAATGAGTCCCACGTGCAGATTTTAATTTTATGGATTAAAATATGCTTTGTAAGTTTTTTTTTAATTTAAAAAAAGAGTTGGACAGTCCGACTCTGATCGACCCCATTTGTTTTGGGATTTTGAATTTGGATTTGGATTTGAATTTTTAGGTAACGAGTGTAAACAGAGGGGAGTAATGATTAAAAATAGGGGTAATGATTGGAGAGAGATAGAGAGAAAAATGAGAGTAATGATTAGAGATATGGATAATAAATGGAGAGATGAATAAGATAATTATTAGAATCCAGAATTCAAAACCCTTAACCGAACTATAAACATAAATACTCTTACTAATTATAAATCACTTAACAATATCTACAGTAATGACAATTACTAATAATCTGACTCCAAAAAAAAAAAAAAAACACACAGGAAAAGCTCAAGAAGCATTTCAACTAATAAACAAAAAATATTGCTGTGTTGCTGCGCCTATACTAAAACCTGCTGTTGTTTCTCTTGGAAGAGCTGTACGTGATGATGGATGCTTGACTGAAATCAAATCTGCTGGCTACCTGATGATGGCCTCTCAACTCTCCTGGGCCTTCTGATTTTTAGTCTATGTCTTTTTATCCAGTGCTACTCCTTGGGTCTGTTTTTGTTTTTCCTCTTCGGTTGGATGTCTCCACCTTTGCTCGTGGATTCATTCAACTTCGTGTTGGATATTTCCCCTTTTCTTTAGGCTTTCTCAATGTCTCAAGTTTCTCCCTTGAGTTTGACCGTCTCGATATATCTTTTGTCGAGTTCTAATAAAATATTGTTGCCTGTCTAAAAAAAAAATTGCTGCATAATAGTCTCATTGTCAAAATCACATCAAATACTTCCTTTCAGTATACGTAACCAAGCAAAGTATTCAAGATTGAACCATTGGTCTCTCATTTAATTACACAACCCGCTTTTCAGTATTGATCATTAGGATGATAAGTTGAGAACTTTTCTATAAGTCCCAAATCTGAGGGAATGTTGTTCAAATCGACTGGGAGTACACTCCAATTGACGGCGACTACGCGAGGAAGAGAACATAGGCGGTGGAGAGGAGTTGGTGAAAAATCCTAGATTGCCTAGGTACAGTGGCGGAGCCAGGATTTTCGATAAGTGAGATCGAAAATTTGAACTATGTGTACTGTGTAGTTTACTTTTTTAGTTGCTAATTGAAATAAACAATTACGATTAACAAGTTAATCAAAAAGTAGATATATATTAATAACAAAATGTAGCTTCGATTTACAATTGACCTCGACGATTTTTCATATTTTGGAAACGATGGATAACAGCCTCGTTTGTAATGGTTTCAAAAACATCTTTTTCTATATACACAACCAAACTATCATGCATCCATTGGTCATATATACAATTTCAAAGCCCACTCTTTACAATCTTCATAGTAGAAAATGCTCTCTCTACCGCCAAAGTACCAAAGAATATGTCATATCTCTTCTGCGCAAGGTCACCAATTTCTTTCAAATTGGAAAACTCCTCACTAAAACGCACATTAATGATGGAATTTTGTGGGTAGAGATTCTATTTTGACTCATTTTTTCCCCCAAGTACAAAACCCTTGGGCTTGGGGCAAAAAATTCAAAGTGGGGTCAAATTAGTAAAAATTATACCTATCCCTATGAAAATTTGGCAGCAAGTGGGGTCGGCTGCCCACCATTGTCTCTATGTCCATCAGCCTATGCCTAGGTATATAGGTTTGTTATGTTCTAATCTCTCCCTAGGTGTTTAATTATGCTAATTATGCTCGTTTAAGTATAAGTTAATTATAGATGTTAAATTATGTGGCTTTAAGTGCTTACGTGTCCTTTATGTGCTATGTGACACACACGAATTATGTTTGAATTATAAGCCATGTATATGATTTATGTGTTATGAGCCAAATTTTCTAAGACAAAACATAGAGATTCATAAAACTAGGTTATGGGTCAATGTGAAAATATTATTGGATCCTTATTTGTAGAGAATGATATGTGAGGGTTTAATTGATAATTAGACCACCCATCTTCTAGACAAGTCCAGACTTAGAAGGAAGAAAAAAAAGAAGTATCGGCTCCCACTCTTTCATTCTTCGAACGCTTTTTCTCTCTCTCACTCTCAAGAAAAAAAAATCAAGAAGTCTTCTTGATCTTCTACTTCTAGGGTTTCGGTTCTAGGGTTCAATCAAGTTCTTGGAGCAAGATTCAATCACAAATCCATCTCTCACTCAAGTGCTTGAAGCTCTCTCAATCCATGGTTTAAACCTAAAAGAGGATTTGGTGAACAAGAAAAGGATAAAAGGGACACAAGTTGATATTTACTTGAAGTGCAAAGAAAAGTGAGTAACCTCATACTTTGAATTGGGAATTTTTATGAACTTCTTTTTCTATGAAGTGTGATTGGTTTTCCTATGGTGTGAAGTAACGTGTCGACGTTATTGGCGTATTATGTTATAATGTGGAATGATTCTAAATGTGCTTTCTAAGATGTTACAAGTTCATGTATGTTGCAAGTTTTAGCTTATGAAGTATGTATGTCATGTCCTTGCTTTACCGTATGTGCCCGCTGGTGGGTTCCATAATAGCCAGCAGTATGTGCCCGCTGGTGGGTTCCATAATAGCCAGTATTATGTACCTCCCTGGAGGGTTCTATAATATCCAGGTATGTGCCTTCCTGGAGGGTTCTATAATATCCAGGTATGTGCCTTTGCCGATGGGTACCAATAATCGGCCGGGATCCCGATATGTGTCATGTATGTATACGTATGTGGTAAGCTTGGTGGTATTGGCTATGTAAATGTGTTCGAGTACTTTATGCTTTCATGTAAAATATCTTTTGGATTTCTTTTAAATGTTCGTAACTAGTGTGCTATATGTGTGTTGAATATTCAAAACCCCAAATTAGAGTATGAGTTTTACTCACTGAGCTTTCAGCTGACGGTTTAATTACCAATTTCAGGTGATGAAGTATGATAGCTTATAGGTGCAATGTTTTGTGCAAGTTTGGGCTTCATGGAATCATTTTGCATATAGAAGGGAAATAGAAAGAAGACTTGTATTTTGGGCACGTTTTGTACTTGTTTCCCTTATGATCAAGGATGTATATATTTTTGCAAAGTGATGTATGTAAGCTATGTATTTTAGGGATACGTTATGGATGTTCATGCTAATGTAATTATGATATCATGAAAGTAATCGATGTATGGATGCTATTGACCAAATGGGTTGTGCTCATTTTGCTAAAACTTGTTTATGGTTACTTTGTTTAATAGACCCCATAAATTTAAGTGAAGTTTTCTTAATCGCTTCCGCAAATGTTTAGTTAATTTTTATTTAGAGCACTTTTTCTTGAGCCCATTTGGTTATGTAAGAAGGCCTTGTTGGCCGGTCACGTGCCGTAATTCCCGATTAAGGGGTCCGGGGATAGCGGGACGTGACAGAGTGGTATCAGAGCATGCGTTAGTCTGGACCTAAGTGCATATGAGTTAGAATCATGTTTAAGAATGTATTCCTGCATGTACAAAGCTAAGATGAATTAGTACTGTTGATGCATATGTAAGCTTTGTCTGTATTCATGTTCAAATGTGAATGTGGCTATTTGGTAAATATTATTGCGTAATACTTATCTTGTTTGTTTGTTGTAAAATAAATAAATATTGTTTTGCATATAATTTTTGTTTGTGTAATATTCTAGCATGAGTGAAGCCACTTCCGCAACTCCAACGATGGAGAGGGTGTTAGAAGGGTTGATGGAAGTAATCAAAAATAACAACAATCATCACCAAGAAGTTCATCATACGAGATCCCACATTGAACAGTTTCAAAAGCTCAAACCACCAGCGTTTGATGGCAAACAAGACCCATTGGTTGCACAATCATGGACTTTTGAAATGGAGAAAATTTTCGAAGTGATGGAATGCTCAGAAGAAGAAAAGGTGAAGCTGGCTACTTTTATGTTTACCGATGAGGCCTATAGGTGGTGGTTAACTATCAAAGATAGTGAACCAAATATGAAGTGGGACCGTTTCAAGAAAGTCTTTAATGGAATGTACTTTCCTCCGTCAGTGAAAGAGCAAATGATTGCCGAGTTCTTAAATTTGAAACAAGGCAACATGACAGTGACTGAATATGCTGCAAAGTTTACTCGGCTGTCTCGTTTTGCCACTTATGTTGTTGATACGGAAGACAAGAAGGCAAGGAAATTTGAAGGAGGGTTGAAGGATGATTTCAAAACTCCAGTCAAATTGTTGAAGTTACCTACCTATGCCGAGGTTCTTGATAGGGCTTTGATGATGGAGAGTGATGAAAAAGAGCTTGCAAAGAGAAGAGATCTTAAGAGGGTTAGAAATAATGGTAGCAATCAATTTCACTATCGCAATCAATTTCACAATCGGAATGAAGGCTCTAATAATTTCAAGAAGCAAAACACAAAAGGTTCAGGTGTGGGTTCCTTTATGCCGAGAGGTGGAAATGGGCAACCATGCTCCATATGTGGGAAAAATCATTCGGGACAACCATGTCGACTACTTTCGGGGGAATGTTTCAAATGTGGTCAAAAGGGTCACCATATTCGAGATTGTCCAATGAACAATATTGGAAATGCACCTAGACAAAATGTTTCTACATTGGGTTCTTCAAAGGGCAAGGAGAGCATTGGAAGGAATGATCAAATGAGACAAGGAAGGGTGTTTGCTTTGGTTCCCGGAAATGTTCCTGCTTCTAATTCCGTCGTTTCAGGTACTATGTTAATTTGTGGTCGTCCAGCTCATGTTCTTATTGATTCGGGTTCTACACATTCATTCGTTTCTTATCAGTTTGCCTCATGCCTATCTACACCTCTTGAGCCATTAGGCTATATGCTATGTGTATCTACTCCTTCGGGAATTTCCATGTCCAGCACTTCTACATACAAATTATGTGATATCATGGTAGGAGGAGTTACCATGTTTGTTGATTTGATTCCTCTCGATATTCGAGATTTTGATGTTATACTTGGTATGGATTGGTTGACTAAGCATCATGCATCAATTGATTGTGTAGAAAAGAAAGTCATATTTAAACATCCATCTCAAAGTGATCTTGTTTTTCAAGGAAAAGGAGTTGTGTCACCCCCTTATCTTATTTCAGTTATGCATGCCCGTCGTTTGCTTAGAAAGAAATGTCAAGGGTATTTAGTTAGTATCATTGATACACGACCTAAAGAGCTTGATGTATGTGATATTCCTGTGGTGAAAGATTTTCCAGATGTATTTCCTGAGGATTTGCCAGGTTTGCCTCCGGATCGAGAGATTGATTTTTCCATAGATGTTCTTCCCGGAACCCAACCAATTTCAAAGGCTCCATATCGAATGGCTCCGGTTGAGTTGAAAGAGTTGAAGGCACAACTTCAAGAGTTGTTAGATAAGAAATTCATTCAACCAAGTACATCTCCATGGGGTGCACCGGTGTTATTTGTGAAGAAGAAAGATGGTACTATGAGGCTTTGCATAGATTATCGAGAGCTCAATAAAGTGACAGTCAAGAACAAGTATCCACTACCTAGAATTGATGATTTACTTGATCAATTGCAAGGTGCACAAGTGTTTTCCAAAATTGACCTTCGGTCAGGGTATCATCAATTGAAGGTGAAGACAGAGGATGTTTCCAAAACTGCATTCAGAACGAGGTATGGGCACTACGAGTTTTTGGTTATGCCTTTTGGGTTAACAAATGCACCAGCTGCGTTTATGGATTTAATGAATCGAATTTTCAAGCCGTACTTGGACACCTTTGTGATTGTTTTTATTGACGATATATTGGTGTACTCCAAGAGTATGGAAGAACATGAGGAACATTTGAGGATAGTGTTGCAAACTCTCAGAGAGAAGAAGTTGTATGCTAAATTTAAGAAGTGTGAATTTTGGCTTACTAGTATTGCTTTCCTTGGCCACGTTGTATCAAAGGATGGTATCTCGGTGGATCCAAATAAGGTTGAAGCAGTGATGAATTGGCCTAGACCCACTACAGTGACAGAGATACGGAGTTTCTTGGGGTTAGCAGGCTACTACCGTAAGTTTGTAAAGGATTTTTCAAAGATAGCAATGCCTATGACAAGATTGATGCAGAAACATGTTGCATTTAAGTGGAGTGACGAATGTGAGCAAAGTTTTCAAGAGCTGAAACATCGACTTGTTACGGCCCCGGTGTTAACTATTCCTTCAGGTTCAGGTGGGTTTGTAATCTATAGCGATGCATCACATAAGGGATTGGGTTGTGTGTTAATGCAAAATGATAAAGTGGTTGCTTATGCCTCTCGACAATTGAAGCCATATGAGAGAAACTATCCTACACATGATCTAGAGTTGGCAGCAGTGATTTTTGCTTTGAAAATTTGGAGACATCATTTGTATGGTGAGACATGTCAAATCTTCACGGATCATAAAAGCTTAAAGTACATATTTACGCAAAAGGAGTTAAATTTGAGACAAAGAAGGTGGTTGGAGTTGATGAAAGATTATGACTTGAGCATAAATTATCACCCCGGTAAAGCTAATGTGGTCGCTGATGCCTTAAGTAGGAAGTCTTCGGGAAATCTAGCTTATTTGATTACCGCGCAGCCCAAATTGATTAAAGAGCTAGAAGAGTTGGAGATTGAAGTGGTTACACATGAAAGAAGTGCTACTCTTATGAGTTTGACCATTCAACCTATTTTACTTGAGCAAATTAAGTTAGCCCAAAAAGAAGATGAAAGTCTCATAAATATTTGTAAGGAGATGGGTAAAGGTAAGAGGCCTGATTTCTCGCTTCAAGGAGACATATTGAAATTCCGTGAGAGAATATGTGTACCCAATGATCCAGATGTCAAGAAGCGACTTTTAGAAGATGCGCATAACTCACGATTTGCAGCTCATCCAGGATGTACCAAAATGTACCAAGATTTACGGGAATTGTATTGGTGGCCAGGCATGAAAATGGAAATAGCAGATTATGTGTCGCGGTGCTTGCCATGTCAACAAGTCAAGACCGAACATCAAAATCCAGCAGGATTGCTTCAGCCTTTGTCTATTCCAGAATGGAAGTGGGAGCATATAGCTATGGACTTTGTTGTGGGATTGCCAAGAACTTCAAACGGTAATGATTCCATTTGGGTGATTGTGGATCGGTTAACTAAATCTGCACATTTTCTACCTATGGCGATAACTTTTTCATTGGAGAAACTTGCATTGTTATATATTAAGGAGATCGTTCGATTGCACGGTGCTCCGGTATCTATTGTGTCAGATAGAGATCCGAGATTTGTTTCGAGATTTTGGAAAAGTTTGCAAAAGGCTATGGGTTCGGAGTTGAGGTTTAGTACCGCTTTCCATCCACAATCTGACGGACAAAGTGAGAGGACAATCCAAACACTTGAAGATATGCTTCGAGTATGTGTATTAGATTTAAAGGGAAGTTGGGAAAGGCATTTGCCATTGGTAGAATTTGCGTACAATAATAGTTTTCACTCGAGCATTGGAATGGCACCTTTTGAAGCATTGTACGGAAGACGTTGTAGAACTCCTGTTTGTTGGACGGAAGTGGGAGAAAGGAAGTTGATTGGGCCAGAGTTGGTAAAGACTACCACTGATAAGATCAAGTTGATTCAACAAAGATTGCAAACTGCACAAAGTAGACAAAAGAGCTATGTTGACAATCGAAGGAGGGATTTGGAATTTCAAGTTGGGGATCACGTATTCCTTAAAGTGTCACCAAAAAGGGGAGTTTTTCGTTTTGGGACGAAGGGAAAGTTAAGTCCTAGGTACATTGGCCCATTTGAAATATTGGAACGAATTGGACCGGTAGCTTACCGACTTGCATTACCTCCGGGATTGGCGAATGTGCATAACGTTTTTCATGTATCTATGTTGAAGAAGTATGTATATGATCCAAGTCATGTTTTGGAATATGAGCCATTGAAAATTCTTGACGACGTAAGTTATGTTGAGCAACCGGTTGAGATTTTGGACCGACGAGATCAAGTATTGCGAAACAAGACGATTCCTTTGGTAAAAGTGCTATGGAGAAATCATCTCGTGGAGGAAGCTACATGGGAAAGAGAGGACGAGGTTCGAGAGAAATATCCTCATTTATTTGAGACCTAAGGTACGCTAGTTTGGGGACCAAACTCTTTTAAGGGGGGAAGAATGTAACACCCTAGGTGTTTAATTATGCTAATTATGCTCGTTTAAGTATAAGTTAATTATAGATGTTAAATTATGTGGCTTTAAGTGCTTACGTGTCCTTTATGTGCTATGTGACACACACGAATTATGTTTGAATTATAAGCCATGTATATGATTTATGTGTTATAAGCCAAATTTTCTAAGACAAAACATAGAGATTCATAAAACTAGGTTATGGGTCAATGTGAAAATATTATTGGATCCTTATTTGTAGAGAATGATATGTGAGGGTTTAATTGATAATTAGACCACCCATCTTCTAGACAAGTCCAGACTTAGAAGGAAGAAAAAAAAGAAGTATCGGCTCCCACTCTTTCATTCTTCGAACGCTTTTTCTCTCTCTCACTCTCAAGAAAAAAAAATCAAGAAGTCTTCTTGATCTTCTACTTCTAGGGTTTCGGTTCTAGGGTTCAATCAAGTTCTTGGAGCAAGATTCAATCACAAATCCATCTCTCACTCAAGTGCTTGAAGCTCTCTCAATTCATGGTTTAAACCTAAAAGAGGATTTGGTGAACAAGAGAAGGATAAAAGGGACACAAGTTGATATTTACTTGAAGTGCAAAGAAAAGTGAGTAACCTCATACTTTGAATTGGGAATTTTTATGAACTTCTTTTTCTATGAAGTGTGATTGGTTTTCCTATGGTGTGAAGTAACGTGTCGACGTTATTGGCGTATTATGTTATAATGTGGAATGATTCTAAATGTGCTTTCTAAGATGTTACAAGTTCATGTATGTTGCAAGTTTTAGCTTATGAAGTATGTATGTCATGTCCTTGCTTTACCGTATGTGCCCGCTGGTGGGTTCCATAATAGCCAGCAGTATGTGCCCGCTGGTGGGTTCCATAATAGCCAGTATTATGTGCCTCCCTGGAGGGTTCTATAATATCCAGGTATGTGCCTTCCTGGAGGGTTCTATAATATCCAGGTATGTGCCTTTGCCGATGGGTACCAATAATCGGCCGGGATCCCGATATGTGTCATGTATGTATACGTATGTGGTAAGCTTGGCGGTATTGGCTATGTAAATGTGTTCGAGTACTTTATGCTTTCATGTAAAATATCTTTTGGATTTCTTTTAAATGTTCGTAACTAGTGTGCTATATGTGTGTTGAATATTCAAAACCCCAAATTAGAGTATGAGTTTTACTCACTGAGCTTTCAGCTGACGGTTTAATTACCAATTTCAGGTGATGAAGTATGATAGCTTATAGGTGCAATGTTTTGTGCAAGTTTGGGCTTCATGGAATCATTTTGCATATAGAAGGGAAATAGAAAGAAGACTTGTATTTTGGGCACGTTTTGTACTTGTTTCCCTTATGATCAAGGATGTATATATTTTTGCAAAGTGATGTATGTAAGCTATGTATTTTAGGGATAGGTTATGGATGTTCATGCTAATGTAATTATGATATCATGAAAGTAATCGATGTATGGATGCTATTGACCAAATGGGTTGTGCTCATTTTGCTAAAACTTGTTTATGGTTACTTTGTTTAATAGACCCCATAAATTTAAGTGAAGTTTTCTTAATCGCTTCCGCAAATGTTTAGTTAATTTTTATTTAGAGCACTTTTTCTTGAGCCCATTTGGTTATGTAAGAAGGCCTTGTTGGCCGGTCACGTGCCGTAATTCCCGATTAAGGGGTCCGGGGATAGCGGGACGTGACACTTATAACAAGAGGTGTCAAACGAGCCATGCCGGCATGGCCGTTTAGCTCTGTGCCAACTGTGCTTTGTGCCGTGCCGTGCTGGTCTGTTTACTTTATCATGCCGTGTCGTGCCATGCCATTTTTTAATCGTGTCATGCCAGCCCCTTTACTTAATCGTGTCGTGGCATGCCGTGCCATTTTTTAATCGTTTCGTGCCGACCCATTTACTTAATCGGGTCGTGACGGGTCGCGCCATTTTCTAATCGTGTTGTGTCATGCCCATGTCGGCATATCTCCAACCGAGTTTTGTCAGGAAGAAAAAAAAATTCAAAAAGTGTAAAATTTTTATCAACACAAAAAGTGTAAAATGTTATGTTACAATATAAAATAAGAAATTAATATATGTGCTATATTTAAACCTGTCGTGCCCATGCCAAGCCCGTCTAAACCGTGCTCGTGTTGTGCCGTGCCATATCTAAACGTGCCGTGCCGTGTCAGCCCGGCCTGTTTGACACCTCTACTTATAACAAAAATCCACCAATCAATGCATAAACCAATCACACGATCGAACGAGAAGCAATCAAAAGATTAACTAAGGCAATTAAAGATGGAAAATGATATTGGCACTCCAAAAATTGATGCAAGCACTCCAAAATCAGTGTAATTCCAAAGCCACTTTCCTTTATTTTTTGGAGTGCTAATATCATTTTCCTTAAAGATATACGTGGAAAACCTTTGAAAAGGATAAAAATCACGGGAGGCAATCAAAACACTACTAACATCATTGTGCAGTTATAAATGACATTAAATATTGAACAACTCTCATCGACTGACCAAAGATAGATTAATTTGCTGAATTAATCCTGTACACCTCATCAAGCGTTTGATTGCCGAACGCCTTGAATCCTCAAACCCTCTGAGATACTTAAAGAAATCCACTGGAAGAACAACTCAAATTGTTGAATCAAAGTTTATAAGAAACTTCTTAAAGTTAATCTTGTTGCTCGATGGTCGTATGATTATGTATTTACTTCAAGAAACAAAGCAAAGATTGGCCCCTTGGATGTTTTCTAGGGTTTTGAAGTGCTTGGGCCAGCTATAATCTATTCGGTGATCCACAATCCTCAAAAGACTGTAGATATATATGCTGCAGAATTTGTCTGAATTGCTCTAGCATCTATCTGAAGCCTGTTTGAGTTGCTCAAGCAACTTTCAAAAAAATATTGCCATATGTCAAAACCCGTGATTTCTTTCCCTTTTGAAGTTGATATATATCGAAGTCCTTGATTTTCTTCCACTTCAATTACCTAAATACTCGACTTCTCAATTACTCTAGAAATAAATGAAAAATAAATTACAATTTGATAAACGAGAATACAATTAAATGCTCGTTTTATCGTAAAATTTGCCAACAAAGAAAGACCGTGACCTATAAACCTTACAGTTGGATTGTACCCTTGTGTCTATATACATTTATGTTTTCTTGTACTCCGATTTTGCAATACTATACCTCAATTAGCACATTGAAAATGTCAAAAATATGAAAATATGAGAGTACACTAAATGATTTTGTTTGAATCATGAAGTTCTCACATGCATAAAATTTGTCAAGTAATACAGTGTTGGCACTGCTTTAACTCAAATTAATCAACTTAACCCAGAGGTTTGGCCCGCTACTCAAGGATTTGCTTCCTCTTAAGGTCTCGGACTTGAAATCTTTCGATCAGTTGTTATCGACTCTTTTGAGCCCAATTCATACGGAGCAAATTGGGCTACCCCAAATGGACGATGGAATTAGACTTCAGAATTTCGCAGTGCGAGTAAGCTTTCCCAAATACCCGAGTTTTTTTTTTAAAAAAATGCAGACTAATTTGGTAAGAAATGTAGAAACTTTATATCCATCTCAAAACCAATTGGCAATGAATGGAGAGGTCCCAAATGTTATTAAGTGATCACCCATTTCACTTCCAAGCAATGTGTGATTCTATTTCCTTAACATCCCCCTCACGTGCAGCCGCGTTTGAGATCAGTCACCCTTTTCGCTGGTCTGTCATTGCGGGGTGTGGATTGTAAATTTTTAAAATGTGAAGTTGAATGGGCCTCGCTCTGATACCATGTAGAAACTTTATATCTATCTCAAAACCAATTGGTAATGAGTGGAGAGGTCCGAAATGTTATTAAGTGATCACCCATTCAATTCCCAAACAATATGAGATTCTATTTCCTTAACAAGAAAGTTGTCCAGTGTTGGCGCTATAAGCATTCAACAAAGAGTGTGGCCTGCATTAAGAATATATAAATGTATAATATATTGCGGGGTCACTTCCATTTTGAGAATTCTGATCATGTCGGTAGCCCAATTGGTGTTACAACAAATTAACAGTCAGTCCATTTAATTTGCCGACCCTGCACATTAATTTCGAGCGGTGTAAATGGATTTTTATTCAAAGCACTTATTAATTTAGTAGCTAGCTTTTTATTCAAAATGTGAATTCCGCCAACAAATTAGGTATGTTTCATTCATTTTCAAAGCTTGGCCTTAGGCATTTGCATTGACATTTACACGGGCTGGCCAGCTACAAGTAGTTATCGCAGTAATACATTTGGTGGTAACTCATTCACAAAGGCAACTACCTTATTAATATCTCTCATGGTTTTTTTTTTTTTGGATAGTGAGATTTTCGGAATAGCTTGTGAGTAGTACCTCGACTGATTCCGGGATTTTGAAGTTATAATGACCGGGCAAACCGTTCAATGGTCCCAAAGTTTTGAACGTTTAACCTCTGTAGAATTCGAACACGCAAGTTACCTCCACCGTCAAAAAAGGATAGTAGGGATGACCTATGTTAGCAGAGAATGAACTTTTCCTTTTCTCGGTTTAGAATGAATTTCTCATTACATTTCCTAATTGACGGGAAAAAAAACGTGCTTACCGTGCATTCATCAAATAGAGGATGTCTAATTATTTTTTACCTCGTAAATAAAAGATATATGCCTGGGCTGTCTCTGTGGCTCGGTGGAGGCTGTAGTTCGGTGGTGGCGTGGTGGTTGGGCACTGGTCTACGCTGCTGGGTGTAGCCAGTTTTTGGGCCTAACGGTGTTGTGGATCCTTATTAACCACCACACTAGATAAATTTTCTCAGAAGCCTTCAAACTCAGAGCCCACCGCTTGAGATATGTGGAGTTAAAGTGTAAACTTATTATCTAGTTCCGAAAAAGCTATGGGAACCGATCAAGGTGCACCGACCGTCACGCGGGGCCCACTCTAAATTCCGCATAGATGATCCAAGCCGTTTAATGGTTTAAAAAAAAAAACCAAGTTGGCCAGTGTAAAATCAGCTTAATGTGTAGGTACTTGATCCAACCTTTGAGCACATGATACCTAAAAGACTCAACTATCAAGTGCCATGGGAAATGGCTTTTCCAAGATATATGTGCTTTCAGTTGCAGTTCATTGAAGCCATTTCGCAGTCTGCATAGCTAGTAATGTTGGGCCTTGCTTTCAAAAACATGGGCCTGCATTTGGGCCCAATTAAGTGTACCTTTTTTTTGGGGACTGTTTGACTAAGTATTTCGAAAGATTTGAGAGGAAATTTAGAGATGGTAGATAGAGGAAATTTAGCAAGAGCTACTTTTATTGGAAAGAGACGGAGAGAAAAACTTGCCTTCAACGAAATATTTTAGCCCTTATCCAAACAAAGAATTGAAAAATATTTGAGGGAGCTGTATAAGATACTTACTTTCAATACTATTTTCATAGTTGTCAAACTAACCGTTA
Organism: Rhododendron griersonianum; assembly: GCA_018127125.1. Lineage (NCBI taxonomy): Eukaryota > Viridiplantae > Streptophyta > Magnoliopsida > Ericales > Ericaceae > Rhododendron > Rhododendron griersonianum. The sequence goes on along the minus strand of CM030799.1, from coordinate 10,198,973 downwards.
TGGTATGTGCATACCGCACACATTCATGCATAAGCTCATAAGTACTACAAGGATTAATACGTAACTAGCACCATAAAAGGTCATTGTAATTGAGCTTAAAAAAACGTTGTAATAAATCATGATGTTTGTCTACTAATCCTTCCCCGATGTATCTTATTAAGTGATGATCACACAAAATTTTATTTCCGGATCAAGACAAAGATAAGCTAAACAAACTTAACTATATCCAATTAACTTGAGTCATTGAAAATATTTGATAACTAGGGTTTGCCCGTGCTTAAAGGTACGGCGCAACGTGAGATCTAATTAGTGGCAATTGTGCAATTAATATTGTTTGAGAGGGCCGGAGAGCCGTAGGATTTATGGAGCAAATCAATGGTTAGGATTTATAGAGAGATAAGATTCAAAAACCCTTCTCCCTTAATATGTAGATGAACCATATAAACGTAATTAAAAGTACTGAAAAACTATCAACTCTCTTTATTTTGAATCAAAAAGACTTTTTTTTCTCATTGGAGGAGCTATTTATCAAAAGGGTAAAATTTATGAATAACAATTTATTTTAAGTACTTGAAAGAACCATTTTTTTAATTTATGAAAAACTTATTACTTTTTGGTAAAAAAGTTGAGAATTGAGAGCGCTGTAATATTTATTCTATTGTTAACAAAAGGTGAAATTGTCAAATTAAGACACATTTGGTTAGTTCATTAGGTTTGGTCAAACAGTTCTTCGTTAGATGTCGGGAAAATGAACATTAAAATCACAGAGTATTTATAATCATTTCAATACGTGATAGAGATATTTGTCATTAAGACAAATCTTTGGGAATATCAATGAAATTTACCATTTTTTGTTTTTCCGGTGAGAGAGTAATGGTGTAATCGTACATTCATTCATACTCACTTCGTCTTGATTTGTTTGTCTTTTTTCACTATTTGGGACCTCCTACAAAATTGGCTATATTTTAAATTTATAATGGGTTTTATATACAATATTGATCTTGTTTGATAGATCTCAATTAGTTCTATAATATGATAATTTTAAAATTAAATAAAATATTATAGATTATGAGATATGGATAATTTTTTGAAGGGCACATATGTCACTACCAAAAATTTGGTCTTTGGAGACGGATGAAAATCGTCACAGATTGCATGATTTTTCGTCACAAATAGTATGAGTGATGAAAAATTAGTACGAGTGATGAAATTTTTTTTGTCGACTAAAGGTTGTTGTCTATTCCCACTTGGTGACGGAATCTGTTTTTCGTCACCTATAGTGGATGACGAAATATTTCGTCGCCTATTGTGCTTTTTGACAATGCAAAATTTTCGCCACCAATTACTTTTGGCGACGAAAAAATCGTCACTGTAGGCAACCTATTGGTGGAGATATTTTTTGTCGCCAATCTAAGAAAATCGGTGACAAAATTTTCTGTCACAAAAAACATTTTAATATGGGAAAAAAAATCCCAATTTCTTGCTCCTACTTGGTTTCGAACCCAGGTCTCTTATGTTTCACGAACAAGCTTTAACTAAGTCCACCACACACACTTTTTAATTTATATTTGAAATATCTAATATATACGTTTAACATTAAAATATATTTCGAACGTCATTTTGAAACTTTAAACATTTAAATTAGCAATTTTGATAAAGATGAAAGTTCTATCGGAGTTCAAACCCAATTTGGTTGATCTCAATCGGAGTTCTGAGCAAAGAGTTATGCTCGAAATATATTTGGTAACAAAGTGCAATTCATAAATTTCGTCACCAAAGGTACCCATTTGGCGACAAATTACATTTTTTGTCGTCAAAGAAAACCATTTGGGGACGAGAAAAATATTTCGTCTCCACATGACCCCCCCAAATCCAAATCAACCAATGAGAAGAAACCGGCGGGAGAAAAATGGCGAGACAATTGGGATCTAAGACGGAAGGAAAACGATGAAGGAGAAATTGAAAGTAGAAATTAAAACCAGTCGGCTAAGGAGAGGGGGAGAGAAAGAGAAGAGGGAGGGAGAAAGAGAGGGAGATTTGGAGAGCCACCCCTCACGCCGCCCAAAAAGGGGGGGGGGGAGAGAAGAAGAAGATGCGGCGGCTAGGTTTAGGTTTTCGAGAGAGAGGGAGAGAGATTCTCTTTGGGAAAATGATGGCCAATGACGTGTTTTGATAATTAATACTCGCCAATGACATTTTCAGTATTAACAAATATTCTCAGTATGTCCTTGGCGGGTATTAATTATCAAAACACGTCCTGGGCCGTTATTTTCCCATTCTCTTTTCTTTTGGTAGAAAAAAAGAAGCATTTTATGGATATTATTTTGTTAGTAGCATACTTCAAATTTCTATAAATGAAACATAGTCTTATTCTATATAAAACCTAACGTAATAAACCTAAATTGCATCCATCTATCTCTTCCACAACCAACAATTAGCACTTTTTGCCAATCACTATCGACTTCTCAATAGTTCTCTCCATGCTATATTCTGTATATGCGAATAGAATTGGTTTTAATATCACAAGATTTGATTTAAGTCTGCAATTTTAAGTACTTTAAATAATTTTTAGTGTATGAAGATAGATATCTTCCATTCAAGAGAACCGTTATTAAAACCGAAATTGAACCGTATTTCAATGATCAGTTGCATTAGTTTGGTTCTATAAATTCTATGGATTAGTTTGGCTCTCTAAATTGACAATCCGTAGGCATTTGTTAGGTTTGGTTTATTATAAAATCGAACTGGTCCATGCTCCCCTACCAAAAAATAAAAATAATTTTTTTGTGGTTTTCCAGCTTTTGCTTTAAATAGCAAAAATGATTACGAGGATTTAAATTTGGCTTAATTTCGAGGACAACCTCTCAACTATCACATTTTGTCAACATCACCCCACAAACTAAAAAACTTATCAACCTCACCCCCTCAACTTCCATTTTCCACCAAGTTCACCACCTTCGCCCAAATCTGCTAAGAAATGTTAACATTTTGGCCGAAAAAGATGTAACTTTCATTTTCCATCAACTTCACCCCCTTTGTTCAAAATTTTTCTAAGTGCAAAATCTAATTTTAACAAAAGAAGGGGTATCTTTAGTCTTTTCCCTTGTTTCTGTCCAAAATTTTAACAGAAGTGAGCAAAAGGGGTGAAGTTGATGAAAAATGAAAGTTGAGGGGGTGAGGTTAATGAGTTTTTTAGTTGGGGTGATGTTGACAAAACATGATAGTTGAGGGGGTGTTCTTGAGAGACAGGGGGAGGTGTTGTGCCGAGGGGAGCACAACATCGTGTTGTGCCCGTCCAGGCCATCAATTTGACAATCCAACGGTAAAGATCTCATTCCCACTGTGTAGAGTTCAAACCATTCATTTCCGAGATGAAATCTTGAGTGTTAGATTGTTACAAACGATCGAAATGGAGGCACAACACGATGCAGTGCCCCCTCAGCACATCACCGTCCCCCATTCCGTCCTTGAGATTAAGCCTTTAAATTTCCATAGGCATTGGAGACAATGAGAGAGGAATTTTTATTTTTTATTTTTTATTTTTGCCAATATTGTATATATCAGTGGGGGTTAGCGGGGTGTTAGTAAGTTAGTCCATGAGAGGTTTTAGAGGCTATCTATAATCCTGAATCCCAAACACCCATGATGGACTCGAACCTTGACATCCCACGTGGGGATGACGAGAGTTACCAACACGGACATGAGCCCAATATTGGTCAATGAGGGAGGAAATTTTTTTTTTTGTCAAACGATAGGATAAGATTCTATAAATGATAACAACGAAAAACATCAGAACACGCATCCATTCTCATAGAGGGGAGATATAAGCCACAAAGAGAACTAAATTGCCAAATCCTACAACCAACACTTCTCACCACTTGAAGAGCAAAATCCACCACGACCTCATCAAACCCTCCAATGGAACGGAGGAATAGAGACGGATCCAAGAGATGGTAGAAGATATCCCTGAAGAGAAATGATAGCCAACACCCACAACAGGTGAGAGAGTCTCACATAGATAATAGTCAGACAAAAGGGAAAAACGAAAGCGAAAGCAAAAGAAAAAGAAAAAAGTCACTCCACTTGGCACAGGTTTATTTCAGAGGGTGGCAGCTGTGGCAGGGCCTTTTAACTGCCTATCATAAATTTTCAGCAGGCCATTTTGTTCGGGTGCCCCTTTTAGATTTCGTCCATAGAATTAAATAGAAAAATAATTTTCACACTTTTTTTCTTGATTATAGTTGGCACTTTTTTTTTTGGTCTTTTAGTAAAAAGAATACACACAAATTTCACTAAAAGGCAAGAAATAAAGTGCCGTAATAAAAAAGGGAGTATGAAAATTATTTTCAATTAAATATAGCTCAGATATTACAAATTAAAATTAGAGCTGTTTCACAAATGATGAGCCCAACATGCACATTTTTTATTTTAGACATTTCCAATACTGTTTGCTGTGTACAGAAAATTCGATCAATTTTGAAAATGTTACCAGCACTGACATTTGTGCTTAGATTTGGACATAGATGTGCGCAGATGTTTCTAGACCGATGGGTGTGGGGCCCATGTCTATTAAATAGGATACAAATGCATTGCATGGTTTCAGACATATCCAATATGTGCATGGATACAAAAAGACAGCATTTAATCTCCAAAAAGGCAACATTGCAAAAACTATCCATTGGCGACGAAATACAAATTTCGTCTTCAAATGTTACCTTTTAGTGAGAAAAAGAAGATTTTGTCTCTAAAGGGGTGACGAAAGATGAATTTCGTCAACAAATTACTATTTGGTGTGAAAATTCAGATTTCGCCGAGAGGTTTTGTCACATAATGTCATTTACAAGACCAATCTCATGTCCATAAGAGTCGAACCCTAACCGTCACACACCTAAAGGAGTGCTACATAACCATTGGAACAACCGGACACCTTAAGTTAAATATAAACAGCGTAGTAAATAGAGTAATAGACACCTATGTCTGATATGTATCCCCATCACATTCTCTCTCTCTCATACTGAATTAGATGGCATGTGTTTAATTTAATTAGTGACGATTGAACAATTAATTATTTCGATTATGTTGTTATTACATACACCAATGTCCCACCGGCATCTTGTCAAAAAAAAATGTCCGACCGGCCACCGGCCCATTCACTCGCTCCCCCCTCTTATTGGGTGATTTTGAGGCACTGTCACATGGTGTCTCAATACTATTCTCCACCAAGAATGTGTGGTAAAAGAAGTGTGTTGTACATCACGTGACGAGACCGAATACCACTAAATAATTGCTCCCCCTCCGTCATCCCGACACTGAAACGTATAGCATGCCACCCCTATGGCCTCTCTCTCTCTCTCTCCCTGTTTGTTCTGTACAAGTATTAATAGCTGCATTTTTTACTGATAAAAGAAAAAAAAAAGGAGGATGTTCAAAACAAAGGAGTACTACTATACTGTTTTGTTTGTTTTGTGTTTTAAAGAAAGTTTTTGGATAATGAGTGAAAGAGAACAGATAGAGAAATAAAAGTGACAATTGGAAAGAAAAACTTATTAGAGACTATGCATATAGAATCAGAGATCCAAAATGAACACAATTAATGCTTTACTTAGTAATACCATTAGAAGGGAAAAAAAAAACCATTAGAAAATCTTTAATTAACTCTTTCCTTTCCTAGATAACTGGGCATTTTTTTTATCGGCGAAATTTCATTCATCACCAGAATAAAAAAAAAAAAAAAATAGGGGGAGATTTCTTCTTTGATATATACTCTTCTATTTCCTGGCATTTTTTTCCCAATTGTTGTTGATGGTTAAATTCAAGTTCCTTTTGGTAATGAAGGGCCAGAACCACCTGCTACTGCTGCTCTAGACACGTCTGAAATTGAAATGCAGACGGTTATATCTTAGAATTAATGTTGCCCAGGGATACTGTAAGGCAGAGTGCCCTACAGGCCGGGTTGTAGTACGACACAAAACCGTAGATCTCAACAATCAATGGTCCAGATTAAAAATTAATTTTGACTGGTAAAAATTATTTATTACTGGTCCGTGTGCTGTGCACTACAACTCCTGTAGGGCGGGATTTCCCAATCCTGGCCTAGTGGTTTTCTTTCTGTCTTCATTGGTGTGGTTTCATTGAGGCATCTATTTCAGGCTTTGGGTTCTTAGGCGGTATATATCGGGGGTCATTGAGGCATCTATTTCAGGCTTTGGGTTCTTAGGCGGTATATCGGGGGGGGGGGGGGCACTCCCGGGCCCGATCTCCTCTTCCATTCCCCTCTATCTCTCTCGCCTACCCTCTCCTCCTCCAGATCGTGCCCTTCCCTTTTTCCTCTGATTTTTGATGAGTCTCCGCCTTCCTCGGAGTGGGAGGGTGAAGCGTTCTTTTGTCTCCTGTCGGTGGTTCCTTGGCTCCGCTGGTTAGCCTAGTGGTGTGGGAGTCTCGTCGGTCGTGGTGGTTCGAGGTAGTGGCGTTGTCTGGATCTGGTGGTCGTTGGTGTTGGGCGGTGGTGCGGTGGTGGAAGGGGTGTACTCGTAGGTGTTTTTTCTTTTGATCTTTGTTTTGCAGGTGTATTTCCTTTTTCAAAAATTGATCGATGAAGATGGCGGTGCTGACTGGTGGTGGTTTCTTTCCGGTGGTGGTGAGGTGGATGTGGCCCCCATGGCTGGGATGCTCTGGTCGTTTTGTATGCCGAATTCTGGTCGGCGGCCTCTCCGAGTTCTTTGTTGGGCGCGGGGCCAGTAGTTTCGTCCGTCTGGTTTGTGGCTGTTGCTGGTTTTCGCCAAAGTGTTTTGTGTTCTATTTGGGGCTGTCTGGGGATTGCGGTGACTAGTGGTGGTGTGCCCCCATCTCCCTTGATTGCTTCGTTTGTCTTTGCCGTAGGCCGGGTTCCGCCGCCGATCTCTACATCTGGGAGAGGCCGGCTTGGCTTAACGGCGAGGCTGGTTTTTCCGATGGTTTGTGCGGCAGGATGATTGAAGTGGTTAGGGTTTGGGGGTTGGTTAGGGTGGGCCGGTCCTCGGTTGGACCGGGCTAGGGTGTTTGGGCTTTACTTTGTCCTATCTGGTTGTTGAGTTGAGCTGTATTGTTTTATTTGTCTTGGACCCTTGTAAACCTTTGGGTATTTGGGCTGTGCCCCTTTTGGTGTATCATCTAACTTTTTGTTGGATCCCTTTCTCCTTTTCCCCATTTTTAATAAAATTTCATCTTTTGCCGATTAAAAAAAAAAGATGAGATTATGCTTCCCCTAATCCTATTGCTATTTTGTTTCTAACCAACTCTTTTTGGGTTCTAAGGTGGCATGATATTGTCGGGGTTTGAGGTGTCAACGTAGTTGGGAACTTGGGAAGCCAATTTTTCTCATTGTGATGCTGTCATACTTTGGATCCTTTTGGTCGTTTGTTATTTTGTTTTACCATTAATAAATTCTTTTATATTGCTACGCGCAATTTCTCAACCTACCCCTCCACCTCTCGAATTTTTTAAAGCAAAAAAGAAGAAGAAGAAGAAACAAAGCAGTTTGCAAAGAGCTAACTGTGCATTGACTACTGCATTTTTTTAAAATAGCAATTGAAAACTTCATCGATAAATGTATTATTGCAACTCAATAGGTCAATAATTCAGTTTATTTTTTTTAGCCATACCAGGTCTACGTCTCCTAACCATATGTTTGCTTGCACCACTAAAAAAACAAAAAAGAGAGAGGATCTTCTGTCCCATAACCCTACCAATCTGTCTCAAATAATTAACTTCTCTACCATATGTTATCGGGCCGTAGACGCCAGAATCCGAACAGAGAATGCCGTCTCGTTTAAAACACTGGTGAACCCGATGGCGAGCAATTCACAAGATTCAGAAGGTTGTTCCAGTAATTCGTGTTCTCTTCAAAGTCACCGCAGCAACTTCCAGCGACGTTACTGGAGTTTCCCCCAGTGATGGACGGGTATAGTTGATTAGAGTTGTCAAGCAATATATCAGCAAGCCCTGCTTCCATGAAATTTGGAAGCAATATGTTTTCATTTCCTGTAGCCAAAGAGTCATCAATATCTGTGGAATATGCCAAGCCCTGAAGCTGCAATATTTCCGTCTCATCTGGAAAATTACTTGATAGTCCCATGGCTTCACCTGTGTTGGGAAATAATTAGTTCTTGGAAAGGAAAGATGCTTGGGACAAAAATGTCCGGACACAGATGCTGACATAGGTGCATCTCGAACTGAACCATGTATGTGGGTTCCACATGCATAACGAGGGGATGCAAAAGCTTTGGACAGTTTTGGAATCTGGACAGCTGCATCTAGGCCGCAAACGAGCCGAGTCGAGTTTTACTATGCTCAAGCTTGTTTATTAAGTTTTTAACAAAGCCGAGCTCGAGCTTGAGCTCAGTGAAAACTTAACGAGTCGAACTCGAGCCGAGCGGGCCTTGGCTTGACTCGAGCTCGAGTTTGTTCACGATCCTTAACAGACCAATGAAAAATGTATATTTCCTCGCATAGGCCTAATATAACCAAAAATATTTTGATTGTGAAGATATATATCTTTCATTTTTCTGTACTCTATTTTAAAATAATAATAACATGTAATATGTTTTTTAAAGATTTTGCATCAGGATATCAAAATGCTAATGCTAAATGTAGTAATTAACGTAAAAAGTCTACTAAGTCTTGGCTTGCGAGCCAACTCGAGTCGAGCCTCTATTGGCTTGTGTTCGGCTTGATAACGAAATGAACCTAGAATTTGAGCTTGAGCTTGTTATTTATATCGCGAGCGGCTCTGTTCGTTTGCAGGCCTAATTGTGTCCATAGCACTACTCATTGAAACGAAGTATAGTAATTTCTCACGATCTGAAAATCACTTTATTGGAATGTGCAGAAGAATTTTCTTCTCAAATTACTTCCAAATGGAGCACCAATTATTACCTTTATTCGAGAAGTTAAACGTTGATGTGAGGGAGTCGAGAGTAACACTAGTGGCCGAAAACGCATTACATTTTGGTGCATTTAGCCATGAGCCTTGCCAAGCTGTTAGTACATCCAGACATAGTGGTTGAAGTGGCGGAGGCGGCAGCGGTGCTGTAGTAGTCGTTGTGGCTTCGTAAATGAGCTGAGCTGAAGCCGAGGGGCCGAGTTGTGTTTGGAAAGGGTTGTAAACTTTTAGCTTGGACTCCCGAACAAGTCTGGCTTCGGCTTCAAGCCGGGCACCCTCCCACTGAGCCATGTGGCTAAGGTTGGCTGCGTCCTTCAACTGGTCAGGACCGAGGGCGTGGCTCTTTGGCTTATGAGTCGCTGGATCGATTCCCAATTTGATTAGCCTCTTTTTGAGGTGTGTGTTCCAGTGGTTCTTGATTTCATTATCTGTTCTCTTCGGCAAGTGAGTTGCCATGACTGACCATCTATATCAAATTAACCCGATTAGGGACAAGTCCGTAGCAAAAAAAAAAAAATTGTTTTAACACAACTTTCATCATAATGAGATATTTGAATCTATACATATATGATGATAGAATTAGATGCTGCCACATTGTATGCATTGAAATTCACTATATTGGGTTGTTTGACCGAAAATCTAACATTGAATTCAACTAATTTGTTAATCATCAACTTATCTAAAAGCTTAAACTTTTAAAGAGAGTGCAACTTTATTATTTATATTCTCAACACGCCCTCTCATGTGTAGCCAGACACTCTTCCATAAGCGGGCTAAACACGTGTAAATTTTGATCGTTATCTAGGTAGGAGGTGAGGCTCGAACACCGGATCTATTGCCTACTCTAATATATCATATTAGATTGTTAACCATTAACTTATCTAGAAGCTTCAGCTTTTAGAGAGAGGGACAACTTTATTATTTATACCTTCAATAATTTGCGATGAAAAACATGCAATTTGAGTTGATTTTAATTCGTCTCAAAAGAACTAATTTCTTGTAGTACTAGAAGTTTTAGCATGAATTTATTTTGGTTTTTTCATTTTGAGAAATGTTAGTATACTAAAAAATGTAACGAAAAATCTACTTCATACACTGGTTAGATGGAGTAATTATTCAATAGTCCAGGTGTACCGCTACGTGGTATTCCGATCCACTTTGCAATCCCACGTTTCTTTGGGGTCCATATACTTAGTGGTAGACCCTACAGGAACATGTGCTTGTAAAGTGATACAGAGTACCATGCGGCGGTACTCACGGACTATTGTATAATTTCACGGTTAGATGTGGATCCTACATAAACATCGACATGTGGCTCAATCACATTGGTGAAATTATTCACTAATCTGGGAGTACTGCCACATGGTGCTCTGAACTACTCCACCCACATTCTTGTGAGGTCCACAACTAAGTGTGGAAACCACACATTATGTGTGGTTTTAGAGTGATCTGGTCCTGGATTACAGAATAACTACCCCATTGTGAGTTCAAAGTCTATTTTTGTGGTACACTTGTTTGGTAGAACCACTGTGGTTTTTTTTTTTTTCTTCTTCTTATTATGGTCACCTGTTTCCGAGAAGAGCGTGGAGTTGGATGATGGTTTGTTCTTCCTGCAAACTGAACTTGCCTCTCTTGATATCAGGTCTCAGATAATTCGTCCACCTCAGTCTGCAACTCTTTCCGCATCTCTGGAGGCCTGTTTAACCAAACCCACCAAAATTTCACCACCACATTAATATAGGCACACTGCATATACCCACGCTAGTATAGTACTATATATGTACCGAAAGATTTTCCCAAAAAAAAGTTCAGAACGATGTGATTCAGTAGTAGAATTGCAAACCTATCATTTTGGCATGTTACCTGCTTTTGCGGGGAGAGCACGCCAGCTTCCATGGCCATATTGTTCAATGTAAGCCAACAGCTTGTGGTCTTCTTCAGGTGTCCATGGCCCTTTCTTCAACCCCACCTTCTCACAAAATGGTGACCTACCCATCCTAGAGAGAGAGAGAGAGAGAGAGAGAGAGAGAGAGAGAGAGAGAGAGAGAGAAGATTGGACACTGATATGTTTTATGTTTCTTGATTTGTTTTTCTAGTGCATGCTAAGTAAAGATGAGAGTGATGTGCTTAACGTAGAAAGGCGCATCCCATTATATAAGGGGGGAAAATTTAATGGGCTCTGTCGATGTGGTGCAAAATTTGTTGTGTTTTTTTTTTTCAGGACGTTGTAGCCTTAACTTCCCACAAATGGGAGTTTACTAGGTCTGTCGGGGAATAGAGAGATTTTATGTTAAGCACATCACTAGGGACGTTGTAGTACTAGTTGAGTGGTTGGTTGTATGTTCCAACACAATTGTCTAGGATTTGATTTTTATAACTAAATCGCAAAAAAGTAATTTCGTGTGGATTCGATTATCTCAGCGTGCATAGATGGCCAACTTTTAACAAAACTGGAGAGGGAATTAACCGAACTACGTAAATGGTTTGGACACCCTGGCCAACTTTATCTCATGAAGATATACAATTTTTATTTTTGATAATCATGTAGATATACATTGAAAGTGAAAAAAGAAAGAACAAAATTTGATTTGACAGAACACATCTATACGGAAACAAAATGAGCTTTGGCACACTAAATTACCTCAGCATGCCATTTTTGTAAAAATAAGTTGGCTCCGATTAGATATTACTACATGGGATCTGATTGACTTGAATTTTTACATGACTATTTGTTGTAATTAACTGCTGTAAAACAAGAACGGATTACCTCGAGATGATGCTATTGAAATACGGAATACCAGATTGTTAGAACTACTGCTGGGTTGAGTCGCGGACTAGGTCGCTCTCTTTAAGACGTTTCGCGGCTCTGCCCAGATTGTGCAAGCAGTTCGTGAATGCCTCGCCGTCTCCAGGATAAATCAGCCCAGAATTCTGTACCTCTGCTCGGTTTTCTCTGCACGGAAGAAAAACCGAAAACAAGAACACAATCGACCTACTGCTCGAACTCAGAAAACGTTTTTAGGGGAGGAAGAGAGAGTTGGTTTTTGGTGTGTTAAAACTGATTCCGAAGTGCTCAATTTATAGGTGCGGACTGGGCTGATTTCGGAAACGTAAATCAAATCAAAGCATTGATTTAGCACATGTTTTATAATCAATCCGAAATCATCCCTTAATCAGCAACCAGCAAGAATTTCCATTTCGAAAAGATTTGATTGACTGAAAAAAAACGTTTCAGAAATTTGGTTTAACCGTTTCTTCACCAGCAAGAATTTCCATTTCGAAAAGATTTGATTGACTGAAAAAAAAACGTTTCAGAAATTTGGCAAAACGTGGGTTTAACCGTGTGTGTGCGCGAGGCTCAAATCCCGGATTTGCACCCCCCCCTGCGCGAATAACTCGTGACGCACACCCGGTTAACTGGTTTCCGAATCAGTTTTCCAAATTGCCGCCCATTTTCCTGAGCGCGCGAGACTTCTCCTTGAGTCCTCTTTTACAAACTCATTAGTGTGCAACATCATTTAAAGTAGAAAGAAGTTTTGTAACTTCCCAATGTGGGACTAGAGAAAATACACTTAAGTTCCAACAATCCCCCACTTGTATTTTTAAAAACAAAATATTCGAGCAAAGGTATAAAGCTGTGCATAAGTAAAGGTGTCTTTCGACTTGAACCATTACATAGTAATAATGCTTCAGATAGTAACTAGAGTGACTTGTGATCTTGAACTCTAAGTCTGAGAGCACTACACACACAACTCTACTAATGTGTAATGTTTAAAGCCAGCACTTTATGGCCATGTGCTTATATCCCAGTTTCATGAATGACCTAGAGAATTTGCCCAAATTCTCCCAAGAAGCGCCACACTTCAACATTCATATAGGTGAGTCTATCAAGAGTACTCCTGTAGTCTAGGTACTCCACTCCACATAGAGCTATAGAACTCATTAAGTGTTAAACACAACCTCTTTCGCTACAGGATGTCATGCTTCTTAGGGATGGACTTGGAGTGTAACTCCTTATAGCATGATTCTTACCATATCACCATGTAACTCGTTTTTCCCTTTGAACCTATTTCTTGGGATCTCCAGTCTATAGGTTGGGTATCCATCACAAGTGACTCATTTCTCAATGGGCTTTAGCCCCATCCCTTTCGAGGTGTCCCACACCTTCTCCCGAGCTAATCCTTTCGTCAAAGGATCAGCCAGGTTCTCAGCTGACCGTACATAATCCACTCTAACAGCCCCTTTTGTTAGCAAATCTCTAACTGTGCTGTGCTTACGACGTATTTGTCGTTTCTTATCGTTGTAAAAACGATTCTGAACTTTTGCAATAGCCGCGGTACTATCGCAATGGATTAGTATGGCCGGTATCGGTTTTTCCCATAAGGGAATCTCTAACAGGAGGTTTCTCAACCAAGCTGCCTCCTCACTAGCCACAGCTAGCGCTATCATCTCAGACTCCATAGTGGATTGTGCCAAAATTGTTTGTTTCTTGGACTTCCAAGAGACTGCACCTCCTGCTATGTTGAACACATACCCACTGGTTGCTTTGGAGTCATCCGAAAGGGTGTTCCAATCGGCATCACTGTATCCCTCTAAAACAGCGGGAAACTTCTGATAGTGTAATCCAAGGTTCATGGTTCTTTTCAGATACCGCATGAGCCTCTCAATAGCAAACCAATGCTCCATTCTTGGCCTGCTAGTAAACCTGCATAATACCCCCACTGCATAAGCAATATCTGGTCTCGTGCAATCACAAGCATAACGAAGACTACCAATTATACTAGCATACTCAGATTGTCTAACACTGTCTCCAGTGTTCTTAAACAATTTAATACTAGGATCAAAAGGAGTGCAAGCAGGTTTACAGTCAAAGTAATTATATTTCTTCAAGATCTTTTCAATATAATGTGATTGATCAAGAGAAATTTCATTTGCAGATTTAGTAACTTTAACTCCGAGGATTACACTAGCCTCACCCAAATCCTTCATGTCAAAATTTTGGTTAAGCAATAATTTGGTTTCATTCACAACAAATAAGCTTGAGCCAAATATCAGAAGGTCATCCACATACAAACAGATAATAGTGCATGCATGATTATCAGACTTGTAGTATATGCATTTATCACTCTCATTGACTTTGAAACCATTTGAAACAACTAGACTGTCAAACTTTTCATGCCACCGCTTTGGAGCTTGTTTAAGGCCATAAAGAGATTTAATTAATCTACACACTTTGTGTTCTTGACCATGGACAACAAATCCCTCGGGTTGATCCATATAAATCTCTTCTTCTAAGTCTCCATTTAAAAAGCAGTTTTAACGTCCATTTGATGTACAACTAAGTTATGAACAGCAGCTATGGCAATCAAGACTCGGATAGAAGTAATCCTTGTCACAGGAGAGTAGGTATCGAAAAAATCTATGTTCTCCCTTTGTCTATATCCCTTAGCTATGAGTCTAGCTTTATATTTATCCACAGAACCATCAGGTTTCAATTTCTTTTTAAGCACCCATTTGCAACCTATAGCTTTGCAGCCTTGTGGTAGGTCTACTAATTCCCAAGTTCTATTAGTATCCAATGAGTCCATTTCGTCATTTATGGCTTCTTGCCAAAAATCAGCATCTGGGGAAGTCAAAGCCTCATTAACAGTAGTGGGGTCCTCTTCTATAGAGAATGCAAAGTCAGGACCAAAGTCCTTAGCGATTCGAGCTCTCTTGCTCCTCCTTGGTTCAATCTCAGTGTCGCTAGAGTTCTCGTTTCTAGGTTCTTCTAATCTAGGCACGCTACTACTAGATTCAGCGCCCCCACTATTTCTAGATTTAAAGGGGAATTTTTCTTCGTAAAAATCAGCATCTATAGATTCTACGATCACCCTATTGTTAATATCGAAGAATTTATATGCTTTACTGTTCACAGCATAACCAATAAAGGCGCATTCATAAGCTCTACTTGCAAGTTTTGACCTTTTCGGGTCAGGAATACGAACATATGCTAAACAGCCCCAAACTTTAAAATATGACACATTGGGCTTCTTGTTTTTCCACAATTCATAAGGTGAAATTAAAGATTTAGAATTTGGAATTCTATTCAGCACATAACATACAGTCAACAGAATTTCACCCCACCAATGTGAAGCTGCACCCGAACTTAGCATAATCGCAACTACAAGTTCACATAAGGTTCGATTCTTGCGTTCTGCTTTTCCATTCATTTCGGGTGAGTATGGAGCAGTTTTCTCATGTATTATACCAGTAGAGTTATAAAATGCAATGAACTCATTCGAATCATACTCAGTGCCTCTATCACTACGGAGTCTCTTAATCTTTCTATTAAACTGGTTCTCAACCTCATTAAGAAAGATTTTAAACATGTCAAATGCTTCACTCTTATGTTTCATCAAATAAACTGAGGTATAATTTGAATGATCATCAATAAATGTGATAAAATATCGATGTGCATTTCTAGTGAGAACTCCATCTAACTCACACATATCGGTATGAATCAACTCTAGCAATTCGGTTTCCTTAAGAATTGATTTATGAGGTTTCTTTGTAATCTTAGCCTTGCTACATGATTCACATTTATCAAAATCATTTAAGGAAATATTAGGGATAAAACCTAAGTTGCTCATATTCTTAATCAGTTTCTTGTTAACATGACAAAGTCTAGCATGCCACATATTAACAGAACAAACAATGTAAGAAGAAGATGCAGTTTTATTCATATCAATAGTAAGTTTAAACATGCCATCAGATGCATAACCCTTTCCAACAAACATGCCATTTTTAGTAAGAGTATACTGATCTGCTCCTATAGTCTGGGTAAATCCGGCCTTGTTGAGGAGGTAGCCGGATACAAGATTCTTCCTCATTTCTGGAGTGTGCAGGACTTCCTTCAGAGTGACAGTCCTTCCAGAAGTGAATTTGAGATCCACCTCACCAGTACCAAGAACCTTAGTGGTGTGGGAGTCTCCCAACAACACTTTCTTATCATCAGCCTCAGAATACTTCTTGAACAAGGAGCGATCATAACAGACATGGCGAGAGGCGCCAGTGTCTATCCACCACCCTTCTGAACCACTTATCAGATTGATTTCTGATATCATAGCCACTAGTGGTTCTCCATCCACCAGGTTCGCCTGTGGAGCGCGACGCCTGGGGTTCTTGCAATTTCTTGCCATATGGCCAGGCTTGTTACAATTGTAACACACAAATTGGACAGAGTCCGTGTTTCGAGCCTGGCCTCCAGAAGGGGGTAACTTCTTGTTCTGATTCAGTCTTCTGTTCTGGTTCTGATTTGGCTTCGCAATCCCTCCTCTCGGCTTGAGCACCGCCGAGCTATGGTTCCTTTTGTTTGCAACAAAGAGAACCTCATCCTTCTGATCCTGTTTCCGAGCCTCCTCCTCAACACGGAGCCTAACAATCAAACTTTCCATAGAAAAATCTTTTGACTTGTGACGGAGATCCTTTTAAAATCTTTCCAAGTAGGAGGCAATTTATCAATAAGAACAGCAACCTGAAATTGTTCACAAATAGACATGCCCTCAGAAACTATTTCATGTGCAATTTTCTGTAAATCGTGAGCCTGGGAAACCACGGATTTTTCATCAATCATAGAAAACTTCAAGTAACGACTAACAACATATTTCTTAGTCCCAGCCTCTTCGGTATCATACTTTTTCTGGAGGGCATCCCAAAGTCCTTTAGCAGTATCAAAAGTGGAATAGTAATCGTAAAGCTCATCAGTCAAAGCATTCATAATGTAGTTCTTGCACAAAAAATCCTCGTTGGTCCATTTTGAAATCTCTTTAGTGTTTTCAGCAGTAGGGGGATTCGCAGCAACAGGTTTAGTTGAATCACACTATGCAGCAAGTTTTTGGGTCGTAAGAAAGAAAAACATCTTAGCCTTCCAACGTTTAAAGTGCAGCCCCTCAAAGCGAAAAGGTTTGTTGATATCAGTGGTGGTAACCGAAATCTTGTTTTGAGAATCCATGGCAGATTGTAACGTCTTAAAATTGTTGGAATAACTGCTGTAAAACAAGAACGGATTACCTCGAGATGATGCTATTGAAATACGGAATACCAGATTGTTAGAACTACTGCTGGGTTGAGTCGCGGACTAGGTCGCTCTCTTTAAGACGTTTCGCGGCTCTGCCCAGATTGTGCAAGCAGTTCGTGAATGCCTCGCAGTCTCCAGGATAAATCAGCCCAGAATTCTGTACCTCTGCTCGGTTTTCTCTGCACGGAAGAAAAACCGAAAACAAGAACACAATCGACCTACTGCTCGAACTCAGAAAACGTTTTTAGGGGAGGAAGAGAGAGTTGGTTTTTGGTGTGTTAAAACTGATTCCGAAGT
Organism: Rhododendron griersonianum; assembly: GCA_018127125.1. Lineage (NCBI taxonomy): Eukaryota > Viridiplantae > Streptophyta > Magnoliopsida > Ericales > Ericaceae > Rhododendron > Rhododendron griersonianum. Next base: position 10,181,697 of record CM030799.1, on the reverse strand, counting down.
GCTCAATTTATAGGTGCGGACTGGGCTGATTTCGGAAACGTAAATCAAATCAAAGCATTGATTTAGCACATGTTTTATAATCAATCCGAAATCATCCCTTAATCAGCAACCAGCAAGAATTTCCATTTCTAAAAACGTTTTTCCTTTAATCAGCTGAAATCAAATCAAATCTCGTTCCTTTGATTTAGCACACGTTTTAATCACGTTCTTGACCAGCAAGAATTTCCATTTCGAAAAGATTTGATTGACTGAAAAAAAAACGTTTCAGAAATTTGGCAAAACGTGGGTTTAACCGTGTGTGTGCGCGAGGCTCAAATCCCGGATTTGCACCCCCCCTGCGCGAATAACTCGTGACGCACACCCGGTTAACTGGTTTCCGAATCAGTTTTCCAAATTGCCGCCCATTTTCCTGAGCGCGCGAGACTTCTCCTTGAGTCCTCTTTTACAAACTCATTAGTGTGCAACATCATTTAAAGTAGAAAGAAGTTTTGTAACTTCCCAATGTGGGACTAGAGAAAATACACTTAAGTTCCAACACTATTTATATTCAGCAAGCTCTATAACATGAACGAAATTAATAATTAAAATGAATACGAAATGGGATTGGAACAAGCAGAACTACACTTCTGTCCCAAACGGAACCCTCTCCTTCGGAAACCTTGTCAGCGCCTTTGTTTTCCAAATCTTTTTCCCACCCCAAATGAATGAATCGAAAGAAAGGGGAAATTAATTTTAGGGCTGTCCACGGGTTGGATTTTGTGAGATTCGAATCTGGTTTGACCCAACCGAATTCTGGTCGGGTTTGTCATGAAAAGGGGACCCCAAGACCAACCAAATGGGCGGTCGGGTTGGATCGGTCGGATTCACGGACCAGAAAATACACAGTCATCAATAGTTATATATCCCTCATCAGATCAAAAAAAGAAAAAATGGAGAGAGAGAACCACACATAACACAAAACCCATTACACACAATGGTGGAACAAATAGTCGCACAAAACCCATCATATATATATATATTCAGTCGTGGAACAAACAGTCACACAAATAACAAAATCGATTACACAGTCATCGCCGAAAGCTACATACACATTACGCATAGTTGGATCGACGGAGAGAGATATCGGCACCGGAGAGAGTGAACGAGAGATCGAGTGAGTCACGAGTACTCCAATCCTCCCATAGCCAGATCTAGAGAGAGACATACTGCTTACAACGGAAAGATGCACTCCCGAATGTAATAGCCCAAAGCGTAGGGCTTCTAGTCGTTTGCAGAATAACTCGGTAAGTCCGAGATCGTACCACAAGGAGATCGAATTTAATTAGCTTGTTCGGATTGTAGGCTTTATGTAAAGTTTTCGGCGTTTAAGATAGCCAACTGTCGATTTTACTTTAGAAAGTGGAAAACTATTTTAAAAAGACTAGAAATAAGGTTTGAACTTAGATAAAACAGGCGGCAAGGTTTAGGGGATCAAACCGCCCGATGACTTAATTAGTTGATTTAACCGTTTTTTCCTAACATGCAACTTCAAGTCAAGACGTAGACAATCTCACTGCGAAGCACTCAACGTTAAAAGCCGAGCATAATCATGGTATTAGCTCGGGAATGACTTAATATCGTTTAGAAGACATTTAACTCAAACGCCGGGAGCGTTAAAAGTCCCAGGCCCCATGTGCAAAACGAAGGTTAAAACTCTGGACAATACACAGTCAAAGAAGGTATTAGCATTTTGGTTTGGCCGAAAATTAGAGATTAAGCCATTTCCTTACTAAAAACATGATCAAGTTATAGAAAAATCATTAACACAACTAAGCCATGGGAGAGATATCACCCCATACCAAGCCTAGAAGACTACTCAACCATAGTTAAAGAACAAAGCAAAGCATAGAAATGAGACATAAGATTTAACCGAAGAAAACGGAAATAAACTTGATATTAAGGAGAATCTAGTCCACGGCTACAACATTAACAAACGAGAAATTAACGTACAACAAATACTTACTTGAGTTCTTGAAGATTGAAAAGCTTGAAAGACTAAGAACACAAAATGGAAATCCTAGAAAGCAAGAAAGAAACTTAGGCCTAAAGCTAACTAATGGCCATCCTAGATATTTGTGAGGGAGAGAGCTATATATACACATTTGCTTCTCTCTCTACAAAATATCCCAGAAACATACTACTAATGGAAACTTTCCATAAATGGAAGGTTGAAAACTGTCAAAAATCTGTCTGGAAGACAATGGTATCGATACCTATACAAAAGGGTATCGATACCCAGCGGCCTGGACAGCTATGGGGTGATTTAAGGTGATTGGTATCGATACCTATCTGTTAAGATAAATTTTGCTTAATTGGCTGAACTTCGCGGGCTAGCTCCGGACACTTCTGAATTCGGATTTGGGTGTTCTTTAGACCGTTGGAAAGCTTGTCGAATCTATTTTCTAACCGAAGTGGTTTGGATCCAAGATCATTTGAACATCAAAAGATATGACAATTCTACCCTCAGCTATTCGGAAAATGAATAGCTTTGGTAAAATTCTCGCATCTCCTTTAATTCCCTTGACCCTTGGGTGACCTGAGCAACTGTTAAACCATCTCTTCATGACTCTTCGGGCACCACAACGTGGTGGCACGTGGCCTTGGGCACTTGGTTGCGCCCGAAGCATTCTTTGGCGTTCAAACGCGCCTTATTCATACGAATTACCTGAAAATACTAAAAACATACCTTACGTGCAACATCGCTATAAAAGCTAAATAAACACAAGTTAAAATAACATAAAACGGGACTAGTCGCATCAAATATCTACAATATTTGGTGCTCATCACATACCACTGTAGACTGTAGAGTATCATAGTCGATCGACAGAATCTCCGGAGGCTCTAAGAAAGGATGGGGGTGAGTCGGGTATATATATATATGTGTGTGTGTGTGTGTGTTAGTCCCTTCCTATAAAGACTCCCTTACATAGCTTAAGTAAGGACCTCATAGATCTTGATTGAATTTTGATGATCTGAACCATTTAATGTGATCAGAATAAGATTTTAAGGATCATCACGTGAAATCAGCAAAAAAAATTGTCACGTCCTCGATTTTGAACATAAATAAATAATCCATTTCAATAAAAGATCCACGCATAAAATAAATAATACCCAAAACATAGTTCTCATCTGTTTAACTTTACAAATAAGTCCTCAAGTTTGAAAATATACAACATTGGCACTCCGGCCCCAAATAAGCTCAAGTACAAGAACGAACACATTATCAAGTTACAAAAGGTTTAGTCAAAAGGAATTCTAGAATATTTAGTTACAAACCCATCTTAGTCAAAAGAAAGTCATTACAAGATGATCAAGTAACTAAATGAAGTGAGCTTCCAAAAGTCTTCGCATCCATGCACACAAATGCAAGCAAGCTATGTCCGGCATTTTGACCTGAAAAGAATGATAGGTTGAGCTACACTATTATTCATTCCTTACTAACGGAAGGCCAACGGGTCAAGAATAACATCCACTAACCATAGAAAATCACAACGATAGAACGAGAATCTTATAGAACGATTGCCAAGGGAACCTAGGGGGCTCAACAAGACAAAGTGCGAGGATACGAGTCACAATACTACCCATCAGATCACTAAACAAGCTCATGTCTACTCATAACATTCACCACTTAACCCCTTATAGCCCACGGCACTCCTATCAACCTTATGGTACATTCCCTAACCAACGTTGCTGATATTATGCTCTAATGAGTGTCAAGAGACAAGGTCGAATAACGAGTCATTAGAACATAAGCAATCATGCTCAAGAGTGACTTAAACGTGTTCTAATTATATAGGGAATCATAACCTGGAGCGAGAACAACCTTAGGAATAGCCACAGACATCGGCAGATTGACACGCCTCTACTCAAATAGTCATAACTTTCTGTGTACTAAAAGTCTTAAGATGATTCTGGTGGCAAATGAAAGCTGACTTCAAGACCTTCGATTAGATATAAAGTTTGCATGAAACGGACACCGGACGAAGAAGTTATAGCCGTTTGAAGTTGGGCTGAAACCCAGAAAGCGAGCAGAATTTCCAGAGAGGGGAGGGATCGATCCCTCCTCTCATGGGGATCGATCCCTGGGCGATCTCGGGCGTTTTCTGCACTTTTTGACAGACTTTCAAGAGGGCAAAGGAGGACGATCAATGTTCGATTTTCACACCAAATCAACATAAAAACACATAAAAGAGGTAAATAAGTCCCTACCTCGAGTCAAAGAGCGAAACCCAAGAGATTTGGACAAGCCCTAGCTCCAAGCTTCTTGGAATCAACCGAGATCCTCTCTCCAAACTTCACCCAACACGATACGAGCCCCAGGTTGCATACTATAGGTGAAAACAAAGTGGATCTTTGAGGTTCTTGACGTTTTTGGTAGAGTTTTGAGTGAGAAGAGATGAGAGAGAGATAGACGGTAGAGGGAGAGAGGGAGGGACGGTAGAGAGAGAGAGAGAGAGTGAGATGGAGATATATTTATCTCCTACAACCACACACACTATTTATACTACCTCAAAAGCAAATCACGTTTTTACTCCCTTTAACTCCCATTCTTTCAGTTTAAGCCACAATCCAACAATCACCACATTACTCATATTATTCCCAATTCAGCATTTATAACTCATTCTCGATAATTAGAAATATACGGGTCTCTACAAAAATGACCGAGAAGTGCTTGATTTGAGCAGATTTCATTGAACGGTTTAATTAAAAACTGCTCAAAATAAGCACTTTTCGGTCATATTTTTTGTTGATTTCTCGCTTGACCCCTTAAAATCACGTTCTGCACATATTGAACGGTTCGGATTATCAAAATTTGATTGAGATCCGTGAGTCCTTACAAGAAGCTTCATATATATATATATATATAGAGAGAAAGAGAGAGAGAGAGAGGAGGAAGCGGCGGCGATCGTTTGAAATAGGGTTGGATTGTGCGTGGAATAGATTAGGGTTCTTGGGGGGAGGGGAAATGGGGGAGGGAGGAGAGGAGTGTGTACGTGTAGCGGTGGAGGTCAAATGGGCCAAATTAGGATTTCTCTTCTTATCTATTTGTAAACAGTCGATCGGGTCGGGTTGGATTGAAACATAATTAGGTGCATCTGACACCCAACCGACCAAAGGAAATATCCGACAAATTTGACCCGAACCCTACCAATAAAGGTGATCAGAACCGCCGTTATGCCTATTTTCCGTTCGGGTCGGGTAGGTGGACAGGCCTAGTTAATACTGTGTAATAATTAGGTGGATTATATTTGTGAGATTGATTAGAGATATCTATTCAAATGGAAGTAATGGGACCACAAAATTAATTTGGGACCACAGGTAAATTTAATGTTCTATGAATCCAACACAGGACAAGTATATATTATCCGACTTTAAAAATCACCTCAGTGTTTTATTCGACTTTATGAACTTCAAGTTGATGATGTAAGAGACCCACTGGCCATAACCACCAAAATGATTATGAATTCAAGGCACTGGAGTAGTATTTACTTTTGGAATAATATTTTAAGGTTTATAATAAAATTTTTGAAGATGGCCGTACGTACATTGAATGCAAGGAAATGAAATGATTGCTTTTAGGAGTAGAAATCAGGTGGAGCAATTTATTACCAATATCGTTTTGTCGAAAGTCTGCCTTCTACATGATTGAGGGAGCCACAGAAAAATTGCAAATTTTTCCCGAGTGCGACTATGAGTACACCATTTAGTATACACAAAATACAAACCGCTTTGCTTAAAATATTTGTTTGAAGATTGCCGTAAAAAATCAGTTTAGTTGGCTATCGGTAAGGGTTAGTTATTTGCTCAATTTTGCAAGTATGATACAGAATTTATGTATTCTTACAAGCAAATATATAGTCATTTCTTTTCTTTAAAATATCCATTACTTTGGATGGGGAGTTGTGGGTTCCCGCGCCCGAAGCGGTGCGATTTGTGACAGAGTCGCCACCCGAATTTTTGTGATGAATGATTCGAGAAACCGAGGGAGGTTTTGTTTTGAAGAGAAAATGCCTTTTGATCTAGCGAAACTGTTTGAGATTTTGGATCCGGGAGCCAGGTTACGAATGGGGAAGGTTTTGTTGAAAAGCACCCCGCTCGCCCGGTGAAAACCGGTCTCTACTAAGCATTTTAAATGGGGGGATTAATACAACTCGGAGAACCTTGAAAACACATAAAGGGAAAGGGAAACAAGATAGATCATCACACGTCGCCGTACCAGTGGTGCTTGCTGTACAGAGATGATAAAGATGACATGGCGATGATATAAACAGGAAAAAAACGTAGAAATGAACTGTCTGAATCACTGCCCTCCGTCAGACGGCATATCGGCTTGTAGCGCGCGGCTTACCAATATGCCGTGCGTGGTTCCGATCCCGATACCAAACTTTTATAGTTTTGTAAAGTTTCGCACGGTGTACCATTACATCGTACGGTTTTATTTTAAAGCTTCAGACGACTCACAGCTGTCAGGTCATCTCAGATCTATACCATTCTTTCAAACCATGAAGGGAAAACCATTTTTGATACGTTTGTTTGTTTTGAAAAGATCTATGGAGTTTAAAACATGGCTTGTAGAAATTGTCTCATTCTGAGACAGCTTTTGGTATACAGAAAAGACCCAACGACGGACGATCGCGATCCAGACAGTTTGATCAAGAAAACAGTGTTCTTTTTGAAATGCCGTGCGTATTGGTGTACTACGCCGTGCGACGCTCTAAAGAGCCTCACGGCTTAGCACACCTTCGTATAGAGCCCTGGTTTTGTTTTGTAAAAGAGGTTTTGGGTCAGATCTTAACCAAAAGGGTCAAGCCTGAGAACAGAAAGGTCCCCTCAGGGCCAGGACAGAGCCTAGCCCAAGGAAACTTGGTTTTTACCTTGGATCCGGAGCTTGAATGAGCTTTGATGAAGGAGGATGGACGTCGGAAGATGGGAAAAGAAAGTAGAAGAGTGGATATGTGTAATAGATGGGGATATTGGGTAGTTGGGACCTCAAAGTTAGTAAGGGACTAACTTCAATGGTGAGGAGAAAAATGGAGTAAAAGGCCTAGAGAATGTCTTTTAAGAACAGCATTCTCAAGGCTTGGAAATGGGAAAGTGGGTGTGAAAGCAAGAAGAGAGAGAAAGGGTATAATGGTGATCAAGGACCCTTTTCTCTTGAGTGGAGGGGTGTATTTATAGGCAAGAGCCTTGGATTTTGAATTTCTAAAGTTGGAGGTATTTTCTGGGCGGGTCAGAAGTGTGCTTTCGGCTGAGCCGTATTGCAGTTGTGGCTCAAATAGGCGTGGCCGACAGCTTTCTGAGCCAGTCAGAACTTTATCCAAAATGCCGTGCGGTTAACCTCATGACTGCGTGCGGCGTATTAAATTTCGATACGCCATGCGGTGTAGAAGTGTTGCGCACGGTTCTTTAGGTTTGGTCCAAGGCTTTTTGGGCTTTTCTGGGCTGATGGTTGGTTTGGGCTGCGGATGCTGGAGGAGTACTTCATTCAAGCTCATAAAAGCTTTGTTTCCTTTATTTCATTATCGGGGTGGTCAAAGACCCTTCGAGGTCCGGATTGGGGTGTATACAGGAGTAGAGATGCCCATGGGTCGGATTTGGCGGGTTGGGATCATATTTTTTAACCAATCCATCTTCCGCGGGTTGATATTTTCTTTCCCCGCCTCAGAACCACTTCACTTTCAAAATCAACGAGTTTGTTGATCTTTCCAAAGGTTTTGACTTGATGTGGGTTAAGCAGGTTAACTGGGGGTTGGAAACGAGAGACCAATAAAGAAAACAAAAATGTTACGTGCACAACTGTTGTGTTGGCTGTGCGCCTAATTCTGATCGTTCAGATATGCATGTTTGGACGGTCTAGATTTTAAAAAATTATTTCAGGAAAAAGTTTAAGTGAATCCTAACCGTTTATTACAACAATAGACGGATAGAGATTGATTGTGTGTTGTGTTTTGCACAACGATTGTGTGTACCACTCTTGGAAAGAAAAATAGTACTAAGACAAAAGATCCAAAGAAATTCCTTCTTTTATCTTCTTTGTAACTCATTCCTAAAATTTTAACGTAAAAAACATTAAGGTGAAAAGTACACGAAGATTCCTTCAACTATATATTTATTTTTACGGGGACCTCTTAAAGTTTAAAAACGTCCATACAGACTCCATCAACTATATGAAATGAAAAATTGGCTAACTCTGTTAACGGAATAAGGTAAAATGACGATTCTACCCTTACAAAAATCTCTCACACTGTCCTCCTCATTTTTAAAACTGTCTACGCTGAATCCTTCATCTTAACAATCTTTTTGACAGAAGGGTGTTGATTGGTTAACGATTATAGTTGAAGGGATTTGCATGGCGATTTTAAAAGTTAGGGAGTCTCCGTAAAAAAAAGTGATAGTTGAGGGGGTTTCCGTATACTTTCATCAAACATTAAAGAATCCCCTATTTTTAAGAAAGAGATAGAACAAAGAAAGGGAAGGCTATAGTGGGTATATGCTTGAATTTTGTTTTATGGGTAGGATAAATAAGGTATAGGAGAATTTACCCTACTATATATATCAAGACAATATGCGAAATTTTATTCACATTCATGCCAACACATTTAAAATGTATTTTTCAACCATTCAACCCAACCCGCCCATCCTCTCAATCCATAGATTTGTCATGGGTCGGCTTGGTGGCCGAGTTGGTAGTTTATTTTCAGATCCCTAGCCTGTCTAGCATGGAGTAGCAATATTATGGTGGTGACTATATTTTTTATTGCAAATATCCTTCTGAATTTGGCTGGACAGGGTTGGCAAAAATGTTTTTTTAAATGACAATATTTACGAAACATACATGGATTTGAATAATACTGTGTTTGGATTGGATTTTGAAAAGTTTTTTGAAAAATAGTAGGAGTAATAAGTGGAGAGAGATAGAGAGAGAAATGTTGAAAGTAGGGAGAATTTTTAAAAAAATTCTTTTTGAATTGCAAAGAGAACAAGGCTATTTGTGTTATATATGTTGATTTCACCGTCTTGCAGACCGCCCTGTGGAAGTATGATACAGGCCATTGCATACGTTGGCAACCTAATTAAGTAAAACAGACTTGATGAGAGCCTCTCTCCCTACGTGGTAGACAAAACTGCCTTTCCATCGATCTTCTGATTTTGTTCGTCACACTGTCTTGGATAAACATTACAGCTGCTTTTTATGAACTTCCAATCACGTATGGCAAACCCAAATACTTCCCTCCCTCTGAGCTGTTTGTGAAGCCCAATTTCTCTCTGCATTCAATCCTCGTGTTCTCTGGCGTGTTATGACTGAATAGAACGAAGGATTTGTGAACATTTTGAAAAATCAGGGTTCCCTAATAATCCGTAAAAAACCCTAACAGTATGAACGCAAATCACGACGTAAAATTATCAGCAAAAACTACGCAAAGCAATCAATCGCACTACGCAGAGATATACGTGGAAAACCCCAAAATGGGTAAAAACCACGGGAAGGAATCAAATCACTATAAACATTGTGCAGTTACAGATATACTTATCCAAACGATGCAAATCCTCACAAAGTTCTAAGTATCACCTGCCGAGTCACACGTACACCTCACCCAGTGATCTTGATCGCCAACGGCCTTGAGTACACAAGCCCTCCAAAACCCTTGAAAAATTTCCCTTAGAAATATCACTGCCAAAGACTAATTTCTTCGATCTTTTTGTCAACTATCGCCGCACCAGTGAAGCTACTGCCGCCCCTTTATTTTTCTTTTCGATCACAGTAGTTGCCCACATGTGGTTTGCCCCCTTTTCCTTTTATACGTAAGTGATCAAACCCTAGAAGATCAAACATAAGTCCATAATTAGACCTTTTAATTGGAGCACCAATTTGCACGTTTCTTTTTCCGATTGATAACGTCTCGTTGTAGTCGACCTCTTTTGTTATCTAGAACGCTCACTCTTGATAATAAATAATAATAATTCCTTCCACTCTAATCCTATATAGACTCACTAGCCTATAAAAAATAATAAAATTACAACTCGATATAAAATATGTGTTTTGTCGTACGGAATTGCCAATACAATAAAAATCACGGAATTTGGTCTTCACAATCTCCCCCTTTGGCACTTCCATGACAAAACACACTACATTGAAAATCTAACAAATTGAGATCGAGTTGTAGAGCAGCTGCAAAATAAAACTCAACATCCAAACATATTAGAACAATAGGCAACCTACTCCCCTTTCAGTATTCTCCCCCTTTTTGACATGAAGTGACAAAGGATGAATAGGATAAATAAGAAATTTAAACGAACCACAAATAATAACATAAATAACATGGCAGCTAACTTCAGGCATGCAAAACTCAATAAACAAAATTAAATTAAACGCTAAAAAAGAACGAGAAATCTGAAGATACGAGCATGAGATAGTTTTATCGCAAGTATTATATCATAAGATGAGATGAAAAAGACATCCAAATTTTAAGGCACCGCTTAATGATATAACACCATGCAAGGGAGAAGGAATGCAACACACCATGATCATCGACATGTGAGGAAAGTGTGTGTGTGCATCCATGACAAAAAAATTCAGCAACTCAAAACAGGGCCATGATGTTCAAGTGCTTAGGTTTATCTAGTGACTCCCCCTCAACAAGATAACCTCTCTAGGTTCGACAGACAAGTCATAGATAATTAATCACAAGCTCCCCCTCAACAACAGGCGGTTGTTTAATAAGTAATCAATAGAAATTCATAATCGTATTTTTACTTTTACCCCACTGCTGTTTGACGCGAATATTGAGAGTAAGAATACCTTATACCCAATGCCCGGTTACTAAGCAAATGGTCCAACACAGTGCCTTCACAAGGTCTATCCATTTTTGACGCGAACGCTCAGAGAGAGAATACCTCACCCCAATTGTCCGGTTACTCAATGAACGCCCGGATAAGCAAAAGCTAAGATAAATATTATCCTTTTTCTTTTCTTTTCTTTTCTCTTTTTGGAATAAGCGAGGGCTCTATCAACGGAAACCAAATAAAGGTGGTCAAGGCACAGGGAAGACATAAGATAAAACGAAGCATATGAGAAGAGTGATCCCTATTTGAGAACCTGACCAATAGCCATGGATGAGTGTACATAATGTCGAATACTCATGATATATTAACATTCAAACTTAATAGCAGTGAGAATATCATGAAAGAAGTGCAATAAAACTATGGATGAACATGTTCATAAAATCCAATGATATTCAACTACGCATCAAACACTATCATGCTCATTCTACACGACACCAAAAAAAAATCTTTTTATTATTATTTTTAATTTAATAACTCAATAAAAATTACAAAATAAAAACAATAAAAAAAATATGAGACTCCATAACTCTAGGTAATTAGATATGCAACAATAATTAAACCTAAGTTATGGAACCATGACCTAGCCTCAAAAGGCAAGGTCAACCTCTCCGGATGAACTATATTCACCTAGAGAGTCAAGGTCATCATCAGCTTCAGAAACCAAATCAATTTTACGAACCCAAATCTGTCTCGTTTTGGCCTTTCCAACACTAATCTTTTTAGTGGTCATGGGTTTTTGATTAGCATGCGAAGGCGTCCTACGTCTAGGCCTCTGAAAATACTCCCTACGACTATTCAACTTAGGGTAGCGGGGAGGTGTCCTATGATAGCCATGAAGGGCAAAAGAGTATGGACGAATATGGCCTTTAATTCCACAATGATGGCAAATGGGCACAAAATAATTATGACCATAAGGATGAGTTACATGTGCATGTGAAAAATGTGACTCATGCATCTTTCTACAATGCGGTCTAATATGGCCAGTCTCACCACAATAATGACAAGTAGGAAAAAATTTAACAACAGGAGTAAAAAATTGAGACTTACCAGTATTAACGACCTTAGATTTTACCTCCTTGTGCTTGGGATGTCCGTTTACCTCTGCAGTCATTTGCTTCTTTGTCGTAGGAGGACTAATCATGTTCTGCATATAATTAGCATTAGTCTTCTTATCTTTAGTCCTGTTTCTCCCTATTGGCGGATTTGAAGACGTTGCATGATAACCAAGTCCTGAACGATCGTTAGGTCGTCGTTGGATGGACAGAATATGATCCAACACTTTGGTCCCTATCTGTATGTCATCCTTTGATTTATCTTTAGATTTTGCGCTAGCAGTCAAAGCTTTGTTTTTCTCAAGAAGGAGCTCAATTTCTTTATTTATCTCATCCCTCTCTTGAGTGCATTCATTCAAAGTATTCTCTAATTTCTTAATCTTATCAGAAAGTTTTTCACTCGCCTCTATCAGTTTTTTACTAAAAACATGGAGTTTGTTGTACTTCTCTCTGACCTCATCTATGTTATCACAACTATCCGCATCGCTATCATCTGTTTCAGAACCACTTGATTCGGAATGATCATGTGAATTCAAGGATACTCCAAAAGCCAAAAAATTTCTTTTATCATTTTCGTCGACACCTTGTTCTTCATTCGATTTATCAGAATCGCTATCATCCCACGTTTTAGTGACGAGAGCCTTCTTTTTCATTTTATTAACACATTCTTGGGCGTAATGACCAAAACCATAGCACTCGAAGCATTGTGGTCCCTCAGGTGGTCCTTTTCCCTCCTTTTTATTTTTTCCAAAAAATTCTCCTTTTTCTTTATTATTTTTGTTTTTCATACTATTTTTAAATTGTTTGAAACAAACTTTCATCTCCTCAAGATCGACATCACTACCACTTTCTGAACCTTTATTATATTTTTGCGTACTTTTAAAGGCAATCGAAGTCTCCGAAGGTTTTACTTTCAGCTGAACAGGTTCAGATTGCAATAGGTCAGCCTCGTAAGTTTGGAGAATCCCAACTATTTCTTGAACAGATTTTTCTTTTAACTTTCTCTTACCCTCTAGCATAGTAACTTGAATTTTAAATCTAGGAGGTAAGGAGCGCAAATTTTTTTTAATAATACGAAAAGAAGGAATTGGCTCACCCAAGTTCCCGCAGCTATTGACGATGGCGATGAGTTTGGAGTAGAATTGATTGAAGTTCTCTTCCTCCTGCATTCTGATGGTCTCAAACTCCGTGGTAAGCCTTTGTAGCTTTGACTGCTTTACAACGTCTGTCCCCTCGTGGCAAGTAACCAGAATATCCCAGGCCTCTTTCGCAATTTCACAGTTAGCTATTTTCCTGTGCTCGTTTATGTCAACAGCAGCAAATAAAAAATCAAGTGCACGATTGTTAGCCTGAAGTAAAGCTTTTTCTTTGTCCGATAACTCAGATTGAGTTTTTTGAACCAGCTTATCCTCTATAGTTTTCACGGGTCGAGTGTACCCCACAATACACGAGTCCCAAATTTCTTCACCGGCTGATCTCATTATAGCCCTCATTCTAGATTTCCAGTAATCAAAATTACCAGCATCAAGTATAGGAAAATTTTTAGACATGTGATTCATGTTCATACTCATGATGGATCTGCTCTAGGAAAAATAAATCCTAACGGAAGGAGCAGCCCGCTCTGATACCAATTGAAAAATCAGGGTTCCCTAATAATCCGTAAAAAACCCTAACAGTGTGAACACGAATCACTGACGTAAAATTATCAGCAAAAACTACGCAAAGCAATCAATCGCACTACGCAGAGATATACGTGGAAAACCCCAAAATGGGTAAAAACCACGGGAAGGAATCAAATCACTATAAACATTGTGCAATTACAGATATACTTATCCAAACGATGCAAATCCTCACAAAGTTCTAAGTATCACCTGCCGAGTCACACGTACACCGCACCCAGTGATCTTGATCGCCAACGGCCTTGAGTACACAAGCCCTCCAAAACCCTTGAAAAATTTCCCTTAGAAATATCACTGCCAAAGACTAATTTCTTCGATCTTTTTGTCAACTATCGCCGCACCAGTGAAGCTACTGCCGCCCCTTTATTTTTCTTTTCGATCACAGTAGTTGCCCACATGTGGTTTGCCCCCTTTTCCTTTTATACGTAAGTGGTCAAACCCTAGAAGATCAAACATAAGTCCATAATTAGACCTTTTAATTGGAGCACCAATTTGCACGTTTCTTTTTCCGATTGATAACGTCTCGTTGTAGTCGACCTCTTTTGTTATCTAGAACGCTCACTCTTGATAATAAATAATAATAATTCCTTCCACTCTAATCCTATATAGACTCACTAGCCTATAAAAAATAATAAAATTACAACTCGATATAAAATATGTGTTTTGTCGTACGGAATTGCCAATACAATAAAAATCACGGAATTTGGTCTTCACACATTTTACAAGTCGACCCAAAGCCTTCTTGTCGGTTTCCAATACATCCTTGACTTCATCACACTCATTTCTTGCTGCCTTACGGAAAACAAGAGAATCATCTGCAAAAAGAAGGTATGAAACAGAGGGACTTGAAACAAATTTTGATACCCGTAATTCTTCTCTCTCTCTCTGTGGTTCAGTCTGTTGGAAATTTTACGGAATTTCAGATGAATGAAATCGGGACAAACTGGAGGGTCTCTCGAGGCAACCGTGCGTGTTCCGAGCTCGTGGAATCTTGATGCACCACAATCAATAGACGTATTGATGTGTAGATTTCGTAACTCCTGTAACCCTCACCATGATGGAGTATTGATTCTGGTAACCTCCCTCATTCATTGGCTGAATTCATTGGCTGAATTCAAATCAGGATTGAAGGTAGCATTACTCCTCTTCAGCCTCCTTCACTCTATAAATTGGTGCATCACGTTTTGGAGGAATCACAAGCAAATTCACAACTTCTAGCATACTCTGATATTCGTTCTTGAGAGAGAGAGCCAGGCGGTAGTCAGTTCGCTAAGGCGGTCGACGGTGGTGTTCCGACGGCTCGCGGTTTAGCCGAGCCAACCCTGGGAGAAAGTCGCCGACGCAACCTACAACACCCACGGTAGGCGGCGAATATTTCTTAAGGAGACTGTGGTATTACACAGGACTCGGTTCGATATTCTCGAATTCAGTTTGAATCTCAACTGTTTCAATCTGTTATTTATCTGTATTTTGTTTCGATTATGTAATTGTTACATTATCAATGAAATTGTTTTCTGGATTTTCTGTATATGCCGGGATTTTTCCCAACACAGTCAACTAGAAAATCCTTTTGCGTAAAGACGGAATAAGTATGGCTGTATGGGGACAAAGGGTCTCCTTGACATATTGCTCTTTGGGGTTGAATAACACCGCGTTGTTGGCCATTAATGGTGACCGAATAAGTCGCCGTAGAAATGCAGTTCATCATCCATTTTATCCATTTCCCATCAAAACCCATATGCATCTTTACTTCCACCAAATACTTCCATTCTACCCTATCATAAGCTTTAGCGATTTCTAACTTCAAAAGCCATATGCCCATCTTTACCGCTTCTTTTATTTTTCAAAAATTGTGTTAGAACATGTGTGAAAGTTGAGTCCCACATCGGATAAACAGAAAAAGAGTTGGACCTTAATATACAATTGGATGGCTCACCACTTACAAGGCTTAGCCTTTTAAGTGGATATGGGTCATTCAGTGTATATTGGGCCCAAGTAATGTGGTGGACTCTTTGCCGTTTCTCCCATACAAATTGGGCCTTGAGCACGCAGTGGCGGGTCGATGCATCGGACGAACTCCCAACAAATGGTATCAGAGCCGATGGCTGACGATCTATGGGAAGACTCTCAGCGCACCATTGAATGGGTTTGCATAGAAGACACTCGTGGAGCGGTATAAAATCCAAAGGTGACTCCCGATGAAGCAAGGTGGCTCGATGTTGGAGTGCTGTATTGGATGGCTCATTGTCGATGGAGTTTGACTCGTCGGAGAGCACGGTGCTATCGAATTAATGAGCACATTGGCTCTCAATGGAGTTCTCGTGGGGGAGCATAGTGCCGGTGACTAGGCACGTTGGCTTCCAATTGAGATGACTCTGAATCGATTGAGTGGGTGCAGAATAAGCCCAGTTCGGGAGATAGGGTTGAGAGTAGTAGATCAGAATCAAGGGGGAGCTTGGATGCAAAGAGAGGTTAAGGCCCAATGTTCGGTTCACACATGAGGGGGAGATTTGTTAGAACATGTGTGAAAGTTGAGTCCCACATCGGATAAACAGAAAAAGAGTTGGACCTTAATATACAATTGGATGGCTCACCACTTACAAGGCTTAGCCTTTTAAGTGGATATGGGTCATTCAGTGTATATTGGGCCCAAGTAATGTGGTGGACTCTTTGCCGTTTCTCTCATACAAATTGGGCCTTGAGCACGCAGTGGCGGGTCGATGCATCGGACGACCTCCCAACAAATTGCATGATTTCACGAGGAATCAGAATATTGGCAAATATTAGTCGGTCTTGCACAAAAGCAATTCTCCTCAAACGGTTGTCCATAGTCTAAGTAATAATTTTGTAGAAAACAGATCACAGAGAAATGGGTCTTGATAGGAACAACCTGACCACTGAGGAAGATCTGGTCAACTCATCCTGGTTTGCTCCGATGATCTGCTCTGCTCAGCAGGTATGCACCCAGGTCAGCTAGGTTGGTGCTCAAAATATCTTATCTCTCACGGCCCTCAACTTCAAGGTTCACATATCGGTTGAAGGGCGAGGAAGCAACATGCTAGACTTCCTCAGGAAAAGTTGGCCCATCAAGCTCATGAATATCGCCATAACCATTAAGATCCTCCGGGATATATCAACCCAATATCCGCATTAAGCGATACGGGATTAACATGGAAACATATCTCCAAAAATGTCTATAAATAGGCCCATCCAAGCAAAGAGAGGTACGCAACTCTTGAAGTGCTAACTCGGTCAGGGGCGGAACCAGGAATTTATTCCGCTCTGGGCTAACCAAAATCTATATATATGAACCAAAAAGAGGCAAACTCGTACAAAAACATATAAATTTTCAAAAATAAACAAAAGAAAAGTACAAAAGAGTTTGAAGAATGACAAAAGAATTTTTTCTCACTTTTTATTTTGTTATTCTATTAGAGCATGTACAGCAGAGTAGCAAAAATGGAATATTAGCTATTATACCTAAAATTGGGAAAACCCACCTGCATAAGTTAGGTAAAATACATTTCGCTATAATACTTCAGCAAGTATCTTAAGTGCTTCAATTTTCAATCCGTTTGAATCAGTGTGAAGATTTTATTTTTCTGATCATATTGTTCTAAAGGGTCATAATTAATATTTGCCTCTTGGGCTCTCATAATCAAGTATCTGATCTATAGGGTACCAAATAAAGAGCAGATGCTTGATTATGAGAGCTCTAGAGACAAAAATTAATTATGACTTTTAGGATAAAATGATAAAAAAAAAAAAAAAATTCACACCGATTCAAACGGATGGTGGATTGGGTTAAATTCATTTGGACTGAAAATTTACATATAACTTCTTTTTTTTTAATTTGTTGGAACTGCACTTGGGCTAGAGCCCAACCTAGCCTTGTGCTAGTTCCGCCCTTGAACTCCGTTTGAATTTTATTCATTTCCCCTCCAAATACCGACTTAGGCATATGAGGAGTGTTGGTGAACACCACACCGGTGTCAAGCATTCTGTTTTGCAGATCATCGGTTGAGCGAAACGACTCATCAGGTCTTAATTGGGATACCTGAGTAGGAGTATTACCCATTGGTATTAAGACAATTTGAGTAAGATTAAGGCTTTTGAGGATATTCCCGCTTTAAAAGAAACTCTGGACTGCAGTGATCACATCTTTCCCCACCATGTCCCAATGCTTTTGGTAGAACCATCTGTCATCCCATCCTTTGATGGGGATTATTCCTTTGATACTGAGTAAAAGCTCCGTTATGCAATTGATTGGTGCTTGATGTGATCAACTCGGAGGTTTTAGAGTAGATGATGGGACTTTTGTTCTATGATACTATCCTCTTTCAACATCTCTCATGAGGACGTACCGATGTGAAGTATCCAAATACAAGTGTAGTTGCTGATCATGATGGTTGTGGGCAGTAGATGTTTGGGACTTTGGTTCTATGATACTGTCTCTCCCCTGCTGGTTCTCAAAGTTTGAGATGGGTAGTAGATGATTGGGGCTTTTGTTCTTTGTTATTATCCCCTCTCGTCATTTCTCTAGCCTGAAAATGGGAATGGTGTACTTGCTGGCTTCAATTTGGGTTAAATCCCTACCCTGATGCCATGGAATGCATCAAGCTTTTATATATGGGACTTTCTTGACATATGTTTTCGTGTGGTGAATCAAATTACATCTATCCTAGTTCGTTGGACATCTCAATTGCTGAAGCTTGTTTTTGAAGTCGAAGAAAATTCTGAAGAAAGTGCAGAGTTCGATTCGATTACTTCCCAGTCTTGTTTTGATGCCTCAAAATAATCTTAGTATGTTCCGGGTCTCCCTGTCTGTCTTGGGGAATTTGTTTGTCTGTATGTTTTGTTTTGAACGGTTGTTCTGGTTGGCTTCTCGCCATCTTCTTCCCTTCCCTTTGGTAGCGGGCGGCATATGATTGTCCTCGGCTTAGGTGCCAATATAGTTGGGAGGTAAGTCGTTGGTTGTGATGCCTTCTTTTCCTTTGCTAATAAAAAAAAATAAAAAATCAAAGGAGTAGAATACCCTCAACTACTTTCTGCGTAGCACCACATCGATCACTGTTATCCCAACGTACTACTTTCCAAAGAGGGATACAGTGTCAAGCAAGCATCGATATACAGCGTCTCTTAGAGCATCTCCAGCAATTCCTAGCCATTTGGGCTAGGAAATATGCCAAAAATTAGATTAGCTAGCCACCAATTTTTACAATTTCCCAATAGACTAGCCTTTAGGCTATGCAAAGGTAAAAAAAAAAAAACGGTAACTGATTCTTTTCCAACCAACAGCTCTATATATCAAACGGTAACCTGTAAAAAAAAGAAGGAACCCTGCTCTTTTCCAACCAACAGCTCTATATAGCTCCACCAGAATTCTTCCACTTCCAACAACTATATACATAGTTCTGAACTATTTTTTCCTTTGGGTGTTATGTTCATCTCAATGAATTCTCATTTGACCGAAAAACATATAGTACTGGAAAAACCAACAAAAAAAGGTTCGATTCTGTGCTAATCGCTCCCCAAAAAATAATTCATCATGACTCTTTGTAATCGACTTTATTCGGCCATGTCTCTGGATTGCACAACTTTGATCATAAATTGCAAGTTTTAACTGGAAAACATGAAAAAATGACAAATCTCACAGAAAAAGATTATAATATATGTTTACAAAATGTGAGAATATTTACTAGAAAAAAGATGGAAAGGAGCCACCCATGTATGATGAATACTATGAACTGAATTTTCATTAGCTCAATTGAAGTGATCACAATGAACAATCTCGTTGAATGAAATACTGCTATGACGATGTGAGAGCATTACCAGGTTCACTTTGCCTTGCGACAACGAGAAATCCCAAGCAATATACGAGTTTAGAGATTCCACAGTAAATGAAACCTAGCAGAGAACCCTGTTCATCAACTGTCTGAAAGGAAATTCCTATCAATGAAATATGCACAAGCTAACAGATATTCGTAGCAACAACTGTCTACAGCATTAGCAATTCTAAGTTTCCGAACAGTTCACAGAATAAAAAGTTCAGACTTCCAAAAGATTCCATCATGAGGGTCGAAATCTAATAATGATGCTAATTTAATAACATGCCAAGAAAACATAGGCAATGGAAGATTCCAGCTATACCGGTCAGTACCGAACAGTAGCACAAACTAATATTTACCAAAATACACCCAATCCTCAATTCTGGGTACAATAGCATGTGAATTTTTTTTGGCAATAGATGTCCAAAAAATACTACATGTCCACAAAAGTTCAACCCTCCAAAACGTCTAGATGTCCCACAAAAGTTCAACTACCTATACTACTTGAATCCTCCAAAACGTTTAGATGTCCCACAAAAGTTCAACTACCAACCCTTTTAAACCTTTTTTCGCGCTCTTGAAGGATCTCCATTTGCCGGCTTTGATAGTACTCTTGTTGCACATGAGGCAAGACACTTGTATCCAATAGCATTATCCTCTCCTCTTCTGGCCATTCCCTTGCACGGCATCCAAGCTAATATTCAAATATGCCGATACAAGCAATTTGTCTTCTTCAATGGTGAACTTGCCACCACGTTGCGCTCTCTTAGGAGTGGATCCCTTTTGAGTTGGGGTTTGAGATGATTGGGTAAACACTTGAGCATCTGGATTTGCATAAGTAAATCCAAATTCATCTTGAGGCTCCCTCTTAGAATGATCTTGAAGGATCACACCATCTTGTAAGAGATTTGTGAAATATGCATCTGGTCTTGCATCCATCCCTAGAAGAACAAGAATATAGGTATAATAAAAGAAGAAGAAGAAGGAGAAGAACCGTAAGCCAATGCAAAAAAAAGCATCTCTCATGTCATGAAGGGAAACGATTCCACAGCATAGTACAAATCCATATGCAGCTACGACATCAAAGTAAACATGAGCTTTTGAGTATTTCTTGTTCCTGTATTACTGAAATTCAAAACCTTCTGGAATAGAACACCAAAATGGTTGGGTACCCCATCTTGTGCTCCATATAAAGGAATTTCCAAAAGGATTAACTGAATTTTATCGCTCAAAACTCTTCGAGTTTTGTCTACTTTTAAGTACTTCAACATTTAATTGTACAACAACCATATCTAAACGTATTGAGCCCAATCAGTAACATTAGTCCAAAATGTCCCTCATTAACAGCTAACAGATATGCCAACCAAATAGTCTATTTACCGAGTGGCTAGTTCGGGTAGTGATAGAAACTTTATCATGCAAGAGACTTCAACTCGCAAGGTAAATTTGAAAGACTGGAGATGAATGCAAGACTTCCAAGTTACTCCATGTGTGGAAATTTGGTACTATGGTTAATAATGTGATTTTTCTCTCAAATTTGGCAAAGGTTAATTGCAAGGGATAATGTGGTTACTTAGGAATAGCTTATTCTGAATAGATAACTGTTTCTAATCAAAATTCAGGTTCTTGTTTCCACCTTAAGGCTCACAGTACAATACCAACTACATAAGCTGAATGCTAAGCAAAACAACTCAGTTTTCAACTCCAAATCCAGAATCAAATCTAAAAAAAGAACATAAAAAAGTCCACATCCTTCTTGGATCATAAAAAGACCGGACTTTGAGATTTCTGGCGCACAAAACTACATTTATGCAGACTAAGCTATGTTACTTGTGGCTCTACAAGAAGCATCTGAAGCAACCTTCTCAGATAATTGGATGTACCTTCTGCACTGCAATCTACATTACGAAAAGTACCATATTGTATGCCATAAATAGAGAAAGTCAGGATTTTCTCAATGTATTCATCTAGCATATCATGCAGCTTATCAAGTACTTGATATTAATACTGCCCAAAGGTCAAATAGTACAATGAAAGCAAATTTCCAGACAATAATGTGTTAAAACACCACATAATTCATTTCAATTAAATAGCAATGGGGTACGTCGGAGTCGGATTTTCCCTTCCTCTGCCCCCAATCCCCGAAACCCCGTAACACCTCCAAACCTGCCCCTATCACCGAAAGCGAATTTTCGGAGCTCCTCATCCCACTGCCCGCCCGATCACCAAAAACCACTCTACCATTCTTTAGCATCAAGATACCAACTAGGAAAGCACCTGCTTGTTTCGAGACCTATTCAAACTGTTAATCAAGCCCACTGACTCCTCTCTTTTTTCAATTGTACATGTGAACAAATGGGTATTGAACAAGAAATAGCTATGGTCATGAATAAAAAATAAAATAAAAAGTTGCAATCCAAATTAGGCGATCTTTTTCCTTGACACAATAGGCTGTCTTCGTTGTTCAAAGAGAGAGAGAGGTTACCGGTGGTTGGAGAGGCCGAAGGGGTAGTGGGCTGTGGGCATGTGGGAGATGCGCCGTCTTCCCGTCAAAGGACCGAGGAGTGGGAACTGGGAATACAGAACATGGAAAAACAATCATCAAAATTCCAGGTTCAACATGGAAAATAATCTTCTCCAATTTCATACCCCAATTGACGTTGATGAACAAATTAATCACAGAATCTAAACCTAAATCATGAAGCCGAAATTAATTTCGGCAGAGAGAGAGGGGGCAATACCTTGTCGATGAGGATGATGAAAAATCTCCACAACCCTAGAGTATAGAGGGAAAAGAGGAAGAAACTTCGCCCGGGAGCGGCGATGAAACTTGCGCAGGAGATGACAAATCGAGGGGAGGAGAGAGGGAAAAGCGGAAGAAATCGACGGAGCGAGGCTGAAATACCTCGCTTGGATGAGCGAGGTACTGTACCACCACGCCATTTCACCCACGATGAAGCCAGTCTGCTGGATTTCCTTTTTTGTGCTTTGGCTAGCTATTTAAGCTAAATATTCCAATTGCCTAGGCAGTTGGAGATGCTCTTACGGTTTGCACAGAGAGATAGATTACCCCTACAGGGGTTAAGGATCAAACAAGCAGTGGTGTAAGATATTGGAATTTCTAGTACTTTTATATGTAGAATGTAGAAACAGATCATAGTTTTTTACACACGTTATTTAATACATTTATAAGTGGATTTTGTTTCAGAAAAGTCGCAAGTTAAAGATTGCCAAATAGTGGCGGAGCCACCCTAGGTCCACCGAGGGCACGGGCCTCCACTACAAATTTTTTTGTTTCAATTTTGGGTTTTTTTTTTTCAATTGGTAGTTTAAGTTTTACCTTTTGATCAAACAATATTACTTTTATATAGTTGAGCCAACTAGCTAACACATGCAATTACATGCATATTAATGAATTTTGTCAATAACTAAAAATAGGGTGAACATTATATATTTTTATTAAGAATCCAAACAAAGTTCCTTTTCAATAGCCAAATCCATTTTTTAACATTTTAACCTTTTAATCATTTTATTAAAAATATACTATCTCAATTAGACATTTCTAAGTACTTAATCAAACTATCTAAATTTTTTGTTTACAAGACTATTGTACATTTTTTTTCTGGAATGTTCAAGATTGTAAAAAACTCTGTTATATGTTAGACTTGTATGGAGAGTTCTGAAATATTTTATATATGTGAAGAAAGAAATACAGAGTATATTTATTAGGAGGATTCTAAAAGGAGAATATGGGCTGTTAGATGAAAAAAAATCCTAGTCATTCATTGACGAGGTGGATGACTATAAATAGAAAGAATATGTGCATTTTTTAGTGTGCATTTGTATAAAGTATTCGCCAACCTAGTATTAATAGGGAGAATTTGCACCTACTTTGAATTTCCAAAAACATACAAAAGTCAATAAGCGGTCTTGTCGGTAATACAAAATATAGATACATATAATTCATCCATCCATCCTTGTTGTCGCGAGAATATTTTTTTCATGGTGCCCCCATTGATGCATATTTTGATTACGCCACTACCGCCGGATATGCAAAAATGACAAATCGCTTCTTGCTGTCTTGGAAGAGCATCCCGTTGTCATAGGTACGATGTTACGAGGATATTTTGAAACTACAAAAGGTTAGATTTTCCCTTTTTTTAAAGTGGAAGTGATATAACTTGTTTATGTGAGGTTTGATAGAGACAAACATGGCCAATCTCTGGGGAGGGCTAAGAGACAAACTGGAGTTACAAACAGTTTTAGTGGGATGGGTACTGATATTTTGTTTCAATTGCCCCTGTTGAAAATTCTGTTTTGCTACCACCGGACCAGTAATGAATGATTTTTGAATTACTCTTTCAATGCTGTTTTCCCCTGTTTCTGAATGATGTTAAGCTTGATGTTAAGCTTTCTGGGATTAGTTTGGTCCGATTTGCTCTTTCAACTCCAATGATTTGGAGGGCTAAGAGCTGATACCTTTATCCTTATTTGGTCATCATGCTATCTGATAATGGTTACCTTTCTGCTGCTGGAGAGATTATGTTTGTTTCTTGCTGGATCTATCAGATGGGATTCTCATAAACTAATGGGATCGTTGTGCTACTTTTGTTATTGTTGGTCATAAGCTGAGGGATGAATAGCTCTTTGAGATGCTGCAATTTTTCTGGATAGGTTTTTTTTTCTTTTCAAATCATAGCTGTTGGAGGGCTTAGAGGTGTTTTTTGAGAAATGATGTGATGGAATTCTGTTGTGAGTTTCCCGTGTTTGCTGTAATTAGTTTATGCTAGTATCTGCTGTGGTGGGGATGTTTTTTCGAAGCAGGAAGATATGCTCTCAATTCTGCTTCTTATTCATATTGTTCTAGGCCTGTTGCTGAAATTCAAACTGTTATGCTGAAGGTTTTGGTCTTATATTATGTTTTGGTCATGGCTAAATCTCTGCCAATGACTATTTCTTTCAACTCATTAACTTGGGCTGGGCATGATGCTGATTTGTCTATAGTATGCTGCTACTTCTGTTACCTTGTGGGGTCATGGCTATAATTTGCCATGGCCTAAATATGATCCTATATGTGTTCTTATGATGCTCTATGGATGATGTTCCTGCTACTTGGAAGGCTTGTTATATGGCTAAACTGTCATTTTCTGATGTTGGTACAATGAAGATGTCTCAAGTTGTTGTTGAATTTCTCACTCTTTTCAACTCCCTCGTCTGGGGAGGGCTAAGAGTCCCTGGAGGAGTTGAATGATGAGATGTCTATGTTTCGATTTCTTGCTGAAAATTGCAATATGCTCTGATAGTTATGTTTGTTCTGAACTTGCTGTGTTGGATATCTCTTTTCAATGGAGGAAATCTTGGCTGCCAATGTTTCTGATATGCTTTTGCTGAAAGTTTTGCTGATATGGAGGCCTCCTCTGATTTGGAGGTTAAGCTGATGTCGATGAGTGTTCACCCTTGGGTTATAGAGTTGGTGCTGGTTTTGACTTTCAAATGGTTTGAAAGTGATGCTATTTGGGCCGTTTTGTCCCTGGGCTCATTCAATATCCTTTGAATGTATTTTTTTCCTCTTCTTTTCTTTCTTTTGTAGTCCTCTTATGGTACCTCATCCTCTGTGGTACATAATTGGTCTCCCCTCGATGTATCATTTGTCGAGTTTGTAATAAAATCTTGTTGCCTATAAAAAAAAAACATGGATACTTTCATGCTTGTGATCAGTGATATCTTGCTTGTGGATTCTTGTGGAACTTTGAGATGTGTTGTTTCTGAATATTTTTTGGATACGTGAGTTGATATTTTGATATGCCTTGCTCTACCTGTGCCAGTGAAATGCTTCTATGACCTATTCTTGCGGAACTTTGAGATGCCTTGCTCTTCCTGTGCCAGTGAAATGCTTCTATGACCTATTTGTTGAGTTGCCACATTTCTCTTACAGCCTTGTTGATTCGTGGTAACTGGTAACTGATAAGTGACTTTATAGGCTTCAGCTATGTTAAAAATGGGCTTTAGTTTGCGTTTATAGCTTTTGATTCTTAATTTTTTGGTACGTAATTTGTAATGTCATGATAACTTCTTTTTTGAAAGAATTTTGAGTTTTTTTGTCCGAAACAACCCCTTACTTTTGGATCCAACCAGAAAATACTTGATGTTCAAGAAGATTCTTAGTATGAGTGAATTTGACAATTCTGCCTTTTTTGCCGATGTCTTGATGACGAATATTGGTTGCTGGATGACACATGTTCAACATCCTGTGTTGATAGCCATTCGAGACTTCAAACATAACGCAAATTGTGTATATTCATCCTGAAGTTACCGTCAGGTTTTACAGAAACTGTTTTGGGCATGTTCAGGAGAACGAAGTAAGACTTTAATTGTTGGAATTTTTAGATTAAATTAGACAGTTTTTTCACACTTTTTCTTATTCTTATTCTTTTTTTACCTCAATGTAAATCAAGCCCCTAGAAATTTCTGGAGTGACTCCATGATCATGTATATTCTAGAGGATGACCTGCCCACGGTTTTCAGTGAAAGCGTGATAAAAAATGGTGCTTAAAATTTTTTATCACAGTTTAAGTCCAAAACTGAGATAAAAAGTGGGTTTTAGCGCGGAATAAAAGATCTCGCTCTTCCGGCGAGATAAAAGAAAAACAACCTCTCTTTCCTCCGGCCGGTCTGGCAGCACCATCGAAGGAGAAAGGGCGAAGAGGCGAAGAGGCGATTTTGGCGATTTCCAATATTATGAAACCCTAGCCCCCAACCCCTCTTTCCTCCGGCCGCCGCCGGCCGGTCTTCTCCAACTTGCCCCTACCCCTGCCTTTTCTCTCTCCCTCTCTCCCTGTTTCCCTCCCTTTACCCTCTGTTTTGTTCCGATTTTCCCTCCCTCTCCTTATTACCATCAGCTTTCAGTTGTTGGCAATCTTTCTTTCTACCGTTGTTGACCGCCCCTCAACCACCGCGCTCTTGGGCTGTGATTCCCCAGGCCGCTTAGCGCCCTTCAAATTCTGCGTGTTCGTTGAGCTACGCCTCTGCTTTCCTCCGTGCTTTTGTTTGCTTCTTGCCGCTGCCGATTAGAGGTAATTGTTACGCATTTTCGGATTATATGAGGCTTATTTAGTAATGGGTGATTGGATACCAGTTCTTAACAAACATAGAAATCAAAGGGGAGATTCTTTCGACAACTTGTTCACACTGTTTGTGGATAATTTACCGGAGGACGTTAGCCAAAATTGGTTAAGGAAGACGTATAGCAAATTTGGAGTAGTTAAGGATGTGTTTATCCCTTTGAAACGTAGCAAGGCAACAGGGAGGAATTTTGGTTTTATTAGATATGACAATGAAAACTCTGCTGAGAAAGCAATAGAAGAAACTAATGACATTTGGATTGAGGATAGGAAATTGTTTGTTAAATGGGCTAGTTTTGATCAAAGGCGTGAGAAAACTCAACACACAGCTTTTGACAAGTCAACTAATATTGTCCATGGTCCTCTCTTGGCTGGAACTAGCAAGTTAGGAGAAGCTACAACAACAAAGCACAATGTTTGGTCTAGGTCAAATGGGAATGAAATTAGGAAAACAAAAGGTGCAGTGGAGACAACCAAGCAGGGTGAAGAGAGAATACAGAAGACTATGGAGTACAAAATGGTGGAAGGAAGAACGTATGCACATGCAGTTCAAGGAGGAGAGAGTCATGACATACATAGTAGTATAGAAAGCATTCAGATCCAACCAAAAGGAAATGGATGGCTTTATAGGAGTGCCATTGCTAAGATAAGAAGATTGCTATCAACTGAAGAGTTGGAAAAGGAGTTTAGATTGGAGAAAATTATAGACGTCCAAATCAGAGCATTAGGGGGAAGATTTGTCATTATAACTTTCCCTAATGAAGAATCCAGAGACGCAATAATTAAGGAAAAATGGGTGATGAACTGGTTTGAAGAGATTAAACCATGGAATGGTGATTCGGCCAAGGATGAACGTTTTGTCTGGATATCATGCTTTGGGATGCCTCTCAATGCATGGTCTATGCAAACATTTAAGGACATTGGAAGTAAATGGGGCCACTTTGTCAAGGTGGATGATGATACATTGAGAGAGAAATCATTTGAGAAGGGGAGAATTCTCATTGCTACTGAGCATACACAAAAGATAGAAGGGAAACTCCAGCCAGTAGTAAGTGGGAAAAGGTACATGATTAGAGTTGAGGAAGAAGAATCTTTCAGAAAGGTTGTATCAGAAAATTCATTCATTGATCTGGATTCGGAAACATGGGAGAAAGATGAGGTAATGGCCCAAAACAATGATCCGAAGAATGGTTTTGTTGACGTTGAGAAGAGCAAAGAGGAGGTGGAGGCAAGCAAAGCAAAGAATTGTGAGGAAAGTTCAGTTCATGGGGAGGGCAACAACCGTGTGGAGGATGATCAACTATCCCAGATTCCTAAGGAGGGTCATGTATCGAAAGTGGAGTCAGATGAGGAGTGTAATGAGGAAAATTCAGTTCATGGTCTGAACTCTAGGGTGGAGGACTCAACAGGCCCATTTTCTGCCACTAATAAGGATCAAAGCAAGGAAATCAATGATCAATGTGGTAATGACCAGAGGTTGGAGATTCCGGTACCAAAGGAACAAGTGCACAATGGTGACCGGTCTATAACTTTAATGAATGAGCCACTAGTGATTGATTCAAGGAACAACCTTAGAGCAATCCAAATGGAGGGGATCAATCTCGTAGTGGACCTTAAACCAGCTGATCTCAGAAAAAGGATAAGAAATCAGTCCTTTGAGGATTGCATGAGCTCTGGAGAGAGTGAGTTTGTCCAAAACTCATGTTCTTCGCGAGGGACAAGGCAAGATCAAGAAGAAATAGATGCTGAGCTCCAATTAACAACAAACGTTGGCAAAAGATTAGGAGTGAAGATAACGGAGAGAGATGTTCAAAGGATGAGAAAGATGATTGAGATGGAAGTAAAGGAGCATGTGTTTGTGCAAAGGAGTACCTCTGCTTGCTAAAGTTTTCAATATATCAGGAGAGAGAAATGGTGGTCTTATGGGTCTTAGGTTAGGTTTTGGGGTTCTTGGATTGGGCTTGGCCCATATATTGTATGGGTTTTGCCCTTTTGGGTGTTTCGGGCTTAGCCCCTTGGTGTTTTCGGGCTTTGTCCCATTGGGTGTTTTTTTTGTTTCATCCAACCTTCGGTTGGATTCCCCTCCCCTCTCCTCCATCTTGATGTACCCTTTGTCAAGATTTCTATAATAAACTTTTTTGCCTATCAAAAAAAGAAAAGAAAAACAACCTCACCCTTGCGGTGTGATAAAAAATTTTAGGGCGAAAAAAAATGAGATAAAAGATCTCGCTCTTGTGGCGAGATAAAAGAGAAAAGATCTCACCCTTGTGGCGTGATAAAAAAGAGAAAAGACCTCACCCTTGTGGCGTGATAAAAGATTTTAGGGCGGAAAAGAATAAGATAAAAGATCTCGCTCTTGTGACGAGATAAAAGAGAAAAGACCTCACCCTTGTAGCGTGATAAAAACTTTAGTGTGGAAAAAAGCAAGATAAATGATCTCACTCTTGCGGCGAGATAAAAAGCCTACCCATTTTAGGCCGGTGTGCGGTCTGAATTTTCACGTGGACGGGCTGATACTCATTTAGGCGGGTTTTGAAAAGTTATGTGATGAAAATGATGTCGTTTAAGGACTTTGAAAAGTTTTTTTTTTTTTTACAAAAGGTAAGAAGATAAGCTCTAATTACACTCACCCCTAAAGATCTTTACGTTTCATCTTCATCTTCACGCCCAAAAAGATCGAGAGAGAGAGAAGGAAAATTCCATGACTAGGTTCCATCAGTGCCCACTTGTTTCTTAAAACGATGGGCGGGCTATTCCACTAGTGCCCGATTTTCACGTGGGCAAGTTGTGATCTTTATGGTTTATTGTAGTAGTAAAATTTAGTTATTTCGTAAAAAAATAATTATATTATTATGGCTTAGCCTTGTCTGAAAAAGATTAAAATCTAATTGGGAAGCCACCATTGAAATTGAAATTCAATATAAACACAAAATTCATGTGAAATGGATAGTTTATAAAAAAAAAAATGTAAAGTTTGTCCATAATGTTACAATCTATAAGTTGTGATAATTTTCATAAAGTTTGTCTATATCATGTTAATTACATTTCCAAAAATTCAGCAAATTTTAAAGAAAAAAAAAAGTTTTCTCACTTTAAGAAGTAAGTATAAATAATTTTGTTTTCCTATTGTAACAGAAGTTCTTGGCTAGCTTAGTGGTAAGGGCTTGAGAAATCAACCAAGGGTGCATGGGTTCGAAACTTGGCAATGACAAGAAAAGAAGGTCTAATAGATACAAAGAAAAGATCACACGCAATGATTTTCCATCTCAGTTTAACTTTCAATCACGCTTTTTAGCCGTGATTGTTTCTCTCTTTCAATCACGGTTTATAACCGTGATAAAAGAAAGTGACTTACAATCACACCCAAATCCATCACGGTAGCAAAAGCGTGATGGAAAACTTACAATCATGGCCAATAGCTGTGATCTTTATGGTTTATTGTAGTAGTGGCACGAAGTGAGCGATGGGCTTGAGGCTCTACATTTGTGCTAAACATTGTTGGTAAGTCCATTTTTTTATTCAAAAAGATGAATTTCGTAACTGGAAAATTGAAATTAGGTTGCTATGTTTCATGTTAACTTTGGTTGATTTTTGCGTCACCATACAACGGTTTTTAACTAATGAAGGCTCAGATCATCAAAATTCGATCGGAAACGCATTTTAAGAGGTCCTCATTTGAAACTTTTCATATATATATATATATATATATATATGTGTGTGTGTGTGAGGAAAAAAATGGGAGCCACACCAGCCCAATATCTCATTCTTTGTCATATTGAGCTATACTCATTAATTATCTCATTCATAACTGTTCTGGATGCCTTAAGATGGGCATTATCTCATTCTTTTTATTATATTGAGCTACTCATTGACTCAATTACTTTGTTTCGACTGCTGGAGAACATTGACGACATCCCAAATTTCTCAGCCATGGTTTTATGATTTACGTTTCCTATCGCCGAAGCTCCATTTATTAAGAGTTGCTCTATGCTCAAAGAGGGTCATTTCCCTGGTCAACATTCTTGTTCTTTTGCTGCCAAATCTAGGATTGATACAGAGGACATGGTGCCTGATCATTCTTGTGCCTTTGGGCCTTCATTTTCATCTTTGGTTGAACTATGTTATCTGTGCATTTGTCATGCGGTATTTCCTGTATTTTTTTGGCACCCTTTTCTTATGGGGTTGAACTATGAACTCTATTGATGTTCTCTTGCACAATGAGGATTCGAAACTTGGAATTGATGTAAATTGATCTAGTATTGCTGCTTTTTCCGAACATATCTTTTGATATTTAAAACTTCAGTGATCCAAATATGAATAGTGTTGGTTATGAGATTTTGTGGCGAGGTAATGACTTATTTTAGCCCAAGTTATCATATGGCATATCCTACATGGCTGCACTGATAGAGGAAGTGTTCTCTTGAGGCATGACTCTAATAAGGAGGTCCACGATTTGTTTCTTCGGGCAAAGTGGAGATTAAACTTGAAAGTGTGATACCAGCAATGACAACTTGAAAAACCTTCAGCGAAAGGAGCCTGCGAAATCCTTTAAACCCAGGTGGCGGTTTGAACACTCAAGAACAGAACTCGTGTGTAATACCCCTTGACATGAAAATAGTGATGACGGCAAGTTATAAGGTCCACCCTTGTAAATGTAAATGGTTAGTTCTTGGATGCCATTGTTTGACACAAAACGTATCGACTGGTCGATCTTTGGACAGCTTTCCAGAGCCGTTAGAGAGAGTGTAGACTTGAGTAGCGGTCCAAGATGTTGTAGCAGAACTTGATAAATGTTCGTCGTTGCACTTCTACATCCTTTGGAGAACGTATTATCAAATACAAGTTGGGGAAGCGCAGTCCAGATATGCCTCCACTTCTTTGACAAAACACTTGTCCCTCACCGCAGCATGTAAGCTCAAACGCATTAAGATTTTTTCTAGTACATTGCACGGGAGATTACTGATTATGTCTGAAGTTGAGCCACTCATTGTTCTTTTGTTCTCTCGGTAAAGATTGAGCTGCCTGTTTTCTTCTTGTTACTAACTATTCTTCACAATCAGCAAAAAAAACCAAATCAAAAGTCAACCTACCCAGCTGCCTGTTTTCTTCTTGTGTGACTTGCTGGCACAAAATAGAACCGCAAAAAGGAACAGCCATGATAACATTTCCCGCTTAGACTATGTTTGGATGGCAGGTATCTTAGGAGAGAATGAGAATGTGATTCCAGAACTCTAACATCCCTATGTTTGTGAAGAGTGAGAATGTGAATGAGATTATTATTATTTTTTTGATAGGCAAAGAAATTATATTAGAAACTCGAAAATGGGTACATCGAGAAGGATATGGCAAGCATCATTGAAAGAAAAAAACCAATCCAATCATATATTAGCCAACAATCCAAAAAGAGAAGAAGAGAAGACCAACCAAGAGTTGGGAAAAAAAAGAGAATTACAAAAGGACTCAGATTTTATGCTTTTTAATTCCATCCAAATGGCTTCTGAAGTCTTCAACAGAATAGATTGAAAGATTGCATCTCCCTTTAACCCAAAAAGCCACTCTTAGTTTGATAAGGTCAACCACTTCCTCAACAGTAAGAATTGAATTGTTGAAGACAAGGTCATTTCTTGCTTTCAAATAGACCAAAGACCAGCATAAAGTGTGGTGTTCCAACAAATTTCCTACAAGTTATGAAATGAATTGGAGAACCAAAAATCGATCAGACCAGTGATAGATGAAGGACAAATCCAAGAAATATTCCACCAAGTAAAGAAATCGCACCAGAATTTCTAAGCGAAGTTGCAAAGGAGAAACAAGTGAGAAGGTGTCTCTGAAGAAGCAAAGCATAGAGGGCAGTTGCCAAGATTCACTACTACAAAAATAGATAAAGACCTCAGTCATTTGGTGTGATCTTTCATTTTTAATCTCGCATTCAAAACACGATCTATTAAGGTGTAACTAAAAGTCTCTAACTTTTAACCACATGATAAAAACTGTGATTAAAACTCATTAAAACCGTGACTAAAAACATAAAACTATTATTAAAATGATAAAACCATGACCTTTAATAGCTTAACATCTCAGTTTTATTATAAAATTGTGGTTGTTTAGAGAGAAATAATCGGTTTTTTATCCTACTCTATTTCTCCTGTTGGGTTTTGAACCCAAGTCTCTTGAATTTTATATAGAAGCTTTAACCAATTACACCACACACACTTTTCAATATATAATTGAAATATTTAATATATAACATATGCGTTTAACTTACGACCTCAGTTTTTAGATGACTGAGATTAAAGATTTTTTTATCTCGGTTTTTCCGAAATGAGATATATTCTTTCATATACAATCTCAGTTTTTCAAAAACGAGATCTATTCTTTAAGTTACAATCTCACTTTTAGATTACTGAGATTAAAAAATCTTTTCATCTCAGTTTTTTAAGAATGAGATCTATTCTTCAAGTTACGATCTCACTTTTTAGATTACTGAGATTAAAAAATCTTTCCATCTCAGTTTTTTCGTATAATTGAGATGAAAACAATAGTCTATAACATTTTATTACACTTTTACAAAAAGTGAGATCTTTTTAGTTTTTGTACCGTGATTTTTATATCATTTTGTAGTAGTGATTTGGAGGAATGATATTTCTCCTAACTAATACGGATCTGGTAGCAATTTTTTCTTGAGCAGCCAGCCAAACAAAAGCATAAATTCTTGCTGGACCAAGATTTTTCCAAATGGAGTTGAGGCTGATGTTACATTGAAAGGTTCTTATCTCCCAATTGGAATAAGCTAATTTTACGGAGAAGCATCCATTGGAACTCAATGTCCATCGAGGATGATCATCCCTTGAAGGAACTAAATTGAAATTTCTCAACTTATCTTGAATAGAGGTTAGAACACTGTCCTCCCAAGGGCGAAGTCTTCTTTGAAAAAGAAGGTTCCAATCTCAGATGGTGATGTTGGGGAGATTTCATTTACCATAGCCTCTTGTTGCACTGAAATAAGAAAAAGTCTAGGATAAAGAGTTTTTAAACTTCTATCCTCCAACCAAATGTAATTCCAGAACTTAGTAGCATTGCCCGATTGGACAGAAATTTTGAGACCATTTTGAATTATTTTGCCAATGTGAATGAGATTATTGATCTCCCAATTCAGGAGGAATTACATTCCTGAATACATGCAGGAGGAATCTAATCCCTCCCACCCCCATGGGAATCCTGGATTCGTGACTCGATCAATATAAAAAGGAAACGTTTGACTTCGGGATATTTTCAAAATAAATGATTCATAGAAAAGATTACTTAATTAATCCAAATGTTGGAATAGAATTACTAGGAAGAATCATATTCCTATTCCTACAAAAGATTACGGGCATCCAAACTGAGCCTTACAGCAATCTATTAACCTTAATTCGTATATGAAAAGGCAAAGAAGAGAAAACATTCAGACCAAAATTTCCCAGTACTTTTATCTGCTCGAATAAAAATTTCCCAGTGTGCTTCATTTGGTGCAGGGAGGGAACTACCAAGGGCAATGTTTTCAAATCGGGATACGTATCGTATATCGTTTATTTCATTTTATGTATCGTAACGGGATATGTATCGTGTATCGTAAGATACGTTAATGAAAACAAATATAATATAAAATAATATTTATACTTAATTATAATCTAAAAATTTGTAGGATATATGAAAATAAGTGTTTAAGGTATGAAAAAATAGGCTTTTAGGATGAAAAATTTCAAGTTTTCCAAGTAGGGTCTATTATAGTGAAGCTTTCTGGTGCCTGAGTATGTAATACATGATTGAAATATGTTCTTTCTTCTATTCGAACTTTGAATTTGGGTTTTCTCTAAATGGTTTGGATACCGTCATAGTCAGATCAAACGATTCAGAATGCGTATGTGTTCCAATTCTTAAAATATTGTATGATTTCTTCTCAATAAGAAATCGCAGGATACATTCCGAATTGGGATACGCTATTATATCGTAAGATATGTCATTGTATCGTAGGATTTCTATACAAAAAGGATACGGGGTGGGATACGTATCGTTTTTGGAAGGAGACGATACGAATCGTAGGATACGTATCTTGTATCGTAAGATTTTAACAACCATGACCAAGGGAAACGAGGACGATGTGGAAAACAAAAGAACAAAGCCCTCCTCAAATACATTATCTACAAACAGGTACTAATTCAGGCTGTGTTTGTGTCATGCAGTTGTAGAGGATTAATTCAACTCCTAAGAAGCACAGATACCGACAAGCTATAAGGTACACAAACTCGACAAGAAACGGACACGTTATTTTTACAAAAATTGGACATGGAGACATTTTGGACACTTCGAATACGAAATGTTTGTATAGCACAAATGTATCTTATGGATTCACATCGAAGTCAAAAACCATTTTTTCTAGCAAATTAAGAGAACGAAAAAAAACACAATCGTAATGACACTATGAGAATACAAACTAACAGTCATGACCTTCGTTTCATAAACTAAGCATCCATGGAACTTTTGAATCAGGTTCAAATTTAGGCACATTCAACATGTGTCAAGCACAGATGAACGGTAGTCGTGTCTGTTCTATTTATTAAATCGATCAACGCAAAAGGAATTGATACAGGAACCAAATAATCAGGTCTTTTCCCAATTGTTGTTATAGACTTCTAATTCTTTGTTTTTTGACTGGTAAAATCAAGTAATATGAAAGCCCATGTACCGAATTCGTCCAGTTGTGATGAATAAAAAAAAGATGAACAATAAAGAAAAACAAAACACATACATCAAGATCGATCGCATTAGTTAAACCGATTGATGTATTTACATTATTTTGAGTTTTAATGTATTTATGTTATTAAGCATGTGTATTTATATTTTTTACTCGCATGCATGATCGCCCCTACGTGGTGAAATTCTTGGCTCCGTCCAATTTTAACTTCATCTTTTCCTATCCCTCTTTAAATCTCCTCAGAAATCCTTCAAACTTTGGATCAGAAAGTTATGCCCCACAAACTATACAGTACACGCAGAAGACTTAAAAGACAGGAATCATCAATTTAGTTTAGCATAATCAAAACCTAAGATCCCGCTGGTTTAAAGGTTTTGAATTTTGGATTTTAATCATAATCCTATTTCTGTTGGTTTAATAATTGCTCTCATTTTTCTCTCTATCTCTCTCAATTCATTATCCTTTTTTTAATTATTACTCTATTTCTCTCTACACTCATTACCTACAAATCCAAATTCAAAATCTCAAAATGAACCGGGTCAAAAGATTTCTGAAGTCGGCGATGTTAGTCCAAAATATACTCCACAATGGTATAACCAAACTTAGTAACCCCTTAGCCAATAACCAAATTTTGGTATTTGAATAACCGAAACTAGCAATATTTTTCTTTTGGATAGTCAAATTTAATGGTGGACCCCACTCTTTGTTTTCTTTCTCTCTCCTTCCGTAACTATAATGGACCCACTCACTTACATGTATTCCCAGTGCTCTCTCTCTCTCTCTCTCTCTCTCTCTCTCTCTCTCTCTCTCAACTAGGGATGAGTTTTTTATTATGGACTTCAACATTGTTAAGCTTAACAATTTCTTAAATAAATACTCTCTCCATCCCTAAATAAATGTCGGGCGTGCCATTCACCGACAGATTATTCAACCACATATTTATTCATTACAAATTATTTATTCTAATAGCTTGTACCACTAAAAAAACAAAAAGGGAACCTCTGTCCCATAACCCTACCAATCTGTCTCAAATCGTGTCTCTACCATATGTTATCGGGCTGGAAAAAGATGCCAGATTCCGAACAGTAAATTCCGTCTCGTTTTTAAAACAATGGCGAACCCGATGGCCAGCAATTCACAAGATTCAAAATGTTGTTCCAGTAATTCTTGTTCTCTTCAACTTCAAAATCACCGTAGCAACTTCCAGCGACGTTACCGTAGTTTCCCCCGGTGATGGACGGGTATAGTTGACTAGAGTTGTCAAGCAATATTTCAGCAAGCCCTGCTTCCACGAAATTTGGAAGCAATATGTTTTCATTTCCTGTAGCCAAAGGGTCATCGATATCTGTGGGATATGCCAATCCCTGAAGCTGCAATATTTCCATCTCATCTGGAAAATTACTTGATAGTCCCATGGCTTCACCTGTGTTGGGAAATACTAATTAGTTCTTGGAAAGGAAAGATCAAAGATGCCTGGGACAAAAATGTCCGGACACAGACGCTAACATAGCTAGGTGCATCTCGAAACTGTTCCATGTATATATGTGGGTTCCACGTGCATAACTTGGGATGCAAAAGCTTTGGACAGTTTTGGACACAAATGGTCAAATTATGTGGTTGGAGTCTCGACAACTGCGTCCATAGCACTGCTCGTTGAGACGAAGCATAGTAATATGACACGATCTGAAAATCATTTTATTGGAATGTGCAGAAGAATTTTCTTGTCAAACTATACTTCCAAATGGAGCACCAATTATTACCTTTTCTCGAGAAGTTAAACGTTGATGTGAGGGAGTCGAGAGTAACGCTAGTGGCCGGAAACGCATTACATTTTGGTGCATTTAGCCATGAGCCTTGCCAAGCTGTTAGTACATCCAGACATAGTGGTTGAAGTGGCGGAGGCGGCAAAGGTGTCTCTGAAGAAGCAAAGCATAGAGGGCAGTTGCCAAGATTCACTACTACAAAAATAGATAAAGACCTCAGTCATTTGGTGTGATCTTTCATTTTTAATCTCGCATTCAAAACACGATCTATTAAGGTGTAACTAAAAGTCTCTAACTTTTAACCACATGATAAAAACTGTGATTAAAACTCATTAAAACCGTGACTAAAAACATAAAACTATTATTAAAATGATAAAACCATGACCTTTAATAGCTTAACATCTCAGTTTTATTATAAAATTGTGGTTGTTTAGAGAGAAATAATCGGTTTTTTATCCTACTCTATTTCTCCTGTTGGGTTTTGAACCCAAGTCTCTTGAATTTTATATAGAAGCTTTAACCAATTACACCACACACACTTTTCAATATATAATTGAAATATTTAATATATAACATATGCGTTTAACTTACGACCTCAGTTTTTAGATGACTGAGATTAAAGATTTTTTTTTATCTCAGTTTTTCTGAAATGAGATATATTCTTTCATATACAATCTCAGTTTTTCAAAAACGAGATCTATTCTTTAAGTTACAATCTCACTTTTAGATTACTGAGATTAAAAAATCTTTTCATCTCAGTTTTTTAAGAATGAGATCTATTCTTCAAGTTACGATCTCACTTTTTAGATTACTGAGATTAAAAAATCTTTCCATCTCAGTTTTTTCGTATAATTGAGATGAAAACAATAGTCTATAACATTTTATTACACTTTTACAAAAAGTGAGATCTTTTTAGTTTTTGTACCGTGATTTTTATATCATTTTGTAGTAGTGATTTGGAGGAATGATATTTCTCCTAACTAATACGGATCTGGTAGCAATTTTTTCTTGAGCAGCCAGCCAAACAAAAGCATAAATTCTTGCTGGACCAAGATTTTTCCAAATGGAGTTGAGGCTGATGTTACATTGAAAGGTTCTTATCTCCCAATTGGAATAAGCTAATTTTACGGAGAAGCATCCATTGGAACTCAATGTCCATCGAGGATGATCATCCCTTGAAGGAACTAAATTGAAATTTCTCAACTTATCTTGAATAGAGGTTAGAACACTGTCCTCCCAAGGGCGAAGTCTTCTTTGAAAAAGAAGGTTCCAATCTCCAGATGGTGATGTTGGGGAGATTTCATTTACCATAGCCTCTTGTTGCACTGAAATAAGAAAAAGTCTAGGATAAAGAGTTTTTAAACTTCTATCCTCCAACCAAATGTAATTCCAGAACTTAGTAGCATTGCCCGATTGGACAGAAATTTTGAGACCATTTTGAATTATTTTGCCAATGTGAATGAGATTATTGATCTCCCAATTCAGGAGGAATTACATTCCTGAATACATGCAGGAGGAATCTAATCCCTCCCACCCCCATGGGAATCCTGGATTCGTGACTCGATCAATATAAAAAGGAAACGTTTGACTTCGGGATATTTTCAAAATAAATGATTCATAGAAAAGATTACTTAATTAATCCAAATGTTGGAATAGAATTACTAGGAAGAATCATATTCCTATTCCTACAAAAGATTACGGGCATCCAAACTGAGCCTTACAGCAATCTATTAACCTTAATTCGTATATGAAAAGGCAAAGAAGAGAAAACATTCAGACCAAAATTTCCCAGTACTTTTATCTGCTCGAATAAAAATTTCCCAGTGTGCTTCATTTGGTGCAGGGAGGGAACTACCAAGGGCAATGTTTTCAAATCGGGATACGTATCGTATATCGTTTATTTCATTTTATGTATCGTAACGGGATATGTATCGTGTATCGTAAGATACGTTAATGAAAACAAATATAATATAAAATAATATTTATACTTAATTATAATCTAAAAATTTGTAGGATATATGAAAATAAGTGTTTAAGGTATGAAAAAATAGGCTTTTAGGATGAAAAATTTCAAGTTTTCCAAGTAGGGTCTATTATAGTGAAGCTTTCTGGTGCCTGAGTATGTAATACATGATTGAAATATGTTCTTTCTTCTATTCGAACTTTGAATTTGGGTTTTCTCTAAATGGTTTGGATACCGTCATAGTCAGATCAAACGATTCAGAATGCGTATGTGTTCCAATTCTTAAAATATTGTATGATTTCTTCTCAATAAGAAATCGCAGGATACATTCCGAATTGGGATACGCTATTATATCGTAAGAT
This sequence comes from Rhododendron griersonianum, assembly GCA_018127125.1. Lineage (NCBI taxonomy): Eukaryota > Viridiplantae > Streptophyta > Magnoliopsida > Ericales > Ericaceae > Rhododendron > Rhododendron griersonianum. The sequence goes on along the minus strand of CM030799.1, from coordinate 10,142,311 downwards.
ATGTCATTGTATCGTAGGATTTCTATACAAAAAGGATACGGGGTGGGATACGTATCGTTTTTGGAAGGAGACGATACGAATCGTAGGATACGTATCTTGTATCGTAAGATTTTAACAACCATGACCAAGGGAAACGAGGACGATGTGGAAAACAAAAGAACAAAGCCCTCCTCAAATACATTATCTACAAACAGGTACTAATTCAGGCTGTGTTTGTGTCATGCAGTTGTAGAGGATTAATTCAACTCCTAAGAAGCACAGATACCGACAAGCTATAAGGTACACAAACTCGACAAGAAACGGACACGTTATTTTTACAAAAATTGGACATGGAGACATTTTGGACACTTCGAATACGAAATGTTTGTATAGCACAAATGTATCTTATGGATTCACATCGAAGTCAAAAACCATTTTTTCTAGCAAATTAAGAGAACGAAAAAAAACACAATCGTAATGACACTATGAGAATACAAACTAACAGTCATGACCTTCGTTTCATAAACTAAGCATCCATGGAACTTTTGAATCAGGTTCAAATTTAGGCACATTCAACATGTGTCAAGCACAGATGAACGGTAGTCGTGTCTGTTCTATTTATTAAATCGATCAACGCAAAAGGAATTGATACAGGAACCAAATAATCAGGTCTTTTCCCAATTGTTGTTATAGACTTCTAATTCTTTGTTTTTTGACTGGTAAAATCAAGTAATATGAAAGCCCATGTACCGAATTCGTCCAGTTGTGATGAATAAAAAAAAGATGAACAATAAAGAAAAACAAGACACATACATCAAGATCGATCGCATTAGTTAAACCGATTGATGTATTTACATTATTTTGAGTTTTAATGTATTTATGTTATTAAGCATGTGTATTTATATTTTTTACTCGCATGCATGATCGCCCCTACGTGGTGAAATTCTTGGCTCCGTCCAATTTTAACTTCATCTTTTCCTATCCCTCTTTAAATCTCCTCAGAAATCCTTCAAACTTTGGATCAGAAAGTTATGCCCCACAAACTATACAGTACACGCAGAAGACTTAAAAGACAGGAATCATCAATTTAGTTTAGCATAATCAAAACCTAAGATCCCGCTGGTTTAAAGGTTTTGAATTTTGGATTTTAATCATAATCCTATTTCTGTTGGTTTAATAATTGCTCTCATTTTTCTCTCTATCTCTCTCAATTCATTATCCTTTTTTTAATTATTACTCTATTTCTCTCTACACTCATTACCTACAAATCCAAATTCAAAATCTCAAAATGAACCGGGTCAAAAGATTTCTGAAGTCGGCGATGTTAGTCCAAAATATACTCCACAATGGTATAACCAAACTTAGTAACCCCTTAGCCAATAACCAAATTTTGGTATTTGAATAACCGAAACTAGCAATATTTTTCTTTTGGATAGTCAAATTTAATGGTGGACCCCACTCTTTGTTTTCTTTCTCTCTCCTTCCGTAACTATAATGGACCCACTCACTTACATGTATTCCCAGTGCTCTCTCTCTCTCTCTCTCTCTCTCTCTCTCTCTCTCAACTAGGGATGAGTTTTTTATTATGGACTTCAACATTGTTAAGCTTAACAATTTCTTAAATAAATACTCTCTCCATCCCTAAATAAATGTCGGGCGTGCCATTCACCGACAGATTATTCAACCACATATTTATTCATTACAAATTATTTATTCTAATAGCTTGTACCACTAAAAAAACAAAAAGGGAACCTCTGTCCCATAACCCTACCAATCTGTCTCAAATCGTGTCTCTACCATATGTTATCGGGCTGGAAAAAGATGCCAGATTCCGAACAGTAAATTCCGTCTCGTTTTTAAAACAATGGCGAACCCGATGGCCAGCAATTCACAAGATTCAAAATGTTGTTCCAGTAATTCTTGTTCTCTTCAACTTCAAAATCACCGTAGCAACTTCCAGCGACGTTACCGTAGTTTCCCCCGGTGATGGACGGGTATAGTTGACTAGAGTTGTCAAGCAATATTTCAGCAAGCCCTGCTTCCACGAAATTTGGAAGCAATATGTTTTCATTTCCTGTAGCCAAAGGGTCATCGATATCTGTGGGATATGCCAATCCCTGAAGCTGCAATATTTCCATCTCATCTGGAAAATTACTTGATAGTCCCATGGCTTCACCTGTGTTGGGAAATACTAATTAGTTCTTGGAAAGGAAAGATCAAAGATGCCTGGGACAAAAATGTCCGGACACAGACGCTAACATAGCTAGGTGCATCTCGAAACTGTTCCATGTATATATGTGGGTTCCACGTGCATAACTTGGGATGCAAAAGCTTTGGACAGTTTTGGACACAAATGGTCAAATTATGTGGTTGGAGTCTCGACAACTGCGTCCATAGCACTGCTCGTTGAGACGAAGCATAGTAATATGACACGATCTGAAAATCATTTTATTGGAATGTGCAGAAGAATTTTCTTGTCAAACTATACTTCCAAATGGAGCACCAATTATTACCTTTTCTCGAGAAGTTAAACGTTGATGTGAGGGAGTCGAGAGTAACGCTAGTGGCCGGAAACGCATTACATTTTGGTGCATTTAGCCATGAGCCTTGCCAAGCTGTTAGTACATCCAGACATAGTGGTTGAAGTGGCGGAGGCGGCAGCGGTGCTGTAGTAGTCATTGTCGCTTCGTAAACAAACTGAGCTGAAGCCGAGGAGCCGAGTTGTGTTTGGAAAGGGTTGGAAACTTGTAGCTTGGACTCCTGAACGAGTCTGGCTTCGGCTTCAAGCCGGGCGCCCTCCCACTGCGCCATGTGGCTAAGGTTGGCCGCGTCCTTCAACTGGCTCGGACCGAGGGCGTGGCTCTTCGGCTTATGAGTCATTGGATCGATTCCCATCTTGGTTAACCTCTTTTTGAGGTGTGTGTTCCAATAATTCTTGATTTCATTATCTGTTCTCTTCGGCAAGTGAGTTGCTATGATTGACCATCTACATGAAAATTAACCCGATTAGCTAGGGACAAGTCCGAAACAAAAAGAAAACTATTGTTTTAACGCAATTTTCATCATAATGAGATGTTTGAATCTATACATATATGATGATATAATTAGATGCTGCCACTTTGTATGCATTGAATTTCACTATATTGGGTTGTGTGACCAGAAATCAACATCGAATTCAACTATATATTCAAGGTCGTATTTGGTTAAGATTGTTAACCTCTGAATTAAAAGTCAACGGATACATAATTCCACAAAGTATGAGATGTACAAAATCCTGAAGGTTGTGAACCCGATGAGACTATATAGTGTACAAAATTGTAAAATCATTCACTATGAGTCTTGTCAAACAATCGGATCCGATATGTAGTGTACAACTGATAATATGACGTATAGGTAGGCTTCGGTGGCTGTTTGCACGTGTATATGAAGCAATGTTAGATGTTTTGTAAACATTTTTACTGACATTAGGTTGAGTAAATTTTTTACAGGAACTCTAAACAAATCGTTTTGAATCAAATGAGCGGCTCGGATCATTTTGTTGGGACCCGATATGGATCCAAAACGCGTATGTACGCGATGCATGTACGTACCTATACGTATGTACTCATAGACTTTTCGATTTTCTTATTTGTTGATTTTGAGTCTGAATGGGGATGTATTTGTGTGCAGATTTAGGTGCAAAAAAAATAAGACAAGATACCAGACAAGCCCTAAATGAACGCTGTTCAGGTGGTGTGCATTCATAATAGTGTGCGTGTGTGTTTTTCCTTTTTTGGAACAAAAAGAAAGTACTAGCTAGTACCTAAATTATCAGACACTGCTACAATAAACCATAAAGATCACAGTTATTGACCGTGATTGTAAGTTTTTCATCATGCTCCTGCTACTGTGATGGATCTGGGTGTGATTGTAAGTCACTCTCTTTTATCACGGTTATAAACCATGATTGAAAGAGAGAAGCAATCACGGCCAAAAGGTGTGATTGTTTCTCTTCTATCACGGTTATAAGCCTTGATGTTTCTCTTTTCTGGGTGTGATTGTAAGTCACTTTAGATCACGGTCTATAACCATAATTGAAAGTTCAAAAGGATTACACCATAAACTAATTGAAAGTTCAAAAGGATTACACCATAAACTGAGATGGAAAATCATTGCACGTGATCTTTTCTTTATATCTACTGGACCATTTTTTCTTGTCATTCCCAAGTTTCGAACCCACGCACCCTTGGTTGATTTTCCAAACCCTTACCATTACTAGCCAAGAACTTCTGTTATATCAGGAAAACAAAAATATTTATACTTACTTCCTAAAGTGGGAAAACTTTTTTTTTTTCCTTAAAATTTCTTGAATTTTTTGAACTGCATCACTCCAGACGATCGAAATGAAAGCATGTTTAAGTGATCGTAAGTGTACTGAAATTTGCTTCATAAAACAATATGCATGCAGTGAAGTTTATAAAGGAATAAGTCGAATCCATGAAATTAGTGAAGTAAACCATAACGAATTGTGTATGTATAAATGATGCACATACGAATTGTGTATGTATAAATTAGTGATCCATGTTTTAGGTCTCCTTTGTAGTTGCTATATCTCTTCTCTTAGGATGGCTTCCCGTTCTCCGTATTTTCTTTATTATTATCAATGAAGTATTCTATCATTTGAATAAAAAATTAATGATGCACAATGTATAACCCTTTCGAGTGTTTTTATCGTTCTTCGATTTTCTTTTTCCTTAATCAGGGGCTAAGACATGCGTCGACTGTCATTTTCCAATTTTTTGTTGGATCACATATACAATTGCTAAAGCTCTTTCCCTCAACCGCCACATGCATTTCCCTTTCATTCTTTTCTTGTTCAATCTAATTTTTTTAGTATACGTGAATATGCAGATAGGGTAATTCACATACCCATAGGAGATTGAACACAACAAAGAATCTCACTGCACCTACGTGGCCGGGGCTGAAATTTAGTTCTCACTTCTCACTGCTTAATTTGAGTATTAAAGAGTAAGTTTAACCTCACCAACCAACCACGAAGGCTTAACCCAACTAGTGAGTGGAAAAATTCAAGTATTTACCCACTGAATTAGCTACTCATGTTGTTGGGTTTCTGAAGCCTGATTCAATTTGTTTACGCTTCAATAAGATTTTTTTTTTATGGGGGTAATAGTTTTGTAAATGATATGAGAAATTGGTTCTCATTTCCCAAACTTTTTTTTCCTATTCATTTATCTCATTTTTTTCGCATTAAAGTTTTTTATCACGCCACAAGGGTGAGGTCTTTTCTCTTTTTTATCACGCCACAAGGGTGAGATCTTTTCTCTTTTATCTCGCCATAAGAGCAAGATCTTTTATCTCATTCTTTTCTGCCCTAAAATCTTTTATCACGCCACAAGGGTGAGATCTTTTCTCTTTTATCTCGCCACAAGAGTGAGATCTTTTATCTAATTCTTTTTCGCCCAAAAATCTTTTATCACGCTACAAGGGTGAGGTCTTTTCTCTTTTATATATTGCCACAAGAGCGAGATCTTTTATCTCATTTTGTCCGCCCAAAAATCTTTTATCACGCTGCAAGGGTGAGGTGGTTTTTCTTTTATCTCGCCGCAAGAGCGAGATCTTTTATTCCGCGCTAAAATCCACTTTTTATCTCAGCTTTGGACTTAAACTGAGATAAAAAAAATTTTAAGGGCCATTTTTTATCACGCTTTCACTGAAAACCGTGATCTTTGTGAATCTTCTTAGTGTGATGCATATCTATTATTGTAGTAGTGAGAGCTTTGGGAGTAATTTATAAGCCTTGGCCCAGTGATTGTAATGAGGACAGATAGATGCTTGCTATAAGTACATCCCGAAGGACGTACGTTCACTTATAAATAAGCTGTGTTTGGCCGTGCATGTGAATTGCTGGTTATTATACAGGTAATTAAACAATGGAAAATGCAATCTTTTCCTTTTTTGCATGTTTCATTTTCTCCTGACATGCATCGCATTGATAACCTTTCCCTCGTTGGCAAGGACCGAGTCAGGAGTTTCACCACGTAGGGGCGACCGTGCATGCGAGAAAAAAAAAAATTACACATGCATAATAACGTAAATACATTAAAACTCAAAATAACGTAAATATATAAATCGGTTTAACTAATGGGATTGATCTTGATGCATGTGTCTTGTTTTTCTTTATTGTTCATCTTTTTTTTGTCATTCATCACAATTGGACGAATTCGGTACATGGGCTTTCATGTTACTTGATTTTACAAGTCAAAAAATAAAGAATTACGGAGTACTAGTCTAGAACAACAATTGGGGAAAGACATACCTACAACTTAGATTTCACCAAAATTACTAAGGGTTTTCAAAAAAATTTCTCCTCTGTTGCTATTTTCTCGAAATTGCCTTTGAAATCTTAATAATTGGAGATATTTGTGCCAAGAGAGAGAGAGAGATCAAGGGGGGTTTGGTGTGGCATTGAGATTTTAGGACAAAAGAAATAAAACCGTAAAACACTAAACCCATCTAATGAAAGGTGGAAGTTTATTACTTGAATATTCACAATATTAACCCTCTAGTTTTATGTTTTGTTATATTTTAATCCTTAATCTTTAGTAATTAATGTTGGTATCCTCATATTTCAAATGTTACTATTATATATTTTTTTTCTTCAAAATTCTACACAGGGGCGAGCTTATATACTTTCATAGAATTTTTTTTTACATATAATATATAGTAGTTTTTTTTTCTTGCAGGGGCGACCACTCCTACTGGCCCTTCCCTGGCTCCATCCCTGCTGGCTGGCTAGGTGCAAGAAAACTGCAACCAGATGCTCCTGAGGGAAAATATGTTTTCATCGCCAAGTGCTTTTTAGTGACAACCTTTAGACGTACGATGAAACGCACGCACGACAAAACATTTTCGCGACCCATAATATTTGCGACGGAAAAACATGCAATTTCACATGGGTTACACGAATACACTAAAATTTCATATTTTCATAAAGTTTGATTATTATTTGTTATTGTTATACTGGATCATTCGTGCATAGCCAATATAAGTGCAAATCTATTTAAATATGTGAGTAAATAGATAGTATATGATAACAACTCAAAACTTATTAATCAGGCTCAATTTTTTTGAATTGAATAAAAATTTGTATTTAAGATAGAGTTTTGCATCGCGAAAAATTTTCTGCACAATTTTGTCACCGCTGAACCAAACTGAACTTGCCTCTCTTGAGTACAAAATCGATTGTTGTGGTACACTTTTTGGGTACCGGTAGCACCACTGTTTTTTTTTAATTTCATTTTGTTCTAAAATCATTTTACAAAAAAAAATAGTAAATTTTTTTTACGTCAAAACAAACAGAGGTCACCTGTTTCCGAGAAGAGCGTGGAGTTGGATGATGGTTTGTTCCTCCTGCAAACTGAACTTGCCTCTCTTGATATCGGGTCTCAGGTAATTCTTCCACCTCAATCTGCAACTCTTTCCACCTCTCTCGAGGCCTGTTAAACAAAACTCACCACAAATTCATTACCGAATTCATATCGGCATGCACCCTGTTACCCACACGTACGGCCACACTCTTATACTGAAGTGATTGAAAATTTGAGAATAATACATTAGAGAAGCTTTCATGGCACACTGATACCCACACTAGTATACACAATAAAACTATTGGTATGCCATGTACACCAAATGTACACCGGGTTGTGGGGAACCATTTCGGAATCCTACACGAATGATCGGAGACAAGAAATTGAGCGAAGAATTGATCAAGTCTTACCGACAGCGATCTGACTTAGCAGATTTTTATTTTATTTTAATAGAGATCCTTAAATAAAATTTTAAATAAACTGAGAGGCTCCGATTATATGCGTGGGACTCTCCGAGATGAGTCCCACACAACCAAATGTACATTTAGTGCACACCAAATAGTGTATCGATAGTAGGACTATATTTACTCCTATGTACCGAAAGATTCTCCGAAAATAAAAAAGTACAGAACGATTTGCATGGTTAGTGGTATGTAAACCTGTCATTTTGGCATGTTACCTGCTTTTGCGGGGAGAGCACGCCAGCTTCCATGGCCATATTGGTCAATGTAAGCCAACAGCTTGTGGTCTTCTTCAGGTGTCCATGGCCCTTTCTTCAACCCCACCTTCTCACAACATGGAGACCTACCCATCCTAGAGAGAGAGAGAAGATTGGACACTGTTATGTTTTCTTGTTTCTTGATTTGTTTTTCTTGTGCTAAGTAAAGATTGGAGAGTGATGTGCTTAACATAGAAAGGCACATCACATTATATAAGGGTGGAAAATTTAATGGGCTCTGTCGATGTGGTGCAAAATTTTTTGTTGGTGTTTTTTTTTTTTTTTGTTGAGGTTAACTTCCCCCAAATTACAAGAGTTACTAATAAAGAGAATAATTACTTTTAGCCCTAACGGTTAGTCCGGGTGGTTGGTCAGTATGCTCCAAACACAATTGTCCAGGATTCAATTTTTGGAGTCAGACTGCAAAAAAGTAATTTCTTTTGAATTCCATTATCTCGGCGTGAATGGCTTGCATTTAACCAAACTAGCTAGAGAAGAAAATAACCAGATGTGTGTAAGTAGTTTCGGACACTCTGACCATCATACCCTAAAAAGAAAAAACGAAGAGTTTTTTCCGGGCCAGTCCCATGTGGGCGGAGTATGCCCCAACAAGTTCCAGAGCAAAAATAAAAAGAGAAAATTAGCCATAAGGACGGTAAAATAATTTTTATTTAGGGGAAGGACGTCAGCAGAATAATTTTCAGTAAAGATTTTTTAATTTTTTGAGTTTTTTAACCATAAGGCCAATACATGTTTTCAAGAACAAAACTACCGTAGGGTACACTACAACCGTATGGTACCCATACCCTACAAACGTGAGTAGGGTACCCTAGGATTTTGACACTTTCATAGGGTATCTTAAGGTTTTAGGCACTTTCATATATAGGATACCCTATGATTTTAGAAACTTTCATAGGGTACACGAGGGTTTTAGGCACTTTCATAGGGCACATTTATCCTTATATTTGATTGCAAATGTGTTTGTCTTTCAATTCAAATAATATAAATATGAGAGATTTTTTGTAAGTCTCCTAAATAAAAAAAAAGAAAGTGCATAGCTGACAAGGTTCTACCCATATATTTATCGCAAAAATTCCCTTCTCTCGTCCTTTCCCGCTCTCTTCCGTATTTTGTTAAACATTTTCTTATTGCACCGTATTTTGGGACACCTCCTTCCACATGTTATGAATTAATTGCTTTTCTTTTCTCTTTCTTTAACTAACCTCATGTAACTGTTTATTTTGGTACACTCTTCATATCATGAAACAGAACTTTTCTTTTGGTACTCTCTCTCTCTCTCTCTCTCTCTCTCTCTCTCTCTCTCTCTCTCTCTCTCTCTCTCTCTCTCTCTCTCTCTCTCTCTCTCTCTCTCCCCCTCCCCTTTTTATTTTAAACTTTAAAAATATTTATAACTGTTATAATAAATATCTAATTTTTTAAAAATATATATATTTTTAAAACCTACTCAACGAGAGCAATCAAACAATCCTAATAATGAATGTAAAATTATGTGTACAAAAAAATTATTTTCTATGTGTAGGTTCTTTTTTTTTTTTTATTCTTTTGCACTATAAACTTTAAAATGACAAGAGAGAAAAAAAATTCAAATGTTACAACTTTCATATAATTGTACATGTCTGTTTGCATTGTAAATTTTTAATCGGCACTGTAAATTGATAATTTAATAGAACTATTGATTTGGAATTAACAGTATCAATTGTGAATTTAGACTATTAATTGTTTATTTTTACACAATTTTCTTTTAAATGAATACTATTAAATGTGAATTTAAACGATTATTTATTAATTTTAACACGATTAATTATTAGTTGAACATTGTTAACTGTGAATTCATATTGGTAATTGTCAATTGAACAATATTTATTTTGGATTTAGAACATTTATTATTAATTTCAATACTGTAAATAATTAATTTAATACTGGTAATTATTAATTTAGGTAGAAATTAGCACTTTTAATTGTGAATTTACAATATTTTATTAATCGACACTGTTGTATTAATTCAACACTGTTAATTTGTGAATTTTTACTATTAATTGTTAATTTAGACAAAAATTAATTGTGTAAATTAACACTCTGAATTGCAAAAATTACACTATTAATTTCTCTTCTATATTGGAAATTTACAATATGAAATTAGGATTAAAAATTAAAAAAATTATTTTACATAATTTTATATTCGATATTGCTTTCATTTAATAGATATTTACAATTAGATTTCAAAAATATAATCTTCATATAAAACGAATATGTGAAATAAAAGTTACACATATTTAGAGATTTAAAATAAAAAGAAGAGAGAGGGAATGATTGAGAGAGACGCATTCATTAAGAGAGAGAGGTTGATGCGTGCGGCAAGAGAGCAAGGGAGAGTGAGAGAGAGTGACTGAAAGTGACGGGCTGAGAGCGAAAGTGACGCGCATTTAATGCGAAGATAGAGGGAGAGCGCGTAATCATATTAAATCAGTGTAATATTATAAAAACATATACCACAGGACTACACAGCATTGCACTTATAAGAAAAAGATTTACCAAGCCATGAACTAAAAAAATGGGACGGCTCCGCATTATCTCAAAAAGGAATAGAGAGAATACCTATCAGTGGTCCATGCAACATGGGCTCGAACTTTGGATCGAATGGGCTCTTTTTTCCCCTTTTGGTTAGACTAGAAAGTAAGACTAAAAAAAAGGACTAGAAAGATAAATAGATAAGCCCTTTATCTCATCGAGACATATATAGAGATTGGGAAAAAAAGAAGAAAAAGAACGAAATTTGACGGAACATGTATATATGGAGACTAGACCACGGAGTCTCCGGCGATCGAGTCAAATCTCCTGGTCTTCTTAATTCATACCTTTACGTGCATTCAAACTGTACGTGAGAGGGAGTGTTAGACTTTATCTCACATCGCTCATCTAAGACACTTAAACTTGATTAATAAAATCTAAAGACTACCCCACCCATTGTCAATTGATTTTAGGTTGGAACCCCTCCAAAAAATCTAACTTCCACAAACAGGGACGGATTCAGAAATTTGCATTAGTAGGGGCACATAAATTAGTAAACTTAACCCATACCTTTATAATTCCTTAATTAATACATTTTTTTGGTAAAATAGCAAATTGATGAGTATATTTGTAATTTCATCTTAAATTAGCAGAAAGAGATGTGTTTGCACAAAAGATAGTATGAAAATTTAGCACTCGAAGAAATAGATCACATAAATATCCTCATAATGGAAATCTGGAGTAATTTTATTGGAACACTGCTGCAAAATATTACCTATAATTGAAATATTTAAGAAAATTACTACTCCATAATTTTATACTAAAATCGAATGGGGGCATGCGCATGTGGGCCTCCACTTGTATCTGTCCCTGTCCACAAACTTTCTCTCCTCCGAAAAACTTGTCAGCCCCATTTTTCCTTTAAAAAATTTTCCCACCCCAAATGGACGAAACAAAAAGAAAGAAAGGGCAACTTTAATACTGTACAATGATTAGGTGGATAATATTTATGAGATTGATTAGAGATATCAATTCAAACGGAAGTTATGGGTCCACAGAATATAGACCCAAAACAAAATCACACGATTATGGAGGTATGAACTTGATTATTACGTACTTATAAATCATGTAGAGTGTCACTGATTTCATTTTGTAAAGACCGTGACTAGCGGTTAGTTCTCGGATATTTAGGAATCTGATTCGATCCAAACCAAACCGCGTATACAGCGTAAATTTAATGCTCTAACCGTAATGATTATGAATTTAAGGTAGTAGTTACTTTTAAGATTTAATTAGTAGGTTTATAAATTTTTTGAAGATGGCCGTAGATTGAATGCAAGGAAAGGAAATGATTAATTGCTTTTAGAAATCAGGTGGAACAGTTTATTACCGTTACCATTTTTGTCGAAACCGCCTTCAACATGATGGAGAAAGCCACAGAAAAATTGCAAATTTTTTCAAGTGTCGCGACTATGAGTACAACATTTGGTGTAACCAGTAATGTCCATATCATGCACATACATTTTGTGGGGCCCATATTTGGGCCCACAATGATGAGCTTTCTTAGAAATCGATCGTAGGGCGAATCATTCTATTTGCCCTACAAATTCTGGAAAAAACCTTTTATCATATTCCTATCAAAGTTCATATAGATTCCTGTCAAAGTTCTATCATTACCATATTCCATTTTTCTTCTTTAACTTTTTCTTTTTCGAATTTACATTGGAATGTATTCCAAATTAGGATTTATTTTCTATCGGAATGTATTACAAAAATAAAAATAAAAAAATCCCAAGAGTATGAAATTAATTTGCTTTTCATGTAAAGTCACGGTATTGATCTTCCCATTATCTACAAACTTGGAGTACTTTATAAGATTAATTGGAAACAATCTTATGAATGTTCCTAATTTGAAACAATTTAGTAGTATTAATTAACGTAGAAACCGAGTTAATAAAGATTAACGTATAGGAGTGAGTATTTAAAATATTACCGGTGGAATAGTGGCCCGACAGCAAGTAATGGTGTAATTTACTTCACATCATTTATAAGCGACCACCACAGGCAGTTGTGGAATTTGCTGCGGTGCGGTACGTCACTGGTAGTACGAACGCCATGGATTAATGCAAGGGGTGTTTTCGATTGATCGGGTTCGGTCTGTTTGGGGTATCTGGTTCAGGATGAATATTTCCAAGACCAGAGTTAGGTTTGGTTCGGTTCGGATTGTGGTCAGTACAGTCGGGATTTTCGATCTGTCCGAAATGGACCTTAGTTGGGCCAAATATAAAACTCGACAGTGGGCCAAATGGCCCAAACCCATCAAATTAAGAAATTTAAGAGAGATGGATGTATGGACGAGATTAAAAACAAATAGATGGACAGACCAAATTAATGTAAAATATCGATTAGAGTACTATAATCGGTTGCGGTTCGGTTCACTTAAAATTCCAGCCACCGAAGACCGAACCAAAAATTAACTTTATTCTTGTTTCAGAACCGAAACAAGGTAAAAAACCATCGAAAACCGACGGTCGGGGTCGAGCGGTTTTTCTTTTCAACACCCCTAATAAATGCCCCATGTATATATAAATACACTCAGCTAGCTAGTTAAATCTGAACAAATAATGCAAGTGGTAGTACTTTTTTTGTCAATTGATAGAAGATATCATTTTTTATTAAATATGAAGTACATAGTACAAACCTGTGACACTGCTACTTCAATTGTGAGAGTCCACGAGATAACAAAATTCAACAACTCAACCAATATAAAAAATAAGCCCATTATAGGGTAGAAACAAAGGAAAAACCCTCTAAGGACCGAAAGAACACCCCACACGCAGGTGGAGAGACTCAAACTCCTGACTTTCCTAATGAGATTTAAAAGTCCTGACCAACTGAGCTAGCCCTAATTGATTAAGTGGTAGTACTTTTTTTTTTTGTTGATCCGATTAAGTGGTAGTACTTGGAAACACCATGGACATATAAATGCAGTCAGCTAGCTAGTTTAAATCTGAACAATAATGGAGTAATCACTACTAGGACAGAAGCGGAGAAAGAGATATATATATATATATATATATATATATATATACAAACACGCTCAGCTTCAGGTAAGGGCGTTCTCAAATAAGTTAAATGCGGACGTCCAGCCATAGCCGTTGGATTGTGTTTTGTAGGGCTGTCCAAGAAAAACCGAGAACCGTGAAACCGGTCCGGACCGATCCGATCCGTGCTTTTTGGATTTTGTCCATGGATTAATGGTCTGGACACGGATTTAAAAATTAAAAAACCGTGAGATACGGATTAGGATTGGATTTTCATTTCAAAACCGTGGATTAACCGAACCGAACCGTGAGATATTTAAAAAAATAAAAAATATAGATATGTGTGTGTAATATATATAAATAATTATAATTTTACTAATTTGCTTGTTTGTTTTGAGAAACTAATTTGCTATTTTTTGTTTGGTTTTTATGGGATGTAATAAGTAGATCATGCTTAACCAGAATTTGTGTATTTTGGACAATACTTAGTTTTATTTGGTTGCTGACTTGCTGCCTTTACCATGTTTATTGCCTTAATGTCTTTACTGCCTTTACATTTGGACAATGTTTATGGAAATTAGTGTTTGCATTTTTATTTGGAATATGATCATGGTGGTAGCATCATTTTATTTTTTGGAAGAAAATCCGTGGATAAAACCGGGACCAAACCGTGAGAACCGTGACTCACGGTTCGGAATCCAAACCGAACCGTGAGACTTTTGGATTAGGATTGGATTGCATTTTCTAAAAACCGTGAGATACGGATTAGGATTGGATTCATACAAATCCGATCTGATCCGGACCGTGGACAGCCCTAGTGTTTTGAATGGTCCGGATCTGCGGACGTTTTCTTAGTGGTAAGAAAACGTCCGCGGATCCGGACCATTCAAAATACAATCCAACAGCTGGCGTGCGCGTCCGCATTTTGGCTGGCTAAGGGATTCCTGACTTGAAACTTTATGTATATATATATATATATATATATAGTAAGCTTCTAATGCGGACCTCCGCATCCAAGCAAAGTGCGGACCTCCCTTTTCCCGATCGAATTTCGATGATCCGAGCCGCTCAATGTGTTCAGAACGTGATTTTAAGGGTACCCGCGAGAAATCAGCAAAAAAAAAAAAGACCGAGAAGGGCTTCATCTGAGCAGTTTTTGTTTATTTTTTATTGAACGGTTCAAATAAAAACTGCTCAAATCAAGCTCTTCCCGGTCATTTTTTTTGCCGATTTCTTTGAGGTACCCTTAAAATCACGTTCTGAACACATTGAACTGTTCGGATCATAAAAATTCAATCGGGAAAGGGGAGAAATGGGGTGGTTTGTACTTTGCTTGGATGCGGAGGTCCACATTAGAAGCTTACTATATATATATATATATATATATCTATTCGCGCGAATAGAATGTCCGTGAATCCGGACCATTCAAAACACAATCCAACGGCTATTAATAGAAGTCTGCATTTTCCCACTCTAAGGGTGACTTAGTTGAAGCATATATATATAAGAGAGAGAGAGAGAGAGAGAGAGAGAGAGAGAGAGAGAGAGAGAGAGAGAGAGAGAGAGAGAGTCCGGATCAAGTAAGGACCCCCGCATTTTAGCTTAAAATGCGGACCTGCTGATGGCCCTTGGATCGTGTTTTCAATGGTCCAGATTTTAATGAAACTTTTTTTGTAGTTACAGAGAGAGATAAGGATTACAAGTTTAAACTTGAAACAACACTATCCTAATCTTTAATGATATGTAACAGAAAATACATCTTAACAAAATTCCTAAGTTATGGAATCCTTATCCTTATCCTTAACACGCCCCTGCAAGATGGTGCTCCCATTGGAGACACCAATCTTAGACCGGAGAAGTGAAAGACACTGACGAGACAGCGGCTTGGTGAGGGCATCGGCCCATTGGTCGGCGGTTGACACATGAGAGACTTGGAGCAGTTGTGACCGACCTAAACCATCCGCAGATCCAGATCATTAAAAACACGATTCAACGACCAGCAGCCAGGTCCGCATTTCACCTTAAAATGTGGGGGTCCTTACCTGATCTGGACTGTATATAATATATATATATATACTAGTGCTAACCCGTGCCTACAGCACTACGCATCCCGGTTGGAAGGGGATGGCAGTTGTGTAATTTAGGTGAAAACCATGGACACTTAACCGGAAAGTAGAAGGATGCACTACAGCCTTTGGATCAAATGAATCTAAGCCGTTCTAACAACTTGTCCCCACACCCTTCTGTTTCTGTTTTATAATAGAGATATATACACACATATATATTGGCATGCATGGTATTATGGCATTCGTGCATGTGATTCCAGGTAGTTTTCCAAGCGCTAGCTAGCTACTTAAAAAGGGAAAAGTATTGGACGGATGCATGCAAAATTACGGACACGGGCGACCAGGTGAATGGTGAATTTCAGGAGGAGAAATGATGAGGGCAATTTTGAGGGGAGACAGGAGCTTTAAATTTGCATGGGGAGTTAACGTAGCTGCCAAAAGCATGACAAGGAGCAGGTGGAGCTTCATTTCTATCTTCTCTACTACTAGTGTCACTATTCGTGCGTTGCACAAATCGCGTGCTCATTATAATACATCGAATTTGAATTTTTGCCATGTGTTCTAATTTTGTTTAATTTTTCATTAGAAATTTATTAATGGTACAAGAAAACTATGTTGTTGAAATGCAAAACTCAGCTCGGAAGCCTAAGCAAAGAGGTAATGACTTCGGTGTCTCCCTCTGATTTGGAGACACCGTAATTATGGCATAACAAAACCATTGTAAGCATAACCGAAACCCATTAGGAGCATGACAAAACCATAATGAGGCATAACAAAACCAGTAACTTGCATAACCGAACGGACGGACCAGATTTTGCCACACCAGAAGTTTGACCAAAACTGACCGGTCAAAGCGGTAACTCCAGCCGGTAAAAAGTCGATGTATAACGAAAACCATTAAAGGGCATAACAAGAAACCCGGAAAGGCATAATACAGGAATTGATTGGCATAACAAAGGGTATAATATTTCCTAAACGGGTATAACATAAACCCCAAGTAGTCATAACAAAACCATTAAATGGCGTAACTGTTGAGTTATGCCAACATTGGAATAACGGAAACCAGTGAAAAGCATAACCAATAACCACGGTTGGCATAACGAAAACCATACAAGGCATAACTAATAACAGAACCACAAAATAGCATAACAAAAACCCCTGAAAGGCATGACCAGAACCACATGCCAGCGTAACAATACGACCTGACCACCCCTGCCCCTGGTCCCACCTGTCTCTTCCGCCTGTGACCGCCTGTCAGTTTTTTGTAATTCTTTATTTTTTATTCTAAAATGTTCAACCTCGGGTTAACCCCGGGTTAAGTGGGGAAAATGGAAAAAAATTTTAAATGTATACGTGTTTTGCGAATATGTTGACCAGTAAAATGTAACGGACCTCAATAAATCATTAATTTTAATAATCAAGGCCGTTGATTTGGTTGTTATTGGTTATTTGGTTGTTTTTGGAAATTCTGGGCTCCATCCAGTTTATTTTGGTTTATGAAGCTCTTCGATTTGTACAAAAATTCAACATAAGAATGATAACTTATGTTCGATAAAGCTTGTAACGAAAAGCCATTTACTTTATTTTTGGCAGGAATGATGTAATCTCCTGTACGCACGAGATAGACGGTTTTGATTTTGAAGAAATAGATAAAGTGGTCATCGAGTTGTGAACTATAGGACTTTAATACCTACGTAAGCATATAATGTGTTCCGATCATGTGGTTGCTAACATCCGATTATCATAGAAGTTGGTGACAAACACATAATTGATAAGATGTGCAATGTTAACGGTTTAGATCGGTCATCAGGAAAAACTATTGAACACTTTCCTTTTAAATTTATATGTTGAACCTTATTGTTCATAAACAAAGGTAATGTGCTTTAGTGTAATGTACAATACTCATACGATCGCAACACAATGACAACGATCGATACCGTTCATATTGTTTTGCTTGGTCTTTTAAGTGGTCTTGTAAATATTATGGTCTAACTTGTTTAGAATACACCTTTATTGGGACGTAGATTCATTATTAAAATGACATTTTACATCCGATCAAGTATGTATTGATAAGAGATTTAATTCATTTTTGGCAAAAGTATTCAAATTTTGTTACGTAAAATATAGACGGTCCCGATTCGAAAAAAATAGCTGAGGCGGTCGAAGATTGGTGCAGTATGGGACTTTAACGCTTTTGGAAGTACCAAATGTGTTCCGATTATGTGGTTGCCGACATCTGATTATCACCAAATTCGGTGACAATGATTAAATCAACAATATGTTGAATCTCATCGGTTTAGATCGAGCATTTGAACCAATGCGAAGATCAGGGCAAAAAACACTGCCGTTTTGTGTGCACGGAGAATGCACCCACCGAAACTTATATATTATCACCAAAACTTATATATTAAAAGCTTCTCATACTAGAACAGATGATTGACTTAGAGCAGTGGTCATGTAAGTTGCTCAAATTCCAAGTGGACCAGGTTCGGTTCCTGGCCCGGCCCTTTTTTTCAAATTTCAGAATTTTGTTCTTATTTGAATTTTTTTCGCATTTGTAAGTTTCGCACCAAACTTTTGTGAGATACTGATCTGTCTCGACGAGAGGAATCGGAAAAGTAAATTTTTTTTACTTTTACCCAAGTATTTGAGAAATAACCACTTTTTCGCCAAAAAGTCGATTTTTGCGCTAAAAATTGGTTATTTCTCAAAATACTTGGGTAAAAGTAAAAAAAAAATTATTTTTCCGATTCCTCTCGTCGAGACGAATCAATACCCTACAGTGTAAATTTTTTTACTTTTACCCAAGTAAATTTTTTTTACTTGTACGTCCGATTAAGTATCACAACCCAATAACATAACACCACGTGTTCATGTTGACAGGGCCGGCCCTGAGGTAAGCCCAACAAGTCTTCGGGTGTTGGGCAACCCAACCTCCAAGTATGTAATAAAATATTAAGCGCCACTTGCTTAGAAATGTTCTTTGGTTCAGCGGAAAAGTTGTATGTCTCAATGGTGCACACCCAGGTTCAAGTCACACGGCGTGGGATTTCCCTTTGTTGTTTTTAATTTGTTTTTTATCTCTCTCCATAGGACATCTTCTTCCTCTTTAAAAAAAAAAACGGTTTAAAATACTGTTTTTTTTGGTAAACGGATTTTGAGATTTCAAAAATGTTTTTTACACAAAATCTAAATTTAAAAAACTATATTTATAGTTTTTAAATTTTCAAAACTGTTTGTGTAAATACAGTTCCTTTAAAAAATTTAAGTGAACAAAGTGTGTGTTTTTTGAAAAACTATTTTTTGTTTCAAAAAAATGTTTTTTTTACACAACAGTTTTTTTTTGAATTTTTTTTTATACAATTGTTTTGTTTTTTCTTCAAAAACTGTTTAATAAACTATTTTTTTCAAATAAATATGCGTGAAATGAAGGGAAAAAGTTTGGAGGGCCCGTTGGTTTTGATTATGGGCAAAAAATAACCAATGTAGAATTTGATATTGCTAACTTTAGCAATCTCTAAATGGATAATCAAAATCTAATGTGTTTTGATTATTCACATTTGTTTATTCTACTGTGTGGATGCTCTTAGGCTCCATTCTTTTATCCTTAACATAAATTTAAACTTAATTTGAGAATTTTGTCCTTATTTGAATTTTGCGCCAAACTTTTGTCGGCTATTGATTCATCTCGACGAGAGAAATCGAAAAAGTAAAATTTCTTTACTTTTACCCAAATATTTTGAGAAATAACTACTTTTTAGCGCAAAAAATGATTATTTCTCAAAATACTTGGGTAAAAGTTACATAGATCTCACTAACCACCACATCACCTCTGCGCGGACCCGTATTCGTACATGGTCGAAAATGATTGGTTCGTTGCACCACATCAGCAAAATAATATGGTATCACCGTTGTATTTAATTTTTTTCCCATAAACTGAACCCATCGCAGAAGGTCCTCCAAATACAGAAGAAAATTGGATCCCTAGATCCAATCGTCGAACCCAAAAAATGAAAGATAAAGACACATGATTACTATTAACAATCAAAGGAGAGGCCCAAATCCAAATCGGAAATGATTTGAAACTTCAATTTCGATTTCCCCTTTTTCAAGCACAGGCACAAGGATTGTCAACAACGACCACATCCGGATCATAGCTCCTAAACACCAAGTACCCGGCCGACAGCCCCGCCACAACGGCGACAAACATGCCGTCGTTGAACGACTTGACGGCGAGCATCAGCATGTACCCGATCGCCGAGTTGACCCCGAACATCACGGCTCCCAACAGCCTGACGGGAATCCTCGCGCCTCCTCCGCCACCGCCGAGCTTGGAATCGAGGAGAGGCGTTGTGGTCGTGGGTACGGTTGAGGAGGAGGAGGAAAGGGGTTGTTGCTTTAGAGAGATAAGAGATGGAGATGAACGTGGGAACGTGGGAACGTGGGAGATGGAGATGAACCAGGTTAAATGGGAAGAGATGAATGTGGGAGATGGAGATGATGTAGATAAACGTGCAGATGGATGGACTTGTAAACTTGAGAATGTGAGATGTAGAGAATAATATTCTCAACCGTGGTTAAGGGACTGGGGTTGGAGTGGGAGTAAGAAGGATTTTTTTTTTTACCGGTTCTTTAGGTGACAAGTTTGTTATGTTATACCTTCAGTTACACATTATATGGTTTTGGTTATGCTTTCAGTGGTTTTAGTTATGCTTCCAGTGGTTTTAGTCATGCCATTTCTTACGGTGTCTCCAAAACAAAGGGAGACACCGAAGCGTTACCCAAGCAAAGAACTCTCGATTCCAAATACTATGAGGCATATGACTCCAAATACTATTGCTCTTCACAAGCCTCACTTGACTTGTGACATTGACACTTATTTAGCATGAGGAATCAAAGTTTAGACATTAAATGGGCTATAAAACACATGTAAAATTTATGAACTTAAATCGTTTTTTTTGCTATGCCATTAGTTCACATGATCACCCAAACCATCATCACAATTTTTGTATTCATGTAAGCTTCATAAGTGTCCTTAAGTGTGTAAGATGTGAAAGTGAAAGTCATGCTAGCTATTCAAAAGCCTAACTTGTTCAAGCAGAGTTCATTAAACAATAGTGCGTGAACTTTGAAACAATAGCCTATGAACTTCGAAGGTATGTGTCCAAACTTGATTCATCTAATCAATGAGTGACCCAACATGATTGAGCTTCTTAAAGATTCATCGTTGGCTCTTTCCAAGTACCTCACTGTTCACGGGGATACCCATGTGATATACAAAATTTCCAACCATTAACAAGTACAGTGTGATATATCTTTTGCGGGCAAAAACAAACAGGTGTCCTACAAAATACCATTAATTGTAGAATTTAGAGCAAGTTATTGTTATAATTCAGCAAAGTCATGCATCTATTTGCTATTTCCTGATCTCTCAAGGTGAATGGGTCTTCAAAAGCACATACTTTGTAGTCAATGCATGTAAGTGGGTCATCGTTGGAAATCATCGCAAGCTGCTCCATACAAAAAGAACTATGAGAAATCAAAATCAAGCCACATAGTATCATATGAAGGACCAACACTCCAAAAGGGTGCCGTGTCCGCGTATTGGACACGGGGACACGTATTGGACACGCGGGCATGTCCAATAAATTATTATTTTTTGATAGGGGACACGCCGGGGACATGGTTGGGGTCAAAATGTAATATTTTTAATTTTGGGGGTCAAAATGTAATATCTTTGAAAGAAAATTACACAATTTGTGAATTTATTCATATACAATGGTTCATAAAAAAATTATATATATATTGCTTTATACACGTGGCGTGTCTCCCGCCGTGTCCGTATCCCCATTTTTTTAGAATTGCCTTGTCCGTGCTACATAGCCCCGGACCAAGGATCTGGATCCTACCTATTCCAGTCTAGCAATCAAATATTTACATTGCTTAAATCGCCAAATATTGAAGAGCATAGGTTTAGGGACTCAACTTCTCTCCACAAAGCTAATCCAGAGCCAAGAGAAAGGAGGATCGTCATATTAGTCAAGCAAGAAACTACCCATGTGTACATAAGTACCAAAAATAAAACAAAAGCAGCAGCAGCACTACAACGGGTGCCACCAACCTACTGGATTAGTCAAGAACGTCTCAGCAAAGTACTACCCGAAAATTATAGTCAGTTCATGTTAATTGCCCAATACTTTCGACCATATCATGTTATTCCTAATGCCAACAGCCTCTTTTGCTTCCAGCTTGCTTAAGGCCTTTAAGCAATCATGGCAACTCTAACCGATAATAGCCAAAATTACGTCCTTTCAACGGGGATCTATGTTAGACAGCGGGCCCAACCTGATAGAAAACAATAATGAGGACATTTTCCAATCACTTATCAAAAAAAAAAAAAAAGAGAGGACATTTTCTTATCAACTTACCCAGAGATCAAGAAATTCAATACTTGGAAAAATATATGGATAACTAAAGAGAAAGATCATTTTAGTTCTTGGTCTTCTTTGTCCATCACAACCGAGGTAGTGAAGCACTAATAACTGCAATATTTCCACTTCAAGACCAATAATTTATGTATTCACAATCTGAACATAGCCTAAGGAAAAAAAGAACTCAAGGGCGAAAGGAAAACATGACAATAGAAACTACAAAAAGGACATCACGGGCATACTCCGGTCCATGCAACTTGTAAAATACACCCGTCAATGGACTTTATTCCGATTTTGGATGTGTTTCCTCGTTAGTGTACACCGGTAAAACAATTGTTGTAGTTTCTTAAGTTTTATCCATGGACTCACCTTGGGATCTCTCTCTCACAGCCCCTCCATTAAATGTACCGGATCTGTTCATGTCAAATCATTTCTTTTATCCTTTCACAAGGACCTTAGAACATTAGAAAGCATCTTCGACCGACAAGCAGCAAGCTTTGTGGCAGCTTGTTAAAACCCTCATCAAACCTGTCAAATAGTGATATCAAGTATCCAAATTGAAGTTTGAAGGTATTACCAATTCAATTATGTTCAGTGGAAAAAAAATCATCAAAACACCAAAACTGTAAAAAGAAACAAAAGTTCAGTAAAATGTTCGAAAAAAACATGATATAGACACCACTATGCATACTGATCAAAATTTATCAAACTGCACATACATGATTCAGTCAACTTGCTACTTCTTGATAGTGCATGTGGGATCATGAAAGGAAATGGGTGTCCCAATGGGGAATCAGCACAAAAAGCTCCAATACTAATTAAGCTACCCCTAATTGCACGTTCTTTAGGGAACCTAACATACCACAACAATCATAAAACGGCTAAAATTCTATGCAAAGTTGTTTTTCTATTGAAGAGAATAGTTCCTTTTTTATCATTACATACATATTGTCCTTTAAATTCTTCAGTGTATATGATAAATTGGACAACCCACCTCCACAAAATCACAAAAGAAGTCAAGCTTCAAACTTTTTCGGAGAAGACTTAAAAAATTTATACCATTTTGCCTCCACGAAATAAGAATGATAATGACAAAATTAGACCATTCATCGCAAGAACTTTTACCCCTTCTTGACCAAAAATTTAATGAGAAGGTAAACAGATTGAACCAAGAATACTTTTAGAATGTCAGAACTTATATTTTTCTCTTCTTTTCTTTTCTACATTACTTTGACTATGGAAAACCACCACAACAATGCTCAATTACATAGCACAGAACTGATATCCCCAAAATTCGTAAAACATGTGGAAACAAACTAAGTAGTTGCTATGCCTCTGACTGCATAAGATGTAGTATCTTAATTTAAGCGAAATGAGCAGTACTTAGTTAATCATGTCAGCTGCCATTTCAATTTGTGAAAGATCTGGTGGCTTAAACCAAATCAAATCAATCTAAACCGAGCCTTAAGCCCCAATCAAACTGGCGACTTAAGTGTAATATAAATGACAACCAAGACTGACCATCTCCAGCTTTTGAAATTTGAGAAAAAGTTAAAAGTAAAAGTATCATTTCATATGAAGGACCTTAAAGGCGAAACTCAACTTAAGCTTAAATTAGAGTAAAAGCTTCACTAAAGGCATTGGTTTGTAAGTTTGGAAGACATCAAATGGACTTTCAAAACTTTCGAGTGAAGATTCGAGTAAAATCAATTTGATATGGTATAACGTCAAGGAACGGGGGGAGTATGAAATAACTTCTTTACTAAGTTCGAGTTTGAAAGGAGATTTGGGCAAGGGTTGAGATGCTCTAAGACAGCCATTAATGAATACCGACAAAAGAAGTAGGAATGAGATTGCCTTATATACTACGAAGTCTACAGCAATAAAAAAAATGCAACTTCAATTCAATTGGGCAAAGCTAAATCATAACCAAAAAGTGGTTCGAGAGAGGCAGTATAAACGAAGCTGGCAAAAACTACACGGCAAATGGCACAAAGAAGGAAGACTCCATATTTGATGAGTGTTAAATGTAGCGAGAAATGCAATTTACCAGTTGGGTCATGAGTCTCATGCTATTTAATTCCTTTACAGCATCAGATAACTTTGCAATATCTTCCTGATCAACTACATCAGCCAAGTCCTGCAATAGGAGATGCAAAATTTCTCCTGTAAGCTAAACTTTTGTTATCACAACAAGATGGAGTTGGTCAATAGACCTATCAAATACAACCTAAGAAAAGACGCAGCTTAGGTCTAGGGTGATCATCGGAAGTCGTCAATTATGAAAGAACCAATAAGAAGAGGAGTTCACAAGAATATGTGAAATGCATTTCATAACTCTAGGAACTTACTATGTATATAGTAATCTAATGCATGCAAATCCATCTCTGTATATTCCATCATTCACTTATAAATACTCACATAGCTGGCCTACTGGTCATGAGACTGTAAACGTGGGACGCTACACAACAAAAAAGCCATATGCATGTGATGTCTCAAATAATCCAATGCAATCAATACAAAACAACTTTACCTAACCTTGTAGCGAATGGACTTCAGTGATACGACGGAATAATTATATGAAAAAAGAACTTTTGAATACACGGAACAAAATATAGCAAGCATCAAGAGCTTTTGAATTCGCAAAATAAGATTGAAAAAGACAACACTTACAATAAGCCAAAAGCAAACATATAAAATAAAAGGTGTTTCTTCATGAACCTTACGCATTCATTGGTGCCTCATTCTTTCTCAACTTTCTCAACAAATATCGAAGGGCATGATACGATCCCGTAAATCCTCCAAAAAGTAAACCAATTCGACATGCTTCCTCTCATCAGATTTTTTCTGAGACAAGTTGCTGCAGAAGTAAAATGTAACCTTTAGGGCACGGGAATATCGTCAAAATGCATGCCCAGAAGGACATGCATTAGTAAGCAACAAGGCTCTTTATCCTATAAGAGGAAAATAAGAACAATCTAGCCTATCCAGCTGTACTTATCTATCACTATTGTAAGGAGAACACCCCTTTTGATGTGAACGTCAGTTTTCAGGGTAACTCATACTTTCTTCTTCCCAAAATACTACTGCTAGGACACCCCATATTGTTCCACTCCTATTTCCTACTCACATCCCAAATTTCAGATTAATCTTTTCCTCTGCATATCACGATTTGCACATGCATCACATGTGCCTTGGCGTCGAGTTGCTAGAAAACAAACATAGTACAGCGAATGCACCCATCGGTGATTCCTACCTCTTATGATGCTGTATATCATGGCATTGTTTATTCCTTGATTACGCAAAATTTTCCTCAATTGTAACATTCACACACCGGACATGACCGGCCATGAGATTTGTAATCCAATCTCATGTCTAATCCAGCTTATCAAAATGGCCCTTAGTTCTTTCCTTAAAGATTATTGAGTTGAAACTTGAATATCTCGGTATCTCCATTGAATTAATTATTCACAGTATTGGACCGGAGGTAATTACGATTTGAAAATTCCCAGCATCAAAAGGTAATTGCAACAGAAATCTGGATGAAGTGATAAATAATCATAAATCCGTTACACCAACTCAAAACTGATTATTAAACCTAATTAGAAAATCGAGGAAAAGTTGAGACCTTGAGATCAAGAAGGGACGAGAAGGATTTCCCGCAAGCGAGTTTGAAAGCGCGGAGCAAATTTCTGATGCTGACGCGAACACCATAGGACAGGAGGAAGCTCTGGCACAGGTTACCAATGGCGTTGGCGACACATGACTCGTCGGCGTCGTCACACGGCAGTGCTTAAAGGGTTAGCCTTAAAATACACACATCAATCAATCGGCCAGGCCTCAACCCTCGATACACGAATCCGAAGCACCCCGATTGATTACCCAAAAGGAAACAAGGGGAAAAGGACTCTCAGGATTTGCTGAGTTCTAAAAGAACTGAGGACTTTGTCGAACAAATCGGCGGCGTCCTCGTATTTGCAATTGGAGCCGGAGACAACCCAGCCGCTGAGCTTCTCCCTAACTTTCCTCTCCAAATCTTCTCCTCTTGCAGTTGATCGGCCATTATCTGCTTTGAGACACCTGCCTGGCCGTCTATCTCAGAGATGGTGGCAGACGGATGGGAAAGGGGAAGAAGATGTGAACAAATGAATTGGAAGAGACAGAGAACCTGGATTCTAGGCAGGATTCCCGCGTGTACAGTGACCGAAGGAGGCAATTTTACCGGAAAGCCCCCAAGCCCAACACCACTACATGACAAAACAGTGTAGAAAAATTGGGACGCAGACGGAAAACATCGAAAGTCCGAAAACCCGTTAAAGTAATTCGCAAATAACCTAAATAGTGTCTATGACCCACCACTTTTGAGCGTGAAATGACGAGAACGCCCAAAATCCCAAAGAAGTAAATTCGATCGGCTAGTTTCCGAACTCGGGGGCATTATCGTCTGGAGATGGCCAAAGTGTAAGCCACAAATCGGAACTATGTTCCTTTATAGGCGGCCTGTGGATAACATGGATTTTCATTCACCAATTCAATTCGAAATTTCAAACCATGGGCCCTACGGGATCTTGGCATATCAAAACCACGGATACTGTTGCCTGTTGGCATACTATAGCAAGTGAAGGGCCCAATATTAATCAACAGGTGTGAGAATGGGCTAAAGTATTACAGTATATTTGAAGTGTCGACCCAGCAGATCATGTTGGAAAGTATTCCTGTATTAATTAGTTGGTTTAGGTTTATTTAGTGCTTTCCTACAAATAGGAACCTTGGTGGTTCTTAGGGTTAGGGTTCTTTTGTTTAAGGACTTAGATATTAGGGTTTTGTTCATCTCTTAGGGTTCCACCAAAGGTTTGTGTCTCTCTTTTGGATTCCACTAGAGATTTGTCCTTAGATATCTGTTTCGTGCTTCATTGAGAGTTACGGGTATAGCCGGCTCTTTGCCTCTCTCCCCGTTTATAGTGAATCCTCTTGCTCTTTTCTCTGTGGAGTACGTTCTTATTTTGTGCTTAAGCGAAACTACGCATATCTTTGTGTTCTTGTTTATCGCTTGTTGATTTTTTTTATATACTCTCAATTTTGTTTTCGGCACAACAGATCATGCATGGCAATTTACCCTAACAGGTCATCTTGGACTAGCAATGAAGATATATATATATATACACAAATCTTCAGGTAAGGACCTAAAATGCGGACCTAAAATGTGGACCACCACCCCATTTCTCCCTTTTTCCGTTTGAATTTTGATGATCCGAGCCGCTCAATGTGTTCAGAACGTGATTTTAAGGGTACCCGCGAGAAATCAGCAAAAAAAATGACCAGGAAGGGCTTGATTTGAGTAGTTTTTATTTGAACCGTTTGATAAAAAATAAACAAAAAATGCTCGGATGAAGTCCTTCCCGGTCTTTTTTTTTGCTGATTTCAAGTGAGTACCCTTAAAATCACGTTCTGAACACATTGAGCGGTTCGGATCATCGAAATTCAATTGGGAAAGGGAGGTCCTCATTTTATTAAAATGAAGTGGTCCTTATTAGAAGGGGACTCATACACACACACATATATATATATATATATATATCCTATGCAAATATAGTGGGGGCTCAACTGGTGTTTCCTGCGATGGTGCGGGATGTTGCGGCGACGATGACGATCAGCGATGGTGTCAGCGTCCTTCTTCCTCGACGGTCTCTTGACCACCGGATTGTCTTCCTCATTCTCTCCAGAGGTGGTATGGTCGGCGTGGTCTATTGGTGTACAATCATGTCGATTGTTGGGTATGATTTTGTTGGGGTTTGTTCTGGTTTTGTTTGTTTTGTCCCAATGTTTCTCCCCTACGGGAGTACTCTTCCTCACCCACCGTTTGGGGGTGTCATTGTTTTTTTATTTTTTATGTTGGTGTGTGTGAGAGTTGGGTTTTGTGAGAGGTAGTTGGTGTGTTGTGTTGCACTGCTGCTCTTCGAGGTGTAGGTCTTTGGATTGCCTACCCGCCTGTTCCGCTATTTTCTCCATCGAGAAGAATATTTTCTTTATTGTAAGCTTTTCGTTATCAATGGAAATCCTAAACTTTGGCAAAAAAAAAAAAAATTACTCCAAACTCCTAATTCTCAATTCTTACTATTATGATTTTTTTTTAAAAGAAATTTGAGAGAGAGAGAGAGACGTGGGGGAGGGAGTGGGAGGAGAGAGAGAGAAGTTGGGTATGGGGTGTGAATTGGGGAGAGAGAGAGAGAGAAATTTTAGGGGAATTGAAAATTGAGTTTTATTAGATAAAGAATGATAAATAAAAATCATGCTTTTTAGTTTTTCTTGATTTGGTTTGATTATCCAACATTTTTTAAAACGCAAATTAATTTAATTTAATATTTGTCATTTGAAGTAATTTGTTTTGGTTACAAACTGGTGGTTCATACGAATATTTTTTTGCCGTTAAAAAAGAGTCAATGTTTTTTCTTAAACTATATTTTCTACTCCGTATTAACTAGCGGCATCTCCGTTCGATACACAAAGGAACCGAAAAAGACAAACGTACCCTCATTCCTAATTTTCTAGATTTTTCTTTTTCTTTTAATTTTTAAAATTTTGGAGAGAGAGATCAGAGAAGGGGGAGAGAGATTTTAGGAGAATTGAGGAAAAATTATCCAATCCCCTAGTAACATTTTCATGTGGTAGCCCAACTCATCTCTTCACCACACATTTGTGTGGTTCCAACTATAAAATGTCGAGCCCGCACAATTTTTTTTCTTCCCACGCATCGGGTACAAAGCTTATATATAATATTTATATCAGATTAATTCAGATCTCTCTTAATCTAATCATACACGCGTACATCGGAGGAAAGTAGAATGGTGAATAGAGAAGATAACCCAATTGATGAGACTCAATCGAGATTAAGGGTTTGGCAGTTGGAGGGAAATCAATCTAATGGTGGAGCTCAACACTCGTTGAAAAATCAGGGTTCCCTAGCAATCTTTAAAAAACCCTAACAGTATGAGTGTGAATCACAAAATAATACTACCAATAGAAACTATGCGAACAATCAAACCCACAACGTAGAGATATACGTGGAAAACCCCAGAATGGGTAAAAACCACGGGAAGGAATCAAATCACTATAAACATTGTGCAATTACAGATATACCTATCCAAACGAAGTAAATCCTCACTACGTTCTAAGTATCACCTGCCGAGTCACACGTACACCGCACCTAGTGATCTTGATTGCCAACGGCCTTGAATCCACAAGCCCTCCAATAAACTAAAAGAAATCCCTTCACAAACAAAATAGCTCTCGAATGCTTTAATTTTCACTGCTGCCGCACTGCTTGCTTTTCTTTTTCATTATCACCGTGTATATATATATGTAGTCAGTAGAATAGGGCAACATTGTTTCCTTGCCAACCCTTTTCTTTTATAAGGTTGTGGTCTCCACCATAGGAAGAAAAGATCAATCTTGTGATTTGGCCTCATTCACGTTGCTTTTTATTTAAACCAACAGGAGGTGCCGATTGATTTTCGAGTTGATCCATCCATCGATCCGTCTTCGCAATAGTCGACCTCTTATTTTATTCAATACGTTCACTCTCAATTACAAATAAAGAGATTCCTTCCACTCTAATCCTATACAGACTCACTAGCTTATAAGAAATAATAAAATTACAACTCGATATAAAATATGTGTTTTGTCGAACGGAATTGCCAATACAATTAAGACCCCGGAATTTGGTCCTTACAATCTCCCCCTTTGGCACTTTCATGACAAAACACAATACAATTAAAATCCAACGATTAAGATCGAGTTGTAGAGAAGCTGCAAACAAAACTCAACATCCAAACACGTTAGAATAATAAGCAACCCCCCTTTCATCATTCTCCCCCTTTTTGACATGAAGGGACAAAGGGCGAATAGGATTAACAATAAAGCAATAATTGCGAATATCGGAGAATCAAACAATTAATGAGGAATCAATAGAAGCGGCCAAATAAGAAATTTAAGCAAAGCATGACTACTAGCATAAATTGCGTGATGAATAAATTCAATAGCAGCAAAGAACTAACAATCACGCAAAACTCAATACAACAAAATTAAATTAAATACTAAAAAAGAACGAGAAATTTGGAGATACGAACATGAGATAGTTTTATTGAAAGTAGGCTTATATACTTTTTTGCTCCCTACAAATATCTCTCAGTTTCAATTTCGTCCTTCTAAAATTTTTTGTTTCAATTTTACCCTCATGGTTTCTAGCCGATTTCAATATTTACCCTTCCGTCCAAAACTTGGATGGAAAATGCCTAAGTGGCAAACGGCTTGGTGATGTGTAAAATTTTCCGCAGCAGGACACTAGGCCACCCCCCCCCCCCAAAAAAAAAAAAAACTGTAAATCCTAAAATCCCCAAATATTTATGGTGAAGGGATTGATTGACAAGTGAAGTTGATGCAATGGTGGAGGAAGCCAAAGACAAAATCGCTCAAGTGAAATCGGAGATAAAAGAAATGCAGATGGATCGAAACAAGTCTTTGGATACAGAGAATTGACTGAGTATAGGTTTCTTCTTAATTGGAAGCTGTGAAGTTTTCTTTCTGTTGGCATGGCATTGTTCTGTTTCTGTTCGCAGTTGTTTCTGTTTCAGTTGGTGTTTGCTTATTGATAACCAAAAAGACTGGTATTTGGGCTCCGTTTGTTTCGATGTAAAATGTTTTACAATGTAAAATATTTTTTCAGAAAATAAACTTCAAATTTTTATTTTCCGGTGTTTGGTTGGCACTTGAAAATATTTTTAGAAATCAACAAAATAGTGTAGAGAGAGAGATGGAGAGCTTAAACGGTGGAGAGACATGAGATTATTGGAATTGAACGTAGGTCAGGATTGACGATCGAGGAAACTGAGCAGTGAGAATTGCAGTAGAAGGCAACGGGTTCATTTTGGAAAATAACTAGCTTACGGAAGATTTAAGAGTAAGTCATTTTCATTCAATTGATGGAAAATGTTTTACATGTAAAATGTTTTCCTCATTTTTTACACAACCAAACACCGGAAAATAGGTAAAACATTTTACGTCCAAACAAATGGAGCCTTGATGTTGATATCCAATCATCATGACTGTAAATAAATAATTGATTGGAAGCTTTCTTCTAAGTCGCTACATGGAGTTCTTCTTGATTTGTAGTAATAGCAGAATCATTTTCCAAACAAGTTGCAAGAGTGAATTCAGTATTCGAAAACAAAATTCTACTCGTTTTTTTTTTGTCAACAAGTCAAGCATTTGATTTCAACATCCGAAGGCAAAATTTTTCATCACGATATATAGGAATGAACCAAAATTACTGAAGGCAAAAATTGGCTTTTTGGATTTTATCTTGGATATTTCAAAAAATGTTTGGGTAAATGGCATAATTTTTTACTTTTTCAATTCATCTTGACGAGATGAATAAATAAACCAAGAAAGTTAGGTGCAAAACTAAGAAACACAAAAAAATTAAAAAAGAATAAAACAAGAAAAATTCTAAAAAACTCTTAGCGGAACTTTGCCTAAGTAGTATTTTGCCCTAATACACAAACAACGAAAGAGGCGCGACGCAATGAAGCCAACGAGCACTGCTATCATTTTCTAAGATTTTTTTGATACATATTCTGGTACTTTGGACCTATCATTCTGTTTTCTAATTTTTATTTACCTAAAATAAAAAGTACATCGATAAATATTTGGGATTTAAGGATTTAGGGTTTTTTTTTTTTTGGGAAAGCTGGAAACGATTTTTGGGGGGAAAGGAGGTGCCGAGGTGGGGCCTAGTGCCCTGCTGTGGAAAATTTTGCCACATCATCAACCCGTTTGCCACTTAGGCATTTTCCATCCAAGTTTCGGACGGCAGGGTAACATTGAAATCGGCTAGAAACTACAAGGGTAAAATTGAAACCAAAAATTTTAGAAGGACGAATTTGAAACCGAGAGATATTTGTAGGGACCAAAAAAGTAGATAAGCCTTGAAAGTATTATATCATGAGATGAGATGAAGAAGACATCCAAATTTTAAATCACCACTTAATGATATAACACCATGCAAGGCAAAAGGAATGCAATATACCATGATTATCGACATGGGAGGAAAGTGTGTGTGTGCATCCATGACCAAAAAATTCAGCAACTCAAAACAGGGCCAAGATGCTCAAGTGCTTAGATTTATCTAGTGACTCCCCCTCAACAAGATACACCTCTCTAAGTGACATACAAGTCACAGATAATTAATCATAAGCTCCCCCTCAACAACATGCGGTTGTTTTATAAGTAATCAATAGAAAATCAACAGTATTTTTACTTTTACCCCACCGCTGTTTGACGCGAATATTGAGAGTAAGAATACCTTATACCCAATGCCCGGTTACTAAGCAAATGGTCCAACACGGTGCCTTCACAAGGTCTATCCATTTTTTGACGCGAACACTCAGAGGGAGAATACCTCACCCCAATTGTCCGGTTACTCAATGAACGCCCGGATAAGCAAAACCCAAGATATATATTTTCTTTTTTGTTTTTCTTTTCTTTTTTTTCATAGAATAAACGAGGGCTTTATCAACGGAAACCAAACAAAGGTGGTCACGGTTCTGGAAAGATACAAGATATAACTAAGCATATGAGAATGGTGATCCCTAACCGAGAAACTGACCAAAAGCCATGGATAAGTGTACAGAATGTCGAATACTCATGATTTATTAACATTCGAACATACTTGTAGTGAGAATACCATGAAAGAAGAAGTGCAATAAAACTATGGATGAACATGTTCATAAAATCCAATGATATTCAACTACGCATCAAACACTATCATGCTCATTCTACACGACACCCAAAAAAAATCTTTTTATTTTTTAATATAATAACTCAATAAAAATTACTAAATAAAAACAATAAAAAAATATGAAACTCCATAACTCTAGGTAATTAGATATGCAACAACAATTAACCTAAGTTATGGAACCACGACCTAGCCTCAAAAGGCAAGGTCAACCTCTCGGGATGAACTATATTCATCTAGAGAGTCAAGGTCATCATCAGCTTCAGAAACCAAATCAATTTTACGAACCCAAATCTGTCTCGTTTTGGCCTTTCCAATATGAGTTTTTTTATTGATCATGAGCTTTGAATTTACCTTTGTAAAATTAGCATGCGAAGGCATCCTACGTTTAGGCCCTTGAAAATATTCCCTATGGCTATTCATGTTATCATAGCAGGGAGGAGTCCTATGGTAGCCATAAAGGGCAAAGCAATATGGACGAATATGGCCTCTGATTCCACAGTGATGACAAGTGGGCACAAAATACTTATGACCATAAGGACGAGCTACATGTGCATGTGAAGTATATGACTCATGCATCTTTCTACAATGCGGTCTAATATGGCCAGTGACACCACAATAATGACAAGTAGGAACAAATTTAACAGCAGGAGAAAAAAAATGAGACTTACTAGTATTAATGACTTTAGATTTTACCTCCTTGCGCTTGTGATGTCCATTTACCTCTGCTGTCAATTGCTTCTTTCTCGTAGGAGAACTAATCATGTTCTGCATATCATTACCATTAGTCTTCTTACTTGGACGTTTAGTTCCATTTCTCCCTATCGGTGGAGTTGAAAACGTTGCATGATAACCAAGCCCTGAACGATCGCTAGGTCGTCGTTGGATGGATAGAATATGATCCAACACTTTGGTCCCTGTCTGTGTGTCATCTTCTGATTTATCCTTCGATTTGGGCTAGCAGTCAAAATTTTATTTTTCTCAAGAAGGAGGTCAATTTCTTTATTTCTCTCTTCCCTCTCTTGACTGCGTTCATTCAAAATATTATCTAACTTCTTAACCTTATCAGAAAGCTTTTCACTCGCCTCTATCAATTTCTTACTAAAAACATGGAGTTTGTTGTACTTCTCT
Organism: Rhododendron griersonianum; assembly: GCA_018127125.1. Taxonomy (NCBI): domain Eukaryota; kingdom Viridiplantae; phylum Streptophyta; class Magnoliopsida; order Ericales; family Ericaceae; genus Rhododendron; species Rhododendron griersonianum. The sequence continues at coordinate 10,108,254 of CM030799.1, read as the reverse complement.
CTGACCTCATCTATGTCATCACAACTATCTGCCTCGCTATTATCTGTTTCAGAACCACTCGATTCGGAATGACCATGTGAATTTAAGGTTACTCCAAAAGCCAAAAAATTTCCTTTATCATTTTTATCGGCCCCCTGTTCTTCATTCGATTCATCAGAATCGCTATCATCCCACGTTTTAGTGACAAAAGCCTTCTTTTTCATTTTATTTACACACTCTTGGGCGTAATGACCAAAACCATAGCACTCGAAACATTGTGGTCCTTCAGGTGGTCCTTTTCCCTCCCTTTTATTTTTTTCAGAAAATTCTCCTTTTCCTTTATCATTTTTCTTTTTCGTACTATTTTTAAATTGTTTGAAAAATGCTTTCATCTCCTCAAGATCGACATCACTATCACTATCTGAACCTTTCTTATATTTTTGAGTACTTTTAAAAGCAATCGAAGTCTCCGAAGGTTTTACTTTGAGTTTAACAAGTTCAGATTGCAATAGGTTAGCCTCATAAGTTTGGAGAATCCCAACTATTTCTTGAACAGATTTTTCTTTTAACTTTTTGTTAACCTCTAGCATAGTAACTTGTATTTTAAATCTAGGAGGTAAGGAGCACAAAATTTTCTTAATAATACGAAAAGAAGGAATTGGCTCACCCAAGTTCTCGCAGCTATTGACGATGGCGATGAGCTTGGAGTAGAGTTGATTGAAGGTCTCTTCCTCCTGCATTCTGATGGTCTCAAACTCCGTGGTAAGCCTTTGCAACTTAGACTGCTTAACAACGTCTGTCCCCTCGTGGCAAGTAACCAGAATATCCCAGGCCTCTTTCGCAATTTCACAGTTGGCTATTTTCCTGTGCTCATTTATATCAACAGCAACAAATAAAATATCAAGTGCACGGTTATTAGCCTGAAGTAAAGGTTTTTCTGTGACTGATAACTCAGATGCAGTTTTTTGAACCGGCTTGTCGTCTACAATTTTCACGGGTCGAGTGTACCCTAAAATACACGAGTCCCAAATTTCTTCTCCGGCTGATCTCATTATAGCTTTGATTCTAGATTTTCAGTAATCAAAATTATCAGCATCAAGTATAGGCATATTTCTAGACATGTGATTCATGTTCATATTCATGATGGATCTGCTCTAGAAAAATAAATTCTAACGGAAGGAGCAGCCCGCTCTGATACCAATTGAAAAATTAGGGTTCCCTAGCAATCCTTAAAAAACCCTAACAGTATGAGTGTGAATCACAAAATAATACTACCAATAGAAACTATGCGAACAATCAAACCCACAACGCAGAGATATACGTGGAAAACCCCAGAATGGGTAAAAACCACGGGAAGGAATCAAATCACTACAAACATTGTGCAATTACAGATATACATATCCAAACAAAGTAAATCCTCACTACGTTCTAAGTATCACCTGCCGAGTCACACGTACACCGCACTTAGTGATCTTGATTGCCAACGGCCTTGAACCCACAAACCCTCCAATAAACTAAAAGAAATCCCTTCACAAACAAAATAGCTCTCGAATGCTTTAATTTTCACTGCTGCCGCACTGCTTGCTTTTCTTTTTCATTATCACCGTGTATATATATATATGTAGTCAGTAGAATAGGGCAACATTGTTTCCTTGCCAACCCTTTTCTTTTATAAGGTTGTGGTCCCCACCATAGGAAGAAAAGATCAATCTTGTGATTTGGCCTCATTCACGTTGCTTTTTATTTAAACCAACAGGAGGTGCCGAGGTGCCGATTGATATTCGGGTTGATCCATCCATCGATCCGTCTTCGCAATAGTCGACCTCTTATTTTATTCAATACGCTCACTCTCAATTACAAATAAAGAGATTCCTTCCACTCTAATCCTATACAGACTCACTAGCTTATAAGAAATAATAAAATTACAACTCGATATAAAATATTTGTTTTGTCGAACGGAATTGCCAATACAATTAAGACCTCAGAATTTGGTCCTTACACTCGTGAAGGAAGGAATTAAGAGAGAGAATAAAGCTTATCTCAGATTTATTTACTCTATCCGTTCCACTTTGTTGCGCCTGTTTCTTTTTTTTTTAGACGTCCCAAAAAAAAATTTAGGATTCTCTCCCTCGTAAACCCCTTCCTCTCCCCCTTTTCTCTGTACCTAACCAATTAGGGTTTTTGCTTGGTTGGGGGGGGGGTCCCCCAGCGCCTCATGCTCCCTCTCCCTCCCCCTCTCCTCTCTTCTCTTCTCTCTCTCCCTCTCCCTCTCCCCCTCTTCTTTTTCTTTCTTCCCCCTTTCCCTAACCCTGTTTCTCACCGTTTCAGCGATTGCCCGCCAGTTTTCACTCTTGAGTGTAACCGGTTGGCTTTACAGCAAGGTGCGGTCCTAGCGGCAGGTGGTGACATAGTTCGCGTGGGTCTCCTGCCGATTTCGTCTCTTGGGGGTTATCGGTTATCGCCTTATCTCAAGGTGGAGCTTTTGCGGCAGATGTGGCGTGGTCTCCAGACATTACAGTTATGAAGTTGAAGAATAGTGGCGGTGATGGTGGTGTTTGGTAACGTTCAAATTGACGTTAATGGATGACAATGGCAGCAAGCGACAGTAATATTGAATCTCGGTGGTCGGATTCTCATATCGTTTGTGAGAACCGATCGAAATGGTGGCTTCTCAGAGGTCATTTTCAGGGCCCGGCCACTTGAGGGGTTCCTGGCGGTGCGGACCGCTCATTGTTTTATTCAGCTTCATCGGCTAATGGTGGTGGTTTTGCCTGCAGAGAGGTGGACGTCGACGTGCTTGATGACAGTGGTTGCTGTTTCAAGTTTAGGGTTAGGTTTTGTGTCTCTTGGATTGGGCCGGTTTGGCCCTTGCCATGTTTGGGCTTTGCTCTTTAAGTGTTTCGGGCTTCGCCCATGGGTGTTTTGGGGCTTTGACTCATCAGAAGTTCTTTACTTTCATCCAACTTTTGGTTGAATTCCGGCCCCTTCCCTCTCCCCCAACTTGATGTATCATTTGTCAAGTTTTCCCAAATAAATTTATTGCCGATCCAAAAAAAAGAAGCATATCACAGATTTAATCCAAGCAAGTCAGGATAAGAAAGAGGAGGGGAATGAATTATCAAAACAACTAACAAAGGATCACTACAACACGAAAGGTCTATAACGAGGATTAGTTTCCTCGCCAAAACACCTAATTTCCTCGCAAAATGTATTTGTGAGGAAAAAATTCCTCGCCCATTTTCCTTGCCTAAACGTCGTGTTTACAAAATAGGCGAGAAATTTTTTCGTCACCAATTATAGTTTAGGCGAGGAAATTTTTCCTCGCTAAAACTCTTGAAACTAAAAACAATACAATTCCTAGCTCCTTGCTTCCGTGCGAACTCAAACTGTGACCTCTATGAAGGCATTTGCTCCATCCATCACACCAACTTCTTTTCCAATTCAAACCTTTGCCTTCTTATATATACATATATATACATTTTGCACGTCTTCTCACCTTTCTAAATTTGTTTCTTTAAACATTTCTCTCTAATTTTAGTCTCTTTGCAGTGTTTCTTTAAACTTGTTTTTTAAATCTTTAATATTATTGCTTTTAATGAATTTTTTTTATAATCTAATGTTTGGGAAATGATTTTGCCACTCCCTTTTTTTAATGAATCAAGTGTATCAAAAATACACTTGCTAGGGAGTGACGTTAACAAAAAAGGGAGTGGCAAAATCAGCAGCCTAATGTTTTCTTATATATCTTTAATAAATCTTTATACCTTTCTAAATTTGTTTATTTTATACTTAATTTTAATTCTCTCCAAGTTTAGTAACCTTTTGTAGTGCCTAAGTTTGAGCACTTTAAATTTTTGGAAATATAACATTGTTGTTTGGTGGGTGAATCAGTTCTTACTGCGTATACGTGCGTCCATAACCATCTTAACTCAACTATATTTCACAATGATACTTTGTTATGTTTCTTTTTAAATGGGGTTAGCCTTACATATTTTGAAAATAGATTAGTGACGATCTAATTTTGAGATTTTTTTAATAACATCACTAATGGGGTTAGCCTTACATATTTTGAAAATAGATTAGTGACGATCTAATTTTGAGATTTTTTTAATAACATCACTGCAATTATTAAGTATTTTATCTTTTGTTTAGCTTTTCATTAATTTTTTGTATGAATTAATAATCAGTTATCGCTAGGAAAAGCAATCCATATTTCCCATTCTTTTTATGAAATGCATATCATTCATCCACAAACTTATAAACCCTATGTCCGGTCCTTTTTTGGGTTTATAACTATGGGATGAACTTTTTTTAGCATGTCCTTAAAATGTTTTTATTCGAACAATAAATTTTATTGCAATTTGAACAAACTGACATCGTTAATAATTAATTTTAGTTGAGGAAAAGAGAATTCATATAATTAGTGAGAAACATATTTTTCATTTCATCAATTCAATGCAATTGGCGAGGAAACTATTTTTTCCTGTTTTATCACTTTTTTATTTTAATAAATTTGATAATGATATTGAACTATGTAGTTGATTATCTCTTACCATCGTGATATTACAAATACATAAACATAATTAATAATGACTTCCATATAAAAAATTTAATGAGTGCTAAAAAAGGTGACAAAATATTTCCTCGCCCAAAGGTTATATTTAGCGATCGCAGGAAATCTGTTTTTCCTCACTAGAAAAGACCTTATGGCAAGAAAATCTATTTCCTCGCTAGAAAAAACAACGAAATTGAATTTCCTCGCAGATTGTGTACTTTTAGCAACGAAATCTAGTTTCCTCGCCATATTTCCTCGCAATAGGCCTTTCGTGTTGTAGTGGATGAATTGTGGAAATTCTGGACAGCGTTGAAGCCCGTAAAACAATTCAAGCAGGAGAAGAGGTGGGATTGAAATTTAAAGAAAGAGATCTCAAAATTGGGCAAGGGATGATTGAGGTGGAAGATGCAGAATTCTTCCAAGCTATTGGGAAGTGAACAGTCGCAGCTGCGTTTGGTTAGAGGTGAGTTTTTTTTTGTGGACCAATTTCTCAACGAAGCTAGTATCCTGAAATGTGAGGGGAATGGGGAGCAGAATCAAAAAGAGATTTGTAGCAAAATTAAAAAGGAAAAAATTGTTTGATGTTCTTTTTTTTCTTTTTGTCATTCGTTAAACCTAATCTACTCTATCTTAGGAGACTTAGTGAGGGGGATTGGTGCTTATGGGAATCGAACTCTGCCCATGTGCATGAGAATATAAGGGAGGCAACCAACTGCTCTCCACTCCACTTGATGTTCTTTTTATTCAAGAATCCAAATTACCATCTATTGAGCATGCAGAGGTTATGGGGTGGATTGAATGCAGATTTTGCTTATTCTGAGGCTGAAGGTTCTTCTTGCTGCTTCTTTTTTTTTTTGTGATTAGAAAAAACTTGTGTTTCTGCGTGAATAATTCCCAAAAAAAGCAGCAAGAAGAAGAGAGATATGGGCAGAGCTTTTAAACTATAAACTTTCTATTTCTGGCTCTTGGTGTATAGGGGGGATTTTAACGAAATAAAGGCTATATATATATGGGCGAAAGGCTCGGATGTTCAAGAATCTCCCGAGGAATGAGCGATTTTTCGAGTTTTTTTTTGAAGATATGGAGCTCAGACATATTCCAATGTTTGGTTAGGTCCTTTACTTGGACGAATTTTTCTTGAAAATAACATTCAGAGCAAGTTGGATAGGTTCATATATATTAGCCCAAGAATGAATGGATAAGTTCAAATTATCCTAATGGGGCTTAACAAGACCCATCTCGGATCATTGCCCCATTCTAGTATAGAAGCTACAAGCAATGAAAGCTAAGTTTTTTTTAAAAAAAATCTGAAGATATCCATCCAAAAAACAATGACAAGGGAAACAACCAAAATCATCCAACAAAGAATGAACAAGGAAGCCGATCAAAAAAAAAAATTGAATGAACAAGGAAGATAAATGTCTAAGATCAGAAACGACTTCACACCGCCAATGAAGGTCGGGACACGTGGAGTATGAAATCCAAACACTCAATCCCCTAAGGATTAGTGAAAACCCAAGTCACAGATAGCAATAATCTTCAACTAATATCGAAACAGCAGGTGCACGATCAATTGCCTTGGACTGCTGCCCAAAAAGCACCTCTGCCGTCTTTGGGCGAGGATACGAAACACCATCAACTGAGGGCGTGAGCGATTCTCACACCGAAGCAATGGAGGGAATCTCTGAGGCAAACCTACGTTGGCACGACAGGCTCCGATTGAAGGAATGGAATAAGGTACACTTTGGCGATGTTAAATCTGAAAATTGAAGAACTGGAACATAAACTAGACCAATTTGATTTGATAGCAGAAGGGAGACAACCGAACTGAGTAATGATGAGAAGGAATCCAGAAGCAGATGCAGAGGAGAATTTTGGAATTGGTCAAAAAAAAAAAACAGAGTCCATTTGGAAACAAAAATGACAGGAGCACAAGATATTTTCAAATTGTAGCCAGTAACAGATTTAGGAGAAACATGATTGGGGCCGAAGTAAATGAAAGATAACCAACTGAGGCTAGCTCAGTTGGTCAAGACTCTTGCATCTCACTAGGAGGTCAGGAGTTCAAATCTTCCCACTTACATGTGAGTATTCTCCCTTTGTATTTGTTGGGATTATTTCTCCCCTTAATGGGACTTGTAGTTGAGTTGGGCTTATAGTGATTGTGGTCCCTTTGATGGGCTTATTTATCCTGTTGGTTCAGTTATTGGGCTTGGTTATCTCATGGACTCTAACACAATGGATGTAGCGTCCCGTGATTTATACTTTGTATTTCATACATGATGTAATGATCTCTCCTACCGATTGGAAAAAAAAAAGTAAATGGAAGATTGGTGGAGAATCATGCTCAATTTTTCAGACACGAAGTGAGTACAAACACGAAGTAGGTTAGGATCGAGAGAGAACACAATAGAGGGATGTATAGACAAACACACAAACTTGATATTAGACTGACTTGATTTTACAATGGGGGGAACCCTCCTTTTATAGACGTAAGGAGGGTTTGATTACATCACTGAATACATCATTACACAGTAGCACACATAATTGTTACGTACTGTTATTACATGGACTATTAGCTATACTCTTCTGACACATTAACTATTTACAACAAACTACTTTGACTATTACATACACCCATAACTCACCCTTTCTGAAAAGGATGATACTTACTACCTTTACTTTATTACACCGCATCCCAACAGTACAGTACACACCAATTATACTTCTTATAACAGTATATCACAGTAAATACTAATAATTTCACCCCCTCCTGGGAAAGAAAGGGGGACCCACAAAAGAGACAGCTGGCTGGATTACTCTGAACCTTCTGAATCATATTGTCTTGAGCAGTCTCCAGAATAGTCTTCAGTCCTGTCGGTCAAGTGATACTGATCCAAAAGAAATCGGATATTTTGGCGCCATTCTTCTGGATAAGTCTCATTGAATTTCCAATTTGCAGTTTCATAATGGAGGAGAGATGAAGGAACTTCTGCAGGTGTCAATCCATTGAGTGAACACAGTGTTTGAGTCATGACAAGATAATTTCCACTGTTGATCTGGATTCTCTGAGGCTCCGGATATGCCGAAAGAAATATGGTGTGATAATCCTTTCGCCAAGTGATAGAACCATCTGGATTAGGAAGACATCTGTTGTTACGACTTGTCCAAAAAACAAATTGAAGATTCCCGCCTGCAGTGTTAGGGACACTTCTGATCTTCTGTTGCCAAAATGGTATGTTTCCAAAGAGCAAGAGGAACTTCAAGAAGAAATCTTCTGGAGGTTGGATCTGATTGAACGCCGCATGAGCCAAATAGACCAACACTGCTGATCTATTGAAACAGACACTGATAGTATATACATCTACTAAATACCATAAGAGGAGGTAAGCTTCTTTTTTAAAATAAAAAACATTATGGTCATATACTTCAAACTGGGTGAGAAAAGGATAGACAGGATGGAAAGGTAGACCACTTAGGGGACCTTCATCAAGACCATATTTGAAAATACAGAGATGTTGGAGGTTTTGACACATTTGGACACATCTAGAGAGAAGGGTTAACTCTAAAAGATGACACTGAAGGTGGACAGGAAGATTGACTGGATGGACACAGGAAATCATTGGAAAACAACCAGGGCCAAAGAAATGTGGTTTTGATTTTGAAAACTGGTTGATTTCTTTTTTGAGTCTAGACAGAAAATCTGGGAGGACATTTGTTTTTCCCTTTATATGGATAGCATCAAAACTCCAATTGGAAAATCAATTTGCCCATCTGAGCAATTGTGCTTTTGGAAGGTGTTTCTGTTTGAACCTGAGCATGCTGGGAAAACTCATCATATCAGTCTCAATTAGAAAATGATGACCAATAAGATGGAATTCAAACTTCTCAATACTCCTTTTGATTGCCAGAATCTCTTTGTAGGTAGAGTGGTAATGAAGCTCGGCTGGAGAGAAAGCACCACTCTTATATCCACAAATTCTGCGCTTCTGTTCAGTGTTTTCTTCCAAGAGGACTGCTCCCCAATATAGATCAGAGGCATCTGTTTGAAGTACTCTTTTTCCATCTGAAGGTATGGTTAATGGAGGAAGGGTTTTGGCTATGGTTTTAAGGTCTTTGACGGCTTTGGTGCAATGGGTTGACCAAGGAGGAGGGATTTTCTTTAGTAGAGCTGAAAGAGGAGTACGGTATTGGGCAAGGTTGGGAATGAAATCAGCCATATAATTAACAATTCCAAGGAACTGTTGAACTTGTTTGACTGTGAGGTTTTCATCTGGAAAATGGTCAAGTTGGGAAGCTATATGGGGCTGGAGGTTATATTGACCTTTAGAGATATGCATCCCTAAAAAATCAATTTCTGGTTGAGCAAGGAGCATCTTTTTCTCTGAGAGCATGATACCATGGGTTTGGATCAGGGAATGGAAGGCTTGTAGTAAGACAACATGAGACTCAATATCTGGAGAAAAGAGTAAGATGTCATCAATGTAGACGAGGGCTGATGAGAGAATGGGAGCAAATATCCGAATCATGGCCTTTTGAAATAAAGATGGAGCTGTTTTTAATCCAAAAGGCATGACTGACCACTGGAAGTGGTGATCTGGAATGCAAAAACCAGTTTTGGGACGTTCATCTGGTTGGATGCCCAGCTGCCAAAAACCTGCTTTTAAATCAAATTTTGAGAAAATTTGAGCTTTGGGCAAGTTTGCAAAAAGAACACTTCGCCGAGGAAGAGGGAACTTGTTATCCTGAAGAAAATGATTGAGAGGCTGGTAATTGATAACCAAGCGAAGCTTTCCTCTTATCTGCTCTGTTCTTTTGTTCACATAAAATGCTTCACATGCCCACTGAGAGGTCGTGGGCTCAATCAGTCCTTCTGACTGGAGTTGTTGGAGCTCTTGGAGAGCAAGCTGGTAGTGTTCTGGGTTCATTCCATGATGGGTAGCTTTGGTGGGGTTAATGTCTTCATTTTTCTTAAAGGGAAGAGAAATGAAGAAATCTGGGTTTTTCCAAAGTGGGTTGGAACATTTGGTAAGGAACTGGGAATGGGATTCAGCACAAGAAGTTTGGATTATGGCTTCTTTGATGGAGGAGAAATTTTCTAAGGAAAAGAGATTTGGTTGAGAGGTCCAGGGTAATAGGTAGTTTTTGTATTTCAAGCCTTTTTTGAGCCAAGAAATTTTGCTGAGATTTTGGAGAATATCAAAGCCTAACAATAGATCTTTCCCTGGGTGGTCAGAACCATAGACTTGGTGTTTTATGGTGTATCCAGGAAAAAGTTGAATGATAATAGGCTTACTGATGAGAGTAATGATAAAAGTTTCTCCATTGGCTGCTGTGAAGGGTCTGAAACATGACTGCCAGTAGGACCTGGGGAGGATTGCTGGGTTTAGGATGGAGGCTGCTGCACCAGTATCAAAGAAAGCGATAACTGGTATGGGTTTCTCATACTTCCCAAGCAAGATTTTGACCCTGGCCAAAGGTTGAGCTAGCATGATGTTTGGAAACCCAAAGGCTTGGATTTCATAGGGGAATGAATCAGAATCATCAGAAGAATCATCAAAGGTGAATGCCAGGACTGCTTCATCTGTTGCTTCATCATCAACTGAAAATAGGGATTCGACATCAGCATTTTCAAGATCATCGTCAATGAGAGCCAAAGAGTTCACCATCTTGTCTCTTACTGCTTTATTTGGACACTGTTTTGCATAGTGCCCCTTCTTTCCACATATGTAACAGCGATCAGACTTTCGCTGCCCTCTGAACTTTTTCTTCTTAAAAAACTTCCATTTCTTCCGACGTGGAAACTTGCCGGACTTGGAAAACTTTGGGAACTTGCCATGAGATTTGGACTTCCATTTCTGAAAGTGTTTGGTTTTCCGATATGAAGGACGGCAGGTGCATTTCTTGTCCTTGCACTTTATAGATAAGTCTGGCCGATCACAAGCTTTGCCAAGAAGTTTTCCCTGTTCTTCAAGAGTTCTGAGGAATTTCTGGTGATTGCACAACTTCTCCAAGGCAATCAAAGAATGCTGATAAATACCGCCAAGAGATGTTGCATTTAACGTCAATCCTTTTGTTTGAAGTAGCCTTGTTGTCTCATTTCCCAATGGGTCTGGAAGGGAATTGAGAAAAGCTTGCTTAAGATTGACATCATCCATGCCGTTGAGAAGATAAAATCGTTGAGACATACGGTCATAATGGATCTCCAGATCTTTCCTTTTGAATGAACAACACCGCATGCTGAGATATTCTTCTCGAACAAACTCCTTTGTGTTGTTATGATCGCTAAGAAACTCAGTATGCAGAACTGAGATGAATTGATCAAGAGTTGGCAGTTGTTTAAGCTGTAACTGTCGGTACTCACCAAGAGCTAAGTACCATTGACGCAGTCGGCCCAGAAATTTTGTTGTACACTTAGTAATGACAAGACTAAGTGTAGTGTTTGGAAAGAGCATAGCAGCAGTGCACCAAGCATGAATCTCATAAAGTTTATCCAACCATTTTGATGGGGCAGTATTATCAAAGGAGAAACCTTGGGTATGGACATTGGAGTGTGAAAAGGAATCAAAGGTTGGATTTTCTGGAGGTGTTTCAAACTCAGGACCTTCTTCAATGATAGGATCTTCAACATTTTCTTCTGGGTTTTCTGGGTTCATCATGAAAACATGAGGTATTGGCATAGAGTCAGTGGATTCAACATCTGAATCAGGCTCAATGTCTTCCTAATCCAGATGGTTCGGTATAGCGGCTAAGGTATGGAGGAGAGTGGAAATGGGATTTTTAGAGGTTGGCTGAACCATTAGCTGGGGTGATTTTAGATTTGGGTCAGATGGTTTAGAAGAAGTAGAGGTAGTTGGAGCTGAGGTAGAAGTGGATGGTGGAGTTAAAACTGAAGGAGGTTGAAAAGGTTTTATCTGGGGTTTTGGGAAAGGAAGTTTTGGTGGAGATGGTCTTTTTGGTGGAGGAAGGAAAGTTGATGAGCTTCCAAAGATGGAGCTTGACTCACCAAATTCTGAGGTAGGGTTTATAGGTAAGGGTTGAGACATTTGAGGATACCCAAACAAACTTTGTTGAGAGGAAGATGTGAACATATCAAATGGGCTTTTTTGCTGGGAATACTGCTGAGCTTGGAGAGAGTGAAGCTGGTTTTTTAGATGCTTCATTTCAGCATCCTTGTGGGAAAAAGCTGCTGAGAATGCTTGGTTGGCATATGCCATCTGGAGAAGTTCCTGGTGAACATTTTGAATTTTCTGCTGCAAATCTCGGATAAGAAGTTCCAAAGATGATAACATCTTATTGACAACATTTTCCAAATTTTGCTGAGAGTTAGCAATTCTTTGGAGAATTTTGTTTTGTGCCAGAGAGTTTGCTGACTGCCAATTTATTGCTGCTTCTGCTGCTGACACCGCCTTGGTGCTACCATCAGGAAGAATAGTAGCTGAATCTGGAATTTTATGACGGTGGGTGGTTCGTTCCTGAGGATTATGAAAATCCAAAGGAGGAAAATCTGCTTCAGTGAACATAAAACATCCACTGGGTTGTGCTGAATGGTCATTTTTAGATGGAGGTTGAGGAGAAGGTGGAGATTTACAAGGAGTGGGAGGTAACGAAGGACATATGGGACATGGTTCTTCAAAGTCCTCGTCATCTTCTAGAAAATTTGCTTCTAAACAGTCATCACAATCACAGAAGTCAAAATAACAATGACCTGTTTCTGGATTTTTGAAATAGAAGACTGGGAGACCACTAGATTGGAAATATTTAATTGGAGGTCCAGGTCTAGAGCCATCTACAAACATATCAATCCTTGACGGAAAGATAACAGGATGAGTGGAAGAGGAAGTAGAGTCTTCTTTTGGGAAAGAAATTTCCACGGTACCATCAGGTTTCGAAATGAAAAGTGGGTTTGAAGTCTGGACAGGAATAGGTTTTTGCTTATTTTTCTCGTAAGCTGTAACCCAAGTTTCTGGGAGAAGCTTGAGAAGCTCAGGGCGAGAAATTTGTCGTGGGACATGGACACAAGAAGCTTGGTGAGGTGCATTGACGGTTAAGAAAAGGGCTTCATCTGTGGAAGAGGGTAAAGACATGTCAAAGGCATGGTTTTGGAGACGATAGGCCATTTGGTAGTGGAGGGTTGCAGCATATGTGGTGGAGATTTGAGAGGCACCACCGATTTGAACTTGCACTTTTAGAGCTGATAGCAGATGAGGATCTGCTAGTGGCATGTTGAAATTAGGATAAAAGGTGAAAATCACAGTTCCAGCATTTAAAGTGGTTTGGACTGTGGCGATACATGCGTGCTGATACTGCAAGAACCTGGTATCTACCAGAGCAAGTCTGGAAGTAACAGGTAAACCTTTTCTTCCATGGAAAGTAACAGCCAATCTGATTGCTCCAAAGTGAAGATGTGTAAATCCTTGTTGTTGCCAAATGCGAGGCAAATCAACTGGGATTTCTAGGGGTAAGAGCTGTTCAGCTTCTGTAGCTGTTATGAAACACTGATCAAACTTGGAGGCCTGGACATACTCTTTTACTGAGGTTGGACGTTTTGTGGAAAAGAGTTGGGTGACAAACTTTTTTACAGAAGTTTGTGGACGGACAAAGGCATTATAGGGGTTGAGAAAAGGGAGATCAGTAAGGGGAACCTTACTGTCATCGGGAAGATATTCAAACTCATACAAGTACTCAAGATTAGGAGAAGGGGTGGAAGAATTTCTACTGGTGGAAGGGACAAGAGATGAGGTGGCAGAGGAATGAGTAGAAAACAAACGATTCATTTCTGGTAAGTAAAAATCTGGGTCCTTCGATTCTTCATACAACAAATCTTTTTCTTTTCAATGTGAGAACTTAAACTAATTTTGATTAATAAAATTCTGTATACTAGGGTAGATAAACCGAGACACACCGCTCAAAGGCCAAAGTCTCAAGGTACTGTTAACCCACTGATACAGAAAATTTTTTAATCAAAATAGTTAGTGAAGTTTCTGATGTGGAGGATCCTTAATAGGCAACCACAGAGCATACGCTTCAATTTCTTTTTAGAAAAAGATTTGAAGTACTTTAGAATACGAAGTTCCCAGAAGAGGGTTTAAGCTAGAATGGAAAACATGGCTCTGATACCAAATTTTTCAGACACGAAGTGGGTACAAACACGAAGTAGGTTAGGATCGAGAGAGAACACAATAGAGGGATGTATAGACAAACACACAAACTTGATATTAGACTGACTTGATTTTACAATGGGGGGAACCCTCCTTTTATAGACGTAAGGAGGGTTTGATTACATCACTGAATACATCATTACACAGTAGCACACATAATTGTTACGTACTGTTATTACATGGACTATTAGCTATACTCTTCTGACACATTAACTATTTACAACAGACTACTTTGACTATTACATACACCCATAACTCACCCCTTCTGAAAAGGATGATACTTACTACCTTTACTTTATTACACCGCATCCCAACAGTACAGTACACACCAATTATACTTCTTATAACAGTATATCACAGTAAATACCAATAATTTCACCCCCTCCTGGGAAAGAAAGGGGGACCCACAAAAGAGACAGCTGGCTGGATTACTCTGAACCTTCTGAATCATATTGTCTTGAGCAGTCTCCAGAATAGTCTTCAGTCCTGTCGGTCACTAAGACAAGAAGCTGTTGTATTTTTCCAAAACACATTTGTGGAGGAAAATTATAACAGACCAACTTTGGATGGAGATCTGCCTAGGGTCCTATCAGTTGAATGGTCAGAAAGAAAGACTGGAGAAGCATTATGATGAGGAGGAGATATTGCTAGCTCTAAGGGTATGTTTTGGTTCGATGGAATCAAAGTTAGAATGGATATTTCAATCTCATTTTTTTCAATTCCATTCCAACCTCAATTTCATTCCATTATCACATTCCATTTCATCTAACCAAACATACGCTAAAGAAATGTAATAATTTCAAGGCCCTAAGACCCGACAGGTTCAATTTCTCTCTCTTACATTAAAAAGGCATGGAAATTCATGAAGCAGATATTCTTGGATTGAGTTTTTTATGAAAATATCCCTCGAACTATCATCACTTTTTTTACTTCGTCCTCGAACTATCAAAATCTCCTACTTCGTCCTCGAACTATCTAAAACCCTCTTATTTCGTCCTCCCCTAACTCCATCCAACTTTTTCGACGGCAAAGTCAACCAAAAATTGCATTCTCCACCAATGTAAGGGCAGAATTGGAATTCCACTCCTCCCAACACATCTGGCACCAAACCAGATGGGTTTCCTTCCATTTTGTGCTCTATATAGAGAAAAAAAAAAAAACAGAGTATACTGCCTCTTCCTCCTCCCCACAAATTGCATCTTTTTTTCATGCCCATGCCGTATTCATCATCTTCCTCTTCAACCACCAAGAATGAATACCCTATTTGTTTGTGCGGAAAGCCTTCTCCCATTTTTTTGGTCCATATGTTTGGGGTTAGTGTAAAGTGTTCCGTTTAACCAATGCTGAAGGGCCTGGAAAGGAATCTTCAGTTTTCTAAAAAAAACTTGACAATTAATATGAGGTGTTTAGGATCTTTTGTGTTGATTACATCTTGGATACGTGTGTTCGTGATAAAATTGTGGCTGCTTGCTTAGCCAGAAAGACTAATTTTTTGCTTAAAATTGCGAGTTTCTTCCGAGAGTTTTAGCTGCAAGTTTTGTTAGTTTGCTTTGCGGATAGCACATGTCAAAATACAAAACTTCAGAGGGCAAAAAGAGCTGTATTTGTTCAGTCACAAAAAGACCTGCAATTCCTAAGCTGAAAGAGGTGCAAAAAGTTCAATCGATCAACAGCTCTGGTATGGATATGAGAGACAGAAGAAGGAGAGAACGACTGTGAGAGAGGAGGGTTTATCGATTTTGGGAGTAATAGATGTGAAATACCAATTGTGCCCTTAAAAAGCTCACATGCACAGCATGTGCTGTGTTTTTGGACGGCAAAGTAGGATGGAGTTAGGAAGAGGACGAAATAAGAGGGTTTTGGATAGTTCGAGGACGAAGTGGGAGGTTTTGATAGTTCGAGGATGAAGTAAAAAAAGTGGTGATAGTTCGAGGGATGTTTTCATAAAAAACTCTTCTTGGATGTCTTTTCTGAGTTCCACTCAAATGGGAGGTTAGCTAAAGGTTTAAATTCAACTTTTGTTTCCCTCACTCAAAAGATTTATGGACCAACTAATTTCAACGAGTTCAGGCCAATTAGTACAGTTGGGTGTGTATATAAATTATTACCATCCAAAGTCGTGGCTCAGCATTTGTGGGAGGAAAACAAATTTTGGATGGTGTTTTGATAGCTAATGAGATAATTCATATGTGGTGTACTGGTGTGGATACCCACTCGAAGAGGACTCACCATCCAGGATGGCCAATTAGCAAAACTACTCTCTTTTAGACACCCGTTGCGGCATGTCTTGTTTGATTGGAAGTGCCCGTTGCGGCGCACTTATTTTGTTTAGAGTCGCCACTAGGTTTTAGGAACCAAGAAAGCAAAATGGTTGAGATTCTGAGTTTGGGATCCATGGGTACGACAGTGAGAAGGTGTTAGGCACCCCTCTTTCGCCCAACCACAAAGGTTGGCCTCTATTTGTTCTCAAAAGATAGTTTAATGCACTTTAACTGATTTCACATGCACTTTTTGATTAAGTCATTAACATATATGAGTGAGAACAATAAGTAAGATCACACACGGAGGAAGGGGAAAGAAAAACATGCAAGAAAACAGAGTCTTTGTCCAACATAGGCTCTAACAATCGCCACAATCACTGACGATTAACAGAAACTAACTAGTAGCGAATGCCACTTATGATCGAAAGATCGCCACATGCATTGTACGAAACTTTGTGGCGGTCGCTACTCCTTACTACACCAGAATAGCACAAAACAGAGGAACACTACAAGAAACCAGGTAATAGGTGACGAAAAATGGTGATGAAATTGGATTTCGTCGCAAATAGTATACATTGGCGACGAACAGCTAATTTCGTCGCCAAATGTAATAAATTGGCAACGAAATTACTTTTTCGTCGCCAAATGTACCAAACAAGTGACGAAATTTCGTCGCCAATTCGTCCTGAATTTTGTTACAATGAATTCGTCCTGAATTTTGTTACAATGGTGACGAATTTTTTCGCTGCCAAAAGGATTAATTGGTGACGATTTTTTTTTTCATCGCCAATTTTGTTACAAGAATTTTTTTCATCAATCTACTCTATTCATTTAGTTCTAAGGCTCTCTTAGGACTCTCATTGAAAGCCTTAGAGCCAAAAAATAATTATGACCCTTTAGGATAAAATGATTAAAAAAATAAAATCTTTGCACCGGTTCAAATGGATTGAAAATTGGAGCACTTAATTTTTTGACCATAATTTCACTTACAAAACTAGTAGACAAAAGAAATTGAAAACAAAAAGAACAAAAAAGACATGGAAATAAGCTTTTAACGCGTCAATTTTTTCTCATTTTTCCAAACCCAAGTCCGAATATAGATGGATTTCGATTATTTTGTCAAAACAATAAATTGTAAGTTAATTTTTTTGCTTAACGTGTATTTTTTTCCTAACGTGTATATTAATGGTCATGGTATCAGATGATTTGCACCAATACTAATTTTTTATATTTTAAAGTTAATTAAAAATATAACAAATAAAAGAATAATAGATCTCCTCTTATTATCACATTTGATAGTACTGAAATCAAAAAATACTAAAATTAAATATTGATCATATATGTTATATATTAAATATTCCCAATCTAGTATGAAATGTATATCGGGAGCAGTTGGTCAGATGTGTCCGCACATGGGTTTGGTTGATCGAAAGGCCAAGGTTTGAAACCTAGGAGGCCCAAGGAGTGGGAATTTTTATCCATATAAAAACAGCATTAGCAACGAAATTTTCTTTTTTGGCGACGAAGGGCCAAAAGGAATAATTGGTGACGAATTTCATCGCCAGGCTCTTCCGCGACCAACCTTCGCTGATGAATTTGGGCAACTAATTTTTTCGTCGCCAATCTATTTGGCGAGGAAATCTGAACTTTTGAGACGAAATTTTTTCATCACCTTTTACCTATTTTCTTGTAGTGGAACAACAGAAAACAAAGAAAAAACGTGAAACAAAAAAAAGAAAAGAAAAGAAAGGCTAGCCAAGAGGCTATATGAACATACCACCTTGATCCCCGATCAGTTGCTAAGTATGTAACCTTGTATCTTGGTTTCCGCAGCTGTAGAGTAAATGTGGAAAACCATTGAACCGTGAAGAACTTCTTTGGTTTGGAGAGTTTCAGTACTCTATCGATCTCTTGGTGTTTTGATTGCTCACAAGACTAGGTAGTTGAATACTCGAGAGAGTATGGGTGTTGTGTGGCTTTTGAGAGATGTGATGAACGTGAGTATATGGGGGTGAGAGTAGGAAAAATCTGATAAAAAAAAAAATGCATAGGGAGAGGCTCTATTTATAATAGAGTGGAAGAGGTATATAGGGTTAGAGATTCCACTTGTTGTAAGCCTTAATTTGTGAGGGTTTAGGACGAAGAGATCTATGGGCTTTTGTGCACATTTAATCCAAACTTTTTCAGCCAAAACAGCCCTAAGTTTTGCTGGGCCTTGTTCAAATATATGTTTTCCCTGAGTTTTGGGTCATTTTTAACAATAAAATCATGTGACAGTGTCCACATTTTCTACACTGTGAGTCTGTGATTGTCACATGCATGATACCCAAAACATACTGTATAATACTATCAAGTGCCATGAGAAATGGCTTTTCCAAGACATATTACTGCTCTCAATTGCAGTTCATTGAAGCCCATTTCGCAGCCTGCATAGCTAGTAATGTTGGGCCTTGCTTTCAAAAACATGGGCCTACATTTGGGCCCAAATAAGTGTGGCTTTGTTTTGGAATGTTTGAAGAGTATCTCGAATGATTTGAGATGAGAGGATTATGGAGCCATGGAGGAAATTTGGCAAGATCTACTTTTGGTCGAAAGAGACAGAGAGAAAAACTTGCCTTAAACGAAATATTTTAGCTTTTTCATAGTTGTCAAACTAACCATTAAAAGTTATGTGCATACCGCACATATTCATGCATAAGAGTATCCACAATGCTATAATCAAAAGTAAAAGGTTTTTGAAATTAATAATGTTGGTGCAAAATATAACTCACAATACTATAATCAAATTTAACAACCTCCTTAGAAATAATCAAATTTTGGTATTTGGATAACCAAAACTAACAATCTTTTGACAATAATCAAATTTAATAGACCCTATATATTCTCAATCAAATGCACCAATTATTATACAAAAATGTCCTTTTTCTATTCCCTTTTTCTCTCTATCTTTCTTTTTGAACAATATTTTTTTTAAAAAAATATTTTACTAAAAATTCCTTCTTCTTTTTTTTTTAGAAAACAGTTTTTAAAATATACTCCCTCCATCCGTGTTTGTTAGTCCCTTTTGAGAATCTGTGTCATTTTCAAATGTTAGTATCTTTCAATAGGGACTTCAAAAAATATGCAATATGGATCTCGTTTAATAGATCTCAATTAGTTTTATTATTCAATGTTTTCAAAATTATGAAAAACATTATAAAATGGAAGATAAAATGGTTTTAAAATAGTACGAATTTCCAAAATGGACCAACAAAGGTGGACAGAGGGAGTAGTTTTTTTCCAAAAAAAAGTTTCAAAAAGTATTTTCTATTTCTAGTAAATATTTTTATTAGTTTTAAAACTATTTTAAAAAAACAATTTTCTACTGTTCACAGTTTTTAGTTTTTTGAGGTTTAAAAAGGTAATGTGACAAATTTTGGTTATGCAATTTATATTATGCCATTATAGACATTTACATTGCTAACCTTAGTAATCTCTTAAATAAATAATCAAAAACTGATGTGATAACTTTTGGTTATTAATTTTTGATTATAACATTGTTGATACCCTAAGTTCATAACTACAAAGATAATATGTAACGACCCGCTCCATCTTTGTACAAAATTGTCCACTTTGGATGCCCAAAACCCATAGACTTCCCAGTAGGTCACCCATCCCTGGACTATCCCATGATGAGCACGCTTAATTATGAATTTCATATGCGCTTTGGCCTGCCCTCACTGCTTTAAAAGGACTTGTACAAGTAGGAGGTATCGTTTTCTTATAAACCATGACTTGCACCATCCCGTCCGGACGAAGCCTGCTATCCTACAGTACCACCGACCATCGAAAAGCAGGGTGTCACAATCTACCCCCTTTAGGGATGCAACGTCCTCGTTGCACAGGCCCAACAACCTACCCGGGGGTTCGTGGCAGCAGAGCGCATCCTACCCACCACTTTGCCCAGGGCAGGGCTCTGATACCATTTGTAACGACCCGCTCCATCTTTGTACAATATTATTTTTGTACATCCCGTCCGGACGAAGCCTGCTATCCTACAGTACCGCCGGCTATCGAAAAGTGGGGTGACCCCCCTTAAGGATGCAACGTCCTCATTGCACAGGCCCAACAACCTACCCTTGGGTCTGTGGCAGCAGAGCGCATCCTACCCATCACTTTACCCAGGGCGGGGCTTTGATACCATTCGTAACGACCCGCTCCATCTTTGTACAATATTATCCGCTTTGGATGCCCAAAGCCCATAGACTTCTCAGTAAGTCACCCATCCCTGAACTACCACAGGATGAGCACACTTAACTGTGAAGTTCCAATGCGCTTTGGCCCGCCCTCACGCTTTAAAAGGCCTTGTACAAGTAGGAGGGATATTTTCTTATAAACCATGACTTGCCCCCTCCTGTCCGGATGAAGTCTGCTATCTTGCAGTACCGCCGGCCACTGGAAAGTGGAGTGTCACATAATACATAACAAGCACCATTAAAGGTCATTGTAAATGAGCTTAAAATAACCTTGTAATAAACCATGATTAAGGGTCATCATTTATCTCGAAGGCCCGCGGCCTGCCCGAAACTCGCCCGGCCCATCGGGCTTTTACACGGCCCGTAGTTTGTAATGGGCGGACTTGGGCCTATGAATTTTCAATCGTCCGCCCGTAGGCCTGGCCCGTGAGCCCACCCGTGGTACCCGCCCAATAGCCCAAAATCCCACAAAATCCTTTCTTTTTTCCCTTGCTCAAGGAAATTTAAGCCCGCCCGACTTTTGGCCCACCCGCCACCGGAAAGCGGGGTGTCACATAATACATAACTACCACCATTAAAGGTCATTGTAAATGAGCTTAAAATAACCTTGTAATAAACCATGATTAAGGGTCATCATTTAGCCCGAAGGACCGCGGCCCGCCCGGCCCATCGAGCTTTTACCCGACCCGTAGTTTGTAATGGGCAAGCATGGGCCTATGAATTTTCACTCGGCCCGCCCCATGAGCCCGCCCGCGGTACCCGCCCAATAGCCCGCCCATGGGCCCAAAATCCCACAAAATCCTTTCTTTTTTCCCTTGCCCAAGGAAATTTAAGCCGGCCCGCACAGTTTTTGGCCCGCCAGCTCCTCAATTGGGCTAGCCCATGGGTTGGGCCTGGGCTTCAATTTATGGTAGATAGCCCGGCCCGCAAAAAATAAAAAGCCCAGTCAGCCCGGCCCGTGGGCAGGCTTGAGTAGTGACTTAGCAGGCTGGGCCGGTCCGGCCCGATGATGACCCTTAACCATGATGTTTGGCTAATCCTTCCCCGATTATCTTATTAAGTGATCACACAAAATTTTCTTCAGGATCAAAACAAAAATAAGCTAAACGAACTCAACTACATACCAAATTGGAGACATTGAAAATAGTATATAATAAATGAACCATATATCCGGAGTCATTGAGTCGATTACCGGAGGCTCTGGGCGATAGAGGATAGGGGGTGAGTCGATCGATCGATCGATCAAGAGAGAGAAAGTGGAGTTGGGTGATCGATTAGGGTTCTTGGGTCGTGATGACGGCCGATAAATTAATTATTCTAGTAATATAGGAATATTAGTTTATTATTTTAGAAATTAGTACTCCGTATTACATTAGGAATCTTTCTGTTTTGGCATAAGCTTCCCGATTGATAATCTTTCTGTTTAAAGAGGTTGCACTGCATCAGTTGGTATCAAAACTCTCGTTTCAATCCTGATTATGGTCGGAGGACGTGCTAGAGGTCAAGGTGGAAGAGGAGGTTGTACAACTTATGTTGATGAATTCCCGAGCTCGAGTGGAGGAAAGATTACAACGACTAGAGCGGAGGATTGCATCTGTTATACAACGCCTCGAGGCTCTAGATGTTGGGAGATTGCCTCACCGCCAACTATTTAAACCTAGTCTTCAAACGGAGGTAGATTTTTTGGATGGTGTTTCTATCACCAAACCGTTGCCGGATAACCATCAGTCGATGAGGAGGACAAGGGCGGTCAAGGTTCCAAATCGTAATTCGTGACTTTGAAAATCTAGTTTGAAGATCAACTTTCCTGAGATCCAAGAAGGTATGACACCAGAAAAAATCTTAAAGGTTGGTGCAGGAGAAAAAAAGTCATAGAAGAAATTATAGTTGAAGGAGACGTAGGAGACTCTCTCGACGGTGTATTAGAGGAAGAGTCCGATAAAATATTTTTGGACAATAATCCATCGCTGTTTTAGTCAGAAATTGATTAGGAGTCACCTCCAAAATTCGATGAGTACCCGGATGAGGAGGAAACTGTCATTCATAAAGTGGAAGAAGTTGTGATGGATAAACGGCCAATTGGAGTTGGCACGAAAAGCGTTGATTGTGATGACGTGAAGCACACTGTACTTGAAGCTGATCACATGTCATCAATTTGTGGATCATTTTTTGGTAATTTTTGACAACTTTGAAAGGAAGACCGTATTAATTTTGTTTCTACAACAAGAAATTTATCCTTTCAATTTTAAAGACTATTCTTCGAAATTTATGTTGGAGAAAATAAATTTGAAATACAAGATTGATGCGGATAAGTTTCGGCGAATTCAACCATGTAAATTCGAGAACGAGTTTCTTCAAGCCTGAGAGAATGATGACGGCTAAAAAATTAATTATTCTAGTAATATACGAATATTAGTTTATTATTTTTGAAATTAGTATTTCATTAGGAATCTTTCTGTTTTGGCATACACTTTCCGATTGATACTCTGATCGATCTGTCTAGTCCCACATTACGTTCGAAGAAGTCAGAAGGTTTCGATTGACTGCAGATGGATAATCAGATTGATCGATTGGTTGATTTGCAGATTTTGCCGTTTTTGGAAATAATTGATTTGCTTATAATTTCTAGTAGGAAATTTCGTTCTGATTACCGTTTGTTTTGGCATTTTTCTTATTTCACCAAGTATTTGATTCTGCAGTTTATTTTCAATTTTTTATTTTTGGTAATTTTTATAATTTCTTTAATTTAGGCTTGATTAGCAAGTTTATTAGTTTCCTAGTTGGTTTAGGATTTCTTTGCCCAATAATTGCCCAATAAGTATCATTGTAAGCCCTACAGCAGGAGGTGGTTGTTATGGAATTAAAGAAAAATTGAGAGTTTTCTCATTATCGTGTGTTCGAAGAGGGAGTACCTCTAGTTCATACCTATTTGTGTTTATGTTTCGAAGAGAGAATTTTTAACATAAGCAAGTTCGTGATCTCTTTTTGCAACTAATTTCGTAAGAGGAGACTGCGCTGCATCCAAGGTTCTAAATGGCGCTTGGCGCTAGTAGGGCGGAGACCCACCTCCAAGCGCCAAGCCTCCTAGGAGCCAAGCCTCCTAGGCGGCCGCCTAGGCGGCGCCAAGCAATTCGGCGTTTTTTTATTTATTTATTTATTTAAACAAACCATTATCCAATCAAACTATATTCCATGTATCCATAATGCAAGTTCAAACTTCTAAGTACAAACCCAAATGAAATTAAGTACTAGCAACTAGCAAATAAGTTGAATAAGACAATAAATTTCTACATAACCATAATGCAAAGTTTAATGTTCAAACTTCAAAGTACAAAATTTAGGCACAATTTGTGGGGACTGCGAAATACCCAACACCAGAACTATCACTGTGTGTGTGAGCAGATCACTGAGAGAGAGAGAGAGAGAGAGAGAGAGAGAGAGAGAGAGAGAGAGACTGAAGAGAGACTCAGAGAGCCGAGAGAAAGCGCCTAGAGAGAGCCGAGAGAGAGACATAACGGCGGGAGAGAGGGAGAGAGACATACCGGCGGGAGAGAGAGAGACGATGGCGTCGACTGGAGCTCTGATCGACTGGAGTTCTTCACTTTCGTTTCGTCTCCCGCCTCTGAAGCTCTGATCGACTGGAGTGTGGAGTGTTGAATGAGGAATGCAAATGTAATTGTAATATATATAGATATGATTTTGTACAATTAAGTAATAAGCCCTTTTAGTTTTTGTACTTTTGATCCTAGCCCTTTTAGGTTAATAGTATACATTTTAGGCCTCCAAAGATGCCGTCGAGCCCGCCAAGGGCCGCCAAACCTCCTTGAGCGCCAAATCAAATGCCAAGGGGTATTGGCGTGGCGGCGGGGTACCTCCAAGCGCCTAGGCGCCGCCTAGGCGGCCTCGGCGGCCGCCATTTAGAACACTGGCTGCATCAGGTCGTCTGATCAATTAGGATTTAGGGTTCTTGGGTCGTCTGATCAATTAGGAGCATGTGCGTGGAGCGGTGGAGGGCCGAATGGGCCATATTAGGGTTTTTCTTCTTATATATGTAAACAGTCGATCTGGTCGGGTCGGATTGAAAAATGATTAGGTGCGTCTGACACCCGACCGACCAAATGAAATATCTGACAAATCTGACCCAAACCCGACCGATAAAGGTGATCGGAATCGTCCGTTATGCTTGTTTTTCGGTCGGGCCAGGTATGGTGATCGGTCTGGTTGGATAGGTGGATATGCCTAGTTAATATTGTGTAATAATTAGGTGGATTATATTTGTGAGATTGATTAGAGATATCTATTCAAATGGAAGTTATGGGACCACAAAATATAGACCCAAATTACAAAATCAAACGATTATGGAGGTATGAACTTGGTTATTACTATATTTAAGGTAGTAGTAAAATTCAAGTACAGTGATAAATTTAATGCACTATGAATCCAACACAGGACAAGTATTTATTATCCGACTTTAAAAATCACCTAAATGTTTTATTCGACTTTATGAACTTCAAGTTGATGATGTAAGAGACCCACTGGCCATAAGTACCACCAAAATTATTATGAATTCAAGGTAGTGGAACAGAGCATTTTGGCTAAATAATTCATTTATATTTTTTTTTCTTATTCAAATTTTTTTTCAAATTTATTATTTTTTCGTCAATTTTTTTGGATTATTACTTCGTCATGACGACGAAAGGAATCTAAAAGTACAAAATTAAGATCTGAACCCAAATTTTTTAAGAAAGATAAAATAAGCCAATAAGCGGCATATTTTCGTCTTTATTAAAAAAATCAGGTTTCGATCTTATTTTTTTACTTTTTAGATTTCTCTCGTCATGTCGTAATAATAATTCACAAAAATTAAAAAAAATAAACAAATACAAAAAAAATTGAATAATAACAAAAAATAATCCAAATTAATTATTTAGCCAAAAAAAGTTGGGTTTATAAAAATTTTGAAGATCGATGGCCGTAGGTACATGAATGCAAGGAAACGAAATGATTGCTTTTTGAAATCACGTGGAGCAATTTATTACAATCATTTATTACCATTTTGTCGAAGTCCGCATCCTAGCCGGACGCGGAGTCCCTGCAGTGCGCAAAAATACTGCAAACTACAGCCCCCCAAAACGACGTCGTTTTGGGGGCAAGTTACACGCGGCCAAGCCACCAGATGGAAAAGTGGAAAAGGTGAGAGGGAGAAAAATTATTCAGTGCTTCTGCCTCATATCATCCCATCAAACACACCCCCCCCCCCCTTCATCCCTCATCTGATCCCATCCCCCCTCTCTCTCTTCCCCCAAACGCTTCCTCATCTCACCCCACACAGAGCACTGCCGCCGGCCACCACCTCCTCTCTTACCTCCTTTCCCCAGCGATGAGGAAGCTGGGTTTTTTTTGTTATTCTCTTTTTTTATTTTCCTTGATTACAGTTTTGGTTAGTCTCAGACAGAAGTTTGTAGAAGACTTTAATAGAACAATCAATCGGGTGCTAAAGCCAAAAATTGGAGGACTTGAATCGGTCACCACCTCCTCTCGGAGTCGTCTTGAATACGGCTCCGGTCGTGATGGGTCCTCCTCCGACCTTCGTTGCAATCTTCTCGTAGAGCCAAACTTTCGAAGAGCCAAACATGGGTCCTCCTCCCTTGGAATGGGTTTTGATTCTTAGAAAACTGATTTCAATTTTGGTAACCATAGTCAATTTGTTTCGATTCTTTGTTGTTGGAGGAATGGCTTCATGCCTTCAAATACGTTTGCGAAAAGGACGAGTTTATTTGTGGTAGTAATTGCTGGGGAATGGAGGTAAGAGAGGAGGTGGTGGCCGGCGGCGGTGCTATGTGTGGGCTGAGATGACGAAGCGTTTGGGGAAGAGAGAGAGGCGGATGGGATCAGATGAGGGATGGAGGGGGTGTGTGTTTGATGGGGTGATGATGAGGCACTGAATAATTTTCCTCCCTCTCGCCTTTTCCACTTTTTCAGCTGCTGGCTTGGCCGTGTGTAACTTGCCCCCAAAACGACGTCGTTTTGGGGGGCTGTAGTTTGAAGGGATTTTTGCGCACTGCAGGTACTCGGGGCATTTTTGTCATGAGAAGGCCACAGAAAAATTGCAAATTTTTCCTGAGTGCGACTGCACCATTTGGTGTACACTAAATACACATCGCATTGTGTGAAACGTACTCATCTCAAGATCTCATACAAATTAACAGAGTCGTTCAATTTGTTTAAAATTGTTATGAAAAATCACTTTAGTCGGCTATGAGTAAGTAAGGCCTCAGTTATTTGCTCAATTTGGTAAGTATGATCCAGAATTTATGTATTCTTAGAAGTAGGTCTGTCAATAGACCGGATTGAATCCAAATCCGACAAGATCTGAATATAAAACACCTTCAATCCGATCCGAATCCGAACTTCATAAATCCAATAGTAATCCGAATCCAAAACCGTAAAAGGAAAAAGATTACTTTTTCTTTTTCCAAAAAATGAAGAGAGAGAGAAGATTACGGGCTGGTCACAACAGTAGTGGAGCAAGCAGTCGTGGATGTTGTCTTGCTCATGAGCTCGTAGACGAGCAGCATGACCCAGTGCTTGTGGTCGGAGGAGAAGCCCATGAAAGAGACGACATAGTCGGACTCGATTCAGCTGGCAAAGAGTTCGTTATGGAATTCGCGCTCCGCCTGGACGGACTCGACGTTGATTTCTTCTTTGTTGGTGATGGTGGTGGGGGGAAGCCGCGGTAGACGGAGCCGAGGAAGATGGTTTGCTTGCGGGTGAGTTTGCAGAGGAAGACGGTTAGGAGGATGAGGAAGGAGAGGGCGGGGGAAGATTAGGGGCTTAGGTTTGGTTCGACTCAACTCATTAAACTCAACCAAATCCAAAGTCTCTCATTGGTTGTATAGAATTTAGGAGAAAAATAAATATCAAAATATATATATAACTTTGAAATTTTTCATGTTTGCTTATAGACCCCTACAGAACTATCAATGATATTTAACTACAGGTTCGCGAGCCTAACCGAGCCGAATACTGTAAGGTACAGGCTCGGTTCATTTATCAAATAAGCCTAACATTGAAGTTCAGGTTTGGTTCATTTAATAAACGAATCGAACTCAAACAAACACTTACTGAGTCGAGCCTCGAACAGTTCACAAATAGTCCAATTCATTTACAGCCTTAGTTGAGATTATAAAAAGGGAAAATTTTACAAATGGTCCCTCTAGTTTGCATGAATTCTCATTTTCGTCCCTCTAGTATCAATTATGTTACTTTTAGCCCTATAATTTGCATTCTGTCTCAATTTCGTCCCTCTCGCTTACGGCGTTAATGAAACAAACGGAATTGGAGGACAAAATTGACATTTCCCTCACAGAGGGACTAAATTGAGATTTCGTGCAAACTAGAGGGACTATTTCTACAATTTTATTTTTTACTTTTGTTTTTGTAAATAAATTTAAAATACATCATATGTAATATATTATATATATCACAAAAAAAATGAGAAAATTCAAAAAAGCAACCCCTATGTTAAATGTCTTGGTATTGTATTTTTTTTTTGAATTGAATTTTCACTTTCGTTATTTTCTTTGTCACATGATTAAAAAGAAAAAAAATTTCAGTAGTATTTAGAAATCTTGTAATTGTGTTTAATTAAGCAATGAAACACTATTATTTATTGGGTAATCAAACTTTATTGAAAAAATTTATATTTCATTACAAATTACAAAAATATTAGAAAATGCACAAATCAACCCCTTAGCTAATGTCTTTGTATCATGTTATTATAATCTCCTTATCTTTCACCCGATAAAAAAAATGTTCAAAATCCATATTTATTTGTTATATGAGTGATCTTGTGAGTAAGTCCCAAAATAAATACACTTATACCCATATTTTAATGTATTTGATCTCTTAATATTCAATAGTGTTTCATTGCTTAATTAAACACAATTACAAGATTTCTAAATACTACTGAAAAAAAATTTCTTTTTAATCATGTGACAAAGAAAATAACGAAAGTGAAAATTCAATTCCAAAAAAAAATACAATACTAAGACATTTAACATAGAGGTTGCTTTTCGAATTTTCTCATTTTTTTGTGATATATATAATATATTACATATGATGTATTTTAAATTTATTTACAAAAACAAAAGTAAAAAATAAAATTGTAGAAATAGTCCTTCTAGTTTGCACGAAATCTCAATTTAGTCCCTCTGTGAGGGAAATGTCAATTTTGTCCTCCAATTCCGTTTGTTTCATTAACGCCGTAAGCGAGAGGGACGAAATTGAGACAGAATGCAAATTATAGGGCTAAAAGTAACACAATTGATACTAGAGAGACGAAAATGAGAATTCAAGCAAACTAGAGGGACCATTTGTAAAATTTTCCCTTATAAAAATAAAGTTGACTCTCTCTGTAACAGCTTAAGCTTTTAGATAAGTTGGTGGTTAACAATCTAATATGATATCAAAGCAGTCAATTGATCCTATGTTCGAACCTCACCACCTATCTAACGATTAAAATTTACACGTGTTTACCTTACTTATGGAGGAGAGCCTAGCTACACGTGAGGGGTGTGTTGAGATTATAAATAATAAAGTTACCCTTCTCTAACTCTAACAGCTTAAGCTTTTAGATAAGTTAGTAGTTAACAATCTAATAAGGTCAAATATAACATGGCATGCCAACTATTGCCAAGTAGATGAATTGCCATTTGAACCAACTCCACCCCATATGTCAATTGTTTAGGAGTAATTTAATATCTCCTCTCTCATGTCAAATTTGATAGACCCCATATGTCAATTGTTTAGGAGTAATTTAATATCTCATCTCTCATGTCAAATTTGAAATTTGATATGTGATGTCAGAATATATACTTTACTCCCCAAAACCTAAATTTAATTGAAAATATACCTTTATAAGAAAATTTGGCATATTAATTGGAGTGGCTATTCTAGAGATGCAAATTTTGATATGTCAATTCAAATTGCCACATAAGCCCACTTTTGACCTCTTTCGTCGGAGAAGCTCTCATGATTACATTCCATCAACAACAGTAATGATGTGTAACGATCCGGATTTTCGACCCAATTTTTTTTAATAATAGCGTTAATATTATTAGGTCTTAATTATTATTTTCTTTTCCTTAATAGATAAATACAAAAAAATAAGTATATTATCTTATTTATCTCTTTTATTTTTTTTAATTGCATGCATACTTAGAATTCCTTCCATCTCTCCCTCTCCTACTCCTACTCAATCTCTACTTCCTCCCTAAATCCTATTTTTCGTCCATATTCCGTCCATCTCAAAACCCAAGAGTTAGAGTTTTATTAAAACACAATCTTACCTTCCTTATCAAAATTCTCCTATAAATATCGCATTAATCCGACCCTAGGGCATACCACGGTACTCCTCACACCCCACCAGTCCAGAGAGAGAGAGAAATCAGAGAAAAACGAAGCTCCAATCCATGGAGTTTTAGAGAGAGAAAGAAAGAGAGAGAAAAGTGGGTTTCGTACCAAGACTCAACCGAAACTCAAATTGATCGTTTCAATCACTTCCCTCAACCCCAAGCATCCTCAAACATCATCCAATTCGAGCCCAAGGTCCCCCGATCGCCAAAACCGAAGTTGTCTTCTCCAAAAGTTCAAGATTCGTTTTAAATCAATTTGATCCAAACCGAGGTATTATAATTCCTTCCAACCACTTCTCTAAGTATATTTGAGAAGGAGAAAGAGAACTAAGGTTCACAATCGTTCCTGTCCTCTGGGCCCTGTAATTTTGGAATCAAAATTTCGATTTTCAATTTTTTTTTTATAGATCTGTGATTGTTAATCGTGATTTTGTAATATTTTGTTGTGAATCGTGATTATGATCTGGTCTCAGTGGTCTATGATTGCAAAGTTTCCATTTTTTTTTTGCTTGCTGGTTGAAGAACGGAATTGTTGTTCGGGTGGATTTGGTTGAAGAATGGGACTGCGATTACACTCTGGAAATGTTTGGGCGTTTGGTCCAACCCGCTAACCAGACCGAACCCGACCAAATCCACTCGACAAGAATTCGGTCAGAGCTTGACTACAAGTTCGGTCGGTTTCGGGTGAGTGTTTCAATAATCCGACCAAATCCGACCGCTGGATAGCCCTACGTGTTGGGGTTGGTGTTGCGGTTGGGGGAAGTAATCATGACAATGTAATTCTCAAAATCAAAATTCCCCACAAATAACTATACAGAAAGTATTTTTACGCACAAATCGTGCACAGATTGAGATGTGGGGTCCACTACGGATCTCACACAAATGATCCGAACCGTTCATTAAATTTAAAACATGTTTTCAAGGGCCTTCGCATGAAATCAGCTCAATCCGCTACATTTAAGTACTCGATCCAATCATCTAACTTTTCATTCAAGTTTTAAGATCCTATAAGCTGAACGAAAAGTTGGATGATTGGTTCGAGCACTTATACGTAGCGGATTGAGATGATTTCTCACGTGGGGCCTTCAAACCATGTTCTAAATTTAATGAACGGCTTAGATCGTTTGTGTGGAACCCGTAGTGGACCCACATCTAAATCTGTGTAAGATCTGTACGTAAAAAATCTATGTCATTAGCACTACTGAAAACACTATACAGAAACTCTAACCGCATAAATATTGTGCAAATACTCCTTTTTTTTTTTTTTCTCTGACCAGCAGTAAAAAATCTTCCTTTACACGGAAAACATAAATGGACCCCTACCAGCGGAAAATTTTTCAGTGCCGAGCGGGTACCACGTGGTGCCTACTCGTGCATCCGAGCCGTTCATTTCGTGTTTGAACAGCTCAGATTTAGAGAGAGAAAAAGTGTTGAGGTGAGAGGAGCTAGAGAGAGGATTTCAATTCGAGTCGTCCAAAAGTGAATCGGACAGCTGAGATGCGCCGAGCGGGTGCCATATCGGCAATACCCGCTCGGCACTGAAAAACTCTTCCCTACCAGCAGTAATTCACTGAGAGAACCTAGTAACTCCCCTTTCGTGGGAAATTAAGGCTAAAACGTCCTGGAAAGATAAAAACCCAACAAATTTTGTACTACATCCATTTATCCCATTCAATTTTCCACGTTTATAAAATGCAATGTGCCTTTCAAACTGAGCCCATTAGCATTAAAGACAAAAAGAAAAAACAAACAAGAAAAACATATCACTGTCGTATTCCCATTCTCTCTCTCTCTCTCTAGGATGGGCAGGTCACCATGCTGGGAGAAGGTGGAGTTGAAGAAAGGGTCATGGACACCTGAAGAAGACCACAAGCTCTTGGCTTACATTGAACAATATGGTCATGGAAGCTGGCGTGCTCTCCCCGCAAAAGCTGGTAATATGTGAATATGATTGGTTTCTAATTCTGCCACGTCATCCTGTATAGAAGTTACATTGAAAAAGATATTATTAAATTATATAGTCATGCCCCATGCGCGAAAATTCTGGCTTTCGTCCGTGTCAATTAGGTAACCGAGACACTTGGTACGATGGTTATGTAGCTACACACTTAGATGCACTGACTGAGGTGGTTGGTTCAATTTCTATATCTATATATTGAGAAGAAGCTGATGCTCTTATAATAAGGCTTGCTTATAAATTACTAAGAAAATTAAGGCTTAGCGTGCAAGGTAAGGGATAAAGCCTTTGCTTGGCTTACAAACCGGTGGCACTGGGCTCCTCATGTTGTGAGATTTTTGGAGGTATCCAATATAAAACTACTCACTTCATTTCTAAATGATAGTTCCGTACGAAAAGACGTGATATTTTTGAAGAAAATATAAAGTACTTTCTTGCATAATTTTTTAAATTTATGGACATCAAATTAAAAAATTAATTGAGATCTATAATTTAATTTTAAAAAATTTAAATGCATGAAAATATTTCATGGAGGACTAGATCAATACTCTTGACGACTTGGAGGAAGATGTTTTTGTGGAGGATGATATGATGATGACTTCGAGGATGGTGCCTCTCTTTCTCTGGAATTTTAATTCCGTGGTTTGGCGGTTTT
This sequence comes from Rhododendron griersonianum, assembly GCA_018127125.1. Classification (NCBI taxonomy): domain Eukaryota; kingdom Viridiplantae; phylum Streptophyta; class Magnoliopsida; order Ericales; family Ericaceae; genus Rhododendron; species Rhododendron griersonianum. The sequence continues at coordinate 10,076,035 of CM030799.1, read as the reverse complement.
GGTTTGTTCTCTTGGTCTTCGATTTTGTTATTTCGGTTTGTTTCTTTTGGGTTTGGGGTTATTCTTTTGGCTTTAGTTTATTTTGGTATTAGCTATTGTTGGGTTGTTTTTAGCGGGCATTCTTCTTTTATTTTTGTTTTTGTGTGTAGTGTTTTGGTAGGCATCTTGCCTTCTTTTGATTTTAGTTCATGGGTGACGTATGTCAGTCTGCGCGCCCATGATCATTTTAATCTTTTTAATCCTTAATTTCCAAAGAGTAATAAAAAAAATTTGCTGATCAAAAGAAAGTATTTCTTTTTTTTACCTAAAAATTGCATGTCTTTTTTGAAGTGAACTATCATTTAGGAACGGAGAGAATAAATATTGGAGTACAAAAAATAGAGTAGCTTCCAGGACTAAGCAATCCTTGAGTGAATGGCTCAGGTGGGTGATATAGAACAAGTCTAACACATTTATTTCCTTTAAACCTTTTCACCAATTCGCCCAAACATAGATTTTCTTTTTAATCCTGTGTAGCTCCACTTATGTCAAACCTTTTAGTAGTAGTAAGAACAAAGATAATACAGTATTATATTCCCTCCGTCCCGATTTGTTTGTCCATTTTCACTATTTGGGACCTCTTACAAAATTGTCTATATATTTCAATTTATAATATTTTTTATATGCAATATGGATCTTATTTGATAGATCTCAATTAGATCTAAAATATGATGTTTTCGAAATTATGTAAAACATTATAAATTGTGAGATATAGACAATTTTTTAAAAGGCACGTATGTCGAAATTGGACAAGCAAACTGGGACGGAGAGAGTAATTTATTTTAACTTCTACCAGAGTCAGACAGGACATGATATGATAGATAACCATGATTAGTACTCCCTCCGTCCCATTTTTATTGTTCATTTTTAAATTGCGTGTCATTTTTTAATTGTTTATATCTCTCAATCTATAATGTTTTTCGTAATTTTGAAAATTTTGTATTATAGAACTAATCGAGATCTATCAAAGAAGATCCGTATTTCATATTTTTCAAGATTCACACTAAAAGATATAGGCAAATGACATAAAATAGACAAACAGAATAATGGACAATGAAAATGGGGCGGAGGGAATAATTAATTTGTCGCAATAAAAATACTCAAAAGTAATAGGAGTACTATTTTGGTAGTGAAATTTTGGTGGGTTTGGTTAAACAGGCCTTCAGAGATGTGGGAAGAGTTGCAGATTGAGATGGACGAATTATCTGAGACCTGATATCAAGAGAGGCAATTTCAGTTTGCAAGAGGAACAAACCATCATCCAACTCCACGCTCTTCTTGGAAACAGGTGACGATAGAAAGAAAAGGGAAATGATTTTGTCACTCCCTTTTTTGTTTACGCCACTCCTCTGCAAGTGTATTTTTGGTGCAAAAATACACTTGCAGGGGAGTGGCATTAACAAAAAAGAGAGTGGTAAAATCAGTAGCCAAAGAAAAAACCAAAAAAAATAAAAACAGTGCTGGAGACGGTACTTTTTCTTTTTGATAATTAGATGTCCGAGTCAGCTTGCGTACAACTCCACTAATTTTGGGATTTTGAAGGTAACGACTGGGGATAACCCCCAGTCGCCCCAAGGTTTGGAATTTTGGCCGCCGTGAAAATGAAACATGTGACATCATGAAGGAGCACTTATTGATTTCTCACAACTACCTTGGCCATTGTACTCAGGCTATTTTGGGTTAATAAATCTACTTCATACTTGTGAGACCGATTTCAGTCTTTATGGAGAGTATCGAGAGTATGGAGTAAATTTTTGGTTGGATTTATATTTTTTATTTTTTTTACTAAGCAAAAAGATTTAATTAATCTTTAAAAAGAATACAAAAATTAAACGGATCTCGGACACACTGATAAAAAACCATCTGAGAACCAACCTCAAAGGAAGGCAAAATGCGAACCGAAACCCCACAAACAAGATCAAAGACCGCAAACACTCACCAACTGAAAACGACCTAGGATCAAAACCCAAGATCTCATATGAATTATCATGCCTCTCTCTCTCTCTCTCTCTCTCTCTCTCTCTCTCTCTCTCTCTCTCTCTCTCTCTCTCTCTCTCTCTCTCTCTCTCTCTCTCTCTCTCGGCAGATTTATAAATGCATGTAGATGTCAACTCTAATAAGGGAAGGAGAACATGAAACATGCGGAAAAAAAAAAACGAGTCAGTAAGAAGATTGTATACGATCCATTTCCACTTCTCTTTTCCACCGCTTCATGTGGGGTCCACTCCAGGCCTCACCAAAATATTAAAAACTACTCAAAAATTTTACTAATATTTTTTTTGTATGAGGTTATATAAAAAAATCAGTCCAATCGCATATTTTTCCCTACGAATCCAGAAAACATATCTATCAATATCTTATTGAGCTAATTTTTTACAGAATCCCATAAAAAATATTTTAAAATTTACAAAAAATTTTCTGTATTTTTGTGGGATCTGGAGTGGGCCCACACACATGGAGAACAACGGAGTGGAAATGCAGGGTGTGATCCTAGGCTTTCTGCGATTTAAATGCATTTCTCACCCACAAAAAAACTGAATTTCCCTTTCCTCCGGACGAAACAATCAATATTTACACCCACATCCACGCCCGACCAGTGTCACTGTGTCAGAAAGTATCTCGTTCAGAAATCAGAAGGCACATAAAGCAAACATGGATCGCCATGCATCAAAGTCGCATTAAAAGCCTTCCGTGGTTTAGCTTTCGTTTTGTCCCCATGGTTGGATTGTTCCCTTGGTTGGACTGTTGGGTTTGGGCTGCTTTTTCAGTTTTGTTTGGGTTGGTGTTAATGGTTTAGTACTTTGATTTTTGCTTGTTAGGTCTTGGTGTTTTCAGGTTGGTCTTCTCTGATTAACTGGTTTTTATTTTTTGGTTGGCGTATTGCCTTCTATTAGATCTTCGGTGGCTTTATGTCAGTATACCATTGATCCTTTTAATCTTTGTAATCATTTATAAAGATTAATAAATCCTTTTTGCTTAGGAAAAAAAGAAGAGCCCTATCTCATCATTTACGAAATATTGTGAGTTCGCGGTACTGTTTAAACAGTATTTTAGCCCAAAAATACTCACTATTCAAGACAACTGATTTTCATTAATTTTGTTATCTAATGGTATTTTTAGTACTTAAAGTGAAAACAAGTGGTATATTTTGCTACTAAATGGTATTTTTGGCATTTTTAGTAGAAACTACAAGTGGTAATTTTTGTTATCTAAATGATATTTTTGGTATTTTTAGTGAAAACTAGTGGTATCTTGGCGTTTATTTGAAGACAAAAATTATAGCGAGAACTCACCCCTATGATCATTAGTGTACAGTACACTTGTATACAACTATTATGGATGTTATACAACGTACATAGTGAAAAAAGTTTGACAGGATTAATAGTGAAGTGGTTATATACACTTCTATAGGATAAGTAGATTCAACAAGAAGGCTGAGTTTTCTCCACACACACACACACACAAAACTAACTTCGCATTTTGTTTTGTCTTTAATAAAAAAAATTGCATTTGTTAGTTTTGCGTACAATCTTTCAACTTTTCATTGGATTTTTCAAAAAAACAATTGGGTTTCGGTCATAATTTTTACTTTTGCCGATTCCTCCCATCGAGACAAACCGATAATCCACAAAAAATTTCTTAAAACTAACAAACGCTGGGAAAAAAATTGAATAAAGGCAAAACAAAAAAAAACCCAAAAAGCCAAGTGACTTTTTTGGAAAATTCAGAAAATAGCGATGACATAAATAACTCCACACCCTCCAGGATATTTTAAATCTCAAACTTTGTGAGATTATATATCCCGATAGACATTAAATTTGGACATTAATAATTTTAAGGAAACACAAAAAAGTGGTCTCAGAATATACAGTCCAATCTGATACTGGTTTTCGATCAAATAAACAGGCTCATATATACAAATAAAATGCATATTGTGCGTGCATCATTATATATATACTGATGTACATAAGAAAAAATCTCATGCATGCTACCATAACCATAATTATGCCACTGTCGTGTGATTGATGAAGTTGTGTGTTAAAACAACATATTTTCTTTTTTCATACTTGTCACTAATTCGGTTGATTTGATTTAGATGGTCAGTCATAGCAGCTCACTTACCAAAGAGAACCGATAACGAGATCAAGAATCACTGGAACACACACCTCAAAAAGAGGTTAACCAAGATGGGAATCGATCCAGTGACTCACAAACAGAAGAGCCATGCCCTCAGTTCTGACCAGTTGAAGGACGCCGCCAACCTCAGCCACATGGCTCAATGGGAGGGTGCACGGCTTGAAGCCGAAGCCCGACTCGTTCGAGAGTCCAAGCTACAAGTCTCCAACCCTTTCCAAACACAACTCGGCTCCTCAAGTTCAGCTCAACTCGTTTACGAAGCAGGACCACTGCCTCTTCAACCACTATGTCTGGATGTTCTAACAGCTTGGCAGGGATCATGGCTAAAAGCACCAAAATATAATAATGACTTTGCAGCCCGTACCATTGCCGCCACTAATAGTTCTCTTGACCCTCTTACATCCGCATTGAACTTCTCAAAAAAAGGTAATGTCATATATAAAGAATTGCTCTCTATATCTATTTTCACTACAAAATAAATAAAAATAATAATCTCGGAGGTTAATTATTGACTTGAAAAATCAAACTTCTTTTTATAGAAAAACTGATACTCCCTCCGTCCCTTTATTACAGTCCAGTATTCCATTTTGGACTGTCCCTTAATAAATGTCCATTTTGTAAAGTTAGTAGGTAAAAGTTGGTGAATTGTCTATTTTGTCCCTAAAAGTAGATTCCATTTTGAAAAGTTAGTGAGCAAAAGTGTAATGATGATGGGTAAGTAGGGAAAGTGGAGGAAAAAGTTGATGTGAAAGGTATAATGATGATGTCTTTTTAATAAGTTGGAGTTACGAAGCAGGACATTTAAAAAGGGACGGAGGGAGTAGTATATATATGGTACACGTACCTGTTTTTTCTGCACTATAGGGTATCAACAAATTCTCGGAGGTTATTAATCGGTGCTAATTTATTTGGAAGTAATTAATTTAATGGTCTGATTTGGAGATCAAAGACTCCACGTCCACTGCTCAACTTTTACCGCTCTTCCACTGCTTTTAATCTCACCACTCAAAAGTATTTTGGACAGTCCGAATTTTAATTGCCGGGATGAACGGTAAAATGTTAAGCGGTGAATGTTAGGGCAAGTACACCAACTAATAGGTAAAAATGCTAATGAACAATGTAAATTTTACTCTCCCCGTCCCAATTTATTTTGCCTATATTGACTTTCCTTACATTTAAGGGAACATCATAATTACATTGATTTTTGGTCAATTTTACCATTTTACCCCTTTTGACAGAAAAGTAAACTTTTTTAAAAAATAACCCAAATAATGTTATGGGAGCCAAATCCAAAAGTAGTAGTCTTGTCATGTCAAGTTTAAATTTTGAATTTGGGAGGGATAAAATGGGGGGTAAAAAATATATATAGATATCCAAAAATAGAAAGTTTTGAAACAAGCACATCATTTTGGGACATTTCAAAAAAGAATAAGGGCAAAACAAAGTAGGACGGAGGGAGTATATTTTACCTACTTACATCTCTCTTAACATTACACCAATCTTATCTATTTTAACTATCAATATGAGGTCAATGACAAAAGTAGGAGCCAGCTTTTCGGTGAAGATTTGATCTCGATTGAGTCGAGCAGATCTTCAATCCCGTCTCAGGATGTCTCTGGTTATATAGCTGATACACCTGACCAGGAGCAATACAGGATTGCAGAAGAACTTCAGGAAACTATCATAACAGGCACTAAGTTAGGCATTAAGTTTGATGATGCTGGGGTTTTGAGAATGAAAAAGATGATTGAACAGGAAGCTAAGGAACTAGAAATTATACTGAGAGACAATCGTTTCGCTCCTCTCCAAAGGAATAAGCACCAAAGGAATGAGTCTCGGGTTCGGCAGAGTTCCTCCTTAGTTTTCTAATGGGTTTGGGGTTAGGAGGTGGTGGGTTGTTTCTAATTATTTGGTGAGTAGGCTATGTGTGGTGTGTGCTCGGGCGTTTTGTTGTCGGTGGTGATGGGTTTGTTTGGGTTAGATTTAGGTTTTGGATTTGGTTTCGTTTACGGAGCTGGGCTTAATATTTCCCATGTGGGCGTTATGAGGCACTTTGAGGCCTTTAGGTGTTCGGGCTTTTGCCCATAAGGTGTTTGGACCTCAGTCCACTGTCTTCCAACCTTGGTTGGATCCCCCTCCCCTTTCCCCAACTTGATGTACCATTTGTCAAGTCTTCTTAATAAAATTTTTGCCTATCAAAAAAAAAAACTATCACTTCATAAAATAATACTCCCTCCGTCCCAAATTGGATGTCAATTTTTGATATCTATGCCAATTTCAATTCCTTATATTTTTTAATATGGATCTCAAAAATATGTAATATGGATCTTATTTGATAGTTCTCAATTAGTTCTATTATACAAACTTTTCAAACTCATGAAAAACATTATAGATTGAAAGATATAAACGATGAAAAATGACACGAGTTTCAAAAATTGTCATTCTTTTGGGGACGGAGGGAAAACTATTTTTTTTCTTTCTCTACTTCAAGATTTGTGGAGTGTGTGTGTGTGAGAGAGAGAGAGAGAGAGAGAGAGAGAGAGTAATAATAAAGAAATAGAAAGCTTGTGAACAATTAGATAGGTAAATTTGCTTAAGAACGGTAGCAAATTTAGTTTGGCTTCAGGTTTTGCTATTCTGCTGCAAGGGGATTTTCTTGTTGAAGTTCTTTATTTTACCTTAACAGCAACAAGTACCGAAGCTGATAAAGTTGCTCTTAAGTGGTAAAACAGAGCGGTGGACGTAACACCGCTGTTTTGAGATTATGAATTTATGACAAATGGTGCCAAACGAGTACAGATGCTAAATTGGCAATTTGACAGCCTAACGGACCATAATGGCCGTGACAAAGCTATCATGGCACGTACGGTTGGACTCGCTCTAACGAGAAAATACTAGTAACTAAAGAAAAACTTTCATAAGGGGGCGGGTTCTCTACGGTTCAATTGCAGAGAGTCGCTGCAGTTGCATCGTAATCGTTTATCTTTGCATTCAGCGGTTTAGATTTCAAAAAACTTTTTCGGAACTTTTCTCTGAAAAAGTATTTTTTTAATCTCGACCGTTAAAAACAATATCCAACAGTTGTGATCACTTTGACCGCATCTCTGCAGTTCAATTTTGGACTGCAGACAAGCCAAATTCTTCCCATAGAAATGAAAGTCTGAAGGAAAAAAAAAAAACTGGTAACAGAACATTTTTCTTGTCAATTGCTAACACTGGATAATTTTCCAATACAGGTGAAGCCATGATTATGAAAGCAGGGCCTGACTTGGAAATGCCAAATGATCCAAAGGAAAGAATGGACATTGAACTATTGCAGCTTCAGGGCTTGGGATATTCCACCGATCATGATGACTACTCTATGGCTACAAGAAATGAAAACATCCTGCTTCCAAATTTTATGGAAGCAGCAGGGCTTGGTGAAATGTTGTTCGACAGTTCTAATCAACTGCACCAGTCCATAACCGGCGAAAACTACGGTATCGTCGCCGGAACTTGCTACGGCAATCCCGAAGAGAACAAGAATTACTGGAACAGCATTAATTTTGAATCTGGTGAATCGTCCGCCATCGGGTTCTCCGGTGTTTTGAACGAGACGGGATTCTCCGTACCAACTTCTTGGACGACGCGATAAGAAAATATCTTATCGCCTCGTACAAAAGTGATTTGCTGACAGATTAATGTATTAGTTTGCACTTTGCAATTAATGTATCAATAAGCATTGGTGAATAATAAAGGCATAAAGCTTAAGTTAGAAGTATTAGGTAATTTCGTAATTGCTCATATCATCCCCAGTGGTGTTGTGAATTGCATTTTAGTAAATAAAACCTTCTTTTTTTATTTGTCAAAACTAACTGTAATAGTACTTGAAGCGCGAAGTGGAGAGAGAAAGGGCGGAGGGGAGAGGATCGACCAAGTCACCAAGCTCTGGTCTAGTTCCAATCCTCCAGCTTGGTTTGGTTTTGAACCATTGTGAGCCCACTCCCGATTCTCAACAAGGATCGAAAGTCACAACCCTGATCGAACATCAGCAGTTATGTATTTTGTTTACGTTTGTGGAAGACAAAATTACCATCAATAGCTATTTATATAGTTTGTGTTGGCAGAAGACAAAATTCCTCCGTCCCATTTGGGGGACCTCCTGGGGCTCGCATCGGTTGTGAGTGTGTGTGTCATGAGTGTTCCTGCGTTTTCTTAATGTGGTTCTGTACTTTTTGTTTCAAGCACAGTTACAAATAAGGCACGATTTTGATGCGGACGTACGGAGAAGATTTTCAGTGCCGAGCAGGTACTACGTGGTGCCCTCTCAGCACATCCGGGCCGTCCATTTTGATTTTGGACGGCTCGGATTTGGAGAGAGAAAGAAGAGAAAAGTGTTGGGGTGATAGGAGAAAGAGTGTTTCAATCTGAACCGTTCAATACACTTTTGAATGATCCGGATGTGTTGTTTGGGCACCACGCCGGCCGGGTGACGTGGTACCTACCCGATCGGCCCCCAAAAATTTCTCGTACGCATGTATCTATTTTACTCTCATAAAGAACTTTAGGGAGGAGGCATGACCAACCATGAGGGTTGCTTCTCGGAGGTTTTTGCTTTGTGGGTAAAGCCAATAAAGCATTTGCTCATTTCAAAAACAAAAATATAAAGCATTAGCTTTCGGAAAGTAAAAAGGATGCAGCTAAAGAAGCATAATCTTATTGTCATGCAATTTACGTGTAGGTACAAAACATGCAACTATTGTTGACTGTTGACCAACTATTGGCGTTGACCGTTGACCACCGACGTTCATCGAGAACGTTGAATGTGAGAGCACACGCCTAGACTCATTGGTAATACTAACAGCGCCTAGACTTAGTGGTAATACTGATAGCTAATTAACTTATCCTGTAACGTAATATATGACGCCATATATAGTTTAGCTTCGGTTTACCGATTTGCTCTTTCCTTTTGGCATTGTAGTACGTTACATTCATCTTTTGATCTGATCAGGTTGGATCGGTTGCTTCAATTCGATCGTGTGGTAGATCTGTTGGTAAAGGGATGCATGCTATTTGCAATGGATTACCATGAAACCTTTTTAAGCTTGAAGACTTGGAGTACATAAACAGAAAGTGAAATGTACTCTTGGTTATGCACGGAGGCGGCAAATTTCACTCGTCCGTTTCGGCAATCAATGATTCAGCCGGTTTTAAAAGAGAAGAGTTTTTTTTAAATTCGAACCGTCCAAAACACTTTTGGACGCGCGCGATTCAGTTCTGTAAAAACATATTTACGAAAACACCCACTGCAGCTCTAACATATACAGTACTTGAATTTCATTCCTGGCGTTTCTCTGGCTGTTTACTGCTTTTGCCATTGAAGCAGTGGGTGTTGAACTTTGGGTTCGGCAATAATGCCTTCTGTTCTATATATGCAGCTTTCATTTAACTAGCTGGAAATCTTTTGCCTCAGATTTAGTACTATTTGGGAACAAAGGTGCTACAGGTACAGCAAAACCTGTACATACAGCGTACACAAATCGATTTTGCCTCGCCAGCGCCATCGATTCGCTTGTCATGGGAAAAATTAGGGTTCATAATGCTAGGCAGGGTCACGTGAGTCATATATATATGTACTACCTGTCCGGTTCGGTTCGTTCAGGCTTTTAAGCACAAGAACTAGAAACTGAACCAGTTTTAAAATTGGGAGAAATTATAAACCGGGACAGAACCGAGGGAAAAAAAATGGAGGACGAAACCTCCAGTTCGGCCCGGCTTTCCGGTTATGGGGGTTACACCCCTACTCAAGTGCCATGGGAAATGGCTTTCCCAATACATATTTATTGCTCTCAGTTGCAGTCCATTGAAGCCCATTTCGCAGCCTGCATAGCTTTGTAATGTTGGGCCTTGCTTTCAAAAACATGGGCCTACATTTGGGCCCAAATAAGCGTGGTTTTGTTTAATTGTTTTGGAATGTTTGACTAAGAGTATCTAGAATGATTTGATAGGAAATTTAGAGGATGATAGAGAAAATTTAGCACGAGCTACTTTTGGTGGAAAGAGATGGAGAAAAACTTGCCTTAAATGAAATATTTTAGCCCTTATCCAAACAAAAAATTGAAAATTATTTGAGGGAGTAGTACACGATACTTACTTTGAATAATATTTTCATAATTGTCAAACTGACCGTTATGTTTTGTGCATACCGCACACATTCATGCTTAAGTTCATAACTACAGAGATAATACGTAACTAGCACCATATAAAAAATGTTGTAATAAAACCATGATGTTTGTTGGCTACTAATCCTTCCCCAATGTATCTTATTAAGTGATCACACAATATTTTCTTCCCCGATCAAAACAAAGATAAGCTAAACAAACTTAACTATAGGGGTGAGCAAAAAATCCGTCAAATTGGGAATCCAATCCAAACCGAAAGTTTTGGTTTGGATTTTTAGTAGTATGGTTTGGTCATGGTTTAAAAAGATTAGAAACCGCATTATATGGTTTGGTTTGTGGATTCACGTTCACGGTTATGGTTCCAAACCGATCCGAACCGTATACACATATATATACATTATAACGGGATTTAACTATGATTCACCAAATAAATATGAGAGCTTTAATCAACTACTTTTCCAATTATTGATCCTATTAAATTCACCACAATATTTAATTTTTCTTATTTGCCAAGATAATTTAGATTAAACTTCTAGGAGTATATATCACAACTCATCCTAATTTCCTATGATTATTAATTTATTATACACAAAAAGCACATGGGATCACTAGATAAGTCAACTTATACTGCCCAATTCCTAAATTTCTCTAAATTCTATTCTTATAATTCCTTCACTACCAAGACTTGAGGCAATTATAGTATTCCACTCTTAATTAGTTGGTTGATGTTAGTGTATTTTGATAATTTGAATGAAATTAATTTTAATATAAGTTTTCTTTTAATTTATCTTCGTAACTTTAAGTACTTTAAATATTTTTTAAAAATGATAGCTTAATTCAAAACAAACCGTGGTTTAAAACCGAAACCGAACCGTACTTTAATGGTTTGGATTGGTTTGGTTCTATACCTTTTGTGGGTTGGTTTAGCTCTCTAAATTCATAATCTGTAAGTATTGGTTTGGTTAATGGTTTACTATAAAACCGAACCAATTCGGACCATGCTCACCCCTACTTAACTACATACCAAATTGGAGTCATTGAAAATAGTATTTGATACATGAACCATATATCCAGAGTCACTGAGTCAATCGTCGGAGGCTTTGAGAGAGAGAGAGAGAGAGAGGAGTTAGGTGATCGATTAGCGTTCTTGGGTCGTCTGACCGATTAGGATTTAGGGTTCTTGGGTCGTCTAATCAATTAGGAGCGTGTGTGTGGAGCGGTGGAGGGCCGAATTATGGTTTTTCTTCTTATATATGTAAACAGTCGATTTGGTCGGGTTGGATTTTTTTTTTTGATAGGCAACAAAATTATTATTACTCGACAAAGGGTACATCAAGGAGGCCAAGCTCCAATTACAAGAAAAACTTGGATCAAAGAGATGGCCACAAGAAAGGAATTCAAAGAGGAAAAGAAAAGAAAAGGGATCAATGAGAAATTGAAAGAATTCACTACCAGACACAACCCAGCAACAGCTAACACCTATATATAACAATAACCACTCCTATCATCATCAAGCTGACAGGGATGAGCCCTGCCTTGGAGTAAACTTCAATGGAACAGCAACTTCGGCATTGAAAAGACAAACATTCACCAAATGAGCCCAGCCTTGGAGTAACCTTCAAAGAAACAGCAACTTCAGCATTGAAGAGACAGACATTGATCAGCTGTAGGTTCTGGAGTAATTATAAGACTAGCAAGTTAATCGATACCCGACCGACCTAATGAAATATCCAACAAATCTAATCCGAACCTGACTGATAAAGGTGATCAGAACCGTCTGTTATGCCTATTTTTCGGTTGGGTCAGGTATGGTCATCGGTCGGGTCGGATTGAAAAATGATTAGGTGCATCCGACACCCGATCGACCAAATGAAATATCCAACAAATCTAACCCGAACCTGACCGATAAAGGTGATCAGAACCGTCTGTTATGCCTATTTTTCGGTCGGGTCAGGTATGGTCATCTGTCGGGTAGGTGGACATGCCTAGTTAATATTGTGTAATAATTAGGTGGATTATATTTGTGAGATTGATTAGAGATATCTATTCAAATGGAAGTTATGGGACCACAAAATATAGACCCAAACAAAATCACACGATTGTACGTGGAGGTATGAACTTGATTATTAATATGGTAGTACGAGTCATGTACTGTAAATGACAAGTACTATATATTATCCGACTTTAAAAATCACCTAAATGTTTTATTTGACTTTATGAATTTCAAGATGATGATGTAAGAGACCCACTGGCCATAACCACCAAAATGATAATGAATTCAAGGTAGTGGAACAGAGCATTTTGCCCAAATAATTCATTTAGATTTTTTTTTTATTCAATTTTTTTTTGCATTTCTTAGTTTTTCATCACAAAAGCAATCACAACGAGAGGTACGATCCAAACTCAAATTTTTGAACAAAGACAAAATTAAGCCAATAAGTAGCTTATTTTCGTCTTTATTAAAAAAATCATGTTTCGATCTTAATTTTTTCGGCTTGAGCTCGGCTCGCTTTGGCTCGAAAACATGATGGTATGGTAGGATCAGCGCTCAAGGGAATGTGGAGCCATCACCTTATAATTGAGGAAGTTCACTTGAACATCGTCCCACATCGGAAGATTTATTAGTTCAAGACCATTCCTCCCCTATATAAGCTTCATGGTGGTAGCTCAATTCAGCACGTGATTTTACACATTGCAAGTCTTGACAACCAATTTAATGCGCTTATTTGTATTGTATACATATACATATATACAAATTCGCGAGCCAACTCGAGCTCGAGTTGAGCCTTAACGAGCCGAGCCCTTAACGAGCCGAGCTTAGTAATTTACTAATCGAGCCTCTCTTAATCGAGCCGAGCCTCCTTTAACGAGCCGAGTTTTTGTCAAACGAGCCGAGCCGAGCTCGGCTCGTTTACTAAACGAGCCGGATACTCGAGCTCGGCTCGTTTACTAAACGAGTCGAGCCGAGCCGAGCCGAGCTCGCGAGTAGCTCGGCTCACTTACAGCCCTATTTATATATAAACGAAACAAGCAAAAATTGAGTGCTATACCTTGCTTGTTTAGAATATCACGAATCGAGCCGATCCGAGCTATTATCGACCCGAGTTTCGAGCTATTATCGACTCGAGTTTTGAGCTACTCGTGAACATTTTGAGCTATTATCGACTCAAGTTTTGAGCTACTCGTGAACAGTTCGGTTTGTTTATTGCTTGAAACTCGCGAACAGCTCGATTCGTTTACAGTCGCTGCCGCCCATTGCACCACCGGTTCACGGCCAATTCGTTTACAGCCGTAGTTGCCACCCGGGCACGGCCAATACTCGATCCTTACGGATTACTCAGGAAATTAAAAATATTTTTTTTCAAAAATTATTGCAAAACTCCGTTTTTTTAAAACCACATATATTGCAATACTCTTGGTATCGGTACACTACAAATGCTACCGTTATTTAAAACCATACTTTGATGTCAACAACCAACTTTGTTGGTATGCTCGTTTTACAGTTTGATGCCATCATATTTGGGGTCCTTTTAATATTTGATGTAATTCCCAATTCAAAGGTTAAGAAATTCTTCTTCGCACTTAAAAAAACAATAGTACTATGGGGATCACATTTGAAGACCATATTTTGAGGCCCCGTTTCGTTTAACTTGTAGCACTTTTTAGAGCTTTTGTCCTCATTCAAAAAAATTCTCATTCGTTAGTTTTGTGACAAATTTTTGTAGATTATCTAGATGAGAAAAATTGAAAAAGGGAAAAAAATTATTTTTACCCAAATATTTTGGAAAATAACAACTTTTCAGCAACAACAACAAAAAAGTCAAACTTTTTTTTCTTCTTTTTGCCGAAAAGTGGTTATTTTTCTAAGTATTTGGATAAAAGTAAAAAAAAAATACTTTTCCGATTGTTCTTGACGAGACGAATCAATAATTCACAAAAATTTGGCGTAAAACTAACGAACGCAATTCTTTTAAATAAGGATAAAACCTTCAAAAAGTCATTTTTGCTCAGTGGAACTCCACCTGAACAGTGTCGGCTCACATAGTTCGGAGGCCCGAAGCAAATTCCCAATATTGGGCCTCTTACATATTCACGAATTCCTTAAAAAAATTGATAAAAGTGTAAAAAAATCAAACTAAAAGGATACAATTATAGCAACATAAACATATAAAGATATGACAACCACTGCTTAGTGCACTTGGTAAGTCATTGCCTCCCCTTTGTGGAACACCCCCACTAACCCCCGCTGATGTATATCGCTGTGGCAAAAAAAAAAAACATATAAAGATATGATTGCAAGTGTTTTTGAAGAAAAATAAGATAGTTTGCTTCATCTTTAATTATATAAATATGATTTGTGTGAAAAAATAACAAACAGTAATAGCTCGCTCAAATTTTTCAATTTTAACTTGACAATATTATCTCACCACTGAACCAAGTACATCATTGCATGCATTTTCATTTGGAAACTTTCTACGAGTAATATTTATATGTAAGTTACATTACACTGGGGACTCAATTTTTGATCAAAATTTCGGGGCTGTGTTTGTACCATATATTCACCGCCTGTCGATTATCGACCGGAAGGTGGCAATTATGAGAATGCTTCCTATTTTATTATTTCGTATTAATAATATAACTAGTTTTTATTTCTATTATTTGTTTGTATTTGCATGTAGGACACTTGGCTTGCTCCTACATACTTTGAAGTTGAAGAGAAGTTATTTGGACAAGTGGCATGCTCCTACACACTTTGGAGTTTGTGGGAAGTTATTTGTACACTTGGAAGATGATGAAGAGTAGTGAGAAGTTAGGAAGTTATTTCCTGCACATTTTCTCTATAAATAGCCTCTTTTGGCTTCATTGTAAACCCCTTCAACAAAATCAAAGTCTTCACTTTGTTCTAATTTTTGTCTTCCTAGGAGTAGGATTAAATTAACTCCCTTACTTTCAATGGGGATCCGTCCTTCTTGATTGTAATTCTACCTTCGAAAAATAACGAAGTCCATTTGTTATTTTTCTTCCGCTCCGGCCCACTTCACTAAACCATCATTCCACTCCACCCAATCAATGGGTCAATTCGGTTCTTGAAGATTGGCGGGTGACGGTCTTCTTTTACGAGTCGATTCATCACCAACAAAAATAGCATTTGATTCATTCGCCATTTCTCTTCCGGTGAAGTCCTGAAATACGGCAAGGAACCTCAAATTCGTTTGTGGAGACAAGCCGCATTTGCCTTTTCTTTTTGTTGTTGGCTTGTTGCTTTTGTTTTCGTTCTCTGTCGATTCGATCCAGAGAAAGAAAAAATAGGTAAATAGGCTGGAAGCAGTTACTTCTCTCGCCTACCCTATGAGACGGCCTCTGCACCTTTATACCATGTGATCGACTTAATAGTGGAATTGTACCCGCCTTTTTTGTTTTCTATCAATGTTAAAATGACAACTCACATAGTAACATCCTAATCATGGTCGACATTAAATTTTTCGTTAAAAAGAAGATGATCACAGCGTCAGGCAAAAATCTTCCTTTATTACAAGGGTAAATTTCACTGGCCTCGACAGAAACCTCCCTCCACGTTTCTGAAATTGCATTGTCCTCTCCTTTGCTTCTATTGTCTGTTGCACTTTACTCTCGCCGTTTGGTTGACGTTATGGAAAGCAACTAACGGTGATGAGATCAGCATGGAACAATTCGTAAATGCCAATTTTACCCATGGGACCTACAGGTCTAACCTTTCCCCCCATTTTCTCTTTTTCACCACATCCAGCTGGTACCAATCTCCCACCAAGAACTCCCATTTATATTAAGAAGCCCTCCATTCTTTCTTCACATGTGATTTTTTATTTTTCTGTCTTTATTCACTTTTTTTTTTCTCACTTGTTAGTTTTATGTCAATATTTTTGTGACTTATTAATTCATGTAAAAAAAAAACTACTCTCTCCGTCTCATTTCATTGTCCAATTTCGTTTTTCATGCCGTTCTTTCAACACTTATATCTTCCAATATGAATCTCCAAAAATATGCAATGTGGATCTTGTTTGATAGTTCTCGATTAGATCTATAATACAAAATTTTCAAAATTATGAAAAACATTGTAAATTGGGAGATATAAGCGTTGAAAGAACGGCACAAAAACGAAAATGGACAATAAAAATGGGACGGAGGAAGTATCTTTTTTACTTATTTTTGTCATTTCAAAAGAAAATTATGAGTTTCGATCATTTTTTTTTATTTTTCTAGTCAAGACGAATCAATAAGTCACAAAAATTTGACGCAAAACTAACAAATGCGAAAAAATATTAAATAAAAAAAATCACTCTCAACTTTTAATCCAAACCTAGCCCAAGCTAACTACTAATTAAACCAAGCCAAAATGCAAAGAACCGAACTCGGGCATACACATGAAAGTCATCTACAACTATTACAGACCCTATGCATGCATTTGAGTTCACGTGAAAGTCAAAGCATTTGATTTTGGGTGAAAAAATCACTGTACTTATATACAGTAAGCAGTGTTTGACTAGGGAAAAATTACTTAAACGAAAAACAATCCATTTACAAACAAGTACTGTAGCACACAATATGGTATCCTCAATCAGATTATCATAGCAATTTTCGAGGAGAAAAAAAATGAGAACCATCCAAAACCAGTAGTCCACCACAATGGCGGGTTCGTTACCCTCAGGTTTGATTCAAAAATCATTCTGAAAGTGTTTTCCTTTTTTTTTTTTTCCAGTTTTTTGGTTCAAAAATCATGTCGGTTGTAGCTCTCTGTAGTGCAAAAACAAAATCAAAAACCCTATGCATTTGAGATCGGGTGAAAGTCTAATTACCTTCAAATAATGATTACAGACCTTCTACGACCCACAGCTCCTTCGTTTCTTAGAAATCGCAGGTCTCACTACAAGAAATATAAGCTTTCCCAACACTTAAATCCCGGCATTTGCAAAAAACCCTGGGAATGATTAAAAAAGACACGCCAGCAGCCGGAGAAATCAACAGGCAAAGTGGTCCACCAATTTCATCCCCTGCTCACACATGAAATGACTGTCGTTTTGGCAAAAGCCCTAGCCCAATTTCACCCCCAACATTCCCTCCCCCAATTTCATCCCCCGCTCAAAATTCCCTCCCCCAAAATTTCGGCAAAAGCCCTAGTTGTTCCCTCCTCCTCGATTAGACACGCCTCTCTCGCTGCT
This sequence comes from Rhododendron griersonianum, assembly GCA_018127125.1. Taxonomy (NCBI): domain Eukaryota; kingdom Viridiplantae; phylum Streptophyta; class Magnoliopsida; order Ericales; family Ericaceae; genus Rhododendron; species Rhododendron griersonianum. The sequence continues at coordinate 10,058,502 of CM030799.1, read as the reverse complement.
CTCTATCAGGTAAGCATTCTCTCTCTCTCTCTCTCTCTCTCTCTCTCTCTCTCTCTCTCTCTCTCTCTCTCTCTCTCTCGATCGATCGATCGATCGATCGATTTCCTACTCTTTCTCTGCGACTGCGCCCCAGCGTCGGAGTCGGCGAACGATTTCTCACACCTCTCTCGCTGCTCTATCCCGTACACTCTCTCCCTCTCTCTCTCTCCATCTATTCTGATCGATTACCTCTCACTCTTTCTCTGCGAATGCAGGACGTGCACTGGCGTCGGAGTCGGAGACGGCGACAAGAGGCTTACTAAATCGATTTTGTTTCATCAATTAGTTCTGGTACTCTCTCTCTCTCTCTCTCTATGTATATGTAGATTTCCGATACTGAAATCCAAATTTGTTGATTAGTTTATCAAATTTGTTCCTTTTGATGCCGACATAATGAGATTGTTTAGTATTTCTCTATTCTGAAACTTGTGCCCTTTTGGCTTATGCCGTAGTTTTTTTATTGGAGTTAACTTTATATTTTTTTATCGTTTTATCTCCTTTATGAAACTAGAGAGATTAACCTCACCAATAGAAAGGAAGAACAGATACACATTGGGGACCATCATTTAAGTAGTTGGAAAGATGAATCAAAGTGGAATGAGTGCTCCCAAAGTTGTATCAAATAACTAAATGGTTAGGACTAGATAGAGCAACAGAGAAAGATCAATTTGCTGAATTAGTTACGATGAAAAGGCGCGTTGTGTTCGTGTGTGTCGTGCTATGGATCCTTGTTGTTTCTGTGATATATCTCTTCAGAAGTTGTGGGGGATGGAGTTCCTTCGGTGAACCTCTACCGACATGAATCCCTCAAATGTTAAGACCTTTTTTTGTCTCGGCTTCAAATCATTTTGTCCTCTTATAAAATTCTAGTACACTACTTGTAATGGGATTTCACTCAACAAGTTAGCCTCTATATTGTAAAATTTACAGTTTTTTTGGTGATTAGATACACATATAGTACCCCAATGCAACTGATTCTGCAAGTTTGAACACTGTGAATATGGTAAGGAAAATGTTTTGCTCTATGAATATCTGAATATTTGCTTTTCATTTTTTGTCTTTCTAAAAACAAGTACTTATTTGAAAAATAAGATGACTATTCAAGCAGCAAATCAACAACGATTTCAATCCCATGGTTACTTGGCCGTAATATAGAGACACATACAAGGCATACGAAAAATATTTAGGGTGTCTAAAAAACAAGTTGAGGGTCAACTCTATTTGCTGTCCGCAAATTATGCAACTCATTTCTTTACTAAGAAAGAAGCTCATCTGACGTCTAAATTGAGATCAATCACCTCAACTTGTCTTTTTCTCTCCTAGTATAAAAAAATGCTTCAAGTTTATTGACTTTAATTTTGTGGGAAGCTTCAGAGTCTCAGAGTTTGTACTTTGTAATAACGATTACTAAACCAACACTTGGTTCCATAGGCTCAGCTTGATCAGCCATTTCCTCATTGTTACACCTGCTCCACTGAGCTTGACTTCCTTGTAATGAATCTTCTCCCTCGCACCAGTAATGAGTCGTAACTCTGCTTTAAACTACGAGTTTATTTCATTTAGTCTATTGGTTATGCTATTACGCTACAGGCATATGTGAGTAATCTTGCTAACATCAAGTGAAAATTTTGATTAACACAGAATGTTATCTGCCAGAAATCATATGGGATACTGCAACACAATGTTCTGACTCCCACAAGTGACAGAAGCTGGGTACTATTAGTCTAGCATAGAAAACATTATTTCTTGCCTATCAAGAAATGATTAAGTGAATAGGACATGGAGATAAAGTTAGAGGCCTAATAAGTGACCAGTTGAACCAGGAGGTTATCCTAACCCTGCCATTATAAACCCCTTTGCCCTGACCATGAATTGGAGTTGATCATTAAACTGAGGCAAGTTTAATGGCCTCATAAAGGACGTAACTACAATAAGGTGGCTTAGATCGTTAAAACTCTTTTGAAGGTCCAGCAAGGGGGCTGAACTAAAGCCCTGATTTCCTAAGAGAACTATTGAGCTCCTTGGCATCACTAAAAAGTATTTTTATACTCCTTCAGCAATGGTATAGTTTTGGTGGTGATTATAATGGTCTCTAATCTCTATTATTGCCTTCTTTGTCAAAGTTTGTATCTAATGTGGTATTGCATGCATTTGCTTTATTTGTTTTCTCCAAAATTGTGTAAATGGAAACAAACATGGATAAGAGTTGGATAAATTTGCCTAGGCTCGATCCAAGATACCTACAAGGGGTTATAGATTTCATGGAATTTGCTTGTAAGAACATTCTTGATCGGCAAACAGAAATTGCATGTCCGTGTAAGAAATGTCATAATTTGGCTAGAAAAAACATAGATTTAGTAAAGCAACATCTTGTCGTGAATGAATTTACTCCAAGTTACACCGTTTGGATTTCCATGGGGAAAAATCACAGCCTACAAATTGTGGTGTTGAAAATAGTGGATGTGGCAATTTTAATGGGCAAGATGAGATGCAAGAAATGGTGCGTGATGCATTTGGAATTCTGCCAATTCAAGCCCATGATATTGATCTTGATCCACCTCTAGGTGATGGACATAATCTTGATCCACCTCTGGGTGATGGACATACTCTTGATGAAGAAACTACCAAGTTTTTTAAGCTTTTGAAGGAAGCTAAGAGAGAGTTATACCCAGGTGTCAAAAGTTCTCATCGCTCTCATTCATTGTGGCATTGATGCACGTTAAGTGCCTATGTGGTTAGAGTAACAAGTCTTTTACCATGTTGCTTAAGCTGTTGAAGAAAGCCTTGCCTGAAGGTGAAATATTGCCTAATTCTTTTACTGTGAGCAGACAACTATTGGGTGGTTTGGGCCTTGAGTATCATAAAGTTCACGCATACCCTAGAGATTGCATGTTGTATTGGGGTGAAGATGCAAAGTGAGTTGAATGTAAAGTCTGCAATGTTCCTAGATATAAGCCAGAGGAGCAAACAGATGGATCAAAAAAAGGAGGCAAAATTCCGCAAAAGATTGTTAGGTACTTTCCATTGATACCTAAGCTAAAAAGATTGTACTCGTCCAAAAAGACGGCTAGCTTAATGAGATGGCATGCAGAGAACCCAGCTCCTATTGGCATTTCTAGGCATCCTGTTAACTCCGATATATGGAAACTTTATGATAACCTCCATCCTGATTTTGCTCAAGATTCTCGCAGTGTCAGGCTTGGGTTAGCATCTGATGGTTTTAACCCATATCGTACAATGAACACCACTTATAGCATATGGCCTGTGGTGATGATGACATACAATTTACCACCTTGGTTGTGCATGAAACAACCTTATATGATGTTGACACTGCTTATTGACGGACCAAAGTCACCTGGAAATAATATTTATGTATATTTGAGGCTTATAGTAGACAAGATGAAGGAGTTGTGGGATATAGGTGTTAACACTTATGATGCATTTGGCAATGAGATGTTCAAAATGCGAGTATTAATGTTGTGGACACTTAATGATTTGCCTGCATTAGCTATGTTGTCAGGCTGGAGAACAAAGGGTTATCTTGTTTGTCCAGTTTGTCTTGATGAAACTTGTTCACGTTGGTTAGTTCACTGGAAGAAGGTATGTTATTTGGGGCATCGTAGATGGTTGGATAAGGACCATAAATTTCGATATGAGCGCATGTCTTTTGATGGGACCGTTGAACTTCGTCTTTGTTCAACTCGTTTATCTGGTCGTGAAGTCTTAGCAATGTTTCCCGCTAACTATGTGAATAAATTTGGAATGCAGGGGGATGAGGATTTACCTGTTACAAAAAAAAAAAGACACGCGATGGAGAAGATGAAGATGATTTACAAGGTAATTGGAAGAAAAAGAGCATTTTCTTTGATCTATCGACTTGGGAGGAAAATCCGCTTCGACACAATCTTGATGTGATGCATATTCAGAAAATTTTGTGTGAAAGCTTGGTCGGGACAGTAATGGATCTTGATGGCAAAGGGAAGGACAACTTAAATGCGCGTCGTGACCTTCAACTAATGGAGATTCAAAAGGCGATGCATCCCCAAATTCTAGATGGTGGCAAAGTGTATCTGCCTCATGCATGCTTTGCAATGAACAATATGGAGAAAACTATGTTCTGCAATTTTTTGAAGAATGTGAAAGTTCCAGATGGCTATGCTTCTAACATTTCACGTTGTGTCAATGTAAAAAAGCGAACCATATCTGGACTAAAGAGTCACGACTACCATATATTGATGGAGCAATTTCTTCCAATTGCAGTAAGCAGAACACCTCCAAAGAAAGTGAGTAAGCCAGTGATAGAGCTATGTAATTTCTTTAGGCAATTGTGTTTGAAAGTTGTAAAGGTTAATTACTTGGATAACCTTCAATCTCAAATAGTGCTCACTTTATGTCAGCTCGAAAAAATATTTCCTCCATCCTTTTTTGACATAATGGAGCACTTGATTGTTCATTTAGTTGAGGAGGTAAAGTTGGGTGGTCCGGTGCAGTTCCGATGGATATATTATGTCGAAAGGTATGGATTCTAGTATGCTTCATTTACTGTCCATTTAGTAATATGTTTTAACACTTAAACAATTCTCACATAAACTCGGGTCCTTTCCCGGGGTTTATCAAACGCCGTATAGTATTCCCGAGCCCGGCAGTCGCAGCGTTTACTGAAAATGCCGGGAAGGCTTGCCAGCGTTTATTTCAATTACCAGCGTTTTATAAACGCCGGGAAAGCCATTTTTTCTCGTAGTGCATGTCTCTAATCAACAATCAAGTCAGTGTTGAAACCCTAACCCATCTCTCTCTTTCCCAATTTCTTCTCTGCTTGTTGATTGTGTTGATGTGAAAGCCAAAAGTGATCTGCCTCTCTTTTCTCTTCCCGCGTATTATAGGTATAAGTACAACCTCTAGATCGGTGAGATGCATCACAGTAGTACATGTGTGCTTTTTGCAACCTTTACACACTCTTCCTCAGTCCTTTTTAACTTTTCCCCTTTTATTCATTTTTTTATTCATTACAAATACATGGGTATAAACGTAAAGTCACGTTTCCCGTTAAAGGGCATTAGCCAACAAAAAGCAGAGGGGAGGATAGTGTAATTTCAGAAACGTGGAGGGAGGTTTCTGTCTTTGTCAGAAACCTCAGGGGAGGTCAGTGAAATTTACCCTTATTACAAAGGAAACATTTATGGACCCTACTAGCAGTAATTCACAGAAGGACCTAGTAACTGCCCTTTCTGGGAAATTATGCTATGTTTGTTTTACTTCTTAAAAAATATTTTTCAAAAAATTCTCCCTAGATTTTTAGTATTTTTAATTATTTCTCTCTCTATCTCTCTTCACTTATTATCCCTACTACTTTTTCAAAAAAAAATTCAAAAAGCAATCCAAACACAGCATAAGGCTACAACTTCTTGGGAAAATATAGAGTAAAAAAATCCAATAAACTTTGTACTACTACATCCATATATCCAAATGGTCCAATCCACCTTCATAAAATGCGATGTGCCTTTCAAACTAACCCCATCACATTCTCCAATCTTTACTTAGCATAAAAGAAAACAGACAAAGAAACAAGGAAAACATCTCTCTCTCTCTCTCTCTCTCTCTCTCTCTCTCTCTCTCTCTCTCTCTCTCTCTCTCTCTCTCTCTCTCTAGGATGGGCAGGCCACCGTGCTGTGAGAAGGTGGGATTGAAGAAAGGGACATGGACACCTGAAGAAGACCACAAGCTTTTGGCTTACATTGAACAATATGGTCCCGGAAGCTGGAGTGCTCTCCCCGCACAAGCTGGTATCTCTATGATTGGTTTATAATTCTGTCTCGTCATCCTGTATAGATTCTGATTTTTTTTGGGTGGGTACAATGTAACGCAAAAATTCTATTCCTGCGTAAGTGTCGCAATTAGGTAACCGAGACACTTGGTACGATGGTTATGTAGATATGTACACACTTAGATGCACTGATCGAGGTTGTGAAGCTGATACTCTATAAAAGGGTTGAGAAGGAATTTGGGCAGTAAAAATTCTCTAATGATGAAAAAAAAATTCAAAATTATGTGCTTTCTAATTCATTGCTAAGAAAATTAAGGTTTAGCGCACAAGGTAAGGGATAAAGCCTTTGCTTGGTTCACAAATCGGTGGCATTGGGCTCCCCACGTACGTTGTTAGATTTTTGGAGGACTACTCAATCCATTTCTAAATGATAGTCCACTACGAAAAGACGTGATATTTTTGAAGAAAAAAATAAAGTACTTTCTTGCATAAAGTTTTAAATTTATGGACACCAAATTAAAAAATTAATTGAGATCTTAAATTTTAAAAAAAATTAAATGCATGAAAGTATTCATGGAGGACTGGATCAATGCTCTTGACGACTTGGAGGGAGATGTTTTCGCGGAGGATGATGATGACTTCGAGGATGGTGCCTCTATTTCTTTGGAATTTTAATTCTGTGGTTTGGTGGTTTTGGTTTGTTCTCTTGGTCTTCGGTTTTGTTCTTTCGGTTTGGAGTTATTCTTTTGGCTTTAGTTTGTTTTGGTGTTCGCTATCGCTAAGTTGTTTTTAGCGGGTTGTTTGTGGTGTTTTGGTTGGTATCATGCCTTCTTTTAATTTTAGTTCTTGGGTGATGATGTCGGTTTGCCCGTCATCATTTTAATATTCAAAATCCTTTCCAAAGATTAATTTAAAAAAATTGCATGTCTTTTTGAAGTGGACTATCATTTAGAAACGGAGAGAATAAATGGAGTACAAGAAATGGAGTAGCTTCTAGGATTAAGCAATCTTGAGTGCATGGCTCAGGTGGGTGATATGGAATAAGTCTAAGAAATATATTTCCTTTAATCCTTTTCACTAATTCGCTAAAAATAGATTTTGTTTTTAATCCTGTGTAACTCCACTTATGTCAAACCTTTAAGGGTATGCTTGGTTCGATGGAATCAAAGTTAGAATGAAATGATCATTCTAATGGCATACTTATTCTTCTGATTAATTGGTTCACCATTAGATGATGGAATCACCATTCACCTAAGTAAAGAAATTGTCATTCCACTAAAAAAATAAAAGATTTGCCATTTCATTCCTTTATCACACCAAAATTACTAGTGTCACTCCAAAACTCACTATCGTCACACCGAAAATTACTATTGTCACTCCAAAAATTACTTTTGCCACATTATTCCATTGCGGATGAGAGTAGTTATTCTTAAGCACAACCAAACTTGGGAATGAAAATAGATATTCCAATTTCATTTCATCCGATTCAATTTCAACCTCAATTTCATTCTATCGAATCAAACATACCCTGATAGTAAGAACAAAGACAATATTGTAGAGTAATTTATTTTAACTTCCATCAGAGTCAGACAGGTCTTTTCCTAACTTAGTAATCTTGCCCGTCGATCAGAATTAAGGGCAGGAATATACTCAAATGTAATAGGCCAGGAGTACTATTTTGGTGCAGTTGGTCCAACTTTTTCATTTGGTAGTGAAATTTTGGTGGGTTTGGTTAAACAGGTCTTCAGAGATGCGGGAAGAGTTGCCGAATGAGGTGGACGAATTACCTGAGACCCGATATCAAGAGAGGCAAGTTCAGCTTGCAGGAAGAACAATCCATCATCCAACTCCACGCTCTTCTCGGAAACAGGTGACTATAGAAAGCAAAAAAGATAAAACAAACAGTGCTGGTGACAGTACCTTTTTTTCTTTATAGATAATCAGATGTCCGAACCAACTTGTGTGCACTTCAACGAATTCCGGGACTCTGAAAGTAACAACCGAGAATAACCTCCAATGGCCCTAAGATTTAAAATATTTGACCTCCGTGGGACCTGCGACCTCATGGAAGAGCACTTGTTATTTTCTCACAACCAATTCGCCATACAATCACCCCTCCATTCCCACTCCTCTTTTCCGGGGTTCACTCCGGACCTCACAAAAATACAAAAAATGTCCATAAATTTTAAAATATTTTTTATGAGACCATGTAAAAAATTAGCTCAATTACAATTACGTACTACGAATTTAGAAAACATACCTACCGATATACGATTGAGCTGATTTTTTACAAAGCTCCATAAAAATATTTTTTAAATTTATGGGTATTTTTTGAGGCCGAGAGTGAACCCACATGAAGCGGTTGGAAAGAGGGGGTGTAAATACAGGGGTCAGGGGTGATACTAGGCTTTCAAGGATTCATTTCTAACCCCAAAAATGTATTTTCCCTTGGGCCTTTCTATTTGCAGCCACTTATTTTCTGAACGTAGCCTGTATATACTATGGTACACACATGTTTATAATATAGTACACAGACTACGCTCAGAAAATTTATGGCTGCAAATAGCAAGCCCCTTTTCCCTTTTCTCTAGTACAAAACAATTTACACCCACATGCATGGCCAACCAGTGTCAAAATCGTACAGAAATAAGAAGGTATACCCGTTCGGCTAAATAAGTCAAGTGACTTTTTTTTGTCCTTATTCAAATTTTTTTCGTATTTATTAGTTTTGCGTCAATTTTTTGGGGTTTATTGCATCTCCATGACGAGAGGAATCGAAAAAGTAAAAAATTTCAATCGAAACCTAATTTTTTTGAATAAAGACAAAAATAAGCCAATTTTTTCGTTTTTATTCAAAAAAAATTGGATTTCGATCATATTTTTTTACTTTTTAGATTCCTCTCGTCATGGAGATGTAATAATCCCCAAAAAAATTGACGCAAAACTAACAAATACGAAAAAAAAATTGAATAAGGACAAAAAAATAAACCACTTAACTTATTTAGCCGAACGGAGGGGCCCCAAAAGTAGATGGCTAACATCAATAACCATAAAAGTCGCATAAAAGCCCAAAAGTAGATGCCTATTGGGCTATTTTGGTACTCCCTCCGCCCCCTTTTTAAAGTTCAGTATTTCATTTTGGGTCGTCCCTTAATAAGTGTCCATTTTGTAAAGTTAGTTGGTACATTTTCTATTTTGCCTCTAAAAGTAGATTCCATTTTGAAAAGTTAGTGAGTAAAAGTGTAATGATGATGTCTCCATAGAGGGTAAGTAGGAAAAATGAAAGTAAAAATTGATGTAAAATGTATAATGATGATATTTTTTTAATAAGTTGAATTTACGAAACAAGAGACTTTAAATGGAACGGAGGGAGTAGTACATGTTAGGTCCATTGATTTAAAGTTGTTAGAGCCTAAGGTCCTTGATTTGACAAAAATGCCCCGTCTCTATTCTCTTCTCTCGTGCCAGCGTATCCTACTAGCGACTAGTCATTGTATGGTACTAATTGGGCCCCAGTGAATTACGTGACGACTACTACATATCCTGAAAACAAAACAAAAAAAGCTACTGTTGTGCATGGTATCAAGACTGCTACCACGTGGTTCTGAAACATCTTTAAGAATTCAAATAAAGTCTATAGTTACCGCATGCGCGTTGGGACCTATTTTGGGTCCAGCACGAATGATTCGAATCCTTCGATAATTTAAAAAAGAATGAGTGGCCCCGGTGAAAAATCAGCTAAATCCGATATGTATAATCCGATATGTATAAGTGCTCGATTCAAACTAAAAAAAATATGTTGATCCGAGCCGTTCAAAAAAGGAAGATTGAATCGAAAAAAATTTGATTAAAACTCATAATTTTTTGAATACATACAAAAATAAGTAAAAAAAAATACATCTTTTCTTTATGTATTTTTGTCTTTTAAGCAATTATGTCTAGTTAATAAGACAAAAAAAAGTGTGGGTCCATATTATGTTAACTAAGTATGAATGATTATGCAGTGAAATTTAGCTTAATATTTTTTTAGCAAAATGTAGATTTAGACAAATAACCATATCTTTTAGTTTTATAGCTATTATAAAAGAGAATATATTTTGCAAAGATACTTATAGCTGTTAGTCTTTTTGAAATAATACAAAGTATAAACAAATAACCACATTTGTTGGTTTTAATTATAAAAAGCACATATTTCACAAAGATAACCCTATTTGTCGGTATTTTTAAATAATACAGAGTATAAATTTGTACAAATAACCACATTGATTGATTTTATTGTAATTATAAAGAGTACAAATTTTGCAATGATATTTTTATCTATTAATTTTTGGGGACAATATCTAGTATAAATATGAACAAATAACCATATCAACTGGAGAAAAATGATACAAATTGAGTTGTGTTTTAGTTTGGTGTAACACAGATAACTATATATGTTGCTTAATTTGGATAGAGAAAAAGATTTTATTAACAAAGATAATGACATCTATTACTTTTTTGGAAGTTATAGATAATAAATAAACACAGATAACTTGATCTGTATATATGTGTTTGAAAAATAAAGAGAATAAGTTTGTACATTTAAATTTTTCTATAGGTTTTTTTTAAAAGATAAAAAAAAAATATTTGCACATTATGTTATCTATTATTTAGAAAAATATATGTGAAAGATAATGTTATATATTATTTTATTTGTAAAAATACAAAGAGTAGATTAGCACAAATAAGTTTATATTTTGTTTCACTTACTTTTTTCACATCTCACTCTGTTTGTCTCTTTTTTGTAAAGCGCGGATAGAATAGATTTTGAGAAAAACATTTATTGATTATATTTTTTTGAAATATACAGAATATAAGTATTGAGAGATTTGTTTGTGTTTTTTTGAAAAGGTCAAAAATTGACAAGGTGCCAACGGACCTTTAACAGCAACCAAAACTAAAAATCCAAGAACATTCATCCAAATAATTATTCAAAATGTCCTTGTAATACTATGTGACGGCCGGTGCCTCAATTTTTTCTGTACCACGAATTGTTTGGGCTCCACCCCTGTAATGGAAATCACATAAATGTGCGATGGAGAGAAAAAATTTGGAACTAACACATGACGGTGCTCCAGAAGTACTAAATATATAATTTTTCCATGCATCCTAAATGCTTAGCCCTCACTAATCAGAAATGCTAGAGGCATGTCACGCCCTCGATTTTCAACATAAATAATAATAATTTTTAATAAATAAAACTATCACTGAAATACCGATAATACCCAAATTACATATTTTCCCTTGTTCTCAAAGTTAAATTCAAAAGTTACAATCCTGGCTCGAAGTCCCAAATTATACAAATACCGAAGTAATATTACAATTTACATTATTCATTCTTTCAAATACTACTTTCAAAACAAATGCCGAAGATCTCCTTTTTTATACCTTCGAAAAACATGATCAACAATCATTCCATGCACGCCATGCCAACTTCCTTGCTTTGTACCTGAAAATGATAGGTTGAGTTACACTAACCCAGTAGAGAAATCTATACTCAAGTTATATGAAAATGCGATGAAACATGCAATAAGAGTTAATGATTTCCAATCATCGAACAAGAGATACAACAGGGGGTATCACAAAGAACCGACGGACTACGACCACAGAATTCTATACATCTTACAGATATCCCTTACCATTCGTACATTAGACTAGGGGTAGCATAAAACACACACCAAACTAGCAAATTACAACAACTGTTCAACCATCAACCGACTTTTAGAATGAATGTCGCAAGCAACTCCTCATTTCATACCATTCACCATAGAGTCTTAGTTCATGAAACCTTTCTTTTTGATTCCCAAAACAATTTAGAGAAAACTCAAGACCATTACAGGTCAAACTCCGTTTGTCACGCCCTCGATTTTGAACATAAATAATAATAACATTTGAAATACAAAACCCTCACAATCGTGTTTACATTACCCCAAAATACATTACAGTTTCCAATTCTTCAAACTGGTCTACAAATACAATCTTCCAAATTACAAAACCATAACAAGCTGTTCACTTTACAAGAATAACAAAGTACTCTTCAAAATAACTTTACTTGATAATGCCCGCATGCACTCCGAACTTTCCATGACCATGACCTGAAATGGTAGGTTGAGCAAACACGTGCCCAGTAGAGAATTCTATGCACAAGCTATATGAAAATGTGACGATTTATGCACTGAGAATGAATGATCTCCACTAACGAACAAGAGATACACAGGGGCACCGTAAAGAACCACAAACTACGACTATGGGATCCTATGCTTCTTAAGACATCCCTAACCATTCGTACGTCATCTCGAAGCAACATTAAGCTCATATCATTCTGAATAACCACGACGACTTCTCAACCCTTTTATAAACACTTAAAGGAATGCCACGAACAATCTCATTATTCAATGCCATAGCCATCGAGCCTATTTTCATAAAACGAAAAGATCGATTCCCGTTTGATTTCCAAAATAATTTTGAGAAATACTCTCGACCTCCGCGGGTCGAGCTCCGTTGATTCTCTTGAATACCGGAATCCGTTGATTTGTGCCCAAATACCGGAACCGTTGATTCGCTCAGGAATACCGAAGGATTTTTCATAAAAATCCCTTTTTCAAAACCAAGTTACTTTCTTTTCAAAAACATTGATGGAATCCATTGTTTATCTTCTCTTTTCAACAGTTACAATATCAAGCAGCTCAAAGCCCAAACAACGACTTAAACTTCAATAAGTCAATTATAACTTCATTCATCATATGAGACATTCAACTGTATTACCACACCTTGCGTTACAGTGAATTCTCTCCACCTGGGTTTCCGCATTACCACACCTTGCGTTGCGGGCCCTCTAGAGTCCCCGCATTACCACACCTTGCGTTGCAGGACCCTCAATTCAACATTCACAACACATTCAACACACATATACATTATCAATTCGAAAGTGGAATAACAACACTTTCCCCAAGTCCCAATCTTCCATTCATCGTCATTCAATGTATTACAACTTATAACCATGTCTTATCGTACATTAATAAACACCTTAAGTTCATATTATTCCTCTATGTCTATTTCAACGCCCTATATCTCGTATCGAATCCATAACAACTCTACGACACACCACCGGCTAGGTTCTAAGCAACAATCTATAGAACGAGTGCCCAAGGAACCTATGATGATCAATCGAGACGAAGCACAAAGACATGGGTCACCCTATTCTCTTCCGGATCACTAGGCAAACCCCTATCGTTCAACGAAATGCCCCACATCAAACCTTATGTCCAACGATACATAATAACCTCTCTACAATACGCATTTTCATCCTACCATTCGCCACATCTAGCCTTAGCACCTAAAACACTTATAGTATTCACCACCTCATGTCACAATGACCCTCAAGTACCACCAATCCCATAGATACACTTCGATTGAGTTTTCTCTAGTACGACACTACTCTTCTTCTAACAATGGAAAGCCAACAGGACGAGGATAATTTAAGTAAACCCAAGGGGTTCAGCTAAGCATGCTTGAAATAGGTTGGGAGGTGTCCAAGGGAATTAAAAGTGATCGTGGGTCAAAACAGTGGAGTTCGAAGCAAAACAGTGAAAACTCGAAATAAGCTCACCGTATCGATACGGGCAAAATCCGTATCGATACGGATAGGCTTCAAGGTAGATCAGTGAGAACTGTATCGATACGAGATGCTTTCGAGCGAATTTTCTGCAAATTTTCAAGAATGAAACCCAACCTACAACCAACAATCATAAGCACGATTAAGGTGCAAATTCAACACATAAACATATAACAAGTGCAAGAAATCCCTACCTCGAAGTCGGAGAGCAAACACGCGAAGAGATCGGGCCACGCGAACCCTTGAACTCAAACTTTGAAATACTTTCAAAATACTCCGCTCCGAGCCAAACCGGATGAGCTACGAACTCAAGAGCACGTGAGGAAGATGGAGAGAAGGTTGGGTTCTTTGGGTTTCAACCTTTGGTGGAGGAATGAGGGAGAGAGAGTGAAGAGCCGAGAGAGGGAGAGAGTCGGACAGGAGAGAGGGAGGAGGGGGATTTCTATCCTCTACACACACACACACATCCTATATATACCCCTATATCTCTAAATCACACATACACTCCCTCAAGTCTCTATTCTTTCACCTAAATCCCTAATTCAAATATTCACCAAATAAACCATATTCCCATAATTATCCGATTAATAAACCTTTCAATAATTAAAATAAAACAAAAATTTTACGGGTCTCTACACCGTTGATTCGAGCTTGAATGCCGGAGTCCGTTGATTTGTGCCCAAATACCGGATCCGTTGATTCGCTCAAGAATACTGGAGGATTTTTTTTATCAAAATCCTCTTTTCAAAATCAAATTTCATTCTTTAATAAAACCTTGATAGAACCAACCTTTCATTCTCATTTTCAACAACTACAATCTCAAGCAACCAACAGTACAAATATTAACACAAACTTCTAAAGTCAATCACAATTTCTTTCATCATGTGAGACATTCAACTGTGTTACCACCCCTTGCGTCACATTGAATTCTCTCCACCTGGGTTTCCGCATTACCACACCTCGCGTAACGGGCCCTCTAGAGTCCTCGCATTACCACACCTTGCGTTGCGGGACCCTCTATTCAAGTTCTCAGTGTAGGCATACATACACACATCGACATTCGATATACAAGCAGACAATTCTCCCTAGTTCACATTCTTCCATTTATCCTCACATAGGGCAATACAAATTTTGTAAACATGTCACGATGTTCATTGGCAACTACTCAAATTTAAGTTATTCCTCTATGTCTATCATGATATACTTTGTCATGCACCGGACCCAACATTGGCTCTATGACACACCACTCGCTAGGTTCTATCCTAGAATCTCTTAGAACGAACACCCAAGGAATTTAGAAGGCTCCACTTCCGTCCGGACCCCTAGGCAAGTCCCTCTCGTCGAACTAAGCATTCTACGTTATACCTTATAATCTACGATACTCGATAACCCATCTACTATACGTTTTCCAATTCACCGATCACCAATTCATGTCACGACGCCTAAAGTGTCAATATCGTTGACCACGTCATGCCACAATCATTCCCAAGTACAGTCAAGTTCATTAGAAGCATCCCGATCAAGCATTAACCAACTACGATACTACTCTTTCTTTACTAACAGGAGACCAACGAGACGAGGGTAACTTAGATTAACCCAAGGTATTCAATTAAACATGCTTGGAATAGGTTTGGAGGTGTCCAAAAGGGTTTAGAAGTGCTCGGGGATCAAAACAGTCGAAGTATAAGCAAGGTGGGAAAAACTGCCCAGAAAGTTAAGGAGTATTGATACCAGAATTTTGTATCAATACTGCAGAGCTTGGAGTATCGATACAGTGATGGAGTATCGATACGGCAGAGTCTGGAGTATCGATACGGAGAAAGAGTATCGATACGGTTACGTTACGACAGATTTCTGATGCTACTGGAATGCAGATCCTCTCAGCGTATCGATACGCAAACAACCGTATCGATACGGGGACATTACGAGCAGCGATTTTGTGCAGAAAACTCAAGGACAACACAACACAATAATCAACAATCTAAGGCACGATTACCACATGAAATCAACTCAAAAACACATAACAAGAGCAAGAATCCCTACCTCAATGATCAAAGATCGAAGATCCGACCCAAATAAGCGAGCTCTAGCTTTCCAAGCTCTAAATCCTCCAAGAACGAGTTCTAGCACGAACCCACACGATCCAAGGTTCGAATCACGCGTAGGAGACGAATTGAAGGTCGAGGTATGAAGGTATTGTGGTCGATTGGTGAGTTTTCGAGCTCAAAGGAACTAGAGAGAGAGAGAGAGCCGAAGAGAAAGGGAGAGAGCCGAGAGAGAGGCGTGAGGAGAGAGAGAGAGAGAGAGAGAGAGATATGTTGGGATTTTTAATCCCCTACACACACACACTCCTCTATATATACTCACACACCCAACAAATTACACTAGCACTCCCTCCAATTTCAATTCCATCATACAAACTCCAAATCAAATCAACTCCACAAATTTCATATTAACCCCAATTTCACATATTCACTAATTAATCCATATTTTTTCTCAATTTGGCATTTAATCGATGTTTTAAAAAAAATATTTATTCGGGTCTCTACAAGGCACATCGGTGTACATCGGTGTGGTACACCTAAGCCATACCCCTCTTACATACAAGTGGATCCTATTGGAATGGTTCTCACCTGTATGTGAGAGGGGTATGACTGAGATGTGCCACACCTAATGTGCCTGTAGCACCTCTCTCAAAACCCACCTCGTGCAAAGCATAAACAATTCAATTTTAACATCACGTGACGAAAAGTCCTGCGCATGTAGTTGAAATAGTAGATGTCGTTATTATGGTTTTTAACCCTTTATTTTGTCCTTATGGCCAAAGCTCCAACAGTATTTTAGCTCAAAAATATGTACCCATTATTCAAGACAACTCCTTGATTTTGTTATCTGAATGGTATTTTAAGTGTTCTAAGAGAAAACAAGTGATATCTTTTTCTATCTAAATGGTATTTTAGGCATTTTTAGTGGAAACTACTAGTTGTATTTTTTGTTATCTAAATGGTATTTTTGGTAATTTTAATGAAACTAGTGATACCTTGGCGTCTATCTGAAAACAAAAATTATAGCTTGAACTCACCCCTATGAATCATATCACACCACATGATCAGTAGCGCAAAATACTATGTACACTTGTATACAACTACTATGGATGTAATAGAACGTATATACTAAAAAAAGTTTGACAGAATTAATAGTGAAGTGGTTATACACTATAGGATATGTAGATTCAACAAACGCTGAAAATAAATTGAATAAAGACAAAACAAAAAAACCCAAAAAGCAATGTGAATTTTTTGGAAAATTCAAAAAATAGCGATGACATAAATAACTCAACATCCTCCAGGATATTGTAAATCTCAAACTTTGTGACATTATATATCCCGATAGACATTAAATTTGGACCTTAAAAATTTTAAGGAAACACTAAAGAAGTGGTCTCATGTGTGTGTATGTATATATGTATGTATGTATGTATGTATATCAATGAGCTTCCATTAAGGGATCCCTTAACTTGCTAAGTTAATGACCTCCCCTTTCTCGATCAAATTTCGATGATTCGAACCGCTTAATGTGATCAGAACGTAATTTTAAGGGTCCTAACTAGAAATCAACAAAAAAATATGACCGGAAAGTGCTTCATCAGAGCAGTTTTCATTGAATGGTTCAAGAAAAAACTGCTCGGATGAAGTACTTTCCGGTCATATTTTTTGCTGATTTCTTGAGGGGACTCTTAAAATCACGTTCTGCAGACATTGAACGGATTGGATCATCAAAATTCGATCGGGAAATGGTAGGTCCTTAACTTAACTCAATAAAGGATCCCTTATTGGAAGGGCCCTGTATATATGTATATGTATATATGTACTCTCTCCGTCCCTTTTTTAGAGTTCAGTATTTCATTTTGGGCTGCTTATTCGTAAGTGTCCATTTTGTAAAGTTAGAAGTAAAAGTTGGTGAATTTTCCATTTTGACCCTAGAGTAGATTCAATTTTGAAAAGTTAGTGAGTAAAAATATAATGATGATGTTTCTATAGAGGGTAAAGAGGAAAAATGGAAGTAAAAGTTGATGTGAAAGGTGTAATGATGATATCTTTTTAATAAATTAGAATTATAAAGTAGGACACTTAAAAAAGGACGGAAGGAGTGTATATATATATATATACATATATACACCAAGCTTCTACTAAGGGCGTCCTTAACTTGCTAAGTTAAGAGCATCAGCAGTGGAATAAGCAATTATGAATAATCAAAACATGCCACATCAGATTTTGATTATCCATATAGAAGTTGCTAAAGTTAGCAATGTTAAATCCCACATTGGTTATTTTTTGCCCATAATCAAAACCAATGGGCCCTCCAAACTTTTTCCCTTCATTTCATGCATATTTTTTGAAAAAGCGGTTTTTGAAGGGAAAAAACAATTTATGTTAGAAACAGTTCAAAAAAAAATATAGTTTTTCGAAACAAAAAACAGTTTTTCAAAAAACACACACTTTGTTCACTTAAAAACTGTAAATACAATTTTGGAAATTTTGAAAGAATTGTATTTACACAAATAGTTTTGAAATTTTAAAAACTATAAATAAAGTTTTTGAAAATTTTGTTTTCTGTAAAAAAAAAGGTTTCTGAAAAAAAAAACTGAAAGTTACAGTTTTTTAAAATTATTTTTTGAAAACATTTTTTTGAGAGAGAGAAGGAATGGAAGAAAGAGAAGATTTTTGTGTAATGTTGGTGTACTTGATTGAGAGATAAAATTTGGTTATTGACAAAACATTGCTAGCTTTGATTATTGAAGAGTCAAAATTTGATGAGTTGTTAAGAGGTTGCTAGGTTTGGTTATTCCAATGTGAGCACTTTTTTTATCCAACATTGCTAACTTTAACAATTTTTTGTTTTGCTTATTCCACTGTGGATGCTCTAAGAACTTCCCATTTCCCCATCAAATTTTGATGATCCAAACTGTTAAATATATGCAGAACGTGATTTTTATGGTACAAGCTAGAAATCGGCAAAAATAATGACCAGAAAAGGCTTAATCCGAACAGTTTTTCATAAAAATGCATTTTTAGCATTTTCAAAAATGCATTTTTATGAAAAATTGTTCGGATCAAACATGAACAGTTTGGATCATCAAAATTTGATCAAAAACATTGTCAAACTGATGAGATCATTAACTTAACAAGTTAAGGGCGCCCTTAATAGAAGGGAACTGATATAATATATAATCCTTAGTCCAATCTGATATTGATTTCCGATCAAATACACAGGCTCATATAAAGAAATAAAATGTATATAATGTGTACATCCTTATACATATGTTGAGGTACATAATCAAAAATCTCACGCATGCTACCATAACCATAATTATGCCATTGTCATCTGATTGCTGGAGTTGTGTGTTAAAACAATATATTTTCTTTTATCGTACTTGTCACTGATATGGTTAATTTGATTTAGATGGTCAGCCATAGCAGCTCACTTACCGAAGAGAACCGATAACGAGATCAAGAACCACTGGAACACATACCTCAAAAAGAGGTTAACCAAGATGGGAATCGATCCAGTGACTCATAAGCAGAAGAGCCATGCCCTCAGCCCCGACCAGTTGAAGGACGCCACCAACCTCAACCACATGGTTCAGTGGGAGGGTGCGCGGCTTGAAGCCGAAGCCAGACTCATTCGGGAGTCCAAGCTACAAGTCTCCAACCCTTTTCAAACACAACTCGACTCCTTGGGTTCAGCTCAGCTTGTTTACGAAGCGACAACTACAGGACCACTTCCGCCTCTGCCTCTTCAACCACTTTGTTTGGATGTTCTAACAGCTTCGCGGGGATCATGGCTAAAAGCACCAACATATAATGACTTTGCGGCCACTAGCAGTTCTCTTGACTTTCTTACATCCTCATTAGACTTCTCAAAAAAAGGTAATGTCATATATAAAGAATTAATCTCTATATCTATTTTCCGGAAACCTGAGTTATCAAAACATAAAAGAATTGCTCTCTATCGAACTATAGATAACACATAATTATGTGACATTTTTTTGGTCATTCTTTTTCAAGTTAGAACTCTAATAGCATAGCTTAGGCTCATAATGTCAAAAATACCACGATTGCAATTTTTTTGTTTTTTTGTTTTTTGATAAGTAATTTCCATTTAAGAAGCTCAAAACGTGTACAATCTTGAAGGAGCATACCCCAGTAAAAAAGGAAAAACAGAGCGTCTACGTTGACCGCTCAACTTTTACCACTCCCCCCACCGCTCTCAATCTCAACGTTATTTTTGGATGGTCCAAATTTTAAAAAACTCTTCTAGGAATGAGTTATTTTAAAATTCAGACCATTAATTATCGAGACGGATGGTGAGATATTGAGCGGTGAAACAGAGCAATGGGCGTAGGTTTTGGGATTGTGTACGCCAAATGCTGCCGAACGAGTACAGATGCTACATTGGCGTTTTGACAGTGTAACAGGCCATAATGGCCATGACAAAGCTATCATGGCACGTACGGTTGGACTTGCTCTAACACTGGATAATTTTCCAATACAGGTGAAGCCTGCATGGTCATGAAAGCGGGGGCTGACTTGGAAATAACAAATGATTTTCAGGATCCAAAGGAAAGAATGGACATTGAACTATTGCAGCTTCAGGGCTTGGGATATTCCACAGATGATGACTTCATGGCTACGGGAAATGAAAACATCCTGCTTCCAAATTTTATGGAAGCAGCAGGGCTTGGTGATATGTTGTTCGACAATTCTAATCAACTATACCCGTCCATCACCGGCAGAAACTCAGGTATTGTCACCGGAACTTGCTGCGGCAATCTCGAAGAGAACAAGAATTACTGGAACAGCATCTTGAATCTGGTGAACTGTTCGCAATCGGGTTCGCCAGTGTTTTGAACGAGACAGGATTCAACGTACTAACTTCTTGTACGACACGATAAGAAAATATCTTATCGTCTTGTACAAAACTAGCGATTTGCACTTCGCAAATGATGTATCAATAAGCATTGCAAAATAATTAGAAGTATTGGGTAATTTATTGTCAAATGCACAATTAGCTAGCAGAAGGGTTGATGGATTTTTCTGATGGTACTGCTCAGTACAAAACTGAACTAATTAACACCTTTTTTTAACAGTATTAACTGTAATAGTACTTGAAGTCCGGAATGGAGACGGGAGGGGAAAGGGGACCAAGTCACCAAGCTCTGGTCTAGTTCCCATCCTTCAACTTGGTCTAGTTTTGAACCATCGTGAGCCCACTCCCGATTCTCAACAACGATTGAAAGTCAGTAGAACCCTTCTTATTTTTAATTCAGCAGAGAAGTACGTTTCTAGATTAAAAAAAAAATTACCTTGATCGAACATCAAGAGTTATATGTGTGTGTGTCATGAGTGTTTGTGCATCTTCTTAATGTGGTTCTAGACTTTTTGTTTCAAACACAGTTACGTACGTATCCATTTTACTCTCATAAAGAACTAAGGGAAGAGGCATGGTCCACCCTTGAGGGTTGCTTCTTGGAGGTTTTTGCTTATGGGTAAAGCCAATAAAGCATTAGCTCATTTCAAAAAACAAAAATATAAAGCATTAGCTTTCGGAAAGAAAAAAGGATGCTGGTAAAGAAGCATAATCTTATTGTCATGCAATGTATGTGTTGGTATTAAAAATTTAAAGGAATTACCACCGGGTCAGGCTTAAATCATAAAATACACGCTTAAGGTAAGTCAAATTTTAATACCAAAAAATATACTCCTCCAGTACCACTTTTTTTTTTTTTCTTGACAAACGAAACATTTTATAGAACTCGAAAGGGGTACATCGAGGGAAAAAAAACCACCACAGCAACAAGTGCTTGGATGCCAGAAGAAAACAAGAGACAACATCCAACCAACAGTTGGATATCACACATGAAAAGAAGATTAGAAGATTGCAATCTCATCAGTTTTCGAATACCATCTAAGAAACCCTTAAATTCCTCCACTATGTAGACTTTGATATCGAATTTAGCCTTCATCCACGTCGCCACCCTTGTTTTGATTAACTCCCCCACGTCCTCGGCCTGTGTTGTTGCTTTGTTGAAGACATAATCGTTCCTCACCAGCCAAATGGGCCACAATGTTGCATAAAAACAAGTTTTCCAAATGTGTTTCTCCAGATTATGGAACCTATTATCAAACCACCAGCTAGCTAGATCTACTATCGAAAATGGGCCGGCAAACCCACTTAATATTCCACCACTCCATAATCAATGTCCACACAACCTGGCCAAGAGAAGTGGCAGTGAAGAAACAAGAGCTGATGTGGTTCTAAATGCAAAGGGCAAAAGGGGCACAGTGCTAACTGAATCTCACTAATCAAATTTCTCCTTAAGAGAACTGACTCGGTAGCCGTTCTCTCCTTAACAACCATCCACGCAAAAATATCCACCTTAGGAGGGCCCAAATTCTTCCACAACGATCCTAGAAGAGCATTACTCGATCGAATGGGTTATCGATTCCCACTTACCATAAGCTGACTTGACTGTGAAATTTCCATCCGCAGTCCATCATAAAGAATCAGACTTGGAGGGGTCTAAAGTCAGTACTCCTTGCAGTTTTTGTCTCAAAATCTCCAATTGTTGAGTCTCCCACACAAACAGCCTTATTCTGAAATGTACGTAGCTCCCACGTTCCATCATCAGTATCTCCACTGGCCTCATGTTGCTAATTAGGCCTGTCAATGGATCGGATCGGATCCGGATCCGATCCGAATCCGAATCCGATAACATCGATCGGATTCGGATCGGATCG
Source organism: Rhododendron griersonianum (assembly GCA_018127125.1). Lineage (NCBI taxonomy): Eukaryota > Viridiplantae > Streptophyta > Magnoliopsida > Ericales > Ericaceae > Rhododendron > Rhododendron griersonianum. The sequence continues at coordinate 10,036,244 of CM030799.1, read as the reverse complement.
GATTAAATCCGTTATCAATCCGAATCCGAACTTTATTTTTTTTTAACTTTTTATAAATTTTTTATAAAAACAGAAATTTTTTTATTTTGAAAAAAAAATGTTTAAGAAGTTGTATTTTTATTTTAAATTTTTTTTTTATTTTTTTTTGGAAAATAATTTTTTTTTGAAAAAAATTTGTATTTTTTTAAAAAAAAATAAAATTTTGCTAAAATTTTTGAAGTAAAAAAGTTTTCGGATCGGATTCGGATTTTCGGATCGGATCTAATTTTTTCAGATCGGATCCGGATTGTCACTATCGGATCCGAGTCTTATCGGATTCGGATCTGTCGGATCCGGATCGGATCCGTTGACAGGCCTATAATGCTAATCATCTCCTCCTTTTGAATAGAAAGCAAATACAATTAATCTAGGAAAATCTTCTCTCAGAGATAAATCCCCCAACCATATATGCTCCCAAAATAAAGTAGCACAGCCTGAGTTTACCTGCACCCTAAATCCCTCTCGGTTAGAGTAACCAAGGCCAGAAAATTGATTCCCCAGTGAGCAAATATCCCTCCATGTGGTCGAAATTGATCCTGTTCCATGTATGTAAGGAAGCCAACAATTTAGATCCAAGCCATACTTTAATTTCTTCTGATGACTTTCACCAAAGGGAATCCTTTTCATTGCTAAATCTCCACCACCATTTTTTAGCCAATAATGCTATGTTCTATTGCATCACTTTTGGACACGCGCCTCCGTTAAAGCATATTTACGGAAACCTCCATAGAAAAGTTTTTCTGGTAAAGGTGTCCAGGTTACAGATGTTGTTCCTGTTGTACAAATTTCGGCAATTGTGTTGAACATTGTGCTATTGAACTTTTGGTAATTAATTTAGGCAGAATAAGGAGGGCCTTTGGGGAAACATTTGAACAGAGAGAATTTTGGTAGATCGAAGGACAAGTTAATTTGATCCTCCAGTGAGTAAGGCAGATTCTTATATGCAGCTTTCATTTAACTAGCTGGCTGGATATCTTTTGCCTCAGATTTAGTACTATTTGGGAACAAAGGTGCTACAGGTACGGCAAAACCTGTACATACAGCGTACACAGATTAATTTTGGACCCGTCTCGGGTCTCACAAAAATGATTCATTTTGTTCAAAATATTTTCTTTAGGGTCCCCATAAAAAATCATCTCAATCCAAAACAGGTAAGGGCGTTTACGAATCTTCCAACTTTGCTTCAGAAGGGTTAGAGAGGGAGAACGCGCCTCCACTGTTAACTAAGTCTTGGTTTTGTTCTTTGCCACATTTAATCGGTATCTGTTTTGTGAACCATGGGGATTGTGTATTTTGGGGTGTTAGTGTCTGGGCTTTAGCCCATTAGGTGTATGTTTGGGCAGGAAATTAAAAGGATGTGGCATCTTGGTTTTCTAGGGTTTAAGCTTTAGGTGTTTAATTAGTCGGCTCCTTGTCAACTATTTTATTTGAAAATTGAGGGTCTGATCAAGGAGTAGGTTAAGTTATGCGAGTTGCAGTAGTAAGAGAGTATAATACTCTTCGAAGTTCTCTCAATTCATTTGCTTTTTCTATTGTATTATTTCCATCTTTCCATCTTTATGATTAATGGAAACTTTCTTTTGTCGTTAAAAAATATATATATATATCAAAATACGAAAAGACCTCGAATCCAGTTCTATAAGATCACGTAGTTGTATTATTTGTTCGAAGACTAAAATGAGTACTATTATTAGTATTTAGTTGAAAAGTTAAGTTTAGCTTTTTTAGAAATTAAATAGATATGCTAGTTGTTCACTAGTGTAAATACTGGTTACTCAGGTAATCATTTTTTTTTTTGCTCGGCAAAAGAAAATTTTATTAAACTCGAATCATGCATGGATCTTAATATTATTGAATGACTCCCTAATTATATATTCCTACTAGTGTTTGCCCGTGCCTACGGATGACTCCCTAATTATATATTCCTGGAGTAGCCACATTCTGCGCTCCGTTGCAGTTCGTTAAAGCCCATTTTGCAGTCTGCATAGCTGGTGATGTTGGGCTTTGCTTTAAAAAACATGGGCCTACATTTGGGCCCAAATAAGTGTGCCTTGGTTTTGGACTGTTTGGCTAAGAGTATCTAGAATGATTAGAGACAGAATATTTTTGGTAAGCTATATATAGTGGAAACTAGTAATGAATAGATAGAGGAAATTTAGCAAGAACTACTTTTGGTGGAAAGAGACAGAGAGAAAAACTTGTCTTGAACGAAATATTTTAGCTCTCATCCAAAAAAATAATTGAAAATTATTTGAGGGAGCAGTATATATATGATACTTACTTTCAATAATATTTTCATACTTGTAAAACTAATTTGTCATTAAGGTAAAGTTATTCAAATAAAATTGGTTTATAACCGTTATGTTATGTGCATACCGCAAACATTCATACATAAGTTCATAACTACAAGTATTAATACGTAACTAGCACCGTAAAAGGTCATTGAAAATGAGCTTAAAAAACGACGTAATAAACCAAGATGTTTGGCTACTAATCCTTCCCTGGATGTATCTTATTGAGTGATCAAATAGACAAATACTATGCAATTATTTTCGGTCATGTTTCATATGCTTTTTGAGGATGGTTCGTAGTTCCAAACAGAAAAATCTTAAATTTTGGCAAGCAATCTACATATGAATTACTGTAAATCAAAAGCATGGCTTAAGATTAATTTAGGAATCAAAAGCCATATCTTTCACGGATATAATATAAGCAATGATTAAACACGAAAATTGAGCATCGAAGGTCTAGGTAGAATATTAATTCGTGAGAAAAGAAAAAAAAAGTCTTACAGAATTTTAAAAAATTGAGAGGTAATATTTTACAGAAAAAATGGTGAAGTAAATTAATCTAGGGGCTTCTTTTATTACTTGAGGGTTATTAAGAGTTGATGAGATTAATAATTTTAGGAGCACTTATGTAATATTTTAGGAGATAAATGAAAAGGCATGTAACTTCATAGGGGTACAAGTGCAAAAATAAAAAATCGGAGGGCATGTGACTCCTTGTTCCCTCTTTGGCTCCACCTCTGACTCTAAGGTCACCTCACCTCACCTGTAAGCAATAAAAGAGTTATAGAATTAGTTCTATGTGCACACAAACTAACCCGAGACACACACATATATTCTTCTCAAATTAACGTACGTAGATCTCGAAAAATGGTAGCCTTATCTCGGACGTTAACTTATGAGAATGTTCTTAGAATATACTTTCTCATCTTAGAGTAGGAGAAGGACCTAAAAGCCACTGAATCATGACCCTTTCACCTTTGGTTAAGATTTAGTGAATTGTCTTCTTCTCCATTTTGTCCTTTCTAAATTCCTGTTATTCGCTAGCTGTTGTGATATTTTTGACTCATTAAGGTGTGTCAACAAGTTCGAATTCAACTTAAATCTAGGCAAACTCAGCTTGAGCTCAACTCATCAAATTCTCGTTGAGCTCGAACTCGAATTTCCACAAAAAAAAAAAATTGACAGACAAACAAGAACATTTTAAAACTAAGCTCGATTCAGTTCGTTTTCGGTCCTAGTTGAGGCATGACCGGAATACAAAATATCCGTTGTTGTTTTCGACCCATCTGGAATTCTTTCAATTACCTCATCCACAAGTCAGTGATTTTTTTTAGCCTTTGGCCCAAATCGAAAATGACAAAGTGACATCCGGGTCAGCAGACGCAACCTAACTTAACAACAAAAATAAAGGATTAGATTAGGACGTCACACCAAAACGAACAAATTCGTAGAATACTCTCTCTCTTGTTCGTAGAATACACACACACACACACTCTCTCTCTCTCTCTCTCTCTCTCTCTCTCTCTCTCTCTCTCTCTCTCTCTCTCCGGTGAATACTGCTGAGGCGTGTGCTCGTCACATGCAGGCCACGCTTCGAATACTCCAACAGTTCGTCCTCTGTTATAGTACAGGTCTAGACAAATTAAGGCTGAGAGTTTAATTTGGTCAAAATTTTAGAATATTGTTGCTGTTGGCCTTTTTTTTTAATCTGCGGCAAATCTTTTGAATTAATTATTCGTCATGAAGAGTGAAATTTAAGAATGTAAAATACGATTAAAAGCAAAAAAAAAAAAAAATCGACAAACGACAAAAAATAAATTTATTCCTTTTTGTTCATGTTACTTAATTTATTTTTCAACTTCATTCTTATTTTCGTAGTTTTCCGGTTCCTCCAGTTGGTATGAATGATTAACCCAAAAATTTTGACGAAAAAAACGCAAACCAACCGTAATGCTCAGTGTATCTGGACAAAACTAATTTAGGCCAAACTCAGCGTATTTGGACAAAACTAACAACCGTAAGGCTTAGTGCTACATATGAGGGTGTGGTAACACGAGCGAAAGCAAGAACGAAAACAAGGAATCTTTTGAAAATATTGCATATATACAACTAGATTTTTTTGAGGTATGGAAATGAGAATGGAAGATACATACAGTATATAACAAGAATTGTGAGAAAATCAAAGCATGTACCGGAGAGAGACCTTTTTGAGCTCCAGGGGAGTTGGAATATTCCACGAAGATGGTGCAAAATTCAACCACGCTAGCTACGTGTATCGAGTTTTGATCTTAATCCAGAAGGCCAAACGCAAACCCATGCAACCCAAAAATGAATAAAAAAAACTAACAGAAATTTAACACATGATAGTTATAGATATCGCAAGATTTTTATTTTATTTATTTGATAACTTAGGTGTCCAAACCAGTCTACGTGCATTTCGACTAATCCTGGAGGTCCAATCCCGACACCAACTAGCGGGGAACTAGCCCAATGAAAGCTGGAGCAAAGCTCTGTGTGGATTGACTCCAAAAAAGTCGATAACGCCTGGAAGATTTTAAAAAGGAGGGGAACAAACCCCTAAGTCTCGGGCTTTGACCCCGGCCAACGTATAGACATTGCAGTACTTCATGGATAAGAGTCACAAAGGGAAAAGGTAAGGGTACCAAAAGTCTTGTACCGAAAATATACTTTATATATGCATAATATATAGGTCTCCAAATCACGTGTTTATGGGGAACTCATTCTATATACATATAGAGAAGAGTTTGACGAGGAGATGATTGTCCACATGGCAAAAGTATGGGTGAAAACTCCCTCGCGATCGAGTTCGCATTCGCTTGCTAGTAGTACTCATCGTGAACCAGCTGTTGTGTGTGAGATAACCTTGTTTAATTCGCATCTTAGTAGGTTACCGTGATACTGTTATGAATATTAATTATTGAATACCTCGCAAGAGCACTTCCCAACCAAACATTTAGAACGATTAGAAATTCATATCGATCGTATCCCTTAAAAGTGGTCACTATGCTGGTTGCCCTCAATTCCTAGTAGTTTTGGGTATATTTGGAGTATGATGTACAACAGTGCTAAACTATTTTACAAATTAAAAGTTTTCTTGGGGATCTATCATTAATTCAATCAATTCAGCAGGGCTTGCTTTCGGTTTTCTGGGCCTTGAATATTTGAATTTTTTTAAATGAGGCCCTTTGCAAATAGAAAACTAAGAGATGAGGAAAAAACTTTAAAGAAACATATATATATATATATTGGCAAATGTGAGAAGTTGTATTCAACTGTGAGGCAAAAGCCTACATAACCCATGGAGGCAAATCGGCGTCCACAGACCGGACAAACCATTATAGAGGGCATTCAGAGCACAGTATGTGTAGTCCTATTTCAAACTCGCCTAGCGAGATTAGGTTCGCAGAAAATAAAACTAATACCAAGCACATGACCAACAAACCACCGGACTAAATCCGGACATAAACCAGACTAAAATCCGGACAAAAAACAAAATAAAGCAAAAAAATACATTCCCCTCCGTCATTAAGCAACCCTTCTCTTGCCTAGCCCCCTACCGATCAAGCTCCCAAGTCGGTGACCCATGAAGCCACCGGCGACCACGAGACTGCAAACCCAGAAGCGGAGCGGCAACGAACGGCAAGCGGTTTTGGTGGAGAAGGGGGAAGGGAAACCAGATCTGAAGGCAGGGATTAATCCCTCCCCTCCCGCCGCCCATATTTGGGTATAAACCCAAAGGGGAAGGAAGGGAAGGAGAAGAGAAAGTGTGACGGCTGTTTTAGAGTTAGAGAGGGGTGCTCCTATTTTTTAGAGAGAGAATTGTTACGTGACCATTAAAGAAATATATATAATACGAGTATTGAAACACATAAATATATAAAACCGGATAATCATTCTACTAATTCGAAAGGTATTATTCAAATATCAATTTTCTCACATTTTAGCGGTAAAGTAGTAATTAAGCTTTCATAATCAAACTTATACGCCATATCAATTTCAATTATTTGATAAATAATCAATCCATTCAACTTTACTTGCCAGTTGATCGAAAATAAGATTTATATGCAACTTTGACTTCAAAAAGGCTTTTATTTTTCAGAAGGCAATTATATTTGGTATACTCAACAGTATTCAATAAGTAATCCACATGTTTGAAAAACAACCACTCATTGGTTTCGAATAATTGAGCAGTAAATTCTATTGACTTTCTTGGTTCTTTGAGTAAGACTTTCTTTATGACTTTCATTTCTGAAAGAAAACAAGTTCCACCTGGCCATCTATGTTAGAAAGCTCACCATGACTCAAAAAAATTCAAGGTTGACACAGTAGATCTTGAAGAAATCATCTTTCGCGGAGTTCTTTTTTCCTTGATCGGCAATTCGCAGACTTTAATTTCTCCGAATCGATCGAACAAAAATTCAAAAATCTTTTCATATTCTCGAAATTGCTCAAACATGCTCTTAATTTTTTGGTGCAGAAAGAGGTTGATCTATGATGAAGTATTCTTCGTCTGATTGCGCTAGTTATTCATATCAGTCTCATCAAACTATTTATTTTGTACAAATAATTAGATTTTCCTCAAATACTGGTTCAATTATCATTTCAGCTACATTTTTAGTTTTTTACTTCCATTTTTTTGGGTCTTTTTGCTTGGGCTTTGCTTAAATTGGGCTCTGAGTTTCTCTTCAAAAAAATTCTACTAATTTTTTGTATATGCATAATATATAAGAGCATAAAAAACTTGGGAGCACCAAAAATTACGTACTCCCTCCGGATTTAATAGTTCTTTTTTGGAGTTCGTGTCATTTTTCAATCGATTATATCTTCCAATTTACTATAATATTTTACGTGATTTCGAAAATATTGTATTATAGAACTAATCGAGATCTATTAAACAAGATCCATATTCGATATGAAATTCATTACGAATTCAAAGATATAACCCGTCTTTTAGCCGGTTAGAATAGAACTAGGGACAATTAAATCTGGACGGAAAGAGTGAAAAATTTGTAACCAAAAACGTCTGCATCCTCGGAGCATGCCCAAAACCGACCCCACTATATTCTGCGACCGGTTTTCTTGATACGTAGGATTATTAAAATCAGAAGGACCAGTTCAGCCTATTCCCATTCTTCTTTCTTTGGACCAATCGATAAGGACTTAGGATCAAAAAATAAATAAATAAATAAAAATCAATAAGGACTCAAAAGGTGATGAGGTCACCGAGGAGCGGGTATATAGGTGTGGATAAGAACAGCAAGCCAAAATGACCAAATACATTTTTCCTAAGAGTATTTGGCGATGCTTATCCTTTTCTAGGAAAAACGGCCCATCTCTTAGCAAACAACACGTGTCCAGTTACCCAAAGTGGGGTTGATAATAATAAGCCTCTTTTTTAATCCAGAGTTAAGGATGGAATGGGGCTGCTGAAAGCAAACACAGTAGCGTGTAGTTGTGTCCTATCTCATTATTTGTCTCGGTAATTAATGGTTAAAATCTGGATTGTGAGATTGCGCGTTGCTGCATGCTACTGTGTTTTGCTCACACCAGCCCCCCGCTTCTGTTTCCGATTATTTTATTTTTTTTTGACAAAAGTGAAAAGTGGTATTAATGTAAGCAGTGGCGAACCCAAAAATTCTATATACTGGGGGCACCTATTATTTACAATCTTAAAAGATATTTTTGTGTATGTATACCACTAAATTATCGTTTAACCATTGAATATTGATAAGTTTCAATATTGATCACGCATTCTATTCCGCAACCGATTTTTTGTATTTACATATAAATTTTTTCTTTTTTAAAAGCGTGGAGGCATGTGACCCAACGTGGTTCCTGAAGGTAAGCCCCACTTCCGTTAAGGATTAGTAGTTGGGCACTTGTACTTGCTCGAGTAAAGCAACTTACTCTCCTTGAAGCCTTTTTTTTTTTGTGGGTCTCACATCGATACTTCATGCCATTGACTGCATTTTTCTTCGAAATTTTTAGGAAAGTCCTCTTTGTTAGTATTTGTTAACACACTTGATACTGGTTTTATGAATGGGTTGAACTCACCGGCAGTTCTGCCGGAAACTGCGCCATGTGCAATTCGTCATTTATCTGCCGCTTTTTTGGATCCAATTGTACAATTGGTGCCGGTCATGTTGTAGATCCGCTAATGGTCTAAAATCATGGGAATCGGGTATCTATAAAATCATGGTAAAATGTTGCCATTTGCGTAATCTTAAAATATTTTCTGCCATCTTGATTAAACTCGGAAGAATCATGTTTAGAAACATCCGCGGAGAGATATTTAGTTGGATATATATCTCTATTATAAAACAGAAGGGTGTAGGGACAAGTTGTTGGAACGGCTTAGATTCATTTGATCCAAAGGCTGTAGTGCATCCTCCCACTTTCCGGTTAAGTACCCATTGTTTTCACCTAAATTACACAACTGTCACCCCTTTCCAACCAGAATGCGTAGTGCCGTAGGCACGGGCTAACACTAGTATATATATAATCCTCGTCACTCTCTCAATTTAGGAGAAAGATATTGGATCCGGAAACACATGCATCTTCTCTAGTCGCTCAAGATAAAAGTGCTCAGAAAAAACATATCAAACTAATCAATAGGCTTGTGGTGTAATTGATATTCTCAATGAGGTCTAGATAGTGAACAATTCAGATCATCGAAATCGGCCTAGTTAGGGACCGAAAATAGCCCGAACTGGACCGTCTAGTCCCTTTAAGAGAACATACAAACTTGATCCCATTGGATTCAGGATGTGTTCCACTAACTAAAATACGAACTTATTTTTTGAATTAAATGTGATGTATTGTAAAAGAATGACCTATCTCGTAAAGTGAAAAATAAATACTTAAAAAATAAGAACCTTACCGAAACGGGGCCATGTTTTTCAAACATGTGACTAATGAAACGAGGAACAGAAAAAAAAATTGTTTGTTAAGTAATAGTTGACAAAGCCAAGGAGTTTGAACAAATAATTGTGTGAATATTGAGACTTTGCTTTTAACAATTCAATCGTCCCTCGGTCTCATATTCTGCATGTTTCACCTACTTTTTTTGGCTTAGGTAGAAGATAAAGCAAAGATTTAAGAAGCAACAACCCATATGCAAATTCGCTGGTGCGATTACCTTGCAATTCATTAAATTTCAAGCTTTCAAACTTACCATCCGCAATTCGGTAACCAACAACCCACCCATATGCACAAGTTTATGTGTTGAATAATTCCAGCCTAGGAAAAACCCTCTTGCTTGGTGGAAAAGTGGGAATTTTCAAAAGGGAGAAAAGGGTTTAGTGTAGTAATTATTGGGGTAAGATTCCTAGATTTGGATGTCAAAAGTCCTAAAATATAGAGTTCTAGAAAAGAATATCCCCACCTCTTTTCTTTTCTTTTTTTTTATCAGAGGAACAATTCTACAGCCAAGCCACTAAATAGATTCGACTGTGCAATTCAAACCTCTGGGGGATCTAGCGCGGCCACACCAGTCATGGCTCCTCACTTACTGTAAGGTATTCACCATGTGAAAAATCAACCTCAAGAGTTTGAGGAGCACTCTCAAAGTCTGAGCATCCGTCCGAACCACTAACTAGGCAACCTTGGTGTGTGAATATCCCCACCTTGGTGTTTGTCTTAAGAAGGAAGTAAACCATTTTACCCACTCAAGCAAGTATGGAATGCAATCGCCCATGTTTTCTTTCTTACCAAATTTTTTAATTTCGGATAATACCCCATTCCCTATGCCAATCAAAAAACAGCCATTTGTGATGTAATCACACTAAAAGACAAAAAATCTCACCGATAAATTGGGTAGCCCTCTCCTTCCAAACATTTCAAAATCTCTCCCTTCTCTCTCTCTCTCTCTCTCTCTCTCTCTCTAGCCAAGTAAAGATCATCAATATCTAAACAATGGTAGGAAAAAACAGCTCAGACCTCCCACCTGGTTTTAGGTTTCACCCAACTGATGAGGAACTAATCATGTATTACCTCAGAAACCAGACCACTTCTAGGCCATGCCCTGTTTCAATCATCCCAGAAATTGATATCTACAAGTTTGATCCCTGGGAATTGCCTGGTTAGTTCTATATCCATTAATTGAATTTGATAATCTATGCATAATCAACAACAACAACAAAAAATATGGCTCTGTGTGCACTTCGACTAATACTGATCGCCAAAAGCATGAGTTTATTTACGAATGACTTCGTCACATCATTCTAACAACGCTTTCTGCGAGAATGTTATGTATCTATATAGTATTTCTTTCTCGTATATTAAGAATCTGATCTTCTGTGCCCAGTTTATCCCCGATTAGAACACTCAATGCCTCGTTACAGTTTCAATGAAATACCATTTTTAAATCGTATATATTATATCGCGATACTATTAGGACACATATTATGTTTGCAAATTAAACACCAATACAAGTTTACATGGAACTTAACTTGATTTTGTACCTTGTGGAGTGCAGAGAAGGCAGGATTCGGTGAAAACGAATGGTACTTCTTCAGCCCACGAGACCGAAAGTACCCGAACGGGGCCCGGCCCAATAGAGCGGCGGTATCGGGTTACTGGAAGGCCACAGGGACAGACAAGTCCATTCACAGTGGATCCAAGTATGTGGGGGTGAAGAAGGCTCTTGTGTTTTACAAGGGGAAGCCGCCAAAGGGTATTAAGACAGATTGGATTATGCATGAGTATCGGATAATGAGTGATTCAACTAGGCAAATTAGCAGGCAAAATGGGTCAATGAGGGTAAGCTAGCTTTCTCATATGTGCTAGATTGAGGTTATAATTAGTAAATATTCTTTTGATAGTTTAGGGGTGATAAACGAGTCAAACGAGCAGAGCAGGTGTTTGATCAAGCTTGATTTGAAAATATATTTAAAAATATGTTTGAGCTTAATTAGCTTGTTTGCCGATCTCAAATGATCTTTAACCAAGCCAAACACAAGATCTCGAGCAGTTTGAATTTTTATACGTCACAAACTGAACGGGCCAAGTAATAGCTTGTTCGAGTTTGGCTTGAAACCTTAACGAGCTTCAACAAATTGTTCAAGCTTTGTTGGTTTATGCGACGAATCATTCATGAAAAAAATTTTAACTAACGAACAAGAACCCAAACTCAAGTAGCTTGGTTCGTTTAGCAACCCTATAGATAGATTACGTAAGCCTATACAATGAGAATAGTTAAGAGAGAGAACTAGAAGTTTTGTGCAGATTTCTTTATACACCAATGATGTCATCTCTAGTGATATTTTCATTTTGGACCTATGCACCGGGTCATAGTTTGAAAACCTACTTCTACAGCTCTGCTATACTAATCCACATGATTTTTTTTTTTCTTGTAATTTTCACTCTCTCTTTTTTAACATGGGCACTCAATTTATTTCTATTCATCTAAATTTACAGCAATACCATTTCACATGTGCGCAGAGTTTTCGTAAGTGAATGGGCAATGTCGTAATTTCAAATGTCAAAAACATTAACAAAACCCGGATGAAGTTCCCTCCCCTAGGCCCCGTTCAGTTGCCAGGAAAGTACAGGAAAGGATGGGAAAATCAACTTTCCCATAACTTTCCTAGTGTTCAGTTGGCAGGAAAATTCTAGGACTTACCAATTTAAGTTTTCCTGCAGGAATTACTTTCCTGCAAAAGTGATCCTGCAAAAAACACAGGATTTTGCGTCGCGGGAAAAGGAAAATGAGTGAACACTCACAAAATTTTCCCGAAAGTTTCTTTTTCTTGACAAATAAACAACTAAACCTTAATTTTTCTTGCAAAATTCTTTTGTCAAATGAACACTCACAGGAAAATAATTTTCTTTTTCTTTTACTTCACCTCACTTCACTTTTTCTGGAAACCAATTTCCCACACAACTTTCTCGACAACTGAACGGAGCCAGAGATTTTGTTCTCAAATCATTTGCGGTATTAGCACACCATTTTGTTAAAAGATGACCCACTTAAGTTCCATTTATTACAAAAACACCACCACCACATCAATATTTCTCCGGCTTTAAATGGGCTCCCCGTGAGTAGGTGATGGGAGCTCCCAAGATTATTCGAGGTGTGCGTAAGCTAACCCGAACACCTAAGTTACCAAAAAAAACTTGTAACGATATACTTCTCGTAGTTGATTTGACCATTGTTTGTGTTTGTGTGTTTCAGTTGGATGATTGGGTCCTATGTAGGATCTACAAAAAGAAAAGCATGGGAAGAACAGAGGAGCAAAGAGTTGAAGAATCATGTGCCCAAACAGAGCCTACAAATGATGCTACAGTTGACCCACAAACCCTAAAATTCCCAAGGACTTTCTCACTCTCTCACCTATGGGAATTGGATTGCTTGGGCTCACTTCCTCAACTGTTAAATGACAATTCTTACAACTCATCAGGGTTCGATAATTACCAGAACATTGTGGGCATCTCCGAAAACGGCCCTGACGCGATCCAGAAATTCCAGTTTGGTGACGTGCCGTTCCATTACATGGATTCAGTGAAGTTTGAAGCGAACCACAACAAACAGCCCATTTTTGTGAATCCAGTGTTCCAATTTGAATGATACTACTTGCTTAGGATTTTTACCATGTTAAAAATTTAATAATGTTTGATTGGGATTGTTAATTAGGCTTGATTGGGTACGACAATTGTTACAAAAATGTAAAAAAAGTCATTTTAAGTTCAATGAAAGCAAATAGAAGTATTTTACATGTGTCTTGAAGTGGGAATGGACATTTTCAAATTGCAGTTTGATAAAGGTAAATAAATAAATAAGGCAAATGTTATTATGACTTTCTTTGGCAAAATTGATGCACTGGCTGGTCTCCATTTGATTAATTTGGAACATGAGAATCTGCTATATTATAGATTCAAGTCTAAATAATTGGAACTACCGCAGTTGGCCAAGACTCTTGCATCTTATTAGAGAGGATTTTCTTTTCTTTCTTTGTTTTTTTTACCTATGATGGGCTTATTTATTACTCCATATTGGTTGAGTTGTTGTTGGGCTTAGTTATTTCGTGGACTCTCACAAATGGTGTAGTGTCCCAAGTTTGTACTTTGTAATTCATATAAAATATAAATGATCTCTCCAATCGATTGGGAGAAAAAAAAAAGATACTCCCTCCGTCTCATTTTCATTGTTCATTTTTTGAATTGCGTGTCATTTTTTAATTGTTTATATCTTTCAATCTATAATATTTTCATAATTTTAAGAACTTTGTATTATAGAACTAATCGAGATCTGTCAAACAATATTCATATTGCATATTTTTCAAGATCCACACTAGAAGATATAGGCAAAAGACATAAAAAATAAACAAAAAACAAAAAACAAACAGAATAATGGACAATGAAAATGGAACGGAGGGAGTACAATTTTACCACAGTTCAAATCAATTGACCTATATGATTGTTATTGCCAACATCTATCATTCTACAATCACAAACCCATTTACATTCACATTGGGGCCCACATAAATTACACCTCCAGTGTGTGTGGGACCCACCAAAAGATGTGAGTGTGTATATAAAGTATTTGTATGAGTGTGTGTGGTTATATAATTATTGAACTAAAATTTCTTCATCAATGTTTCACAAACACCTCTTTTTTGCGTAAACAACATGCAATTAATGGCCGTTTCCAATTAAATTAGGACACCGTAGCGTGGATTCGGGTCACGAGCTGAGCCGCCCTTAACGAGCGCGCCTTCGAGCCACAAGCCAAGCCACGGTATGCCCGTAAGCAGCTCGTTTCGTCTGCGGCCCTAATCAGGAGGAGTAGGTCATTGTCCGGGTTTCTCAGGGTGCATATCATGATGCGATACGTCCAGAAAATAGGAATAAGTACGAGGGCACGTGTGGCATGGTCAAATGGGCTAGCAAGATGAATGGAAACTTTTTCTTGCATTTGAGTTGTCTCTTAGCTGAAAAGGAGTAAAAGTTAGTAATCAATGATAAGATAAGATTCCCAGGCCATATTATACGAATGAGAATGCTCAAAAGAGCTTTGTGGAAAGAAATTGAGAGTTCGAAATTCAAACGGTACACAGTAGGTGCATGCATTTGACTAAAACAAAATACTCCACTAATTACTGTACTAGCTAACCAATCACCTTAGTTTGCACCAACTACGTCATTAATTGTAGATGACAGTTTGACACGTCATGTTTTAATGAACTAGTTACCTAACCAATCACCTTAATTAATTTGCACTAATTATGGAGCTCTTCTGGATTAGATTGAGCCGCCATTACACCCTGCAGGACCAGTCACATGGGTTTACTTTCATACTTAAATGAACTGATGCCCACCGTCTACTACCGAGGGCTCAATTAATTAAAACGGCGCAAAGTTTCGATAGTTGCACCTTCAGCATATTGGCGGATAACAATATTACACCAATTCCACGAATACGTCAAATATGTGATTTGAATGTCTGGCAAATATGATTTGCATACAGAAACTACAGATACAGTGATGCGATAAAAAAAACGTACATGTGACATGAAAATTCTCAATCCAAAGTTTGATGGCGAAGTCATCCGTGCAAACAATTGCCTTCTCGTCCAGCTTCTCTCTCGGGCGGGCTAATTGCACAATGAACGGCAACGTTAGTACCAACCAGTCGGAAGTTGGTCGAAGGGCACTCTCCGAAGTTGGTGGCTGCAGTAGCGTAGGGTTTGGTTTAGGGGCTGCCATAGATTTAGGGTCTATTGTTAGGGTTTGGTTTTGGTGTTTGGGCCTAGCCCTTTTGTTTTGGACTAGGTTTCTTTTGAGCGTTTTGTTGATGTCTAACCAATCTTTGGATGTGTTTCTTTTCTTTTCTTTTCTTTTTAAATGTGAGGTGAGGTGTAGTGATAAATGAGGTACCACTGTTTGTGCATGATACAGAGCTGGCCCTGAGCTAAAGCACGTGTTGCGGCCGCTTTAGGCCTCCAAAAAATTCTAAATTGTAAGGGTCTCTTTTACTTTTTTATCACTTATTATAGTCCAACAAAAGATGCCTTATTTTTCACTTTCGCTTTAAGCCTCCGAAAAATCAGGGCCGGCTCTAACATGATGCTCCCTAATGTATCACTACAGGATTTCTGTTTTGTATCGTTTTTATTAATGGTATGAAAACATTTCTTTGCTGATAAAAAGAAATTCAGCCCCCATCAAAGAAAAGTATTCAAGAATGGACGTATGGAAGTTGAAAAACCTCTCTAGCTTTACATCACATACTTTACTTTATATAGAGTAGAGTGACTTACCCTACAAACACCTCGGAAAATTTGTGCCTCTCTAACGACCTCATGCACGTTCCCATTATTGTCACGCGGTCCTTCCGAGCGATAAGAGATCCCTCAGCGAAATCACTCGTTACGTCTGTCGAATTCCACGCCAGTCGGGTGCCATGCGGCTGAGCAATGCCACTCAGGGGTATTTCCACTAATAATTTTGGGCTATATAACTTATATTACTTTCTCCGTCTGGATTTAATTGTCACTCGTTCTATTCTAACCGGCTAAAAAACGAGTTATATCTTTAAACCCGTAATAAATTTTATATCGAATATGGATCTTGTTTGATAGATATCGATTTGTTCTATAATACAATGTTTTCGAAATCACGTAAAACATTATAAATTGGAAGATATAATCGATTAAAAAATGACACGAACTCTAAAAAAGAACTATTAAATCCGGACGGAGGGAGTACATTTTAATAAGTCGTTCGCACTAATTCACAACTTATGAGATGGTGAAAATAACTTAACCTTTTTCAATAACAAGGAGTGATCCATAAATTATTGCTTACGGACTCATCTCTAGCTAGCTAGGGTCGTCAATCGGGTAATCCCCTCCCCGTATTCGGCCCATGTCTCAGGACCCGTTCAGCCATTTCTTAACACGTCCTATTCCCCCATGCAGGCTTTGGGCCTGCCACGCCGAGTTCAGCGGCTCGACATAGGGAAACTCGGCCTTCCACAAAAGTGCTTGAAAGCCGGACCGCCGTTTCTACCGGTCCATGGACTAGTCTGGTTAACCACCCAAAATTGTTTCATGAACAGAACCGCTTTGTCGTGTAATAAGACAAGCGGTTGAACCATCGAACCGGACTGTGTTGGTTGACCCGAACCGGTTTTTCTATATATACCTTTTATTTTTCGATACACAGCAATAGAAATATTTCAGCTTAGTACTAGTATATTAGCTTATAAAATTATGGGGAAAAAATCGAAATGGTCCCTAGAGTTTAGTATTTGTGTCAACTTGGTCCATGTAGTTTGAATTGGCTTGATTTACACTCTGTAGTTTCCATTTTGTTCCAACTTGGTCCAATTACTAACTGCCGTTAGCCTCCGTTGGACACAAATGGGTCCCTTTTCAAGTGAATTACCGAACCCTTTCTTCTCTAACCTCGCAGACCCAAAGCCTTTTCCTAAAAAGCAAAACGGAGTCAATCTTTTCTAAAAACTGGGTTCTCTGGCCTGTGTTCTTTTTTCTAAAATACTTGAACCATTCTTCCGATATTCAAGAGGTGACCAGACACACCTAAACTCTATACCCGGTGGAGACTCTAAGTTTTTTTCTAAACCTCTTTTGTGGCCCAAACCACAATCGAACCTGATTCTCCTTTACCCAGAGATATGTAGGCAACTTGATGAAAGCTCGGTCCCTTTTTAAAATAAAACCCACTTCATTTTCTAAAATTCAAACATTTTTCAAAAATATCCAAACCTTTTTTAGAACACAAAACTTCTCATTTTTCCTTTCTTTTCAAGAACCATGTCGCAATCCATAAGAATCAGATCACTTATCCAGGCCCTAATCCCTCTCGCTCCTTTCTCCTGAAGGTGGAAAAAAAATTGGAGAATGGAACAATGAGGTTATGTGTTTTGGTTCAGAGGTATATTAGGGCAAGAGGAGAATGGCAAATTATGGTTTTATCCCTAAAAAGAGGCCCATTCATGTCTGGAGTTAACGGAGTCTAACGGTAGTTAATAATTGGACCAAGTTGGAACAAAATGAAAACTACAGAGTGTAAATCGAGCCAATTCAAACTGCAGGGACCAAGTTGACACAAATACTAAACTACAAGGACCATTTTGATTTTTTCCCCTAAAATTATATACTCCCTCCGTCCCTTTTTAAATGTCCTGCTTCGTAACTCCAACTTATTAAAAAGACATCATCATTATACCTTTCACATTAATTTTTTTCTCCACTTTCCCTACTTACCCATCATCATTACACTTTTACTCACTAACTTTTCAAAATGGAATCTACTTTTAGGGACAAAATAGACAATTCACCAACTTTTACCCACTAACTTTACAAAATGGACACTTATTAAGGGACAGCCCAAAATGGAATACTGGACTGTAATAAAGGGACGGAGGGAGTATTCATTACGTAATATGGCACCACAGTTCAACCCATTTTATCTGGCGGTCGAAACCAGTGACCCATTCAGCAGGTCTCATTTCCGGTTCGTTCACTGCCTCGATTTTCAAAACATTGCTCCACTCTCCATGATTCGTAGTGACAAATAGGTCTTTTATTTCATCGTTGTGTAAATTTTTCTCCGCAAATGAAAACTCATGTATGTTGTGTTTTTCTTCCAAAAATAAGAAATGAGATAGAAATGCTTTCTTCCAAACAATAAAGAAATGAGCTAGAAATGCGGATCACGCACTTGCGATTGTTCAAATTAGGTTAGGGCTGCCAATGGTATGAAACCATTAATAATCCTACGCCACAAAGAATGTTAGTAACAGATTTTATACCAACTTTTATCAGGTGAAATTATTCCGCAGTTCTGGAGCACCGCCACATGGTGCTCGAGACCACTCCACAATCACATATTTTCGTGAAATCCACGACTAAGTATATGAATCCAGCATAATTTAATGTATGATTCTAGAGTGGTCCGGAGCATCACGTGGCGGTGCTTCCGAACTACTGAATAATCACTCATTCTTTAGCCACCTACATCTCACCCACTTCTTCACCACAATACTTTATAAGAAACAATATCCTCTGAAGCCCTTTTGTACTACATTGCTCTTCTTTTTTCCCTCAGATGGAACAAGAAATTCCCATTCCTTTCTCAGCCGATGGATACAACATGGGAATCTCAATTATAGCATGCATGTTAATATCATGGGTATTAATCCACAGATGGAATCAGAGAAACAAAATAAGCCCGAAAACGTGGCCGCTCGTCGGGGCAGCGATTGAACAGTTCGTGAATTACAATAGGATGCACGACTGGATTCTGAAGTACCTCTCTGAGTCGAAAACTGTGGTGGTGCCGATGCCATTCACCACGTATACTTACATTGCTGATCCTGCTGATGTTGAGCATGTCCTGAAGACCAACTTCGCGAATTACCCAAAGGTGAAACATTCTCAATTTTTCCTAGTGTTTTGCTCTAAGTTTTCTGATTCTCTGACTGTTCCAGGGTGAAGTATATCATTCCTACATGGAGGTGCTGCTGGGAGATGGTATTTTCAATGTAGATGGTGAGCTATGGAGGAAACAAAGGAAGACGGCAAGCTTCGAGTTTGCATCCAAAAACCTGAGGGATTTCAGCACTCTAGTATTCAGAGACTATAGCCTTAAGCTCTCTTCTATTCTAAACAAAGCATCTCTCCACAGCCAACAGATAGACATTCAGGTAACACAACGATGAAGTGAAACCATCCTATTGCGGGTTTTTTTTTTTTTGTTTGGATCAGCAACCATCCTATTGCGTTGTCAGTACTATTTGGTACAAGATTTTGATTTCCACATGTTTTTGGTTTCTAGGAGTTGTTCATGAGGATGACTTTGGACTCCATATGCAAGGTGGGATTTGGTGTAGAAATAGGGACATTGGCCCCCCATCTACCAGACAACTCCTTTGCTCGGGCATTTGATATTGCAAATATTATTGTAACTCTGCGGTTCATTGACCCATTGTGGAAAATAAAGAAATTTCTTAACGTGGGTTCAGAAGCAGTGCTTGACCAGAGCATCAAAATCGTCGATGATTTCACTTACTCGGTTATTCGGAAAAGGAAGGCAGAGATAGAAGCAACTGGAGAGTCGAGCAAAAGCGAAAAGGTAATTCAGTTCCTGAAGCCCTTTCTCCCTTTCATGAAGTGAAAAATGTTGCAACCTCTAAAACTGAAATGACATATCTGTAAATGGAAATGATCAGGTTAAGCATGATATATTATCAAGATTTATTGAGCTAGGGAAAGACCCAGAAAACAGCATAACCGATAAAAGCCTCAGAGATATTGTCCTGAATTTTGTAATTGCTGGCCGTGACACGACAGCCACAACTCTCTCTTGGGCCATATACATGATAATGAGCAACGCCCATGTAGCAGACAAGCTGTACTCAGAGCTCACAACATTAGAGGAAGAAAGGGCGAAAGAAGAAAAGGTCTCGTTGATTCAGTATGACATAGAGGATTCTGAAACATTCAATCAAAGAGTAACACAATTTGCTGGACTGCTTACATATGACTCGTTGGGAAGACTATCCTATTTACATGCAGTGGTCACAGAGACACTCCGATTGTACCCTGCAGTCCCTCAGGTATCTCAGTTGACTAGATAGTATGCAAAATCAAAAAGGAGCAAAATTTATTATTTCTGAGAAGAAAACCACGTGTCAAAAACAATGCGCATGTTTAAGAAGAAAAAGCAATCCATTTTTCTGCGAAAACTGCTTGGGAGATTCGAAAACATACTCTTCAGGCTTTCAGTGAAAAGTTCGTTGTTTTCAGAAATGTTTCCAAAAAACAGTTGGACAAAAAAATATTTGTTTTCACAAACCATGGGAACCAAGCCAGGTGCCTGCCACCCTCATTTCACAGGATAAAGTATAGCATTGATGTCCACGCAAATTGATTGTGTCAATTTTATGGCGATCATAAAAGACTAGCACGATGAATTACGAAAAATGCAACCCAAAAGAACTCTAAGCGCACAAAATTTGAGGGTTTGTAGGATCCGAAAGGCATCTTGGAGGATGATGTTTTACCGAATGGAACCAAAGTTAAGGCAGGTGGATTGGTGACTTATGTTCCATATTCAATGGGAAGAATGGAGTACAACTGGGGTCCCGATGCAGCTTCATTTAACCCTGAGAGATGGCTCAAAGAGGGATATTTCCAGAATGCATCTCCATTCAAGTTCACTGCCTTCCAGGTATCTTTAAATGATGAAGCAGTAAATATTGTCTGACCTCAGTTAAACCTATATTATGCCTCTTTTCCAAACTTGCATTGCAGATCTCAGTTGAAGATGCAAATTTGACCTCGACTTTGTTTAAAATTCTTGTTGTCTTTGATATGCAGGCAGGGCCAAGGATATGCCTAGGGAAGGACTCAGCGTATCTCCAAATGAAGATGGCTCTGGCTATTTTGTGTAGGTTTTTCAAATTCAGCTTAGTTCCAGGGCATCCAGTGAAGTACCGCATGATGACAATTCTATCAATGGCACATGGATTGAAGGTTACTATTGACAGGCGTTTCTAAGACTTCTCAGGAACCCAAACCGTTGTTTATGTTTTCCGTGGTAAAAATTAATGTTTCTGTTTGATACAATATTTGGCGACTGTTATCTGATTCTGATAACTTGGGTGCTCATAATTCATAAACAATGACCTTACCAACAAATCCCAACCCGACAACTTATGTCAATACAAATATTAATGCGGACTAATACCAATGGTTGTCACCTCCTGTAACCTCGTATTAGGACTCTCAAGCTCCTTACAATACTGGAGTCTATGGGTTCATACAATTACTAAAGAAATGTGATGCGGAATGTTAATGTCCTAGTCGCCGGAGAAAGATTTTGGTCCAGGAAATGTTATTAATTATAATGGCCATTGTCACTTTTATAATTTAGTAGGATAATATCTTGATAAGCATTCAGTTATTATAAAACAAGAAAAGATAATGATAAGTAGTTATGATATGTTTTGTCATGAGTATGTCATCTAGCTTTAAAAGGATTCTAATTCCTTTTCTGTTAGGATGTTGGTTTTTAAACAAGAGCTTCTTTGATGTATTATGAGAGTTCGATTAAAGAGAATTGAGTTTAAAGGCTGTGGCCCATTTGCGCTTCCCTTCTCTACCATTCTCATCCCTTCACGTGCTGCACAAATTTTGGTATCAGAGCTTAGGCTCAATATTTTCTCTCATGCTCTCTTTCTCCCAAAATTCTATCATACCTGTTGTTGTATCAATAATCCCCAAAACGAGTTGCGATAAATAAAATTAAAAAAAAACACAAAAGAAAAGTAGGGGAAAAAGCTACAGATCTCTTTGTCAACTGTCGCTGCTGCCATCAAAACCCTCCTTTCCAGATCGTCTCCATCATTGAATTCTCACTAGTTTATCCTTGTCATTGTCGTTGCCTCCTCATACCTTCCTCCAGTAAGGGAAAGATGGACAGACACAGCAGAAAAATAGTACGACAAATGATCCATCTAAACGCGACTTAGCCTATAATAGAGGTGATGCACTAGAGGTCCCACAAAGTTCTTCTGAAGATCAGACGGAAATTGTTGAGTGGCGAATTGATACAAAATTTGGAAGGTGTCAATGACCAAGAAGAAGTAATCGAAGATAAGGAAAATTCGACGCAAGACACAATTTTATCAAAACTCTTCCTGACAATGAAAGTGTGCCCAAATTATTGAATCCTTTTTTACTCCCCACAAAACTATTTCTTTATCTCAGAAAGGATTAATTTTATTGGCATTGAAGACTATGTTTGGGTTGTCAAGATGGACATCGTCAGCGACCTACTGACCAATATTTACTTGGAACTTGAAGTAAATCAAGCAGCCGTCATATTCAGAGTATTTTATCCTTTGGCATGAAAGAGTGCAATATTTAGACCTTAGCTCGAACTCGAGTTCAAGTTCTTTTTCTTTGTCGGGGAGAATGATGCGGAATGTTAATGTCCTAGCCACCTTATTATTAGTATTATTATTATTGTTATTGTTACTGTAGCCATTGTCGCTATTATAATTTAGAAGGATAATATCTTGATAAGTATTCAGTTATAATAAGATAAATGATATGTTTTGTTATCTAGTTTTATTAAGATTCTAATTTCTTTTGTCCGGATGTTAGTTCTTTAAATAAGAGCTTCTTGATGTATTATGAGAGTTTGATAAATGAGAATTGAGTTTTAAGGCTATGGTTGTGTTAGGGTTGTGGCCCATTTGCACTACCCTTCCTCCCCTTCTCATCCCTCCCCGTGCTGTATCAAAAAGTTTACACGTACTGCAAATTATGGGGATTATTAAGGCGGAGAGTCCTAAAGGGAAGCTATAATTCAGATTACAGACCAAATCAAGGTTTTAAGGCAGTATTTGGATTAAGGATTTGGGCAAGAAAAAAGAAAAGGGAAACAGAAGAGTTGCAGGATCTAATAGCCCACAATGGTTAGATCCTTCAACTTTTCCAATGGCTTTTCTTTCCTTGCCCGAATGCTTGTTCCAGATACAGCTGAAGGACAACTTCTTACAGGACAAAAAGCCCACTCAATAGCGATCACATGCTAAGTTGCTCAATGATATGAATAACCAAGTATTAAGCTGAATGACAACTAGAAAACGTACCTTGCTCTCCTTGTTTAACATATTCCATATATTTAGCAGCGATGGCAAAAGCATACTTCAATCTTTATGTAAGGAAGGAAGAGATGACAATTCCGACTCAGAACACCATTGAAAAGTGACAATTCCAACTCAGAACACCATTGAAAAGAGAAGTCACCTTTTTTACAACTCAAGCTATTTGTGTTTATTGGCAAGTCTGCTATGACATGGCTTGTTTGGAAATTTATAAATTTCATGGAATTCGTATATCAGAATATGCATAGTACGTTTTTGTACATGTTCCAGAGTAATGCGACACATGCACCAGCACACACTTAAGAAACTAGTTTCTGCTTCTTATCTTTCCATTCATTAATTGCAGCTTCTACCTCTGCTTGAACTGCAACGTGGAACCCTGGGTATGGTTCGTAACCAAAAATGGTTTGTAGAGCCTACAAAAACCAACAGCAGCAATATACCTATCTTTAGTTACCCAAGTAACCTAACATGAGAAAGATAAACAAATAATCGAAAATTTTGTTCACTAATGACCTCCAACAGAACAAAGAAGGGAGCCATCAGAAGGGCTTGTGAGAGATTGTCGAGGAGAGCTGGTGCACGTTTCTGCATGATAAGTTATCATTAGAGGTGTTTACATACACTGAAAGTGATTTTCTAGTTTCAAGTGGAAGAACTTGTTACCTCAAATACCCCATGGCCAATGAATTGCCCTGTCCAACATATCAGCTGAGCTGCCAGAACAACCTGAAACATACAAATGAAGCTTTAAGTACCCAAACGCAAGTCATCAACTAGGAAAAAACGAAATACAAACAATAAAGAAGTAGAAGCAGTATTTGTTGTTAAAAGTGTTCGGTACAGTATATTGGAAATGTTAACCGGAGAACTCCCTGCCTCAGATGACTGTTGCATTGCAGGTAGGGAGTACGGAAAATGCAAGAGGGGAAGAAGGAAACCCATAGCAGTCAATAAAGGGCCAAAAGCAGAACCAGAAAGTATAAACAGAAGAAGATTCAGCTAAAATGGAGTCAGATGTTGTTATAGGCGTTTCCAAAGAGAATGAAACGTTCATTCTAGAATAAATCTTGCACATTAAACTAGTGATCATGGGACTACACTAATAAGATTGATGATTGGAAAATAAAAAGGGAATTAACAGAACAAAAGCAGACCTATGTGTGATAATAAGTAATATGGAAGATTGAGCATAGGAATTCTTTCCTATCTGCAGTGTGATGTGCTTAATAGCACAACACACCTGCTATAAAGGAAGATCGATCAAAGGAATTCTTTCCTATGTACGGTGTGACATGCTTAATGGCACCACACGTGTGCTATGAAGGCGTTTTTCGACTCACCCCTGGTCTGCTGATATAATAAGAACCGTTCACTTTCTTAGGCTCGGCAAGTAGGTCACCCATGTAGAAAGATTGTCATCAAGAATTATCTGATCGTACAACATATGTCTCGAAAAAGTTAAACAGCTTGGTTGATTTCGAAAATAAAGCGTACGGTAAATACGCACGTCGTCATCATGTGTCTGGAAGAAATTAAACGGTTGCGTTGATTTTCTAAATAAATTGCGAGGTAAATAAGCTACAACCATATGGCTACCGATCTCAAATCAAGCAGTATATTGGCATTGGTGACCTACTCGACGAGCCTAAGAAAATGAACGTTGTCATGCGTATGTGCACGCATACTGCCCATTTACAACTCTCAAAAGTTCCACACATAAAAGGTAATAACACCCAATGCACAAGGCTCCTAACAGCAGGTCTCAAAAAGGTATTAGCAAATAAACACCGTGAACTAATTTAGAATTGAATTCAGAGGACCGATTCTGAGAATCAGTTGCATCACCCGTACTTATTTTTTTTCTAAAAAAAAACTACGAATGAATCAACTAAATTCAATCAACAAATCTGAAGGAAAACTTTGCCAGCTATTGTCCTAATGGTTCGCACATTTCACCAAACACAACCAATTCATAATTTCAGTTACAGCACAAACATTAAATCCAAAACCAAAGATCGACCGAGGGGTGGATGAGCTTGAACGACCACCCTATAAAGTTTCAAATTTTCTTTAGAACCATAATGATTTTTCTCAAAAACATCAAAATTATGTAAGATGCCGCCCGCCCGTCTAAGATTTTTTTGCGAAAATTCAATAATTGTCCTTCTAATATTGTAAACACCTACAACAAATTTTACAATAGGTTCAATATTTTACTTTTTGAAATGCACGTGGATGCACAAACTTATGAGAATCTAAAATTATACGTGATCATATTTCTATATGATATGGATTTTAAAAAAAATTATGATAATAATTTGGACAAATTACTCAAATGGTCCATATAGTTTGGTCTTTGTGTCACTTTGGTTCCTACTCTTTCAATTGCCTTAACCCTGTAGTTTAAATTTCGTGCCAATTATGGACAATAGATAACTTCCGTTAGCTCCCACTAACAGAACCCATTTGACAAATTATACTTTGACCTGACCGGCTGACCCCCTATAGTTTGGGCATAATGTTAATTGACCCCTTGTCATTTTGAAACTACCACATGACCTTATGTAATTTGTGTACTAAAGTGCATCTTTACATTATATTAATGATAAATGTAAAAAGAAAATATTACCTTTCGTATCTTGTTCTCTTTCCTCTCTCATCTATACATGTAAACACATTCATTTAATGTAATAGTGTATATACATAGGATGAAAACTAATTCAATCTCTTAGCAATCTAATTAGTAAATCCTAAATCGCCATAATTCCCTTTTTTCAAAAAAAGAAGTCAAAAAAAAATTAGTTTTTCAACCTATAATCTAACTTTTTGATATAACTGATGGTGTTTTGTTAGCGTCGCAAATATACTTTTTTCCTTTTTTAGTTTTGCGATAAGCTATAAAAATATTTTTCTTCTCGACTAGAGGTGAAAAAAGATAGAAAAATATGAACTAAACCAGAAAAAATCTCAGAAAAAGAAAAAAAAAAACTCTCTATGTCGAATTATTTTATGCTTTCGCGAACTTTTTTTTGTGGTTTTGGACATAATCTTTCACTTTTTCCATTCCTCTTGTCAAGATGAATAAATAATCTAAAAAATTGTCTCAAAGCTAACAAAAGTAAAAAGTAAACAAGAACAAAAAAGAATAATGATAATTTAGTTATGTTGATAAGAGATTCAATTAGTATCTTCATCTATATGTTATAAATTATACATTAACCATATGTGTTTACATGAGTACGAGAGAGGAAAGATAAAGAGAATGATATAAGAGGGGTAATATGGTCTTTGTATATTTATGATTAACATATGTAACGGACACTTTAGTACACATATTACATGGGATCGTGTGGTAGTTTCTAATTGACAATGGGTCAATTCGCATCAAGCCCAAACTACAGGGGTAAAATGTAATCCCATCTAGTGGGTTACGTTAGTGGGAGCTAACAAAAGTTATCTTTCATCCTTAGTTGGCACGAAATCGAAACTACGGGGTCAATTGGAAGAGTAGGGACCAAAGTGACACAAAGATCAAACTAAAAGGACCATTTGAGTAATTGGCCCTAATAATTTTGATACTACTTCTATAATACTCCCTATGTATTAGCAGAAATTGATCTGAACTTTTATATGTGACAAAAATTATTTTAATGTGTTTTGCCACCACATGTTGAAATTTTGCGTCCGTCCTTGTCTAAAACCCAAAAACAGAACCCAAATCAAATCAAATACTTGTGTACAAAATTCAGGTTCGCAAGTAGTAACTACTAATGGTCGTGTAGCCCCAATCCGTGGGAGCGTGAGGTCTAGGGTTCGATTGTAACGCCCCTATTTTCAGAAATGCTGATTAAATCTTTTTCAAATGATTTAAAAACGAATTAAGAATAAGTAGATCTTCAAGCAGAGTTTTAGCAGCGGAAGTCTTAAACATTTTAGTTAAAGATAAACAAAACCCAAATCAAATCAAATACTTGTGTCCAATATTCCATGGCCAAGAGCAAAACCCTGGTCAAATACTATTTATTGTACACGCGAATAACATCGCCAAGAATCTCAGCTTCCAGGCCAGTGAAAACCCCATTAGGTTTGCAAGGTAACTACTAATGGTCATGTAGCGCTCCTTTGAAGCATGAGGTTTAGGGGTTTGCAAGGTAACTACTAATGGTCATGTAGCGCTCCTTTGAAGCATGAGGTTTAGGGTTCGATCGTAACGCCCCGAGGTTTTCGGAAACGTTAATTAAAATCTTATTCAAATCATTTAATAACGTTAAAGACGAATGAAGGATAAGTCGATCTTCAAGAAGAGTCTTAGCCGCGGAAATCTTAAACAATTAAATTAAAGATTAAAAAACCCAAATCAAATTCAAACTATTGTGTACAAAATTTAAAGGAGCCAAAAACAGAACCCAAATCAAACAAAGCATGTCCAAAACGTTATCAAAATTCTCACCTTCCAAGCCAGTGAAAACCCCATTAGGTTCGCAAGGTAACTGCTAACGACCCAACAAACGAAACACAGCAAAGCAGCCAAAGAACCAGCTCTCGCATCCAAACAGACGTAAAACACGGCGTAGAACAAGGTACCCAAGAACCCAAGGTTCAGAATCAGAACGAGGTTGCTGTTCCCGGGTAAGGAAACCTCGATCGGAGGGAGGTTGAACAGAGAGGGAGTGAAGTAGAGGATGAGAATAGCTGTGAGGAAGATAGGCCAGACGAAGAGCGTGTGTATGGCTATGTTGATCGGGTTGCTGTGGTAAGCGCCGTAGAAGGCGAAGTGACGCTCGAGATTAAACAACCCAGTTTTCACCATCGACGAATTTGAGGGGAATTCGGTGGGTTTCTGATAGGGAAAAGAGGTTTTTTGTGGCGGATTTTGCAGAGCAAATTGTGGAGGAAGGTGTGATGGAATTTGGGTTTCAAATGAAGAAACAGAAGAGTCTTCCTTTGGCGTGCTGCGTGCACAAGAAGTCCGTCGGATCGTCGATGCCACAGACCTTTGTTTTTTGGGCTGTTGAAAAAAACGTCACAGACATTTATAATACGAGAGGTACGTGCAAACGAGCTTAGTCGAGTTTTACAGTGTTTGAGCTCAAGCGTTTAGTAAACGAGCCTAATACTTGAGCTCGGCTCGCTTGTAATCAAGTTGAACCTGACTAATTTACCTAACAAACTTCTTTAAACGAGCTAAGCCTATAAAAGGAGTCGAGCTTTTGCGAGCCGAGCTGAACCGAGTTTTTTAGGGTTGAGCTAAACGAGCCTAAAATTCGGACTCAACCTCGGCTCAATTACTAAACAAGCCGAGCCTTGACGTGCAGCGTGAGTCAGTATATGTTCCCTACACCGTTTGATAGTATAGACTTAATGTTAACGTGTAAATTCAAGTGATTTCGCACACATCTGTACATCTGTGTCTGTAATATTGCTCTATGACAAATAGCGCAAAATGTTAGGGCCGGTGACATCTATTTAAATTAATGCATGAACATTTGTATATATACCATTAGAAAAATGATTTTCACCCTTTCTTTTTATCCAAATGCAATTATTTTTTTGGTTTGTAGTAATGTGAAATTACGTGATTACCCTTTTCATGTGTGAATGAAAAAATGTATGAAAGATAGTTTTGTAATTCTACATGAATGAAGACAAAAAAATAAAATGCACTTGGACAAAAATAGAGTGAAAATCAATTTCCTATCCTATAAGAAATGACGCAATACATTGCGCCCAGCGGGACCCACGGCTCCATCTACATTTAAAAGTACAAAAGTATTAGGTACAAAGAAAGTGTACCCGGAAATTACATACAATTAAAAATATTCTACTACATTTAAAAAGCATTCTACAAGTACTTGGTGTTAGGATTCTCACACTTTCTTATTGTATATGTGCGCACTTTTTTGTTTTGATTATATGGATAATGAATTCATATTTACTTTTATTTTGTTTCAGGAGTGAGACGAAATTTTTTTTTTTTGGGGGTATGATTTGATGATTAGACGAAATTAATGTGACAATATATCAATTGGGAGCGAATCCTCGTAACGGACTATCAAAGACACCCCCTAGGTTGCCCAAACCTAGCTTCAGGGGATTCATAGTCCTGATTGGACTACGGGTCCACCTCAAGAAAACAGCAACCAAACATCAGATTATTAGCAGGACCACGTCTTGTTAGACGAAACCGTCCCCCTCACTGCGCAGCATCAAACATGGGCTGAAGGACAACTTCTTACAGCCTACAGGACATGTAATCAATACACCCATAAGTGGGCAACACAAGTTTTTTCCGGTGGAAACCCAAAAGGGTTTTAACCCACCAATTGTGTTATTAATTACATTGTAATTGGGCATGCAGAATAAAAGCAATACGTGGGCGATCAAAGGGTTTATAACCTATGGCTTGATTGCTGGGGGTTTCTAATCTCTTAGACTTTCCAGATTAATGAGGAATCAATGGGTTGATTAGTATATAATCATCTCTTGTTGAACTCATGGAGGTACGGGAAAAATCTCAACAGCTCTTGTTGGTCTTAGATTGTGGATATGAATGTATAACTCTGGTAGTATACACATCACCGGAGTACGCTGGATTCGTGGGATTCTGTCAAGCAAGCTCTCAACGAGGTAGAACGCCTTTGCCGATCCGACATCGCAACTGTAAGGTAACCTGAAATTGAACTTCTGCTGCGTCAATTTCTAACAGGACAAAATCCCATTCAATAGCAAACACATGATAAGTTGCTCCATCTTACGGAACCTACATTTAACTTGAGTTGAGTAACCAGGTATTAAGCAGCGTGACGATTAGAAAACAAACCTTGGTCTTTTTGCTTAACAAACCTTGGTCTTGTTCTATATAAGTGCATTACAAAAGTGCTGGCTAATAGAATGCAAGGCATTTTGCCCCTTATCATTAACCATGGTCAGTCAGCTTTTGTAAAAGGAAGATCCATAGCCGACAACATTCTTCTTATGCAAGAGCTAGTCAGGAACTATCATAGGGATGATGGCCCTCCAAAATGTGCTATGAAGAATGATCTTATGAAGGCTTACGATTCTGTTTCATGGGAGTTCTTGCGAGAAATGATGAATGCCATGCATTTTCCAGGTCAGTTCACTAAATGGGTAATGTATTACGTGTCTAGTGCCTGGTTTTCAGTAGCTTTACATGGTGATTTGGAAGGTTTTTTCCAAGGGAAGAGGGGGCTAAGGCAAGGGGATCCGATTTCTCCCTACCTTTTCCTGTTAGTCTTGGAAGGTTTCTATTCTATTTTGCAAGCCAAGATCATAGGGAGTAACTTCACTTTCCACCCAAAATGTAAAGCTTTGCAAATCCACCACCATGCTTTTGCGGATGATTTGTTTGTTTTGTGTGGGGCTGATAAGCATTCTTTTTCTATTGTCAAGTCAGCTTTGGATGATTTCTATTATTTTTCTGGGCTCCAACCGAATCTTCAGAAAAGTGCAATCTTTTATTCTGGAGTAGGCAGTGTGACCTTACGAGGGAATTGGAGTCTATTCTTCCTATTCCGCAGGGTACTCTTCCAGTTCGTTATTTAGGAGTTCCTCTTATTACATCTAGGTATCCTACAGTGATTGTGTGCAGCTCAAGGAGAAGATCTTGCAAAGAATTAGGAGTTGGTCTACGAAACTTTTGTCTTTTGGGGGAAGATCTCAGTTGATTGAGTCAGTGTTGTGGAGCATGCAAGTCTATTGGTGTTCTATCTTTATTCTTCCCCAAAAGATTTTAAAGGAAGTTGAAGATATGCTTAGGGCTTTTCTGTGGTCTGGGGTTCAGATAAAGTGGACTGAGGCAAAAATTAAGTGGGATTGGGTGTGCTCTCCGAAAGAGGAAGGGGGGTTGGGCTTCAAACCTCTACGACTCTGGAATCAAGCAACTATGACACGTCACTTGTGGGCTCTAAGTAAGAAGGCAGATTCCTTATGGGTCAGGTGGATTCACTCTTATCTTATCAAAGGGAAATGTCTTTGGATGATGCAATTGCTTCAGAATTCTTCGTGGACTATTAGAAAATTATTCAAGCTTAGAGACAAGGTGCAACCTCTGATAAAGCATGTGATTGGAGATGGGGATAGTACTTTCCTCTGGCTGGATCATTGGCATAATGTTGGTCCCCTATATAAGGTGTTTGGTGACAGTATAGTTAGGAATGTTGGAAGCTCTCTTTTGGCAAAAGTTTCTTCTATTATTCATGAAGGTGAGTGGCAATGGCCAAGGCAGCGTAACAGAGCCATCAAGCAGATAATGGGGAGCACTCCCCTAACTCTGAAGCCTAACCCTTTGGTTGCTGATTCTGTCATCTGGATCCCTGCCCGTCGTGGTATGTTCTCTGTTAACTCTGCGTTGCAGGCTTTTAGAACCCCTCTCCCTAAGGTACTGTGGGCTGATATTGTTTGGTTTAAACAAAGGATTCCTAGATGGGCCTTTATAATGTGGCTTGTTTGTTGGGGTAGACTCTCTACCAAGGATAAAATTTTTTCTTGGGGATTAGTGGTGGATCCCATTTGCGTATTGTGCCGTGGCGGGACTGAATCTCATAGTCACCTATTCTTTGAGTGTCCTTTTTCAACTTTGGTTTAGGCCAAAATTTTGCAGAAGTTTGGTATTTGTAGGTGTCCTGCTGGCTGGTCTCAGGAGATTGATTGGGCTATTCATCACCTTAAGAAGTCAGGTTTTCTTTCTTCTCTCTATAAGTTGGCTATGGCAGGGTCAGTATACCACATTTGGAGGGCTAGAAATGAGTGTATTTTTTGTAACAAGCAGCCATTCTCAAAGGTGGTTTTTGATCGGATTATAAACGATGTGAGGGACAGGGTCTATTCTTGGAAGAAAGTTGGGGTTAGCCATGGCAACAAGGTTTTGTGTAAAAATTGGAATATCTCGGTGAAAATCTTGTAGATATGATGTATAGGGCTATTTGTCTTGGTTTTTTTTGTGTTGAATCTTTGTGTAGTCCCTTTTGGTTTCAGGGGTATGTCCCTTTATTTCACTTATATTCGTCTCTTTTGGTAATAAAATCCTTCTTTACCAAAAAAAAAAAATTTTAGCGGTGATGCCAAAGACATACTTCGATCTTTATGCAAGGAAAGGAACCAAATGACAATTCCAACTCATAATACCATTAACGGAATGCGTAAGTCGCCTTCTGAAGAACTCGCTCGTGTTATTGGCACGTCTACAGCTAAGACACAGCTTACTTTGGAAATTTATGTATTCCATAGAACTATAAGTTCCCATATCAGAAGATGCAAAATGCAAGTTTCACATGTTTCCAGAGTTGTTATCTATCCTTTTTCTTTCCTTTACCAAAAAGAAAAGCTACACCTTTCATGAGTCAAACATTTAGTTGACTTATTAAAGATTGTTGGGTAAAGTACGGATTACCTCCCTATGGTTTGACCTTTTTGTGCATCACTTTCCTGAGTTTATGAAATGACCAGTTCACCTCCTTGTGGTTTCGGACTAAAATGCTACCGTCATATTTTCCTTCCAAACTAACAGAAGGTGTGCTACACAGTATACACGCAAATTTTGGAGTCCGACTACAGGTACAGATTTTCGGGTACAGCAGCCGGGTACAGCAGCGTTTTGCTCCCGTCTCGGGTCCTGCAAAGATGATCGGAGCCGCTCATTTTGTTCAAAATACGTCGTTTAGGGTCCCTGTAAAAAATCACCTCAATCCGATATCGGGAAAGGTGTTTACGAATCATCCAATTTTGCTTCAAAATTTAGCCCAATTTTGAAGCAAAATTGGATGATTCGTAAACACCTTTTCCGATATCGGATTGAGGTGATTTTTTACAGGGACCCTAAACGACGTATTTTGAACAAAATGAGCGGCTCCGATCATCTTTGCGGGACCCGAGACGGGAGCAAAATGCTGCTGTACCTGCTGCTGTACCCGGAAATCTGTACCTGTAGCATTTTTGCAAATTTTGAAAGTTGGAAAGGAAAAAAGGGTTTAATAAAGCTGAACTTCTATGGAAAAAGACACTAATACCCTTATTTTATCTTCCCCAGACAATATCCTCTCTCTCCCCCTCACGGGCTTGGATCCTATCCAGTTTGTTAATGTCCATTTTGGTCCAGTTAACGGCTGCGATTAACTCTATTCAATCCAAAGCTCCACCTCATGCCACGTCCAAGTCTCAGACTTCATTCTCAAAACAGACGGCAAATGTTAACGGAAGTTTTTTTTTTTTTTTTGGGTAAATCAGCTTGAAAATAAAAGAGGCTAACCGAATATACAGCCTACAAGGGACATACCCCAGGAGGAAAAGAAAGAAAATAAAACATAAAGACAGTGAGAGCCTACGCCAAACGACTACTCCGTACATAGGACTAGGAGAAAGTTGAACATCTGTTTCCTACCCACTTGAAAAATTCTTTTTCTCTAATACGTCCAGCCATGTTTGGCTTAAGCCAGCTTATTTTTTACTATACTAATTCAAATATTTTTGTATTTGTTAGTTTTTTTTGTCTTAGTTTAATTTTTTTTTGTATTTGTTAGTTCGTGTTAAGTTTTTGTGAATTATCATTTGGGGTCAGTCCATACGAAGCTTTGCTCCGATTTTAGTTGGATAACCTGTAAATAGATGGTGGGATTGGGCCCCCAAGATTAGTTGAGGTGTGTTTAAGCTGGCCTGAACATTACAAAAAAAATGTGAATTATTAGTTGTCTCGACGATAAGAATTGAAAAGGTAAAAAAAAATAAGATTCAAACACAATTTTCATCTTCTATGTAGGCTCACCAATAGAAAATTGCTAAACACATTTTTCATCTTTTAGGGTTTTGTTTGACAAGTCTATATTAGCACATGTTTGGGTCATATTAAACAAATTGAGCGACTTCTTCTTTTTCTTTTTTTTTAAATGTGTTTGGATCTTTATTTTTTTATTTTTTCAATTCTTCTCGTCGAGACAACCAATAATTCACATTTTTTTTTTGGATAATTCAAGTATTCGGGCCAACTTACGCGCACCTCAACTAATCTTGGGGGTTCAATCCCACCACCTACTTACAAGGTATCCAACTAAAGTCGGAGCAAAGTTTCGTATAGACTGACCCCAAAAGATAATTCACAAAAACTTGACACAAATAAACTAATACGAAAAAATTTAAACTAGGACAAAAAATACTGTACTTACAAATACAAAAATATTTGAATTATTATAAAAAAAATAATAATAAGCTGACTTTAATAAGCCAAACAATGGCTGGACTTATTAGAGGAAAAAGAGTTCTTCAAGTGGACAAAGTTCCGTTAACATTTGCCGTCTCTTTTGAGAATGAGACTTGGACGTGGCATGAGGTGAAGCTTTGGATTAAAGAGAGTTAATCACAGCCGTTAACTGGGCCAAAATCGACATTAACAAACTGGATAGGATCCAAGCCCCTTCCC
The DNA here is from genome assembly GCA_018127125.1 of Rhododendron griersonianum. Taxonomy (NCBI): domain Eukaryota; kingdom Viridiplantae; phylum Streptophyta; class Magnoliopsida; order Ericales; family Ericaceae; genus Rhododendron; species Rhododendron griersonianum. The sequence continues at coordinate 10,001,818 of CM030799.1, read as the reverse complement.
GTTTATCGTTTATCCTCTCTCACACTCTTCCCGTTTATCCCTCCCCCGCTTTTTGGGATCCCAATCTCGTATCTCAGTTCCCCTTCTTACATTCCCATCTCCGCTTTACCCAACTTTGTTGTTTCGAAGAGAGAGAGAGACCCATGATTCTCTTCTCCAACCGACGCTGTCGATTCCCTCCGTCGTCATTGTCAACATGATTCTTTCCATCGCTGATGATGTCGGCATAGTGAAATTGTCTTGGGTTTATTTATGGAATGTCTCTAAATTTCAGTTGGGTTCTGTAAATTGTAACCCATTAAACACCAGAATTGGTTGTATTAGTGTACATGGGTTTTAGCTAGTGTTGAATTCATGAAATGAATACGTATGGGCACCAAGTGGTTGACGTTATTCCTCAAAGGACCTGGATTTCACTTTTGTCCTTGTTTCTGCGTTTATGGTCTTATATGGATTGGATAATTTGGCTACAGAGAAACAGAGAGAACTGCTGGGAGTGCAGATGGTTGCCGGAGGGTGGTGATTGGGTGAGAGAGAGAGAGAGAGAGAGAGAGAGAGAGAGGTGGGTTGCTGGGTGAACTTGGGTTTTCAATTTGTTCTCTTCTGTTTTTTTTTTTTCTCGATCCTGGGTTTTCAATTTGTTCGGAAAATTCTTAGGGCAATTGTGAGAGAAACTGATGTAATATTGGGTAGACTCATTTTCTGCGTTGCAGCCCTTGGGGCATTTTTGTCTGATCAATTGAGTGCATGGTGGGTGTTGTCAATCTAGAAAAACTTGGGTTCAACTTCACAAAATTGGGTTTTGCCATTGAAGGTGGTGGTGGTGTTTGGTCTATTACCTATTTCTCTCTAAAAAGGACAGAGGGTATTACAGTCATTTGAGCAATATTCGTTAACGGTGTTAACTTGACACATTAGTCCGAAACCACGAGGAGGTGAACTGGTCATTTCAAAAACTCAAGGAGGTGATGCGCAAAAGGCCTAAACCATAAGGAGATAATCCGTACTTTGCCCAAGATTGTTGCTTAGGGGAAGCATAATTTTCCTCTAAATGCTTTGCCCTCATTCTCCCACATTATTTTTTAATTCTTCTACGTAGGAGGACGAGGATGAGGCTGGTGGGATTTGAACCCTCACCCGATGCAAGGAGTATAGGATGTCTTCCACTTGGCTCTATCTCTCTCAAACACACAACAAACCAAAGAGATCTCAATTAATGCTTGCATAATTTTAATAATTTTTTGCATTAAATTAGAAATATTAATTAATTTTCTGCATTGCCTCAAAAAATTTAAAGTTTATGTACAAAAGCACTCCACTATTTTATTTCTTTGTTCAAAATTTTTTTGACTTTTCATTTTCAACTAAAACTTTGAAATGAAGGAATTGCATTTTAACCCGAGACCCGTTCATTTAGAGGACCAACTCGTAATCTCGAGTTCAAACTTATATGAAATACCCAACTGGCCATTTTATCCAAGTGTTATGGACATAGATATTCAGACACATATTTATACGATGATAGTAGAACTTAGATATATGAAACAGTTCCACACACATATACATTCAAAAATATGTGTCTGAAATATTTCTTTAAGATGAAGCTAAATAAAAAAATTTAAAAAAAAAAAAAAGATGGAACGAAAATGAAAGAGGAGAAGATAATGAATGCTATGTCATCAACAAGGAAAGGTCCACGTTGGAGTAACGGGCAGCTCAATTGGGCAACAATAAAACATGCCCAAAGGTCCCAATCTCACTTCCTCTTCCCCTGTATAATTGAGCTCTTTTGCACATATCCATACAAATACAACCATGAGCAACTTCACTAACACCACCACTCTCCTCCACCCCAAACCCACCACCACCACACCCCAACCCCAGCGCCACCAGCCCCGCCCTCTCCCGGCCACCCGGGCATCATTTCCCGGCGACCGAAACCAATCCCACCGCCGAGATTTCCTAACAAAATTCCTAGCAACTTCCATAGCACTTGGGCTAAATTCCGCCCCGATAGCGCTAGCCGAGAGCTGGGGCACGCGTTCATTCCTGAGGGAGAAATTCTTGGAGCCCGGGTTGTCGCCGGAAGATGCGGTGTTGAGGATCCGGCAGACGGCGGAGGGGTTACATAGCATCAGGGATATGCTGGAGGCCATGTCTTGGAGATACATCTTGTTCTATATTAGGCTCAAGCAGTCCTATTTGTCTCAGGACATGAAAAACGCTCTGTCAATGGTGCCAGAAACCAGACAGCAGGCTTACGTTGATGCTGCCAATGAGTTGGTTGATAACATGGCAGAGGTCATTTACTTGGTTTATTGCTATTATTTCTTGGATTTTATGCTCTATGCTTTGGGATTTTATTTTACATACGCGTCCAAAATGTTAATGATGACTTCTAATTATAGGAAATTTACTTCACACATCTTTTATTTATTTTAAGAATTTTTTTTTCATCTAAGAGACTTGCAGGTAGGGGTGTAAACGAGCCGAGCCGAACCGAGCTTCGGCGAGCTCGAGCTCGGCTCGAGCCTTAACGAGCCGAGCTTAGTCATTTACTAAACGAGCCTCTTTAATCGAGTCGAGCCTCCCTTAACGAGCCGAGCTTTTGTCGAACGAGCCGAGCCTTAACGAGCCTAGCCGAGCCGAGCTCGCGAGTAGCTTGTCTCACTTACAGCCCTACTTGCAGGGGCCAATCTTATAAAACTTTTTTAGACTACAAACTAGTACAACTAAAAAGAAAATTTGGATACTCTGTGATTATGCTATGAAATTAGCTAACAACGTTTGCGTATTCTGTGACAGTTTGACTATTACATTCGGACGCCGAAGGTCTACGAATCGTATCTGTACTATGAGAAAACCCTGAAATCGATCGACGCGCTCGTGGAATTTCTACCAGCATAGTTTACTACCTCTGTCCTTGCGAGCAACAATGGTGGGGGATTTAGAATAGAGAATGCAGTACAATTTTAGTGAACATCTCATTTGGATTTTTTATAAAGCTTGATTCTGTAAAATTACAGTTAATGATGTGCTTCCAGGCTGGTGTCAATGAAGAAGGAAATGGATCCTCTCCGATCCCTTTGAGGGACTAGACGGTCCATATTGACCCAGTGAAGGATGTGCTTCCTGATGTAATCGACGACATCTAAAAAGCGAACTGTCTTGCTCATCAATGGATCCTGAAAGGGCCCGAAAATGGGTTGGACTAGACTGTCCAGTCCCTCAAAAAAACTTGAGAGGATCCAATCCCAATGAAAAATACGTAACTCTAAGCGGTTGGCCTAGTGGCAAGGCTTGAGACTTGAGGGTTTGCTCCCTCCTAGGTCTCAGTTTTGAAACATCCTGGGTGCGATGAAATTCTTGCAAGGTCAATCTCTCAGGGAATAGTCAAGGTTCGTGTAAACGAGCACGAATAACCCCGAGTTAGCTATTACAAGGAGTGGCTGGAGTAGTAGGGAGCCGAGGAGCAAGGCAGTAGCTAAGATAGAAGAAGGGGCGAGGCGAGGATGACTTATCGGCTGTCTTGCTCGGCGAATAGTTTCAAGAACATGGAGACGAACCAGAATAACGTACGATCTTGTTTCTGGATTGAGTGGAAAAGGTTAAAAAGAAAACATGCCCCCCTGCCTAAATTTGTAGGTCCCTTTTGTTGTACAAAGGATGATCCGTTTAGTTTAGCTTCTACCCGTTTTGCAGCGAAAATGACTAATTTAGGACTGCAAACGAGTTGAGTTGAGCTGAACCGACTGAGTAGTCTGTGGGGAAATGCTTTTTATCCAATGGTTGACAACTTGACGGTTGAGACACTCTGATTTCGGTATAAACGATCACAGAGACAACGAAATAACATCCTATAGAGAACTCAGACTACAAGAATCCCACCCATTAACATTACACATACTCTAATTTGTCAAAACCAGTAGAAAACCTATTCAAACACACAATACAAAATGCAAACTTTCATAGATAGAGCCACTCAGATGCATGCTTTTGAGCCTTGCAACTTGTTAGGGCCGTCGACATAGTGCTATGGCCGATAGCAGAATCAGAACTATAAACCCAAGAATTGCACCGAAAGAACCAATCAGCGATTCAGAAACACGCTCACAAAAGCTGTTGAATTGCTGGCATATTGCCAGCCAATTAGCCGAAGCGTTCCCCTTGTGAGCCAAGTATACAATCGCTGCTGCTGCTGCAGCTCCCACGGTGAGAAGAGCCAGCATTACCTACAGAAGATTATGTATATATATCTTAGGATCGTAAGGAAATCAGTAAGTGACATTCGCTTCAAATCCCTCAATTGTCTTTAAAAAGTGCTATGGTTTTGGAACATAGCGCAGCAGCAGTGCTGCCAATACAACGTTCTGAAGACATTTTTGGCTTTTTCAAACAAGTTTTGGATCTGTTTTTAATTTTTGAGGATTAGCGATAATGCTACAGACCCAGAAAAATATCCACACTGCAGTGAAGTAGAAGCGATATTCATCGTTATGTAACCCATTATCCTCGCGTTGCCAACATTTTTACGTCTATGATCAAAATTCTTCACTCAGGAAATGGTATGGACTTAACTAGGATACGGAGCACAAAGACCACATTACGAAAAAATTGTGCCAGAAGAAGTTATGACAACTAATTTCGAGGACTAACAATAATTCTGAGGACCCAGAAACGTATCCAGTATCCCCGATGATTCAGTATCGCAGAAATAGCATTCGGAAAATTTTTCTGAGATAACTTTAGGGGCTGTTGTGTTGTTTTCCAAGAACTAACAATCACGGTACGTCCAAAGCCAGGAAAAAACCTCCGTGGATATGTGTCCAACGTGCCCGAAACAAACGGAGATGGTTTACTCATTGGAGGAAAGATGGCGAAAAGCAAAGAAACCCACAAGACATGAACAAAAGACAGTAGAAATTTGCTAAAAGAAACATAGAATCATTTACCGAATCTAGGAAGATGAGAATGACCCTGCTGATTCTTGCTCCACTCCTCACAATGTGGAAGACGGACATAGGAAGAGAAACAACAAGGTAAAAGCATACCACAGAATTCACAATCACAAAGAACCTGTTTGACAAAAAAACAAACGAAAACTATCAGATTCTTCCGAGTGAAGAAACAGTTAAGTCATCAAAACAAGCACACCATCAAGCAGAAAGACGACTCACGTGAAGGTTGGAAGATCGTTGTACTGAGCCTTGACCTGTATGAACTGATTGAAAATCGGGAGCGTTTCATTGGTAGTGCCCATAGCCACTGCGCTCGCCAACGTTGCAACTATCGCAACTGCTCGAAGAACAAGGTCCAGTATTGAGATCCCCTTGTTTCCCTTGTGAGTTTGGGGTGGAACCCTTGAAGGTTCACCAGTTTCGAGTGCAACCGGCTTCATTTTTTTCGTGCTTCTTTCTTTTCCCTCTTGGAACCTCTAGTGCTGAGGATTTCCCAGTGTCACCTGAATCTTTAGAGGCCTCAGACTGAACGTAAAACGAGACTTATATCGAATTCTTGGACAATTGAGGCTAATTATCTTTCTTCAGCAGAGACTACTACTTAGAATGGGGTGAGGGAAGTATGTGCATTTATACAAACTAGCAAAGCAAAAGCAAGATTGTACTTTACTGGGTACCAATGAAAAATTAGCAATGTGGTATCGGTCCCTAAGATTTAGTTGTGGTGCGCGTGAGTTGGCCCGGAAGTACCAAATAAAATCTTGCTTATGTTTTGGTGCTTGTGTAAGCAGTCCACCTTTTGTGATGTAAGAGGACACATACGGATATGCATGAAATTTTCTAGAATCCTACAGTCCTACCTGCTCTAACTTTCTCTATTTTATGCAACATTTAAGCTTACATGATTGATCTCCTCCATCAGTGCAAATATGGTTTCCATTGGATGGATCCAAAATTTTCTCTTTTCTGAGAGGATTACACTGCAATGGGGTCAAAATATGTACTTCTGACATGATTACAGCAGGTTTAATCTCATTTGTTATGATCTAATCCGTGTTCTTTGCGGTTTGAATGCCGAGCTATCAAAAAAAGCTTACTTTCTTTGATAACTCAGAGTGTACGGACCAGCTTGCTTGCACCTCAACGAATCTCTGGAGAACCAATTTCCCCGTCCACTAACGCCGGCCCATTCAAAGGCCCGAATAAAGCCGCAACAACCCGTATGGACTGGCTCCATAAGAGTTGACCGCACCAAGGAGGTTTCGAACTTGAGATCTAGGAGGGAGCAAACCCCCTTGACTGACCACCTGGCCAACATTTTGGCGTTTTAAAAAAAGCTTGAGTTTACATGTAATTACTTCTAAAACCTTGATTTGTATGGAAGTTAAGCACAATTCCAACCATGAGATTTTAATTGGGCCCCAGCCAATGGACACCAGATTACGGGATTAGTCGGTCTATTGGGTCGGATATAGAGCTATCAAAATGGAAAAGAGTACAAAACTGAGAGACGTGAACCAACAACGGATTAGGTAAAAGAGGCACTTAAACATATGGTGGGTGTGATACAAGGACAAATACAAGGGATCAAAACTTGGTATGAAAAGAATGGTTTATACTCTTAATGCAAACCCAAGTCATCAAAAAGACAAGAATCAAAAGTGAGCCAATTTTGGTCATTGGATATGATTCGTTTCTTTTGATATCTGAAGCCAACTGCTCCATTATATACTTCATCATCATCTTCACATATGTAGGAATAGATGTTAAAAGACGGTATTTATGCTCGTCTTGTTCTTTATATGGAAATCTGAGGCCAAGTAGTCTTTCCTTGACTCCTACCGATGAGAATTTTACTCCACGCGAAGTTGAACAAAAAGTTGTTGAATTGGCCTTTTTCTTGCGTGTAGAGATTGAAGTTTGTAATCAGTACACTCAGAAAGATAACGTTCTTGTTGCATTTGAGAAAGTAATAAAGCTCCTCTATCTATTTTTTCATGCATCAAAAAGTGATCAGAACTATGATCACAGAGATCAGGAAATTGAGTTGACACTTGATTAGGTTGTGTGCCACGTTTCTGTTAGATGCATGCGGTTGATGTATGTATGAAGCATCGACACACCAAGGAGTCGTATTTGTGTCTTACACACCGGAAACACGTCAAGATACATATGGGACACATAACGTGGTGTGTCCATCAAATTTTAGTAATTTCTATAGTGGAACATGTACGCTTGAGACACAGAGACGCACATGGAGATACAGCGAGGTAGCTTTTATAAATTTTAAAAGCTTTTCTAAGAGTAAATATTTATACTCCGTAACTTCAAAAGTATTAGACCAAAAAAGTGTGATATAAAATATATTTGTATCTATATCAACAAACATCATCGGTGAATAACCCATTTGATGGGAGTCCAAATGGCCCAAACCTCTACATTATGCTGTTACAAGTTACGCGCACACACACACATATATATAGTGGGCTTCTTATAGGGGATCCCCTATATAGCTTATTTAAGGACTTCTAATCTGGACCCTTGGATCTCATCCAAGGGCTGAGAAAAAAGAAGCCAACTCGCGGGTAAAATGAGGTCCGGATTGGTCACAGGTCTGGGTAAAATGCCTTCGCGGATCACACACTGATTAAATCCTTTCCCCTTTTGTTTTACGTTGTAAACACAGAAGAAGAACGAAGAACACCAAGTTTTCAGCTTTGATCGATCGACGAAGAAGAAAGCTTTTTGGTATCTCTCACTCGTTCTCTTCTTCTGTCTCTCCTCGAAGCTCTCTCTATCTCTTTTCACAATCTCTCAAAAACCCTAATTTTTTGGACAAATCTTGGACTGTATATATATCGGTCATTTTTTTTTGCTGATTTCTCGCGGATACCCTTAAAATCACATTCTAATCACATTAAGCGGTTCGGATCATCAAAATTTGATCGAAAACTATGAGATATTGTTTTAAATGTTTTTATAGGTGTTTCCGGAACCGCCCCGCATATATAATGCACGATTTATTGTGCCCCCGATAAATCTTCGTCGTGTCCATATTCCTAATTTTCCAGAATTATTGTGGCGCATATCCCTGTCAGTGACCCTATCCATGCTATACATAGGGCTTCCGCGACTAAGAGGATGGACTAGAATCATCCACACACACAAAAAGGCATCTAAAAATAGTGACAGAAATAACTGTACATGACTACTAAAATGGGTTAATTACCCGTATTAGTACTCCCAATCTATAGTGAGAAATTTTCATTTCCTCTACGAAGTTGTTCCCCTTCATTCAAAGAAGCTGCCTCTGTTTCATATTACCCAGAAGGATGAACAGTTTTCAAAATATGGTGCTTTGTCTCATCAATCAATCTGGATTTCGAATCAGAGCATAGTTTTTTTTTTTTTTTTTATATCGGCAAAAGTAATATTTTATTAGAAAAAGAGAAAGGTTTTCAACCGAAAGTTGGAAAAAACCTGAGGGACAAAGCCCATTACACACCAAAAGTCCCCATACAAGAACAAAAAACTCATTTTTCTTCATTAGTATTGTGGTATACACATGTGACTCGAGCTCTTCGCTGAAAACCGGCTTGCAGGGGAGGTGCTCAAAAACTTATACGCACAACTTCAAGGTTATTTCAGCAATATATAATCTACAATCATGACACACAATTCGAAAATTATTGTGGCCTAATGGATGCCAGTTGTCTATGGCTATCCCAGGTTCTGCCTCTTGGACAATTCGAAAATTATTCAATCTTCGATCTCTTGTACAGCCTTGGATCACTTATGTGATTGGAAATGGTAGTAAGACTTTTCTCTGGTTAGACAACTAGCATCCATTAGGCCCTCTTTATACTAAGTTTGGTACCATAATTGTGTATAACTTGGGCAGGAATTTGTATGCCAAAGTAGCGTCTATAGTTGCCAATCATGATTGGAAATGGCCCAGATGTAGAAACTCTGTTACTAGGGAAATTATTCAGCACACCCCTGCTTCTCTCATCCCCCATATAGATCAAGAGGACACTGTACGATGGAATCTCAGTGCCAATGGTCAGTTTTCAATTCAATCTACGTGGAATGCTATTAGGAGGCAGCATCCTCATGTTAGTTGGGCAAAGGTGGTGTGGTTTAAACATGTTCCAAGATGGGCTATCATCCAGTGGTTGGCAATTCTGGGCAGGCTCTCCACTTTGGATAGGCTTCAGAAATGGGGAATTGTAGCGAGTGCTCAGTGTGTTCTCTGTTCAACTACATTGGAAACCTGTGAACATCTCTTCTTCCAATGTTCTTACTCTTCTCAGCTTTGGCAAAATATTCAAAGGAGGAACAGGTCTCTTTATCCTCTTCTTGATATGGCTCACATCATTGATTGGTTAGAAAAACATGCTTCTGGATCCTTGTTTGGTGGGTCATTGTCTAAACTCTCTTTTGTTGCTTTACTATACTATGTGTGGGGAGAGAGGAACAGGAGGATCTTTCAACACCATAGTAGTAGTTTGCTGCAGTTGGAAACCCAAATTTCTACTGACATAAGAGCTTGTGCTAGTTCATGGAGAGGCATTAAGAAGACTGATGTGAATTTGGCTTTATGTGTTGTTTGGAATATTCCTCAAAGGGTCTTTGATAGGGCCTGACTTGTTACTACATCTAGTTTCTTTTCCTATTTGTCCAAAGGGTATTTTCTAGGCTAGAGTTGCTTCTGTTCTTTTGTTGTTAGGGTAGGAGCCTGTTCCTTACCCTTTTCCCTTTCCTTGTTTGTATGCTTTGTTTTAGGGATAGTCCCTTTGTTTGGTAATAAAATCTTAACTTACCAAAAAAAAAAAAAAAAAACTTCAAGGTTATTTTTAATTAATTACTGGGATCCCACCCAACACACCATAGCCAACGTTCACGATAGCCTACTTTTTCCACCATCCAATTGGACTCCGATCCAAAGCACTAACCCACCCGTTTTCTATATGGTGGTTGGCTCCGCTATGAGCTATCAAATCAACCATGGAAACGTATTGCGGGAAAGGATCCAATCCAGTTTGGTCCATTTGTTTGCATCCGAACCGTCTAAAACACTTTTGAACAGCTCGGATACAAACAAATGGATCAAACTAGTCTGAACAAACTGGACTGGATCCGATCCCACGTATTGCGCGCCCTTTGGAATGGCGAAAGGCCAGGAGATATCAATATCATAACAAATACTTATATACTAGTACTTTATTTTATTTTGCACGAAACCTATCTTCTTTCTTCTTCTTTTATGTGGTGAAATTTTAATTTTTTTATTTGCAAGAAAAGGGAGTAAATTTTCAGATTCCTACATACCAATCCATTGATGCACAGGACAACACAAAAATGTTCTCACTTAAATTTTTTTTTGTTCCCGTGCATCGAACGTACAAGACGCTAATAAAAACTTATTCATTTGCTCCACACATATCCATACGCTATCATTAACGATGAATTTCTACAAATAAAAAATGGGAGAGAAATTTACAAATATGTTCCATATCCTGATCGAGTTTGTTTGGACAAGGGTTTGTTCAGGTGTGGTGATAGTTCGGGAGTAAGGCAGCATTTCGGGTTTGGGGTGTTTTTAGGGTTTTGTTGGTCTTTGACCAGCGCTTGAGTCTCGGGTACCTATGAAACATAATTTTAATTTTCTTGTGCCCTTGTCCTTTTAATCTCTGTAATTTTCGAATTCGGTGATTAATAAAAAAAATTGCTGATAAAAAAATACAGAAATTATTTTCTTTTTCTTTTTTTTACAAAAAAAAACTCGTGATTGTGCCAAAAATGTTTCGAATTAGTGGTTTGTGGAGGTTGGGGTTGAATATGGTGCAATGTACAGTTTTTTCGCAACTCAACCATGCACCACCAAATAAACGAAATCAGCAATTTTGGACAAACCCACCACGAAAGTCAAGCAATGGAAATTCGATGACCTCGCTGCCAAATCCCACCAAATGAAGGTGAAGGCTGTCCCTTTTTGTTTTAATAATTGAGAGAGAGAAGAGCATTGCTATTTGCAAGAAAGATTTGTAAGGAACCACACAAAGAAAAACGAATTTGGGTCCATTTCGAGTCCCACAAAAATCTAGAAAAATATCCATAAATTTTTGAATATTATTTTATGGGGCCCTGTAAAAATCAGCTCCAACGGATATCGGTAAGTATTACTTTTGGATTCAAAGAAGAGATCTTTTGGTGATAGGGAGAGAGATAGAGAGAGTGAACGAGTGTGTGTGGGCTTGTTAACAAAATAGGGACTTTTTTGCTACATTATTAATCAAAACGTGTGTTTTTAAAACTTCATTTCCAAAGTACGGTAAAACGTGTTTAGAAATCACGCTTTCACGAAAAAAAAACACGCCTTTATTGTCGCTTAGGCGTCTTAATCACAAAATTATATATAATTAATCAAAATTAATGTCAAAAGCGTGATTTATATAAGGCGTGATTCCAAGACACAGTTTCATACTTAATTCCAACTTTCTAAAGTTTCCTAACCTCTTGTTCTGTTTGGTTTCGTTTTTTGATGTGTTTTTTTGTTGGATTTTTTATGGTGAATGGGAGGGAGAGAGAGGGGACCTTTCTTGAATGCGAGCAAGAGGAAAATGGCCGTCTAGTTTTTCTACTTAAAAACGTGTCTAGTAAACACGCTTTCTAAAAGTGTGATTTCAAAACACGTTTTAGTTAATTACCAACACAATTGTATTTGTACTTAATATTGGGTAGAAAGCGCGATTTGTAAACACGTTTAACGTACTTTTGGAATAAAGTTTAAAAACCCGTATTTTATTAATAATGTAGCCAAAAAAAAACCCTAATCTGTTAACAAGCCTAGCATTCGTCCCCAAAACGTCTAGGTAAGTGTCAAGTCAGTCATTCCATGCATTAGCTTTTGGACCGAAAATGTGGTCAGAGTGGAATTGATGACGGAGTGAAAAGTACAAGTGTTTAATCGACATTTTCTGAAGTTCAAGTTTGTATGATAGGGGGAGTTTTTCAGTGTCGAGCGGATATTGCTGACGTGGTACCCGTTCGGCGCATCTGAGCCGTCCGATAGACTTTTGGACGGCTCGGATTGAAACCTCATCTTCCTCTCACCCCAACACTTTCTCTCTTCTTTTTCTTTCTCCAAATCTGAGCCGTTCAAACACGCAATGAACGGCTCGGATGCACGAGCTAACATCACGTGGTACCCGCTCGGCACTGAAAATTTTTCCGTATGATAATATACATTGAGTTGAAATGTCAGGAGTATTTTTGAAATTTTCCCAATTCTTCGGCTAAACAAAGCATTGACACAACAGTCATTGCCGCATATGCAGCAGTTAGACACGTCAGCTTTTTCGGTCAACGAATTGACGGAAAGGACAACATTGACATTCGTGTTAAACTATAAGGATGCAATTGACATGCAAAATTTTGTAGGGACAATTTTAAAACTTGGTATATTTCGTAGGGACTAGAGAAGCCTAGAAGGATTTTTTTTTTTTTTTATAGATTTTTTACTTCTTGTCCCTTTTTTCCCGTAACTTCCAAACAAAGAGAAGGAATAATAAATGGGATTAGATAGAAGTAATTGGGTGTATTTTCATTTTTCAGTCACTACCTAGATTCATTGTCATTTATATAATGGTTTAGACTGAACGACATTGTCTAGATCAAGACCGTCCATTGATATAACTAATGGTTCTGATTTGTTCAAAAACTCTTCCATGGAGAAATAGACGGTCCATATATAGACTGTTTCGTCCAGTCCAAACTTTAATTTGAACTTGAGAGGATCCATTTCCTTTCAATTTCGGCTTCTATTTGTATGCACACGTAAAGGAAATGAAAACGATACCCTAGTTTTCCTCTAATAATTTAAATTATAAATTTATGAGTTTTAAGGAAATGTATCAAATTTGAATCTTATTTTAAGTATCTCATAAACCAATACTCCTGCATATGAACTAACCAAAAAACATGTACCACTCAATTAAAAGTATGCCACATGTGGAATTTTTTTAAATCCTAAAATCATATCATCCACTTATAGATGGGGCGTAATCTTTTCTTTTATTTCTATAAGTGGATGATATGATTTTAGGATTTAACCATATACAATTTTTGTTAAAGGGTAAATTTCACAGACACCCATTGAAGTTTATCTTAATGATGGATATCCCCTCACGTATGAGAAATAACAACAAATCCCCTGTAATTTTTATGTGCATTTCACCAACACCCTCAATTGACAATTTTCTGTCCAAACACAATAAAATAAGCAAAAACTGACTTGTATCTATACAAAATTGTTTTTGATAATAAAAAGTAATAAAAAAAAACTATTAACTCTCACATATTTTGAATCAAAAAAGACCTTTTTTTACTCGGTAGTGGAGCTATTTAGATCAAAAAGGCTGAAATGTATTAATACCTATTTAATTTTTACTACTCAAAAGAACCGTTTTTTGGTTAGAAATTCAATTTTTTTTTTTTTGATCGGCAAAAGATAAAGTTTTATTAACTCATAACACAGAGTATAGAGCTAAAAGGATCATGGATATACCGGCCTGACCATCCATGACCCTCATCTCCTAACCACATGGAGGAAACTGATTTGGGCTCAACAGGCTGAGCCCAAACCAAGAGAAAAACACCTAATCGGCCTAGGTTGGAGAGACACAAACCCAAACCAAAACAGCCCAAAAACCAAACAAACGGGCAAAGCCCACACACCTAATACAACCCTACACACCAAATCAAATCCCAAACCAAAACCGATCCACCTTCCGCCGCCTCCAAATATGCCATCACCGCCACCACCGCCGAACCTGCCAAACCAGCCAAAGCCACAAACAAACAACCACAGAACCGCAGCCCAACAGCCACAACCACCACCCACCGCCATCTGCCGCCACCGTCATCACCGCCAGGAAATTCAATATTTTTTGCTCATATAAATTTGAAAATTCAGAAATTTTTATTATTTATTCTATTATTACAAAGGGTGAACTTGTTAATATAAGCCACTTTTGACTACTTCCATCACTTGTTTCGTCAAACAGTTGTTGGTTGGGTGTCGGTGAAATGAATATCAGAATCACAGGGAGTTTATAGTCATTTCGCATACATGAGGAGTGTCTATCATTAATGCAAACCTCATGGGGTGTCAAGGAAATTTACCCTTATATGTTTTTTGATATTTTAGGAGATATGGTTAATTAGTCAAAATTACGACCAATAGTCAAACAAGCAAAATTTTAGTATTTTATTAGTCATCCGGGTCATCTTACGCATCCAAGAAGAAATTGTTTAAGATTTAGAAGTTCACAACTTCATATACTTTAGGAAATAAATAAACTCAAACTCTTAGTAATTAATTTCTCTTCTATTTTTCAAATACTAGTGCATAGCACGATTTTGGTTCTAGTATCTTCTTAACAGCATTCATTCATTTTATGACAGTTTAATTAAAAAAAAATATGAAAGCTGTTACTCCATTATTAAAGCATAAAAAAGAACAGAAGAGGCACTAAATTATAACTATTTTTCCTGTTTGGTGAAGGAGAGGTTGTTCAATAAAAACAAGTGAAAAAATCTTTTTTTTTTATCGGCAAAAGTAACATTTCATTAGGGAAAAGGGGAGGGAAATCCAACAAAAAGTTGGACAATACAGCCAATTGGGACAAACCCAAACACACCTAAAAGGGCAAAGCCCTAACATTGACAATACAGCCAATTGTGAAAAAATCATTTTTGTTTTGGCTTCAATTTTATTTTCAACAGGTTATTATGTCTTCTTCTCCTCTTCTAAAACCAACCAAGAAGAAAGCTACAAGAATGTGTGCAAGTAAATTATCAATAGAAACTACAGTAATGTGTGTGTATACAATCACATATTTAAAAGTTGTGCTTTGCATTAATCAAGATAGATTAATTTTATGTGTTTATTTGTAAACAAAATTAAGAGAATTAAGATTTTGACTTAATTAATAACTGAACTAGCTCAATCATGAACTGGGCAGAACTTTTATTTCTCAGCAGGAGGTTTAGGAGTCTTGTTGCCCAAAAAAAACACTCAAAGAAGCAAATTTTTAGCTTATTGCTAACAGGGATGGGAAATCAAAATGATAACACAGATATGAAGGCAATTGATGAACTTACTGTTGGCAAAATGATAACTTGTGCTTCACCATTGTTTCCGGCAACCAAAACCACCAGTAATCGCGGGTTTTTTTTTTTTAATCATCATAGATATAACATGTGAAGATGAGACAGAAATGTAGCCAAGGACAACTCGCCGATTCTCCCTCTTCAAAATGCAGTATTCATCAATATAACCAATTAAAAAGTTTTTTTTTTTGTCCCACATTTATGGAACGAAAACCCCATTAAAACCATGTCAAAATATACAGCAAGAAGCCGGAGGATTCGCTCTTTTACGTAAAAATGGAAAAGAGAAAGTTTGAAGAGAAATTGCCGGCAAGTCATCCTTGGCTGCACCACGTATACTATACTTCATCTCCACATGCAAAACCTTGGATGAATACGATTCGAAATTCCAAAGCGTATATAATTCAAAGAGATCGATACATACAATCTCTCTTTCAAGAAAAGAAGATGTAGAGATGGTACATATGGGTGAAGGAATTATAGGAAGAAGAATACTTATGAAGAAGAGAGGAGAGGTTTTTATGTGTGTGTTTTGGCTTTTGAGCCGTTAGGATGATTTATGAAAACAGGGGGATGAGATAGAAGAGAGAGAGGAGTGGTGGGTTTGAGGGATTCATGAATTGGATAATGATATAATTTTAAAAGTACTTTTCTAGTCACTGAGTGGGGTCACCATATCCTGAGCCAGCTTTCTATGCTGTTTCGAAAATAGCATCTTATCACTTTCCTTATTCAAGATTTCAAGTGTAGGATAAGGTTATTATTGAAAAAGCATTTCTAATCAATAATCTTCTTCTTCTTCTTCTTCTTCTTTTCTTTTTTGGTTTTTTGGAAATTAGTTTTTGGCTCAGAAGTTTGTTCTAGATCAAAAAGGTACTACTCCGTAGTACTTAGTGCTTGCCATTTGCCAAGTATGCTGTGTGAATTGATGAATTTTCGCTGCTCAAATTCCTACGTTAACCTTGATAAATTTCGGAATCAGGTCGACACGTTTATGTAATGTGTTAAAATAAAAGGCAAAAACCAATACGATAATTAACACTCTTCTAAAACTGATTGATTAATAATAGATAGATAAAGTTTGAACATGTTCTTGAATGTTGTTAATTTTTTAACAAAAGCCCGATTAATCCACTAATTAAGCTCGACGCAACTTGTTCACATCCCTGTCTTTGTTTTTCTTCGTAGAGTTGGGTTGAACTTTCTGGTTCTCGATGTACCCTCTTCGAATTTAATAAAAAATTTCTTTCGCCAAAAAAAAAAAAAGAAACTTGTTCACATCCCTAAGTTTAGATGGTAAATTGTAAAGATTGCATTTTTCCGTAGTTCTTAGCAGATGTTCTTGCTATTTAATTCTCAAACCCGGGGAGGTGCTGTGCGGCTGATGTGCACATTCGGGCCGTCGATTCAGCAATCTAACGGTCCAGATTTCATCTTGGCAATGAACGGCTCGGATGCTCGATCGGATGGTGAAGATGAGATTTGGACCGTTAGATTGTCAAACGGACGGCTCGGATGCCGCACAATGCTGTGCGGCTGGTGCACATCATATGGCAAATGACATCCAAAATCCTTAAAAAGAAAGAGTGCTCCAATCGCCAAATAATAGGCAAGTAGTTAGTTTTTTTATTTTATTTTTGATGGTCAGGGTGTCCAGGTCAGCTTTTGCACACCTCAACTAATCATCTCCCTAGTTCGGTTAAAGGTAGGTCATCCACGTCGAGACTAAAGATTCACAAGAAATTATTTTCTTACAGCTCGACTCCAATAAACAAACAATAGTCAATTGTACGGGGGGCAAACCCATCAATCAACGGGACTAACCCTGGGACTCCCGACACCATGGTTAATAACCACATACTACAATCCCTAAACTTCATGCTCCACCCAATATTTATTTGATCTTTTTTGAAATTAGTTGATACATTTCTTGTTTAAACTTTCGATGTAAGACACTCATGACTTTAGCACTAGTTGGAATCGTTTATAAATCCTGTCACGGGCACGACATTAGGAGCAAAGTCAAAATTTTTGATTAGTGGGGTAAAAAAAACTAGAACAGCATCAGTTTGGGGCAAATTTGAACCTCTATTGTGGGGTCAAAATAACAAATATAAGATAATTGAGAAAGGGAAATAATTTTGCCACTCCCTTTTTTGGACAAAATCAGCGGCCTTGAGAAATCAAAGAACCCTACTTGTCTTAAAGTGGCTCTACTTATGGACCATGTAGCCTTGGCCTTGGTCCACGAATCCTAACCGCCAAATCAAAAATGGCCTCTTAGTTGAAAATCCATGCCTATTGTGATTACAAATGAGATATCGACAGACACAACTGTGACAAAAAAAAAAAATGAAATAAATGGATAGATGTCTTGAAATCTCTTTATTGGATTATCACTGGGATTTAAAGGGTTTGCTTTCTCTTAAAATTTTAATTTCGAAATCTCTCAGGTGCTATCAACTTTTTCGGAGTCAATTCATAAGCTTTAGATGGGAATCCGCTACTGGACGGTGCACGTAAGTTAGTCCGGTTACATGATCATATAAAAAGATATATTTTGATGTAACGGAAGGGGATGGGCAGAGAGATCTCGTGAAGATATATGGTCATGAGAGTGACATGACATGATATGATATGATATTGCCTTTATACCAACTTTGACTTTAGGAGAAGCAAGAAATAGATCTACCTCACAACCCATCATCCTTGATTTCAGATATACCTTTACAAATTACAAAGTATGGATGCCCACCACTCGAAAAACTTCCTCTCATGGGCCACACAGATATAGGGATGTTGGAAAGCAGCTCCCTGTAGTGCACCACACCAGCTGTCCAAAGTGTTTTCAATGGTTCAGAAGGAAAACAAACTCTCCCGGTGAAGACCTAGGGTTCCCTAGAAGAGTTTGTTTTCGATCCGAATTATTGATTGCCGAGATGGACGATCCGAATGCGTCTTGCAAAGCGCTCTACAAGAAAGAAACTACTTTGGAGCATTCCCGAATCCTGGGCCACACTCAATACCCCTTCATGTCCATACAATATAAATTACAAAGAGACAAGAAAATAATGCACCATACAAAATAAAATTGAAAATAGACAAAGAAAAGTAGGGTTATAGGTCGGTTAATGTATTAACAATGCACCTTTATTTCTTTCTTGTGAAAGGTTCTAAACTAGCACAAAGCATATCCTATGGAGTAGCTTCTAGTACATAATTTGAAGGGTGAGTTTTTTTTTTTTTTTTTTTTTTGAATGTCAAAAAAATTTCATTAATCTTGAAGTTGTTACAAGACTAAATAGGAGCAGCATCATAATTTGAGGGGTGAGTTAGTAGAGTGCACTTCAACAGACGCTACAAATTCTAGTTTTTTTTGTTATCCTTTTAAGTATATCTTTAGACTTTAATAATTTTAGCACAAATTAACCTCCCTTTGTTTTTTAAATTTAGAATTTGGTAACAATTACTAGCATTTACGGGCAATAGAAAGTGACGAAAGGACAAAATTAAGTTTAAAAAAAATAAGCATTCAAATTGAGCTTGTTTCCAACAGTCTGGGTGATGATCCTCTCTCTCTCTCTCTCTCTCTCTCTCTCTCTCTCTCTCTCTCTCTCTCTCTCTCTCTCTCTCTCTCTCTCGCACAAACAAAATTGGAGGACGGAGCTCAATAAATTGGGTGATGATCCTCCAGTAAAAAAATTCTATTTTTTATTTTATTTGAATCCTCTAGCAAATTACTCAAAGCAATTCAGATGTACATAGCAAAATTCAATCAACCGCCCAAGGAAGTAAATTTCTTTGGGACTAAAATTGTAAGGGGTAAAAAAAATTTATATTTTCACAAAATATATATCCAGTATATAAGGTTCCAAATATTCCTAACTACTTACTCTTTAACGCTTTTAGGCTTTTATGAGACCGCACAGTCCACACTCCACAGCATACCGGCAACTTTGTTGAAGCCGTTGAATTCCCCTCCCTTTCTCCATCTTGATGTACCCTTTATCAAGATTTATGAATAAAACTTTTTTTGCCTATCAAAAAAAACCTTTGTTGAAGCCGATGCTCCCACGGAGCCACAAAAACTTGACTGCAGAATTCAAAACACCTGCTGGTAATGAATCTGAGAGAGTTTCAAGGTACTACAACGTTGGCAATAGCCTCATTAGGACAAAAGGAACGTGTATTTGTATTCACACACAACAACATAAAACCATGAATCCATGTCAAACGAATAATCTGTCATTTAGAAACCATCGAACAGCATTCTCACATGTGAGAGAGAGAGAGAGCTCTCTACAAAACTCCTAAAATCCTCTCTAAACTCAAATGATAACTACTTCCCACCTCCACGCATTTTGCATCATAGATAATGAACAAGGCATGCCAACATACATACATATCGGATACGACTATCTTAGCACATTCATATAGAAAAGTATGAATACCGCACATGCAACCTGGGTTTTCAGTTGAGCATTTTTCGCAAACAATCATTTCTCATTCTCAGTGAAAGAAGGCAGGCAACTTAGAAGGCCTTTGCTGTAATCAATTTGATTTTATCCTCCACTTGTGATCTTATGTGAAACTTATTTATTGTTCAACTGCGAGTCCTGACTTCAACAAGCAATACAAACACTTCCCTTTTGAATACGCAGCCTTACAAATGACCCTGCGGAAAGAAAGGGTGTAAGGTTCACAGCAAAAGGAGAATGACACTAAGCCTGATTTTCAGATTGTGATTTCAGCACATTGGCAATCTAAGGGCGTAGGCAGCAAACAGTCCGTCGGTGGTGGAGTAAAATATTAAAGCCCCAAGGATAGGTGAATAGATTGGGTTATGCTGAAAGAAACTAAAATTTTACTGTTGCACAACAATTCCTAAGTAAGCTACAAACAATCCATTCTTCAACCGATATCAGAATCGTTAGGGTTGGTGTCATGATCCAATTTCAAAACACTGCAAGTTATTTTACTATATAATTATGCGCGAGAGAGCAACTTACCTGATTGTAGCGGCAAGAGAACCAACTCATCAAACCTGACAAATAAGTTGCACAAAGCGTGAAAAAACACTCAACAAAGCCCAAAGAACGTGTCTATGTTGTATGAACACAGACCTTTTCCGCAATAGACCTATTGAATCAAGACATTGAGGATATGTAGTCCACCTTTGACAGTGGTATCAAGCTCAAAGCATCATGTTTTATGAAAGATTCATAGTCCAACAGCATATGACATCTTTAGCCTCCAACTATGCACTTCCTCCCAAAGCATATAGCCTCAAATCTGTACTAATCATGCACCTTAAACAAAACTACCTCCCTGTAAAGCAGCTTGTTGGTTTTTATAAACTTCCATGTGTCACCAATTCAACGTCGATATACCACTTACATAGTGAGAACAAGGAATTCCATCTCTCTTGAACATGCAGGGATGCTAGTACACTCTTCCTTTCAAAAAAAAAGAACATGCAGGGATGCTAGTACACTCTTCTTCACAAGCCACGCTATTACAAATAAAATGTATAGAGAATGCATGCATGCACAAAACATTGCAGAACATCAAGCACCAAATCCTAAGAAATGAGCAAAACATATGGGCCAAATAAGGAAAGAAATAGCAAGCACTCCAACTAGGACAGTATACAGACTTTATGATCGCAGATAATGCTCGAATATTGCAGAGTTGCACTTCCAACCCTGTTAGCTGAAGTCCAAAACACTAATCATCATATCCATACCAACAGCATGTACATCGCCATCTTTTCCAGCAGTAAAATTTAATTGCATCCAACAACAAAACAAGTAAAGAGGAAACAATAAGGGCCACTGTTTCACAATAAAAGTACAAAAACAACTCCAACAAATAAGAATGGTGGCTACATTGGCTTGGTAAAATTGGGTGCAAGGCCATATATTAAAGATGACAGTGGTCACCCTAAACAAATCCACAAAGGTGGGCAAGGTGGCACAAAAAATTCTCAAATGCTGTTCATCTGGTCTTCTGGTCTAGGCTGGAGACATCATCAAAAGGGGCATGGGCTTGGCTTCAGGCATTGTGGATAGAGCTGTTTTGATGGACATGGAAGGAAACAAACAGAAAAAAGGAGCATTAAATATCCTAAAAAGGTGCGAGGGAGGTTAAGACACAAACACTGAAATGTGCATCTTGTTTAATGGCTACTGCATATAACACAGCAAAATGGCCATCGGAACCCAAGTAAGCACCAACGGGAGAATTATCATACCTGTAGGATCATCTATTTAGAACTAATAGCCATGACGTTTCCCATCGGAAACAGGGTTACGACCAGATGACCTGATAACAGAATTAAAACATCAGCAGATGGTCTAGATGATACATGTCAATGAAACGAAAAAGAAATCTTATAGCAATGATAAAGAAATCTTAAAAGCATAGAAACAACAAACATGCAATAAGATCTCAAGTACAAAAAGATAAAATTTGCAAATAAAGTCAAATTCCTATTCTGATTAGAAATACAAATGATACACTTACCCAGCAACACCAGAATGAGGAGAGTAAGTGCCATATGCTCCATACCCACTTCCACCACCGCTCTGCAGAATGGTAGGAATCAAGACCATTTACATGGCAAGTAAATCAATTTATAAACTGAAGACACGCTTAGCTTTATTTGCAGTTCATGCATAGGAGTGGTTTGAACAACCTTATAACCAGACAAATTACTAATAATATCTACCCCACGATGATTGCAGACAGAAAAAGATAAATAAAACACAACAGATGTACAGCTGTAATCACCTGTGAAGCACCATAACTTCCATAACTGCCACTCGGAGGCAAGTCAGTAGAACCATACCCATCAGAGTACGTAGAATATCCCCGTCCACGAGATTTGTTATCACGGTTTCCATATCTTGAACTATCTGACATGTCAACTGATGCAGGAGGATAGGGAAGAGCTGGTGGCAATGCAGGTAAAGCTCCCTCCATTTCAAATAAGTTGGCTTTTAAACGCATAGTTACTTGTAAAAGGGCATTGCTAGCAACATTGAGGTCGCCAGTAATCTGCCAGCATCAAAGCTTAATGAAATAACCAACGAATAAAGACAAGGGGAAGTGAAAATGCCCCAACCTCCACTCAATCACAGGAGGAAAAAACAAAACAGAAACGCATACAAAGATTAAAAAAAATAAAAAACAAAAGGGGAAAAATTGCAATTCTTTACCTGCACCATCTCCTCATCTTCCAAAGCAACTTTGGGAAGGTTACCCTCAGACAGAATGCGGATGCTTGCTCTTGTGGCATTTCTCATCTCAGTAATGATAGCCCCTCCTTTACCAATAAGGCATCCAATTCTGGAGCTTGGAACTAACAAACGAGTCGTGATTACAGATTCACCCGTTTCTTTTTCCACTTTCGTGCTACATCTAGGTTGCAAGCGCATCGCTGCATCGATGGTTGCAGATTGATCATCAAATGACTGACAAGACAATTTAGTTGATTCATGTCAATCCTACAGCCGGGACATTAACATTACAAAACCAAGTACTAACATGGTGGAGCTTACCTCCGTTGCTGAAACAGTTATAATGCAATCATCTCCTTCAGCACCTGAACTATCAACTTTAATAAATGCCCCAGATTCCTGCCTTATTTGTTTGATGATAGCACCTCCTTTGCCAATCACACCTCCAATATTTTCAGTAGGGCAAACCAAACGAAGTGAGAATTCCATTACAGAACCTGACCAATCACCGATTTCACTTCTGTAACCCCCATAAGGACCCATAACTGAAGTTAGACCCATAAGTGGCACACTACCACTTTGACTCATAAACGTCCCACCAGAATTGTAGATAGATGATGATGACAAGAGCAGGTGCTGGGTTCGTGATGGATTATCATGGAGACGGGATGCTACTTGATAAAGGGCCTTCCTAACAACAGAGGCCTCTCCAGTTATCTGAGGGCAAAATATAACAAGGGTCTTCAGTATTAGCACCAAAATCAACCATAATATGCTGACAAATCCCCCTTGTAGCAACACTTTAGAACATAAACATGCAATCAACTGGAGAAACAAAGTTTGATTACACAGAATCGAAAAGATGCAGTTAGAAATGAAACCTCAATAGTGCCACAGATTTACAATAAAAGGTATGGAACTCGGTCGATATTATTGGACCAACCCAATTAACACCTTCCAACAAAACCAGAAGAGTATGCTCATAATCTACTGGCCAAGTTTGAAAGGCAAATTGAAAACTGAAATGCAACCGTGGAATGCCATGCAAATCATGCCATCATGACTCATCAATAATTTATCCACTTTTATCAGTTTCATCAATTATCTCACAGGAAACTGCTTCGATCAGGAGAGGATGTGATTCCACTCTGTCCTGAACAATGAGTGCAGACACCAACACCTCTACACTTTCCAAAGAACACGAGTCACACAACTCTCTCTTGCGCGCACATGCACTTCAATTAATATTTAAATCTCTCTAGACAAAAGTTTAGAGAGGTGAACAGGTTCGGTGTTCAAGAATAAACACATAACAGAACCCTTTTTTCTTTTTGGCTCCCAACCCATGACAGAACCTTACAAAATAGTTAAAAAGGGGATAAGAAAAATGGTATGTTTACCTGGACAAGCTCGTCAGAATTCGAAGCACAAGGTGGCAGATGGTCGCTACTTATAACTCGAATCTGAGCGCGAGTTTCAGTACGCATGTTTTGAATTACTTGTCCTCCTTTCCCAATAACACATCCAATCTGATCCGACGGCACAAGCATCCTAACCGTTACTTGCTGAGACTCCTCAAACTCATCATCGCCACCAAGTGATTCATCAGCAACCACCCTCTCATGCACCCTAAAGAGAGCATCTTCTGCAGGTGAAACAAACTTAGCGGTATCTTCTAAGTTATTAGTCTCCTTACTTGAACTGTAAATGGTGACGACGCGCTCTTCACAGCCAGGAACAGTCTCACTGATCCTGATCTTTGCTTGCGTTTCTGCCCTTAATTGCTTTGCAATCTCGCCTCCCTTGCCAATAATACTTCCAATTCTCCTTACAGGGCACAAGTAACGGTATACAGTATCTTCCAAACCAATAGTGTTGCGGTCCCTATCATCAGATGGGTTTCTCTTACTTTCTCCATCTCCAGTGTAATCAGATTGAGCATGGGATCTCTTTCCATAGTTATTGTTCTGCCCAGCCATTACTCATGGGATGGGACTATGTTGATAACCCTAGCAGATATCCGCCACTTATATCAACTGCAACTGCAGCCACAATATAGAAACCATAAATCATAGCAGTCCCTAACTATCAACATATGGTAAATGATAACATCCAAAAAAAGACCATCTTCAGAGTTCAGACTATCAAAGAGACTTGTAAGCATCTTGAGTATCAGCAAATGGAAAGAACGTATGGCAGCAAATATAAAATCAGTTGCTCAGAACTTTCAAAATAGCTTACTTCCAAACAACACATCACATTTCAATATCAGCACTCTGTATTACTCAAAAACAAGTACAGCTCGTATCAGATATATGGAGTACACTTGAATTGAAACCATAAGCAAGATAGATCTGATATCTGATTGGCAGCAAAAGACGTAACGTAAGGTCACATTGGCCTGAGGTATCTGCGTCAAGCATCACGCTCCAAACAGCCCAAACACATGTTTAGTTTTTGACATTTTGTACAATATTTTCTCTAGTCAGGCACGTTGGAAATACATTGCAGCGAAGTTAGAAGGTTG
The DNA here is from genome assembly GCA_018127125.1 of Rhododendron griersonianum. Classification (NCBI taxonomy): domain Eukaryota; kingdom Viridiplantae; phylum Streptophyta; class Magnoliopsida; order Ericales; family Ericaceae; genus Rhododendron; species Rhododendron griersonianum. The sequence goes on along the minus strand of CM030799.1, from coordinate 9,976,916 downwards.
GAATGCTATTTTTATATGTTGGTGGCGGATCAAAATTACCATGAATGCTTCATTCTGCAATACTTATTCAGGGAATTTTTTATCCTAAAATCTTCATAAAGCTTATAGTAATTGCAATTTTTGTAAGGATTATGGTAGAAAGAGAGTTGAATACAACTGCTTCACCGCCAAAATCAATATTTGAGCAATAAGGAAATAAAACATCCAACTCACAGATATAAATGCTACCCATGTGACAGTATATCAAAGTGGCATATCATTTACGAGACGTTTGGATAATCATAGCTTACGTAAAATAAAGGGCAGACACAAGGGGGGTGTCGGGGTTGCCCAGGTCTACACAACTCCAAATATTCTCACTAGTTATTCTAGATTTCAGGTTAATTTGGAAGAGTTCTATGGGTAATGGGATTGGCCCTGCAAGTCCCTTGGGTGAAAAAAGAAAAAAAAATAATAATAATCCTTAACTTCCTCTATATGTGTCGATAAACCCCCCCAGAAAATTTCAAGTTATCAACCCTTATTTTATCGTGGTACAAAATCAAACGGTGGCTACCTATACACACACAATCTCGTCTTCTTCTCAAAACTAACGAGTAGCAATATATATTACGGGCTCTATTTTTTTTTTTTTTTATTAATGTAGAAATACATGTGGTTGGCCACCGAGAATAAATCCTGCGTCCGCCGCCGGGGACTTCGTGTTTCAATTCAACCAACCAGTAGAGGTTTTTAGTTCTAATGCTCTCAAACAACAACAATAACAGTTCCAATGCTAATAACAAATTAATCGAAACAGAATCGAAGAGAGAGAGAGAGAGAGAAAGCAAGCGAGCTCCTGACCTTGTTTTAGATTAGTTCGATTGGATGTATATGCAGAGAGGGTCAAAGGATTTGTGTATAAAACTGCCTATTGATGCAAGGGATTTATAAGGTACCGACTTCGTGGAAAAAAAAAAAAAAAAAACATCAGTTCTATTCTAGTGGTCCATTTTGGAGTTTTTAGGGTTTGAACTTTGAATCAGGACTCTAGTTTCTATTTCCTGAACTCGTGAGTGTGTGTACGTGTTTGTGTGTTTTAACGACCCGAGCTATACCGCTTATTTTTTAGATTAAAGATAATATATTGTGATTTGTGAAAGAATGATTAATCTCGTAAAGTAAAAAATAAGTATTTCAAAATAAGATCCTCAGCAGAACAGGATCTTAATTTGTGGTTATAGAATTTTTGTTTTTTTCGATATCACGTGTTCAAAGGGCATGACACGTACACCGACTGATTTTTGGGTAATCAATTTTCAATGTTCACCATTGAGAGCCCGTTTAATTTATGGAGAAAAAACTTGTATAGATTGACCCCACTGGACTTAATAAACATATGAGAGGGTTCGAACGTGCGATCATGAGAGGAAGCAAAGCTCTAAGGCCTCGTTTGATAACAGTGATAGATGGATTGGATTCGTAAGGAAATGTGATTAGGATTGGGATTCATAAGGAGATGGGATTGGTAATGAGAAGGGATTGATAATGGGTATGTTTGTTTGGGATGGGATTAAATGATGGGATTATTAATATCATGTTTGTTTGAGATGGGATTAGATGATGGGATTGGATTGATAGAAGAAATTGGTAATGAAAAGGGATTGGTAATGTGAAGGAGTTGGGATTGGACTATTAATACCCCTCGATACCAAGTCCCACGGGGTATTAGCAATACCCCCTATTACCCGGATTTTTAATCCCATCGGACTACTAGTCCGAACCATTTTTTGTTACCAAACAAGGTATTAATAATACCAACACTCTACCAATCCAATCCCAACCCCTTGGAGGGTTATCAAACGGGGCCTAAGTCTACACTTAACTATCAGACCAATTCTTTTGGGTTATCAAAATAATACTAGGTTTGTGAACTATTTTTGGCTCACTTTAATGATCAAAATGGTTTGTGAACATGCAAAGAGGTTCATGTAGTTGCGACATCAATAAATGCATGATCTTTGATTTATATCCGTGTATGGAGGCATTTATCTTCTCATTGCCTCCTTGGGTTTGAGGTCCTCTGTAGTAACTGTTTCTCTAGAAGAGAGTGCCACGTTGAGGTCTTTTTTGGGTTAAGTTGGAGTTCTTTCCTCTTGGTCTGCTTATCCCTTCTCTGGAGATTAGTGGTGTTTGGTTTTTGGCCGAGGCGGATTGTTCTGGTGAGCCTTAGGCTTGGATGAGGGAGTATTAGGCCGGATGAAATGGGCGTGGTGTGCAGGGTGAGGCCTCCTGTCGGAGCCGTCATCTCTGGTTTGAGCCTCTTCTTGGTGCCTTATTCCTCTGTAGCAGCTGTCCAACCTCCCTTGATGCCAATTTGCTATGTTGCTACTAGTCCTTAGTTATCATTTGGTCGTTTCTGACCGAGATTATTTATTTTATTTCCTAGCCTGGCAAGATGTGTCAGGTAGTAGTTTGCTTTCATATTATTCATATTGTATCACTTCATATCATATTCTGTTGTACTATCCTTCCACTTAGATGGCTAGTGAACGGAGGTATGATCTTAACACTTTTGTTATTTCACTTCATATCATGATATTTTTGTTATTTTACTTACTCTACCATACTCTCTATGCGGATTGTACATGGTTTATCACACTTTTTTCAATCTTTTCTTTTCCTCCTGGGGTATGCCCTTGTAGGCTGTACATTCGGATAACCTTTTTTAATTTCAAGCTAAATTACCCAAAAATAACAAAACAAAACATAAGTTTTGTTCATAGAGCAACGTTGTTCTTTTAGTTTGATTTGATATGATAACCAAAAATTACTTTTCATTTAGTTTATAGCAATTTTAGTTATCACATAAATTAAATAGATTTCTTGGTTAATTACGATAACAAATAAAACAATGGGGTGATTTCGCACCCCCAAAACTGCTAACCGCACTCCTTGTTAACTAAGTGTGGAAAACAATGCCTTTGTTCGTTTTCCATTTTAACTTTGTTTTGTTTATATTTTCTAATTATTACCCTATTTTTCTCTTCAATCATTACCATATTTTTTCAATTTTTATTTTTATTTCTCTCTCTACTCATTACATCTTTCTTGAATAATTACTCTATTTTTCTATTCACCCACTGCCAAAACTAAAATACCCAAAAATGAAAACAAAACAAAGCGAATATGGAGTTGATTTTCGTAACAATTTGGGGAGTGCGATAATCACTCCTCTAAAACAAACTTGTTAATAACATTAGATTCTGGTAACTAAAAATTACCTTTTCAGTTATGAATATCGCAATTTCAGTCATCATATAAATTCTTCCAAAAAACAAAAACAGGAGGTATTATAAAATACCTCGTTTTTATGGAGAGAGAGAGAGAGAGTACCGTGGCTCGAACCCAGGTCCCGTCGGAAACAGCACAAGTGCCGCCGCCATCAGGGAGATCAGAGCTTTGGTGTTTCCTGAAGCTTCGATAAGTTCTTTTATAGTCTTTGCTTTCAGGTCGACTTCAGCGGAGTGCACGACTAACAATAACAGCTCTCCCAGCTCTCTCTCTCTCTCTAAACAATGATCCTTCAATCACCCTATCCTCCGCCATCACTCTCTACCTTCAAACCCAACACTCGTTTTCCCAAACCCATCACGGCAATCTTGAATTGCAACGTCAAACAAGGCCAGCGGCACTCCTCCGATTCGTCGTCCCCTGTTCGAGATGAGCCGTCGAGCGATGGACTTCGCGAATCGATGTCGCTGGAGTTCTTGCGCGGGCCCGGATTATGCTGCTGTGGAAGGAGGCGGTTGATAGGAGCTATTGGAACCACTCTCTTGTCTGTTCCTCCTTCCATAGCTTCTTCCCCTTCGCCTCCCGATCCCACGGTTAGTACCCTCCCTCTCTATTTTTTATGATAACCAAGTAGGTATCCGAGGCAGCTTATGCGCACCTGGTTAGGACTCCCTCTAACTATGAGACACGCCAGAAACACGGGCGAACGCATTAGGGGTGGCATTTTCCTTTTTTATTGTTGGCAGCTTCTTTAGGTAGTTAGATGAGTAATTTAGGAAACTAAGTGTGAGTCAGCCTCATAATTGATGTTTACATAGAAAAGGTGTTCCTTTGTAATGGTAACTAGCAGTTATGCACGCGGAAATGTTTCGCAATAATTCTAAGTACACATAAAATGTACCCCAAAATTACCCAAAAAAGTGAATTTGTACCATTGATTTATCTTCTGAAGAGAATCTGTACCGTTGATTTATCTTTTCAGGGTAATTTTGGGGTACATTTTCTGTGTACCTAGCATTGCTAGTTTCGGTCTAGTGTAAATGTGAGCCAGCCTCAATTTTGAGTCCATATCAAGATTGTGGTCTCCCGCTATAGATAGAATAGATAAATAGATTAGATGCCCCCACGCTTGCGATTTGTGTGCAGATTGTGTTTTACATAAGATGGGAAGAGGAAAATATTGAATTGAGGTTAATCTGTAATGAAATGTGGAATGTGAAAGTAGAAAAGAGGGGAAAAGAAGTTTAGGGTTGCAATTTTTTTTCCCTTGAGAGTTTCCTTTGGCAGTTAATGGGTTAGTTTGGGAAAAAAAGTGCGAGTCAGTCTTAAATCATGTTCACACAAAAAGGGGATTCGATGTCAGACTCAAACGGGAATTCGATGTCAGACTCAAACCCCATACCTCCCCTTGGAAGCCACATCTAAAAGGGGTGTCCCTTTATAGTAGTAATACAAGGATATGGCAGTAATAGATATACAATGAAATAATACACAAACAAATTATGGAGCTTCGCATATGATCTGGGTTCATTTGATTATTTTGCTTCTTATGTAGGAAATAAGGGACAATGATGTCAAGATACAAAGTTTCATTACTTCATTTCTACAGCTAATTGTAACCACTCTATCAGTCAAACTCTACACTTAGAAGAATGTATAATCTATCTTATGGCTTATTTTCAAAACACCAAAGCTCGTTCTGTTTGGTGATCACTTCCTTATTTTCTTATATGGTTGTTGGTTTTAAATTGTTGAGGTGGTGGAAAAAGGCAAAGAATATTAGCATAGAAGGGTTTATCAAACCATCTTATTTTCTTATTTTCCTAAAATAAGCAACTACGATGGATTACCAAACGGGGCCGCCTAAGGAGAAGATCGAACTCAATCAAGACAAGCTGGTTATGTTTTGGACATGTAAGATGACGTCCCAGCCTCCACCTACAAGTATTTTCCGTTATGGCCTACCCAACAACTGGCCTTATAGGTGTCCCTACAGGCTAGAGGCCTAAGAAGGCGTCTCCTAGTCTGAAGTGTTATGCATTGTCTTATTAAGTCAATTTTAGAAGTTGTTTGCATCTGATGTGGAAAGCTACCATCCCTGCTTCAAGGAGGCTTTACCGTGGCACTAATTGACCCAGCCTCCACCTGGAAGTAGTTTATATCCACTGAAGCCCAGTCCAATATATGGGGTTGTCCTTCGGGGCTCTGGCGCAAAAGATGCTTCCAAGTTTGAAACTATCATGCACCTTCTTGTTAAGTCTATTATCAATATCTGATGAGGGTTCCTATCGAAGAAATATTATATGCTCCTAATACACCCGCCAATTTAGGGTGATGTCATGTGTCCATAAGGTGATACCAGGTTTCAAAAGATAACTCATCATACTCTAACATCAAATTCTTGCCCACCGACTATAGACACTATGTGCGTTTTCTCTCATACCTAGTGAATGCATTTCTTGGCAGTGGCAAAGCATTAGAATGACATATCGTATATACAGGCTATGCTGAACAGCATTCACCCTCCTAGACCAGATTGGTATGAGGAATTGTATGCATCGGCTTTGGATATGGGCATGAAGTCATATGAGGCACAGGTTAGTCCCATTTCGGTTATGAGATCATGGTCTACAAGCATTGAGTGTGCCGTATCTTCTAGTTACTGCAATTTCAAGCACTTACCTCTCTAATGCGCACCTGTTCTTTGGTAAGGTTGCAGGTTATAAGTCACTGATCTTTGCAAATCTGAGGGGAAAGGCTGAGACCGTGTTGGAGATTGGGATCGGGGCAGGCCCTAATCTCAAGTATTATGCCGGCGATAATAGTGGTGTTCGTGTTTTTGGCATAGATCCCAACAAAAAAATGGAGAGGTATGCACAGGCAGCAGCATTGAATGTTGGCCTACCTCCAGCAGATTTCAAGTTCATCCATGCGGTAGTTTGTCCTTCCCACATAAGCGAATCTCGTGTTATTTCCAATGATTATATTTATCATCCTTGAAGTTATGTAGCTATAAATCCTAGGTATCTTACATTTCTTTGTGTGTGTGTGTTGGTTTGGGGTGGGGTGGGGGGGTCAACATTGGCTAAGATGCTTTGACCGTGAGTCTAAATTTTTGCACCTGGAAAATACTAGTAATTTTGACATTTCAGCTTTGTGAAATTTAATATGGTGCTTTGTAGGTTTCTTGGTGTGACTAGCAATGTAGATTACAGAATATAGAACACATCTTTAATCAGTTGACAATCTTTTTCTTCTATATAACCTTCTTTTTGACTAAATCTTGTTTCAAGGTGAGAAGAATGATTGAATGTTTCCAAAACCTCAGGTGAGAAGAATGATTGAATGTTTCCAAAACCTCCCCGCTTAATTTTTTTCACTGGTGTGTTCTTAGAGCTTGTAAATGATGAATAATCATGAAAGGTCGGAGTCAGATCTTTATTTCCCTGTACCATTATGGATATTTTTTGTGAGTAGTGACATGGAATTTGGACTGCCGAATAAAATGAGTTACAGAAGTTAGAAGATTCATATATGTTGTATATTTTGGTAGATACTAATACATGTTAGACAAAGTTTGTTACTTTTGTTGTCAATCTACCACCTTCGTATTGGTTCTTCAGTCCTTCTTCCTCTATGGGAGGTGTGATTAGCAATATCCTACTCTATCTATTTAACATTTTCTCCTTGGATTATGTAGTGATCAGGAAATTTATATGTGAGCTGAAAGGTTGTTCGCTAAGAGTACTGTTGATTTTGGGCAGGTTGCAGAGGCTTTGCCATTACCTGATGCTTCGGTTGATGCAGTTGTTGGAACACTTGTTCTATGTTCTGTGAAAGACGTGAATATGGCACTAAAAGGTATATGAGCTAGCATGAACTTCTGTTTCTTTTTCAGTTAATCTTTCTTACAGGCAGAAGTTCATCCAGGGACCTTATACTCACAGAGGATTATTGTCTGAATGAAAGTCAACGGACCATACTACCCCAATTTCCATCTTCGAGTGCACTACGTAAATCGTATGACTTGCAAGTTTGCAAGTAATGAATAAGTTATTATGCTCTTCGAACTATATTAAGCTCGCCATTACACCGTTTTCCCTATCAAGGTCAAATTGGCAACATTGAATTGATTTTTCGGAAATTTGATCAACTGGAAAGAATGCAAACATCAAAGAATAGCATCTAATGGCTAAACTTTGATGTTGACTATGCCATGAATTTTTATTTTAAACATAGTGTAATTGGTTGAAATCCAAGTTATTTTACGTCAAACAGGCTGTAAAATGTCTATTCATAGGCGGTGTGGGGGTATTTAACATGTCATGACTGAAAATTCCCAAAAAGCTTGCAAACCTGTCTATAGCATTGTATTATGACCTACTTTCCCCACATTTGGTTAAGAATAAAGGATGCAACGAAATCTCTAATTATTCTTTGTTGAACGCAAGTCGCTTTTTTCAGAAAGGCTAATGCTTCATAAATGCACAGAGGTGATGAGGGTGCTTAAACCTGGCGGGCTTTACTTATTTGTGGAGCATGTAGCTGGAAAAGGTATGGAAACTGACCGTCTTAAATCATATGCAGTACAAGAAATATCTGGTAGTTCTGTATTTCAGGTCCAAATTCCCTTTCACCTTCACGCCCCCTTTGTTGAGTTGGTCCATATTTAACGTGGAATTGCTTACACTTTCCCGTTATTTTGGTTGGATAGATGGAACCATTACCAGATTTGTACAGGGTGTTCTCGATCCTCTTCAGCAGACAGTTTCTGATGGGTGTCACCTCACCAGGACAACAGGAAAGTACATATCGGAAGCAGGGTTTTCTGACGTTGACTTGAACATGGTTTTCGTGCCTAATGCCTATTTTGTAAGCCCTCATGTTTACGGGATTGCTTGCAAGTAGATGAAAAGTGGAAGGACTTGGCATTCAAATTAGGGCTGCACTTGTCAGAAAAGTGTAAATTCATCCTAATGCTGCAGTTTGGTCATGCTGAACGCGTACTGCAGCTTGTCCATAGTCAGCTTAAGATCACGTAGTAGTCCAATCACGGACTATGATTCAAGGATCGTTTGGCACTGATCGTTTGGCATTGTTGTTTGTTCTCGTAGTTCGCACAGAAGGATATTGTTATCATGTTGCTTCTCTTACGCATGCACTTACGGCCTGGAGATTGCTGGCATGTTCACCTATAAAGGCAGGTCATGTTACAGGAGGTTTGTACTTTATTTTTGTAAATCTGTTTTGCTAGTCAAGAATGTACCATCCTTTGCACTTGCATAAAAATATTTACTGTGTAATCATATGACCATTGCTAAGTTTTTCCATGGAGCGCCATTGACATAATGGGCGGAACCAGGAATGTAATCTGCCCTGGGCTAAAATGAGTTGGTGGGTGAAATGGGTTGGGTTAAATTTACATGTAAATTTTTTTGTTTTTTTCAAAGTTGACATAGGCTATAGCCCACCCCACCATGTATTTATTTCCGCCCTTGATAATAGTCATGTGGGGTTCAGTGATGGATCCACATGACTTTAAATAAAAGTTAATTTACCTTTAATGGTCGTAACTTTGAACAAACAAACAAAAAAGAAAGGAAAAAAAAAAAACCTTTTGTCTTTGATTCATACATTGAGAGGTAAGGAAGGGGATGCGATTTTGGCACTCCACTTTTTATTTTGTTATCTCACATGATCAAGACATAAAGTGGTGGAGTGCCAAGGGCTAAAATTGTCCCAGTAACTGGAGTAGTTTGTACAGAACTTGGGGCCGGTTTGGCCTAATAAAATTAAAGAAAAGAACTCAAGAAAACTTAAACTTGAACTAAGGAAAAACAATCCAAGAAAAGAATCCAAAAAAACCAGATACTGGGATAATTTTTGTTGTAAACATTTTTTTTTCAATTACCCAAAAGACTGTAAGTCAATGCTAACAAAAAAAAGCCAGCTGACATCTAATTTATAGCATTCCCCCAAGTAGTTAATCATGTCGGCCTAAACAATTGATCAATTTGTCTTGTCCCAAGCACACGAATTTTGATATCCTATAATACTGAAGCTTTTTTTTTTCTTGAACGAATGATTTTGGCACTCCAAAAATATATGTGTGTTGATATATTACTAAAATTATATATATACGGAGTATTTATTATTATTGGGTTATATTTATATATTTTTATTCGAAAAAAATTGGGCCAAAATTCGGGTCATTACGGTTCTTGCTTGGCCCAATGGATGCCTATTGTGGAACATTGGATCTTCTCGTTAATGTGTTGGCACTCTCTCATCAAAATCCTCACAGGCAAATCCTTATAGAGGATTCAGATCCATAAGATTGGTAATTGAATGCAGAAATGGAAAATGGAAATGGAGAATTACGCAAAGAATAAGAAGTTTATTGAAACTGATAGAGATCTCTCCAAAGCCTTTTTTTTTTTTTTTTTGATTAACTGAAATATTATAAAAACTAAAACATAGTCCTGGGGAACATAAATCCCCTAGAATCGTCTAACAAATACTGTTTGAGACAGTTTGGGTATGAAGCAAAAACAACAAAAGAACTAGTATTACTACTGCAAAGAAGTTTAACAACCGCAACACATATTGAACTCCTCCTTTAAGTCGATCCAAGAGGAACCTGCAATCATTAATATTAATTAATTCATGAGTACCCAATCCTTTCTCATCAAGGAGCGAACTAGAGTCATAGAATCTGTCTCCACAAGAACGCCCTGCAAAATTACGCTCCAAAGCTAATTTTAGACCATCACGAAGTGCCCAACACTCAACCATAGTACTAGAAGAAGCTGCCTCAATTTTTCGTTAGAAACCCACAACCCAATCTCCACGACCATCACGAATAAGACCCCCTGCCATAATCGAGGATTGAAGGCGCCATCAGTGTAGAGCTTAAATTGCCCAGCCGAAGGGGGTTTCCAATCTACTAAGAGAGTCCATTTGCCATGGTTTTTGGAAGCACTAACACAAGCAAGATACCATTCAAGGGCTAAATTAATAGAATTTCTAACCGTGACAAAAATATCAAGAGGAGTGCTGGGACCATCATAAATACGACGATTTTTGGAAAGCCAAATTGGAGTCAGGCCAATCGAGAACAGACATGGGTAACCGACTCTTGGTTAGGACACCCTGCTTTGTTTTGAATACAATCGCTTACTTTTTCCCTTGCTCTCCACTCTCTTTTATAACCCAAAACAAAAAATGAAAAGGGAATAAAGGAAAAACAGAATAGCTACGCTAGCTGCAGTATAGCTAACACCTCACATGCTCCCCAACGAACTACTGCAACAGCCTTTGATTGTGTCATAAGTTTCCTCCAAGATCTCAATTAGCGAGCTCAACAATGGAATCATTAAATTTGATGTTAAGTTAAAAGGTAGGTGATTGCAAATGTAAAATGCTCTATTACAGATTTTATCAAGAAAGTGTCTGTCATTCCTTTTTATAGGAGAAAAAAAGAAGAAAGCAATGTTCACATGATCGAACCGGTATGCATGAGAACTGAACGTAAGAGGCATGATTGCCACAAGTGGTTATTCGTTTTGACGAACAAAACCTGAAAGGCATAAAATGGAAAACTAAAATCATGAAAGAACATTAACTTAAGAGGACCTATAATAGAATACCCTGAACAAATGGAATTGGGGGATAGTGCTGTGCAGTGGTGTGCGGATCTCATCTCGGCAATGAACGGCTTTCGATTATTGGTTGCCAAGATGAGATCCAAGTCGTTGGATGCACGATCCGACGGCTCGGACCTCACTGAAAAGCACCAACCCAAAGCCCGAACAAATGTTGGTTTTGCCTAATAAAAAATAAAGAAAAGAACTCAAACAAACTTCAACTTGAACTAAGAAAAAAAATTCAAGAAAAGAATCCAAAAAAACAAAATACTGCGATGAAAATTTTGTTTTAAACATTTTTTTTTTCAATTACCCAAAAGACTGTAAGTCAATGCTAACCAAAAAAAAAGCTAGCTGACATCTAATTTATAGCATTCCCCCGAGTAGTTAATCGTGTTGGCCTAAACAATTGATCAATTTGTCTTTGTCCCAAGCACACCAATTTTGATATCCTATATAGTACTGAAGCTTTTTTTTTTTTTTTTTTTTCTTGGATGAATAATTTTGACACTCCAAAAATATTGATAACCACATCCTAATAATTTAGTTGTTAAACTAAAAAAAAAAGACTCTCCATGTCGTGCATTCAAACTCAAGGAATTGATGGATGATTGAACACTGCATTCACCACTTCTCTTTTTTCTCCAGGCTTGAGACTTGACAATTAGCTTATATATATATATATATCCAAAAACGAGGTACCACATGTTCTAAGAGATTAGTTCTGGCGAAGTTCGGAACACTTTCACCCGTTAAAAAAAAGAAAGAAAGAGCATCAAAATTATAGGTGAAGGGTGATTATAGTTCTTCAATCATAATGTTATGAGAAAAAATACGTGCATTTTATTTGAACACAAGTCAAACAAAGTTAATTCTCTTGAAGCACCCGGGGACGAGAAGACTCACCTCTTAAGAAGAGGAGCCGGATCCCCTGTCCGACCCCAATTCGGACAGGGGTCTGTCCCACTCGTCTCGGTCCTTGATCTCGCAAATTAACAGCTGACATGTGTCGAGCAAAAACGACGTCGTTTTGGAGCAGAAAGTGCTCTGTACATCTCAGCCGTTGATTTGTGAGATCAACGGCCGAAAGGAGTGGGACAGACCCCTGTCCGGATAGGGGTCGGACATGGAATCTCGGTCCTTAAGAAGGATATATCCGAATTTGTGTCTAGTAGTTGTAACTGTGCAGATTAAAGTTCAAAGTCATTGTCTATTTTGGGGTGAAATGAGGAAGATAGGGGTGAAATGAGGAAGATAGAGAATACCTGTACGGGTGACCGAAAATTAACGAGTTATTACAGTAAGTCTGTCCACACAGACATTTATCACACAGATTTCAGTGTGGGGTCCACTACGGGTCTCACACAAACGATCTGAGTCATTCATTAAATTTAAAATATTTTTTTCGAGTGTTCCCGAGAAAAAAGCTCAATCCAATAAGTATAGGTACTCGATCCAATCTTCTAATTTTTCATTCATTCTCAACATTTATCGAGATTGGATGAAAAGTTAGAAGATTGGATCAAACGCTTACACTTAACAGATTGAGCTGATTTTTCTTGGGGAGCACTCGAAAGAATATTCTAAATTTAATGAACGGCTTGGATCGTTTGTATGGGACCTGTAGTGGGCTCCATATTAAAATCTGTGTGATAAGTGTCCGTGTTAATAGCACATCGGTTCCTTCTAATATTTTTTTAAAAAAAAATACCTCCACAGAGACTGCTCAATGAAATTCCTACATTTAGGGAGTATTATCAGAATGAAAAAGAAAAAGAAACCGGACGCAAAAGAAAAAGAGAGTTGAAATAAGGGAAAAAACAGAAATACAACAAAAGTTGAGGGGCTTCGGCGCAAAAAGGCCAAAGCTAATCTCCCCCGACTTTTTAGGGTTTTCTCATCCCCCGCCTCCCACCCACGCTTCACATTTCTTTTAATACCGTTGCGACCTACTCCGGCTGAGTTCTTCACTCCTACCCTCACCGTAAGCTCACTCTCTCTCTCTCTCTCTCTCTACCCTACTCTCTCTCTCTCTCTCTCTCTCTGCATATATTTCTATATTCTTGCACACACACATAGCTATGTCTTTATTAGGGTTTCACGGTTATTTCTTAATTTTGCGGTTTCGCTGTTGGTAGAATATTTGTTGGTGGTGTTTGGAAAGACATTTGTTCCCTTGAAAAATTTGGTGTCTTTGTTCATTACGGTTTGGCAGTTATTTCTTGATTTTTTGATTTCGTTGGTGGTAGAAATATTTTTTTGGGCTTCAGTAGTCCTTTTAGGCAATAGTTCCCTTGAAAAATTTTGAAACTTGTTTTCTCGCTGAAAGATGAATGATATAAGAAAACATTGAATGTTTATCTTCTCAAATACAGAATATGGGAAGTTTTATATGAACTGGATTCTGGAAACTGCAACCAAGTAATCAATTTCCTCTTTTTCTGTGCTCTGTCTTGATCTATAGGCACATTTTAAATGTATGTGTATGTATTATGTAATTGAGGGAATTTGAAAAGGAAACGTAGTCTTTATTTTCTCTGTGGCTAGCATTTGTGTTTCAGAGTCTTCTCACACATGACTTAATTGGATCCATGTTGGTTTCTATCAGATTAATGATGGTTAGTATTTTGTCTCCTTTTATTTATTTTCTGCAGTCATTGTTTCCGCTGGAGAATTTTGGACAAGTATGGTCACCTGGAAGCTATACCGCATGTGTGTCTAGTTCAAATGGTGTGCTGGTGAAGTTCATTAGTAGTTTACTTCACTTCAGGATGAGATGCTTGCCGGATTATTTTAGTTTCATCATGAACTGGCCCTTATGTAGGAATCATTTGAACTGAAACTTGGTTTACTGATTGCAAATACTTGCTTAGATGGTACACGTTGGGATCTTATCAGCTGTCTGAGCAAATGTGTATTTCCCGAATGTTGTATTTTTGTGAAGTGATTTTTCGGCTGGATATCAACTAGCTACGAAAACGTTATCCAAGTAAGCTGGAAACATCTTTTGTGAGGTTTATAAAACATAGCTAAGACGGGGGCCTTCTGTTGTGTGGCTGCAAGGCCACATGGGTCTAATGCAACCAGCAGGGAGTGGTCTGTGGGTCCAAACGAGCCCTACTGGCGAACTAATACAAGCTTCTCACCTCCACCATCGAGGTGGGATTTCAGGTTCCAACCTGAAGGTGTATCATTTGGTTCTCACGACGGTATTCAATTGTATGGTTCTTCTGCATCGTCAACCAGCAGAGGAAGTAGGAGCTGGGTGAGAGGAAACCATCTTTCTAATCATCAATATTCGACATCTGATGGTGTTGGGCCATACTTTAGTAGTCCATCTGACGTCTCTCCAGCCCGGCAGTGGACTCCTCCAGCAATACAAGAAATCAGAGTGGATGATTATGGAGCTTCTTCAAGGAGAGGTAATTTGAATCAACTGTTCGTCTCTTTTATCATCTTTGATATAGAGACAGTCAAGTTTCTGTTCTCGTTGACAGTTATTTGCCAATTATCATCTTGTTTTTTTGAGCATGGTGCTGCGTGGAAAACTGTATTGCTTCAATGTGGCATTTTGAAAGTGTTGCATGATACACCTACCGTACCCATGTCAACTGGGCATGCCAAGGGCGGGTATGCGATATTTGTCTGACCCATGTGATATTTGTCTGACCCTTGTACCCAACTTGAACACTTGGACCCTTATTTTTTAATTACATTTGAATATTGGGACTTTACATAACATTTTATTTCTTGTGTTAATCTTCCTTTGCTTCTCTAACTTCAGACTAGCTCTTTGTTCACTGTCCATTGTTTAATGAAGTGTTAGTTTGTTTTTGTTAACGTAGCCTTTTGTGTATTAGAAATTGAATAAATTTTTTTTTTGGTAAGTAAAGATTTATTTCACCAAAACAAGCACGAAGCTTACAACGAATCAACAGGGGGAGCCCCCTGGTAACCAATACAACCAATACATCAAAGGTCCAAGCAAAAACCAACACCCCAAAGCAAAAACTGAAAATGACTTATTGACAATTGTTAATAGCAAAAATGCTAGAATCTAAAAGCCACTCATCGCACAACTTCCTGTTTTGAGCTGAAAGCTTAACAGAGGACCAAGAGCTAACCTTAGCTCGAACAGAATTGAAAATATCCAGAGCAACCGCACCTTCATTCCAGGATTTACCTTGAAATATCCTCATGTTGAGCTCGCCCCAAAGAGTATAAATGGATGCTGCCAAAGAGAGTTTATACAACGAGTCACGTAAGCATTAGTTCCACATCTTTATTATGCATGGTGATTCTTCATTGTTTATTTCTCCTGTGTGGCTTAAGCATTAGTTCCACATCTTTTGGGTTTATGTTGCCTCCTGGAAGGGCTCTCTCTCTCTCTCTCTCTCTCCTTGAACTATTAAAAAAGATATTATAGGTTTCTGTTCTGATTTAGTGGAATCGTAAAAGAAATAAAAAAGTAAATCTCCTCCCACAAGACCAGTAGGAGCTATCGGTTGTCATTTTAAAGTCAGGAGGATTTCCAACCATGTCAGAGTTACTTTACAATTGTTGTATAGGTACATACTTTGGCTCTATGATTTATTTGTACTTTTGATGTATTTGGCTACCTTCAACATCATTAACTTGCATTATTTTGCTTTCGCTTTGAACGGCTCAATGGAAATAGGTGGGGCTTTGAACTTGTAGCTCTGGAAGTCCTGCAGGTTCTCTGTGGGATGCCAAACCTTTGTAGCCTAAAATTAATTCTCGATGGTGTCATAGTATGGGCTTGTGCCATGGGTCCCGGTTGTTGATTTCTCTTCAACCCCCCACTACCCACAAGCCTGCCTCCAAATGCCATGACATTGTACTCATAGTTATAATACTTTATTGGTGAACTTGAAGTTCTTTTTAGCAGCTGTCTCAACATAAGAGTTAGTTGGTGCCTTTTCTTTCACTTTGGTGGGCTGAATTTATGTAGGTGAGGTCTTTGAACTTGTAGCTCTGGGATTCCTGCAGGTTCTCAGTGGGATACCATAAATTAGTTCGTGATAGCATCATAGTAAGGGCTTGTGCCATGGTCTTGGTTGTTGGCCTCTCTTCGAGGTACCACTAGCCCATAGCTATGAGCCATAGAGTTTAACAGCTTTTACAACCCAAATAATGTATTTTTTGGCATGTAGGTTACATACATAGGTAGTTAGTTTGTACTCCTATGTAATTTGTCTCTGCAGGGTCGGATAATTGTGAGATGGTTGAGAAGAAGAGGTTTGCTTGTGTTAATTTTGTTTTTTCTTGAAGGAAAGATGCTCTGACAAGTATTAGTTATGCGAAGGAGTGGTGTATTGCAATGAATAGGATGAGCTTATAAAGATGGGAAAGGGAACTCTGGTCAGTTATGGGCTTGTCGGGATCCATCTTTTACTTCTTTGTCCTAAGGTTTGGATGTGCTTGCCTTGGAAATGAGGAGTTGCTTTGTGAGTTGGAGCCTGGAGTTTTTTACAAGTGGTTCCCCCAAATGTTGCCAAGCTTCCTCCCAGTGGTGTGTTCTACTTCTAGCCCGGTGACAGATGATGGGGTTAGTGTGGATAGGATTCTAGGAGGGGGAGAAGGTGGTAAAATGGTGGGAACTGGGGAGCCTATCACTACCTCATTCGTCAATTATCCTGATTCCTGAGTTAGCTTTCAGCCCATCTAAACATCTCAAAGGGCCTCCAAAGACCCTTTCATTTGGAGATTCTAATGGCCTGTGGAAGACCCAGTCTTCTCTTCCCGGGTTAAGAGCATAAAGAAGCTCGTATAGGAAATTGAAAATTCTTAAGTTTGGCAAGTGGAAAGCTAACCTCTTTATTCCTGAGAAGTCTTCTCCAAGGGCCTCTTTAAGAAGTAGAATGTTCCATCTTCTTGAGGTGTCTTATTTTTCTTTATGCCTACCTGTTTGCTCGTTCTTTCATGATAGGCTGTTAAGGTCGGTGTTTCTAGTTCTGGATGGTTGCTTCGACGTCATCTTGTTTGCTTGGGGTGTGTCTCAAGCCTCATTGCATAACTTTAGTTTTATGGTTATTTGACTTATTTCACATTTAATGACCCAGAAAAGGTAAATATTAGCTACGAGTAATGTGTTATATGAGAATGTTAGTTATGATCTATTGGCTGACTTATGAAAAAGATCGGAGTAAGTCGTCGTGATATGTGTCTGATGCCTCTGTTTTCTACTCTATTTTTGGACATGTAACAGCTTTTTAGCTTGTAACTTGTGTTGGTTTCATCATGTCATATATTAGCTCCAGTTTGGGCTGATTGGTTTGGGGATATTGACCCCTACTCCAAGGGCTTTGCCAAGCATGTCCAAGGTATGGTGTAAGCTATGAAGCATGGGTGATGGGTACTTCAAAAACATGCCGTACCCATACAGGGTACTTATTGGGTACCGGTACTTGACATGGTACTTTTGCATGCCCCTCTTAAATTTTGCCTTACCCCAAAGGTGCCAAGTACAAAAGCCGTACTCAGTCAGAGTAATAATTTCTTTTATACTCCCTTCATCCCTTTTTGTTTGTCCATTTTCGATGATTGTGTCAGCTTTCAATTGCTTACATCTTTTAATATAGATCTCCAAAATATGCAATATGGATTTTGTTTGGTACTTCTCAAATAGTTCTATAATAATTCTATTATACGAAGTTTTGAAAAGCATGAAAAACATTATAGATTGGAAGATATAAGCAATTGAAAAATGGCACAAATGGAATGACGGACGAATGAATTGAGATGGAGGGAGCACAAGTTAGCTGGTTGAGGCTTTTTGTTATGCTTATCATGCTACCTTACTGTTTGCCTTAGTCTGTTGCTTGTATGCTATTCAATTAAGCCGTCTGACTAATTTTTTTATCCAGTTTTCTCATTGTTATATATAATGCCTTTCTTTGGAGTATAAAATTATTCATTCAAGGAAGTACCCGTACGCTACTTTTTATGGGTGTGCTGGTCGGGTCGGGTTTGCACCTCACTTGTCACCTGAACCGATCACTTTGGGTGGATAAATACCTCTTCCGATTTCGAACCGAATATCCATCAAAATCGAATGAATTGGGCCATTCGGTTTGCGGTCGGATTCGGTCAGGTAACTCGGGTCTCCTCTCTGCCGAAGAAAAATAACAGATTTGATGATGAACAGAAAAAGCAGATGAGTGTTGGGTGGAGGAAGACCGGAGAGTGGGAAGATTAGAACAAGTGATCGTTGCTGTCGTCTCGCCTTGAAGCTTTTCTCTTCTTTTTTTTGAGTTTTTGAGTACAGAGAGATAAGAGAGAATGAGCAGGCGACGAAAGAATGAAGTTCAAAAAAAAAGGGCAAAGTAGATTGGGGTCGGGGAAAGAAGTTTTTCGCAAACATCTGCCATGGCATTTTCATGCATCTAAACCCGTATTTACTTTATGCCGTAAATGGGAAGAGGTAAAATTGAGGTTGGTGGAAGTTGGTGTACTATTCAAAGAGAAAGGGGAAAGTTCTCTATGGAAATGGAGGAGAGAAGATTTCTTGAACGGTTGATGGAAAAAGACGAATTGAAAGTAATATGAATAAAGAAGTGAAGTTAGACTTGTATGGGAAATGAAGAGATTATGGGAAAAGAAATTTTTAACATGACAAATAAAGGAATGAGATTAGACTTAACTTGCTCTATAGCAGTTGTTCCATGCGTACTAAGTCATATATATACTGACTTCCTCTCTTCCCTATGCATGTAAAATCCGATTGTTTTTTAATTTTTTTTTGTTGACTCTGGAACCACCCCATGGCAGGGCCACATTGGACCCACCCATGCTATGTAAACCTACGGGGAACTAGTGCAGCAACCCACCACCACGGCCCCCCACTTAAATCCTGAGTGCCTCCACTCCATGGGGACTTGAACCCTTCCATGTTGCTATGCATGTAAATTCATATTTGTACCCTCGAAAAAGTGGACAGAAGCCCCGTTTGGTTGCCCGGATGAGATCCTTTAGGTTATTTTCCCAAAATGATTCTGGACAAATAAAGTTAACTTAAATTATGTATCTTACATTTTTTAAGGACTTAAGTTTGATAAGCGGGTAGTGATTTTGAGGTCCTATTGTTGGAGAAACTATTGAGGACCTCTTTAATTTACTCTTTCCAACTAGTTGTAGAAAATAAGCTTAAAACTGCTTCAGAAGTTAATAACTGCATTTGCTGATATTTTGCCCACTTTCTTTCCTGGATGCAGTTTTGAGGCCATTATCCTTTTCACCAACTATGGAGGTAACATATATTGGTATTTCCTTTTTTGGTTTTTACAATTTTACTTGATGAGTACCTTACTGGAATTCATTTTCCAGGGAACATCAGCGGTTCAAGATAGTGTGGGCTCTACTTCATCCCCATCAGACAGCAGTGATTATGAGCGGATGGCCAAGTCACACTCCTCTCATCGTAACTTATCAAGTCACCGTTGCTTTACTATGTCAAAAGCCATTCATCCCCTCTCCTTTCCGTCCGAAACACCTCCAAGTGAAGTTACTAACAACACAGTCGCCACCTTTCCAGAGTTTGATGCTTCCACGCTACGTAGAGATACACATCGCTTAAGCAGTGCTAGTGGCAGTATTGATTTCACCGATTGTTCTGAACCATTGGAATCTGATTCTGTCAGTCGATTGTGTAATCAGGCAAACACTTTTAAATGCGGATTGTGTGAGAGGTTTCTTTCACAGAGATCCCCTTGGAGTTCTCGTCGGATCGTGAAAAGCGGAGATATGCCGGTTGCAGGAGTTCTTTCGTGTCGTCACGTTTTCCATGCAGAATGTTTGGACCAAACAATCCCTAAGGCACGCAAAAACGACCCACCTTGTCCTGTCTGTACGAGATTTGAGGAGGAAAATTGTCCGGATCAGCGGGTGTATTCCAAGCTAAGGAATAATTTCCCGAGACACAGGCATTTTGGTGAAGATGGGCCGTCCAGGCCCTGGGGTTGCACACAAGCGGGTGATTGTATTGAAGGGGCTTTGCATGCTCCTTCTCGCAACACTATGTTCTCACTCACCCGAAACCGTGTCAGAAAGAATCTTTCTTCAAAGGGTACTTCAGGAAAGGAGTATCCAGGGAAGTTGAGGAAAATTGGGTCATGTTCTTCACCTCAGCTGATTGGAAGGTCTTTGGAGATTGGACCAGTTGGGTCATTGAAGAACATAACAGACTAGTCTGAAATGATCATATGTATGTAGCTTGGATACTGGAATTTTCTTGGGAAATTGAAGTTGTCGTCTGATTTATTCCTGGTCTCGATTTAGCTGGTAAGGTATTTGATGATCTAGATTGGTTGTAATGTTTATCGTGTTGTAATGTTTAATTTAGCAGAAACCGTGGGTTGGAATTTTCTGCCGCGCGATAACTATGCATATTGCATTTTCCTCTTGACTAATTGGTTGGTTCTCTCTGTCGACAAACAAAAGAATGTAAATGTTCAATCCAAGGGCTAGAAGCCTGGAATTTGATATCCCTTTTACTCATTGCAAAGATGGTTTGGGCCTTTGCTATTTTACTTGGTACAAGTGGTTTTGCTGTTGGTTGGCTTCAGCTAGTTGATGGATTTTGAATCTATTCTGACTGAAGCATATTTAAAACACACCTTTCTTAGGTGGGATGAAACAGTGATGCACACAAAGTTACACACACTCGGGCCCTGTTTGATAACCGGATTGGGCCGTGGGATAGAATTAATAAGGTGGTCTGGCCTCCAAAAAAAACATGTTTGGTTTGATTTTCGTGGGTTGGATTAGGAGTCCCATGGGATTCTCAATCCCCCTATCTGATGGGACTAGCCCCTATTACCCCCCAAGAGTTTTTTTAACATGAAGCATGCTTCAGCACGTAATGTTGTTGAGAGGACTTTTGGCATTCTTAAGGCCAGGCGGGCTAGCGTTAAGGTCGCATTCGTTCTTCCCAATCAGAAGTCAATGTCGGATAATCACGTAATGTCGTTGAGAGGACTTTTGGCATTCTTAAGGCCAGGTGGGCTTAGCGTTAAGGTCGCATTCGTTTTTCTCAATCAGAAGTCAATGTCGGATAATCACTGCTTGTTGCCATCTTGACAACCTTATCACTCGTGAGATGCCCGATGATCCTTTTGTCCAAGAATTTAATACCCTTTCGTGCAAGAATTTAATACGCAACCAGATGATGAGAAGGATGAGTACACATTGATGTGGTTGAGGCCTCCGAGTCTCCGACCAATGGAGTAAATGGAGAACCACGTTGGCAAATCAAAATGTTCAATGAGTTGCAAGCTAATAGGGTTCAAAATGGTGGGGCCAATGTTGCTTGGCTTCAGGAAAGCTAGAGATGTTTCCAACCCCTTAGCTAGATGATGAATCTTTTAGCTTCGTATTGGTTAATTTAATTTTTAACTGGACAACTCTAGTCTGGTATGGCTGTATGGATGGTTAACAAGGTACCTACTTTGTTGTGTTGGATTAGATCATAAATTTGTGATGGTTAACTGTAGCCCATACTTAGTCGATTGATGTGGGACATTAGGATCGTAACATACCACCACGGTCCACAGCCGGCGGCCCATCACTCTATTGGCATGGAACTCTCGTCCAATCAATAGGTCGCCCCCTCCGGGAGTCGAACTGCAAAGCCGCACCCTTACAATCCCATACTTGCACAGGTGCGTTCGAGCCCATACTCTCGACGTGGTGGTTGGCTCTGATACCAATGATACAAACCCTTGGGTAGAACTCACCCTTGAAGTATGGCTGTATGGATGGGAATGCAAGGACTTAAATTTGATTATATATAATGCAAGATAGGCATTTGGAAGATATAGTTTTTCATGACTTACATTAAGGCTCTGTTTGTTTCGACGTAAAATATTTTACGATATGTAGATTGTAAAGTACTTCTGGTAGTTGTAGATTGTAAAGTTTGTAAAATATTTTCCCAAACCAGGAGATGCCAACCGGCCTAAAGCCTTTCGGACCATTGTTTTTTAGTAGTATTGTCATTCTTTCTGCCCTTTTGTTTTTATCTCAGACACATGCAACAATTATTCACAGGGTTAAAACTGTAGACTCCTAGATATGGCAATTTTTGGTTTTTCCCCTTTCCTTTAGCAAAGCCATTGATGATTCTCCTCTGAAGTTCTGATGGTGGTGGGCTGGTGGGAAACCAAGTTACTGAAGATGTTCACTGTGTGCAGATGGTTAATTGGATATGGAATCATTTTTGTCGATCCCCATTATTGAGATATTATGGTTTAGTACTCCACACGACTTCGTGACCTTTCTCATGGCTGAAAGCCTAAAAACGAATCAAGTTACTTGAGTTTGAAATCGTGTTCGGCTTATTAAAAGAGCCTCCGTGAGCTATTTGCTCTCCAAATAAACCAAGCTTAAATTATTATCTTTTTAGGCTTGTGAAGCTTCAAAACGAGCTTGAGTACGAGTTACTACTCAGCTCGATAAGCTCATGGCGTGCAACAAATTCAGCTCGACCCTAAGCATGTGCGGATAGTGCGCTCGATCAATGTGGAAACTCAAAATGGAATGAATGTGCTAGTCTGGTAAACTTTGTCTTCGACAAATCCATTTCATTTCCATTGACTAAAGTTGATTTCATACCCACACAAAAAAAAAAAAAAATCGAGTGTATGTTAGAAAAATTTAGGGTGTGTTTAAAACTTGGGAAAAGAAGGTAAAATTTTTAAAAAATTCTTTCCATTGTGTGGTTACTAGAGAAAGAGAAAGAGAAAGAGAAAGTTTAAGAAACGAGTTCAATTTTCTCTCCAATTTCTTCTTTTAACTTTCTCATCTAATTTTCCTCTTCATTAGTTTTCCTACCTTCTTTTCATCCTCAAGTTCCAAACCGAACCTTAATCCCATTGAGTAGGGAGTTGATATTTCAAATGTCTACGTAGAACTCTATTACTACGTAATAATAAGCCATAGACACCAAGGATCATTTGGTCAAGTGGACAAGAGAAACAAATAAGTACCTTTGTCCTTCACAAAGTCACATGTTTGAATCTCACTGAATCCAATCATTCCAAAAACTTGAGGACATTGGAGGGTTTGTCTGGTCGTTAACTTTAGGGTTCCGGAATTAATGGAGGTGCACGCAAGTTGTCAAAAAAAGAAGCTGTAATCCATAGACTAAAATCCTGCTTTAATTAAATTTGTTGCAACAAGAGAAAGAAACATGGAGTGACAAATTTTGCTAACAAACCTAACAAGGAAAATCACTTTCAAGCCATACATCTACTACTTCCTCCGTTCTTAAATGATTGTCTATTATGACAACACGTGTATAATTTGGCGTCAAGAAATTTTAAAAACTATACACACATCATACTTTGTTTTGATGTCTGAAAATTCCACATCTTTTTCGTAGTGAACTATCATTCAGTACACCTGTGAAATTTCAACAGTAGGCCCAAATTGGGACTGCCTTCAGTGGAATACAAACCTAATAATCAAGCAATAATCATTTTCGGGGCCAGTATATGTTCCTTCTGCAGTGAGGCACAGTAACCAATTCACTTTCAACTATTAAAGCCCATGGGCCATTTCCCCAGCCATTGAAAATTCAAAGATAGGCAAAGTCACAGGGTTGAATCTTACCGAATAGTGAATCCAATCATTCCAAAACTTGGAGTCATTGGAGGGTTTATCTTATCGTTAATTTTAGGGTTTCGAAATTAATGAAGGTGCATGCAAGTTGTCCAAAAAAAGAAGCTGTAATCCATAGACTAAAATCCTGCTTTAATTAAATTTGTTGCAACAAGAGAAAGAAACATGGAGTGACAAATTTTGCTAACAAACCTAAAAAGGAAAATCACTTTCAAGCTGTACATCTACTACTTCCTCCGTTCTTAAATGATCGTCTATTACGACAACACGTGTATAATTTGGCGTCAAGAAATTTTAAAAACTATACACACATCATCATATTTTGTTTTGATGTTCGAAAATTCCACATCTTTTTCGTAGTGAATGTCTATTACGACAACACGTGTATAATTTGGCGTCAAGAAATTTTAAAAACTATACACACATCATCATATTTTGTTTTGATGTCCGAAAATTCCACATCTTTTTCGTAGTGAACTATCATTCAGTACACCTGTGAAATTTTAACTGTAGCCCCACATTGGGACTGCCTTCAGTAGAATACAATCCTAATAATCAAGCAATAATCATTTTCTGGGCCTGTATATGTTCCTTCTGAAGTGAGGCACAGTACCCAATACACTCTCAACTATTAAAGCCCATGGGCATTTCCCTAGCCATTGAAAATTCAAAGATAGGTACGTTTGTCCTTCACAAAGTCACATGTTTGAATCTCACTGAATCCAATCATTCCAAAAGTTGAGGCCATTGGAGGGTTTATCTGGTCGTTAACTTTAGGGTTCCAGAATTAATGGAGGTGCACGCAAGTTGTCCAAAAAAAGAAGCTGTAATCCATACACTAAAATCCTGCTTTAATTAAATTTGTTGCAACAAGAGAAAGAAACATGGAGTGACAAATTTTGCTAACAAACCTAACAAGGAAAATCACTTTCAAGCCGTACATCTACTACTTCCTCCGTTCTTAAATGATTGTCTATTACGACAACAAGTATAATTTGGCGTCAAAAAATTTGAAAAACTATACACACATCATACTTTGTTTTGATGTCCGATAATTCCACATCTTTTTCGTAGTGAACTATCATTCAATACACCTGTGATATTTCAACAGTAGCCCTACATTAGGACTGCCTTTAGTACAATACAAACCTACTAATAATCAAGCAATAATCATTTTCTGGGCCAGTATATGTTCCTTCTGAAGTGAGGCACAGTACCCAATACACTTTCAACTATTAGAGCAGCAATGTAGCCATAATTCTAGCCATTTACCATAGGATTTCCCTCTTGGCTACCCACAAAACATGTCCACCGCCCAACGGTCTCAATAAAAACCTCAACAAAGTAAAAGAAAAAAAAATTCAGACGGGCGCGTGACCAACACGCGCAAGAGTAGATTTGACTCTCTCACGCACGGCCTTTGATCGACGCGTGAGAGCTCCTGTGACCTCAGTTGCCGACGAGATCAGTGGTGTTGGAATAGTCTCGACAATATCTACAATCCTCTGGGCTCAAAACGATTTTAGAATTAAGTCTCCGTTGAAGCCACTGTCGCCGAAAAACGGAGAGAATTCACCGTCTCCGATCTGTTTGGCGAAGCGAGCCTCCGTACTCGCTCAGACGGGCGAGGGGCTAGAGCGAGGGGGGCAACTGGCGAGTTTGTGGCGAGGCTGCTGGGAACTCGATTTTGATGGTTTTGCTTGGGAATCTGTCTCGCCTGAGGAAATGGCTACACTACTGGAGATGCTCTTAAAGCCCATGGGCCATTTCCCTAGCCATTGAAAATTCAAAGATAGGACCAATTACCATATATTCTCGTAGCCTAGAACTTTTTATTTAGAGAGAAAGGATTGGGACCACATCCCTATTTTTCCTCTTATTCGTTCATGTGTAGTGTTGGCATTAAACAAGACAATTGCACATTGTACCCAGTGTTTGCTAGTCCTTTTCAAACCACAAAAGATTTCCCTATCACCCCTATAAAATTGGACCCATTTGGATTTTGACTAGGTTTTTTTTTACCTTTACCCCCATGTTCAAGCTCTTGTCATTTTCCAACCATTAATATTGGATTTTGACTAGGTTTTTTTCACCTTTACCCCCATGTTCAAGCTCTTGCCGTTTTCCAACCATTTGAAAAATATTAATGGAGATAACCAACCCTAGGAGATAAATCAGTGAAAGAGATACCCTGGTGAGCTGCAATCACTACTGAGCTTCAGTTAGGCGCACAGTATCCTCCAAGTTTAATCTCTTTATTTATTTTTGCGGCGCAGTATTCTCCAAGTTTTTAATCTCTAAGCTACTCAAATTTTAAGAAACTAGCACGTACATTCTGTTTTCAAATCGCGTTCATGGGAAGACATCAAAGTAAAATGAGATCTCGATTGGAGTTCTTGGGCGGTTGTGCTTTAATTAGTGACGTCGGGGAGTACATCATCCAGGCCACCGGGAGTCTGGGACGTACAACTCTATTGTCCAGGGAAAAGAAAAGAGAAGAAAAGAAAAAGGGAGAACGTATCCTCAATCGGCTAGCGTGGAAGATTTCAAGCCATACAGCCCATACTTCTGAAAAAACATGATGTTTCTTTTTTCTTCAAGACATGTGATGTGCACACTCAGATCACATGCCCTAATTGTTCAAAAATGGTTAACAAGAAATGAGAACCAAACTAATAAATGGTTTATTTCTTCAATATTTGGTACGTATTTCCAAATTAAATAGTGGTACCGGCCTCAACATAAATGCTCTGTGGTGAAAATTTTGTTGCTACTCTTCTCAAGTACTAGCCATGTTCTCCCCATGTGATGGTGGGTCCTAATTATCTTATACCCTTTTCTTCGATCACACAACAAAAATGGAAACACCAAATTCAAATGAACTCCTCAAAGAGAGATGAAGCATGTTGTCCCCCTCACATGCATGTGTGACTGTTCCCAAGCAACAACCATTTACTTTTTACTTTTTGATATCTCGATATTCAGTCTAATGGACCTGTTAATATCAAGTAATTATTAATTTCATCGTTCACTAGCAGGTACTCAATAAGAATAAGGGGAAGAGTCGGGCAAACTCTTGTGTTATTAAAATAATCCCTAATAGAGAAACCAAGCTAGCTCATCAGTTGGTTATCTCTTTTTCCCCCTCAGTAGAGACTAGAGTTCGAGTCCCACGAGGGGCGGGTTTGGGGTTCAAGGCTATGGACAATCTCTAAACCCTTTGTTGCTTAATATACTAACACCCCGCTAACCCGGCCAGTTGATATATACAATAACGGCCAAAAAAATTGGGAATTGATTTTGCCACTCCCCTTTTTGTTAATGCCACTCCCCTTCTCTCACAAAACAAATCATCTAATAAAGACACAAAAGGGAGTGATATTAACAAAAATGGGAGTGGCAAAATCACTCCCCAAAATTTTTTTCCTTTTTAAAATTGATACTAGTACGCATGCAGGTGAGAGTCGAACTTTATATTTCTAGCTACCAACCTAATTTTTGGGGGAAAATTAGCCCTAAGTATGGTAAAATAGTTTTCGTTTATGGGAAGGACGCCAACAAAATAGTTTTCAGTGGAGGTCCTTTAATTACTTTTTGAGTTGTTGAGCCATTAGGCCAAAACATGTATTGACGAACAAAACTACCCTAGGGTAGTTTAGGCACTTTCATAGGGTTTTGGGTACACTTTCCTATTATAGAGTTTTAGTGCTTTAGGCACTTTTATAGGGGACCCCAGGGTTTTAGGCACTTTCACTAACTTTCAGTTATTAGTGAACTTTAACTTGTTTTGCAGAAAAGGTATTTTAGTAATCATGCAGCACATTTGTCCTTATATTTAATTGCAAAAGACGCATATCCTTGAGCTCAAAAAATATAAATATGAGGGATCTTCGGCTAATTCTTCCAATTTCCACCCCCCACCATGGTCCCTTTGGTGTGAGATGTTCGAGCATTCATAGAATTGGGACGGAAAGTGATAGTTTAGGTTGTTGAAGTGGGATTGCTTTTTCATTTTGGTGCGTTATGCCTCGTGGGATTGTCGATTGCCAAGGCATAATTAGATCTTAAAGATATAATTCTAACTATTTTCTGATTTAGGATTTATTTGTTGGTCTAATAATAATTACACCTGATTTGTATTTTTTCGTTCGGATGCGATAGAAGAAATTATATATGCTTTGTACAACCAATTTCACACTGTTAGTAATTAATCATCTCAATATTATCAAAATCATGAAAGAAAAGATAATATTAGTAAATGTGAATCATATATTCCTCAATATCAGCCAGAGTCGTCTGACCAATCAAACATATTTATAGGAGCACATCCTACTAACTAAAATAAGAACTTATTTTAACTTAATTAAACGTTGTAATATATTGTGAGAGAATGACATGTCTCGTAAAACAGAAAATAAGTACTTAAAAAATAAGAACCTTAATTAGCAGAACAAGCCGAAAAAACTCACTCCTCAAACACCAAATATCAAGAAAATATCGAAGTTTCTTGTATCTTTTGTTCATTAATTTCAGCAGTTACCACAAATACTATTCCACTCGTCGAATTTTACTTCTCACCCTTCAAATTAATACCAACCTAATGTGCTACTTCACCTTTTAATGTTTATTGTACTTTGTGCTTCTCTCATTATATGAGGTAAAAAAGTACACTGAATATGCTCTAAAGTACGTAGGTATTTTTATCATTCTCATATCTCTTGTTTTTTTTGGCGTTGGGTTTTTTTTTTTTTTTGTAGGTTGTTTGTTTATATATGGCGTATGGGTTTTGTTTCTTTTACTATAGTGTTTCGGTTGGCATGCATATTGCCATATTTTAGTTTTGATTCTCGAGTGATTTTTGCCGATGTGTCCGAGATTCGCTTAGTCTATGTAATCCTTTTCAAAGATCTGTAAAATCTTTCTTTTGCTGAGAAAAAAAAAAAAAAGTGGTGTAAAGCTGGCTCCATTTACTTGGCGAGGGAAAGTTTTCCCTTGCGGGTTAATCCTTACCACCCCGCCACCTCTCTCTCTCATACCCATGTCATGCTTATGCACGTAATTTCTCACACCAAGATTATGCTTTTCTGGAAAAATTATTGAATGTGTAATCCACGTGGTGCTCTAAGTGTCACTATGTGATTGCTGATAAAAAAAAAAACAAGTGTTACTATGTGATTAGCGAATCTTGTGGAGTTTGTGTACTTTGTGTTCGTAATTTAATAGACAAAATGACACATGGCACACTGTGAATGCTGCCGAGCAATTAATGCTCCAAGACCGCCAAATACCCTCTCGCTTTAATTTCGAGGTTGGCAATGTATTTGTAACAGCTAGCTCACTCTTTTTCTTTCGAACGGCGCCGCGATAGCTTACTCTTCCTTTTTCTGCTTTTGCATCATGGTAAATTGCAAGACAATTGCAAATGTTGAGACAAAAGTTTAGTTAGCCGAATTGAACAAAACTGCACAATGTAGACTATGCCTGCCAACTTGTGCTTTTGCTTGACCATATCTTCTACAGCAACTGCTAGTTGAAACTGTCACTTTAGTACAATATCGTTGGCCCATATATGACCACTTGGTATAGCCATGTTAATTGCTAGCTAGCTACAGCCAGGATGCTAAAAGATCTTCTCAATTTGGATTTTTGTTTCATTTTTCAGCGAAATTTCGGCCTCTGTTAGAGCATCTCTCCGGCCCTTAATCATTCTTTTACTTTAAATTAAGTAAAAAAAATTGATTGGTCGGCAGTAAAATTTGTTAAGAAAAACTTGACAAAAGGTACATCAAGTTGGAAGAGAGGAGAGCGGAATCCAACCAAAGATTAATGGAGGAAAGCCAAAAATCACTCGATGGGACAAAGCCCAAAAAACACCTAGGGGCTATGCCCGAAACACCTGAAAAAGCAAATTAAGCCCATAAAAAGTATAGACCAAGCCCAACCCATGAACCCGAAAACCTAACCCTAAGTCTCTGCCAAACATCAGCCTCCACCCAAAAACTGCCGACCTCAGGCCACCACTAGCAAGCGAATTGCCAAACCGCTGCCCATGACGAGAAGCTGAAGAAGAAAGAACAACAGCCGGCGGCCTGCGCCGTCGCAAACCCCACAAGAGGTCGGAACCCAAAAATGATCATCGGGGAACCGCTGATTCGGACCTCACAAACGGCCGGAGAAAACCGACATTTGAGATTCCAAGACGCCACCACTTGCCACCGTTGTCATTCTCCAAAACGCACCATCGCCGCCTCAGGTCGCCACCAGAACTGCAGGATCCAGAGACGTCGCCACACCACCACCAGTCGCAAAGGCCTCTGGCGGTGGTGTGGCGGCGTCACTGGATGCTGCATAAATGATCTAATACATGTGTTTACAAATAGAACCAACTTTAGCTAGGCACTAATATCTACGTAGTACCTAATAAGGGAGAAGGGTTTTTGAATTTTATCTCTCTATAAATCCTAACCATTGATTTGCTCCATAAATCCTACGGCTCTCTCTCTCAAACAATATTAATTGCACAATTGCCACTAATTAGATCTCACGTTGCATCGTGCCTTTAGGCACGGACAAACCCTAGTTGTTCAATAAGGATGCACAAATAACTCTAGTGATGCTTCTATAAACCCTTTTGTAAGAAAATCCATTTCATTTCCTTTTGGTGGGACAAGAAATCATCAACTAGAAACAAAAGGCAAAGAGAATATGCATGTACTTAATTGGAGCTGGAGGATGGAACATAGCAATCACAATAGTGGTGTTTTTGAATGCTGAGAAAAGAACACCCTTTTGCTTAGATGCTAATTACAGTAGTTCTTTATTTATTTTTAGTTAAATTAATTCAAAATTAATGCAATTTAAGTCATAGTTTTATGATATTTGCATGTTGGCCTGGTGGTTTTTGGTGCTTATTCTAAGTTCACCAATGTCTCACGTTCGAGACTTGACGTCTACTGATTAACTTTACTAACCTAAAACTTTTATTGTACGAGTTTCTTGTCATTCCTATAAAAAAAGAAAAGAAAAAGAAAGTCATGGCTGCCACCTAGTCTTTGACCTAATTAAAACAGGGACCAACGAAATTTAGACTGAGACCACCTTCATTTATTTTGATGAATTACTTTTCCTGGCTCATTAGCACTGATTTGAAAGGGATCGAAGAAATTCTAAGACCTCTGGAAAGAAAAAAAAAAAACTGATTTTGTTAAGGATAAAAAGCTAACAACGATTGATTCAAACTAAAAGGAGAGAAACTTATTCACGGAGGCTCCGTGAACAATTTGTTCACGAAGCGGCACAATCTCAGCCATCCATTCGCGCAATCAATGGCTAACATTTGTTTTCAATTTTGATCGGTCAAAATTAATTGTTACCGGTCATAATTGATTTTCAATCCAGACCGTCTAAAAACACTTTGAATGAGCTCGATTGGTCTCCGTAAAGCCTTCTTTACGGAATGGTCCGCAAATAAGATTTTCCAAGCGGCACAATCTCAGCTTTCTTTCTATAGTTTGTTTTGGTTTACGAATGATTGTTGCGTGTCGGCTGCGCGTTGTTTGGAACATGAGGAAGCTAGTTATTTGGATATCAAACTTCTTTCTTCTGATTCCTTCTACGGTTTTCTTTTACAGTAAATTATTATTTTTATTTTAATCTGCAGGGTAAAAGTTTTTTTACACTGTTTTTATTTTTATTTTTTTTATTATAAATACTAGCGAACTCTATATAATCGTGGAACAGGATTTTGACACGTGGGTAAAATCAACAAGTAGTGAAGGTATCATCGGTCCACGATTGCGGTTTGCAAAACAGAGTGTTTTTTGGATTATTTTTGGCTTTATTAAAAAATAATCTTGAATATAATTTTTTTTTTCGATTCCTCCCGTCGAGATAAATCAATAATTCACGCAAAACTAATAAATACAAAAAATTCACGCAAGCCCGTCGGTACACTATCGGTGGGATTCCAAACTTGTCGGAGGAAACTTGATCGGATCCGGCCCATTTATGTTCTTTTTAGGATTAAAAAAGTAAAGCATTTTCGGTTTATATCAATTTAAAGAACAAATCAATAATTTTACTCTTGTCGGTTTAAATGAAGACAATAATAAGTCAAAAATGTACTCTCTTTTTTTTAATTAAATTTGGCATGTGATTACACACACAAAATCAAGAGATTCTAGAAGACAAAATTTGGCATATGATCAGAATTCACATGTACGTGTCATGGGGATTGGGGGGGAAAAAAACAGAGAATAGCACACAAAATTCCATCATTCAACAGTTGGAATGTATTTGAATGGGAAAAATGGTGAGACGATATCGTACATGGTGCGGGTTAGGGAGTCGGGGGGGAGGAGGGAAAACGGGTCGGGGTGGGGCGGGTTTGGGTTTGACTTGACCCATATTCGACCGGACCTGTTTCAATCCGTTTACTACTTGACCCATATTTGACCCGCGACCCGTTTCAACCCACCCAAACCCCTCCCAGACCCGTCCATTTGCCACCTCGATTGAAAATGATAGTAGTAGTTTTCAATGCACTAGTTTAAAATTTATACAAGTACCACTCCAAATTTTTATGAGGAATTTGAGTAAGCAATGTCAAATTTAATCCATATGGTGGTTGAAGAAACTTGAAGAAAAAGCTTAAAAGCAGCAAGTCATATGAAAAAAAAAAAAAAACTCAATTGTATTTTATCAAATCTAAAGTAAAAACTACTACTTTTTTATTCACCATCAGAGGTGAGCGCATTCGGCATCTCACCATCGTTGGTACAATGAATGTCACAAAAGGTATGAATACTTGGATCCATCTTAAAAGCTACTACTCTAGTAGATTTAACTGTTGACTGAAGAGCGAGCTCTCTGAAGAAATGTTTCTCTCCCGCAACCCTTGAGTTTTACTATTCAGACTAGATTTACACATGGTAGGATAAGCTTGTTAGGAATTATTTTTCCTGTACAAGAGAGGATTATGCTTCTCATCTACCCATGCTACTGAGGATTTCAAATGGTGATCTAGATGTGCCACATCAGATGCCCAGGCCTTGTCCCGCTAAGGGAAGTTTGAATTGTATTGTGATGTATTTTGAGAGAATGACATATCTCGTAAAATAAAAAATAAGTATTTAAACATAAGAACCTTAGCGAAACAGGACCTAAGTTTAAATTTAACAGCTTGTTCTTCACCCTTGTCATAACCTTTTGTGTTTTAGAAGTCCCCAAGCTTTTATCCGCTTTCTTTTATTACAAGGTAACAAACTCTAACGAATCACAATCACCATAAAACACTACAGAGCAAATAGTTGGATTCATAATATCTTCTCAAAGTAAGAAAGAAAATAAATTCACAAGGAGATCATAAGCAGATTCAAAACCCTGATCTTCTAACGAGAGTAAGATTTGAACCCTCATCTCTTAACGAGGTGTAAGATTCGAAACCCTATTCTTGTATAACTGATTTGAACCTCCTGATCCCTTAACGAGTTGTAAGATTCGAACCTCTAATCTTGTAACAAATTTGAACCCTTGATCTCTTAATAAGGTGTAAGATTTCCGATACTAAAAGATGTAAGATTTGAAGCGTCTCGTATCGAGCTGTAAGAGGTGTATGATTTCGTCCTAATTGCCATTTGATCATCAAATAATTAAAACCCTAAGACTTAAAAAACTTTTTAGAAGCTACCAACCAAAACCTAATAGTTAGTTGGAAGTGCTTTTAGGGTAGGGATTGCATTTTAAATTGGAAAGTGCAAAAGCATCCGACGGTTGATGCGGTGTCGTTAGCCACCAAAAGGCAGTTAAAGACAGAGCAAATCTATTCAAAAAGATTACTCTGCCTCTATGCTCCTTAATTTCTCCTTTTCTAGTAATAATCTTCCTCTGATTAAGGGAATCCAAATATATAGTACTATTAAACACACTCGCCCAAAAATGTGTTTGGTGTCCAAATTCTTCACCAAAAAATTGAAATATATTTTGCTCTAAATGAAAATGAGGAACTATTTCTTGACTAATAAAAAATTGCAGTAGTCCTGAGATGTGTGAAATCGTGCTGAAATGATCTCAGCAAATAGTCATCTATCAACTCGGGTGTCGAAGAAAGATATGGGTACGATATTTGATTCTCTTCCTCGTGTTATCAATTTCTGTGTTGGGTCTGTTCATTCGGAAATTTGGTCCGATTTTAATTGGGCCCTCCGACTGTGTAGGTCTGAATTGGTTCCTAGCTTATTCGGTACATGGGGCTGTATAACCGTGTGATTGAAATTAGTCCCAGAAGAACTACTGATTGCAATTACGCGAAACAAAGGAAGAAGTAGTATGCAAAATAGGAATCTCAAAATTACAAATGTAAAGCGAAAAATTCCAAGCAACGCTATGTTGAATTGAATAAGTATTTACGAAGTATTTTTTAAATTAAATGTGATGTATTGTGAAAGAATGACCTGTCTCGTAAAACGAAAAATAAAGTATTTAAAAAATAAGAACCTTAGCGGAACGGGACTTGAGTGTCACCCAAGTTGAAGGTGTTGGGAGATCATCTGGTTATTCTATCTTTTGAAGGTGTTTTAGATTTTGTGAGGAGATTCAGCCGCGAGTGGACAACATTCAAAATCACATTTCATTGGATCTTCTTCGTATCTATGTAGATTCTGTGGGGGAAAAGGAAAGAAAAATAGGAAAAAGCAATGTTCAATTTCCATAAACGGATGTTCGGGCCAACTTCCGCATACTTTGACTAAATATTCTTGGACCTTGAAGGTAACCCATTGGTGATCCCATGGTTTGGAACGTTTGGCATCAGTGCAATTCGCACGCGACTTTATAAACAACACGCACTTATTTGCATTCTTACCCTAGAGGTAACTCTCCGATGGCCGCATGGTTCGGAATGTTTTTGCTTCCTCTGCTTTTCTTTCCCAATGTACTAGTAACAAAGATAGGTACTCAATTATTTGAGAAGTGCTTTTTGACAATATATATTTCTAGTGCAATCCAACCAGAAACATCTCCTTTTTGGTTTAATAACATCATTAGAAGACATGATGCGATCAAGAAAAAAATCTTTTCTTTTCTTTTTTTTGACTTGAAGAAAAGAAAAGAAAAGAAATCATTAGAAGACATGATTACCTATTTGATGAATTCTTTGTCGACCATAATTCAATTTGTCTCACTGTGTTCAGACCTTGTGCAAATTACCTCCTTGACATTTGAAAGAAATGCACATTGAGTCATTGACCCTCTTTTGAAACCCATGAGCAACTGAGAAGTAGTGGCATTCCATAGCATCCAGTTGTGCACTGAACGATCAATCATTTTATAACCACACACATGTAAAAAAAACACATTCCACACAAATTCGCATTCACACATTGGGGCCACTGCGATTGTGAGCGTTTGTGCAAAGTGTACGTGTGTAAGAATTTTAGTGGTTGAAGACTTTTGGTTGTCGCAATGCGTGCAAAGCATTGAACCTCTGGGGCTTGTTTCCAGAGCATTGATCCTTTACACCATAGAAGTTCGACCCTTTTTTCTCTCTTGTAAATGGATGGACTCTAGCGGCAAAGTTTTAACCAAAACTTAGAAAACATGCATTGCCGAAATAGACAGCCGAATCGGCCGCTCTACAGGATCCTCTTGTCCACGTCACCATTCACCATACTTTGCCAGTCAATGAATTAACCAAATTTCAGTCATTTGACTACAGAAATATTTACGGTATGTTTGGAAAACAGAGAACATAAAGAAAATGAGCAGAAAAATTATGAAAAGCTTTTGTTTTCTCTGCATTCCCTTTATATTTTCTCCCTTTGAACAAGTTCATCATATACCAAATTCATTGTCACATTTTCATAATGTGATCCTTGGTGTCAAATTTGAAAATTACATTTGGTAATTACGTACCATACTTGCAACATCATTCAAGACATTTGTTTTGTCTAAAAAATGAGAAGAATTTAATTGAATGATCTAAGTTTATAATTTTGCTAAAATTACACCAAAAATAGGGTAATAACGGTTTTTTTTTTTTTTAAACACTATACAAGTCAAAAAAAGTACCGCAATTAGTTACTCCATAACGCTGCTCTTGCATGTGTTGTGCCTACTCTACACGATCTGGGTCCTGTAGTACGTTACTCTGTAGTGTACCCTATACTTGTAATGCACATCTAAATCGTCCGTTTCTGTAATTGATGGTTCATAATTTGTTAACTCTTACCGATAAAAGTTAACTTTTGACCAGTGAAACTGTTACAACGAATCTAAACTATCGATTGTGGACCTGGCCCTTTTTTTTTTCTTTTTTTCTTTTTATTAGCATTTTTTTTTCTTCTCAACTACTGTCTCCTCCATCAAATAGGAGAAAGTTTTCAGTGCCGAGCGGGTACCACGTGGTGCCCGTTCAGTGCATTTTGGGCCGTTCATTTCGATTTTGGACGGCTCGAATTTGGAGAAGGAAGAAGGAGAGAGAGTGTGGGGGTGACAGGAAAGAGAGTGTTTCAATTTGAATCGTTCAATACACTTTTGGATGACTCGAATGTGACCGCTCGGACGCTACGTCAGTCGGATGACGTGGTACGTACCCATCCGGCACTCAAAAATTTCTCATCAAATAGGGATCTTAACGTGGAGTGCTAGTATTTGACTCACTATTGGTAGATTTGGAGAATCAAAATCCAGATTTTCTGATAGAACCGGGAATCCTGGGAACCAGTTTAAGTTCTGAGAGCGCCGATAGCAGACAAGGCGGTAAAAGCTTGTACGCCGTCAACATCTACAGTAGTGCGATAAACAATCAACGGTCCAGATTAATGCTATATCTGAAAATTGCACACACCTCCAGAAGAAAATTTAGCAGTCACCTCGGAAGTTGTTATTCGCAGTTGAACCCCACACAACGATTAAAAGTTCGTAATTTTGACCGCCAAAATTAGAGTTAAGTACCTGTTCTAAATGAACAGTAAAAAGTACTTTTAGAAAAAAAAGAAGGTTTTTTGAGCTCAAAAATTATGTGTATACGCAAATAATTTTCCTACAAATATGAATCTTATTTGATAGATCTCATTAAGATCTTTGAAACAGTGCAAAAAAAAAATTGAAAATATATTTTTCATTTTCATTAGATTTGAGTTTGAAATTACGTGAATTTGAAAAAAAAGTACTTTTGGAAAAA
The DNA here is from genome assembly GCA_018127125.1 of Rhododendron griersonianum. Taxonomy (NCBI): domain Eukaryota; kingdom Viridiplantae; phylum Streptophyta; class Magnoliopsida; order Ericales; family Ericaceae; genus Rhododendron; species Rhododendron griersonianum. Next base: position 9,940,178 of record CM030799.1, on the reverse strand, counting down.
ATGGAACACCACCTAATTGGTTTGCGAAATGACCAATTCCTCCTTTTGTCTGGTCAAATATTCCTATCCCTCCTTTTATTTTGCAAAAATGTTACTAGTACTCCATCCGTCCGAATTTAATAGTCCCTCATTCAATTTTAATCTAGGAAAAATTCAAAAAAACCCATGAACTTTGAACTCAATGTCAAATAGGCACCTGAACTTAAATAAACTTCAATTGAGCACCTGAACTTTCACTCCGTTATCAATTTACCCCCTGCCGTCTCAATCCGTTACTTGTCGTTAACGGCACAGTTAAAAAAAAAAACTTACCACCAGTTTGCAATCCTATGAAGCAGAAACGTGATTATGAGAGCCTTAGAGACAAAATTTGATTATGTCTCTTTAGAATAATATGATCAGAATAATAAGATCTTCACACCCGTTCAAACGGATTAAAAATTGGAGCACTTAATTTTTTAACCATATTTTTTAATATATAAACGGTCTCAAAAAAAATTAAGTGCTCAAATTTTCAAAAAGAAATTTTTAAAAAAATTCCCCCTACTTCCAACAAAACTCTCTCTATCTCTCTCCACTTATTACCCGGACCCGGGGGCTCTGCTGCCCCAAAGGCACATCAGCCCCTACCCACACACCAAAATGGCAACGTTTTGGTTAAATAAAAAATTCATACCACCAGTTTGCAATCCTATGGAGCAGAAACGTGATTATGAGAGCCTTAGAGACAAAATTTGATTATGTCTCTTTATAATAATATGATCAGAATAATAAGATCTTCACACCCGTTCAAACGGATTAAAAATTGAAGCACTTAATTTTTTAATCATATTTTTTAATATATAAACGGTCATAAAAAATTAAGTGCTCAAATTTTCACTCCGTTTTGAATCAGTACAAAGATATTTAAGTGCTCATAAAAAATTAAGTGCTCATAATCACATTTCTGCTCCATAGGGTCCTAAATAAAGAACACATACTTAATATGAGAGCCTTAGAGATAAAAATGAATTACGACCCTTTAGAATAATATGATAAGAATAAAAAGATCTTTGCACCGATTCGAACGGAGTGAAAATTTGCGCACTTCTTAATTTTTTGAGACCGTTTATATATTAAAAAATATGGTTAAAAAATTAAGTGCTCCAATTTTTAATCCGTTTGAACGGGTGTGAAGATCTTATTATTCTGATCATATTATTCTAAAGAGACATAATCAAATTTTGTCTCTAAGGCTCTCATAATCACGTTTCTGCTTCATAGGATTGCAAACTGGTGGTAAGTTTTTTTTTTTTAACTGTGCCGTTAACGACAAGTCACGGATTGAAACGGCAGGGGGTAAATTGATAACGGAGTGAAAGTTCAGGTGTTCAATTGAAGTTTATTTAAGTTCAGGTGCCTATTTGACATTGAGTTCAAAGTTCAGGGGTTTTTTTGAATTTTTCCCTTTAATCTAATAAAAAATGAGTTATATCTTTAAATTAGAAATGAATTTTATACTCCATACAACATGGATCTTATTTGATAGATCTCAATTAATTCTATAAGATAATATTTTCAAAATTATATAAAACATTATAAATTACTCCCTCCGTTTCCATAAAGTTTGGCACTTTCACTATTCCAGCTTTATGAAAAAATTAACTATATCTTTTAATCCGTAACATTTTTCATAAGCAATATGGATCTTGTATGATAGATTTTAATTTGTTATATTAAACAAAATTCAAAAAATCGCCTAAAACATTATGGATTGAAAGATATATGGAGTACAATTTAAAAATGACACACATTCCTGAAAATGCCAAACTTTATGGGACGGATGGAGTACAAGATATAATCGATTGAAAAGTGACACGAACTCCTAAAAAGAACTATTAAATCTGAACAGAGAGAGTAGAATCGAGAAATTATCCAAAGGTCCTAGGTATCGCCACGTGGTGCCCTGGACTGTTCTCCACCACACATTTGTTTGGTCTCCACCATAAAGTGTGTAGAGCCCACACAAATGTGTAAAGGAAAAAAGTTTAAAGCACCGCCACGGAGTGCTCCAAAGGCACTAAATAATTACTCCCTAGAACCACACTCACTTACACACAAGTCCAACTATGGGTACTCCTTAAAATATTTTTTTAAGGATCTTTGTAAAAAAATCCGCTCTGTCGGATATTGATAAGAGCTCGATCAGTTATTTGCTCAATTTTTTGACACAAAATTGAGGGAAGAATTGATCAAGCATTTACCTGTATCCGAATGAGTTGAATTTTTTTTACGGGAATCCTAGCAAAAAATATTTTAAATGAATTAAACAACTTCAATCATTAGTGTAGGAGCCCGAGATAGTCTCATAGTCCCAAACAATGCGGTGTACATTTGTTATACACCAAATTGTGTGCCCATAGTTTTATTGTTTACGCACCCACACCTACAAGTATGTGAGCCCTACACACTGCATGTGTAAACACACTTTATGGGTGTGGTTTTATTATTGCTCTTTATTTCAGGAGTACGTGCACATACCCATTGTTAACAATATGGGTTTGTGGGTCCCCTTCAGGATTCCACATAAATTAATTGAATCGTTCATTAATTATAGAATAACTTTTCTAGCTACTTGACAGAAATTAGCTCAATCAGAAAAAAATTTTTTTGAGCAAATGTCTAAGAAAGGCTATAGGAAAATGGAGAAGTGGGTTAAGAAACACATAAATGGTGTTCATTGATATAAAAAGTATTCAAAATCTGCAATTATTTTACCATTTATTGGTATCTAAAATTGCCATTTGAGAGAGAGAGAGAGAGAGAGAGAGAAACATGAGTGCAATATGCAAACTACTACTCGCCCCCCCATGTCAGGGCCCCCCCGAGACATGGCCGAGGTTTTCCCTTTTTACCCCCGTGCTCTCTCTTTCTCTCTCCCAGCAGTCTCTCTCTTTAATTTGATTTGTTCTATTAAATTTTAAATGATAATAACTATTTGCCACGTATTTTTTTAATAAATTTTATATTTTTGAAATCGACTCAACGAAACCTATCAAACGAGCCTAATATTGATGGTGAAATAATGTAAAACGAAAAAATTATTAAAACGAGCCTATTATTAATGGATTTTATTTCACGTATTTTTTTAATAAATTTTATATTTTTGAAATCGACTCAACGAAACCTATCAAATGAGCCTAATATTGATGGTGAAATAATGTAAAACGAAAAAATTATTAAAACGAGCCTATTATTAATGGATTTTTTTTCACGTATTTTTTTAATAAATTTTATATTTTTGAAATCGACTCAACGATATGATTGCATACATTCGATATGTACTGCATACATTCGATATGATTGCTTCGAGTTGTCTCACTCACTTGCCGTTGAGCTCTCATCCAGTTCCACTTGCAGAGCGCACACATATAGCTATTGGCCGTGTTAATGGCAATCACTTCGTGCAAATTTTCCTATACCGTCATTACCCTGTACCACCCATCATCATATGGTGAAGGCAGAATGCATCAAATGAAGCACATGGATGGGCTCATCCTTATGAAGCACGCCTCCAATTGTGGTACGAAGTAATGCAGATAAATCCGCCGGGACGACAACCACAATTTGGCGGAAATATTGACTAAATTTGTGTATTTATTTATGTTCATGTATTGGTTCTATATACTCAATTATAATTAAATGAAATTTGATTTCAGTTTGCATTATTGACTGTTTAGAGAAATATAAAGTAAATTTAAGTGAATTTAACATACATAATTTACTTGAAAACTCAAATATAGAAGTTTAAAAAAAATGAAGGACAAAAAAATAAAAACAAAGAAATAATATATTGGGCCCAAAAAAATCATTTCATTTAAATACATTATTTCATATTCAATATTAGACTTGTTTGATAGGTTTCGTTGAGTAGATTTCAAATATATAAAATTTATTTAAAAAAATATGTGATTTCAACATCTTTAGACAGTTTATATGATTAAAAAATTAAGTGTTTCAAATTTCAATCCGTTTGAACCGGTGGAAACATTTTATTTTTCTGATCATTTTATCCTAAATGGTCATAATTAAATTTTTCCTATAGGACTCTCGTTGATTAATCCTAAGAGATATTTGATTCTACGACTTTCTTAAGGTTACCACAAAAATATAATTTTTTCGTTTTACATTATTTCACCATCAATATTAGGCTCGTTTGATAGGTTTCGTTGAGTAGATTTCAAAAATATAAAATTTATTTTAAAAAAATATGTGAACAAAAAGTTATTAGCATTTAAAATTTTAAAACAAAAAAATAAAATAAGAGAGAGAAAAAGCGGTGAGAGAGAGAAGGTGGATGGGGTAAAATGGGAATTGGATGTCAGACCCCCCCTGACACGGGGGGTGATTAACAGCTCTCGTGCAATATCTTTGTAATTTTTTTTGGCAAAATGACATTACTAAGGTCCCGTTCCGGAACGTAAAAAAAGTCCTTATTTTATAAGAAGGCAATTTCAAGCTCAAAAATAATGGGCTTATCGAAATCTAAAAATATGCAATATAGATCTGTTTGAAAGATCTCGATGAGATCTTTTATATGGTGCAAAAAAATCAAAAAATTATTTTTCATTTACACTATTTTTGAGTTTGAAAATGTAAAAATAATTCTTATTTTTTTAAGAAAGTGTTCTGGAACGGAGCCTAAATATCAAAAAATGATAATGAAAATTGGTAAAATGACATTCATTCATGTTTGTGGATGCTCTTAGAGCTCATGGGTGGATTTACTGGATTTCACCCAAGTAGTTTCAATTTTGATTTGCTTTCAATTTCTCACCAAAAGGGACATAATAAATGGATCCGCTTGAAAATTACACATGATCAAGGGATAAAGAGGAAGGACTACGTTAGTACAACGTTAGTTTCCCTCTCATTTCCCTTCAATGTTTCAAACTCTCTAGTTGGGAGAATCTAATCACAACGAAAGAAATCGTCAGGAAAGTGAAAGAAATAGAAAACATGGGTGCAGTTCCTTTGTAATTTTTTTGGCAAATTGACGCTACTATATATCCAAAAATGAGAATGACAAATGGTAAAATTACATTCATTCATGGGTGTGGAAGCTCTTAGAGGGCTCATGGGTGGACTTACCTGGTTTCACCCAAGTAATTTCAATTTTGATTTACTCTCAATTTCTCACCAAAAGGAACATCATAATAAATGGATCCGCTTGAAAATTACACAAGATCAAGGGATAAATAGAAAGGACTACGTTAACAACGTTAGTTTCCCTCTCATTTTCCCATTCAATATTTCAAACTCTCTAGTTGGGAGAATCCAATCACAAAGAAAGAAATCGTCAGGAAAGTGAAAGAAATAGCAAAACATGGGTGCAGTTCCTTCGTAATTTTTTGGCAAAATGACGCTACTAAATATCCAAAAAATGAGAATGACAAATGGTAAAATGACATTCATTCATGGGTGTGGATGCTCTTGGAGAGCTCATGGGTGGACTTACCGGGCTTCACCCACGTAATTTCAATTTTGATTTACTCTCAAAAGGGACATAATAAAAGGGTCCGCTTGAAAATTACACATGATCAAGGGATAAAGAGGAAGGACTACGTTAGTTTCCCTCTCATTTTCCTATTAGAGCTGCTACATGTGCAGACAATCATGCACAACAGGGTTTTGCGCCCGTCTCGAGTTCAACAAAGATGCTTGGAACTACTCATTTTTTTCAAAATATTTACTTTAGGGTCCCTACAAAAAATTAGCTCAATCGAATGTCGGTAAAGGTGCTTACAAAACATCCAATTTTACTTCAAAATTTGGGCCTCGAGACGGGCGCAAAACCCTGCTGTGCGCGGCTGCTTTTATATGTTTATCTGTACTGATATTCTTTCTGTTTTCCTATTCCAATGTTTCAAAACATCTCCTTTTTGGTTTAACATCATTAGAAGACATGATGCGATCAAGAAAAAAATCTTCTTCTTCTTTTTTGACATGTAGAAAAGAAAAAAAATCTTCTAAAAGAAAAAAAAAATCATTAGAAGACATGATTACCTATTTGATGAATTCTTTGTCGACCATAATTCAATTTGCCTCACTGTGTCCAGACCTTGTGCAAAATTACCTCCCTGATATTTGAAAGAAATGCACATTGACCCTCTTTTGAAACCCATGAGCAACTGAGAAGTTGTGGCATTCCTTAGCATGCAGTTGTGCACAGAACGGTAGTTTCGGAATCAATCATTCTATAACCACACACATGTACAAAAACACTTTTCCTCACAAATTCGCATTCACATTGGGGCCACTGCGATTGTGAGCATTTGTGCAAAGTGTACGTGTATAAGAATTTTAGTGGTTGAAGACTTTTGGTTGTCGCAATGCATGCAAAGCATTGAGCCTTTGGGGCTTGTTTCCAAGCATTGATCCTTTACACCATAGAAATTAGACCCCTTTTTTTTCTCTTGTAAATGGATGGACTCTAGCGGCAAAGTTTTAGCCAAAACTTAGAAAGCATGCATTGCCGAAATGGATGGCCGGATCAGCCCCTTTACAGGATCTCCTTGTCCATGTCACCATTCACCGTACTTTGCCAGTCAATGAATATTATCCAATTTCAGTCATTTGACTACATAAATATTTACGATAGGTTTAGAAAACGGAGAACATAAGGAAAATGAGCAGAAAAATTATAAAAAAAAGCTTTTGTTTTCTCTGCATTCCCTTTATATTTTCTCCCTTAGAGCAAGTTCATCATATACCAAATTCAATGTCACATTTTCATAATGTGATCCTTGGTGTCAAATTTGAAAATTACATTTGGTAATTACGTACCATACTTGCAACATCATTCAAGGCATTTGTTTTGTCTCAAAAAATGAGAAAAAAATTAATTTAATGATCTAAGTTTATAATTTTGCTAAAATTACACCAAAAATAGGGTAATAACGGTTTTTTTTAACACTATACAAGTAAAAAAAAGTAGTAAATAAGTACCGCAATTACTTACTCCATTTTTTTGAACGGCGAATTTTTTTTAATTAATCTCTGAACAAGGTACAAAGATTAACAGGATAAGGAGAACGACACGTATGCCGAGCCTGAGACCCAATCCTTTGATTGGCAAGATGTCAACCAATGGGACTAGCCCAAACACCTAAAAAGCCAAAAAACCTAGATAAAATGGGTCAAGCCCAAACAATTAATATACAAACACCTAAAAGGCCAAATACCCAGATAATTAATTGGAACATCCCAATATAATTAAGCCCAAATCAAACCTTAGCAAAACCCTAATTAGGACAGCCGCCCTTGTTCGAAACATCATCAACCTGGATCCGAAAAGCCGCCGCCGCTACGAGGACCGCCATAAGTCACCGGTCCCAAAAATGATCCGAGAGTCGCTAACCGCAAAACACCTCGCATTGTTGCTATCACTTTGCTGCCTCCGCATCATCACCAACAGCTCCTCCACAACAACCCCATGTAACTTCTGCCCCCATCGCCGCAATTACTCACGCTGCTCTTGCATGTGTTGTGCCTACTCTACACGATCTGGGGTCTGTAGTACGTTACTCTGTAGTACATCCTATACTTGTAATACGCATCTGAACCATCTATTTCTGTAATTGATGGTTCATAGTTTGTTAACTCTTACCGATAAAAGTTAATTTTTGACCAGTAAAAGTGTTTCAACGAATCTAAACTATCGATTGTGGACCTAGCCCTTTTTTCTTTTCTTCTCAACTACTGTCTGGGCCGTCCATTTCGGTTTTGGACGGCTCGGATTTGGAGAAGGAGAGAGAGTGTGGGGGTGATAGGAAAGAGAGTGTTTCAATCTGAATCGTTCAATATATTTTTAGATGGCTTGAATGTGCCAACTCGAGCATCACGTTAACCGGGTGACGTTGTACCCACCTGGCACTGGAAAAATTTCTCATCAAATAGGGATCTAAGAGCATCTCCAGCCTTGACCCAAAATTTAACCCAAATTTGGATCAAAATTTAGGTAAAAACCCATTTTGGGTCAAGCTCACTCCAATGGCAAAATGATCCATTACCCAAATATATTGTTTTTTTATGCTTTCAAGATTATTTCCCTCCATTTTTGTTTTCCCCAACGATTTCGGCCAAAAAAGTAGCACACATTTCTCCTCAACGACGCGGTTCTTATTTCGCAACCAGCTTCAAGATTCTTCCAGAGAGAATAGGGAGAGATCGTCAAGACTTCAGCATTCAAATATCCAGAGAGAGAGAGAGGTATCCAGCCATGTGCTCTCAGAATGGCATGGAAGGTGCCGTTGAAAAGAGAAAAGAGCCGTTGGAATATTGGGGAAAAAAATGGGGAGAGACTTGGGTTTTCTCAAATTTGGGGAAAGAAATGGGTAAAACCCAAAATGGGGAAGGGTTTGGGTCAAAGATTGGAGAGGGTTTTTTGTGGGTTTTGCCCAAATTTTAAATTTGGGTCTTAAAATGGGTCAAGGTTGGAGATGCTCTAATGTGGAGTACTAGTATTTGACTCAGACTATTGCTGGATTTGGAGAATCAAAATCCAGATTTTCTGATAGAACAGGGAATCCTGGGAACCAGTAAAAGTTCTGAGAAAGCCGATAGCACACAGGAGGGGAACCCACCGCACCCAGGAGGGGAGGTAAAGCTTGTACGCCGTCAACATCTGCAGTAGTGCGACAAACAATCAACGGTCCAGATTAATGCTATATCTGAAAATTGCACACACCTCCAGAAGAAAATTTAGCAGTCACCTCGGAAGTTGTTATTCGCAGATGAACCCCACACAACGACTAAAGTTCGTAATTTTGACCGCCAAAATTAGAGTAATTGGTTTGTGAAATGACCAATTCCTCCTTTTGTCTGGTCAAATATTCCTATCCCTCCTTTTATTTTGCAAAAATGTTACTAGTATTCCCTCCGTTCAAATTTAATAGTCTCTCATTCAATTCTAATCGGTTAAAAAATGAGTTATATCTTTAAATTAGTAATAAATTTTATATTTCATCCAATATGGATCTTGTTTGATAGATCTCAATTAATTTTATAAGATAATATTTTCAAAATTACAATATATAATCAGGATTGAAAAGTGACACAAACTCCCAAAAAGGCTATTAAATCTGAACGAAGGGAGTAGAATCAAGAAATTATCCAAAGGATTTAGGCATCGCCACGTGGTGTCCTGGACTGTTCTCCACAACACATTTGTTTGGTCTCCACCACAAAGTGTGCGGAGAACACACAAATGTGTAAATGAAAAGAGTTTTTAGGGCACCACCACGGGGTGCTCCAAAGGCACTGAATAATTACTCACTAGAACCACACTCACTTAGACACAAGTCCAACTATGGGTACTCCTTAAAATATTTTTTTAAGGATCTTTGTAAAAAAATCCGCTCTGTCGGATTTTTATAAGAGCTCGATCAGTTATTTGCTCAATTTTTTGACACAAAATTGAGGGATGAATTGATCAAGCATTTATCGATATCCGAATGAGTTGAATTTTTTTATAGGAATCGTAGCAAAAAATATTTTAAATGAATTAAGCGGCTCCAATCATTAGTGTAGGAGCCTGAGATAGTCCCAAACAATGCGGTGTACGTTTGTTATACACCAAATGGTATACCCATAGTTTTATTGTTTACGCACCCATACCCACAAGTATGTGAGTCCTACACACACTGCATTTGTAAACACACTTTATGGGTGTGATTTTATTATTGCTCTTTATTTCAAGAGTATGTGCATAGACCCATTGTTAACAATATGGGTTTGTGGGTCCCCTTCAGGATTCCACATAAATTAAATGAATTGTTCATTAATTATAGAATAACTTTTCTAGCTACTTGACAGAAATTAGCTCAATCAACAAAAAAAAAAAAAGAGTAAAGGTCCATGAAAATCTATCGGAAAATGGAAGAGTGGGTTAGAGAAACACATAAATGGTGTTCATTGATATAAAAAGTATTCAAAATCTGCAATTATTTTACCATTTATTGGTAATTTGAGAGAGAGAGAGAGAGAGAGAGAGAGAGAGAGAGAGAGAGAGAGAGAGAGAGAGAGAGAGAGAGAGAGAGAGAGAGAGAGAGAGAGAGAGAGAGAGATGAGTGCAGTTCCTTTGTAATTTTTTTGACAAAATGACGCTACTAAATATCCAAAAATGAGAATGACATTCATTCATGGGTGTGGATGCTCTTAGAAGGCTCATGGGTGGACTTACCGGGTTTCACCCAAATAATTTCAATTTTGATTTACTTTAAATGTCTCACCAAAAGGGACATAATAAATGGGTCCGCTTGAAAATTACACATGATCAAAGGATAAAGAGGAAGGACTACGTTAGTACAACGTTAGTTTCTCTCTCATTTTCCCATTCAATATTTCAAACTCTCTAGTTGGGAGAATCCAATCACAACGAAAGAAATCGTTAGGAAAGTGAAAGAAATAACAAAACATGGGTGCAATTCCTTTGTAATTTTTTTGGCAAAATGACACTACTAAATATCCAAAAAATGAGAATGACAAATGGTAAAATGACATTCATTCATGGGTGTGGATGCACTTAGAGCTCATGGGTGGATTTACTGGATTTCACCCAAGTAGTTTCAATTTTGATTTACTTTCAATTTCTCACCAAAAGGAACATAATAAATGAGTCCGCTTGAAAATTACACATGATCAAGAGATAAAGAGGAAGGAATACGTTAGTTTCCCTCTCATTCTTGATTCTTCCATTCAATGTTTCAAACTCTCTAATTGGGAGAATCCAATCCAAATAAAAGAAATCGTCAGGAAAATGAAAAAGAAATGGTAACACATGGGTGCAGTGCAATACCTTAGTAATTTTTTTTGGCAAAATGACACTACTAATTATACAAAAATGAAAATGACAAATGGTAAAATGATATTCAGGGGTGTGGATGCTCTTAGAGGGCTCATTGGTGGACTTACCGGGTTTCACCCAAATAATTTCAATTTTGTTTTACTTTCAATTTCTCACTGAAAGAGACATAATAAATGGGTCCGCTTGAAAATTACACATGATCAATGGATAAAGAGGAAGGACTACGTTAGTACAACGTTAGTTTCCCTCTCATTTTCCTATGAGTGCTGCTACAGGTACAGACAATCATGCACAACAGGGTTTTGCGCCCGTCTCGAGTTCAACAAAGATGCTCGGAACCGTTTATTTTTTTCAAAATATTTACTTTAGGGTCTCTACAAAAAATTAGCTCAATCGGATGTCGGTAAAGGTGCTTACGAAACATCCAATTTTGTTTCAGAATTTAGGCCTCGAGACGGGCGCAAAACCCAGCTATGCGCGGTGACTGTACATGTTTATCTGTATTGATATGCTTTCCGTTTTCCTATTCCAATGTTTCAAAACTCTCTAGTTGGGAGAATCAAATCCAAATGAAAGAAATCGTCAGGAAAGTGAAAAAGATATGGTAGAAAGCAAGCCAAGTTGGTTTTGAATTTGCGTACGAGGGACAGACAAATTGCATGTGCGCCTGCCTGCGCCGTCCGCCGTTAAAGCTCTTCCGTCGTTTTCATTCGAAGAAACCAGCGGCAGAATTAAAGACGACCACAAACACGGTCTTAAAGTTGCTTCAATTTATTGCCTGTCTCTTTTATTACCAACTAAATAAGCTCCCGTCCAGACAACCTAGCTATCCCCCGTTTGGTCCCGATCAGAACGGAATCATAAATCCTGTAGGCCACTTTCTTGTAGTGCACTTTACAGGGCACATTCAAGTCGTCAACGAGCGTTTTTAATGGTCCAAATTTAAAATAAATTCTTCCTTGGTTTACTTTTCTTCAAGGTTGCTTTCGATAAAATTGAATCAAACAGCCAAACTGGAAGAGAGTTCGATCGAATCGGTCCCTATGTTACCTTGACTCTATCTTGTGACACCCCGCTTTTCGGTGGTCGGCAGTATTGCAGGATAGCAGGCTCCGTCCGGACGGGAGGGAGCAAGTCATGATTTATAAGAAAAGATCTCTCGTATTTATACAAGGCCTTTTAAAGCCGTGAGGGCGGGGCCAAAGCACATAGAAACTTCAGCAAATTGGTCTACAATCCAAATTGGACCAGCCCAATTGGATTCTAGCCCAGCTTCTTTTATTGTGCTGGGCTTGGTCCATCATTTTGTTTTATTTGAAGTCTAGGGTCCTTGAATTTACTATTTTAGCCTTTTGTATTTAAAACGGGCCAATTTCCATTCAAATCGCGCGGTGTCTCTAATGGCGTGTTGAAGGCTAGGGTTGGCGATCGTCTCTCTCTCTCTGGATCTCTCTATCGATCTCTCTCAGGTACGCCTCTCTCTCTCTCTGGATCTCTCTCTCTCTCTCTCTCTCTCGATCTCTCTCAGTTACGTCTCTCTCTCTCGATCTCTCGATCTCATTGTTGGTTTTTTTGCAAGTTATGGCTTAGTTTTGAGTTTGTGCGATGTTGACTCCGTTTTGAGTTTGTGCGATTTGTCATTGTGCGATTTTAGGAGTTGTGCGAGCTGTCATTGTTCGGTAATGCTGTAGTTGATTTACTGGCACAATGATCGTTTGTGTATTGGCATATTTGTATCTGTTAGTTTCTGTGTGTACCTGTCATGTTTTTGTTCGTATATTTGTATTTGTATCTATATCTGTATCTGTCAGAATGATTTTATTGTCATGTTTGTATCTGTTAGTCTCTGTGTGTCTGTATGTTTTTGTTCTGTATCTGTCAGCATGTTCGTGTATCTGTGTCCCTGTATCTCTCTGTTTTGTTTAGTATATGTGTTTATATCTGTCCTGTTATACCTTTGTTTTTTATTTGTTTTTGCAGAGTAGGATTACTCTATTTCAATGGCTTCTTCGGTTATATTGATGTGCAAATTTGGTGAAGTTACTCTAGTTGTCATGGCTACAAGAGGTTTTGGTTTCAATGATCTGGTGGAAAGCATTCATAGAAAGTGGCAGAATTTGGGTAGTTTTGAGCTTTTTTATGCTGTTGCTGACCATCATAATTGCATTCTGGACAATGATGAAGACTTTTGTAGCATGATTGCATTAGCTGCTGCATATGGTGTGACCTGTGTTGATGTATCTGTTGGGGTTATTTGTTCTTCTACCAGTGAATGTGTTAAAAGTTTGGGTGGACAAAATGGTGAATGTGTTAGGAGTTTTGAATATGGTGAGTGTAGTACTTTTCAAGGAGAGGAAGAAGATCCGCTTGATAAATTTTGTATTCATCATGAGACGGTGCGTCTTTCAGCCGATTGGGTTAATTTGCTTAAGTGTGTTGGTCAAGAGTTCAGAGGTGGTGTAGATGATTTTAAGGCTTGTTTGTCCAAATATGCCGTTGAAGTTGGTTTCAAGTATAAATATCTGAAAAATGACAGATCAAGAGTAACGGCCGAGTGCTGTAAAAAGCTGGATGGTTGTACATGGTTTATTCACGCTACTTTGGAAAGGTCGAATAAATTTTTTGTTATTAGGGAGTTTCACAAAGAGCACAACTGTCTTGGTACATTTTTTAGTTCAAAAAATCCTCGAATGACCTCAAAAATTATTGCCAAAGAGATTGTTGAGGAGGTTCGTTCGAAGCCATCTTATACACCGATAGAGTGTTTGAAACATTTTGAGGGACGGTATGGTTGTTTGATTGGTTATTACCATGCATGGTTAGCTGTTGAGAAAGCAAATAAGGAGTTATATGGTGATTTTCAATTATCTTTTGACAAACTCCGCTGGTATGCTGAGGAATTAAAGGAGAAAAACCCGGGGACTGTTATGGATGTGGAATATTGCAATGAGACTAATCGGTTTATAAGGTTTTTCTTGGCGTTTGATGCCTGCATTAAAGGTTTCAACTATTGTCGTCCTATTTTGGCTGTTGATGGTACCTTTTTGAAGGGGAGATACAAAGGAACGCTTCTCGCAGCTATAGGAAAGGATGCCGATCAAGGTTAGTTACTGTTTTTTGTTGCTTGTTGTATCTGTTAGTCTCTTGGTATCTCTGTCAGTATGTTCGTGTATCTGTTGTTGATTTTGTTGTATCTCTTAGTCTCTTGACATGTTGGTTTTGTTGATATATCTGTGTATCTGTTTCTTTGTTTGGTATATCTGTTGTTGATACAGTTGATAATGTTTTTTGTTGTTGCCTTTTGTTGGAGTAGGATTATTTCCTCTTGCTATCGGTGTTGTTGACTCTGAGACTGAGGCAAATTGGCAGTGGTTTTTGGAGAAGTTGTCGACAGTTATTACGTGTTCTCGGCCTCTTACGTTCTTCACGGATCGTCATTCTGGTCTTGTAAAGTATGTGCCTACAGTTTTCCCAACTGGCTATCACTCTTACTGCTTGCAGCATTTGAAGGGAAATCTTAGGGATAAGCTTTCAGGTCGACTCTCGAATGGGTTTAGGGAGAAAGTAGTCAATCTTTTCAATGATTGCGCACATGCTCCTACGGTGATAACTTTTGCCAAGGCTCTTGAAGAGCTATGTACTGTTGGTGGAGCGAGTGCAAAGAATTTTGTTGAGTCATTGCCGCGTGAGAGATGGGCAAACGCGTACTTTGAAGGCAGACGATATGGTGAAATGACTTCAAATGCAACTGAGTCATTTAACAACCAGATTCTTAAATTCCGTCATTTGCCAATATGTGAGTTGGTTGATAAGATAAGGGTGCTAATCATGGAGCAGATGTGTAACAGGAGACTACTATCAAACAAGTTGAGCAGCTATGTTTGTCCTGTAATGGAGAAAAAGTTGGTTGACCGTTTCAATAAGGGCCGAACTTGGCATGTGGCAGCAGCAAACGATGATATTTTTGAGGTTTTTTCTCAGCCGATTGTTGTGGTTGATCTTAAGAAGAGGACATGCACGTGTTGTCGTTGGCAGATTCATCTTTTTCCATGTGTGCATGCTGTTACAGTTATTCAAAAGACAGAAAAGCAAATGCACGATTATATTGATCCCTATTATACCATCGAGGCTATCCAATTGTCGTATGAAGGTACTATAAACCCGGTCCCCACTCTTGGAGCTCCAGTGATCACTAAAGAATCTGCCATCATTCTTCCTCCAAAAACGAGGAGGCCACGTGGGAGGCCAAAAGTTGGGAGAATCCGATCAAGGGGTGAGAAAGTAAGGCAAATGTTGTGCGGGAGGTGTGGGAAGTTAGGAAAACACAACAGAAGGACTTGCAAAGAGGCCGTTGATTGATGATTCTTTGATTTCTATTCTTACGTTTTCTAGATGCACTTTGTAATTGACTTTCATTTGGGTATAAATTGAGGTGGTTCATTTACTGCAGTCATTTTGTGTATCTGTTTGAATGTTGGTATAACTTTATCCGTTTTATAAAGGTATATTGGTATATGTGTATCTGTTTTACATTGGTGTATCTGTTTATGTCTTTATGTTGCTATATTGGTGTATCTGTATGTGTATGTCGGTATATCTGTTTGTGGTATGTCTGTATCTGTTGTTGCGTTAGTGTGTCTGAAAGATTTCCCTCAAACCATACATACGATTTTCATCATTATCCAGAATGCACTTTGTAATTGACTTTCATTTGGGAATAAATTGAGGTGGTTCATTTACTGTCATTTGTGTATCCGTTTGAACATTGGCATCTTTAAGGATGGGAATTGGAAATGGCCTAGGGCCAAGAATCATGTAATCCATGAAATCATGGACGACATTCCAGACATGGTCAGGTGGATGCCTACTGAGAATAATTTTACAAATGAAAAAACAAGAGATATAAAGATTAATTCTACTTCAGTAAAGATCATAACCATTGTGGTCCAATTGTTTGTACAACCAAAAAAATGTACAACCATTGCTATGGCAAATTCCACTTGTTTGGAGCCCAGCATTCACATATACAAACTAATTCTACTTCATAACCCTTGTCATCCAGTATGAGTATAACAGTTTAATTCTTGAGCAAAAGTATATGTCTAAATTGCCATTCCGCGCATTAGCTGATTGCTTTTCCATTCTTCTGTCGACCATGTTCTGGGCTTGTCATTCAAGAATATATGGATCAATTCAGCTCTGAATTTCTTAAGATTTTCCACAGTGAGATATGTTGGCACGGGCTTCTGTTCCGCAAGTTGTTTAATGATATAGCACACAATTATTCCACAATCAACCCTGTAGAATTCATAGAAAGCAGGTCGAAGAAGAGAAGAGTTTAGAAACACGACAGTGACAGATACAGGGACAGATACACCAACATAAAAATAGAACAGAAGCTTACGATCCAGGTTGTTGCTGAGGTGCATCATCAATGGAGCTTATTGGAGCACTGAGTGTGTTGGTTGGAAACAGTGTTGGTTTTGGTGTAGAAACGAGTTCAAAGCTTGGTGGTTTAGCCAACTTCCTCATTTGCTCTTCTACGTACTCTTTCTACATTTTGTAAAAAACAGCAAATTTGTTTTAATGTTATGATTGAGGGATGGACTACTAGACAACAGATTAAAGGTAAAGTTATGTACCACTATGGAGGCATCTGTCAAGTAAGGATCCTTCTTTTTCTTGGGCTTCGTCAAAGAGTTATAGTGCATCCATTGTTGCTTGGAAGTATCGTAGACCAGAAGAGTCCAATGGTCAGGAACTTTCATTTTTCTGCCTCCCATTGAATTCATCGGAAATATGAGATATTTGTAGAATGCAACACCATTTATGTCGATGACTTGGTCCAGTTCTTTCAGCTTTCCGTTGATTAAGTTTGCTCTCGCTTCAGCTTTTTCTTTGATTAGTGTCTGTCAAAAAAAGAATGTATTTCACATATTATCAGATATTGGATAACATATATCTGTTCTCAGTTGACAAAGATGGAATACTGAACGGTTCGCATACCCAACAGGTTGATGTAATGTAGAAGCTGTTCCCCTGTGTTTTTGCTGTCTTTTCTTCCTGTCTTTCCAAAATGTAAGTGAGCCCATCAATGCACTGCAATAGTTATGTGCTGATGTTAGAATTGAAGTTGATAAAAACAGATGTACCAATAGACCTACATGGTTCCAAACTACTAAACATATGGGATTTACCAAACATGCTTAAAAACACCTTCTATAGATACAAATATACCAACAGACCAGCATTGCATCAAACTACAAGAATCGAACAGTTTTACCAACATGCAGATATACAAAACCAACTTAGAAACCAAAGCAGATATACAAACGTATTAACAGATACACTGACATAAAATCAGATACAAGTAAAAATAGTTTCTTTGGTGATACCGTGTTTCCAATATCACCCTCGTTCAACAGATTCAGGACGTCTTCGATTGTGACTGTATCATTGTTGACTTGGTTTTGCCAGACGAAAGCTCTGCGATTGCCAAAAGAAAAGCAGCATTAAATGGAATGAAATTTGTGAATTTTAGTCTATACGAATCTAGCAATGCTGATTTCACTTACTTTTTGTCTTCTTTCTCAAATTGATAAATCGTATCCAGTAGATCCATATCTTCCTTTGAAATGTAATTGAACAGCTTTGTCATTTCAAATACAGAATTGCTTTTCTTTCTTTCCTTCGGGTTCCTACCATAGTAGATGAACCCTTCCTCCGACATCACTGTTCTGTCATCTTTGCTCTTGAGATCTTTTACCATTGACGGCGGGTCAATATTATCTTGTTCTCTCTTCCTTTTCTTTTCTTCCTTCCTTTCTCCTTCATGCATGACTTTGGAGAATTGGCAGATCGTACTGGCAATGACTTCGTCAGACAAAATTTCATCATTAAATCCAGTTGCTATCTCAACTCTTTCGCTCATAGTTTGATCAACTCCTCCTTCCTTGCTCTCCTCCTCTTCTTGCCTTTTCTCTTTGTCTTCTTCGTTGTCCTGACAGAGTGAATTAGGCAATTATGATTTATGTGTGTAACTAATGTACAGATACATATATGACAAGGCATACAGATATACCAATAGACTAACAGATAGTCAGATACAGATATACCACAAACAGATACCAACAAATCTTTTACCATTGACGGCGGGTCAATATCATCTTGTTCTCCCTTCCTTTTCTTTTCTTCCTTCCTTTCTCCTTCCTGCGTGTCTTTGAAGATTTGGCAGATCGTTTTGTCAATGACTTCGTCAGACAAAATTTCATCATGCAATCCAGTTGCTATCTCAACTCTTTCGCTCATAGTTTGATCAACTCCTCCTTCCTTGCATTCCTCCTCTTCTTGCCTTTTCTCTTTGTCTTCTTCTTTGTCCTGACAGAGTGAATTAGGCAATTATGATTTATGTGTGTAACTAATGTACAGATACATATATGACAAGGCATACAGATATAACAAGAGACTAACAGATACAGATATAACCAAACAAATACCAACAGATATACAAACAGATATAGCAACATACTTATGAAGAGATGTTTTTCTTACGTGGTATTCTTGTGTAACCGAATGGGTTACCATGTCATCTAGGCCATCTTCAAAACTTGCTTTTTCTTTTTCAGATTTTTCAAGTTTTTCCTCCAATAACTCGTTGCTGACGTACAAACCTCCTATCTCAACCTCCTTTTGCACAATTTCTTCCTGTAGAATACCCTTTTCAACATGTACCGTCCCGACTTCTGTTTCATAATCAAACATTTGCTCAGCAGCGTCTTCATACGGTACATGGTCCCTTTCAAGTTCGGCTATTTTTTGTTGCAAAGTTTGAATTACTTTGTCCTTTTCCTTCCCTTCTTCCTTCAACCTGTCAATTTCTTTGAGTAGGTCGGAAATTAAGTTGTTGTTATCATTGTTAGTGTCCTTAACCTCCTCGTCCTTCTCAGATTTCGATCCATCTTGGTCCAAGCTGCACTCTTGAGTGTCATCATCCTTCACATCACTCTCATCTTCAATTTGTTCAAGAAGATGCAACAACTTCTTCTCTTTCTCGTTGTTGGGCTCCAATTCTGCATCCTTTACCATTTCTGGATTAAGGGATTCCAACGGTGTTCGTGCGAACGCTTCTGGTAGATCACACATATCCCACTTCATAAACCTTGAACAATTTTCTTTTGATTGTTGCATATTCATTATGCTTGTATGCTCGCAGAGCCAGTACTGCATTCAAGCAAAGTAGCTTTCACTGTAGAATTCTAATATAAAACAGATACAAGTATGAAAACAGATACACATATAAAACAGATACAGATACAGATACCAATATAAAACAGATACAGATACAGATACACAGATAAAATGAATACACATATACAGATATAGCAACAAACATGACATTAATCTACAAAAAGAAGAGATATTTACCAGTAGTCCAAGTACACATCCACCAACAGTTGTTGGATTTGTATGCTTTGTATCAAGCTCTTTGACCAGGTGCTCTGTAATGAATGTTGACCATGCATAAGTTATGGATGTGTTAAGATCCTCAATGAATGGACAATAAGCCCAGCTTAATTTTGGTTGTGAGAGTGGGACAAAGATTGTTGCAAGAACCAACATCATTAGCACACGTGCGACGTCCTGCGCACTTTCAATAGAACGTTCTGTAAAAGCTTCTCTCAAGAATATCTTCATCCTTGAAACTAACATTTCCTTTTCTTTTTTGAAGACTCTGTCGAGAAAATCAGAAATTGGCCTTCTCGGGTTCCCCTGGAGGTGTATTTTGGTTGGTCCAGATTTGATTCCAAAGATAAGTGTCAAATCCTTGACACTTATCTTAACTAATTTGCCACCAAGATCAAAGTATCCCTCCCCTTTGTACTTTTCGACCAACTTCAATGTAATTTCATCGCTTTTCCTCACGAAAAGTTCATTAATTTCGGTTTGGTCATTGCAAACAAGAGATTTGCAAAAGGGGTTTTTTTGATCTCACGAACTTGGAGAGGAGTGAATTTTCTGCGTTTCAGAAGCCGTACAAGGCTGACGAGATTAGACCTGCAGGAGGTTTGTACAGATGGGATAATGTTATACAGAGAAACCAACATAAAATAGATGCACCAATATAAAAACAGATACACCAGAAATGTAACAGAGAAACTAACATAAAACAGATGCACTAATATAAAAACAGATACACCAATAATGGAATAGATGCAGAGAAACCAATATAAAACAGGAGATAAAACAGATACACCAGTAATGTAACAGATACAGATAAACTAACATAAATCAGATGCACCAATATGAAAACAGATACCTGTATTGGCAGCTCTCTTTTTGATCTCAACAACTTCTTCGTTCTCCTGCTTCTCCTTTTTCCCTTCTTGTTGTTTTACCCTTTTTTTAGGAAAACGGGGGCTGGACTTCTTCTTTTTTCCCTTTACCTTGACAAACTTGTCTTCCTCCTCGTCTTCCTCCTCATCTTCCTCAACATCTTCCTCGTCTTCCTCACTTTCTTCCTCGTCTTCCTGCTCGTCCTCTCCATCATCTTCCTGCTCGTCCTCTTCATCGTCTTCCTCTAAGACTACTACATCATCTTCTTCCTCATTTCCAGTCTCCTTGTTTCTGTTTGATTTTCGAACAGGTTTCTTTTTTATTTCAATCGTCGCTTCCATTTTCTTTGACACCCTTGTTCTTATTCCTCTTTTGGTAAGAGATCTTGTTATTCTCCTCGATGGAGTTTTTTGAACAGGTGATTTCTGTGAAGCCCTCCTTTTCTGTGGCGTTTCGATGTCATTCTTCTCCTGTTCAGTTTCCTTTATCTGTGTTTCATCATCATCATCTTCCTTTTGATCTGTTGTTTTCTTTCCAGCAACTGAAGGTGAGTTCTTTCTTGCTCGCATCTTAAATCTTACCTTTTTTGCTGTTAACATTCTAATCGGTTCTGCTACATCTTCCTGTTTAGAATAAAAAAACACAAATCAACAGATATACCAAGTGTACTAACAGATACAGACCTACATTGTTCCAAACTACAAAACAGATATAGACCTACATTGTTCCAAATTACCAAAATAAGTACGATATTGAAGGCATATTAGTTTGCACTTCGTTCTTTAGGATCCATGAATTGGTGAACAGAAACTCTGAAAAAAGGTTCTCAAAAGAAACTAAAAACTTACAAAATAAGCTAATACAGGCACAACGATATACGTAGAAGACAAAAATAGATGTACCAAGTGTACTAACAGATACAGACCTACAAACAGACCTACATTGTTCCAAACTACAAAACAGATGTACCAAAAAAATGTCAAAAAGCAAACAGATACGAGCACAAAACAAACAGATGTACCAAATCGTTCATTACAGAGAATCTCCAGTAGAATACGATGAAATCAACTGTGAAACCAACCGACCATTCTTGCTTCAAACTACAAGAATCGAACAGATTTACCAATATACATTCAGATACAACATAAAACCCTAAGTTAGAAGGAGATAGAGCAGATACAGCATGAAACCCTAAGTTAGAAGGAGATAGAGAAATCAAAACGAGAACATGCATTCAGATACAGACATGAAACCCTAAGATGAAGAAGACAATGAAGAACTCGATCAAGAGGATGAGAAGTGAAAACAAGGTCGATTAACTCACCGAACGTTCCATTTGTGATCGATTGATCGAAATGAAAACGATCTGCCGATTTCCTGTTGATTCTCTGTCGATTCTCTCTCTCCCTTTTCGTTTCCAGAGAAATTTGGCGTAAAAGTGAAGTTTGAGAGCCGTAGTGAACTTTTGTAATTTTGCTCACGTTTTTTTTGTAATTTTGGGCTCGCGTGAGGGTCGCGTGATATAAGGGCTTTTTTTGTAAATTCTGGACAAAATGTCCTTTAGACTTTAAAGGAAAATATTTATGTCCTTATTATGGTAAAAAACCTTATAGTATGTCCTCCTACTCAATTGGCCCTAGAAACTTTACAGGTAAGCGTGCTAATTCTAGAGTAATCCAAAGATGGGTGACCTAATGGAAAGTTTATAGGCTTTGGCCGTACAAAGCGGACAATATTGTATAAAGATAGAGCAGATCGTTACATACCTAGTCACACATATATAGCATGATATCTCACCTTTGATTGAGCATGCCAATCTTCTTCTTCTTTTATTCTTTATTCGTAATTAATCAATAAAGCTACAGGTACAGCAGTTGGTGTACAGCAGACGCGCACAGATCACTTTGGCGCCCGTCTCGGGTCCCGCAAAGATGATCGGAGTCGCTCATAGCCAAATTTTGAAGCAAAGTTGGATGATTCGTAAACACCTTTCCTGATATCAGATTGGGATGATTTTTTATAGGGACCCTAAACGAAGTATTTTGAACAAAATGAGCGACTCCGATCATCTTTGCGGGACCCGAGACGGGCGCAAAAGTGATCTGTGTGCGGCTGCTGTACACCAACTACTGTACCTGTAGCCGTGTTCGTAATTAATTGAGCATGACAATCTTGATCAGGTGATTTACGTACAGATTTGGTCTGTTCCACTCCACAAAAATTCACATTTTACCTATTTACCTGAATGTAACTATGTAATTACGAATAAGATATTAAGGGAAAATTACCAAAATTATCCCGAGGTTTCTACAAATTATAGATTGTCCCCTCATGTTTGAAAAACTGCAAAATACCCCATGTCTCGTAACAGATTACTAACATGTCGTGATGTAGCAGTTAAAAAATTCGGCGAAATCTATCTGACATTATCAAATCCTAACTACAGTGAACCATACTGTCCTTTTGTAACTTGTAAAATGCCGCAAAGGTGTGAAAATAGTATTTTACAGGCTGAAAAAAAGACAGTTTGGTTTATTGTAATTATGATTTGATGGTGTCATACATATTTCGTTGAATTTTCTAGCGGCTAGCTATATCACGACAAGGGAATAATTTGTTACTCCCTCAATCCCAATTTATTTGTCCAATTTCAACATATGTACCGTTCAAAAAATTGTCTATATATATCTCTCTCTCACCATCTCTATTGTTTTATATTATTTTGAAGACATCATATTATAGAACTAATTAAGATCTATATTGTAATATGACGTGTTGAAGAATCACTTGTAACAAATGCACGGCTCTTTAAACTTTAAATATTTTATGACTTGTTCAAGTTTACGGGATTTATCATTTTTTAGAATAAATTAATTAACTCACAATCCTATACACACTATAATAAGTACTCCATGTGGAGGCCCATGCTTGATTTAAAGCCTTCACGTGTGACTGTATCACATACATATACTTATGTTTCATAAGTATTTTTTCCCCCTTTAAAAAAATAATAATAATTGTGTTTCATATTCTTTCTGCCCATTTATAAACTAAAGGGTCCACCACCCCCTCTCTCTCATTCTTTAAGAAATCAATAACAAAAACAGAAATTTCATAGATAATACGAGGTTTTTCATAGAATTCCCTATAGGTAAGTATTGATTGTGAACTTGAGATCATCGTTCTATTAACTAGGTTTTGTTGTGATCATGGTTTGATTGGCTTGTCATGGATCGTGGATGTCATAAAGGGTGAAGCTTATTGAAAAAAAAAAAAAGCTTTTGGGATAATCAGGTTTGTTTGTGAGGCCGGTCAGTAGTAGGGAGGACAATTCATTTCGGTAAGGCTGGACAACGGAAAATCCAATGCGTAGTCGTTAATTGCTGAAAATTGTGTTTATTGTGGACAATTGATGATTAGGATTCACAAATGCCTTCTAATTGCTGTGTAATTTGTTTAAATGATTCAGTTGTTGCAAAACTCAATGTCAAGTTGCGCCGGGCCGGCCTTTGTTGGGCAGTTTGCTTACTTTACTTAGGACACTCAAAACCATATCGAATACCAAATTCTTTGAACCGTGCCTTTAGACCCGAACATGCGCTAATTATAAATGTTCACTCATTTTTCTCTATGCGCTAATACGAACGATGCCTTATATATGAGTTACGGGGTGACACACATAAATATGCAAAAGGATCTTGGGACCAGAAAATTAATGTTCCAACTTAAAAGGTCTCACGTCCATCCAAATTATTAAAAAAAAAAAAAGCATACCAAGGGGTTGGAGGATAAAATTTTAAAAGTTGAGGGCCCTTAAATTATAATTTTATGACTATATCCATATAATACCCACGTGCTGGAATGCCCTGTTTTTCTCTGTCTCAGTTATATAGGGATTAGGGAGGTAGGGTTTGTTAGCTCTTGGGCTGCTTCGAGCATAGGAAAGCTGCATAGAATTTAATACTCGTAGATGAGATTTTCTTTTTCCCAATACAACTAGAAACAGTAATTTATCAATAACCCTAAAAAGGCATTTTTTTTTATAGTCAGTTGTTCAGACCAACTTGCCCGCACCTCGACTAATTTCGGAGTTTTGAAATTAGCGACCAAACAAACCCTCCAGTTGCCCCGATGTTTGGAACATTTGACCTTGGTAGGATTCGAACATGCGATCTGATGAAGGACAAACATTTATTTGTTTTCTCTCTTCCACTTAACCAAACTCTTTGGATTTGTTAATCATACCCTACTTTTTATTTTTTGTCAAAATGATAGGATCTTGATTATTACATAAACAAAGTAGAAAAACATCAACTAGGGCATCCGTCCCTCTTAAGGGAGGACATAAAGCCACAACAGAGGGATAAATTCCCAAGTACAAGAATGACTCCCTCTCACGGCACTCTGGGCCAAGCAATGAGCAACTCCATTGCCACCACGACGAATAAATTGCACCAAGGACTCCGTAAAAGCAGACTGACACACGATTGATACATGCCAAAATCACAGCTAATCTTGTCATGATCCTCCGTTTACCCATACCCTACTTTAGCATCCTCTTAATTAGACACGCCAATAATGATAGGTGAAATTTATGGGACCTTGCAGCGCCCCCTAGCGCGCTGCAAGTTGCAGTGCTTGATCCTATTCGTCCGTTTCGGTAATTAATGGTCTAGATTTTAAAAGAACTTTTCTAGAAAAAAGTTTAACTCGGAAAAGTTTTTCAAAAATTTAAACCATCCAAAACAATTTTGAACGGTGAGATGTAGCACTGCAAGATGCAGCGCTTTTGAGGTACTGCACCAACCCGCCTTCCAAATTTATGAAGGCCTTTCGTACCAATGTCGACTGTGGTTGAGGCAGCCGACAAATAAAGTTCATATGATAATAAATATTGTCATCATCTTCAACTTATCGTAAATTTTGGTCCACCAAGACTAGCTACAATATGAATTTACAAACGAGAAAGAAGAAATATTACTCTACAAATCGTATTATAATAGAAATCAACGTACTCAGTAACGAAGCCAGAAATTTGATTTTGAGAGGGCCGTATTTTGATAGATTTTTTTTCCCCATAGTGATATAGTTCGGTTTTTTTTTTTTTGGTATGTTCATCCGATACAAAAATGTGGGTATGTTCATAACTTTTAAATTTATCCTTTGAAGCTCATTGCGATTTGTTAGACATTAACATCTCCACTAGCTACAAAACTCTTAAGTTTAGGCAACTGATTTTGCCACTCCCCTTTTTGTTTTTATTAGGGTGAATATATTAAAACACCCTTGCATTTGGAAAGTGAGAAAAAGCTAGTATCATAAAGTGTAAGGGTGTTTACATTAACAAATAGGGGAGTGGCAAAATCATTAGCCTAAGTTTATTATGTACGACTATTGACAAAATGAATAAGATTGAAAAAAACACTATATTACAACAAGAAAGCCTATTAGATTATGGTTTTAAGATAAAGTCTATAATTATGGGGTCCAATTACATTAATTTTGTGAGATTTTGTGAAGAATCTTTATTATAAAACAGAAGGGTGTGGGGACAAGTTATTAGAACGGCTTAGATTCATTTGATCCAAAGGCTGTAGTGCATCCTCCCACTTCCCGGTTAAGTGTCCATAGTTTTCACCTAAATCACACAACTGCCATCCCCTTCCAACCGGGATGCGTAGTCCCGTAGGCACGGGTTAACACTAGTCTATATTATAAAACAAAGCGGTTTTTGTCTACACATACAAACATGAGCACCTCTACAATCGTTGATCGCATTCAAGCCAAGATCGTAGCCGTCCAATTAAGAGAATGTTTCCTTAAGTTATATTTTGACCTGTTGTTGTGGTAATATATACACTTTCCTTTCCAATTTATTATCTTTTGGGTTTTTCTGTTTTAAGAGGGTTGATAATTAACTTGTAACTTATTGCCTTTTTTATTTCTTCTCTGTATATACCTTGGCATGAGCTTAATTTTTAAAGTGAGGCAAAGAGTTAGTAGGTTATGTTAGACCAGGTAGAGCATACAACTTATTTTAAGTTGGGACTGTATTTCGTTTGAACGTGTCTTTAGGTACGTGCATCCACTAGTTGCATACTAAAAATGGGTGGAAGTACGATTCTTCAAAACTTGGGGGAGGTCATGGCCGCCCCCAAAGCCTTCCCTCCTTCCCTCAATGTACTACCACTAACGTAGAAGCTTATTAGGTCGTACTTTGAAGAATACCCCGCAACTTTCTACTAATGTTTTTAACATTCTGTCCTATATTGGAAGTCCATGTCGGTGATTTTGAGCATATAATGAATAATCTACTACGTACGTGTAACTCTTTTTTTTTTTTTTTTTATTCACGGTTACGTACGTGTAACTCAACTTAATCATTTTGGTGCAAGTAATAAGGCTCCTGCAGGAAGTTACGGGTCAGTAATCTATATTGGGTGTTCTATTCTTAGTTTCTTACATAAGGTCCTATTCTTTTATGGACAGTTTTAGATTTTTTTTTTTTTTTTGACGAGAATTGGAAACTTAAAGCTGGTAAGAGTTACTAAAAATCTTTTACAGCCAAGGTAGTAGTTAGAAATTTCCATTTATCTGGAGAAAAAGGAAATGAACGAAGGCTCAGAGGTGTGTACTGCTGGGAGATATTACCAACACGAAATTAATATAACAGATTTTTATTGTTATTTATTTATTTATTTATCTTGTACAGTATGTGGCCAAATTTTTGCAAGGTCCAAACCATTTTAAGCCCAACTCATTATCCCGATTCCTGACCAGAAACCACCTTTAAGGCTTTAACCAACAGCCAAAAAAAAAACACCTTTAACCGATTTTAGTCCCCTATTTAATTAATTCGGTCGGGATCAATATTCAATATATATATATTCATTCCGAACTAATTGGTTTGGTTCTTCATAAGAATCATAACCGAAATCCCAATCGAACCCAACGGGGTTGTGTTCCGCTAAAGGTTTCTAAAAAATAAGTACTTATTTTTTAATTTTAAATTTAAAAATAATGAACTTACTGGAATAATTTTTTTGTATAATATGAATATTATTTGATAGATCTCGATGAGATCTTTTGTTCGGTGCAAAAAATAAAATGTTATTTTCATAAATATATTATTTTCAAGTTTAAAAATTACGAATATGTATTTATTTACTTACTGTATTTTTTAAGAACCCTTAGCGGAACGGGGCCTCAACCGAATTTCACCCCAAAGAAAAAAGAGTAGAAAATTAGTCTTAGGTCCATTATGTGAATTTCATAAGCCCACAAGTCAACCTATTAATTTTGTAAGGTCTCAAGTCCATTTTAGGGTACCCTAGGGTTTAGACACTTTCATAACATTTTAGGGTACACTTTTTTATTATAGGATAGGGTATCCTAGGGTAGGGTAGGGTAGATTACCCTAGCGTAGGGTACCCTATAGTTTAGGCATGCACTTTCCTATTATAGAGTTTTAAAGGTTTAGGCACTTTCATATGTTTTAGGCACTTTTATAAGATACCCTAGGGTTTAGATTGTGTGGACTTGTGGCTTTATAAAACTATTAAGTGGACTTATGAGCTTATGAAATGTCTATAGTCCGGCCTCGTTTCAGAACACTTTCTTAAAAAATAAGTATTTATTTCATATTTTTAAACTCAAAAATAATGTAAATGAAAAATAATTTTTCAATTTTTTTTGCACCGTATAAAAGTTCTCAATGAGATTTATCAAACAAAATCCATATTGATAGGAAAATTATTTGCGTAAGCACATAATTTTTGAGTTTGAAATTACCTGCTTTAAAAATAAGTACTTATTTCCCTTTCGGGAACGGGGCTATGCCTTGTTTGGAACACTTTTTGAAAAATATTTTTCAAAAAATTCCCCCAAGATTTCTCCTACTTCCAATAATTTTTCTCTCCATCTCTCTCTACTTATTACCCCTATTATTTTTTTCAAACACAACATAAATTTGCTGTGTTTTGGAAATTTTTTGAAAAATATTAAGGGTAATAAGTGGAGAGAGATAGAGAGAGAAATATTAAAAGTAGGGAGAATCTAGAGAGAATTTTTTGAAAAATACTTTTTAAAAAACAATTAAAATCTCCCAAGAAAGAGAAATTGAGAAAGGGAGAGAACGTTAAAGGTATTTGCGGCAAATGGTCGTTTCTGCATGTGCGTGTGGGCCTGGTTGAAGTACTTTTATCCCTCGGACGAAAAACCAGTAGACCCCACCTGGATTTTAGGAGATTTCCCTCTTGGAAAGCTACAAAACCACGGAATAGGCGATGCTGCCAAGCATTGGCTCGTAGAATGGTGCATAGTGATTGATCCGGTTGTTTATTGTGTTAATCGATGGTTCAGATCTTAACCAAGCAAATGACAGTTTAGATTTGTATGTGTTCAGATTCGATTCGAGCTGTTTGTGCTGATATGAACTAGAGGTGGCAAACGGGCGGGTCTGGGCGGGTTGAAACGGGTCGCGGGTTAAATATGGGCGGGTCAAATATGGGTCGAAAAATAAACGGGTTGGAACGGGTCGGGTTGAATATGGGTCAAGCCAAAACCAAACCCGCCCGACCCGACCCGTTTTCCTCCTCCTCTTTTTTTTTTTTTTAATAAATAATAATAATAATAATTCCCCTATATCGAAACTCAGACTTGTTAAACAAAAATACCATATCTACGAACCTTTCATAATCAATAAGAAAAAAAATCCCAAGTCATGCCTTAAAAAAATCCCATTTTTTATTGTCTCTATTCAATTTTTTTTTGTATTTGCTTGTTTTGCGACAAACTTTTTACCCCTATTAATTTGTTTCGACGAGAGAATCGAAAAAGTAATTTGGGTGAAATGGAAAATTTGGGTCGATCACGTGTTCCCAGCACAAACCCCTGTGGGAAAAGGCTGGTATCTACGAATCAATAATGGGTTTGGTTTACTCGATCAGAAATGGATGGAGAGAGAGAGAGAGAGAGAGAGAGAGAGAGAGAGAGAGAGAGAGAGAATATTTTGATCGGCAAAATATGTAATCCATTTTGAGTGTGGGGTTCTCGGCATCATTTTTCACAGGTTGACTGTTTACATGGGTTTACAAAACAGAAAATGCGGGAGCAACGAGGAAGAAAAATGAAAAATATGAGAGTGTGGGTCTTTTAAGTCCAACCCATATTGAACCCATTTTTAACCCACCTAAACCCACATAAATATGGGTTGATATGGGTTCAACCCATATAAACCCATTATATAATATGGGCGGGTTGGGTTGGGTTATAAGTGGGCGGATTGGGCGGGTTAGAAAAATATGGGTTGAGATTGCCACCTCTAATATGAACGGTAGCATCCCCTTCAACTTTCAAATTGATTTCCTATTAATATGGATCTTGTTTGATAGATCTCATTGAGATATTTAATACAGTGCAAAAAAAATTGAAAAATTATTTTTCATTTACATTATTTTTGAGTTTGAAAATATGAAATAAGTACTTACTGGAGTATTTTTTAAAAAGATATTCTGAAACGGAGCCTAACGTTTTCAACCCAGCAAACCACTTTTCAAACTTCAACCCAGAAAATACTCCCTCCATTCCTACTATTGGTTCCTACTCATATAAAAAACACCCATATTTTAAACAAAAAAATACTCCCTCCATTCTCATGGTCCAGTACTTTATTTTTGAATGTCAAAGAAAAAAATTGTCCATTTTTCAATAGTTTTTTTTTTAAAAATGCAATATTCCTATTATCCCCTTTCTTTTCTCTTACCTTAAATAAGTCAAGATTTCAAAAAAAAAAAAAAACATTCCATCAATCGGCAAAATTAAAAAGTTTTTTTTTTTGATAGGCAATAGTAACATTTTATTAAGGGAAAGGGGGAAGGGGACTCCAACCAAAAGTTGGAATACAGCCAAGTGGGACCAAAGCCCATACACCCAAAGGCCTAAGAGCCCAAATACAACAGTGAAGCCCAAAGAAGAACACCTCAAAAGGGACAAAGCCCTAGAAATAGGCCAAAAAGCCCAAATAAATCAATGAAGCCCAGCCCAAAGAAAACCCAAAACCCTAACCCTAACACAGTGCAATTTCGCAACAAGCCTTCCGCCACACCACCAACCAGCTCCGACTGCCCACCACCACACCGTCGACAATCCATTCAGTCACCACCGAGCGCCCAAAGCCAACACCACTGAACAAACAGATCGACAGTGAAAACCCAAACAGTCGCATGCACTCAACCGAAGCCGTTAGGCAAAGACCGGACCACCCAACAGTAGAAACCGGCAGGAGGCACGCCGGCCATGCTCCAGTCCACCAGAATAACCTCGCCGTTAAGCAGAAGCACAGGAGCCCAAGAGCAAACCTGGCCGGAAAACCAAGAACCAAGAACACGGCCGAGAGAGGAGACCGGCGAGTAGAACACTTATCGGAAATTACACCGCGAAATAGAGGAAGGGGGGTCGGAAAAACAGAGGATCGAGGAAAGAAGGATCGAAGAGCCAAGAAATCTTACCGAGGCTGATCTCGTCGCCGTCAGAACCACCCCACCATTCTCATGGTCCAGTACTTTATTTTTGAATGTCAAAGAAAAAAATTGTCCATTTTTCAATAGTTTTTTTTTTAAAAATGCAATATTCCTATTATCCCCTTTCTTTTCTCTTACCTTAAATAAGTCAAGATTTCAAAAAAAAAAAAAAACATTCCATCAATCGGCAAAATTAAAAAGTTAACAAAAATATACTCCATGTAACAATTATGATATCGTAAATAGTTGGTTTCCCAATGTGTGCCCATCAAAACAAGACGGCTTGATTAATTTCATACTTACTCTTTAAATCTTTTTAGTCTAATAAAAATAAGCGAATTAATTTTTTAAACCCGTATAAAAAATTCAAAAAAGTATGCAAAAAAAAAATTTAAAAAGAGACGAAAACAAAAAGTAATGAATAATAAATAGTCTTGTCCAAGAAACAAAAAAGTAATGAATGTCTTGTCCAATTTCCCCACCACCACAAAAGAAACAAAATAAATTGGCGTAGCGGTTTTTGGTCCCAACAGGCAACAAGTACTAAACATCAGCCCGTTTTTACAGTTAGCATAGCATTTGGTTGTTGTGCTGTGCTGTGGTGCTCCCATTTTCTTTCTTTCTTCTTTTTTTTTTTTAATAACCGAGGGGCAGTCCTACAACCGAGCCACAATTTGATCCGACACTCACCCGATGGAAAATCAAACCCCTGACTAAGGGGAGTTCTCTCAAAGTCAGTCATTCACACTTACCATTGGAGCAACTACTAGATGTGTCTCTTTTGCTTTATTGAATAGTAGTATAGTAAATATTGGTCCCCGCCCCCAAACACTTCTATTTATTGTTCCCACCGCCCCTCCCCATTTCCTTCACTCACCCTCCTCTCTCTCTCTCTCTCTAGCTCTCTCATTTGTGTGAAGTCTGAAAATCCCAATGTAACCATCCCTCTCTCTCTCTCTCTCTCTCTCTCTCTCTCGTTCCCTCTCTTCCATCTTTAGTTTTGCCTATATGAGTCCTTCTAACATGGAATAGTAGAGTCCAAATTCCTACATTTTTGCTGAACGGTCCTCTTGAATCTCTTGTGCAGGAAAATGGGTGGTGCTACTGTGTTTTTGCTGGTGGGTTTTCTTTCAATGGTGGCTGTTGTTAGTGGGTACGGAGGAGGAGGGTGGATCAATGCTCATGCCACATTCTATGGTGGTGGTGATGCCTCTGGCACGATGGGTAGGTTTGTTTTACTTTTGAGGAAATTGCACTATTTGGTCCCTGTAATTTTTGCCTTTCTCTTACTCTAATTTTTTAAAGTTGCACCTTTTTTTCGTTCTTTAAAAAGTTACAGAAGTGGTCACTACACTTTCAACCTTATCATACTATGGTCCCTCAAGCTTCAAACATAGCATTTTCTTTCAGTTTGAAATATTGAGAGGGCACACGATAGAGGGGCTACACACAAACGCAATTGAAAGCCAAAAATGAACCTGGAGAGTATTTTTTAACATGATGAATTTGAAACTTCATGGGCGAAATGTTAAATCTGGGTAAACCTTGAGGACCAGTGGCGTAAGTTACTCGAGAAGCCCAATTAAGCTGTGTTTGGTAGGAAAAGCAAAAGATCCAGCGTCCAAACACAAAACCCATTCCCAGTTCATAAAAAAAAAAATTTAAAAAAAAAAAAAAAAACATGTAACCCATTCAGCTGATTTTTACACCCTGTTAAAATGAAGAAAAAGCCCATTTTGGTTTGAGCAAAAAAATCTTTTGCTACACTCTTTTGACAATTTCTTTCTGAAATATTCTTCCCTGTTATTTCTCGATGTTCCAAACAAAGCCTTAATACATCTATTATGGGGAAATTTTTGCAGGTGGGGCATGTGGGTATGGAAACCTGTACAGCCAAGGGTATGGAACAAACACTGCAGCTTTGAGCACAGCCCTGTTCAACAATGGGTTGAGCTGTGGTTCTTGCTATCAGATTATGTGTGTGAATGACCCTAGATGGTGCTTGCCTGGCTCCATTTTGGTCACCGCCACCAATTTCTGCCCGCCAAACAACGCCTTACCCAACAACGCAGGGGGGTGGTGTAACCCTCCGCAGCACCACTTTGACCTCTCCCAGCCTGTTTTCCAGCACATTGCTCAGTACAAAGCTGGAATTGTCCCGGTGTCGTACCGAAGGTATATGTACTTAACTTACGGCCCTTTTAACGATGCGTTTCTTGATCCGATTTTGTTTGTCCATTTTCGTTAGTCGTACCCCTCTAGTATGTTCGACACAGTCGTCGATTAAAAATCTCGGTTAGTTCTTGTTTTTTAGCGCCCGCAAATAGCTCGAGGCTTGCTCGTCGAGGGCATTAGCCGAGTTCGAACCGGACTTTTTGGCTCGTTTAGTGAAACATTATTTGAATAATTCTTAATTAATGTGAAGAAGTCACTTTCACATAATCTACAAAAACTTAATCATTCTTATATGTTATTTTATTTGCTGCTGCTTTTTTTTTTTTTGAAGGCTTTAGATCTTGAAGTAAAATTGTACAAAAGCACCATCTTTTGCCCGGATTAAAATCCGAGCCGACTGAATCGGCCGTCTTACAGCCTTGTAGGGCAGGATCCCTTTATCCATAGTTATGTCATTTCTGGGTGCCTGAGCCAATACCTTCCTCTGCTTGAATTCTGAGGAGTAGTTAGTTCCCAATTAAATAGATTTGACCAACAAGGGAGCAAAAATCCTTGTTAAATGTCTCTCTGTCTCTGTTTCTTTAATTGTGGTCCCCCTTCCCCTCAACCCAGATCCTCTGTTTTCATTATTTGGTCTTCCATTGATACCACAAACAAAATCAGAACAAAAAAATAATAATAATTAGTATTTCTGGTCTTGGTCTTTTTACAAAGACCTGTGTTTTTGGTAAACGCGATCACATTCTCTTCTGCGAAATTCGAGAACCACGGTTTATTTTCGCCTTCCTTTGTATGTTTAATAGTTTTGCGCCTTTTTCCATTCATTCACCTTTTCATCAAATTATGAAAAGCATAATACTTTGATCAAGAAAAGCTTAGAAAAGTTCACTATGACTAATTTTGTTGGTGGGTCATGTTCTGTAGGGTACCCTGCAGCAGAAGGGGAGGCATAAGGTTCACAGTCAATGGCCACTCCTACTTCAACTTAATCCTCATAACCAACGTTGGTGGCGCTGGTGATGTCCATGGTGTGGCCATTAAAGGTTCCAGGACCGGTTGGCAGCCCATGTCAAGGAACTGGGGGCAGAATTGGCAGAGCAACAGCTACCTCAACGGACAGTCCCTCTCATTTAAGGTCACCACCAGTGATGGCCGCAGCGTTGTCTCCTACAACGCGGCCCCACCCAGCTGGTCCTTCGGGCAGACCTTCAGTGGTGCCCAGTTCCACTAGACCCCCACTCTTATCTATATATATAAGTTACATATATAATCGCACGGATGAGAAGTTGAACTCGCAACTTCTCGTAACGGTAAGAATATTTAAGTCCAGGCTTCGTGCCCGGAACGAGGTCGCGACGGCCTTAGATGCATCCATATTGGCTAGGTATATATAAGCTCTAAATAGTCACTAGTATTAGTATTGTGACTGTTAAGAAGTTAGGAAAAGTATTCGCGGGATTTTCCGCTAGGGTTGAAAGAATGAGTTGGGCTTGTTTTAAAAGGCCCTTAGCTAGGGTTGAAAGAATGAGTTGGGCTTGTTTTGAATGGCCCTTATCATTTATGATGATTGTAGGGTACCCTTTTGTTTTATTTTTCCTCCTATGGTGAGGGAGGAGTTGCAGAGGTGGATTTTAACCACCCGCAGTAGTGAGTAGGAATTTTTCTCTTTTTTTTTTTTTTGGAGCCCTTTATGTGGCTTGTAAGGTCCTAAATTGGATGGGTATGTCCAATTAATTTGTGGAATTTTATATGCAAGAGACTTAAGATTGTATATTCAGTTTCACTAGTAATGGAAGAATGATTACTACTCTGTTGTTATTGACCGGACAAATTCTTCCTGACACGGTGTTAACTTTAAATATGTGGTGATCATGATTTCCTCTTATATTATTGTGTAAATATTATCTTTGGTAATTCAATTTATTGAATGCTAGAAGCAAATTCAGCAAAATGTTCCTGCGATTGTGTCATAGGAAAGTGATTATTCACTTGGCGTTGCGGCACTATCACGTGGTGTCCTAACGTGCTTTTTTACCACACTCCTTACATGTATGTGTGGTAGAGAAGAATGCTGGGCACCACGCGACAGTGACCCAAGATTGCTAAAATAATATTTCGACGTGGCGACTCAGCCTCCAAGGTTGTTAAGTGGACCAACCATGGCAAAATTGAGGAAAACTATCACTATAGAATCATTAATTTGTATCACATGGAGGTTCGTTTTCCGCCATTTAAGAATCTGAAGTTTAGACCCTTTCAGCTCATTAATTTGCAGTTAGCTTCTACTACACAAGTTGTGCATGCAAACTGAACCCGATACAAAGAGCTTGATAGCAACCGGGATGGAACGAGATCAGAACTAAACACATCAACCGAAACGTCAACATGTCTCGCTAGATTTTGTGGATGGATCCAACCAAAATTCAACACGGGCACGAGGTTACTTTTGCCAGTAGTGGATTGTGAATTCACGACACAACCAATCCTACCGCAACTACAGAGGTGAGGAAGAGAGCTAAAATGTCAGTTTGGAATGAAAAAAAAAAGGGGAGTATTTGAGGGCCTGCAGTCCCCTCTTCTGCTGATTAGTAATCTCCTTCCTTTGGTAAGACCTGGACGGTTAGCCCTACCCATGGCCCGTCTAAGTTAGATTGCTACTTATCGAATGCCTGTGAAATACGGGAGCAAAGAACGAAAGCAACAATCTCAAAGAGGGGACTCACCACGAGGAGCTATTACAATTACAAGGACTTACATAATCACATTTCTATCGTGTTGCATGCGAAAAAATTAATGACGGACCAAACACATGAACAATTACATTTATGGAATCACCGGAAATGAGAAATCAAAATTAGATGCACCGAGCGTTAAGGCAATGGTCGACCCATGATTGTTATTGACAAGTTGTGAGTTCGACTTCTCTTTCTCTCTCTCCCTCTCCATCCCATGCCCTCCTCACGTCACCATATATATGACAAAATCAACGGACAAGAAGAGGGCGTAAAACAGAGAATTCCAAAACCACCTAATCCCCTCAGGGGCGGAGGCAATAGGTTGGGTGGGGGGAAGTGGCATGGGCCACCCTCGAAAAGAGAGAGAGAAAAGTTTAGTTCTGTATTGCAAAAACAGAAACAACGGTAGTCCACAGAATACGTGTATTTTTTTGGGTATTAAATATGCAGATGGATACTAAAACTATGAACTAGGGCTGCCCAGCGGATCAATCGAGCCGTCAAAACCGACCAATCCGTCCAAACCGATCCGTTCGTGAACCAAACCGGGGTATATGACAGATGGATGCGGATGGAAAAAACAACAATCCGCCACGAGTGGATCGGATGCGGATTGGATCCGCCCAATCCGCCCAAAGTAAAAAATAAAAAAATGTGAGAAAGAGTTAAACCATTCACAATAAACTATTAACCCCACCAAAATAGTACTGGTAGATTCGACATTACTCCATATACCATGCTAATTGTTATTGACATAGAAATTTCAACGTTATGTCAATACGAAAAATTATCGTCTAGTCTTGGGGCAATACGGAGTGGTATGGTGTTTTATTGTGCTACTATATTTTTTAAATTTTTGGTATTTATAAAAAATAAATTACATGCTTAAATCCGCCCAAACTACATCCATACCGATCTGACCGAACAACGCTCACGGACGTGTGGTTGATGAGGTAAGTATGAATGTGTGTTTTTTGCTTTTTGCTTTTTGGGTTTCAAAGAGCTTTTTAGAGTAGATATGAACGTGCTTTATTTTAAAAAATGTTACTTGAGTAATGTAATAATTTTACAGATGCAAAGTTTTGAAAGCTTTTTAGATTTTTTCGAAGTACTTGGGCTGTTTCAAATCCGCCCAAACCGACCAATCCGAACCGCCTAAACCGCAAACCAAACCGACTGAACCGTGAAATACTCACGGACGGTTGTGGATAGAGAAAATAACAATTTGAATCCGCCTAGGAACCGAACCGATCCGCCCAAAATCGAACCGCAAATAGCCCTACTATGAACACGTGTAATTTTTGCGTTAGAAATTATATTACTACATCTGTCTCAAATTGCTTGCCTCCTACGAAAAGTATGGTAATTACCGGATCAAAACATAAAGTACTTCCATGAACCATTTCTCTTGAATTTCTGTACACCAAATTATAGTACTTCGTAAGTTCTTTAATATTGTGCAAAAAAATTAAGCACAGAAAATACTTTTTTGCATTGTTTTAAAATTGCGCGACTTTTCGCAGGGGCGGCAATTTGGCACAGAGGGAGCTGAGTAATATTTTTGAGCATCACCTCCGGATTAAAATTCTAGCTCCGCTATGAACCCGCTCATGTGAAAACTGGTCACACAACTTCAACGAACCTTCAATAAAAAGACAGAGATCGAGCAACTTCCATGCATTTACCAACTGTTTTGAAATGGGGATATGCTTTGTCCTTCTCCATTTCCATGTGCCCATCTGAATGCTTTGCTCATTTTTGTCAGTCCTTTCCCTAGACCGTGACTCCAACAAATCTTCAAATGGGAAAGGGAATTCTTTCATTTTACATAACCTTAACCCTTGGTTACTTTTTTTTTCCCGAAGGAAAATGGTGGGCTGAATTGAACTAGCATAGCAACCCCCGATCAACTCAAGAACCCACCCGACTTAGAATGTTTGGACTTAAGCCGCCATAGCTGACCTGGCCGGGAGTACATTACATATCAATCTGTCACCACGTCGCGGACTCTGTCGTCAATTGCTACCACCGAAATGCAAGTTAAATAAGAGCCCCCTCTCCAGACCATCTGATCCTAAGTATATAACTCAAGAACAGGTGGGAGAAGAGTAACCTTATGCTAACTACTCCAACCAACCGCTTTGAAGTACTATGATCACCTTGGTGGGTTATCCCTTGGTTACTTACCCATGAACCAGGAACCACACCCCTTGTTCTTACTCTTGTGTTGGAATTGCTTTCAGTTAGTTTTACGTACTGATCAGAGGCACATGCAACAAACTTGGTACCACAACTCTTTTGAATAATCCAAGAAATCACTTGTCTTTGGTACTAATTTGTTTGGCAGTGCCTAGCTAGTGTTTGGTACCCTACATTAATTGATCAGAAGCAAAAGAAGACATTTCTTATCAATGTTTCACTCTCATGATCTCACAGAGGAAGCAACAGCCCAAATATTTATGGGGTTCTTCAACTAAGGATTCAGATCCCATCTCAAAGTGGGTTCGAAAAGAGCTTACAAAAGGCCGGAATAGGGCGGTCCATTCTAGCTCCTAAGCGTGAGACTAGAGAGGATCTGAATCCTTTAACTTTATACTTGATATTGTAGTCAATTTGATGGGGTTTTGGACGGATCCAAAGATGCTGTTGAGTAGCTCCCTGCCGAGCGGGTGCAGAGCGGCCGATCCAGCCGTTCATCCCTGTATGGACGGTTCGGATCGAATCGATCTGACCGCATACAAATCTGAACCGTCCATTACTCAGTTAAGATCCGAGCCGTCGATTGCTGAAATGAGCGACTGCTCAGCACCGCTCTACAACCATTCCTGACCATGGGAAGCCGGGTAGTTAGGATACTTCTAGAGGCTTATTGTGAGCGTAAACAATGGGCTACTAAATTTGCCCAATTACTATTAAGGCCCTTTCCGTTAACTAATTGAGGATGCATCATTTAACTATCTTACCAATGTTGCAATTTTTACCATTGAAATTCAACCATTTCAGGTTCTTTAAGATCATTCACTGTAGGTTCTTTTACTTGCTGGTGGCTAGCGATCACCAATTAACATCATGTATATGATCTCAAAGGTCATCAGAATATATTACGGGAGCGCAACGATCCGCCCTTGCATACACAAGGCCCGATTTTTTGGGGAGTGTCACCAAAGTTCA
This sequence comes from Rhododendron griersonianum, assembly GCA_018127125.1. Classification (NCBI taxonomy): domain Eukaryota; kingdom Viridiplantae; phylum Streptophyta; class Magnoliopsida; order Ericales; family Ericaceae; genus Rhododendron; species Rhododendron griersonianum. The sequence continues at coordinate 9,901,398 of CM030799.1, read as the reverse complement.
AATTACATCACTTGTGCCAGTTAAGTAGTGAGTAACTGTGAGGAATAAGGTTACTCTAATATGAAAATACGACTCAACCATGATTCTATGTATCTGATTTGGGTTAACGTTTGCACATATGCCTAACATAGTCAATACTATTTTTTTTTCCAATCGGTAATAGGTGGTTATTCTTATTGCAGCATCAAAGAAACATCGAGGGAGGCTTCCCTATTAACCCAGCTTGGATAATCCCGAAGCCAAGTTATAGGGGTCTCCAGAGATAGGGCATATTTGGCTAAAACATTAGCCACCCTATTACAATTCCGAGGAACAAAAGATGTAGAGACCCGGAAAATTTTTGTTTTATCTTAATTATTGAAAGGTTTATTAATCGGATAATTACGGGAATATGGTTTATTTGGTGGATATTTGAATTAGGGATTTAAGTGAAAGAATAGAGACTTGATGGAGTGTATGTGTGATTTAGAGATATAGGGGTATATATAGGATGTGTGTGTGAGTAGAGGATAGAAATCCTCCTCCACTCTCTCTCCCGTCCGACTCCCTCTCCTCCGGCTCTCTCTCTCTCTCTCATTCCTCCACCAAAGGTCGAAACCCAAAGAACCCAACCTTCTCTCCATCTTCCTCACGTGCTCTTGAGTTCGTAGCTCGTCCGGTTTGGCTCGGAGCGGAGTATTTTGGGAGTATTTCAAAGTTTGAGTTCAAGGGTTCGCGTGGCCCGATCTCTTCGCGTGTTTGCTCTCCGACTTCGAGGTAGGGATTTCTTGCACTTGTTATATGTTTATGTGTTGAATTTGCACCTTAATCGTGCTTATGATTGTTGGTTGTAGTTTGGGTTTCATTCTTGAAAATCTGCAGAAAATTCGCTCGAAAGCATCCCGTATCGATACGGCCCAAAATCCGTATCGATACAGTTCTCACTGATCTGCCTCGAAGCCTATCCGTATCGATACGGATTTTGCCCGTATCGATACGGTGAGCTTATTTCCAGTTTTCACTATTTTGCTTCGAACTCCACTGTTTTGACCCCCGATCACTTTTAATTCCCTTGGACACCTCCCAACCTATTTCAAGCATGCTTAGCTGAACCCCTTGGGTTTACTTAAGTTATCCTCGTCCTGTTGGCTTTCCATTGTTAGAAGAAGAGTAGTGTCGTACTAGAGAAAACTCAATCGAAGTGTATCTATGGGATTGGTGGTACTTGAGGGTCATTGTGACATGAGGTGGTGAATACTATAAGTGTTTTAGGTGCTAAGGCTAGATGTGGCGAATGGTAGGATGAAAATGCGTATTGTAGAGAGGTTATTATGTATCGTTGGACATAAGGTTTGACGTGGGGCGTTTCGTTGAACGATAGGGGTTTGCCTAGTGATCCGGAAGAGAATAGGGTGACCCATGTCTTTGTGCTTCGTCTCGATTAATCATCATAGGTTCCTTGGGCACTCGTTCTATAGATTGTTGCTTAGAACCTAGCCGGTGGTGTGTCGTAGAGTTGTTATGGGTTCGATACGAGATATAGGGCGTTGAAATAGACATAGAGGAATAATATGAACTTAAGGTGTTTATTAATGTACGATAAGACATGGTTATAAGTTGTAATACACTGAATGACGATGAATGGAAGATTGGGACTCGGGGAAAGTGTTGTTATTCCACTTTCGAATTGATAATGTATATGTGTGTTGAATGTGTTGTGAATGTTGAATTGAGGGTCCTGCAACGCAAGGTGTGGTAATGCGGGGACTCTAGAGGGCCCACAACGCAAGGTGTGGTAATGCGGAAACCCAGGTGGAGAGAATTCACTGTAACGCAAGGTGTGGTAATACAGTTGAATGTCTCATATGATGAATGAAGTTATAATTGACTTATTGAAGTTTAAGTCGTTGTTTGGGCTTTGAGCTGCTTGATATTGTAACTGTTGAAAAGAGAAGATAAACAATGGATTCCATCAAAGTTTTTGAAAAGAAAGTAACTTGGTTTTGAAAAAGGGATTTTTATGAAAAATCCTCCGGTTTTCCTAAGCGAATCAACGGTTCCAGTATTTGGGCACAAATCAACGGATTCCGGTATTCAAGAGAATCAACGGAGCTCGACCCGCGGAGGTCGAGAGTATTTCTCAAAATTATTTTGGAAATCGGACGGGAATCTTTTCGTTTTATGAAAAGAGGCTCGATGGCTATGGCATTGAATAATGAGATTGTTCGTGGCATTCCTTTAAGTGTTTATAAAAGGGTTGAGAAGTCGTCGTGGTTATTCAGAATGATATGAGCTTAATGTTGCCTCGAGATGACATACGAATGGTTAGGGATGTCTTAAGAAGCATAGGATCCCATAGTCGTAGTTTGTGGTTCTTTACGGTGCCCCTATGTATCTCTTGTGTTAGTGGAGATCATTCATTCTCATTGCATATATCGTCACATTTTCATATAGCTTGTGCATAGAATTCTCTACTGGGCACGTGTTTACTCAACCTACCATTTCAGGTTCATTGCAGGTCATGGTCATGGAAAGTTCGGAGTGCATGTGGGCATTATCAAGTAAAGTTATTTTGAAGAGTACTTTGTTATTCTTGTAAAGTGAACAGCTTGTTATGGTTTTGTAATTTGGAAGATTGTATTTGTAGACCAGTTTGAAGAATTGGAAACTGTAATGTATTTTGGGGTAATGTAAACACGATTGTGAGGGTTTTGTATCTCAAATGTTATTATTATTTATGTTCAAAATCAAGGGCGTGACAAAAGAAAAGGAACAAGAATTAAAACGACTACCAAAAGACAAAGTATCTCTAATTATGACTTCCAGGCATGCTTTAATTAGTCTCTTCCCCTGTAACATGTTGATCACAGTTTGCGCATCCCCTTCAACAGAGTATGAGCATCCAAACGAACAAATGGGACTAGCCAGTGCAATGCGAAATCCTTCTGCTTCCACCATTTCGGCTGATGCTCTTCCTAGAATAGGAACAGTCATTGCTCCCAAAACCTCTCCAGAAATATTCCTAAAGACCACACCCACACCCCCGTTACGAGAATTTGGATCAAAAGCACCATCAACATTTATCTTAATCATTCCATGTACTGGTGGTTTCCATAGCACAGCATCTCCACAATTCTCGGCACAAGTGGAAACTTGATCTTTCTTAGTGGCCTGCAAAAAGATATCAAAGTCCTCTAACGCATCTTGGATAATTTTTGTTTCCAATTTCCAGTTCTGTTTGAAAGCCCAATTGTTCCTCGCTATCCACACATGCCAACCGATTGTAGCAATAATCCCAGAGCTTCCTTCTTCACCTCCCCATTAGGCATATCCCCTACACTCTTCCACATGTCTCTAATCTGTGCATTGCATGTTATCTCCGGACGAAAGCAAAATGGAGATAATACCCAGACTTTGGACGCTCTGTCACAATTAAAGAGCATATGGGAGGGTGTTTCCTCTGCCAAACCACATAGAGTACAAATAGGATCTACTTGTATTTGTCGCTGTAACAGAGCACTAGTCACTGGAATAATACCATGCAAACACCGCCACATAAACATTTTAATTTTTGCGGGAGCCTTCATATGCCATACCCTTTTCCACATATTCTCGTCAGCCTCTAATCCACTGATCTGGCCACTACTACGGGCTGTTCGTCGTGTCTGAACAATTTCCTTTGCAATAACATAGGCTGACTTGACAGTAAAAGACCCCGTTTGTGTACCCCTCCAGATGCATTTATCTACCAGACCTGTCTTACTCAAAGGAATACTTAAAATCTGCTCCACATCTCTGGAATTAAATACCTCCTTAATGACTGACTTCTTCCAAGCCATATGGTTGTGATTAATAAGCTCTTCGACATAGTTCCAGTTACTACCTTGAGGTTTTGGGGTTAGGATTTTAGGATAAGTCGAGTCCCCAAGCCATGGTTCCTCCCAAATCTTAGCCTTTTCACCTGTCCCAATTCTCCACTGCCAACCCTTACTAATCACTTCTTTACTTGCTAATATACTCTGCCATGCCCATGAAGAGGATTGCTTTGGATTAGCCTCCAAAAAGGAGGTTTGAGGGAAATATTTCGCCTTGAACACCCTAAAAAAAAGGGAATCATCCCCAGTCATCAATCGCCACCCTTGCTTTGCTAGCATCGCTAGGTTAAAAGCCTCAATATCTCTGAAACCCAGACCTCCCATGCCCTTCACCTGCGTCATTTTCTCCCAACTCATCCAATGAATTTTCCTTTTCTCCTCAGTACCACTCCAAAAGAATTTTGCAATCACTGAGTTTAACAACTTACAGAGGCCGAGTGGAATCTTTACACACGCCATGGCATAGATTGGTAGAGCTAACAAGACATGTTTAGCTAATACCTCTCTACCCGCATGGTTAGTAAAAGATCCATCCCAGCTTTTAATTTTTCCCATGGTGCAATCTTTAATATACAATAGAGCATCTTTCTTAGACCTTCCAATGATGTAGGGTAATCCCAAATATTTTCTTTCCTCCGTGCTATTGCAAAATCCCAAGATCTCTTTACACTCCTGCCGTTGATTAGCTGTAGTATTGGAGCTAAAAAGAATAGAAGATTTGGAGTTGTTAATTAATTGACCCGAAGCCTTTCTGTAAGTATCCAACACTTCCTTCACAGCCCCACTTTCCTCCTTGGTAGCCTTGCAGAAGACAAGAGAATCATCTGCAAAAAGAAGATGAGAAATGTATGGCCCTCCCCTGCAGATTTGAATTCCTTTCAGTTGCCCTTGCCTCTCCCTCTGCTTAAGTAAACATGAAAACCCCTCCGAACATAGTAGAAACAAATACGGTGATAAGGGATCTCCTTGGCGCAACCCCCTTTGAGGCTTGACATAACCATGTTGCCGGCCATTTATAGTTACAGAATATGAATCCGTGGTCACACAGCTCATAATCCACTTCACCCATTGCGAATGAAACCCCATACGTATCATGACAGCCTCGAGATAGTGCCATTCCACTCTATCATAAGCCTTGGCCACATCTAACTTCAAAGCCATGCACCTAACCTTTCCCCTTCTTTTCTGTTTCAAGAAATGGACCACTTCGTGGGCAACTAGAATATTATCACTAATCTGCCTATTCTGAATAAAAGCACTCTGATTCTTACTAATCAAATTAGGCAGAATATGTCGTAATCTGTTAGACAATGCTTTTGCTATGATTTTGTAGAAGACATTACACAGCGAAATAGGACGAAATTGCGATACCTGGACCGGTGTTTTGACTTTAGGGATGAGTACAATCTGCGAGTGATTAAAACTCTTCAGCATATGGCCCGATTGGAAGAATGACTGGACCGCCATGGTGACATCCTCCCCAACTACCGCCCAATACTTTTGGTAGAAGCCAGCCGTCATGCCATCTGCTCCTGGCGCTTTACTAGGGTCCATATCAAACAAGGCTTGGCGAATCTCCATAGCACTAAATTGTCTTGTAAGAGAATTGTTCATCTGCTCTGTTACCCGTGCTTGAATTGAGTCCACCACCGTAGTATCATGGCTCGACCCTTCTATCCGGAAAAGGGATTGGAAGTACTGTACAAATTCCCCAGCAATTGCATCTTGATCCTCACACCAATTCCCATTCGAATCTTGCACCCCAGAGATAGTATTCCTTCTCCTTCGCTGAGTAACTTTAGCATGAAAGAATGCAGTGTTGCGATCACCTTCTGCTAGCCAAGATTTTCTTGCTTTTTGCCTCCAAAACCTCTCCTCTTGCACCCAAGCATCACCCAATTCCTTCTCTAAAACACCGATTTGGCTTTTATCACTTGAATCTCGGTCTTCTCCAATTGCTTTAAGTTTATCCTGTATCTCATTAATCTTTTTCCTGGCATTGAAAATTTTCACCTTTCTCCACACTCTCAATTCTTTACGGGTATTACGAACTTTGTGAAACACTTCAAACATCTTAGACCCACGAATAGTCTTTTACCAGCCCTTGCAAACTGTATCATAACTAGCCGGATCATTGGCCCATCTACTGTCAAACCGGAATTGCCGATTACCAGTAAATTTGGGGGGATTCGTATCCAATAATAACACTGCATGGTCAGACCCAACCGCAAACAAATGCTGCACCCTTGCCCTGTCATATTTCAGTCTCCAACCTGGTGCGACGAAAACCCGATCTAAACGTTCTTTAACTTGCCCATCGCCACCTGATAAGCCCTCAATAGTGTAAATAACCGGGCTTATCTCGCTCATTTTTGCCACGCTCACGCGCATAACTCTTTGTTTTTGTTTGATATTGCGCGAAAGGTGCGTTTTTTATGATTACAGGTTTTCCGTGTGAATAAGGCTTGATTAAAGCCAAGTTTCGCTCCAACAACGTTCGGTGATCCGAGGGCTCCAATCGGAGCGATTCCGGAGCTTGGGGATTGTCGTGGAAGCCCCGGAACAAAGCCTGACATGAGCTGACATGAGCTGCTGTGGAAGGCTGGCAGACACAATGTCTACCGGTAGACATTCAATGTCTACCGGTTCAATTCCAGATCAGTGAGGACACCATTTTGCATCATTCTGAAACGACCAATGTCTACCGGTAGACATTCAATGTCTACCGGTAGACATTCCCAAATTTTTGCATTTTTTTTGCCCGACTGTTGGACATTTCAGGGGTAGTTTAGACTTTTGTTCCCGAATGTTTGGGACTATAAATAGATTTTAACCTCATTTTGAGAGGATATCTTTCATTCTCAGCCCTAGGAACTTCTCTCTCTACCTCCCTCTCCTCTCAAACTCTTCATCTCTCTTCAAAGGAGATTGAAGAGATGGGTTTTGAGGTATTTCGTCTTCACTAATGTTGTAGGTACGGTTGAGATCTTTCGTAATCTTAAGTTTATTTTCGTTTTCATCCTTGAATCGTATTTATCTTTTTAAGCTTGTTCTTTGTTCTTGTTCTATGGTTGAGTAGTGATAAAGGCTTGGTCATGGGGTGATTTCTACCCCATGATTTAGGTAGTTTAATGGCTTCTCTCATTTCTTGTGCTTAATGTGGTTTGTGAATGGATTAAGTTCATTTTTATGTAACAAAACCTAGGGTTGTTAACCTCTTTGATTATGTGTAGGCAAGGACTTGATCTCTTGCCACATGTAATGCTTGGAGCTATGTCACTCTAGGTGTTTGCCAAAATGCCTCAAAGAACTTGTTGAACTCTAATCTTTGGTCTAAACTTAGAGTTGTTAACTTCTTTGATTGGGTGTAGACAAGTCTCCTTGGCACACCCAATGCTTAGAACCATGGCACTCTATGTGTTTGATAAAATGCCTAAATGAGTTCCTTTCCATTTCCAAACCCCGTTGTATGAGTTAAACTTGATTTTCATGGTTAAATCTTCCGAGTGAGATCAAATGACAATGACTCTTACTTGAGTTATCAAAGAGAAGCATTGAACGGCCTAAGTTATGGGCGGAATGAACCCCTAGACCTTGCCGCTTTTAATTTCTAGTCAATCTTTGTTTTCAATTAAAGTTAGGAGGTAGAGAGAATTTCCATCACTCAAAAGTTGGCCGTCTCAAAGCCGAAATAGGTTGGCGGTCCTAACGCTAAAAACCCTTCGTAAAGCGAACCTTCCGGCCTAGCTCCATTGGCTCCCTGTGGATTCGACCTCGGACTTCCGAGTTTATTATGCTGCAACCGACCTAACCCTACGCTTGGGGTTTTCTTATTGCAACACACATTAAGGTCGCAAGCATTTTTTGGCGCCGTTGCCGGGGAATCAATTGGTAGCTAACTTGGAGGTATTGCTTTACACCGCACTGTAAGTATTCCATCTTTTGTTTTTAATTTATTTTTTTTATCTTTGTAGTAGAATGGCGGCGTCAAATGAGGAAATAGTCCCTCCTACCGCCAGTGTTTTTAGTGCTAAGCCGAGCATGTTTCAAGTATTGCCCCCTTTTCATGGCTTAGCCTCTGAAAATCCTTGTGCGCACATCTTAGAACTTGAGGAGCTTTGCATGAATGATAAAGTGGCCTTATTTCAGATATTTCCATTATCTTTGAAAGATAGGGCTAAGAGTTGGTTTCATTCATTGAACCCAGGATCAATAGATACATGGCAAGATATGGAAAATCAATTTTTCAAAAAGTTTTCCCCAATACATGAGACTCATATGCTACTATGTGAAATCGTAAATTTTTGTCAACTTGAAGAAGAGTCTTTTGCGTGTTGTTGGTGGCGGTTTAGATATCACATACTCTATTGGTCGCAACATTGCTGTGAAACAAGGCACCTTATTCCCATTTTCTATAAGAGTTTAAATTCTACAACGCGTCAGCTTGTAGATAAGATGTTCGATGGTGCATTTTTGGATAAAACCGCAATTGAAAGTTGGGATTACTTTGATCAATTGGTCGAAAACTCTGAATCTTGGGTTTATAATGTCATTGTTGAAGATGCCAACTTAAATGTTGAGAAAGATGAAATAGAGCTGCTTTTCATTTTTGAAGAGGTTGGTTTAGATTTGCAAAACACCTCGGAGCTTGGATGCTGTGATGAGCTTAATGTTCAATGTTCTCCTCATGAGAATTCGGTAGATGTTGTTGGCACTCTTGTTAAGTCTCCACCATTCCAAGATTTTGTGGGAGTGGAACTAATTGATTTTCTTGGTGTTGATGACTTTGATTTGGTTTATCATCCTTACATTGTAGATTTTGTCAATAGTTTGAAAATCAATCTAGTTTGGAATGCTCATTTGGTTGAATTTAAATGTCTTAAACGAATTCGGCAATTGCGCTACTCAAAGTATCTTATTTTGTGGTATGGCCGAATTCAATTTTTGACCAAGATTTTGGAGTGGAGTGATGTGCTCATGTTAATAGCTTTTGATGGCATAATCAATGTTCGAAATCCACGTTTGGCTGAAGACGTTTGAACTTGGCTTTCCATTTTTTTGTTTTATTTTTTCTATTTCGCTTTTGTGGTCCGGTATAGCCACCCGTGTCGCGCCTAAGATGTTGTATGACTAGCTCTGCGGCGCCTTAAGCGAGACACGGGAAGAAAAGTAGTACCCGTCTAATCACGTGACGATTCGGTGGTTTCAATACTTGTTAATAATAATTTGTGTGCCGGGCTATCACGAGCCGGCGGTACTAATGTCTTTTGTCTCCCGTTTCGTGGTTGGTTCTTAAGCCTGATTGCAGGAATGAGCTTTGGAAGCCTTGCTAAAGACGGACGGTGATTTGGACGCAAATCCTCCAACTTGGTCGAGGTATAGGGTGGTTGACATTCCACCCCGTGGGTACTTTTGTTCTATCTCTCTCCTTACTTTTTTGCCTTTTTGCATTGAGGACACTGCATATTTCAAGTTGGGGGGGATGGTTTATGCTTTAAGTTTATTTCGTTCTCCGTATTGCATAGAAAAATTTTAAATTTTTGTGCAATTTTCCCTTATAATTAGTGAATTCAAGTGCTAGATACTTAGATTATGCTCAATTTTCCCTAATAATGGCAAGAGTCGTGCACCCCGTCGAATTTGATTATGTGTTGAATCCATGTTGCATGCATATACGTGAACTTTGTTGAACAAATTGAGCTCCAAGGTGTGTCAAGTAGTATGCATCGCTTAGAGTTGAAGTTCATTTTAAAGCATCCCATGCTTGTTTGTCTCTATTTCCGCACTTGCGTAAATAATATCCGTTTGTTCATACTTGAGTAGTTTAGATATCTTTTATGCATCATATTGGAGTTGGTTGGCGTACGTAGGAAATGATACAAGGCAATTTTTGCATGATAAAACCACAAATGTGTCCCCTTGTCCTAAATTGTTGAACCGTTGTTCGAGTCTCCGTTTTTGTTCAAACTTAGGTAACCGGATGTTTGGAGGGTTGTGTGAAATTGATTTTCAATGATTCAAGGAGGTTTGGGGGTGGTGTGAATGTGATAGAAGTGGTTGGGTTGCAAAAGGGCGAAGAATTGATACATGATTCCCTATCTCTCCTCTCCCACTTCAAAAGCTAAAGCCCCAAATTTTCATCTCCCTCTCCAAAGCTCTCGAAATTGGACCCTCAATCTCTCTCACAACAAATCTCACCGGAAATGACCCTATTCCTCAAAGAAAAATAAAAGAAATGCTATGAAAGAGCAAAATCGAATTCGAAAAAGGGTTGAAAATCATGATGAGAGGATTGGTTAGACCTCTGGGCTAGCATACATTCCGAATGAGAAGGAGTCCGATGAGAAGGGGGAGCTCGAGGCTCAATACCGTGAGGAGTCGAATGAGGAGGACGACGGTGTGGTGGAGTCGGTGGTAGTAGTTTAGTAGGATTAATCTAGTAGATTTTCTTTATTTCTTCTTCGTAGCTTTGTTTGGTGATTGGCCAATTCATGTGGCCGTGCCTTGGGTAGTTTAGGGTCGGTGGTGGCCAAGGGTAGATGAACCATGCTAGCATATGGCCACTACACATTTTGTAGTCCATTTCCCTTTGTATCCAAGGTCGTTATAAGCTAATAAAGTCCTTAGTTGATCCTAATGTACGCTCGTCTAACTCCTTTTGATGCATGATCGATATTTAATGCTAATCTAGTATGAAATTTCTGTTGACTTTGTTTGTTGTGAATAATTACTTAACTCTATTTGTCGGCGCTCTTTTGATTAGCATGCATAGCTTTTTGTCTCTTGCTATTGCAATTCTTGCTAGCGCTTATCATGGGATGTTCTAGTTTATTACTTTGTGCAAGTTCATATCAGAGTACGCTCTTTTGAGTCCTGGAATTGAAATTCAAGGTGGATGTGTATTGCTTGGCCGTTGGCATAATTTGTTCACCTTAGTTCATTGTATGCATGTGCGTGGGTTGCATGTTGATGTGATTGAGTTCGAAGGGGTGTTTGTCTGGACTCTTGCCGAGTGTCGTTGAGCATAGTTGTTGTATCTTGTTTCGGGGGAAGATTGCATAGCATTAGTTACTTATGTTTTATTTTAGTTTTGCTAGGGACTAGCAAAGTCCAAGTTGGGGGGTGTGATAAGCCCTCAATAGTGTAAATAACCGGGCTTATCTCGCTCATTTTTGCCACGCTCACGCGCATAACTCTTTGTTTTTGTTTGATATTGCGCGAAAGGTGCGTTTTTTATGATTACAGGTTTTCCGTGTGAATAAGGCTTGATTAAAGCCAAGTTTCGCTCCAACAACGTTCGGTGATCCGAGGGCTCCAATCGGAGCGATTCCGGAGCTTGGGGATTGTCGTGGAAGCCCCGGAACAAAGCCTGACATGAGCTGACATGAGCTGCTGTGGAAGGCTGGCAGACACAATGTCTACCGGTAGACATTCAATGTCTACCGGTTCAATTCCAGATCAGTGAGGACACCATTTTGCATCATTCTGAAACGACCAATGTCTACCGGTAGACATTCAATGTCTACCGGTAGACATTCCCAAATTTTTGCATTTTTTTTGCCCGACTGTTGGACATTTCAGGGGTAGTTTAGACTTTTGTTCCCGAATGTTTGGGACTATAAATAGATTTTAACCTCATTTTGAGAGGATATCTTTCATTCTCACCCTAGGAACTTCTCTCTCTACCTCCCTCTCCTCTCAAACTCTTCATCTCTCTTCAAAGGAGATTGAAGAGATGGGTTTTGAGGTATTTCGTCTTCACTAATGTTGTAGGTACGGTTGAGATCTTTCGTAATCTTAAGTTTATTTTCGTTTTCATCCTTGAATCGTATTTATCTTTTTAAGCTTGTTCTTTGTTCTTGTTCTATGGTTGAGTAGTGATAAAGGCTTGGTCATGGGGTGATTTCTACCCCATGATTTAGGTAGTTTAATGGCTTCTCTCATTTCTTGTGCTTAATGTGGTTTGTGAATGGATTAAGTTCATTTTTATGTAACAAAACCTAGGGTTGTTAACCTCTTTGATTATGTGTAGGCAAGGACTTGATCTCTTGCCACATGTAATGCTTGGAGCTATGTCACTCTAGGTGTTTGCCAAAATGCCTCAAAGAACTTGTTGAACTCTAATCTTTGGTCTAAACTTAGAGTTGTTAACTTCTTTGATTGGGTGTAGACAAGTCTCCTTGGCACACCCAATGCTTAGAACCATGGCACTCTATGTGTTTGATAAAATGCCTAAATGAGTTCCTTTCCATTTCCAAACCCCGTTGTATGAGTTAAACTTGATTTTCATGGTTAAATCTTCCGAGTGAGATCAAATGACAATGACTCTTACTTGAGTTATCAAAGAGAAGCATTGAACGGCCTAAGTTATGGGCGGAATGAACCCCTAGACCTTGCCGCTTTTAATTTCTAGTCAATCTTTGTTTTCAATTAAAGTTAGGAGGTAGAGAGAATTTCCATCACTCAAAAGTTGGCCGTCTCAAAGCCGAAATAGGTTGGCGGTCCTAACGCTAAAAACCCTTCGTAAAGCGAACCTTCCGGCCTAGCTCCATTGGCTCCCTGTGGATTCGACCTCGGACTTCCGAGTTTATTATGCTGCAACCGACCTAACCCTACGCTTGGGGTTTTCTTATTGCAACACACATTAAGGTCGCAAGCACCACCTCGTCTTTTAGACCAAGTAAATGGGTACCCATGAAATCCTAAATCCACCGCCCCAAGACTATTAACAAAATCTCTGAACACCCTTAGGGACCAAACTTCTCGTCTCCAACCCCCTTTCTTCTCATCTGTCCACAAGATGTCATTGAAATCTCCCCATAACACCCAATCTCCAATACTCTGCTGTCGATACCTCAAAAGATCTTCCCACTGGGATTTGCGTACGCTATCAATAGAGCTTGCGTATAGGTTGATCAAATGCCATTCATGATTAGACTCATCATCCTTTATTAAAACTTCAATAAAGAAACTACTCCTACGAACAAGACTAACATTCAAGCCCCGTTTCCACAGTATAGCCAAGCCACCAGCTATGCCAGATGGATCCACAACTAGAACATTATCCATACCTACAAAAGACCGAATAAAATCGATTCTACAAAGCTGATTTTTCGTTTCGGAGAGAAAAATCAACTGGGGAGAGTGAAGTCGGCAAAGCTCCTTCAATTGATTCGCAGTCAAAGCCCTCCCCAATCCCTGACTATTCCAGGCCATAAGCTTCATCTGTTCTCTTGGGCCCATTTTTGGCTGGCCACCTCCACCATTTCTGAAAAAACCTGCCCCCCATCTCCTTCCCCCACTTTCTGTTTCTTAGCCTGACTTGGACACTTTTCCTCAGCAATTTTTACCTCCACAAGAGCCACTTCAAATTTCCGTTTGGTCTGTTCTGCATTTGCTTTACCCTTTCCTCTGCCCCTCCCACCTCGAACCACTGGATTACTATGTTGCTTCTTGTATCCTCGACCACTTGACCGCTTCTTAGAACCCTCCACCACCTCACCTTTCTCCGTGATTTCCTTTACTGTTCCAGATACTTTATCCGTGTTCGCTTCCCGACCAAGGATTTGGGTTTCCCCGCTCGATTTTTCCTGTTTCTCTGCTCCCGTTGGATTAGAAAAATCCTCCTCCATTATATCCTTTGGGCTTCCGATTGACCCCTCAGATTGGGCCTTTTCCTTCCCTTCTATTTGGATCTCAGAAATTTTAAGCACTGCTGCATTTCGTGGGCCAGACATTTGACCCATAATAGGTGGCCCAATTTTTTGAGGGCTCACCAAATTAGGGATCACATTCTCAACCCGAATATTCGCTTCCACATTATTCGAATCCCATTTAAGACGCCTCATTCCAAATTTGAAAACCCCTGAATTGGCGGGATTATGCAAATCTCTTGTGTAATCTTCAGTCCCCGCATGACTCGCTCTTGCCGTCGCTGACGACTCAGCCGGTGAGCCCTCCAATCGGCCTTCAAACTTCTTCTTGAACGGCGCCTTCACAGGCGATGCTCTAAGCCACACTCCATATTGATTCACCTTCATGATCCCCGCCTTGGCTTCATTATACTTTAAGATGCAAGCCTTATCATCATGCCCTACAAGACCACAGTAGTGACAAAGATGTGGAAATTTCTCATATCCAAATGAAACCCAGATGGGATTCCAATCTGCAATACTGCTCACATGCTTCCCTCTTGGAATAGGCTTTGTAATGTCCAACTCCACCTTGACCCGAATACATCTTCCCTGGTTTCCGCTGAGTTGAGCCATCACAACTTCCAGCACTTCACCAAACCCGACCATCATTTTCCTTCCCACTTCAACCGACATGAACTCCAAAGGGAGAGCACGAAGTTGAATCCAAAAAGGACTATAAGAAAAATTAATCTGGTCAGGTTTGATGCCCTCCTCCCACCGTTTAAGCACGATGAGTTGGTTATTGAACAGCCAAGGACCACCGGCAATAACCTTGAACAGATCCATCTCCTTCCCAAAAACAAACTGGAAAATCCCACCGCCAATCTCCATCACTTTCAAACCTTTAGGATACCCCCATGCAAGATCCATGGATGCTTTCAGTCCACCCAAGTTAATACCTTTCTGTGTTAAGATCTTCCCCATAGCACTCCTAGCACATTCCTGATGGCTGACGTTGAAATCTTCTGCATCTAATAAAACCGCTTCCTTTGTAATAATTCCTCTTCCATACTCAAGATGAAAAGGAATCGCACACGTCTAATACTTGAGAATAAAGAAAGAAAAGGAATCAAGAAGCCCTACGTTTACAGGAATTAAACGAGGGAGAAATTTTGCAAGAAGCAAACCCTAATCTCAACCTAGAGTTTCTCGCTTAGCGGACTATGCGGAGCGCTCTCTTGGTCTGGTTTTAGTCAATACTAGAATCGTTAGAATTTGTACCACGTCGATTAATTACCACTTCCAGACTTCCAGAACTAGTATCTATACGAGCCTAAATAACTTTTCTTTCGTCTCACATTTGCAATTGATATTGAGTTGAACGGCTTTAACATTAAATCAATCTACAATTATTATTTTTTTTATCGAACCGGTTAGCTAGTCTCGTTTGTCTACTCTGGGGCATGTCTCGTTCCAAGATTCAGCTCCAAAATACTTTTAATTAAAAAACCTCCTTGTTTGTATCCCGATTACCCTTTCTTCGATTGTGATCCCTTTGTTCTTCACCATTATTTACCTCTCCACCTGCGAGTATCGAAAACTAGTCGATAAAATTTGTAGAGAGTGAAGATAAATAACATTTGTACGTTTTCTTCAGAAAAACACAGATTGGATTGGATAAAGGTTTGAGTAAGGCCTCGATGGAGCCCAATCCAGTTTAAGTTTGGGCTGGTCTTCATTTCTTAGTCGATCAAGTGGGATATGGGCTCCTATTGGTGGGCCTCTAGAATCTAAAGGATGTATTTTGGCCCACAAGTGGTTGGGCCGGTAGGCGATCTATACTTTTTTTTCTTTGATCTCTAGGTGCTCAATATTTAAAATTATGATCGAAACTCAATTTTTTATAAATAAAACAGTAAATAAGCCCAATTTTTTTTTTTTTGTGCAAGGGCGCGGAACTACCCTTTGGCTGGGGTAGGCTGTAGCCCAGGGCCAGTCCCCAAAAAAAAATAAAAAATTTATATGTAAAATTCTGAGTTCAAAATTTTTTAGCCCAATCTATTTTTGTTTCAGCCCAACCCACCATCTAAATAAGGCCAAGTGCCCAACCCACCGATAACATTGGGTTAGCCTAGGACATAATTAATTCCGAGTTCCGCTCTTGAATTTTTGTGAGATAAATTTGGAGATCTACCGGAGATGCTCACAAATTCATTCTAACAAAGGTTTCCCCCCAAAGAATAGGAATGAACTACCATCAAATATTTGCAAAAACTTAAAAAGGGACCACATTCAACCATCGGGGCAGCTCTACTAGCATGTGAGAGGTTTAAGCAAACTCTCTGGATTCAAAACTACACTGTTAAAAAAAAAATAATAACATATGATTTACTACTTTTATTACTCCCTCTGTTTCAAATTGAGAGTCCATTATTTCATTTTGGTTTGTTCCAAAATGATGGCATTTTTTCCAAAAATGGAAGGAAAAATTTGGTGATTTTCCAAAAGTGTCCCTCAAAGGTGAATATAAGTGTTATAAAATAGGTAGAATATAGGGGTAACGGTGAAAATAATAGGCATTGTAAGTGTAATAATTGTATGTCTCCTTAAATAGTTGGAATTTCCAAAAGGGCCTCTCAATTTGAAACAAAGGGAGTACTATTGTCAATAATGGACCACTAACTTTATGTAACTAAATATTTTTAAGCAAAGTAAAATAAATTCAACCCAATAAATATGCATTTAGAGAGATTGAGTTTGAAGTGCTTTTGAGATCAAGTTTGTGGATAACAAATCATTTTATGGAAGCTTCTTTTTAGCTTTACTTTGACAACAATATACTATCAGTATTATTGCAGTTTATAAATCATAAATTTTCAAATTTAGCTGCTTCTGCTAGAATCTATTATCTAAAGCTAAATAGATTTATGTTTCCACTAGCCTTATGAAAAGTTTACTTTCCAAAAAAGTGTGATCCGATCCTAGGCAGTACACATCCACTGTTTTACTTTAATTAAACTCTGTTTTGCATGTTGCCATTATCCTAAAAAATCTGTGTTATAGCATGCTAGCAGCATTGAAGTAATTAGGAGTTCCACTAAGCTTCTTCTTTTCTCTTTTCTTTTTTTTAAAAGCTTTTTGGGCTTTTTGAGTTTTGTCCTTATTCAAATTTTTTTCCCATTTATTAGTTTTACGCCAAACTTTTGTAGATTATTGATTCGTCTCGACGAGAGGAATCGGAAAACCCAATTTTTTTTTACTTTTACCCAAATATTTTTGAAAACATCCAAGATTAAGCTAAAAAAGCAGAGTTTAAAGTTTGGCGCAAAACTAACAAGCACAAAAAATATATATATTTGATTAAGGTAACGTAAAATTTGAGAACTAGCTAAAATCTTCTCAAAAGAATTTGAATAAAGGTAAAGTTCTCAAAAAAAAAATTGAGAACTAGCTAAAATTAATCTTCTCCCACTAGAAGAAGTTCGAAATTTCCATGCATCTCCCTTTTCCCTTTCAATTCCTTTATGGGTGGAAAATAAAGGTACATTCCTTTTCACTTTCACCTTCAAAAAGAGCTAGCTTAATAGGTTGAACCACTTTTCCAAGCATTCCACTAACACATACTAATACACAAAGGAGAAAATATGCTGCAGGAATTGGGGATGGTGTTGTGCAGTAGTGTGTGCAGCACCGTGTTGCGCACATTTGAGCCGTCGGATTGTAGCAATCCGACGGCTCAGATCTCATCTCGGCAGTGAACGTCTCTCGATCATTGGTTGCCGAGATGAGATTCGAGCTGTTGGATGCACGATCCAACGGCTCGAAGGTGCGCAGCACAGTGCTGTGCACCTCACTGCACCGCACCAACTCGAAGCCATGCTGCAGTTGATGATGTGTCATCCCTCTGTGGAGTTTAGCCTCACAATTTCAAGAGATTAATCTAATGAGCTCGTAATTATCTGATTGATCTGGTTTTGGATATGGACCCCCATCTGCCAAGGGAAAAACTAATGATCCAATTAGAAACTTAGAGAAAAGATTAGTTTGGTATGAGCAAAAGTCCATTGAGAATTATTAATGATGCACCGAAAGCTGATAAGCGAACGAAGCAGACCGACGTGAGGGATTGTTCAAATTTAATTTGAAAACTTAACGAGTTTTAAAAATATATTTAAATTTATCTTGTTAACTAGACGAGCTGATTTGATCAAACAATCTTTAATCGAGCCAAGCACGAGTTGATGTCGAGTAGTTGGAGTCCGCATCATAAGACGAAGCAGCCAAGTAGTAGATTGTAAAAATTTGGTTTAGT
This sequence comes from Rhododendron griersonianum, assembly GCA_018127125.1. Taxonomy (NCBI): domain Eukaryota; kingdom Viridiplantae; phylum Streptophyta; class Magnoliopsida; order Ericales; family Ericaceae; genus Rhododendron; species Rhododendron griersonianum. Next base: position 9,883,597 of record CM030799.1, on the reverse strand, counting down.
TTGTTTATGTAACAGACGGATCTCAAAAATGACCCTTTAACATGTGAGCACAGTTTGGTTCGTTTAGTATCACATGGTTTCTTCATTCAGTAATATTCTCACACAGATTTTTGTGCACATATCATGCACATACATTTTTGTGGAGACCATATTGGGGTCCCACAAAATGATCCAAACCTCTAATCTTTTTTAAAATATTTTTTGAAGGGTTCCCGTAAAAAATCAACTCCAACAGATAGATCAGTAAAGGCTTTCTCAGAAATCGTAGGGCAAATCATTCTGTTTTGCCCTACGATTTCTGATAAAGCTCTTACCGATATCCGTTGGAGCTGATTTTTTACAGGAATCCTCCAAAAAATATTTTAAAAAAGATTAGCGGTTCGGATCATTTTGTGGAACTCCAATATGGGCCCCACAAAAATGTATATGCATGATATGTGCACAAAAATATGTGCAAGTAGCACTGTCGTTCTCCATTTTGGATTTTCTTCAAAAATGTTCAAGTTTGACCATGACATTTAGGTTGTGTTTGGATTAAGTATTTATGGAATTTACCAAGGGACAAAATAGGGAAATGATTTTGCCACTCTCTTTTTTGTTAACGCCACTCCCTTGCAAGTGTATTTTGCACCAAAAATATACTTGCAGGGGAATGGCGTTAACAAAAAGGGAGTGGCAAAATTAGCAGCCCAAAAATATGATAAACTTGGATTCTTGGCCTCTTCATTTTTCTTAACCTAACATTATCTTTTCCCTATAAGTCTTTTCAAAATTTTATTATTCAAACACTAGGAAGCAGAGTCAAATAGACAAGGGTTTTCTGTTAGAATTTAATACCCGAAACACCACAAACACAATTATAATAATATAATTAAAGTAAGAAATAATTTGGCCTGTGATTAGAGAGTCACAATGCCGCTATCTTAAAGTTGTAATTGCCTCCCTAGGGTTCCGACGAACAATCAACAACTCCGAGATAAAACCCAAATCACGTACGGCCAAGCCTTCTCGATGTTGTCCATCGGAAGTAGAGTGAACTGTCTATGATCGAAGTTGCCCAATAATATACGGAGTAAAAAATATTTGAATCGATAATCAAATAGAGAAGGAGAGAGGGAGAGAGAAAGAGTATGTATATCGTTGAAGTAAAATTAACGTTAGAACACCGAAGTTGAAAAAAACTTATACAAGACGAAAAAAAATCCAGAAGACCATCTTTCCCATAAAGTCTGTGTTTCTGGGTCTTTTTCATCGTGTTATATGAAATTTTTTCAACATTGGTCTATATTTTTATATTTTTTTGATTCCTCTTGTCGATCTGAATATTGTGATGTAAAAATTATACTCCAATACAGTAAAAATTTAATAGGGAAAAAGAAACCCATGCATGCCAAATGGTCCCTAGCTAAAAAGGGTTAGCTCAAAGGGGCCCTCAACATTGGAATTCTATGAGTAGTAAATTGTTTGCAAAAAGTCGTAAAGATGTGGCCTTTTAACTCGTTATTCCACTTGAGTAAATTTCTTTATGTAAATATTTTCCTTGTAACTAATTTTATTTGTGTTTTCTTTCTAACAAATAGTCAGTTCGAGTAATCAAATTTGGGAGTTGGGGGAGCTGCTGTCCCTTTAAAGGGACAGCAGCCTGCTGTCTCGGCCAAGGGAGCCGTGCTCCGGTCTCGTTCCAATGATCAGAAACATTCACTTTGTAGAGCTCGTCGAGTTGAACAAATATGTAAAAAAATCAGCTTGATCGAATATCATTAAGTGCCCAATCGAAACCTTTTTGTCTTAAAACGAACGGATCCAAAACACTGGATCAAATGTGTTCTGATCAGGCACTTAATGATATCCGATCAAACTGATTTTTTGCATACTTGCTCAACTCAACGATCTCTACGAGGTGAATGTCTTCGATCATCAGAGCAAGACCAGAGCGGGGCCCCTCGGCCGGGACAACACGCTGTTGTCCCTTCAAGGGACAGCAGCTCCCCCCCAGTCCAGTCCAGGGATTGACTGGTTAGGATTTTGTTTCATCTATCTCTCATATAAATTCTTGTCACTTCGTTGTGCCCACCATGCGCAACACACAGTCACATATCTGTACAATGCCAGCGCACGCACGGCGTTGTGCTTTATAATTGGTTCAACGTCTAAAGTCTTCGCTCCTATGGCTCTAGAGTTCTTTCATTTCCGATCAATGTGGGGGATAAGATGGGGTAATGCTTTATAATCAAATTTAGCAATCTGTTTAAAAATAATCAAATTTTGAGGTTTGAATAATCAAAACTAGAAACATTTTTTCAATAACCAAAATGTGTGGATCCCACGCCACATCAATTATATTGTATATCTCAAGCCTTCTCAATCTTCTTCTCTTCAATCTCACGTTAACAGCTTCTACTTCTTTCCCTCTGTTTCTTTTCCTCCAACCATGAAGCTCATACCTCTCGATCAACAGTTCAACCCATTGTCACCAGATTATGGTAATTCACTCTTCTTTCCTGTTTCTATTTCATTTCTTTTTCGTTCCTCCCCATGTGGTTGAGTACATGGAGAACGTTGCACTTTTTCCCAAATTCAAGAACTCATCTGATTTTTCTTGAAAGATTAAGAGAGTGGTGGATTTGTGATACTTTGGTAAGATAGGTTCCAGAAATACGGAAAAAGAAAAATTAGTGTCCATTTTTTATTATAGCATTGTGGACACTCTAAGTACAATATTGTTTGCTTTGGCCAATTACGTGCATCGCCCTGTTCCATATCATATGTCTCCTTGGCCGACACACGACTGACTTTGTCACCATTCTTAAATAAATAAATAAATAAATAAATAAAATTCATTAATTAATAAAAAATGACCAAAGTTATATGGAACCAAAAGAAAGAAAGAAAAGGAACAACAGATGAGGATAATGGAAGGCCTCCATAAGACCAGATACATTGGGTCCCATAACAACTCACTCACTTTATGGGGAAATTTTGGCCTCGAGTCTTGATAACAACAATTAGAGATATGATTGTCTCACCTTGGCTGATTAGTCAGAGACTTATTTGCCAACAAATTTCTAATTTTTTATACAAAATTCACCTTGAAGTTTCTAGAAATTATAGATTGCCCCTCACATTTGAGAAATTACAACATACCCCTATCTCATAACAGAGGGGAGCCTCTATAAGGAGGTTAGGTTCCTTAGGTCAAAATTAATGAATCGTTGAAACTAATTGATTAATTTATTACTCTTTGTCGAGATGCAGCCGCTAGGAAATTCGATGGAATTTGCATGACATCACCAAATCCTAATTACAGTGGACCAACCTGTCCTTTTTTTAGCATGTGAAAAGTTGTTTTCACACATCTATAGCCTTTCCCAAGCTAGACAGTGTTGTCCATTTTAATTTGGATTTGTTGATGGCTGACAGACTTCATCAAATTTCTTGCCGGCTAGCCGGCTACATCATGATGGGAGTGTAATTTGTTATGAGACAGGAGCTACTATGTAATTTTCCAAACGTGAGGGGGTAATTTGTAATTTTTGAAACCTTAGGGATGGTTTCGGTAATTTAGCCAAAAAAGAAGAAATATTTTATCAATAGAAAATGTCAAAGAATCCTGAAAAGAAGGCAAAAAGAAAGGGGGGGAAAAGAGGAAACTTTTATCCTAAATTTGTTTCTACCTTGGGGCATTGGTTGTTGGATCTTTTTCACTTGAAAAGGGAAAGCACTTGGCCTTTTGTGAAATGCTACATTCAAGTCTTATCTGCAGAAAGGAAAGGTCTACAAGACTAATCCCTTCATCATATTCATAGTATCTTGAAATATGCCACATTTATAAAAGCCGTTACGTATCGACGAGATTTTTTGATACGTAACGGGATTTTTTGGACCTCCGATGCCGTAATTTACTTGCGTACGGTTCGTATCAGCAGATATATATATGGTTGTAGGTAATACTGTTACGTTTCCTGTTACCGCGATTTAGAAATTAGAACCTTGATAACAAGTCGGCCAAACACTGAAACCAAGTCTGCCAAACACTGAAACGCATTCTGAACTTAATGCACATAATAATAACTGACAGGAAATTCCTGATTTAGATTGACAAACTTATTCCACAGCACATTTGATGTTGGTACATTCTTGAATCTCTCTGCCTTTTCCTCTATTCTACTTTATAGTCACATATGCACATGAAACACACAAAATGGAGCCCTGATTAGGTTAAATAGACAATGGCTCCTCTGTACAGTTGCAAAAAGAAATTTACATACAATTTTTCAGCACTCATTTACACTCTCGCGGAATTTGAATGATCGCGACAGGGCTGCAGGGTTGGCTTGCAAAGCCAAATACGTTCCTTCCGCTTGTGTTTTCTCCTCTCCTTTCGAGTGGAAGGCCTTAAACAGACCCCCCCCTGCGTTGGTCGAATCATTCTTTTTGTTCTTGATCCCTAGGTTCGACCATACAGAGCTTTTTGCAGCTTCGCTCAGATCAAGCCTCAATGTCTTCGGAGTCCACACCCCTCTCTCAGAATCGCTCTCGTACAACGGCTCTTCTTTCTCTGACGTGTCCCTCAAATGTTTCCCCAAGGTTGAAGAAGCTGGAGGGGGAATCCATGGCACGTTCCATGATCCGGGTAGAGTAGTACAATCCCAATAAGGAGGTGGGGGAAAACTTGGCATAGGAAATCCACAAGGGCCTAAAGCCGGTGGAGAAATCCCGGACCTCCACGGAGGTGAAGTCCAAGGAAAAAACCAAGGGCCAGGCCCCCTGAAGCATGGCACATTTTGTGCTACCGATTGATGGAAAACAGGATTTCTATTTCCTCCATTTTCTGCTGAATTTGATGAAGACCTTGTGTCATCATCCCCCTTTTCTCTCCTCCCTCCACCGGAAATAGAAATTTTGACAAGTTGAAAGTTCTCTAACGGTTTTAATGCAATGGATTCACAAAAGGGTTGCGAATCCGCGCCAAAACTAAGGATAGTGCCATTCGCTCTAGCAGCTTGAAGACAGTCTGAAACTATAATGTGACGGTAATGTGAAGCACAAGAGCTTTTGTTCTTGCGACGCCCTGAACCTACCGGAACGTTCCTCATGATTCCACCAGCTGTCCAGTACCGCTGGCACTTTTTGCAGAAATAGCGCGGCTGACTGACGTTGTAGTTGTTGTAGTAGCAGAACTTCGTTTCCATGCTATTGCAACGTGGGCAAGGGAGGATTTTGTCAGGCTTTTTCAGAGTCTTTTCTTGTGAAATGCTTGTTTCACTCTGGTCTCCAGCTTTTGAAGGATTGGGTGGATCAGGCTCTTTTCCTACCGATGGAGTTTTAGGGTTGTCACACGATGTTTCTGGATCTTTTAACTCTTCAAGAGTCTGGCGGGAGGGATCGTTTTCCTGTCGATTCGCTGTGAGTTTACTTTCCGACGGTGTCTGAAAATTTCAAGGGAATTGCTGTAAAAAATAATGCTAGCAGAAAGCCTAGATGTGTGTCTACACCCGCAATTGATATTGTCTAAGGAGTATATATTTGATCCTGTGCATTATACTAATAAACCAAAACTTGGTTCCTTACATAATTCCTTTGTAAGAAACAAGTATTGAATTCAGTGATTAGAGTGAGTACTCCAAAGTCCTCAGATTTGCTAGAGTTAACTTTTCCCTGGAAGAGTTCGTTTTTAATCCGAACCGTTGAAAACACTTTTGGACGGCTGTGGTAATGCACTACAGCTCTCTACAGGGAGCGGCTTTGCAACATCCCCGGATCTAGTTAATGATCACATACCATGTAAGAAGTAGAAGATGAGGTACCTTTTAAAAGCCCATTTAAAGGTGGAAAACAACAGAGGAAGGAATCAAAGGAAATTTAGGGATGAAAGCATTTCCAAATCAATTGCAGCAGAGCTAAGAGGAATCAAGGAAAACAGGTGTTCTAAGTTATTTTAACAACATAAATTGCGTTGAGGGTAACACTATGCAGAGGAGGGGTAGACCGAAATTGAGGTAGGTTCGATGCGGTAGTTCGAAAGGATCCAGGGTTTTTACAATCTCATGGAACATGATGCCTCGACAAAACTCAATGGAAAAATCAATTCCTGCAGCAGACCCAATTGACTGGGACTCAAGGCTTCAAATCAACTTTCCCGAGTTTAAATATAAATCCCTCTAGTATTCAATCAAAATCTAAAGCAAAATCAATTCCTGATAAATAAATAAAAACTGAAAAACAGAGACATTTAAGCATCCATAAAATCTGTTAAATGATGATATCTTAGCTTATTAAAAAAAAAACAAAAAAACCAAAAGAGTGTGAAGAATCTGAATTGGGAAAAAGTATGACTGAACTATTGCAAAGTTCCATATCTCCGAAAGAAAGGTTTCCAGAATCTGGAGAAGATAGCTTTTGAAGACTTCAAAACTCGATTTCGAAAAATCCATTTGATAGTAGCAATGGAAATGATAATCAAGATACATCAAAATCGATCCGATCGTTAACCACCGGTCCGAAATTTGTCCAGGTGCGCACAAGCTGATCGGGATATCCAGTTACGAAAAAAAATTAATTCAAAATCGACCCTTTTCAGTTTTCGAGTTTTGGGGAAATGGGTAGCCTTTATTTGTTCAAGACACGTAAAGGAAACTCAAATCAAATACCTTTCCATCTTCTTCCTCATCCGAAACTCTCTCACAATTTTCCTTTCTGGGCGTAGCAGAAACTGGAACTCTCTGTTTGGGTGGCAAAGGAATCGTTTTCCCAAACAGCTTGATCGCAGGGTCTTTCACCTCAGTCATTCCTCTCTCTCTCTCTCTCTCTCTCTCTCTCCTCTTTGTATATATATAATCCTTGTTTGTATTGTGAATGAATATGGGTTGGCTTCGTTTGGGTTTATGCGATTATGAGTTTTGGTGGGGTTGGGAATGGGAGGTGTGGGGATGCCACGCCAGGAGGGGGGGGAGTGAATTCTCAGCCACGAGTTTTCTCTTGGTGGCCTAAAAAATGGATCTTTTTCATGTATTTGCTTTTAGCTTTGAAAAGGAATAGGCTTTGATTTGTGTCCGTTCATTTTGTCCATGTCAGCAATTGCCTTTCCCCCAGTTCCGCGCCTTTTTTCACTTTACCCAGGCAAAAGACTCGCATCAAGCCGTGGTGACCCTGGCCGGAGTAAAGACTTGAAAAAGGTTACAGTGACTATAGTGCTCAATCTCGTGAAAACGCGACAGAATAAAATTGGAGAGTTTGTAACATCTCGTCCCACGTTGGAAGTCTACATAGGTGGTCTCGGGTATATGAGGAAACATGTAAGCTACCTTGAATAAATTGGGTTTGAATATTTCGGACCATGTGGCATCGTTAGACACCAACAAGGTACTTGACCAGTGGTTTACATGTCCATTACCAATTTCATTTTGTGGAATTAGACTAGATTAGATAGGCCCGGATTAATGCATCCCCTCCCTCCTCCGCTTGCGAAACGAGCCGTATGAGTGTTTTGGATCATATGACGTTTGTTAAGAAACTTTTGCTAGTATTAACGAAGGCCCACCCATAGTAATTGAGGAACATTATCATAAAGAATTTTCATTGTATGCTCAGGTCCCGTTCCGCTTACTAATTATCTTTTCTTTTTCTTGTCTTTTACGGAGAAGTCTTTTCGTTTCCTCTAGAATTTTTTTATTTACAAATTCCTAATCCGAAAACACAGGCGAAGCAAGCGTTTTAAGTAAATTGATGCTGATGGGTGGAGCCATGATTTAAGTAGCGTGGGAGCAAAAATCAAAAGGGGAGTGGACCAATGAAGAATTTTAAAAACCTATTGGCAAAGCTACGAAATGTAAATAAACTCAGCAGCTAAGCGCAATATCAATTGTGTTTGGATTCAACCATTTAATTTTTAATTTTGTAACCAATTGATAGACGTAATTAAGATTGAGCTTTCTATATATTCAACCTATTTTTGTAATTTAAAAATCAGTAAGGCTTATTTCAAGTTTCAAAAAGACTTTTACCCCCACACAATATACCTGTGGGTAATAAGATACTAATATTTCAAGAGTCAAAGATATTCTTTTGCAAGGAACCTTAAAATAATAATATGTTAAATAGATTAAACGGCTTAGATTATTAGTATGAGACTTCAAAATAGGTTTCACGCTAATCTGGTATACATTTGATGTAATACGCATGCCAAGTACTGTACCCATAGTTACGCTCTTTATTTTTTTATTTAATTATTATTTAATTATTATTAAAAAATTATAGGTGATTTATAGAGTGTATCTAACTGTAAAGTTTAAAATAGCAGGTATGACATGTCACATGACACCAGACCGAGAGTATCCAATCAACCCGTCTATGGGTACCGACAAGCATGCACCGATGGTTCTCACTTTCGGATTCTGCACAAACGATCCAAACCATCCACTAATTTTATGATATTTTTTCGAATGGTCTCGTAAAAAACCAATTCAATCGAATAATTGGAAGTGTTTAATCACTCGGAAGTAGGCCCTGCGCGCCAATTTGCATAGCATCCGTGCATGCATGGTCGGTACCCATAGAATTATTGGGGAGGATATGTCTAGACCATCACCGTATCATTCTCTCTTATCCTGTTAAATATTGGGAAATGATTTTGCCACTTCCTTTTTTTGTTAACATCACTCCCCTGCAAGTGTATTTTTGGTGCAAAAATACACTTGCAGGGGAGTGGCGTTAACAAAAAAGGGAGTGGCAAAATCAACCGCCTAAATCTTTTTGATTTGCTTATTACTACAAGTCAATCCACGGGAGTTTTAAATAAAATATTAGAAATTAAAAACCACTAGTTTTTATCAGATTTTTTCAAAAAAATACTAACAACGTATCTTGTATCCTGTTAAACCTTTATGATTTGTTTATTACTACAAGTCAACCCACGGGCAATTTTAAATAACATGTAAGAAATTAAAAATACTGCTTACTTCTATTGGAAAAATATATACTCCATCCGTCCCATATTCTTGATCATGTTTACTATTTTGGACCTCTAAAAAATAGACTATATCTTTTAATTTATAATATTTTTTATATCAAATATGGATCTTGTTTGATAAATTTCAAATAATTTTATTAAATGTCCCATATTCTTGGTCATGTTTACTATTTGGGACCTCTGAAAAATGGACTATATCTTTTAATTTATAATATTTTTTATATCAAATATAAATCTTGTTTGATAGATCTCAAATAATTTTATTTGACAAAGTTTTCTGAAATCGTAAAAAATATTACTCCGTATAGATTATGAGATATAAACAATTATTTGAGTGCCACAAAAAATGAAACATGACCAAGAATATGGGACAGAGGGAGTATAACTATAAGAAGTTTGTTTGGTGATGCACATATTTCTTATATTTTTGTTTTCTTTTTTTGCATTAACTTTTTCCATGGAAAGGGGAGTGATTTCTGCACTCCTCTTTCTACCAGCCCCATACCCCCTTTTTTTTGAAACGGCAAAATTTTTTATAAAAGCCACATACCCCTTTTTGCTTTTAGTGTGCAAAGTTATCAAAACACTCTTTCACTTTTAAATATTCTTTTTATTGTTATCCAAATGAAATAATTTTTGTACAAAGTTTAAAAATATTCTGGTAACTTCACACACTAAAAATAAAAAGGGAAGTGGGGTTAGTAAAAATGGGAGTGCAAAAATCACTCCCCCTTTTGAAAGATACAAATATCTTCTTCTTCTTCTTCTTTCTTTTTTTTTTTTTTTAAACCTTTGCTAAGCTTTGAGGAACTAGCTAGACTTTCGTTTTCAACTCTTACTTTCTATATACTCCATTTTCTATTGGTATTGATCATCCCAAATTCATACGGAGTATTAAACTTTTCTAAGTGTTTGATTTTGATTTGCACATTCAGAAGCTTATGCATGGGAGACAATTTTCTATTTAAAATACACTTTTCTAAGTGCTGCTTGGAATCCCTTTTATTCATTAGTTTTTCCAATTCATGGCCAAGTGTACTCTCTTAAGTTAATTTCAAAGAAATATCTACGAAAAGACAGAGGATAACTAATTAAAACTCATAGTATATGTTGCAGCTTGTCTTTAGAAGCCCTCTATGATAATTTATTTCTCATTATGTAAGTTTGTGTGGTTTTTATCTTAATATGTAAGCATATCTCCATGATTATTATTATTTTGGAGGAACTATAACTTCTCTAGCTTTATATGGCACAATGGCATTGGCATTTGGCCATATGGGTAAAAGTAAGCTACGAATATGATATATCAATCCTTCCACTCCCGAATTTTAGTAGTTAATTGAGATATTTTTGAAAGACACTTTCACGCTCGCTCCCCCCCACTTATGCGCATGGAAATCTTGACTTTTATTTCCTTGAGTGGGAGGGAAGGACGCTTTTAAGTTCTACTAGCAGCCAGTGCTGATCAAGCGATGCGTGTGTTTGTGGAATTACGCAAAAGTATATATGTAATTTGTTACATGGAGGTTGAAAGATGGAGCCAATAATATTGCACAACGATGTTAGGAATGATTCAGACATATCCCGCAATTGCAGCAGGATGATCTATTTATATTAGTCTATCTATCTATACTATATATTAGGGATGATAATTCGGTCGTATCCCCAGTTTGAGGATAGGAAATACAAGTTGATTGCCGATCAAAGAAAAGAGAGAAAGTACAACTTGATCTTTTCCTTTTCATTTTAATAAATTAATCATGTAACTTCTTTCTTGGCTCTCTTGGCAGACCCTTATTCTAGATTTTTTCATGTTAATTTGAAAGAGAGAGCCAATAGGATTAATTTGAAATGTTCATAAAATCGACAATATATTATGAAAAATTTGGATTGTTGATGTGGCACTTTCAAGGCTCTCCAGTCTCCATGGGAAGAACACTCATTTGCTTAATTAATTTGCGCGTAGCGAACAAAATAAAATCTACACATTTTGAACCTCTATTACTGCCATTACCTTAGCTTTTAATATGTAGAAACATTCTCCTAATTACAAAATGTCACATTTCTGTACACTTCATTTCTCATTTATTTCTTACCACTGAAACAATAAAAGACTAGGCATTTTGTTTGATGCAATAGAATTTCCAATTTTATTGATTTCATTATCCTGCAGGTAAAAGGAGCCGTTCTCCCAAAATTTTGAATTTTTTTGGTATTACTTACTTTTCATTCTTTTTTGTTTACATTTTTGCCATGATTTTTGGAATTAATTATTCGTCTCGGCGAGAGTAATCAGAAAAGTGTAAAAATACAGACCGAAGTTGAAAAAAAATTAGATAGGACGACACTAAAGACAAAAAAACAGTCGTTTCAAATTTTTTTGTCTTTACAAATTTTTTTTTTGTTTTTGATCGTAACTTTCACTTTATAGACTCTTGTTGTCGATATGAATGATTCATCCACATAAACTAAAGCAAATCTGTAAAAGAATTCAGAAATGATGAAAAAAATTCCAAAAAAAAAAAACCTAAATAGGAAGAAATTAAGCTTCATTAATTTAGGAGTAATGGTTGGTATTTTTAATTTGCATTTTGGTGTAGACAGAAACTTTAGGGAGAATGGCCCCAAAGTATATTGAAATCTGATGTCATTGCTAAGATACGAAAATGTCAATGGTGTCTTAATTATTGGATTATTATACCATACTTTGATCTCATTAATTTTTAATTCTTCTAGTCGTTTGAATAATATCCCAACATAAATTCTTCCCAAGGTCCTTGGACATGTAGATACTTTAAAAATTAATGTGTGTGCATGTCAACCTTATACGCTTCATTGAACCTATAAAAAAAATTAACTATTCAATCAGAGAAGTGATATGGATATTATAATGAAGATAAAAGAAGTCACAAATTCATAGTATATATAAAAAAAAGAAAGAGATTTGGGTCATCACGTAAACGAGTAAATGCAATATAAAAATTGGAATAAGCTTTCTATTTTATTTGCTGAAGGGCGTTTCTGCTGGCCAATAAGTTATGAATAATTTATTGTTGTCCGAAAATATCAAGGTTCTTCCACTAACCTATAAGTTGTAGATGGTATATGGGAACGCGGGCTACTGTGCACAATCTCAGCCGTACGTCCGTCTGTGTTTTGGACGGTCTAAATTTAAATAACTCTTCGAAAAAGTTTTATTTATCCGGACCGTCCAAAACACAGACGAATGACTGAGATGGTGCGTGACAGGGATGATGTGCAACCTTGCACTGCACAGCAGGCCCCCCGAGTTCGGTATATGGGTGGATGAAAGGAAAAAATAGAGAGAAAGAAGTTGTGAGCTAGTGAACAACATGGCAAAATGCAATAACTTGTAGTTCAAAATTTTTAGTGGAAACGCCCTTTAGGGAATAAATAGAAAGCGGAATAAAATGCAATAACTCGTATGCGATATATTTTTATGCTTTCCGGAATGTTGGAATGGTTAGATGAGTCCTATAATAGATATCGAAATACTTTAGGTTGGATTGGAAATTAAAATACCTTTTAGAGTTTGGGGGTAGCTACTAGCTAATAGAAGAAATGTACAAATTTGGATGGGAAGATTTAAATCTGATACACTTAAGGATAGCTTTTTAAATTAGAAATATCTGATTAGAACCCACTAGAATTAGGAAAATGCTAATGACCGCCCATAAGGTCGGTGCATATATTTTGTGCAAAAGGTACATTGATATCCGCAAGTGTATTAAAATCTATAGATATGTAGCAGAATTTTTAACATGTTTGATATTATAGGCATAATATCCCATAAAATTAAGGATATGTCATACCTTATTTGTTTATATGAGGAGTGCTAATCGAGCTAAACAAGCCAAATACATACTCAAGCTTGGCTTGACTCCTTATCACATGTGTTCATGCTTGGCTGGAGCTTGAAACTTTTTGAGATTAATTGTTCAAGCTTGGCTTGAGCTTGAAATTTTGTGTTCATGATAAACTTGACTTGGTTTATGGAATATGCAAGCCAATCTCGAGCTTTCAAGCATGAGTTTAAACTCGTAAAGTTTCGAACTTTCAAGAATGAAAGGGGCTAATTTAAAGTTATAAAGAAGAACTAAGCATCATTAATCTAGGCCCAAAAAAAAATGACTCATAAACATAAAATTCAGTTACTAGCTACGTTCATTAAATTAAAAATCCTCAAACCCTTAAATTTTCATATCACACATAGATATTTCTTATTTGGATGCAATGATACTGTAAAACTGGTGAAAATATCCATATGAAAAAGGCCGACGCAAATATTATATTTTGGGACATTTATTAAATCTACTCCTACATTGGTAATATTTATGGAATGACCTCTTTGTTCATGAGCCTATCGAGCCAAACACTCATATACTTAAACTTGGCTTAAATTCATAAACAAACAAAAAAAACGTGATTGAACTTGGCTTATAATTTTTTTAAATGAGTTTGAACAAGCCAAAAGTCGAGCCAAGCTTGAGCTCTTTGGTTTGTTTAGCACCCTATTTATACATTACGTTTTGACTCATTTTGTTTTTTGTCTACGAAATATTGGGAAGGGTAGATAGAATTTAAAGACATGAAATTCACATAATAACTAGGTGAGTTTGAATTCCTTAGCTTGATTTGATCCAAACAAACCCGTTTCGTCAAAGGAAATAAGTACTTATTTTTAATTAAAGGTGATGTATTGTGAGAGAATTACCTGTCTTGTAAAGCAGTAAATAAGTACTTAAAAAATAATAACCTAGCTTATTCAACTACATAAATGACGTTTATCAATCGTTATTATCTTTTTAGATTATAGATAATAAATTTCATGTAGAATTCTGATGGGACAATTTGATGAATAACTAGCAAGGATTCCACAGTATTTTTTTTTTTTTGGCTCAAAAAAAAAAAAAAAACATGACATCCCATTTTGATTTGAGAGATTCAGGAGAAAAGAAAAGGAAGAAAGAGGTAAAGAATATGAGATGTTTGGAAATGAAAGGTTAAGGAATGGTAAGAATGAGAAACTCCTTTTTTTTTTTTTTTTGACAAAAGTGAGAGGTATTGTATTGATAAAGCCCAACGGCACTTACACAACGAAATTTATTACAGATAACTTGGACAAAGTCAAACTAATCATCTAACTGATACAAAACGAGAAAGAACGAGGCGATTGATGTCTTTCATCCCCAGTCCAGGTATGGCCTGACGCACCTTCTGCTGAACGGAAAATTCATATATCCTATACCAGTCTCAAAAAGAGATACATTACTAGCCAAAAAAAAAAGACAACAAGAACCCAGACGATTAGATGAACTTCGACTAGAAATGAGCACACTAATGAATTTCTAGCAAACCACCAAAAGATGCATATTAATCTTCTTTAGCCCGAACAGTAAACAAATCGCCCAAAGGCGAATTTTATTACTGGAGAAACAAAACTCTCACAAGGAGAGACAAAACTCCCACATGGAGAGACAAAATTCCTCCAGATCTTGCTCTAAATCCAGCCGCCCAAAAACCGCCGAACGGATCGCAACCCTCACTGACTCAACCACTGCTGCCACAAGGGCTCCGGCGACGGATTACATGCGGACAAACGACTTCGGTGACGGCGGAGCCCGCCGAACAGAGAGGGTCAAATCTGAGGGAGGAGAAAACGAAAAGAAAAAAAAAACTATAGGGAAGAGGGGGAAGAAAGAGAAGAGCGGATGGAGGAGGAGGAGCCCGGGGAAGAGGAGGGAGAGGGTGAAACTGAAAACATTTCAAATACAACGGCATAAGTTTACAATAAGGAGAACCCAGATAAATACACAGGAAAAAGCCCTAAAACTATAATGACTAAACTACCCTTAACATAAAATGATATTACAAAAGAACCCAAACAACATTATATATTCACACCCCCCCCTCAAACTCATGATGCGAGCCCGGAGAGCATCGAGAGTTTGCCAAGGAGGAATCGAAACCGAGCGGTGGTGTGCGTCTTGGTGAAGAAATCGGCTAACTGAAGAGAGGAGGAGACAAACGGTAGAGCAATTGTGCCAGATTGGAGATGATGGCGAACAAAGTGACAATCAATTTCAATATGTTTTGTGCACTCATGAAAAACTGAATTATGGGCAATCTGAATGGCACTTTTATTGTCACAAAAGAGAGGTGTAGGAGAGGAGATAGTGACACCCATATCCGATAAAAGCCAGCGGAGCCAAACAACTTCAGAGGTGGCATGGGCCATGGCACGATACTCAGCTTCCGCAGTGGAACGAGCAATAACGGATTGCTTCTTGCTTTTCCATGAAATAAGGGAATCACCCAAGAAAACACAGAAGCCAGAGGTGGATTTTCGATCAGAGATATCACCTGCCCAATCAGCATCAGCATAGGCCCGAAGAGTCAAATTTGAAGAAGAGGAAGAGAGAAATAAACACTGAAACATGGTGCCACGAACATAACGAAGGATACGAAGCAAGGCAGCCCAATGAGTAGACCGAGGGGCACAAACAAACTGACTAACAATATGCACAGCATAGGCAATATCCGGCCGAGTGACGGTGAGATAAACAAGACAACCAACAAGCTCACGATACTCGGTAGGATCAGCAAGAGGAACCCCATCAGAATCAGAGAACTTGGCATGTAACTCAATGGGAGTATCAACGTTTTTGGCATCAGTAAGTTGAGCACGATGAAGAATGTCAGTCACATACTTAGTCTGAGTCAAGAGATAACCTTTTGGAGAGGAGGCGACCTCAATGCCAAGAAAATACCGAAGAAGCCCTAAGTCCTTCATCTCAAATTCGTGAAACAAGTGATGTTTCACTTCATCAATAGCAGCAGAGTCAGACCCAGTGATGATCATGTCGTCAACATAGAGCAAGATAAGAACCAAACCACGAGAAGTGTGACGAACAAAAAGAGCAGATTCATGGGTGCTAGGCTGAAAACCAATCTGTAAAACCACATCATGAAAACGTGCATACCAAGCACGAAGGGATTGTTTGAGCCCATACAGAGCACGACGGAGGCGACAAACAAGGCCGGTGGCATGAGGGAGACCCAGAGGAGGACGCATGTAAACTTCCTCAGATAGATGACCATTGAGGAAGGCATTTTTAACATCCAGCTGAAATAGAGGCCATTGGTGCGTAGCAGCCACGGAAATCAAAAGACGAATAGATGTCATTTTTGCAACAGGAGCAAAAGTCTCCTCGTAATCAATACCATATTCCTGAGAGAACCCTTTGGCAACTAAGCGGGCTTTGTACCGCTCCAAAGAACCATCAGAATGAGTCTTGACTTTGTAAACCCATTTGCATCCAATGAGATTCTTATCGGCCGGGAGAGGAACCAAGTCCCAAGTCTGAGTAGTAGCAAGAGCAGTGAGCTCGTCATTCATGGCAATCACCCAGTTAGGATCATTACAAGCTTCTTTGTAAGAACGAGGTTCAAAATGAGTATGTATGCGAGATAAGAAATTGCGATAAGAAGAGGAAAAGCAAGTATTAGTAAAGCCAAGAAGTTTTACCGAGGGACGACGATCACGAGAGGGATACCGGCGTTCTGGTGGATCAGAGTTTTCCGAAGCAGAAGGAGGACGAGGAGTTGTACGATCACGACGGACGTAATGCTTGGGAAGAGGAGGAATGCGGTTGGAACTAGAAGAAGCAGGAAGGGCAATGGGAACATCAGACTCTTCGAGGGTACGAACATACTCATCGATAGGAACATCCGCGGGGAATGGATCAATATGCACAAGATCCTCTTTGACGACACTAACAGGTTTGGATGGGAGAGAGAAAAAGGGGAGACGTTCGAGAAAGGTAACATGCCGAGACACATACAACTTTTGGGCCACGGGATCATAACAACGGTAACCCTTTTGTTGGATTCCATACCCCTTGAAGACACATAAGACACTACGAGCACTAAGCTTAGTGCGGTCCTTTTTAGGGAGCAGGACAAAGCAAGTGGAGCCAAACACACGAAGAAGAGAATAGTTAGGAACCTGACCAAAGAGTCGTTCATAAGGGGAGGAACTAGAGAGAAGTGGAGTAGGCATCCGATTGAGAAGATAAGCTGCAGTGAGCACAGCCTCACCCCAAAAGGCAGCAGGCACAAAAGAGGAAAGAAGAAGAGACCGTGCAGTATTTAAAAGGTGACGGTGCTTGCGTTCAGCACGCCTGTTTTGAGCGGGAGTGTCGGTACAAGAAGATTGATGAATGGTGCCAAGAGAAGCTAAGAGTTGTATGAACTCACCAAGAGAGTATTCGCCGCCTAAGTCAGAGCGAAGAATTTTGATTTCTGTTGAAAACTGAGTTTGAACCATGGTGTGAAAATTGCGATATACCTGGTAAAAATCTGACTTGCGTGTCAACAAATATACCCACGTAAACCTACTATAATCATCAACAAATGAGACATAATATCGAGAACCACCTTTAGTAGCAATTGGGGAGGGACCCCACAAATCTGTATGAACAAGCTGAAACGGAGAAGTAGAAACAGAAGTACTTCTATTAAAAGGTAAAGCAGACATTTTGGCAAATTTACAACCACTGCATTCAGAGATATCGCTTGCAGAAATGTTTCCCAAATAGCCAGACTTAAGTAAAAGTTTCAAACGTTCACTAGATAAATGCCCTAAGCGAGAGTGCCAAAGATAAAAGGGGGAAGACTCCTGATTTAAACAAAAGGATGACATAGCAGTGGTAGTAGACTCAATAGGAACATGCAAAGTCTCCAAAACATATAGATCGCCAACCCTACGCCCGGTCCCAATCTGTTTCTTCGACATCTGATCCTGCACAACACAACCAGAAGAAGAGAACAAGACATCAAAGCCGGAATCAGACAATTGACTAATAGAAATAAGACTAAGAGATAAATGAGGAACATAGAACACATTTGGTATAGACAACGAGGAAGATGGAGTTAGGACAATAGAACCTATAGAGACGACATGCATAGGGGAGCCATTTGCAGTGGAAATACTAATGGGAGAAGCAGGAGAGATACAATGGCTTAATAATGACAACATAGGAGTCATATGGTGGGAGCAACCCGAATCAAAAATCCATGTGGTAGGTAGAATACCTATGGTATAGGAACCATGCAAACCTGACGGAGTAGTGGTCATAGCAGAAGCTTGAGAATGACCTCCTTGGGTGGCAGCCAAATACGCACGATACTCTTGATACTGCTCAAAAGAGGGATAATGTGGAATACTATCAGTTGCAGGAGCTACGAAAGCAGCCGGAGGACGAACATATTGCTGTGGGGGCAGAGAATGCTGCTGTGCGGGCCTAGAGGAGGTGGGCTTCGAACGAGGAGTGTTACCTGTCATCTGTAACAGTTTCGGACATGCATGCTTCCAGTGCCCTTTTTGGCGACAAAAGCTACACTCATCCAAAGCAACATGAGGTTTGGGCTTTCTAATAACCTGAATCAAGTGAGAAGATGGTGTAGGCAAGAGAGGTGCCATATACGAAGTAGGCTGAACCGATGGCGCAACAAATACAGACTGAGAGGGAGCTGCAACAAACGTAACCTTGAACCTAGTTTCCTCAGCTATGAGCTCATGAACGGCACCATCAACTGTAGGTTGGGGAGAACGATGAAGGATGGCCCCCCGAAGAGGCTCAAATTGATCACGGAGGGCCATGAGAAACTGTACAAGACGTTGTTTCTCACGGTATGCTACATAGAAATCAAGAGACTGCAATTCTATGGGTTCCATTAGCATCAATTGATCCCAATATTGAGTCATTTCATTGTAGAATTCCTGAATGGTTTTATCTCCCTGCGTAGCCCGTCGAATAGAGCCCTCAAGTTCATATTGCTTTGCAAAGTTGGACTCAAGATACATCCTTTTTAGGTAATCCCAAACTTCCTTGGCAGTGTCATATCTTGAAAAGTTCATTCCAATGCTAGGTTCGGAAGAATTATGGAACCATGTAAGAATTCGTGCATTTTCAACTTCCCATTTGCCAAAGTTTTTGACATACTCTGCATGTTTCGCCGCATATGTAGGATCATCATCTTTCACATTCACAGGAGGAGGTTTCACAATAAGGCCTGTCACATGACCCCACACTTCCTTGCCGACAAGAAAATTTTTCATCACACTGCCCAATACGAATAATTACTACCATTCAACCGAACATTAATTACTTTATCTTCTGACATAGTGAGTACTAAAATCTCGCAAGTCACAACCAATAATGAAAACACAAGTTGCGAATACCAAAGGGGGTGAAAATAACAGCTAGATTGTATAACAGCCAGATGATTCTAGAATACGCCAAAATAGAACCTCAATAGCCAGTAGATAGGCATCACATACACCTTAAGAGACCCATGCAAACAGTCAATTTTCGAGTGCAAAGAGAAGATTTTGAGAATAATCGAAGACTGCCCAGTTGATTTTGAATGCATAAAGTACTAACCCAGTGCAATCGGTGGTGACCCAGTGCAATCGAAGAGCCAACAAGAGTCGCCGGAGGTCGGAGACTGGTCATCGGTGGTCAGTGATGTTGGTGGTGGTGCTGATCAGATCGAACCAGAGATGCGGAGAGATGAAGGCTGTCTACTGTGACGTATGAGAGAAAGAGAGAGGGAGATGCTGCTATCGTATGAGAGAAGGAGAGATGCTAATGTGCAACTCTGGCGATGGTTGCCGATGGGTCCAAGAAAATCTGCTCTGATACCATGAAACTGAAAACATTTCAAATACAACGGCATAAGTTTACAATAAGGAGAACCCAGATAAATACACAGAAAAAGCCCTAAAACTATAATGACTAAACTACCCTTAACATAAAATAATATTACAAAAGAACCCAAACAACATTATATATTCACAGAAGGACGCGCGCCTCCCCCCAGGCAGAAAAGCAAGGCGGCTGTAGCTTCTCAAAATCTCCTTAGAGCTCTCAAAACCCTACGAGAGGCGGCTGTAAAATTTCCCTCAAGAATGAGAAACTCCTTACAGAGCTTATTTTCGCCATGTTTGGTGAAAAAGGGAACTTTTCATATATTAACTTTTTGAATTACCAGTTTTGCCCCTCCCTCTCATTTTCCTTGTTGATGCTTCTTCCTTGTTACATGATACATTTGTTTTGGTGATGAAATAGGACAAATTATTTTGGTAAAAGAAAATATAGGACACACTTCCTTTACTTATTATCTGGTCAAACAAGATAGGTAAGAAAACCTAAGAAACGACTTCCTCTTATGCTTTGTCTATCCAAAACATGGGGTAATCGTAGGGCTGCAAACAAGCTGAATTTCCACATCTTGGGTTTGTTTTTTTTAATTTTTTAACGAATTTGAACTCGAACTCGAGCCCAATAAAAATTTGAAGAGCCGAGTTTTCTCTTATGCTTTGTATACCCAAGCAATGGGTAATCTTGTTATTATGATAAATGGGAAATGCCGCCCAATGCTGTTAGCCTGTTAACCACATTGGTCCACAATGTAAGATGATATGGAAGAACATTTGCCCTCACAAAAGTAGAAAATTTTACCTGGCAAGTCCTGCAGGGTAAAATTGCTACTGGAAGTGAATTAATTAGGAGGAATATTGGTATTCAAGGGGAAGGGCTTCTGGGGCAATGACCCTTTTGCCACAGTGAACTTGAAACCCCTGTTCATTTGTTGTTGCATTGCAAGTTTTCTTGGGCTATTTGGTCAAAACTCATTTCCTAGTGGGGGATAGTTTGGGTATGTCCCTCCACTGTATATGAATTAATCATGTGTTGGTGGTTTCCAAATAAATATACAAGTGTTGAGAAAGGAAGTTGGGAAATATGCTTCTATGCTGTGCTTTGGTCTCTATATGGTTAAGAAAGGAACCAAATTATATTCAGGGCTAAAATTATCGAAGAAGACGAGTTCGTGGAGTTCATCAAAACCAAGGTTGCATGATTTTTTGACAAAGTCTTGCTTTGATCTAAAAGGCTATTCTGTGGATGTAACGACCCGCGCTTAACTGACCTGCTAACCATTTCAAAAGGTTAATCTCTAGTTATACAGTAGTTGCTCGGAATGTACTTGTATACCATTTCCATTTCTCTTTTTCTGCCGATCTGGGACATCACAGTGGAGAATATCCAAAGGCAGGAATCAGAAGGTTGAAGCCTTGAAGGTGGCCAAAGTAATACTATCTTTCTAGTCTTGGCTTGTAATTGGGTGGGAGATTTGGCTTCATCTGGCTCAGTTCTGCTCCTTTGCCTGTGTGTGCGCGCCTGTGTGGGCTGGTGGTTTTGAATATGAAAGGGTGAAGGAGCAAATAATGCGTCTCATGCTTTCAAAGTCTGGGTTCTTGCACCATGGGAACTTGTTTACTGTAAATGGGATTCTTTTATATTCCTACGAAACCAGAAGCTTCCACCTCTCTATTTAAGGGTTTTGCCCTTGGTCCTTTTTTGGGTACAAGGAAAAGAAAATAGTGTATGAATCCTGTGTGCTTGTGTGAGAGATAAAAGGGCGGGTATAATCCTTTTGTAATTTGTTCTTCGGGCTGGGTGAGAGTGGGTGTACGATTGGGTTATGCTATTTAGCCCGAGTGTTTTTTTTTGCCGAACTAATGTGCATACTGATGCTTTGGACTATCAATGAGGAAGCATGATAATGTGCACATAAATTGAATTGGGTCTCTAGGCTTGCTCTCTCTGATGTCATTCGGCTTTGATTTGGGGGCATGGTTCCGCAGCAAAACAGGTATAGGGGGGCCACTGTTTCATTGGTATTTTGAGAGCAGCCACTTTATGCATATTGCCAAAGGTTAGGTCTGTCTCCAATCCTCCCCCGCCCATACCCCCAATGATTGGGACTACATGGGTTCTGTTGTTGTTGTTGGTGTGTAGTTGTTTTTTTGCCGAACTATGTGTAATTCTTGTGTGTTCTCTTCTATTTTCTTTCATCGCATTTTATTGCTTTGGGCTTGCGAGTTACGTATTTTTCTTGAATTTCCGCTGTTTTCTCAACATGTTGTTTGGGGTCTGTTTTGGTTTGAGTATGTCTTGTGTTTTCTTTGGTTTGAGTCTGAGTCTGTCCTGGTTTGTGTCTGTTTTGGCTGGTGCCAATCTTGGTTTTGGTAGTTTTTGGTGGCTTTTCCTTGGTGGTGGTGGGGGTGTCTAGTCTCATGTATGATTTTCCTTGTGATGTTGCTCACCAATGCAGCTGTATGTTTCAGATGCATCATCAATATTTTGTCTTGGTGGTAGTGGTGGTATGAAGAGGGTTTCTTGTCAGCGCATTACTGTTACCTTGTACCTTCCTTGATGATGGCTAACCTTAGAAGAGGATCTGGACTGTGCAGGGATCGCTTCCATGCGAACCATGCTTCAGATTCAGTTCCAGTTCATGATTCAGTGGCCAGGAAAGACTTCAGATTCTCATGC
Source organism: Rhododendron griersonianum (assembly GCA_018127125.1). Lineage (NCBI taxonomy): Eukaryota > Viridiplantae > Streptophyta > Magnoliopsida > Ericales > Ericaceae > Rhododendron > Rhododendron griersonianum. Next base: position 9,861,202 of record CM030799.1, on the reverse strand, counting down.
TGATGTTGATTCAAGTATGTTTTCATGTTCCATTATCCAATAAAGATTTCGGATTCTCTCGGCGATGTTGATTCAAGTGATTACTCCTGATGCTCTAGTTTGGGGCTGAATCCATGCCAAAGCTAATGACACGCCATTTACTTCATATCTGTTGTTGCTGCTGGCTTGTACTTTCCCAGATTTTCGTTTCCTTGTCTTGGCCAATACTTCACATTGTATGTTGATGTGCTTTGGCTTTGGTTCCTGTGTTGATCTCTCATCAGCCTCAGTCTTGCCTTTGCCGTTTCCTTCTTGTAAACGTTTTCTTTATCTATGGAGTATAATTTTTCTTGGCTGATCAAACAAAATAGTAGGACTCAAAACGAGCCGAGTCGAGCCGAATTTCAGCATCCTCATAATTGTTTTTTTAAGTTTTTAACAAACTTGAGCTTGAACTCGAGCCCAATAAAAATTTGGAGTGACTAATCTTAAGCTTGTTCACGAACTTGAATGAGCCAAAAATATTACTATACATTTTATGCTCTCGTATAGATCTAAGCAACAAAAAAAACTTCAATAAGGAGGGAGGCTCCAACATGGAAACGGGGTTTATGAGAATGCTCGATTTGAGAAAAAACTTTGGGCAAACACCTATCTCGGTTTGTATATTGAACATATACTCGGAACGAAAAATAAACAGTACTTCCTCCGTCCTCATTTTTAGTCCCTTTTGAGAGTTTCAACTACTAGTATATAAGATAACATAAGCATTGCATGTCTAATCACCGGATTTTTTTCATTCTACCCTTCAATTATTGCATGGACTTTTTGTCCAAGTGCCTTTTTAAATTTTCATTAGTACGGTCGATTTAAAAGTAGAAAGGTAAAATAAAACTTTCATTAATTATACAGTAACCCTTTTGGTTTGAAAGTAGGACAATATTTTCGGGACAGAAAAAGGGTTAACTAAGACAAGAAAAATAAAATAAAATGAAATGGGGAGGGAGGGAGGGAATCCTATATATAAAGTAGCAAACGGCTCAGTTCTTTGCTTCTTTTGGCCAGGGTGACTCGGTGATAAAGCATAACAAAGGAGCTGAAGAATCCTCTATTGGGAGAACGGCTCTTTCTGAACTTCCAGGTGCATATCCCTATAAAGTCTTTTCAAAAATTTCACATTCAACTTAATCGAATAATCCCGATTGATATGTATGCCTGTTTCTTGTTCAAAGATTAATAAATGGGTTTTTATCAGTGATCAAGTTTCATCATCTGGGTGGGTGTTTAATTGTCTTTCTGTGTAGCTCTCTGTACTGTATGTAGACCCTTGTAGTGTCCCTTGATTGAGTTTGAGTAAAACCCTAGTTCTGATTCCATCTCAAAACAGTAGGGGGAAAGTAAAGAAGAAAGAGAAGAAAATAGATTAAGATGCACCAGTGAGCAACCCTGTTATCAAATCTCAGAAAAGATTTAAGCTTGCCCTTAATGTCAGACCACTCTTTTGATAATGAAGTGAACTCTTTAAATGGCTAAATTCACATTTGTACTCTTTTAGGAGCTGCTTTCTTTGAGCCATTACTCACCAAATCTCAGCATTTTTGGTGAGATTGGGTGAGAAAGGGGAAGGGCCAAATCTCAAAACAAATCATTTTTTTTTGTCCTTTTATCTCCATGTCTCACCAAAATGCTGAATCTAAATGAGTGATTTCACAAGAAACCATAATCCTTTTCCTTTCTTTTCTCATGAAGCCCCTCCATCCAAAGGGGTTAGGGATTTCAACCTAAGAAGGAAGGAAACGGACACAGACACCACATGCCATGGCCATGTGGATACCTCATTTCTTCAAAGACTAGAACACAGAGACATTGTGGTCTCGTCTTTTAAGGCTAATTTTTGTATTATAGCTCGAGAATTCTTAATTCTTCTGTCAAATTATGAAGAGACAAATCAACAGTCACTATATAAGCATCCATGGAATTTTTGACTCTAGGCTATGGTTTAAGAATTGCACTTAGAGTGTCCGCAACGTGTCCAAGTAAAGAAACACAATAAAAAAGTTGGACACGTACTTGGGCATGTACTTGTCGGGAGGGGGTTGTGTCGTGTCCGTGTCTGGCACGTTTGGGTTACCCATATTTGAGGCCAGTCACTTGTCCGTGCTTCTTAGGTTTCAACAAGAATAATCGCATAAGTTGTAATGTGATGGGTTCGCTTCAAATTGGTGCATAATTTATTGGAACTTGTGATGAGTGTGGAGTCTGTTTTCTTCACTTACCTGATAGCGGGAAACATTGCCAATCACACGTGGGAATAATGTTGTTTTAACTAATCACAAGTGCTGATAATGTCCGCCTAACTGTCAGGTGGGTGGAAAAAAAATTCCCATGGATTTGCATGTTAATTGAGTGAACCTTGCTACTGGTACAGCAATCTGTGCACAGATTGTGCACAGATTTTTTTGTGGGGCCCACTATGGGTCCTACACAAGTGATCCGAACTGTTAATTATGTTTAAAACATTTTTTCAAGGGCCTCCGCGAAAAATTAGCTCAATCCGATACCTATAAGTGCTTGATCTAATCATCTAACTTTTCATTCGGGTTTTTAGAGAATGAAAAGTTAGACGATTAGATCAAGTATTTATAGGTGTCGGATTGAGCTGATTTTTAAAAGGGGCACTTGAAAAAATGTTTTAAACATAATGAACGGTTTGGATCACTTGTGTGGGACCCGTAGTGGGCCCCACAAAAAAATCTGTGCACAATCTGTGCACAGATTGCTGTACCAGTAGACTTTCTATAATTGAACTGAGTCCAGGAGGGAATTCATCGGTGGCAAGGGATTTCTAAATAGGTTTGAGATCACTTCTAAAAAGTTTGGAACTGAAGATTAGAAAGGTTGTTACTCCAAATGGTATGTGATTAGTTTCTGATTTCTGAAATATGGAAAGTTCAAGCTCACATATTAGTAATTAGTCCTTCTGTTATGCTTTGTTCAAATAAATCAATTGCCACTTATATTATGGGGGCCAAACACCATTCGTTTATCTTTCTGGTTTCTACTAGGTGGCTAAAATGAATATATATAACTTCACAACTTCTCATCTACCTTGATTGTCGTTGTGTCGTGACATAATAGATTTGATGTTTTTATTCCTTTTTTCTGATCCCCCTTGTTCATCGTTTATGTCTATGGACTGGAAGCTTGGGTCTTGTTCTTTTCCTCAATTTGATCTCACCGTGTATATTACTGAAGTTAAAGTATGAGGAAGAAAACTGTGAAATTTTTCTTCAACCTCGGTTTCAATTCTACTTAGAACTTTGTTGAATTTGAGATGGCTCTGAGTAGCCAAAGCTTGATTTCACTACACTTCAAACAAGCAAACATAATTTTCAATACTCTTCGTTTGCACTTAGTGCCTTTTTCTACTTGTGTTAAAGGTGCCGAAAGACACTTAATAACTAAAATCCTTGGCGAGTTCCTTCTATATCAGAATATTGTTTGCTGATTAACTCGGAAAAATGATATGTTCTTTATTCATATTCTTCGGGTTATTCACACAGATTCTATCCGGGAGTGGATGGGCATAATTCGATAGTGTCAAAGTATCGCCAGACCCATGCTTTTGGTTATAGCCTCCCAAAATCTGGTTCAGCAGTCCCTGCAGAACCAAGAAAACTCACCATCTCTTTTGTTTTATTTTCTTGTCTCTCCATGTTTGCAACTCTTGTTAAAACCCACATGGTAAAGTTAGCTAAACGGAGAATAATTGGAATATTATATGAATTTCCCATCCGCAATTTCTCCTATACATTTCCTTCAGTATAAGTTGCATTCCAAATTTGTATTTGTGATGGTGTAAGAAGGCGAAAAAGGAGGAGGTCCATTCGATAGAATAGGGGGTTCAAGTAGGAGTGGAAACAAATTAACCTGATGAGGTGGCTCTTGTCAAGGGGTTTGGTTTGTTAGTCAACAAGGGTTTCCCTTGGAAACAAATTCCGTGTGCTTATGTTCCTTCCGGGGACAAGTTTTTTGTGTTGTCAGCTTCTTATGGGAAGATTCTTCCACTCGACAATCTTTTGTGAAGAGGAAGGTTCTTCCGAATTGGTACTGATATTTTCGATAAGGCAGAAGAGTCAATAGTCCATCTCCTTTTCCATATTAAGATATAGATAAGATTCTTACCATTTCATTATAAGGCTTTCCATTAGCTTTACGGTAGAGACTAGAGACACGCTTTCTCTTTTTCAGAGAGTGTACCATAGCTCTCTCCTTTTTTCTCTAACAGTTCTGGATTTGATGTTTAGGTGGTTAGGAGGATGATTGAGGCTTGGAAGGCTACCATGTTTTGTATAATGTGGTGTACTTGGAGGGAGAGGTATTGTTAATCTTGCAAAAAGGAAAACCGTTCATTTTGGGTGTTTGAAAAAATTTGGGCATTAGGCAAATGTTAACACAGAACTTCTCTTCGGGAAAGAGGGAATTATCATGTAAAAAACGGTGCAGAGGCTTCTCGTATCGGGTGGCGAAATGGTTAATTCCTCCATCAAGATGCTTTTGAACTTCAAAGGAAATGTGCCTATCCATATCTTTTCTAGAGGTCGAGAACACGCAATGCGCGTGCAAGTTGAATTTTGATGAAATATGCACAATAGCTTTTGACTTTTTATTTGATCTATTATAACGTCATATTAACCTTTGTGACAGATAAATAACAATGAAATAAATATCACGGCAATCGAATTGTTTATATATTGTAATACCAATTTATGTACAGTACCATGACATATTCGTTGTTACTTTATATTTAAGTATGTATTGATCAGCTTTTTCAATTCAATCGTGTCAGCTCAGATTGAGAACATGCATCTGGAGATTTTTATTTTTTTTACTTTATCAATTTAATTTAAAATTCTAGTTTCAGTTATGGATTTGAAATGTTTTTATGTTATGCTTTGAACCCAATTTCAATTTAGTAGAAGATCATCACAGCAAAATGTAAAGCATCACAGCAAATCCATATGCATATGCTGACGAAATGGGAAAATCAGAAGTGGAAGATGAAGAATTTGTCATGGGCCAGAGAATGTTTGTCATGGCCTCATAGGGTAGTTCTTTTCATGGTGGAGATATAAACTGAACCTGCAGTTACATGTTGAAAGGTGTGCTTTGTCTTTTTTATCCTTATGGTTTTTGGGTTATGAAAAGTATTTCGAAACGAATTAAGGTAGTTTGTTATGGGGAATTTCGGAAATGAGAAAATTGACACAATGACAGAAAAAGTAGACACCAAACTATTGCTCTCCCTTTCAATATTCAAATAAATAAATAAGGGAAGTGTACAAGGGCTTACAGGTTCCTCTTTTGGTTCACCTGTAGATGCACACATTCATGATTTACTTAAGCTTGTTTGAAACTCTAAACTTGTTAGTTCCTGTGGTGACAACTCATGGACTTCCTAACATTCTTCTAAATCAGCACCGAGCAATAACACATCAGAGTGTGGTGGTTTTCCTAGCTATAGAGTAAGTAAAACCCGTAGACAAATGATATTCGTACTCCACTTTTAGTCTCTCACAGTCCTCTGGTTACAGGCTGAAAGACAGCAAAACCAAACGCAGAATTGAGCGGCTCAATGTGAAGTGCAAATCCTGTTCCTCTTAAGTACCCTACTCTCTTCATAGGACGTTACGAAATTTAGTCACAAAAAACTGTTTACTGGCCTATGTTTACAGGCTAACAATCAGGGGTAGCTGCTAAATGCTTTCAGATTTCGTATGTGCCTATGTGGTTTATTAGGGATTGATCTAGACAATTATGATAATCTTCTGTGCAGTGAAACAGACTTAGAATTGAGATTTAAATGTTCTTTTGTTGTATGCCATCTTTTTTTCGAGAAGTTTATGGTAAGGTTGTAATTATTGATCTAGAACCGAACAGTTGGAAGACTACAAATTTTGCTGTAATGTCAGTATTTGTGTTCTTATAGGTGTCTTGCCGTCTGCCATTCAAAATCAGTAATGTGAAATTTTCTTCTTGTTCAGTTCCTTAATGGAGCTCAACCATATTGTGGTCTTGGTTGAGTCCTATCAACAAGAGTTCATAAGCAGTTGGCATAGTGTTTGATCAGAATTACTTGAGGGAATATGTCTATATGTTTTCTATTTTTGTCATTCTGATCTGTCGATTGTCGGGTTCTGAATGAAACTTTTGCGGGTATACATATTGAGTTCAGTCACATGGGACATAGCTTGATACACATTGTTAGGCCCATTTCCTAACAGCTTAAGCTTTTGGGACTACTGGTTATTTAACATGGTATCAGAGCTTAGGTTACAAACTTACAAGAGGTCTTGGGTCAAGTCTCTCTAGTCTCTATCAGCATTTGGTCCCCGTTTGCGTTATGTTTCTCTCCTTTGCATTCTATCGCACAATATGCATGGATGTTTGCCTCTCCATGTGCAAGACGGGGTTGGGTTGCATGTGAGGGAGGGTATTAGATAGCTTAATATACATTGTTGGGCCCATTTCCTAACAGCTTAAGCTTTTGGGACTACTACAAACTATATGAAGTTTATGGTGTGTGTATTGAAATGAATATGTACCTAAACCTCACATACTAAGTTAACCAAAATCCGCTTTGTGTGTTGATCAAAAAGAAAAATCCACTTTGTAGAATTTAGCCAATGCAGTTCCCAGGTACAATCAGTATAATAAGTGATAAACCAGTTGGATCTGGTTTTGATGGTAAGGAATTCACAGGTATGGAAGAGAGAGCATTATGACTATATAAAACCAAGCACGGATAGCAAATATCGCGATTTGGGTATTTTGGATTTATCTGTTCAAAAATAAAATCGATATTGAGGCCTAGATCAAGGACGATTTCAACAATAATAGAATTGCTGAACAATTGGACGATGACAAAATTATCAAAGGTATGTGATCCGTGTTCAGGACGTTCATTGGGGTTTTGTTTGGGAACAGAAGGGAATAGCTAAGTTTAAACTGTTATGAAATGAGCCTAACAATGAATATCAAGTTATTCAGCAACAATTACGGTTTGCCCCGCTGTTAAGTTTCGCAAACAATAGCAGCTGCATTTTAAGCTTTCTATGTAGTTTCATGCTTCAAATCTGTACATGATCTGTTTCATTTGAACAACAACGTGGATAGAAAAGCAACATAAAACAAAGTGGTATCATTTCTTTTAATCTGTATAGCAGGCCATGTTTACATTGCATAACATGTGCAGTAATATTGGTCATTTGAATGTATGGCATGGGTGTTTTTTAGGCCCCTGTTTGGAAGCTTTACTGCTGCTTTTTATTTTGCCAGACTTCTATGCTTGCTCTTAATTTCACTCTAGGTAAGAAATGAAAGAAACCATGTTAGAAGTCCCGTAAAATTTAAGACCGAAGAATTGAATATTGTAGCAAAACATTTTAAAATAAAGCTGAAAATTGATTCTGCATAGAACGAAAATTAACTGAACCAAACACACTGTTGTATTGGTTTGAACTCCAGAACATTTTGCTTCCTTTCATGTTTTCTTTTAAATGTTCTTTTTTTCTAATTTTGCTTGGAATTGTCCTTCGCTCTCTTTCACTCATGCATGATCTTAAGCTCTTCCGTCATTTCACCTATAACTGTCAACCAACAATCCCACTACTCCGAGTTCAAGTGTTGTAGCCCTGTCTCGCTTTCACGGATTGCCATCTATCCTCCATTATTTAGGCACCAACAGTAATAGAAACGAAATTTTACTGATATGTATTGAAACCTGGCATATTTCCCTTTTGGGGTGGCAGAAAATGATGGGATCAAGTTTACCCCCACCAAAAAATATACCATTAGAGCTAACAGCTAGTGCTGAAATGATGATTCATTCTTATTCTTCTCTTTTCGGAAACAACCTCTCTCCTTGCAGCGGTAAGACTGTGTACATCAACCCTTCCCCAACCCCCGCATATACGGGAGCTTCGTGCACTAGATACGCTCTTTTTTCACATCAAACAAAATTTCCCTCATATAATTTGGATATACAAAACTTCAAAAATAACAAGAAGGCAAACTTAGAGATACCAAATTAGTGACGTATCGCTCTTGTCACTTTCAGTAAGCAATTATGTTGTCCAACACATTAGCAGGTGAAAAAAAAATGTTTCTCAATTATTTCAATGGGTGGGATATGAATGACTAGTTCCTTTTTCGTTTTATCTTTTCCTGATTCCTGAGGCCATATTCTTCTCAACTTCTCTTTTATGCTTTTGGATATGTGAGATCTCTCTGATGGGTCCCCCTCAGAGAATAATAATTGATGAGTAGAGGAAGCAAATAACTTTGTTTAAATGGGACTTTTGATTCACAGGACCTTCTGCTACTGGACTTAGGGGTCGTTTGGCATCATCCTGGAATCTCCTTTAATTTGTTTTTTGGAACCTATTAAAGTTTTGAAAGGAGCCTTCAAAGTACCCCTTCCTGCAGCTGGTTAAAGAGAAAGGTACTTCAATAACTCTTCTCCTTTTTCTTGGTTTTCAAACATTTGGGCCACCTAGACATACATGTAACTCCCCAAATAATTATATCCCTTCATTAAACATTTGGACAACATTGTCCTTTAATTTGTAAGAGAGTGTAGTCGTGATAGGACAATATCGTAACTTCACATGAAAGAGGACAAAAAAGGGTGCAACTGTAGAGAATGGGACTGTGAAAATCATTGTCAAAGCATCCAACTCAAAAATCAATTGATAATGAATGAAGAGACAGCCTAGGTTCGTATACTAGCTTTGGAGGCAATACTTATATCAATGTGGGACAAGCACTGACACTCTTCCACACGTGCGTCCCCTGACTTGCACGTGGAAAGCATCCATGTTTAAGTATCCAACTCAAATCTAATTGGAAATGAGTGAAGGGCCTCATAAGCTCATATACTAGCTTTGGAGGTGATAATTAACCAATGAGGGACAAGTTCTAATATCACCACCAGATTGAATAGTACCCTGAAAAATATGAACTCTGTGATCAGATCCTACTTCTTTGTTGGATCTTCCTTCGTACCACTTTAGCAAAAATTACATTCGGTACTAACATGATGGTAAACTTTTAACTGTCTAATACAAACATGTGATAAGTGGAATGGTCTATTTGGTTTTGTTTCTGTTTTTTTGTTTGTTATCATACTGTAGGCCAAAACTGCACAGTACCTACATGATGGTAAAGTTTTATGTACAGAAGTCTGATGACTCTGATCAGTTAATGATCCGTTTGGTTTTGTTTCTGTTTCTCGTTTCGATTACTGGTACCCATAATCACATTAAGTGCCAACATGATGGTAAACTTTTAACTGTGTATAAACACAGAATAATTTTGATGTATGTGATTGGTTTTGTTTTTGTTTTTGTTTTCTGTTTCATTTATTGGAGAACCAAAGTTTTCAAGAAACACAAAAAGATGTTTTCGAGCAGCCACTTTGTGCATGTATCGTGAAGGTTAGGTATGTCTTTAGTCCTCTCCCTCCTGTACCCTATTGCTTGGGGAATACATGGATTGTTTGTCGTCCCAAAAAGATGTTTTCGAAGTTTTGAACACCAAGTTTCCTCCCAAAAAGCCGCTGTTTGTGTTTTCAGGATTTCTATTCTTTTTGGCTATGGAAACTCGAAAAATGAAACACATAATACGAAAAATGATGACTGATTCATTTAAAAACCAGTAAGTAGTTTGAAACATACGCGTACAACAGTAGATATACACTCATGGCTATCTGTAGTTTGTTTTTACTAGTGTTTGCTCTTTTATAGCCTCTGCAATAGTTTAATACCTAGTATCTGATCATATTTCACTTTTGAATCACCATTTTTCCCCATCAAAAGCACCAGACCAGCTGAATGCATGGCACTTGAGATTGGCAATGGCTTTGGGAAATCAATCATTGGATTTTGATTCCAAGCGATCGAATTCTTGTCCGCAACCCAAGAAATCGAAAGATCAATGTGATTTAATTTGACTTTTCGCGATTTGCTGGTCTCCATTGTGGCCTTTCCTTTATGTTTTCTCTCTTTCTTTTTCTTTTTTCTCATCTTTGGTTGAGTTTTTAATTTTCTTTCTCCAGTTCAAGCGTGGTTGTGGATTACAGAATTAAAAAGCTGACCCTTTGGAATATATTTCTTGCAGGACTTTTATGCAGAGTAGGCCCTGCCCTGAGGATTACTTTCATATCAGAAGAAAAGCATAGAGCCATAAAACTATGAGGTCCTTTTTGTCATTTCCTAAAATTCATTGTGTTGGTTTTGTGAAGTCTGATTTTGCTTTTGAATTGCTAATTCACTGACTATCTGCATAGTGGAAACTAGTTTGAGTCATGAATGTACTCAGTTACACAACTAGAGAACATCGTAAAAATTATATCGTTTACGTTTGCGTTCTTTTTGAAATTGTTCTTTGCACGCATTGTGTGTCGTGGTTTGGCGGATTTCTCAGCACATCGAATACTCAAGAGGAAGGCTTTCACCCCTTGATTCTGAGTCTTTGTATTATGGTACCAAAGCTCCTGAAGGATACTTCTCAGTTTAAGCATGTAGTTTCTGTTATTTACTGCATTTTGATGTCTAATGACTCTAATTCCATACAAATTAGAGTCGTTCTCGTTCGTATTTTAAACAGTGGTATATGTATGGATATCTGTTATACGGGTATGTAACGGTCAAATATAGGCAAATGTTGTATCTGATTTCTTAATTCCCGACACGTACTGGTAGCCTGGTAGGTATTTGCACCATTGATTCTCAATTCACTGGAAAAAGAAAGATACCGAACGATGTGGATTATTTGTATTCACCAGATTGAAAATGAGCAAAACCCATCAATGTAATGCTCAACAGAAAGCTTCAATTCTCCTCTTGATTGTATTGTAGAGTCAGAGCTCCAAAGGGATTCCTCTCAATTTAAGCATGTAGTTTCTGACTAGTAGTATTTTAAAGTAGCTGCGTACTTATTCATGTCCGTTGTATAGTTATGCATCATCATTCAACGTATCGGAGCTGATCAAAAAAATAAAAAATCAGTCGACGCATTGGAAAATCTTGTGTCGAATATCTTGATTCTCGAATACGTATTGTTAGGTATTTACATCATTGATTCGATTTCACTTAAAGAAGAATGATCCCCAAAAAAAAAATTTAGAAGAAGAAAGATGCCAGGCTGGTCATCTTAGAAGAAAAAAATTAGTATAAAAGTTACGATACGAAATAAAATGTTATGAATGACCGTTCCTATAATTAATTTTTTATGAGGTGCGCAATATGAACCACACAATAGGTGCATATGGTATACACCTTAAAGGGGTGTGTATTGAAGACTTTCCCGTTGTTCTATTAAGTTTTTTAATAAACTTTTTGTCTATCAAAAAAAGAAAAAAGAATGATCTGTTCTATGTCTGAGCTCCCAAAGGATTCCTCTCAATTTAAGCATATATAGTTCATAGTTGAGTCATTCTCATTAGTATTTACTATTTACTATACTACTACTATTTAAATAGCGGCATAAGTGTTAAAATTTGATTATAGAGTGATGTATCGGTCAATATATTGAAATCAAATATAGGTGCAGATATCCCAATACTCGATATGTATTGGCCGGAACTCACAACATTGATTTTTATTCACTCGCAGTATAAAAATGCAAGAGTAGTTTCTTGGTCTATCACTTTCATTGATGTTCGTTCAAAGAGGATACTGATTCAAGAATACATTCGGACTATATAGTAATGAAATGTTAAGACAGTGAATATTCTTGGTGGCTAGTGTAATTTTTTAATTTTTAAATCAAAATACGTGGGATTATCCATTTATGTCAACGAGAGAATATAAAATTTATAAAAATATGAACCGACGTTAAAAAATATTTAAAAAACAAAAATAGGACTTAAAAGTTATCTTTAATTTTATTTTCTTCCCCTATTTTTTTTATCAACAATTGATGGGAAGGATATGCATTATGCAATATGCAGTGGTTTAGTCAATTCATTGACTTTCCAATTAATGTTTGGATATGGATCACCAACTATTTCTTACTATTATTTATTGAAAGGGAAAATTTTACAAATGGTCCCTCTAGTTTGCATGAATTCTCATTTTTGTCCCTCTAGTATTAATTGTGTTACTTTTAGCCCTATAATTTGCATTTTGTCTCAATTTCGTCCCTCTCGCTTACGGCGTTAATGAAACAAACGGAATTGGAGGACAAAATTGACATTTCCCTCACAGAGGGACTAAATTGAGATTTCGTGCAAACTAGAGGGACTATTTCTACAATTTTATTTTTTACTTTTGTTTTTGTAAATAAATTTAAAATACATCATATGTAATATATTATATATATCACAAAAAAATGAGAAAATTCGAAAAGCAACCCCTATGTTAAATGTCTTGGTATTGTATTTTTTTTTGGAATTGAATTTTCAATTTCGTTATTTTCTTTGTCACATGATTAAAAAGAAATTTTTTTTTCAGTAGTATTTAGAAATCTTGTAATTGTGTTTAATTAAGCAATGAAACACTATTGAATATTAAGAGATCAAATACATTAAAATATGGGTATAAGTGTATTTATTTTGGGACTTACTCACAAGATCACTCATATAACAAATAAATACGGATTTTGAACATTTTTTTATTGGGTGAAAAATAAGGAGATTATAAGAATATGATACAAAGACATTAGCTAAAGGGTTGATTTGTGCATTTTCTAATATTTTTGTAATTTGCAATGAAATATAAATTTTTTCAATATAGTTTGATTACCCAATAAACAATAATTCAGTTGTCCCTCTAGTTTATTGGGTAATCAAACTATATTGAAAAAATTGGGTAATCAAACTATATAGTTTGAATTATTATTTATTGGGTAATCAAACTTTATTGAAAAAATTTATATTTCATTACAAATTACAAAAATATTAGAAAATGCACAAATCAACCCATTAGCTAATGTCTTTGTATCATGTTATTATAATCTCCTTATCTTTCACCCGATAAAAAAATGTTCAAAATCCGTATTTATTTGTTATATGAGTGATCTTGTGAGTAAGTCCCAAAATAAATACACTTATACCCATATTTTAATGTATTTGATCTCTTAATATTCAATAGTGTTTCATTGCTTAATTAAACACAATTACAAGATTTCTAAATACTACTGAAAAAAATTTCTTTTTAATCATGTGACAAAGAAAATAACGAAAGTGAAAATTCAATTCCAAAAAAAAATACAATACCAAGACATTTAACATAGGGGTTGCTTTTCGAATTTTCTCATTTTTTTGTGATATATATAATATATTACATATGATGTATTTTAAATTTATTTACAAAAACAAAAGTAAAAAATAAAATTGTAGAAATAGTCCCTCTAGTTTGCACGAAATCTCAATTTAGTCCCTCTGTGAGGGAAATGTCAATTTTGTCCTCCAATTCCGTTTGTTTCATTAACGCCGTAAGCGAGAGGGACGAAATTGAGACAAAATGCAAATTATAGGGCTAAAAGTAACACAATTGATACTAGAGGGACAAAAATGAGAATTCATGCAAACTAGAGGGACCATTTGTAAAATTTTCCCTTATTAAAAATAGATATAGTTGCAGATATCTTAATACTCGATAAGTATTGGTTGGTACTTACAAAATTGATTCTCATTCAGAGCAAAGATGCCGGAGTCATTTCTTGATCTATCACTTTGATGTTCAGTCAAAGAGTATATTGATTCAAAAATATATTCAGACTATACATACTAATCAAATTTTAAGGCAGTGAATATTCTTGGTGGATCCAAATCAAAAAAATATTCTGGTTGGATAGTGAAATCTTTATTTTTTTTAATTAAAGTATAAGGGATTAACCATTTTTCTTGACGAGTGAATTAAAAAAATATGAAAAATATTAACAGAAGTTTAAAAAAAAATAGAAAAGACAAAAATAAAACTTGAAAGTTATTTTCTAATTATTTTTTTCCTCTCTGTTTTGGTTATCAACGATTGATGGGAAGGATATGCAATGAGCAGTGGATCACCAACTATTTTATTTATTATTATTTTTAATTGCTTGATAACATTAAGCTGGGCCCCTTTCTTCTTGTTCTAAAATCCAGCTCTAGATTCTTTGATTCTTCTTTCCCAACAAAGAACAAAAAGAATCTGCCAATCTCACCACACCCTTCTCGAAAAAAGAAAATTTAAAAAAAAAAGAAAAGGAGGAAAAAGAAAAAAAAATTAAAGAAAAGGATTCATGTGGTTTTGGTTGTCCCTTTCAGACTCTCAAAAAGAAATACCCATCAAAGCAATCCCATCATTTTTTTTTCTCCCTTCAAAGCTTCTTATTAAGAGTTTTTAGAAAAAAGTTGGCAACCATTATTCATTATGGTGGGGCTACCTAATTAACTCAACATGGAATCAAGCAAATATACATACATATGTGCATGTATGTATATATGGAGAGAGAGAGAGAGAGAGAGAGAGAGAGAGAGAGAGAGAGGAGTGGGAAACCAGCAAGATAAAACAAACCATACACTTTTCTTCTTTTCTATCCTTTTGAGACACAAATTGGAACTGTGTTGCTTTCACTGTTTTTGCTATACATCAGAGATTCTCTCCACCCGTTTCAAGTCAAAGAAGAAAGAGAAAAATACTTTAAAAAAAACAAGTACAAAACAATTAGGAAGAAAACTTAAGACAGTGTTTGGTTCACTGAAATGAGGCTAAACTAAAATCAGCAGTTGTTCAGAAATTATAGTTTCTGATGTTTGGTTCCTTAAAAATGGCAGAATGCACATTACAAATGGAATCATTATTCGACACAACAATCGCACGAAGAATAAATCAAGCAAGACCACACCAAAATTTTAATATGGTTCTCCATCTGTTTAATTAGGTACTATTTGTAGTATGTAATGAGTGAAGGAGCCTACAATTTACATCAGCTGCTACAAAAAAAAAAAACACGAATTTATATCCTAGAGTTTTTACTACTAATTATCGTGAGTTTTACCCCCGACCCCGCGACCTGATCAAGCAAGTCAAACCCTGATTACATCAGTGAAATAACGTGCCAAGACCGAATCAGACTTCACAAAACTCAATGCGAAGAACGGTCATTCCTTTCCTTTTCATAATCAAATTTTAATGTGGTTCTCCAATTGTGTAACAAGGTACAGTTTGTAGTATGTGACAAGTGAATGGAGACTACAGCTTACACCAGCTGCTGCAAAAAAACACGAATTTACATCCTAGAGTTCTTACTACTAATATATTATCGTGAGTTTTACCCCAGACCCCGCGACTTAATCAAGCAGGTCAAACCCGGATTAGATCAGCGAAACAGCCCAAAGACCGAATCAAACTCCACAAAACTCAACGCGAAGAAACGGTCGTTCCTTTCCTTTGTCAAAATCAATTTCTCAACAAAACAAACACTAGCTTAAAGAAAAGAAAGTTGATGTGGAAAAATGAGAGAAAGGAAAAGGCCCACAGCTCATGGCATATATTCCCCCCCAACACAACCCCACTTATGTTTCCTGATATGGTGTGATAACATAGGAGCATAGGACCTACCTTCCAATTATAAAGAGAACTGCAACTACTGAAACTACCTCATATCCGAAGCAAAGGGGCTGGCTACAAAAAACACTCAAAGACTGACCACCATTACCATATGCATCATCATCCACAAGTACTGATCCAAAAGCCCCCAAAACAGAAATGGGTCATCACCAAAACATGCAAAATCAAGATACTCACTTGGTTCTATCCAGTGATCCAAAGCCAAGGCTGAAATGGACCCCAGAGCTCCACCGGCGGTTCGCCGATGCCGTCTCTCAGCTTGGGGGAGCAGAAAGTTATGATCATTTCATTGTTTGCTTGATGTCTGGATATACATATACATAGTTGTATATACTAATAATTTCCTTGATTTTTGTATGTATGATCAGAGGCAACACCAAAAGCCTTGATGAGGATGATGGCAATTCCTGGACTGACTTTGTACCATTTAAAGAGCCATTTACAGGCATTTCTCTGTTTCTTTTTTTTGGCAATGATACTTGGAATATTTTGATGGGGAATTACATTTAAAGTATACTGGTGTTATTTGCTCCTGCAGAAATATAGGTTGGGGAAAAGCAACCAATCAGAGACCTGTCATGAAATCAACCAACAAGGTTAGTGGGATTGAATTAGGCTACAAAACTGAGATTATTGATGCATTTGTATTGATTTCAAGATTTCATTTTTTTTTTTTTTGGCAGATTACAAAGGGAATCAGAGAAGAGATGCTGATTTTCTGAGTGGGGAAGTTGGTGATCAAATCCAGAACCCTATTAATGAGTAATATTAGTCTCTCTCCAAGCAGTTAGTTATGGTTAGGAACCAGGAGTGAAATATGATGGAAATTAGGTGGTGTTTGGTTCACCCGAATAGTTTTTTAAAAATGGAGTGGAATGGTCATTTCTTGGCCTCCCAATGATTAAAAGAGCGTTCGCGTCGAATGATGAGTCCATTTCCAGAGTACATGTTGTAATTTTTGTAATGGACTAAATGTCAGAATAAGCATTCCGAGAATTTGATCATTCCATTCCAGCTTCATTCCAGGCAACCAAACACTGTCTTACCGCGAGAGAAAAGGAATTAATTTTAAGGGTTTGTGTGTTAACAGAAGCTTGAAGATAGCTCAGGCTCTACAAATGCAAATGGAGGTCCAGAGGAAACTTCATGAACAAATTGAGGTTAATAGTTCAAATACACACCTACCCTTTTTTTCCATTTCATCAAAATTCTTGTTAAATATCAGTAGAATCCAATCAAAAGTTGCTTTTTTATTTATCGTTTTCGTTTTCCGCTTTTGCTTTTGTGATTTTTAGGTTCAAAGGCATTTGCAGCTGAGAATTGAGGCACAAGGGAAGTACTTGCAATCGGTACTAAAGAAAGCACAAGAAACACTTTCAGGGTACAGCAATTCATCATCTCCGATCGGGGTGGAAATAGCGAAAGCCGAGCTGTCTCCATTAGTCTCAATGGTTGACAATGGGGGCCCCAGCTCATCGGTCTCAGTACTAACAGAGGAGAAGAGTGGAAATAGCAATTCTGTGGTGCTTTCGCTGATGGATCTACATCCGGACCGGGCGGAAAAATGTGCGCCTAGCAATCAAGGGAGTGGGAGGAAGAGGAGTGGGAGCACCATTTCTGATGGGAATAATTGTGGTGAGCAAAAAATGGGGAAAAAAAGTGGGGGCCAATTGGGAAGGTTTGATTTGAATAGACAATATTATGTGAATGAGCTGGATTCAGGGTCAAAAGCAATAGACTTGAACTGAGAAGGAGGGGGGGAAATTTGTAAGGAAATTGATAGAAGAGGGGTTTAAGGGAGATATTTATATAGCTAATGCATTGGTTCCTTTTTATAACTTGGGAGTATATATTGTTTGTAAAAATCATGTGTATCGTTGTGTTTTGGACCCCGAATCACTTTCGAAAGTATATCCATGTTGAAAGGTAATAATATACTTTTGTAGCTCTCTCTCTCTCTCTCTCATAATATACTTTTGTAGTTCTCTCTCTCTCTCTCTCTCTTTGTTAATTTTGAGTGATTTTTTTTTTCCCGGGCGAAAGTGAGCAATGTTAATTTTAAAGATTTGAACCCGAGTCAAATGCATTGGAACACATGATGTCTATTACTGGACTACCACTCCACTTCTGTTTGGAGTGATTATTTTCGCTTTGTGAGACACAAAATACTCACCCTTGTATTCAGTCTTGGGAAAAGGCCAACTCCCCATGGGAATATCCTAAGGCTGTGTTTGGTTGGAAGGGAAGGGAAGAGAAAAGAAAACAATTTAAGAGGGAAAAATCTAGGAGAAAATATGTTGTGCATAAGACATGTCTTGCTTCATAATTATCTTGTCTTTTTATTTCAAAACGAAACAATTAGAGCCAATGAAAGAGAATTTCTTTGTTTTTTTTTTGGTTAATTATTCCTTTATTTTCATAAGTTCCAAACAGAGCATAAATGGCTTAATCTCATAACATAAATCTAGCATTAAGGGAAAACTATCATTTGATTGATCGGTGACTCTCTGTGTACTGCATACTATATATATAGTATCTTTCGTTTGTTCAATCCTATGTCTGAAAATTACTCTTTTAAGGCCAATAATTAAAAAAGTAGTTAAATCTTATCTTAGGGAAAGCAAGGAACTATTTCTAAAATACTCATTCTTAATTCATTGATACTGAGAAGATTACATTAATTTACTTGCATCAAAAATGCATAGGTGGCAGGCCTTTTGGTGGTAAATACTGTACAAAAACATAGTAGAATAAGGTAGCTTTTTTAAACTGTTTCGGTGATGACCGTCGCCGCTACTTATCTCTTTGTGGCTTCATCTTCACTTCTACCCCTTCCGATTGCTAAATAGGATCGATACAATTCCAATATCAAGATCATATCGCATCACGCAACCAATTAAATTTTTGCCGAGCAAAGAAGACGACGTGATTGTGTGATTTAAGATCGGATGTGGTTTGTATGCATTTCGATATGCTATGGTAGAGCCACTATATAAAACTGATTTTTTATTTTTTTTTTGAAGATGCCATCTGCCATGAGAAAGAGATCCTGACATGTCATTATACACAACTTAAGAATATACACAGATTAAGTTTTCCTCAATAAATTTATTGCCGATAAAAAAAAAAGAATATACACGAGTTTTTTAAAATAAAATAAAAAAGGGGTCATGGCACCTTTCGAGATACTCCATATGTTTATCTATCATTAGTAGAGGAATCTTAAAAGGGAAAGTCTTTAAAAACAAAGTTTTCATTTTGCGGATAGGGCAAATTTTTTTGGGGAACGGGAAGTAGTATTCTTTTTTCAAGTTTTGGATTGGCATTGATATTTTATATAATCCCTCCCCCAAATCGGTGTATAATTATTACTATGATTTTATGCTTTATTCTTTATCAAATACCATATTATGAATGTTCCCCAACCCTTTATATCAAAATATACCTTTGTAGGTCGTTGCGAGTATAGAGAGTGATAACATGTTCGGTGTTGACGGGATACAATGAAATTCTCGCTAAACACGCTTCATTGTCATCCCTACTCGTAGACGAGACAAAAGACCTAGCTAATCATGTTAAGTTTGTGCAAATGTTAACACGATTTTTTGGGGATGAAAATTGGTTAACACAATTCAGTAATGCTAAAATTTGGCAGTTGTTAGAGCAGCCATTCTTGGACTCATTCTTGAGGTACACATGTACCTTCACACTGAAACTTTAAGGGCAAAGACGGAAAAGGATAACCTTGAGGGGGAGGTGTAAGTTTTTTTGTCAATCGATAGACGTCTAGCCTATTCTTATGGGAACGGGAAAATGGTACTGCTAAGTGGCATACAGGTGGGGCAAGCCTAAAGGGTATCAACCATCACACCAAGCGCACTCACGCTCCTGGTGAGAATCAAACTCTCACCTTGCATGTAGAAGAAGTGAGGAAGTGTCATTGGGCTACAAGCCCTTTGGCGGGGGAAATGTAAGTTGGCCTTTTCATTTTCCTAACGAAAATGCTAGAGGCACATCGGTGTGGCCTCTCACATACTAATGTCTTGGTCTTAATTTGTAAGCACACCAATTTTAAGTTTATGGCAAACTTAATACAAAATATAGTAATGTCACAAATTGGCAGCCCTTTTTTTTTGTTGCTAAGTACTCAGTAGAAATGTGGAGGGGTGACGAGCTATAACAACCTTCTCTAAACATAATCATAAAAACTCGAGACCTGCGACGGGCCCCATGGAGAACCTACTACTCATCAATTTTTACCGCTCTAGTTCCTACTAAGGACCGGTGGATTACAGACGAACTTATCGGGAGAGCAAAGGTTAGAGAGGGCTTCGATCGTGCGACTCGAATATTGGACCTCTTAACCACCCAAACCACTCAAGAGTAGTCATTCACCACTAGACTAGTTCCTGGTGGTAAATTTTGCAGTTTTTATTAGCAGCGATTCAAGAATTCATTCTTGAGCTTCACATCAAGTTTCACACGTCAAGGGACAATATCTGTAAATGATAAACCTTGAGGTGCCTAAGTGTAATTTATCCTTTTTCAATTCTACTTTGTTGTTTGATTAGAAGCTAGGAACAGAGCCCTGCGACGAATTTCTAGCTGGGTTGAGGCCCGAGGGTTGATGAGGTGTAGATATGGGTTTTTAATAAGCTGCACAGCTTGTGTTCGACTGAATTACTCTATGAGATTTTCACGTATTTGGCTTACTTTGTGGTGATTTTTACAGGTGTGGTAGTTTGAAGGATTCTAATTCCTGGGTCTTGATTTTTGCAAGTAGAGAGCTATGGTCCTCGGGAATTTTACTGGGCAACAATTCAACCCTTGTGATTTGTTTGGCACCTGCTTACATCCTTCTAATTTCCTTCCAATGCAGAGCAGAAGTAAGCAAATTAAATTTACTCTAATCCCTTCTTCTTCTTTTTCTCTAATTGATTCCTATTTTGAGAAACAAAGGAAGATGCATATTATACATTCAGATACAGAGATTGGTATGCAAAGATGGGCCACTAAAACTTATTTCTTAAATAACTCCAGCCCCAGGGCTGGCGCAGCGACAGTCATCTGGTAACCGGGGACTTTATGAAGCTTTGGTCTGGGACTCTGGGGTTCGACTTCCACCTATGTGCTATCAATCCTGTGTGGGGCTTTAATTGAGTTTTCCGCTAGTAGACGGTGGGATAGGTCCCCTGGGTTAGTCGGTCTATTGGGCTTGATATCAAGTTATGAAAAGATAAAGAGGGGGAAAAAAAAAAAAAAAAACCTTCGGTCTTAAATTGCTTGAGAGAGTGGGAATATGCTAGTGCTTGAAAGAGTGGCAATAACTGGACCTAAAAAGGTGTATGCATCTTCTTGACCTTTATCTGTCCTTGATATTCTGTAGGAGTTTGTATGATGCCGTTTGTGATTGAAGCGAGGGCAAATACCCGGACAGAAAGTGCAAAAATTCGAAACAGGAGAATACGGAAAAAGGTCAAGCCTCTCTTCGTGTTCAAAAAGAAAAAAATGTTACTTGATGTTCACAGCATGTTTCATCTTGTGTCAAAGGAAGAAATAGGAGGAGTTGATTCTGTCTTCTTTTGATGTAGTTAAAGTAAAGCATAGAGTATGCTACTGATGAACATCATTGCTTAAGTGCAGACCCATGGACTAGGAAGTTGTCATTCAGATCAATTTCTTCATCTTCTTCAGTTTTTTCTACAAATATAGCATTGAAATAAAGCTTTTTACATGGAAGTTCTTACTGCTGCAAGCATTCACCAATTATAGCTATGTTTGTGTCTGATGCCAATAGCCCTTAAAACTACGATGTGAATGCTGGAAAATACTATGGAAGTGTCTCTGTCTAGGGCACTTGATGTACCTTCAGAATCACTCCTTTAGACGGCATTGATACCCTTCCCTACCTGGAATCATTTATTTGTTGCTTTAACCTTACAATGATGTCCCCTTTCCTTTGTCCAGTTCAATGGCACGCCCACAAAACCGCGACTTTCAGTCTTCTGTTCGGACAAACAATTGTATGCTGTACTGGTGGATGACCAGAACAAGAAGTGCCTATTCTATGCAAGCACTTTACAAAAATCCATTCGCGAGAATCCCCCATGCAGCAAAATCGTTAGTATTTCTCCCTGTGCATATTCCTCCAAAAGGGTCTAGATGCGTGTTTAATTTACCAGCCTAACTTTTCTTCATAAATTTGGATTGTGCCAGGAAGCTGCTGAACGTGTTGGTAACGAGCTTGTCAAGACTTGCATTGAGCTCAATATTAATGAGATTTCACAGTATGATTGCAACGGTTTTGCTCGTGGAGAAAGGATGCAAGCCTTCGAGACTGCAATTGCTCAACATGGGTTCTTGCTGTGTTAGATAAGGCATCTAGACAGGTTTTCGTAGACACTGTTTATGAAAACTGGAAATATAATCACTATGATAAAGCTTAAGGCAGCGTGAGGACTGAATTTGCATTATTTAGAGACTTGTGAAACTGTTGACATACTTTGATATAGCTTAATCTACAATGTACACATGTTGTGCCTGTTTGGTTTTGGTTGGAAACTTTCATTAGTGATTTTGCAAAATGCTTGTCATAAAATTGATTTTGTAGGCTCATCATTTTCGTATCATTTAGATTTTTTAGCAGAATGATTTTTTAACTTTGTTCCCAAAAAAAAAAAAAACACCTGAAAGAGCAAGTTATTCTCAAACAAATAAGTTATATGAGGTGTACGGAAAATGAATCCAGAAAAAACTGTAACACGTCCTCAAAGAATGATCATAGATCTCAAAGGGCCCGCCAAACATCGGGGTGCAAACGAGACAACCCGAGCTTTGTACTGGTCGAGCTCAGCTCGTTTATAATCGAGCCGAGCCCGGTTTATTTACTAAATAATTATGCTTATACAAATGAGCCGAGGCAAGCCGAGCTTTGGAGTGTTGAGCTCGGCTTGTTTGCTACCAAACGAGACGAGTCGAGTTGGGCCGAGCGAGGAGCGCGGTTTGTTTGCACCCCTAGCCAAACATGCCACAAAGAAAAGCGTATATTTTACAAAAATACGCCATAACACGACTAAGTTTGTGGTCCCTCCCCCTGCTAGGGGTAGTGGGTTCTCTTTCAAGTGTGGTAAGGTAACTAAAATGTTACGTACACGCTAACCGTTCACACCCCTCTCACACTCAATGGTGGGATCCACGCGTATGTAAGAGGGGTGTCATCGGATCTGTGGTCGGTGGGTGTGTACGTATCATTGCTGGGTAAGGTAATAGTGTGAAAGAGGTAGTTGTGGAAGACCCCAAGGGTGGGAAGCCTAACTGGCTAACTTCAATAGTCAAATATAATTTTTCTGTTCAAAAAAAAATAGTCAAATATAATGACTCATCTAAGAGGTTCCAATTGCAAAGAGGTGAGAACACGAAGAAATTCTCATCAGAGAAAATATAAAGCTTTCTAAAGAGAACACCAACCTCTCTCCATTGACCCTAAAAGAGTAAAAAGTCTTGCACTTCTTGGGCTTGTTTTCTCTTTTTATCCCCTTACCTAACTTCTTGGTTTTGTGATGCTCATGCTAATGATAGGGTTTATTTTTTCTAGTTTTGGAGGATTGCTCTACCATCATCTTATAGAAAAAATATATATATATTGGTACGCACATCATCTTATTGCCAAAGGTTAGGTCTGTCTCCAATCTTTCCCCGCCCATACCCCCAATGATTGGGGGCTACATAGGTTCTGTTGTTGTTGTACGCACATCATCTTATAGAAATTGGTCTACCACCATCTTATTTGCCCCATCAAGTGTGTAGTTAGACTTCCTGTCAGGGATGGAACCAAGATTTTATATACGAAAGAGGGTGTCATTACATGAACAATAAGATCTTGAAATTTTAAGGTTTAGAATTGTAAAACATTTAAATGTCTACGTAATGAGCCCTTGTGGAAAAGAAAATGATTTGTTGAGATGAAAATAAAGATATCAATTTCTACCAACATAAGTAGTAGTTCCAACCAATAAGATTCCTAATGAACCTATAAAAGAACACAAAGGCCTAGAAAAAATTACTTGTTTTGTCAGCCCCATTTATAAGTTCTATCCATATATGTTCTGCTCAACAAAGAAAAAACAACTAAAATGTGGAAAAATAAAAGTTTGTCAATGCATTACCTCAACCATGTAAATGTTTATAATTTAAAAAAAAAATTACAAGATAATTATGCCAAATAATTATACATGTTAAAAACTTGTTAACACCGAATAACTGCTGCTAAAATCTTGTTCCACAGACCTAACCACATTAGACCCATAAAATTACATTCATAGTTTTTTTGTGTTAGCTCAGTTGGCTGTCTTTGTACATTTTCTAATGAGAGATCAGAGAGTCAATTCTTGCCAAAAGCATTAATTGATTCTCCTAAATGGGGGTCTTTTGTTTGCTTATTTATCCCCTTAAATGGGCTACTAGTTGTGTTTAATGTGATTGTAGACTTATGCTTAACTTTTCTTTTCTTTTTTCGATAACTCTAATTTACTTCAAATATTTACTTGTATTCTCGTACCATTTACAATGCAAAAATTACAAGCATGATTTCATACATCAATCCTACGGTTCTACCATAAAACCACCCCAGAATCAAGCCACCATGCACCCAATTCCAAGATCAAATTTTCTGTACCAAAAAGTATTAGAGGGTGTTTGGATGCCTCCTTAACGCATTTTCATTTTCCCATTTTTCTACTTCTAGTTGTTTGGCTCTTCCCTCCCAAAATGAGTTTGCCCAGAATGCATTACTGCTTTTTGAGTTTAGAGAACAGAAGGCAAAAGTAAGGGGAAAGAAGCTTTTTGACTTCTTATTTTTTATTTTTCTTATTTTGTTTAGCGACTTCTTATTTTTTATTTTTCTTATTTTGTTTAGTATAAAATATTTACAGAATGTATTCTGTACATATCTTCCAAACATTATTCCTATTGCAAAATGCATTATGCACATATTCTCCAGGGGTAATGATTTTGGCACTCCACTTTCTTATAAATGCACTCCAAATATTGCCTTGGAGTGCATTTATAAGAAAGTGGAGTGCCAAAATCATTTTCTATTTTCCAAACGCTTTACATATTTATCATGCATTCTGGGCATAATCCAAAAGCCAAAAATGTAAAAAGCAAAATGCAGAAAGTAAAAAAAAATGAGTGTCCCAAACACCCATTTATACCTCTGTTTCCGTGCAATTTTAGTCGCAAGATTGGAAGAAAATATCTTCCTATCCCACCACCCCAGAATCAAGTCACCGTGCACCCAATTCCGTGGTCAAATCTTTTATATCCAAACAGTCTTTACCCAGCCTAGTTGGTAGAATGCATAGTTTTCAACACCACCAAACTTCACCATGTAAAAAAAAAAACAAAGGATTTCGTTCGTGGGATGGAAACAAAACATATCAAATGGACCTCGATCCAATAAGACCAAGAAAATCAATTCTGAACTCTGAAGTACCAACTTCATAAAATCAGAAACGGAAAAAATGGCCAAGAAACCATTCAAGTTTATCACTTGTCTGATAGTCCGTCGCGCTTCTCGCAAGGAGCGTCCGATGGTCAATCTCAACGACCGGAGATCTTCTTTGCTTTGCATATTGAATGTTGAAGACCACAGTACAGTTCGATATAGAAGGGGATGCATCAAATAGAAGCAAAAAAATGTAATCAACATCGCTGTGTCGCCCTATGTAACATGCTATTAGTGATTACTCTATACAACGCAAATCTCTCTCTCTCTCTCTCTCTCTCTCTCTCTACACATATACTACAGATCCGCCATGCCGTGGAACTGTGGATCATCGTCACAGGTTCTAAAAACTAACCTACCTATAAGATTCGCTACCTCAAATTCCCATTCCTACTTACAAAATGGTTATTACCACTTCCGTATAACTGACACCCCACTGCACCTTCTGTGTCCCTGGTCAGTTGAATCTCTGTTTCATTCCAGCAATCACTATCTCCCTGCCATGTAGCTACCAAAATCCACATGGATGTAACTACGGTAATCATTCGCCGCAGCATATGGCACGCTTTCCTTCTTTAAGTTTCTGCCACAGACAGAGCATCTCCCTCGGACCTTGGTAGTGAGCAACAACATAACCATTTTTACACCCCTCGTTAAAGATCCTCTCATCCTTCTCGTATCTTACTTCCATACCACCCTTCTGCGCATCAGCAATCCACATGCCCATTGCCACGTCCTCCAGTTTAAACATCTGTAGCATCAAACACGCTTATGGGTAGACTTAGATATTCCAAAGAAAATTCACCACGATAAGAAGGGTTCCACCCTTCATAACAGAAAGAACACGAGGTAAATTTTAGGAAGAAAGTGAGAGGAGTACTATTTTCCTTACCTTCAAGCGGCCTTTTTTATGCTTCTTGCAGACTGCCTTTGCTATGTCACGTGACACAACATAGCCGGGGCCATGAGCGAAAGGAGGGTACTTCTCGTCAGCCCATTCCTTAACCGACATAGATAAGAGGCCGAGAGTGAGTGATTAAAAAAAAGAGATTCTTACTTGATTTACAGCTCTTTCATTATAACACCAAAAGTGAATAAAGAAAAAAAAAGAATAGGGATGAGCCCCACTAATAACTGAGTAAATCCCTCTTCAACAGGAAATTTTAAGCATAATGATGCAGACGTGAGTTCAGGATTTTAGTAATTTTTATATATGTTGGTCTTGGTGTTATGTTAGAATGACAAAAATCATTTTATTTCATTTCCCTATTTAGGTTGATTTTATTTTATTTTTACAGGTTTCTATAATTGACAACAATTAGATCTAGTTTATTATAAATACAATTGTAGCGCTTTAGGTAGAGTTTCACATTTTCATTAATTAAATTATTAAGAGTAGTAATCTCTTTTATTTCATCTTGGAGGAGGAAGTATTACGGTTAAGTGGCCTTTTACATCAAAGATTATTTCAGATTCAATTGTGGATTGATATGCACCGCCAATATTTTTTTCAAAGAACCATCCAAAGGTGAAAAAGTTACTTCATCTATCAGCACAAAATCTACTAACGAAGCCAATAAAGCTCTATTATGCTAGTTGGACTCATAACTCGAAGTCAAGTTGATGGCCTTCCACGTAGATCCTTTCATAAGTCGTTGGGTTTAAGCACTTGACGGAGCAAAAGAGTTTGGATGGGTCTGCAAGTGTGAGACCATGGGTTTGGAGCTTTGAGCAAGATGGATAAACTTATTGAAGGAAAGTCCATTCATTTTGCAAGTCTCTTCCTTGAAATTCATGTTTCAGAAAATTAATCGCAAGTACAAGGTGAACAAACATAAGCATTTCAGGTTATTTCCTGCAATTGCAACTCGAGGAAAACTTTTTCTGAGCGGGCAAGAATGATGCCGGCATGATTTTAGGAATTATATATGCTAATTTTTAGTTATGTTGGATAAGTACAATGTCGTTAATATTGCATGACTTTGAATAAGTATATACCAAAATCACCTATTTCCTATTTAGGTTACTTTAATTTTCCTTTTCTAGCGGTTTCTTGTTTGACAACAATTAGGTCTAGCTTATTTGTTACAAAGAAGATTGTAGCCCTTTAGGCAACGAGTTTTAAGCTTTGATTAATAACTATAAGAGTGGTAATCGTACTAATTTTCCAAATTCTTTGGTATTTTGAATTTTTGAGGAATCAACAAAATGTTTGATGTCTTTATTCCAGCGTATTCTTATACTAAACCAGTTTAGAAAAGGATTTTGATCTATAAATGTATTTGAGACTCGTTTATATTTTTTATTTTGGGATCATCACAAGCTTCCACTTCATCAAATAAGCTCGGTTTCAATGGCCAGTTAAGATGTCTCAACTGTCAAGGTACCTATGACCTATCAGCTAAGCATGAATTGATTATGCATTTTCAGCAAGGCATAATGAGGCAAGACAAGTTCAGGGTTCTTGGTGGTATTTGAGAGTGGAGTGTAATGCACAAAACTCACAGGCATTTTTTATCTTTTTTTTGGCAGGTGATCAGTCTTCTTACTTTTTCCTTACAGTTTACACAGTCAGCCTTCTTACCATTGGGAACCGCGCATTTAGAATTAGCAGTTACCATATGGCTAGCCGTCATCAGCAAGCCATATTTGTTTATTGACGAAATATGTGGATATTCACATTACAGTTCGGACAAAATGACGCAACAATTTTCAACTAAATGTCTTACAAATACTGAGACAAATGCAAATAACTAAGAATCATTCACGAACTATAAATCATATGATATCCCTAATTTCTACTTTATATGTAGCATTTGCTACTGTGGTTCCATAATACACTACAGTCAGTCAATAAAAATGGTTTATCCTGTATCTGGGAGTTTGATTTTACTCAGGAAAGGAAATAAGAAGCAAGCTTACTCATTCCAAATAAAATCCCGCCAGCAGAAAATGAATCGTAAGTATGTTATAGTTGTGAAATAGGTACCTAATCGTAAGTATGTTAAAGTTGTGAAATAGGTACCTCATTGGTAATATACCACTTGCTATCAGGATTCCGATGAGGTTTGGAATCTGAATTAATGAGACCATAAAGCAACCCATGAGTCACTTTTATCCTATTTAAAGATGCCAGCACTTCATCCACCCGAACAAATGAATCATCATCAGTTTTCATGACAAACTTCGCAGAGACAACCTCAGTCTGTCCAAGAGATGATATCAATAACATTGAGGCAAACCGAGAATTCTCCTTGTTAAGGAAAATAGGAAATACAGCACTTTACCCCAAAGATGCAGATAGCTAGAGCCTTCCAGGTGATCAGGCTGTAGTAGTCTACAAACGGCATCAGCTGTATGTCGTGATATGTCTGTGCTTCATTCCAAAGCTCATCATTCACCATCTGGTTTCTATGCTGCAAATTGCAATACAACTCAAATTCAGTTACAGACAAGTACTTTTCATCAGCAGATTTTCACACAACAGAAAAAGTAATAATAAGAACGATAAAACCCGAAGAGTACACAAGATAGGCAGGACTATGCTACAAGAATTGAGGACCTGAGATCAAGTCATGCCCTGGAGATCAGAAATTGCCCGATTGCAGATGCATGTGGAAAAAGGGCTACTAGGATTTCTAATATCACTCTACTGGACAGACTGAAACTAACAGCCAAAATGAATCTTCGTCCCCCCCCCCCCCCAAAAAAAAGAACCCTGCAGATTAGATCCTGAGCGCATAAGCACCCTCTTTGTGTCTCAATGACTCAGTCAGGTGGATAAATCAAGAAAACAGAGGACCCACACATGAGAGCATGTGCATAGGACAAGCTAAGGTCTATGGTCAGCTGTTAGCTCACAAGTGAGTTCAGCCAGCCTATTTCTCAAAATTGGACCAAGAATTGACATCAGATGTTAGCACCATTGCTAACTGCAGCTAAGCATCAAAGCAGCCACACAAGAATTAACTGATAAGAGGCGCTCATTAGCTAGTCCAATGGCTCAAAGCTCTGTGTTAGGTAAAAAACACCTTAAGAAGAATAAATGACTCCCATTTAATCCTAATGTGTCTGCTTTACCAATCTCATTCTTAGCTAGCTCCTGGCCTACTACACATGCTGAGGGCTTAGTTGCTCAAAGCAGGAGCGGGAGCGGGAGAATATTAAAGCTCCCAAGGTTGGGAGCATGAAAGGAGCGTGTAAATATATTGAGGAAATAATGTACTCCCCAATGTTTGCTTCATTTCCAAAAATAGCAACCCAAACAAAGAATTACCCCATAAAAAGTGTGGTCAGACTTAAATTGCATGGGGTTGCATTTGGTTTTGAAGGGGAATTGTGGAATCTCAACAATTTTAAGAGGACTCCATAAAAGGGGAAACTCCATAGTCCATAAAGAGCAAACAAAATGGGACGGAGGGAGTAGCATAGAGTATTCACTTTAAAAATACAATCACTTTAGGAAGTAAAAATATGGGCCAAAATAACCATAAGTGTAAGAAATGGGCTAGTGTTGCGATCTATGGTTTTCTTTTGAAGATATAGTGACTTGGGCTAGATATATGAGTTCATCAAAGACCAACTAATAAAGCCAAGTGATAAATCCCTGTTTTTCTATACAAAGATTATACAAAAGCTCTCATCTTCGTAAGGAGCAAGCTCCCATCTCGATGGTAGCGGGCTCCTGTCAAGCTCCTTAGTTGGAAAGCGCAGGAGCGGACTCCCAAGGTGGGTTTTAAATTGTGGGATTCCAACAAGCTACTTTGCTAGTTACTTGTTAAAAACTATGTCAAAAAAAGGTTGTTTGACCAATGACATTTCCAGGGAAGAACCTGAACAATTCTTATTGCAGTCACAGCACCACAAAAAACGAGCTATGGGTAGTGTTCTCTGCCTGTACATACAGTTTAGTAATTTATAAACGCTCACCAAACCATACCAACAAAAAATCGCACAGCAACTGCACTAAAAATAAGGGCAATTGTAATGCTCACCAAACCAACAAAAAATCGCACAACAACTGCCCCAGACCGCACTGCAGGATACTGCATCCATGTTCTCCGAACAGCCATCCTACGTTTAAAATTGTTTGCTGTGGAGAAAACACCTACGAAGAGATCCAATGGCTTTCGATACGGAAGCGGTGGTGATATGAGTGCATCTAAGTCAATTATGTGGTCTGTATCTTCTGATGTTGGTAAACCACTAGCAACGACAGATATTAATTTAATGTCTCCTGAAATTCTTACTTCACTGACCAACCATGGCTCCAAACTCTGAAAAGATAACCAGCCAAGAAAGCAAATAAATAAACCAAAAAAAGGAAAGGGGAACAAATATACTTCTTTGCAAAAAACCTAAATGGCAATCGATTAAAGAGGGAGAAATTACTTCGCGAACAGTAAAAGATGTAATATGCTTTCCGTCGACTGTCATCTGGATTCCTTCTGTTCCCACTCTAAGTGTTGCAACAGACAGATAACCCTGCTTGAATGGAAAATATGTTTTTGTTTTAGATCCGTCGGAGACAAACTTTCTCGAATCATTGGAGTGTGTACCAACTGCCAAGACCCGGTTATCATCTTTTCCCACCATCTTGTTGCACTGTTCCAACTCATCCACTGTAACATAAAATTAGAAGACAGAGTTATCATAACTTATTCAAAACAAAACACAGGAGATGTAACAAAGAGATGCAACAGCAAAGTTGATCCAGGCAAAACCCATCAGAGTCCATAAGATTGTGAAGACGGAAAAAGAGAAACATATGACTAATTCATCCAGCAAATGGCATTTTCATATACATATAAGCTATTACTCATTTGTCAAATCCGCTCAAAAGCTCTGAAAGTAAAAATACTAGCTTTTAAGCTAGCACTAAAAAACGTAAAATAAATAAAACTACTCTGCCATTTCAAATACACTGCCAACATGATAGGTACAAAAGATGGTTAGGCACCCCGAAATCTTCTACTGTCTACCTATGTTACAGACCACCGAGTTCAATCTGAATGGCTACCTTCTTTTTGATAACAGAATGGCTCTTCAACAAAGATTTTCATGTGATTTCCATAAAAGGGAAAAAGGACTATCTCTGACTATAAAGAATGAATCCCTTTAAATGGATCTACACAACATGCAGGAAATACATGTCAAGTGCATCTCAATTTAGGAAGCAATAAAGCCGCAAAAGTTCATTGTCGCTGAGGAAATGGAAAAAATTATGACAGGTTGTTCTACCTTTCTTAATCTTCTTCGGGTCAGGAGAAGGGCAACGCTCCTCTTCACCCCAGTCATGAGCAGCAGTCCATGTATTTTGTACAATTACAGGAGCCTCAGTTATCTTATCACCATGAAGCCTAACATTGTAATGCAATATAATGGGAGGATCTGACTCCCCTGGAAGTAGTTCCCCAGTAAGGTCAATCCGAAAATTACCAAGAAGACCACTTGGAATGCCAATAACCGTAATGGAAGAACCCTGAGTCAGACCACATGGAACCTGCAACTTAAAACCACTATTATCAAGCCCTGTGGCATTCATTTCACTCAGAAAATGAGGACATTGTTTCTCTTTTCCTTTCCTATGGAAACTTTCATTTCCATATGCAAGCCTTTCTGCTTCAACCGAAGCCATAAGGTCATTCCAAGCATGTCCAGCTTCCTTAGTTGCCTTTATTGCATTAGGTAATACATGAGCATTTTCTATTAAGTGTTTCAGATGGTTCCATGTTTGCAAAGTTTGCTTCCCTTCATTAGAGAGGTTTCTCTGAGCAAAAAGAGCGGAGATTATGGTATTGGCAGAAACCACCTGAGAACCATTCTCTGGATTCTGAACTGCAGGTGGAGCTCCAGAATTGATCCATTCAAGAGGCTTAGTTTTA
Organism: Rhododendron griersonianum; assembly: GCA_018127125.1. NCBI lineage: Eukaryota > Viridiplantae > Streptophyta > Magnoliopsida > Ericales > Ericaceae > Rhododendron > Rhododendron griersonianum. Next base: position 9,829,217 of record CM030799.1, on the reverse strand, counting down.
TTGGGGGCGAAGGAACTTGTAAGATAATTTTCGCTAACAGGATACTTCGTGACTCCATACCTCAGAAGAATGACCAACATAAACAAGGATGCAACTAAAACACCTCCGTACCATTTCTTCATTTCTAATGAAACACCCTTATGCATCAGTGGTTACAGGTAAAGAAACAATAAATCACCAACTGTCATGCCAAGAAAGCTCCAATGAATCAGCCCCCCATTAAAAAGTCGTGAACACAAGGTGTAGTTTTACCATACAGCTGAATTTCCTCAGCGTGAACTGAACAAGATCCTAAATTCGAAAAACCCATTCGAACACTTTATGTTGAACATCCTAGATCCTACAATGCTAAGTCTGCTATATTGAAGAATAACTACTTATGTTCTCTAGAATGGCTTTCCAGATGCAATATCCAACTCAATTATTCTGAATCAAATGGCAACAATGAGATTCACAATGCATCCTCTGATGAGGAATATCTTGCTCAACCCTCCGGTCCAACAAACACCCTTCAAAGCTTTTCTCCGTAAAGTTCCAATCCTGTAAAGAGTGGACAACAAAAAGATACTTCCAGTCATAATAGAAACTTAGCATATGAAATGACAAATAGACTGTAAACAACAGAGTTGGATGTCGACAATTAGTCTCTTCTAGTTAAACAAAGAAAAACAAACATCAAGATTTCACTCCTAAATGCTTATTTGTACCAGTTGAGAAAATAAGCCATGGGAAGGACTGGCTTCCTATGCTAACTTATATTAGAGACAATTGATGTTTCACTAGAAAAAGGCAATGCCCTACATTTAAATTCAAGCAAGTTCTCACCACAACAGCAACTACTAAGCTAGAGGTAGAACACATTCGCCTCCTTGATCCTCTTCCATTCTTCAGCTCCATACTATATTTGATTCTTTTCTTTTTTTTCCTTCCCTTTTTTCCAATATGTAAAAATAAGTAGGTTATGCAGCCATGATTTTTGTTATGTACTTTGTGTTTAATAACCCGGTATCTGGCCCAATGAACAAACTAACCTAGGACCTATCCCACCATCCATTAGTAGGAGACCTAGTTGTTGGGCCCGGAGTGCACCCATAGATTTGGTTACCTAATGCCACTCCATGAGATCATACCACTTGTCTAACCGCTTTTCCACCATCTCTTCGAAAACCAATTTAGGAGAGATAGTGGAAAAGCAGTCCGAAAAGTGATATCAGAGCCAGGAAGTCATGGGTTCGAGTCGCGGGAGCGTCATCATGAGAAAGGGATTGTTGGGCTCGGAATGCCCCCATGGATTTGGTTACACAATGTCACTCCCTATGACCGCTCTAATAGACCTGCGGGTGCGATGTCAAATGCCATAAAAGACTTAATTGAAACCCTCCTGTAGACACCCCAATTTGGACTTATTAATCATCCTTAATTTGTGCCCTCGAGGCTCCCCGATGATGAAATTGAATCAAAACAGGCCTTGGACAAACTTGGACGATGCTTCTTGAACTTTTTCAAAACCAAAACTCATTTTTTCCCGACACCCTGAGGGTAAAATGGGCACACATTTCAGTGTACAAAATACCTTAGAATGAAACCAATTGGATTAGAAAGAGGACTCAACAAGCTTCGAACGCTTCGAAAAACACCCAAAACCAAGTTCGGGAGTGTCCGTGGCGCCCTTCTAAATTTGGGCAGACACTCCTGAGCGCTTGGGACCACTCCTGAGCGCTCGGGAGCTCTGTCACAACCTATGATGAGCTTGACCATTGACCATGGCTTTTTCAAACTTTTTCAGTCCATTCAACGTTCAAACCTTCAAACCTGGTCCTGCCTGAGTATGCAGGTCTGGCAAAGCATCTAATGATTCCATTTTTCCCCCCAAAACCATTTTCCATTTCATTTTCTTTTAATTTTCAAAATTCAAACATTTTTTCTCCTCCCCTATAAATACCCCCATATTTCACCTTTCAAATGGGAGGAAAAAAACCAATCTCTCCCTCCCCCTTTTTGCTGCCAAAAATCAGCCTTTAAAACTCTCTCTCTCAAACTCTTTCAAAACAACCTCCATTTTCTAAGAAAAATTACCAATTCTCAAGGAAAATCTCTAAGAGAAATGGAGGCCTAAATTCCCTCTTTTCAAACTGTTTTCTAACCATTCTCAAGCACCAAAATCAATCCAAGAAGCCAAGTTCAAGTCAAGCAAAGGTATAAAGGCTCACTTTATACTTAAAAATCTATTGTTTTCAAACTTCTGAGGGGGATCAAGGGGCCATACCAGTTCTTCATACTGGTTGTGAGCTCATTTGATCTTGATTTAGCAATAAAAGCAAGAGGAGCACAAAGAAACCAAAACTTTTTCTGGGCACTGTGTTCACTCCCGAGCGCTCGGGACCATTCCTGAGCGCTCAGGAGTGCTGTTATCACAAAAATCTTGTTTTGTCATCAAATGCTGCATTTTCTATTCTTAGTAAATACTGGGTGTGCACTGGTTCTTCCATAGCCCAATTATTTTTATTTTCAGTTGCAAGGAAGTGAAACTCAGATGGATAGGACCAGTTCTTAGCTGTCTCAGCCCGCACTGGTGCATATTAATAGTTATGTGTTACTCCCTCCGTCCCTTTTTAAATGTCCTGCTTCGTAACTCCAACTTATTAAAAAGACATCATCATTATACCTTTCACATCAATTTTTTCCTCTACTTTCCCTACTTACCCATCATCATTACACTTTTACTCACTAACTTTTCAAAATGGAATCTACTTTTAGGGACAAATTAGACAATTCACCAACTTTTACCCACTAACTTTACAAAATGGACACTTATTAAGGGACAGCCCAAAATGGAATACTGGACTGTAATAAAGGGACGGAGGGAGTATTGTTTTAAGCATCATATTGCATTTGTTCTAACCAAGGTTTGCAGGGTAGCTTGGCAAAGCTCCTGAGCGCTCAGGAGTGCATTTCCGAGCGCTCAGGAGTAGTTACAGTGACCGTAGTTGATTTTCTGTCATTTTTCACTTTGTATCATTTCATTCATATATTGTACACTGACACATGCATGCACTCTTTATTTGATATACTTGCAGACACGTGCTAGTTGCTTAATGAAACAAAATATTTTTAATAAATCCCACACCTCCCTAGCACCAATGGTTTTAAGAAGAGATGGTGGAAAAGCGGTCTGACTCTATTTAAAGCCAGGCCTTCGACTGGCCCAACATAGGAATATAGCACGCGAGTGGGAGCGAACCCCAGACCAAAGGCTTAATGACGCCCCTGACTGCCAAAAAAACTACCACTGCGCCAACTCCTGGGGGTTTGATTTTTAAGATGTACTGATTTATCATATTCATTGGAATTGTGCTGATCGACAAGTATAGTGCAGTTGGTTGGATGAATCTCCTGTTAAGTGCTTGTAGGGTATATTTGCTGGCTGCTATTAAAGTTAAGTCCCTATACTTTCTTATGCCATGTATTTTCTTTTGTTTACTCCTCTGCCAAGCTACCAAGCTGTGGTAATATTTAGATGTTCAGATTAGGTACACGAGTGACTCTAAGGGTGCTTGTATTGAGCTAAATCAATGGCATCTTGTCTATGGTAATAAAAAGATAATTACTAAAAAAACTAAGAAGCTCATTGAATACTTGCGAACTTGAGCATCCATCAAGAGTATTAATGGCTATGTTAACATTGGGAAAAAAACTGCAACTAAGTACTTTAATGAACTAAAAGCGCGGGAAATTTGAACTAGTAGTGTGCCCATGTTTTGGTGCCAGAGAATTTTGAATAATCAGTTCAAGCAAGGGCAACTAAGACATCCGATTTCCTCATGGATCACAAAAGAAGCATTTATCAAAAGAAAAGTTTATACGACCAGTAGAAGGCTAGAAGCAGACAACATAATTCACTTTGAAATTCCACTTTTCATGTTCTTCCAAATGTTTAAACATAAAACCTAAATGACTAAATTAAACTTACACAATACAAAATTAACTAAAAAAACCAACATGCAAAGCGGATGGTTAAAATGGAAGAAACTAGTGTATACCCTTAACATGATTTAAAAATCAAAAAGAAAATGAACAAGAAGACCTAGTAATATGCTAGACACTATTGTTCACAAGATCCACATTGGATCCCTCGAAATCAGGTGGAAACTTCTTTTACCATTTTTGATAACCGCGTGTTTGGGCCAACCTGCGCGCACCTCGACTAATCCCAGGGCCTTGTAGTTAACGACTGGGCAAACCTCCAGTGGCCCCAAGGTTTGCAACGTTTGGCCAGTATAAGATTCGACCTTGCGACCTCCTGCAGGCAAGCCCTATGGATAAAATTAGTGGTGCAAACAAGCCGAGCTTCGTAGTATTTGAGCTCGGCTCGTTTACTCAACGAGCCTAAAACTCGAGCTCAAGGTCGGCTTGTATGCAAATGAGCAAGCCCTTAACGAGCCGAGCCTGACTAATTTACTTAACGAGCCTCTTTTGAACTAGTCAGGCTTTTAAGTGCCGAGCCAAGCTTTTGAGTGTTAAGCTCGGCTCAGTTACTAAACGAGCCTAAAACTTGAACTCAAGCTCGGCTCGATTACTAAACGAGTCAAGCCGAGCCACGAGCTGCTCGCGAGGAGCTCAGTTCATTTGCAGCCCTAATTAAAATCAAGTGGAAACTCTGGGGCGATCCACAGGATTTCTGACCTAAAAAAGGCCTTTCGGCTACAATTATTTTCAAGCAGGAAAAAAAAAACAAACAAACAAACGAAGCTCCAAAATTTCTAAAAATAAAACTATAATAATTCAGCCGTAAAATTAATACAAAAAAACACAATTATCCACTTAATTTCATCCCATCGCACTCCACAACTCCATCGCAGCATTTACTTCGCGTAACATCACCGAATGCAGTAATTTGAGTACGAAAACAGTGTCTAAGCCAGATCGGAACGAATCGAACTGATAATCAGCAACTAAGCACAAATGCGCAGCTTCTATTTCAGTGAATTAACGAAAACACAAACAGGTGCAAACAGCAAAATATAGTACCAAAACAAGCAGTAGAAACAAACGCTGTCAATTTCGGCAAAGCAGGCGGTTGTGGAGAACAGAACGGAACGGACCTGACCTTGTTTTTTTGCTGGAAAACAGTTTCGTCGGAATGTGCGAGAAAGCGTGGGAAAGAGAGAGAGAGAGCAGGAGGAAAGTGTTTGGGGAAGAAAAGACTTTTCCGGTCGTTTGAACTTGAAGACTACGCTTGGAAGCGGTTGGAAGGAGACTAGTAGAAAACCTGGAACGCATTTTTTGAAGGCGAAAAGTTTAATTAAGCGGGCTAATTACGCTAGCCTACCTGGGGTTTCTGATAAATACATGAACTGGTTTATGGTTTCTGAGTATATGTGGTGCGTAATTTAATTATCGAATTAGTCTAGATGATTGGAGTATTTTCTAGGTATATTTAAGGATTGGATAATGCTACATCATTTGCATCTCACTAAGGAAACAACATTAGGCATGTCAACTTTATGATTCTCTAGCAGGTTAAAGTGACGTATTTTACCGCTTTAGTGAATCATCTACCATTTTTATTATCACCTTCAAAATAAAAATTTACTCTTCTTTTATTTGGTAATAGTATGGCTCTACTAAAATGGCCGACATGGTACCAGTTTCCTTTTGAAAAGTTATGTACCAGAACGTACCCAAAGGTGTGGTAGGATATTCGCACCCTTTCTTCTAAATTCATGCACCAAATATCTTCTTACGACTCCTTCCTCAGCTTACGTGCATTTTTAACTTTGCAGCAATATAAATGTTCACATACTTTTTACAAAGTAAGGTGTAATGAGATTTTAAGTGTAAATTTTTAACTTTTCCAATTTTTGCTTCGACAAAAAAAAAAAAAAAAACTACTCTAATTCATTGAGACACCATTCAAGATGAGAAGACAATAGAAAAGAAAAAAAAAAAAGGAGAGAGACTTGACATATAAGTTTAAATTTGATAAGAGAAGTAGGAACGTAAAGATATGAAATGATCCATATATAGATATACATAAATAAGAATTCAGGGGATGTTTAAAACAAATGAGTTGCAACAGTACTACAAAACAAAAGCAGTACTTTGATAAGATGAAATGGCAATATTCGAATTCTTTGGTCAACATTTTATGGACGGCTCGTTAACGGAAGGAATTAAGATGGCTGTTGAGAGTGACAATATAGCCTCTCGTGATCCCATCGGAAGAGATAAATCGTTCTTTGGTTTCTAGTTTTTTTTTTTACCCCCTGTTTTGACGATACAAAAGAACTTTAGAAAGGAGTTGAAGGTGGTTAAATGTTATTAGATGAAGAAAGGGGGCGGGCATGCATAATTCCATACAACTTCAGGGAGAGGTTGATGTAATAAGCCATAACAGCTAGAGTCCTTTGATTTGATCTTTATTTTGACGTAACCGAGTTTTTTTCCCTGTTGACAAAGTCCAAGAAGATTATTTTATCTTATGGTTCGCACCTTAATGATCCAGTCACGGCCTGCTCGTCACAGCACCGTTCTCACAGCCAGATCTACGTGGGTCCATGCATGATCGGCGTCGATAGATTTGGCTGTGACCGTTTGAAATCGAAGGAAGCTGCTAAGTTAGCAGTATCGGATCTTTTGGTTGTTGATGCTGGGGCAGGGCACAGCCGGCTGAGGTTGATTATACTCCTACTTAAAAAACTAGGACTTCGTTTTGTTTATGGGGAAACACTACACATATATACATATGTATGGGCCGGCTTCTGTTTTTTGTTTTTTAAAGTCCTAGCAAATTATCGAACCGTTCAAAGTGTTTGAAACATATATCGAACCGTTCAAAGTGTTTGAAACATATTTTAAAAGTTTAAATCAGCTGATTGTGATATTGGTAAGGCCTTGATCAGTATTTATTCCTAATTTTGAAAAGAGGCCTTACCGGTATCAGGATGAGCTGATTTTTTACGGAAGTTCTTAAAAATGGTTGGGACTCTAAAAACAAAATATGTCAAAATAGGTGTTAGTGGATCCAGTCCCTGTATGTATATACACAAAAGAGTGATTTACTTTTATATCCCTTCGACTTATATGAAAAGTTCAACTTAGTCCTTCCAGTTTCAATTTCACCCAACTAAACCTTCGATTGGCAAATTGATTTCAATGTCATCCTTCCGTTGGCTCCCGTCAGTAATTTGGACGGAAAAGAGCCATGTGCCCATCACGTGAGCCTCCCCCATATTTGCCCATTTCCCTCCCTCCCTTAACCCTAATCGATTACCCTCCTCCACGCCACTTTCCAACACACTCAATTATATACACACACCCCAATAATATCACCTCCCTATATATACACCATTAATTCCACCCCATCTCCCACTGCCCCCCATGTCAGCCAACAACCCACCCCACCATTAACACCGCTCCCCCTTGAGCCACCTCCTATGGTTCACCTCCCCCGCCGTGCACCTCCACCCTCGGCCTCCTCCGGTCACCACCGAGAACTCCATAACCACCAACCGGAGCTCACCTCCTCCGTACCACCATCACCACCCAAAACACCACCTCCACCCCGTACCACTCCCTCCTCCATAACCGAGATCCCCACAACCAAACTAGCTCCACGGCACCACCACCTTTCGGTTCCCCACTAAACCCACCACCATCGAGACCACCCACTACCAAACCCATCACCTCCGGCCAGTACCCACCACCATCGGACTGCCGTACCTCACCACGAACAGTGAGAGAGTGAGTTGTGTGTCGTGAGTGTGTGTTTTAGTGTGTGCCGTGAGTTTCGTGCAAGCGCCGCTGCCGCACAGCCCCGACAGAGTGCCATCGGGTAATTTCTGAACCACCACGGCAATCTACGGACACCATACAACACACACCCGATTAGGGTTAGGGGGTGGAGTGAGAAAGACTGAAAAAGAAAAAAAGAGTGGGAAATCGATTAGGGTAAGGGGAGGGAGGGGAATGTGCAAACATGCCCCTGGAGGAGGCTCACGTGATGGGCACATGGCCCTTTTCCATCCAAATTACTAGCGAGAGCCAATAGAAAGATGACATTGAAATCAATTTGCAAATCGATGGTTTAGTTGGATGAAATTGAAACTGAAAGGACTAAGTTGAACTTTTCGTATAAGTCAAAGGGATATAAAAGCAAATCACTCTACACAAAACAAAAACATACTGAAAAATTCTCTGTATATAGTTAGCAAACCGAACAACCACAAACCAGTGTCGAATCCAGATCCGAACAAATCACGCTGAAAATTCAACAACGAAACGGTATTTCCGATATTTTAATTCAAAAATATCCGCTACGTAAGACAACTCTTTTCCTTTAACTTGGTTGTCTAAATGGTATTTTTGATGAAACAAGTGCTATTTTGGCGTCTATCAATAACAAGATGCAATAATAATAGCAACGCAAGTTAAAGCACAAGCTAAATAATCGAACGAGCACATATTAGCGTTATGCCCGCACAATGCACGAAAAGATTTCTATATTGATTACTATTGATTGTTTTTAATTTGTTCTTGTTTCTTTTTTCTGAATTTTATTATAACACACTCCCAACCCACTTCCCCACCCGCAGTATGCCCCAGTATTTTACTCTCTCTCAAACTTTCCCTCCTCAATTTTATAAAAGATTAAAAAAATCAAATTTCAGGAATTTAAGATTGAGGGTTTGGAGGCTCGGAAGGTATTGACACATTTATAAAAGTGTAGATTGGTTCAATCATTTCAATGTGTTTAAATGGAAACAAGTGCAAGTAGCAAAAGATATTAATTACCTGAACGAAATTGAAGAAACCATGCGGTAGAAAAAAAACGTTAGAGTTGTGGAAAAAAAGGAACTGACCTTATTTTGCTCCGAATGCAGGAGCGAGAGAGTGAGAGAAAACGGGTTTGGAGACGATTTTCGGTCGTTTGAACTTCTTGTCTACGCGTAGAAGCAATCGAAACAAGTAGAAACTTGGAACAAATTTTGAAGGAGGGAACAAAAGTATGAGAACAATCAATTAGCAGCTAGGGGTAGTTACACTGACCTTCCTTTAGGGTTTCTAACAAATACATGAACTCTTTTATATTAATAACACTAGTGACCACTTAGAGCAAGTCCACTCATTCATTCCAAATGGCATTGTCAAAGTCATTTTTTTAAATCGTTACATCCGTCAGAAAGCCGAAAATTAAAATACAAATACAAATACTACTGCACCAGCTCAATGCCATTTGGCGCAATCAAACGGTTTAGAGAAAGTGACAAGTTGGCCAAATTCGGTAGCAGTAGCATTGCTGAAAAACTACCTTATTCCAAGCTAGAGAAAGCACCATTCCAGATGCAGAGACAAATTTTAGAAAAGCTGACATAGATATTTAATTTTGGTAAAAAGAGGAGGAACAATATTAAAGAATATTGAATCCTTTCCTACTCCATATATGGACATACATAAATAAGAAGCCATGGGTGGTCTAAAATAAATGAGTTACAAAAGTAGTACTTTGACAATATTATATGGCCATGTCCGAATTCTCTTGTCTGACTTTTATTGCTGGCTCATTAACAAAAGGAAGATGGTATCGTAAGCGTTGAAATTGACAAGATAGCCGTTGTGATCTCATCGGATGAGAAGCATTCTTTGGAGGTTCATCTTGCCAGATTTATGGTTGAGAGACCATATTTTTAGTCAGTTCTGTTTCTACAATATCAAAAAGAATTTAAAAAGGGAAGGTGTTTGAATTTTCTTAGATGAAGAAGGGGGCTTAGCGTAATTCTAGAAACCTTCAGGACAGGTTGGTGTAATAAATCCTAATCAAAATTACTTTAATCAAATGAGAATTTTGTTTGCTGACTAGTCAAAGGAGAAAGTGTATTTAGGGGTGTTTCCGGTAGTAAAAAAATTTTAGATTTTTACTTGTGGTTGAGGAGTTGTTAGGCGTTTCCAATAGTGAATAAGTTGTTGATGGATTTGTGAGTAGAGTTACTGTAGCGAAAAAAGTTATTTGTTAGTAGAAACGAGATGTTAATTGCTGAAATTTTTTGTTAGTGGAAACGAGATGGTAAATGCGTTAAGTCTTAGTGTTTTTTGTTAGTGGAAACACCCCCGTAATGGTCCGTATCTTATCCAGCTACGGTTCATTTGTCACAGAGCCGTCCGTGACAGCTAGATCTATGTGGGTCGATGAATGATCAACGGTGGTAGATTTGGCTGTAATTGATTTGAGTCCAATTGAGCTGTCAAGTTAGCAGTCTTTGATTTTTAATAGTAGGGTTTTATTAACTATGCCCCAATAGTGTATATATATTCTCCTTCATTTAATGTTTGCTTGTATGGAAAATCTAAATTTGAAACACTAGTCATAAATCCTTCATTAATTATTTTAGAAATGATCAACTCTTTTTCCGTTTTGGACAAAAATACCCCCAAAAATACACCTTTCCCTCCCAAAAACTTTCGACATATACAAGACCAAACCCAGTGAGTAGATGTCGTGATGTCCAAAAAAAATTTGTAGCCAGAGTTCATACAAGACCTTTACCCAGTTCTATACAAGGAGAAATTTTTCAGTGCGGCGTGGGTACCACGTGGTGCCCGCTCAGCGCATTCGGGCTGTCCAAAAGTGTTTTGGACGGTTCGAATTTTAAAGAAACTTTTTCCAGGAAAAAGTTTCTTTAAAATTCGGACCATTCAAAACACTTTTGGACGGCTTGGATATGCTGAGCGGACACCACGTGAGATATACCCGCTCCGCACTGAAAAATTTCTCCTATACAAGACCTTTTTTTTTTTTTTTGAAAATGTCAATTTCATTTCAAGCCCGAAGGCAAAGATTACATCACAAAATACAGGAATGCACCAAACTACCTACTCCGGGATTAATGGACACCCTGCAAAAGCAAATCAACACTAAGTGCCGACATGAGAATCCCGTCCGGGACTAGGCAGAAAGAAATCAGAACGAAATCTCAGTACAAACCATTACACAGAAAAAACAGATGTAATCAGAACAACAAACAGATCACAAGCGAAAGGTAATCTAATCTCATGGTTTGCCGACTGAAAAACTCGGCGGCCGGAGACCAAACCCTCCTCCTCACCTGACCTGCCGTTGTCGGCCCAGAACAAGGAAGAAAACGCAGGTGCACAAACTGGATCCAAGCTACTACCAGAACACCCCAACCTCGGCGCCACTGCAACCGCTGTCGGAAAGCCCCAAGAAGCACCACCGACACAGCCGACGACCCCCGCAGCCTTCACTCCGACCACCCAACAAACCCTAACTACCTTATTTTGCAGCCCACCACCCAAACCACCGGACCTGGGGGAAACCCAGACCAGCACAGCCCGGATCTAGAGGAACCTAGACCGGAAGACAACCAGACAAACGCCGCCAACCGCACACCTTATTACCACGCCGCCGGCCTCGAGCATAACAGATCTGGAACCGCCGTGCTGGTCAACGGGCTGTGGATCCCCACCAGTCGCCGTACAAAGCCACCGCAAGGGGGAATCACGCCGGACCAAAGCAACAGACGCTCCAAACTGGGAGCTCGGGAAGCCAAAAAACGGCTGGAGACTACGAGGCGAGGAGGGGGAAGGGGGCGAACGGGGGGAGGAGGAAGAGAGAGGCAGAACCCTCCTCCCCCAAGCGGCGGCTAGGGATTTCTGGAGCTAGAGGGAGAGAGCTACTTTTTTTAGAGAGAGAGAAAATACTCTAATTATACAAGACCTTCACACATTGGAATATGCCGGAAATTTCCATGAATGGTGAAAAAGTATATTAAACAAACGATGCACTAATAGCAATGGTGAAAATCTGTCCAAAACGAAAAGTATCTGTGTAATATACTTTTTCCAAACCGAAAAGTATTGCCGTTCTACTTATGCACAAAAACGAGACTTTTAATTAGGGTATTTATGTCCAAAACGGAAAAAGAGTTTATCATTTCTAAAACAATTAATGAATGATTTATGACTAGTGTTTCAAACTTAGATTTTCCATACAAACAAACATTAAATGAGGGAGAATATATATACACCATCATATGCCTATGGGACATACGTTAACAAAATCCGAAGTGGTACCGAAATTGTGGTTGTTGAGGGGATAGGGCACAGCGGTTGATTGTAACTAGGACTTTGTTTTGTGGTGGGGAAATGTTACACAAATATATACCCAAAAAAACCTAAATATCTTTTTGCTCTCAAATTTGGACAAGGGTTTCTGTGGTGCGTCAAGGATTTGGGAATGCTGACGAGCGGGTGTAGAGCAACCGATCTAGTCGTTCATCTCGGTACGGACGGCTCGGATCGAATCTGAGCGCATACAAATCGCGTACAAATCTGAACCGTCCGTTGCTTGATTAAAATCCGAACCGTCGATTGTCGAGACGAGCGGCTGGATAGGCCGCTTTGCAGGGTGCTGCTTGGTAGCATCCCCCATTCCGGTGCGTCAATGCACTACGGGGTGTAGGGCGTCTCAGTTTGCTTAATCAGAATTTCGTCATGTGATCTGATACATTCTCAGTTTTTAGAAATTGTTTAAACACTACACTTGTATACAAAATCAAGTTAACCGGACATGAACATCTACATGATCAAGATAGATTTGTTCCACTATACGTTTTGTGAAATACACGGACCATCCATCCATGTTTATATAACGACTAATGTTATCTGACCAAGAAACTAAAGTAATCCGATCAATTCAAGTTTTTTCTTTGTGAATAATATCTATGCAACGTTCTCTCTACAAACTGAATGATTCATATGCACGATGAAGGAATTGTGGTTGAGCAAACCGAGACACCGTACCTCCCATTGGCGCACTAAACACTACGTACGGGACCCCTTGTACCTCAAGTTTTCGATATCTTCAAGGCTAGTGATTTTGCCACACCCTTTTTTGTTATTGCCACACCCTGCAAGTGTATTTTTTTGGTGCAAAAATACACTTGCAGGGTGTGGCAATAACAAAAAAAGGTGTGGCAATATCATTTCCCTTGCAAACCCAACAACCGCAAACCTCATAACCAACTTTCGTTAGTACGCAAAGTAACCCAACTACGACATTATGGTTTCTGGGTAGGAGTACATCTAGTACTCCAGTTAGTACGGACTGTATTCGCGAGCGAAAAACTCTTGGAGCCACCCGAACGTCCCAAAGGTTGGTGGGGCTGTAGGGACAAAATAACACACACAAGCTGGCCATACCTGATTACCATATATCTCTAGGTGGCCATGCTTACCAGGGTCGCTCATTGCAAAAAAATACTAATATATATACAGGACGGTTCCGGAAACATTTTTAAAAAAACATCTCATAGTTTTCGATCAAATTTATATATATATATATATATATATCAGTTCGTCTCCCGTAAGGACCATCTTATTTTAATAAAATGCGGACCTCCCATTTTCCGATCAAAATTCGATGATCCAAGCAACTCAATGTGTTCAGAACGTGATTTTAAGGGTATCCACGAAAAATCAGCAAAAAAAAAAGACCGAGAAGGGCTTCATCCGAGCAGTTTTTGTTTATTTTTTATCGAACGGTTCAAATAAAAACTGCTCGAATGAAACTCTTCCTGGTCTTTTTTTTTTTTGCTAATTTCTTGTGGGTACCCTAAAAATCACGTTTTGAACACATTGAGCGACTCGGATCATCGAAATTCAATCGGGAAATGAGAGAAATGAGGAGGCCCGCATTTTAACTAAAACGAGGACGGGCCCTCATGGGAAACTGACTATATATATATATATATACAGTCCGGTTCCCCGGAGGGATCCCGGATGCTGACGTGGCGCGGGATTGTTTGGTGAGCCGTTGGATTGAAATCCAACGGCCAGGACAAGAAAAGGCCTACAATTGCACTTAACCCCCTGAAGCCCTCACTGCCCCCCTTTCTCATTTCATTTCACGGACAGAGAGAGAGAGAGAGAGAGGCGACGCGAACCAGGGAAAACGAAGCACGAAGAAGAGGACGACGATTGAAGCCAGAAATCTTACACGATCCTAAGGATAAACCAAGGTATCTCTCTCTCTCTCTCCCCTCGAAAAATCTGATTAGGGCTGGTTTTACGGAGTCTGGTTTAGCAAAAATTAGGGCTTTTTTTGCCGATTGGAACCTAGCTCTCTCTTTCTCGAGATCGATCTCTGCATTTTCTGCAAAAACCAGAACGGGTGTTAGGGTTTTTGGATCTCGAACCAAAAAGAGGGCTTTTGAATGAAGTATACCGGTGTGTATGAATGAAGTATTTTTGCCATGTCTATTTCTTGATTTCTTGTGAATCCTCATGTTAGCATATCTCAATTTTCGTATTTTCCTATCCTTTTTCCATACTAAAGAACAGGCTGCTAAAAGTAGATTTTAGGGTTAGGGTTGGGGGTTTTCAGGCTGATTAGGGGAAGGAGATGATGGTGAGGGCACAATTGTCGTTTCTTGACTTTGCCGCTATTTTTTATGCCAAGCCTCAAAATAAAAGTGGCAAATTTCTGTCAGTTTAGAGTCTTTAGACAGATTTAGTGACGATAGGGAGGTAAGATACGGAGAGGCCAAAACCATCAGGCATTGGCTATTTTTTAATGTCAAGGAGGTTAAGTGCTTCAAAGCCAAACCGCAATGGGGTAGAACGTATTTTTTGCATTTTCCCCTTTAGTCAATGTTAATTGCTTGCCATATTTCATTCAGTGTCCAGATGCTTACTTATATTTATACCCTATTTGCTTCAAGGATAAAGGGAATGAGCTGTTCCTGGTCATATGTGCCATGCACAATACGTGTGATGGTGTGGAAACTGTTATGCTAGCCAAGGATGACAAGGATAGGGCTCGTTCTTCCTGAGAATTTGAACGAGTATCATGCTTTTTCTCTATTTGACTCTCTTCTCTGTTTGCAACCTCTATGCAATTATTTGCGTATGACACAGTATGCCGCCACCAACTACTTTGCTTACGACACGGAAGCACATGCAAGCTGGGGCCCTCAACAGTCGACAATACAAGAACATGCTGCATGCCCTTGTGAGCATTCTTGAACATGAGGGGCTTCCTGGTATGTACAGAGGGTTGGGACCTAGTTGCATCAAGATTGTTCCTGCTGCTGGCATTTCTTTCATGTGCTACGAGGCGTGCAAGAAGATACTTGTTGAGGATGAAGATGATGTCTGAAACCCATTTCAAAAGGGTGGATATGGGAGTTTTATTTGTTCTCACCACTGCTTCTTCCTTAGGTTATTTAGGGTTCTTTCATTTTGCGAGCGAGTTTTGGAACTCAGAAGTAGAGTTTGGAACTTCAAATGTTGTCGGCATACTTTTCTTGGTTTATAAGATAACCAGTTGGTTGTTCTATTTTGATTTATTAGTGTAGCTGCTTAGGAATGTCAGAATGAATTTGGGAGTTTGGCTGACTATGAATTTAAATCTGCTATGTTCTTCATATTTAAATCTGCTTAGGAATGTCAGAATGATGTGTTGAAGCAACAGTTCTTTTGCTTTGTGTGGTTTCTACTTTGATTTTGTTTGAAGATTTGGTGGGGATAAAAAGTAGGAAGAAGCCCATGATATGGAATAAATAATCTTATCTACTCTTGTCAGTATGGTCATGGGCAGGTTATTTAATCTCCATTTGCTATTACATTTTCCATTTCAATAACATAGAAACTGAACACAAAATAGCGTCGACTGAAGCTTCGGTAAACTGCATTTGGTTAGTCTGGGAAATCATGTTCAAGAAACCGGGAAATCGAACCTAGTTTGATCTGTTTGGCATAGTTCAGTCATCTTTGTTTCTTTTTTTCATGCTTTCGTACACAAAAACAAAGGAAAAAGCACTCATCGTGTGTATATCCTTTTCAGTTGTATGAAAGCGTTTGCCGAGAATTGATCTTTTTGTGAATAACAGTTCTAGCGGCTTTGTTTTCAGAACATTTCCCTGGAAACAGCTTTCGGAAATAGTTCGACCCGTAAAACTTGGCTGTTTAGAAAACAATACAAAAAATAACTTTGCCCGAGCTTCAACAAGGAGTCCTGCTATAACATGATTTGCAGCATTGCCGTTGAAACCACTGCAAACTAATTCCCAGATCCAACACGTGTAATTTTCAGATTTCCATAGCAGAAATTGACTAATTCTCATGTATTCAGACAGCTGAGCAATTACATTTTACAGACCCCATTGAGAACTACAAATTCCTGGATTACACTTAACATCTGTGAAAAATCCCTAAAATGACGAAAGCAGAGGACGGAAGGAAACTTCTGATTGAAAGTAAATGGCTATCAAGCTGCATTCTTAAGCTGCAACAAAGTAATTTATTATTATGATAAAAAAGAATTGACTGCAACTGAATCATGCTTCCCAACCCCTTAGTACTGTAGCCCGAGCAACATGGTTCACTCCCAGTGTGAAGGCACCCATCCGGAGGTTGCAGTTGTGTGTCTGGCACATGTTTTTGATGTTGCGAAAAGCTTTTGTCATATACCTATGAAGCTCCTTGTTCACCTTCTCTTCTTCCCACATGAAACCTTGAATATTCTGCACAAACAAAATCATTAGTCGATGTCTTAACGTAATGGTTTTTGGGAAAATGAAAACATCTTTTTGATGTTTCCCACAAAATGGGTTCTTTTCTTGGGAAAATCCGAAAACTTGTTCTGTTGAGTTGCCTCAACATTGCTTTCAATTTGGGGCCTTGATGCTCGTACATTGAAAAAAACGTCCGGGTCATTTTTTGGATCAAACCCACCACCAGTATTTTGGCAAAGTCTGAACATTGGAAATGGTGGGCAATCTAATCTTTCATTGATCAAATTTTTTGAACTTTCCTTGTTCAGGATTCTCACAGTTTTGGCTTCAGGATTCAATCTAATCTTTCATTGATCAATTATGTTCTCATCTCATTCACAATTATCCAACCCCTTTATCTGTAATTACATTGTTCTAAAAGATAAATTACTAGGCAGCCAGGTAAGTACTAGGAACTACAGAACAGGACACCTCAATTATCCAACCCCATAGTGATCATAACTACCCTATTTTCTACATGAGAGAGAGAAATATACCTTCGCAGTGGTGGAAACAAGGGGGTTGGATTGACGCTGGAACTATCTTCTTGTTCCATTTCTTCTTCTTCGATCCTTCTTTGGTCTAGTTCGAACTCTTTTCCGCTTTAAGAATGTGTAACTGGAAATAGCAAAGACAATGGAATACATTCAATTGAAGCATAGTGTGGTCATATTTTAAGTCCCAACTATGTCTCTGTAGCACCTTTTGCAGATTTGCATCACAATTCTTGATAATACAAAAGCGAAATTGGCAAACAAGAGCATAAAGGAAAAGCTCACATATGACGTCGCTATCGAGACCAGAACAGCAACTAGCATTTCAAAATTAAGCTTAGAAATGGATGTAAGAGATCAAGAGAATTCCGACCTAGGCTAACCATGCCACCATGGGCATGGCAGTAAACAACAAGGAAAGAGAATTCCCACTGGGCTATAGAAGGCCTGATCCTTCCCCTAGGCCGACATTAACCCCTCGGTCCTGCACCTTGTAGAGTTCAGCTCAAGAACATGGTTTTTTCATATAACCATTGTGAATTTATCTTTTATTTTTTCTTATTGCTTTCACTAATTGCTGCTACTTATATCACATGTATATTTCTGTAGGTGAATTAGCATTGTTTGATCGTTACTTTTTCTTTAATCTGTTGTTATTAGATACTGCTCTACCGGGTTTTGCTAAATGAGAGATTGATGTCAGGTACTCACCCAACATAAAGGAGATAAAGGTGCTGGACAAAAAGAAGGTGCGGAGGGCTAAGCTTTACTATCTGAGGGATAAGAATCATAAGATGAATGCTCTTAGGAAGTAATAGCGAATCTACAGCTACACGTAATTGGAGACCGAATGGTGTTGTATTCAGGAATGCTGGAGCAGGGTGGCATTGCTCAGGCAGCTATCTGTTCTTAGTCCCCCTTTTGTTGAATCTGATTTATCAACGTCTTTGGAATTGTTTTGGTGGACCTGGGTGGAAATATCAGCTATTGAAATGGAAAGCGTTTTTTCTTGAAGAGAAGTGGAAAGCTTGTTAGGCTGCCAATAAGATTAATATATGTTCACTCTGATGCACTTCTGTTAAAGTTCTTAATGTCGTGATAAAAAATATGTCAAGCAACCAAGTGTGTTGAGATTGAACTTCGAAATCACATGTACTGTGTGTGGATGAACTTTTAGGCCCGGAATAAAGCAACCAAGACTCAAAATTCAATAATGTAGCTTTCATGTGTTCTTGATTAACAGAAGAAACAATAATGTAGCCGAATAAAATCAACTACTACAGTAGTATTTAGATGAACTTTTAGGCCCGGAATAAAGCCCACATATTAATACACAGAAAGCCCCTTCCGTCCAAGCTCAATCAAACTACGCATAAGAGATTTTTTTTAAAATTTCCGAGAGAGATACCTTGGATGCTGGCTTCAATCTTCGTTGGGTTGCTTCGTTCTTGTTCGTTCTTCTTCTCCTCTTCGTTCTTTGTCGTTCGTCCTAAAAAAAAAACCCTAAGTTCTGAGAAATGGTCGAAGATCCAGATTTTTCAAAATTTTCGAGAGAGACAGAGTCGAGGGAGAGAGAGACAGAGATACCTCGTTGGTGGATCTTCGACCTTCTTCTCGTCTTCGTTATGTGCTCTCGTTCGATCTTCTCCTGAATCTTCTCCGCGTCGCCTTTCTCTGTCTGTCTGTCCGTGAAATGAAATGAGAAAGGGGGGAAGTGAGGGCTTCAGGGGGTTAAGTGTAATTAATGGCCTTTTCTTGTCCTGGCCGTTGGATTTCAATCCTATATATATATATATATATATCAGTCCGGTTCCCCTGAGGGATCCCGGATGGTGACGTGGCACGGGATGGTTTTGTGAGCCGTTGGATTGAAATCCAACGGCCAGGACAAGAAAAGGCCATTAATTACACTTAACCCCCTGAAGCCCTCACAGTTCCCCCCTTCTCATTTCATTTCACGGACAGAGAGAGAGAGAGAGAGAAAGGCGACGCGGAGAAGATTCAGGAGAAGATCGAACGAGAGCACAGAACGAAGACGAGAAGAAGGTCGAAGATCCACCGAGGTATATCTGTCTCTCTCTCCCTCGACTCTGTCTCTCTCGAAAATTTTGAAAAATCTGGATCTTCGACCATTCCTCAGAACTTAGGGTTTTTTTTTTAGGACGAACGACAAAGAACGAAGAGGAGAAGAACGAACGAACGAAGCAACCCAACGAAGATTGAAGCCAGCATCCAAGGTATCTCTCTTGGAAATTTAAAAAAAAATCTGGTTAGGGCTTTTTTCATACATTCGAAATCGGCAAAAATTAGGATTTTTTTTTTCTTCTGATCTATGCATTGTAGGATTTGCTGCTAAAACCTTGGCTAAAATGTAAACCTCTTAATATGTTGTTCATTAAAGCTGATTAATCTATGGGAAAGTGATACTTTGTTGATAGTACACAGGGGTATGATTTAACATGATGAGATCGAGCAAGTTGAAAACACACTAGACCTCATGCAGATTACTGGATTTCTTGGCAGAAAGGAAACTTAAGGCTGGTTTTTAGAATTCGGTACATTACAAGGCAAAAACATGCAGCTGAATTAAGTATATGAATGTATTTCTCAGTAGGTAGGGTTATTTCTAGTCCAATGATTAAAAGGTAACGAAAAGGTTTCAAAAGAGTTGCATTTAGAATTTCTCCATAACGTAAATATTACTATATTGTTCTTTGTTAAATTATATCTAGAATGAATATGGTTTTTAGCTCTCTTAGATTTGCTAGATCATAAAGATGAACATGTTTGGTTGTCAGTTTGACTGCAGAGTTAGTTGGGTGCGCGTAGATTATAAGTTATAACTGCTTAAGCTACCCCAAAGATGCTAATTTTGTATCTTATGCAGTATCATGTGTTGAAATTATTGCCAGCTGTTTATTGTACGGACTCTTCTAGATGTATAAAGAACAAGAGTTGGACGGTTGACCTTGTGCAAGGATACAGGCTACGTGCCTGACATACTCCCCTAGAATGTCTCATATCATTGGTGAAACACCATTTACAGTAGGAAGAAAAGTTTAGAGATTTGTTAACTAGGAAGAGTTTTTGTCGTGCACGTGGTACACCATTTGCTTGCACCAAAGAGACGCACCCTATCTTTCACTTATTGTTTTTGGAAGAGCTTTCTGATGGTGCTTTTTGCCTTCTCATGGTGCTTTTGACATGAGAACTATATGGATTGGTTGCTTCTCAGTTTGCAGATAAAGAGTTAATTGATAAAGCTTTCTGATGGTGCTTTTTGCCCTCTCGCATTGTTGAACTATATGCATTGCCCCAATTTATTCGTTTGTTGTTCGTTGGAGCTGAAACCCTAAGTTCTTATTGTGTTCTTGTTTTTTACAGAACCAACACTTGGAGGAGTGTGATTTTTTTTGCTGGTATGAGCCTTCTATTTTGCAAGGAAGGGTTGATTTGAGGCCAATGATGGTTCAGACCAAAAAAAAGGCTGTGAGGACTGTTCAACAATGCGAGAGTTCAGCATCCATGACCAGTGAAGAAATGCAGAGGACAACAATCACAATGCAAATGAAGATTGAAGCCATGCAGAAGGAGTTTGATGCAATGCAAATGAGAGTGAGAAATGGGGGGAAAATGAACTGGAATTATCTTTGGATTGTTGTTTTTTGTGTTCTGTCCTACATGTGTGGCAAAAGCAGCCAATGATCTCAAGTAGTAGTAGTAGTAGTAGTACGTTAGTGATACACTTATTTTTGTTAAGATGAAGCTACAAGGTAGCCATTTGAAAGACTGTGTATGGTAGTTTGCATAGTTTTTTCTTTTGGTGCGTGAAGGTTTCTGATTACACTTGGCCTCTCTGGTTTGCATATTTTTTCCTTTTGGTAGCCATTTGAAAGACACTTTTTTGGAGAGAAAAAAAAAACACTTTTTTGGTCGACATATACTCCTAACACATAAGCAAGAACATTGGAATTAAATGTAACGCCCTCAATTTTCAACATAAATAAAATAGCTTTTCATAAATAAAACTCCTCACATTAGCATACATAATACCCCAAAAGAGTTCACCATGTCCTGGTCATTAAGTTACAAGTCCAACTCCAAGAGTTTGAATATATTACATCATTAAAAGAAATAGAGTTAAAGTTCTATTACATTCCCAAATCATGTTTTACCAAAATATCCACGAGTCTCCTTTACCACTTCTTCCGAAAATATGCACTAGAATGCATGCACTTCACTCCATGCTACCGCTCCGGGTTCACACCTGAAAATGATAGGTTGAGCTACACTAGCCCAGTAGAGAAATCTACACAACCATTATATGCAAATGGGATGACAGGTAGAATGAATAACAGGAATAAGGAACAGTATCTCAAGGGAGAAACAAAACACGACTAGTAATTATCCCAACGTCGATGACATAATTGAAGTACCATGACTACACATCAAGACTCTAGTTTAACCACGAGAACTTACTATCTATACGATTCTCTCATGACTGCCACTGCCTCTCATCTTATTTCAAATTACCAAACTGATATCTTAACTTATGAAACCATCATGCGCAAAGCCAATATCTCTCATATCAATCACACTTTCACAATGATACCCCTTTTTCATTCACATCGTATCACAATTCCTTTATCGTTCTGTGCCATGAGCCAAAAGCTCCTGCCGAGCCATTTAAGGGATCCCGATACCCCTACTAGTACCTCCCTCACTGATGGAGTTAATTCAAATCACATATCATAGGTCACCATACCACAATTCCTCATATACACATTACAATTTCGTCATTCATCTCAATCACATATGATGAACTCACAATAAAGACTTATTCACGTAGAAGTGGTACGGATAAATTCCACTTCAGTCAACTCGCTATCGTTACGCCCTTAGTTTCTCATATCACCATTTAAGTTTGGTCGTACTATACATTAAAGGACACTTAGTCACAACGATTCATAGATTTCATTCTAGCAACCCTTAAGTTGTACAAGATACGAAAGAGATGTACCACACATCAATCATAAGGGAAATGTCTCACATACTTACTCCTAGCATTGTTTGATTTAGCAAAGTGTCCAACGTGTTCGCCTTTCACATCGCATGTCAGCATACGCAACCTTAGCCCGCCAACATTCCTTATGTTCTCTAAAATCTTATTTCGGTGTCAAAAGACTCATACGGAACCCAACGACCACTACAAACCCTAGTATACCACTAGCCTCGTCATACCATTCAATTAGATACTCAAGAGAACCTAGGAACATCCGTGTCTTTCCCAAACGATCCTAGGGAAAAAGGATTTCCCAACATATACGAACTTATCTATCTTATTTTGGCTACCAAACCTTAACGGTTAAGAATTGGGAGATGAGACTACCACCATTGGAAAGTAGACCTCCGGTACATGAATTTCGATATAAAATTTGCCCAAAACCGAGTTCGGATGAAAAAGTTATGCTCGATCGAAGTTTTTCCAAAAATGCTGATTTTTCAATGTCTACCGGTAGACATTAATCTCTACCGGTAGAAGACCCAAATTTCACAAACAATGACAGATTTTTGAATACCTACCGGTAGAGATTAATCTCCTACCGGTAGAAGACCAAAATTTCACAAAAGTGACACTCTGGACAGCGTTTCTACCGGTAGATTCCAAACTTCTACCGGTAGGACTTAGTTTTTCAGTGCTCGACTTTCAGATCTCACCAGAACATTTCTAACCACGAAACCAACGATCTAGGGTACGATTCAAACACCAAATCAACTCATAAACATATAATAGAAGTGAGAAATCCCTACCTCGAAGTCGAAGAACGAAACTCGAACTCAAACAAGCAAGCCCTAGCTTCCAAGATCCAAACCGAGCAAGGTACACCGAACCGAGCTCTATCCAACGAGGTACGAGCTCCAATACGCAAGTAGAGGATGGATTGGAGGTTGGTTAGTTCGGGTTTTGGGTGATTGGGTGAGAGAGACGGAGAGAGAGCAAGAGAGCCGAGAGAGATGAGAGAGCCGAGAGTGATAGGAAGAGGAAAACGGGAAAATGAAATCCCCTGCCACACACCCCACACATATATACGCCATATTGCACTAACACCCACATTTCTCAAATCCTTGCACATTAACCCACAACCATATTTTCCACATTAAACCATCATTTATCTTTTTATGAAACATTAAAATTATATAGAGAAATTTACGGGTCTCTACATTAAAGATCCAAGAAAAGTAAGGATCCCAAGAGTTGATGCTCAATGGAAGCTCCAGAAACAGAATAGAATTGCATCTAGGTCGGTTCTTGCTACAAGAGGCATTAATGGCCAAGAAGGAAGTGGTCAAGAGGGATGTGCTTTCTGTGCAACACTGCAACTGAGATTGAAACACCAGTGCACCTTCTGTTGCAATGCCAATATTCACATGGAAGGTGTGGTCTATCAAAATTAACTGGTGGAATCTCAGTTGGTAAATTCAATTGATAAATTCCTACACTCCCGTTGTTCCTTCTTGCTTTCCTACATTTCATCGCCGATCGGCCCTCTCATTTTGTTTTCGTTGTCGTCGTTGCTAATGTTAAGAACCAGCAGAAATTTACCGAAAAAGGTAAAGAACAAAGCAGACATTTGAGAGTTCAAATGGGTTAACTTCATCTATTTTCCTACATTTTCTAATCAACCAAACAAAGCATGAGGGACAAAGCTTCCCCTCAATCGGGACTGACACCCTATTTCCCTTCCCTTGCAAGTCGTCAATAACGTAAAGATACTTTTAACCAGAATGCACAAAGGACTACCCATGAAGGATCAAAGTTGGTTATGCAACAATTACAACTTCGCGAAAGAAAGTTATGCAACAATTACAACTTCTTGAAAGCAAGTTCCAATGTGGTGTGAATACGTTCCAAAAAAATAAATTTAGCGATCCAAAGTAATCCCAAACTTTTTCCTATCCAAATCTACAGTCTAGAGATATAGAAACTTAAGCAGTAAAAATACAAAAAGCTTGGTTTCCAGGAATTGGATAGCCCAATGAAGCCACAGCCTAACTTAAGAACTCCCAAAACAAATCAATAAGCAAACATACAATAATTGACATTAGTATAGTCATATGATCTAGACACGCTTCAACTTGTAATCTGCAGACAAATATAACAGGGTTTTGCACTTAGTGGAACTCCACTGATGCTCCCAGCGCAACCATCAAATCTGCTTCCCTGCCAGAGGAGAGTTTTCATGCCTCCACAGCTATAGTTTTTTCCCTGTTCGAGAAATGCACAATAAGGAAAAGGTTAATCAGACAAAATAGAAGCAGTTTCAAGTGCAGCAGGTTAACATGACACTTCCATGATGTTTTATCAGTACAAGTACATGGTAGTTCAATACTTGGCATAGAACATGTTTCTGATTTGACTTGGCGAAAGTTCCTAAATACAAGTTTAAAAAAGATATGAGTCTCCGTGAGTGTGCTGAAGGAAATAAAACAAATCAGAAGTGAAACATTCATCAGGGACAAGAAAGCTCAATATGATCAAAGATTTCAAAGCTCGACAGGGAGTTGAATAACTTGAATCAATATTGTTTCACTATCAAGTAGGATAGCACGAGACAAAAATTAAAAACAACTACAAGCATCGAGGAACAAAATCATCATGTGAGAAACACGATGAATAAGTACCTGATATATGACACCACTTGGAAGCTGATTCTCTATTACTGTACTGCACAGAAAAACAAAAATTGAACTACTCCACATCATTTAGTTCTTAATACAAAGGAGAGGCTCCCACAATTGTTCTGCCAAATACCATTTCAACAAGATTATTATAGTTTATCCCCAAAATTGAACCAAGTGCTCAAGATCTTTATATGTTAGCCATAGGTTTTACTATAACAAATCTATCACTCAATCACGCTTCAAAACTATTAGTTTCCCAAAGCAGGGTAATTTTTCCTAACATAGCAGTTGTTCCATTATTGTGGTAAAACAGGGAAATTGGAATTGTATACAACTTATTGAGAAATTTAGCATAGGCATCAAGCACAACATCCAAAATGCGTATTTAAACACACAGAGACCCAATGTCACAAATCCAAATCCTAATTTTTGAACCAAACCAAAGATAAAAAAAATAAACACACAGAGAGAGACCTTCAGCCCTGTTCTTGCTTAACAGAAGAAACAATAATGTAGCTTTCATGTGTTTGCTCCATGAATGAAATTGAAACACTCCTCAAAATACTTTGCTGAATTCGAATCCCAAAAAAAAATCCTAATTTTCTGCCGATTTCGAATGTATGAAAAAAGCCCTAACCAGATTTTTTTTTAAATTTCCGAGAGAAATACCTTGGATGCTGGCTTCAATCTTCGTTGGGTTGCTTCGTTCGTTCTTCTTCTCCTCTTCGTTCTTTGTCGTTCGTCCTAAAAAAAAAAACCCTAAGTTCTGAGGAATGGTCGAAGATCCAGATTTTTCAAAATTTTCGAGAGAGACAGAGTCGAGGGAGAGAGAGACAGAGATACCTCGGTGGATCTTCGACCTTCTTCTCGTCTTCGTTCTGTGCTCTCGTTCGATCTTCTCCTGAACGGGTTCGTCTTCTCCTGAACAGCGTCGCCTCTCTCTCTCTCTCTCTCTCTCTCTGTCTGTCCGTGAAATGAAATGAGAAGGGGGGAACTGTGAGGGCTTCAGGGGGTTAAGTGTAATTAATGGCCTTTTCTTGTCCTGGCCGTTGGATTTCAATCCAACGGCTCACAAAACCATCCCGTGCCACGTCACCATCCGGGATCCCTCAAGGAAACCGGACTGTATATATATATATGTATATATTAACAACGAAAATGTTAAGGACAAAAAAAATTTACTCCGAAAGTACCCAAAAATAGCAATTAGTGGTTGAGATTCATTTTGATGTGCAGGACCCAATCAAAGTGAATCTATTAATTCTCACAGATCACATGTAAGAACCTGAAAAGATACCAGTTTTTGAGGGAATTAGCAAGCGTTTAAAATTAAATTTGAAGAGTTATATTACCAAAAGTTTGTTCGGGAAAAAAGCTATATATGTTATGAATTACTCCAAGTTTGATGTGAATATGTTCGGGAGTATTATTTAGATTTGTCATTCTCTCACTTCAAGTTTGATGTGAATTACGAAGTTTACAAACTACGGGACACTAAATCCATTGTGTATAAGTTTACGACATAACCAAGCCCAAGAACTCAACCAATCCGAGAAATAAGCCTATCAAAGAGAATAAACAAAGAAAGAAAGGAAGAGAGCCCCTCTAAAGGGAAAAGTTATGGATTCTTGCTTGACCCCTTGACCTCGATCCCAATTATATACTGTTAGAAAAATATAACCATAGTGCGAAAGCGGGTGGTTCGGGTTACCTTGCGAATTTTAACCGAATCGGACCTTGGTGTGAATGGATTACGAACTCTCGATCACGTACCAAATCAGCGACAAATTCCTGCGATAGAGTGATACTACGAGGATCGAGTATCACCCTCAATTCCACGGTGCAAAAGCTCGGATTGCTCTTTAATGGTAGAGAGAGAACTATCGACGAGAGATAGAGAGTTTCCCAGAACTCTATTCTTTTTTGTATACCTCTAATGTATATAATGTTCTATATTCTTGTGTATCCTTTATAAACATCTTGCAGGAAATAAATAGGGAGAGAGCATCTTAGATGCTTTAGAAGTCTTCTAATCCTAAGAGATTAGAATTACTTCAACTTCTCCTATCTTAATTATCTCTTGGAAAAGATAGAAATCTCTAACTAATGGGTCACCGGATCATGCCCACATGGGCGACCTGATTTGGTCCCGGACCGGCCCCAAATTCCAACATATACGAGTGTATGAGAGTTACCAACTAAGCTAGACTCAGTTGGTTACTTTGGGGCCCGTTTTGATTAGCCAATTTGAATATGAAATTATTAAAATAAGGAACATTATATTCCTAAAACAATAAAATTTGGGTTGGTATAAAAATTTACGTCTTTTTCCATAATTTGAGTTTCGCCGAAGTCATGCTGTACGTAGCAATAACTTTGATAAATTTTGCTCTAAATATATACTCTCTCCGTCCCATAATGTTTGTCCGGTCCGAAAAAAGAAGACGTAAAAATAATACTACAATTTTTGCAAGAAAAACTTTAATTTTTTTCAACAATTCACTAGATATCGATGAGTTCTTTAAATTTATGAAAAAAAAATTGAATTTTTTCTCGAAAGAAATACATTATTTTTTAGTCTTCGTTTTGCAGACCGGACAATCATTTTGGGACGGATGGAGTATTGTTATGTTTGAACTAGTCTCTTGGAAAGTGGCATTGCCTTTGTTTGACACAACAGAACACGACAGTCTCAAGAAAAGAATTAAACAAGCTGAACAGTTGATTGTTTTTAACTTGAGATTTGAAAACTTACGAGCTTTAAACATCTGCAAGTTAGGTTTGTTTACGAGACGAATCGATCTCAAAGGAGCTTTACTCGAACCGATCACGAGAATTTGTAGTTTTCAAACATCTTATATCAATCGAACGAATCATGTTCTGTTTGGATTTTGAGGGAGATTTTACTGTACTTTATACATGATATAACGATTTCTCCTACCAATTGAAAAAAAAAATATTATGCAAAAGTCGCATATTGACAAATTGGTCCGTGAATTGTGGTGTGGATCTCATCGAGAGGCATTGGTCTTCTCAAACTAAAGAATTTGAAGCCATCATTACTTTGGCATAATTTTTGGATTATCCAACCCTAAAACACCACGCATTAGCTCCGCAAAGAAAACAAGTTGCTCAATCAACACAACGGTTGTGCGCGTAGTATTTTTGCCCAGTAAATACCCCTTTTAAGTATTCGATGAAGAAGTGTTTGTGTTACGACATTGGGGTGTGTTTTTTTCTTTATTTTTGTGTTCGACAGTTAGAAGTGTCCGGATTAGCTTGCACCCACTTTAACTAATTCTCTTTCCGGTCCACTTCAAGACAGGCCATTTACACCGTGACTATGGAATTCAGACCCTAAAAGGCTAAAATCTAACTCTGATGAATTATGTGGGAACAAACCTACCAATCAACCAGACTAACCCTTAGGACTATATTGGATGTTTTGAACCTTGTGATAAGAAAGAGAACACTAAATTGGACATTTTTCATAGCATTTCTATTAGGGGTCAGATCTTCTCCGTTCATGTTTTTTGTTTTGTCAAATTATAGGATAAGATTTTATAAATAATAGCAACAACGAACATCAGAATGAGCATCCATCCCCATGTGTCCAAGCTCAATGTGGGTTCTTTCAGAGCCAATTTTAATGATCAAAATCATTCACTTTCTTAAAAGTTTGCCAAAAGCATCGACTACATCAAAAAATAAAAAAAGTCAAATAATTATATCGATTGATATATTTGTGGTACAAGAGGATTTGAATTCTTTCTTTTCTACCCCTAGCCCTCGTGGCCTCCTACATAGCTGCTCCATTTTCAAAACAGGATGCCTGAAATGGCAATTGAGTTTCCAGCGAAAAATTTAACAATCAGTTTTTATTCTTTGGCAAAATGAAAGCGATTTTATTCATCGTAAAGGCCAAAGCTTATACATCTCTTTTTTTGTCAATCGGTCAATACTTTTATTCATTACTGCAATAAAGGAAGCATTCACACGAGCTTCGTGTTGAACCCAGATTGGAAAATCCAATAAGTGTAAAGTTAGAAATTCACATCCTTGACATCCGGGGGGAAAAAACTTAGGACTTAGAGTTTCCCGTATTGTTGAATATTGCGTAGCAAGAAACATTTATATAAGATTTGAATTAGGTCCAAAAATTCGAGAATATAAAAAGTTTCTATAACTGAGGATTTTAATCACTAGTTTTTTTTTTGTTTTTTTTAATCCAATACCCGTTTCATAAAAGCCAAAATAGGCTAATACAACGAATCCATCCAAGAACAGAGAAAGTGAATCTACAACAAACCATCACCGAAGGAAAAACAAGAAAACAGGTGACAAAGGGACAGCAACAAAGAATCGCAAAAACTAGGGACTATACCTAAGCACGACTCACCGCCATAAAGGGTCGGGACACGAGGGGCCAGCAATCTATCCACTAGCCGCCCCGGCCTGGAGCAGGAACCCTATCAGAGACAAACAATACAAACTGATGAAAACAGGGGTAATTAGAGCATCCCCATTGTAATAAGCAAATGAGCGTGGATAAGTAAATTTAACAATAATACTCAAAAAAACACCTCACATTGTAATAAGCAAAGTTACAAGTCTTTTAGCAAATAACCAAATTCCACTCATTCCATAACCAAACTTAACAACTTTTACCAATAACCAAAACTCAATAACCAAACTCAAAACTCAATAACTCAAAAACACCCCACATTAGAATCGTCTCATCGAGCCGAATAATTTGGTATGATCGGGTGCGTGATTGGAACTCGTTTGTGATTGAACAAATGTGCATTGTGTATTGTGGGGTTTTTTGTTGTTGTTAGAGATACAAAATTAACCAATGTGGAGATAGAGATTGTTAAGTTTGACTATGGACTAAATAAATAATCAAATGCTGACATGATACATTTTGGTTATTGGTTTTAATTATTACCATTGCGGATGCTCTTAGCAAACAGAAAAACACGACCACCGTGGAAGGACTCCACAAAGCACGCCGGCCACCTCCAGCCGAGAGGAACCACCCGACATCGACGATGGTGGCACCGACTAGATCTCGAGCCGAAGTAAAAAGAGAAACTTCTCTGGCACCGACGATGGTGGCACCGACTGATCACAAGTTTACGTATGAAAGATCTTAATAGATGATTATTCTCTGAATATTCTTTGTCAAATCTTTCTAAAAGATCTGTTTCCGATTTGGTTCTACGTCAGGTTGGATTTCATATTTAGTGTGACATTTTTGGTGCTTGAGTGCAATCATTGGTGGGGATTATAAACGGGAAATGATACACCCACCGAAGGGGAACCCACCGCACCGCCCACCGCACGCCGGTCGGGCCCACTCCAGCCACCGGATGGCCGATCCGAACCGTTCAAAAATTCTATAAAAAAAAAAACCGAGTGGGCCTACGCAAGAATCAATGGCATCCGACATGTGTAGGTGCTCGATCCGAACTTCCAAAAATCAGATGATCCGAGCCGTTAAAAAATGTAAGATTGGTTAGAGCACCTACACACGTCGGTGGCCGGAGTGGGCCCGGCCGGCGTGCGGTGGGTTCCCTTCGGTGGGTGTATCATTTCCCATTATAAACATATTCCCGTACGTACAAACATTCGCTCTATAATTGAGGTAGCTAGGTTTGTTGATCATTTAGCCAATCAAACCTTTTTCTTTTTCTTTTTCTTTTTCTTTTTCTTTTTCTTTTTCTTTTTTCTACTCATTGGCCAATCAAACTTGTGCTAAGGTTTTGTTTGTTGTTTTTGTTTCATTATAAGCGATTAGAATTACATCAAATTGAAAACAAGTGCACAATCACTATAAGCCTGTGCCAACTAATAGTTCTATTATAAGGGAAGAAACAGTAGCGTAGGATATGAAATCTCTTGGATCTCCCGATCTAATAGCTCGACGGTAACACGACGGGCCAAGAAGTTACGAACGAAATGACAGGGGCTTTAGATATAGTGGCCGGCTTTCCCATTGGACAAATAGGTGATTTGATTAATGGAATAATACTCCATTGTATACAATTTGACCGTAAAGCCGATAGTATATATGGTGACGCCAATCATCAGTCCGAATTGATAATATATACCTGGTCCATCGGTCCGAAGTCTCCCTTACAAAATTTGCAAAAAGCTATTCTAATCTCGTACCTCCATTTTCAAACACACATAAGCAAGGGTTTCATTGTCCAATCCTGTTGGAGAATCCCGATTTTTCCAAATAGAGCACTCGAATTATACTTGAGACAATTCCCAATCAGCCAATCCTATGCCTATATCACACCTCATTAATCCTAAGGTTATTAACCCTTTCATTAATCAAGACCAATGGAATCAGTTGTAGTGACCCTGCTACTCTACTGTGAAAATACATACCGGACAGGTTTGATTGGGTGAATTTTTTTAATCCGATGGTGTTTTTCGTAGTAGTCGGCGGGGTTGGTTTACTTTTGGACATGCTTCATTTGCTTTGCTCTTCCTCTGACACATTTTGGCATGGTGCCTAGCTAGAACCCTGTTCTAAGTGTATAAAAAAAAATTGAGCTACATGGCATGAGGGCTCTTCATAATTGTGAGAATTATTTGTTCAATCATCTATTCTCAATGAACAAACCAATTACTATCAATAGCTTTAGTTTTGCTTCATGAAATTTGTCAATAGGAAAAAAGTGGACAAGTCACATGATAAATGTGGGTGCAATGGTCCCTGATGATGGAGAAATTTTTGGGTGTCAGGTGGGTACCACGTCACCCGGCCGACATGGTGCTCGAGCAACACATCCTCTCTCTCCAAATTCAAGCCGTCCAAAACCGAAATGGACGGCCCGAATGTGCCAAGCGGACACC
Source organism: Rhododendron griersonianum (assembly GCA_018127125.1). Taxonomy (NCBI): domain Eukaryota; kingdom Viridiplantae; phylum Streptophyta; class Magnoliopsida; order Ericales; family Ericaceae; genus Rhododendron; species Rhododendron griersonianum. The sequence goes on along the minus strand of CM030799.1, from coordinate 9,797,599 downwards.
ACGTGGCACCCGCTCAGCACTGAAAATCTTCCCTGATGATGGCTTTCTTCCCCAGAAAGTTCGCCAGCTGCCAAAGTACGTACCAAATTGATATAGATAGGAGTATAAGGTTACTTTGCCCTTTCCTTAGAATCCAAGAGAACCCATGGTCCAACCAATTTACCTACTTGAGTTTTGAAATCGAAAGAGCTAGGGAAAATGATAGCCAATGACGTATTTTGGCAGGTATTAATTATCAAAACACGTCATGGGCCGTCATTTTCCCAAAGAGCTAACGACACAGACGAATGCACAAAGATCCGGAAAAAGAGGTGTCCTGGTTCGTTCGACATCTAGTGTAGTAAGTCCTGTATCAAACGATTTGAATTTGCATAAAAGATTTTGAAGAACCCAGTGAGAAATAAAATATAAAAGAAGCGAATTGTCTGCAGTCCCTTTGGGGACTGCTCCTGATCGAGGTTGGGCAAATTTGTGGGCCTTCTTAAGGCCCAAAATTGATCTGTTCACTTTTTAGACCTCGTCCACCGTTATTCATGCCAAAAATTCTATTCATCGAAATCGAGTAGATATGATTTCGGCATGTGTTTTTCCTGAGATTAATGGGCTGGGATCCAGAGTGTCAATGTATTTTTTTTCTGAGATAAATGGGTTAGGATTTAGTGCGTCAACAAACTATTTCATAAGATAAATGCATGGTGAAACCATACCTGCCGAGTTTCGATCGAGATGATTTTTTTGATATGGTTCATGGTCCCGAATCACTCTCATGGGATTCCAAAAGTCAACGATTTCGATCATCTTTTTGGGTCTGGAAAGAACCTAAAAGGATACTGAGATGAAGAAGCTAATTTTAGTTTCTTGATTTTCCCCATCCTGGCCCTTTCTGAGCAATCCAGCCCAAGTTGGCCCAACCCATTTCGATCTGTAAAATCACCATATAAACATTTGCCCTAGAGAGAGTCAGAGAGAGATTCATCACCATTTTTCTTTTCTTTTTTTGAACTGAGCTATTCATGTCAATTCGTTTGCATTGCTTTTGTAATCGGACCCGAGCAAGATACCGAGTACTCGATAAATTATAGACGTATAATCAAGATTCCTAGTAAAATTCTTTTGTAAACGAAGTGAAACGCGAATCCGACCGATTGAATGCATGTTTGTTTAAGATGGGAGAGAGGGAATCATTTCTTTTTCTTTTTACCTGAAAAGAGTAGCATATAAGATTACAAGGGTCTAATTACTTCCAATCTTTTCTAATCTAAACCAAATAGGTTGTCCTATTTGCCCAAAACATAGATTCCACAAGGAAGTTCCAAGGGTTTGAATCTCATAGGTGGATTAATCATAATGGAATTTCATACCTCACTTACCCTTAAGTTATCCCAGGAGTTGGGTTATCCCAGGAGTTGGGTTCATCAATTCTCTAGTATATGTGAGACGAGACGAGAAGACTGTATATATCCGGGAATTATTCTGTACAAAATTTGGACACCCTTTTTTTTTTTATATGATCAAAAGAGCAAAGAAACAAAAAGACAAAGGACACATCTCAAGAGGCTTTTTGGCCACAATAAGCTCTAAATCGTGCGGAATACAACCCGTGGATGTAAACAAACTCCTACTCAAACAACTAGTAGCAACCCAATGAGCGGCTCTGTTCTTTTCGCGGTTACACCAGACAAACGACCACTGTGGCCAAGTCTTGATATCTTCTACTACCGCAGCGATTTCCCACGGGCATTGCTCTGGAGAGTTGTTGATGCAGTTAATCAGCTCCTTACAGTCAGATTTGAACAAAACTTCAGAGAGGTTCCTCTCCTTAGCTACTACACAAGCAATTCTCAAAGCCCACGCCTCTATAGCCAAAGCAGAATACACCATCACACCGCCACTCAATAGCCGATCCACCACGGTCTCTAGCAATAATGCCAAAGGCAGCCAAGCTGCGGGAGGAATTAAAGGCCCCATCGCAATTAAATTTAAAGCAAGAAGAGGGGGGGTGGGGGGGAACCCACCTCGACTCACGACTGCTCCCGCTAGGAAGCTCACTCAAATCGGAGAAACCCGCCTGTAAATAATCTCTATTCGCCATGTTAGCTTTCTCAATACACTCTTCTGGGTTGGGTTTGGTTGTTTTCCATTGAAGACTCATGCATTTCTTGCTTTCCAGATCGCCCAACAGAATTGAAAGATGGCATCTCCTTTTAACTAGTGTTTGGGGACATTCTGATTGTTGCTCTCACCTTTGTATATATATCTCAAGCTATCCTTTAGCCGAAACTCCTTGCGCATTATTTTCATAAGAAAACAAATTCCTCCCAATGTAAGCTTTTTAAATTCAGTACCAATTACTACTTCCTCCCACTTGTAGCGTTAAAGACAGGATACCGCATCAAGTCTGAGAGTTCGTGACTTGGAGCGATAACAAGTGTTATCTGTCTCCAAGACTTCAGTATCCTAGTTCAATCGCGAGATGTAAAGTTAACAACCTAATCGCGAGATGCATAGCTAACTACCCAATACATCCGACAACTTTGAACTATAGCCTAATCGCAAGATGCAAAGCTAACTACCTAATACCCCTGACACAACTTTGAACTATAGCCTTATGCATATGATATGAACGATTGTGTCAACAAAAGAGATCGATGTGAGTAATTCTGACTTAAAAACTTCACAATGATAGGTCTTAAAAAAAAAATAAAGGAATTTCATAATAAAACTCACAAACTTAACTTTTCTTTGCTTTCTTTTTCTTTCTACTATCCATCTAACCCACCACCCATAAGGCAACAGATAATACTCATATAAGTCAAAATAACACATTTACAGTTATCAATCTGGCCACTTCTTCACCAATATTTACACACTTTCAAACATATCCGTTGTCCTAAAAAGCCGTCGTTAGCACTTAGCCTTTCCTTCGTTATATCGGTCTAACTCTCTCAGGACCTTCCAGATTTGGCCCATCAAGGCCGATTCCTCTCCATGGCCATGGAGCCCATGGTCTTAAACTAAAGTTCCAAAAATAAAGCCAATGCTTTAAGACCAACCTTGAGAATCTACAAAGCAAACCCTCAATTAATGTTGTGTTATCTATGTAATCACCTTTTCTTTTCTACATATAATTTCATGAATCGGAGGGATCATAATAACACACTATTGAGATCCTCACAATAAGTTAACTTTAATGGGAGGCAAGGGTATCTAATAAGTACATTAACCTTAAAATACTGGTACGTAACCGTACCCCAATCAAAAGCAAAAGGACCCATCAAAGCAACTTAGCTTATTCCTTATTTGGCATTGGCATCAAATCACAACAAAAATCTATGGGTACACACCATTTACTTGGAGGTTGGAGGTGTTCAATTTGTTTAAAATATATTTTCAAGAGTCCTTGTAAAAACTCAGCTCATTTGAATACCAGTTAGGGCCTGATCGATTTTTGTCCATAAATTCGCAGGGATAAAAATAGGATGAATTGATCAAACCGCTTATATACCAATATCCCAATGAGCTGATTTTTTTTGCAAGAACCCTCAAAACAATGTTATAAATTCTAAACAAATTAAATGTCTGCGGGTTGGGCTCACAAGATGAGAAACTGGCATTGTTTGGCAAGGAAGCATGTGTGAGATATGAACCGAACAAACAAATCAATTCAGGAGCCTTCCAAGATTAGAAGAACCAATGGCCAGAGATTACAAATACCGAAATTCTTTTGTACCCTTGTTCCATAATTTCATAGTCATTGGATCATGAAAACTCTCAAAACATAGAATCTCTGAGACTTAATCCAATGGCTAGAGAGTGCATTAAACGCGAGTACATAGAGATTTGGTACAGAGGACTTGCTGCAAAGCCAGTTGAGTGAAAATGGTTAAATAGAATCAAATCATACACTTCCCACATTTCCCATCAATGAGCATAGTTGAAATCTCAGGTTGCTTCACCAAGACATATAAGAATAAATAAGTTAAATTTCTTATCTTTCATAACCATGGAATATACCTTGTGGTGGATGAAAGCATGCTATATCGCAAGGAAAGACGGAAATCCACCTCGACTCACCAAGGGGAAGGCGAGTACTGTTATATTGTTGGAAAATTCCCCACTGCTGCCTCCCGTAGGATGATCATACAACAAATAAGCTTAGGTCGATGTGCCAAAAAATCAAATTGTCATTCTGTTTTGTCAAGAATATATACGATTGGATTTATTTACATCATTTTTGTAGAACACCCAAACCAAATCAAGTTTTTCCCTTTTCCCTTAGCATCCCATCACTCCTTATAGTTGCATCCAATGTATGATCATGTACTGAAACCAAATCATTCTATCTATGAACTGAATTAGGATATTCTCATGTGACTATTCCTCACGTGATGCATAATGAGACCCATCAAATGTAGGGTATGAAACCACAAAGTATAAGCGGACCCCTCTTTCTCATCGTAAATGGAGCTGAAACTCTATGTGCACAAATAAGTTGTGTACATGTTGTGCACAAATTTTTTGTGAGGCCCATGTAGGGGTTCCAGACAAATGATCTGATCTATTCAATAATTTTAGATATATTTTTGAGTGACTTTGTAAAAAATCAACTCCATTGGATAACTGCAAGTACTCGATCCAACTTTACGACTTTTCTTTCAAAATTCAAGATTCTGAATATGAAAGAAAAGTTAGACAATTGGATCAAGTACTTATAGTTATCCAATTGAGTTTATTTTTTCCAGGGTCACTCAAAAAATACTTTAGAAAATAATGAACAGCTTGAATTACTTGTGTGGGACCCCAGAGGCCCCACAAAAAACCTATGCACAATATGTGCACAACTAATCTGTGCGCACATAGCCGGGCTCTAAATGGAGGATAAAAAGCACAGAATCAACCCATGAATAGATAACATACTCTAAATGATGCTGTCTTGGATTATGACCGGTCTAACTTCATCTCAAAGAATCAATCAAATCCCATCATGAATTTTCGATAAAGCATAAGAACCTATGCTTTAGAATGTTCCAACTTGCATGTAACTTTGTGCACCTTAAATTAAAGATAAAATAGGACAAAAGGGAAAGATGGTCTCCAAACTGAGAGAGAGAGAGAGAGAGAGAGAGAGAGAGAGAGAGAGAGAGAGAGAGAGAGAGAGGTGGTCTTCCTTTAAAACATTGAATGGGGGAATTCGAGCTTGGCAACCAAAAACAAAGAGGAAAGAAAAGCATAAAGAGACACATTTAGCACAAGAAACCAAGAATGTTATTTTAGTTGCATAGAAAAGAGAGCTTGGAATTCCAAAGTGAGATCTTCAAACAACATAAAGCAAGTGTTTGGTTTTTTTTAAGGGGATTGTTCTATTCCACTGTTCCTTTCCATTCCATTCTTCTTTATGACTAGCTTACCTCTGTATCAATCCAACAGTTTTGGTTGGTTGATGGCCTTTTCCTGCCCTGTCACCATCACTTAAAAAACTTAACATTCCTTCACCACTAAGAAATGGTAATATAGCCTTTGCCTCCCAACATGTAAATCTTCACTCAACAATATCAATAATAAAAATGGGTCTTTGGTTAACTGAGTGCCCCAAGGGTGTTGGTTAACAAAGCTTGACTTCATTATACGTTCTTTACATCACGCACTTGTATAAAAACGGTTTTCCAAACCACAACCCACTAAGCAATGGATAAATGCACAACAATTTCGAACTTTTAACAAATGCCTTTGGAAAAATCTTTTCACATCCCTAACAAGAATGATGCTATGGTGTTAAATATTTCATACCAAACTGAATAACCTCTTATATGTCACAAAAGCAAATGGCCCCAACAATTCTACAAAACATTGGTAAAGCATCAAATGGTATCAAAATTAGGCATCAAATTTGGTCATCGTAGCATGAGTACATTAGAACTCTCCTGTACCATGCACACGTAAGCACGGTCAGCTGATGTGGCAAGATGACTTGGAAACAAAAAGACTGTGCTGGTCTTTGTTTAGTGGACAAAAGCATGGCAAATGATAGAGATGTAGGGAAGCAAATAGAAAAAGATGCTTAGCTTCTCAAGGGTTTTGTTCCAACAACTTTATTCACCCCGGACACATTCTCCTATGGCAGCCTTAATTTGCTTAGACAGCAAACTTATCATTGGAATGAATCTGAAATTCCTCGAGGTATTTTGGGGCCCCTATCTGCTTTATGCTTTAAATGCCGTGGGGGATAAATTGCAACCCAAATCTACAGGAATGGATGATAAGAAGAATAGAAAGAACACAATCTCTATTTTTCTTTCTATCTTCTTACTCTCCTAAACATACATATACCCTATATACCTATCTTATTGTTTCTAGAGGGACAATGGTCTGTAACACTCGGAGGGTGTTTATCCTTCTTATCTGTATCAGCTTCTTCACAGTTCAACCAAGTAAAGGTTCTAGCCTGAGAAGCATAGACCTTGTTCTAAGATGGAGAACAGAAGATGATGGGCCGGTTTTGAATTATCAACGCACACTTAAGGCCGTTGAAATGCAGGCAGGAAATACAGAGAAGAAAATCAACGGAATGCACGAAATGAATACAGAGGAGAAACACCCACCTGTAAACAAGGCATTTGATCCCAACCAGTCAAGCGCACGAAGAGTTCGAAAAGGATCAGACCCAATTCACAACAGGTCTTGATATGCTCAAGACACTTCTGCAACTACAAAGACTAAAGAGAGGACAGCATTGGCATAAACAGAAAGAAATGGCATGAAAAACTAGAATGTGGTAAGAAGGCATACCTTCTTCACTTCCTTAAGGGATTCTGAGTGGATTGATTGGGTGGGATTTCCTTGTTTTTCTTTCATGGGGTGTAACTATAGAGAATGTGCATAGTTCTAGCCGTTAAAATGTACTGCCTTTGAAGCATCCGTTGAGCCAGCATCGTCTCCACATAAGAGGTAATACAGTGAAGAAGGTGTTGGCTCCCAAATGCAAAATGTGATGTTTTTCCATTTTCATTTGGACAAGAGAATTTTCTGTTTACATTCATTACCGTAGTGTCTCAAGGATGTGTAATTCTTTTTGCTCCTACTCTAAGAAAATCCTACATGAGTTCCTTTATCTGCACTCAACACAAATTTGTCCACTTCACACTGAATCTTCCAACTTGAATAGTTGCACATGTTACATGTTACAGTTTCACGTTCTTTTCATTAGTTGGAACAAGGAAAGACTCAAAGGGATGATAGAAGGAACAGGTCCTCAATGGAACAGGTAACTCTATATTTAGCATAGAATATCTTCTAAAACTCTAAGCAACAAAGGACTTATACAGCTTAGACAGAGAGCATCTCCTAAATCTTCTACAAAGGAAGCTCGCATATCTTTGGGCAACAAATGTAGAGTATGTTTATACTTTCTTCCACAAGAAATAATATCACAAGTAACCGACTGAATCCTTCCATGGTGGATTATGTTTAAGATCCATCTCATTCTATGACAGGTACAATAATCTATCGTGATGGTATCTTGATCTATTTGCTCATCCTCTAATTTCTAAAACAAGAATCTAGTACATAATACCCAGCCTCGGCTAAAAACTAAAGTGAGGTGACTTCACTGACTTGGTGGGAAGCCCTCGAAAGAATGATAATAAGGAGCTGTTTTACCAGAATGCGATTCATTACTAAAGTTTGATGTATTCTTGTTAGGTCATACCAAGAAAGCCTCTAAATATCGAATTTGGCCATCCAACTAGCTCCATTAGAGATATCTTACTTTATCTGTACTGAAGTTAACAAGACCAAAAGGTTGAGCAGCTCATATAAACGGATGAGTTACTAACTTACCCAAATGGCAACACTGGAGCGGTTTCGAGCAAAAAAATTGGACAGAAGTTAGAATTAACCTATTTAGTACAGCTTTGGTATGACAGAAGCAAAAGATTGAAAGGGGGCATCCTTTCCATCTGTGAGAGTATCTAAAGTTTCAGACCAATATCACCTCAACAAATTCGAACACGTCCAAAAATTGAACTATAGGAGATGACAGAATAAGGTACATATAGCATTGCATATCTAGGCTTTATCCAATAGAATAACAGTGTGTTTGTGCCTAGTATCCACAAAAGACGGCAGGCTACATACCTCAGATTTGTTCTATTAATCTATGCAATCTAATATCAAGTTGCAAAATGTTTCGTACTTTAAACAATAACAATAATTTCTGTGACTTTGTGAACCTACAAGCTCGGCAACAGGAATCCTTCTCCCATTGAAAGCAAAAACTAGTGAGGCTATCCAATCAATTTGTTCAGCACATTCAGACCGACGAAAGTTGTGGTGGAATAGCAAATCAGGGATTCTCTAAATTTCACAAAAAAGCTCGAGGAGGTTTGAGAAACTATAGTGAGCTGCCAGTGGCAAAAGCTAATTTTTTACAAAACATCCCAAAAATTGCACTCAACCAACTTGCCAAGTTTCTTGTCAAAAAGTAATTTTTCTGGCAAAGTCAAATTTTTACCTCATTACCTAATAAGGGTGTAATGTAACGACTAGAATAGTAGCAGTGCCAAAAACGACTTGGTAGTATTGGAGCAGTACGGTAAAATTTTGACGAAGTGACTTCCTGCTTTGTGTTTAAAAACAGCAAATGTCCCTACAAGATTATGAAAAAAGAAGTGTGAAAGAAAACACTCCAACATAGAACCAGTAAACTGAAATTCCTGTAAAAGCGTGCTCCAAAAACATGCTTTCACGTGAGTTCTGTTAAAATTTGGACAACTAATGTATCACTCAACTAATTCTATCACAGCAAAATCTACATACCACACCCCATCTAAGAAAAAACAGTTCCATCATTGCATGCAACATAAATCACACACATCATCTAAGACAATATTCTACGATTAGTAAGTCCAAATGATGGGGGATGCATAGGACCAGGGTGTGTCTGACAAGTGCCATGTCTTGTCAGTGTCCAACACTTGTACCAGACACGTCCGTCATAACCACACCTTCTAGATGTTCTTGTGTTCTTAGGTTGTTTTCAACTGGACGACTTCGTAGTCTACTTTAGTTGAAAGCTACGTCACGCGGACTATGTGTTCGACTTTTGTAGTTCAATATTTCCACAAAGAAATGGAGATCACCAAGATGTTCCATGGCAAAGTACATACCCAGTCGCTGAATGAAAGAAAGGAGGTTCAAAGCATGCTGACTGCCTGGAAACCATCAATCTTTAAATTCATTTTAGAACTATGCATATTCATAGTATATGCATGAAACTACTTACAGCGTATTTGAAATGGCTATAACAGCGTGTTTGAAATGGCCATATTGCTAACAAAGAGCAGAAATATACAATATAGACTGCTTCAAGTTAACTTCTTGAATAGTCTAATTTCTCTCTTTTCCCCTGAGGAAGCCGATAGGAAATGATTCTTTCTAGCATCAGATTGTTTAAAACAATTGGACATTACTTAGTCATGGCATCAAAATCATAGCCAAATCATCTGTCAATGACTTCGGTGTAGTTTTCTGTCTTATAGAATCCCAAGTTTCCTCATCAAGACAGACGTACATCATCACAAAAAAAAACGACCTGTATTAGCACTCACATCATAAAGAGAAGAACCGGGTCACACATACACACCCATGCATGTGCAAAATTTACCAGAAATGTACTGGAAAGAGATGCATATACCAAAATGATAGCAAATTCAAAATTCAAATGCTGCCCCAACCTTATTATACTCCATCTACTCTAATACATTATGCCCCAGATATGGATGCAACAAATGGAGATAATTACATATGACCATAATTGCATGCCCAAAGAAACTACAACTACTCTATCAAAACTTGCACATATTCTTTTTGAAAACAATTTACTGATGCAACAACTAAACCCTTTCGATGAAAGTCATCCGATGAAATACCTTGGGTCACAAATTCAGCTTTGAAACGTCAATGGAATCATCCATAGAATCTTTTGGCACATCTTCTCGGCAAAACTCGCAAGAATCATCATTCGGAGGTCCCAAATTCAAGCAGTGATCAATTCTCTTCTCAAGCCAACCCAGTCTCTTCTCAAAGCTCAACACTCCAGCATGCATAACCCTAATGTCAACTTGTGCTACCCTTGCACAAGAACGAAGCAAAATGTAATAATCAGCATGGGCTGCATAAGTGTAGGCACCATCATCCTTTTTTCTCACGTAGTGGAGGTAATCTAATCTCTTGACATAGACCCTTGGAGGAATATAACAGAATCTATTCTCCTCCATGTTCAACTTCATTAGCATAATGGCATTATCTTTTTTGGTCTCTGAGGACTTTTGATGAATCACCGGTGGATCATTACCACTCAATGCGCAACCATCTAAACTCATGCTCTGTTGTGAACAATCATCGGCTTGGGAGGTTTCAAGGTCAGTGGATGGACTGCTGTTGGGGCTGTCATCTCTTCTTTTCTTGGTTTTCTCAGTCAATCTCATGACATCATCTCTAGATCGCTTATGGTTAGAACCATTATTACATCCCACTTCCTGGTAATCTGATGGTCCAGAATCCTGAAACCAAATAATCAGTATGGAATGGATGTTATTACATTTGAAATGAATTACGAAAGGAAATTTATTGTGCAATGATGACAAAAAGTATGATGATGCACAATAATGACAATTTAAACCAAAACCCATCTCCTTGCCCTATGGATGGTCCAAGCTTATGTAACTTCCGAATTTTACTTAACTACGACAGATAAGTGGCAAACGTGTACATAAAAATATACTGCAGGTGGAGGTTCTGGAACCTGTGCAATGACAATAACTTGAGGTAAGAATTTGGGGCAAAAAGTTTTGAAAGAACCGAGCACAAGTTTCACTCCCAGGCATATATAATCATGAAAGGTCACAACTGCAGTTATCACCTTCTGATCCTGATAATAGTTCCATAATTCCTCGATTATCTTCTCTTCCTCAAAATCCTCAAATGAAGGTTTTAAACCAGCGAAAACCACATCGTTACAATACTGTAGATAGGTTGGCAAATCCTTGGAATACTCTGTCAATGATGAAAAGTAAGTTGATAAGATGATATCCTTAGAGACCTAAAAATTAAAAAGGAGGCCCAAAAGCACGAAGACAAAAGCAGCAATGCCCAATCATTACACCTCGTTAGGCGGGAAAATCAAGAGTAAAACTTCAACCTATCTTGGCATTTTATAGCTAGAAGATAAACCTTAAAAAGTACCATATATCTCTTTGAGCTCATTATATCGTGATTCAAGGTTACACAAAAGCTCCGCAGCAGCCGCGTCAAATCTCTCATGTGATGTCTTTTTCGAAGAATCCACAACCGAATCATCCGAACCAGGGTAGGGGAAACCCTGCTTAGCATCATCTCTCACACTGGCATTGCATGTGGGTTCCACCTGACCATTCCCAGACGACGATTCACCGGAACTTGACAAACTCATTTCCCAAAAGCCAAAACCATGTATATTATACAGAATCCTTATAGCTACAATCACCATTGACAATACAAAAACACGAGTAGGAGGTCTAAACTCATTGGCTGAGAGCCACAATTCAGGAGGCAAGGACCACTCATATATCTGGCAAATGGATGGAAGAATTTTTCCCACAGGAAGTGATAATTTCGATAAGTAACGTGAGGCTATAGCGTAGAAGTTGACCGGAGGTAATTCCAAACCTATTGTTTGAGCAATAGATGCAGCCTGTGATTCCAACTTTTGCAATGGAAAAGTTTCAGAAGGTTTGAACAAAAAACTTGAACTAAATGGACATGCAATTGGTGGAGGCCCGATTTGTTTCTCAATTTCTACAAAAGCAGAAAAATAAGGAAGCTTTCCTTCAAGTGTCCATTTTACAATATCAGTTGGAAGGACTGCCTCCCTTGCGAGATGACAAACCAAAAAAGATATCGCCAAAGAACAAGATAAGGGTAAACTCCTTCTCAACGACCTGTGCCATATCGTTACTGCTCTCTGACCATGGATATTGTGAGGCTCCGCACTGAATTTAGCACGAGGCTTAAAATCATCTAACAGCCCTGAAATAATGATGCCAATCAATAAGTGGAAAAATGATGTTCTCCATCTATTCCTTAAAGATAGAAATAACAAAATGGGCTCTCTACACAGTACCCATGCTTGCACAACATAGCATATGATGAACAATATATTGAAGACTAATAACAGGAGTTATCAGAACTCCTTGCAAATACTATCAGACTTTTGAGAGATGAAGAACCTACCAAGAAAACAACTCACAAAGAACTAGTTCATTAATGGAATTTGACATACTATTAGGGTAGTCATAGAGGAATACTGAAGCACATCCGTCCAGAACACACCTCTTTTTTCCTTCAAATTTGAAATATCACACTAAGTCCAGAATATCATAAGTAAATGTTCTAAACCTCCTAGGCAAAAAAAATCCTTATGTAGTAGTACACTACAAGTAATAAACATTCTCAAATTTTACACGCTTGACCCCTAAGATCTTTCAGGAAAATATGATAACTGTCCCCCATAATTGCAAATTTGAGTAAAATCTTCTTTAATTGCACAGTTTTAAATTTCAAGGACACAAAATGACATCAAAAAGTTTGAATAAAGATTTGAGTCTCTGCGGGGCAAGAATCAAGTAAAACTCACTTTCATTTATGGCAGATTCAGGACTGAGTAAGGGAGAAGAAAGAAGTTTAAGTGTCTTTACTGAAATTTGAGACTGAGTGGTGATTTGAGTAAGGACTAGAAATGCTTAACATGCCTATTTCGAATTACATTGGTTAATAAAGCATCCAACTCAAAATTAATTGGCAAAGAGTGGAGAGGCCGTCCAGGCTAGTATCCTAGTTTTACATGTTATAATTACCAATGTAGATAAGCTTTAACACTCTCCAAAATGTGCGACCCAAACCTGCCCGTGGAGATGTAAACAAATGATCTATAACATTGTGATCATAATGAAACAAGGCGCATTTAAGACACAAACAAAGGGACAATCAATCAAGAGAACCTTCTCTGAACACCTCCGAAAGCGAAGCTCTGATACCATTAAAGCATTCGACTCAAAACCAATTGGCAAAGCATAGAGAGAATGCCAAAACTCAAGATACTACTTTTGGATGTTGTAATTAACCAACATGAAAAGCTCTAACAATGCAAATTGGCTTCTCTAGAAACAATGCAACTATGCAAGCCCTAACCATAAACCAAAAGCCAGAGCTTTAACAAATAGCATAAACAACCCACCACCCCATAATTACCCAAAAAAAAAAAAACCCACCACCCCATACTTCATATTTTGAGCAAATTCATATTTTTAATATTACCAACACCCAATAAAACCATATGCATAAGATCATACCTTCTTTCTATGACTCAGACTCATTAATGCACTCATCAGCTAATTTATCATCAAAAACCCTAGAAAAACCGCAACCATAACGTCCCAGCCAGCCCAAAAACCAACCGTCACCCCAAACCTCCCAACCAGAGGGTGGAGAGGCCATCCGGACTCATTTACTAGCTTTGGTGGTTATAATTAACTAGTGGATAACCTCTAACAACATACATCAGACTCGTATAATAGTTTTGGAGGTTATAGTTAACCGGTGGATACATTTGCGACTACAACAGAAACAATGCAATCCCCAACTACAAAACAAAATTCACAGCTTAACAAATACATTAAATACCCAACATTCAACAACACATACTTCATATAAGGAGCAAGTACATATTACCAAGACCCTACAAAACCATATACACAAGATCATATACCATCTTTCTGTGATTCAGACTCCTGAATGCACTCATCAGCCCAGTTATCATCGAAAACCCTCGCAACCGCCACGAGCCGCAACCAGACCGTCCCGGCCAGCCCGCGAACCAGCGGGCTCACCCCAAACACCTCAACCAGAGCCTTGCACTGCATCTGAACCATCATCTGAACCCCCATCACGTACCTCATCCGCAACTCACTATAATACTCATCGTACCCGATCTCCCTCCCCGAACCAGGGCCGAAATCGCCCGGCCCTGTGGGCCCCACACCGTCATTATCATCGCGCTCCGCCTTGACCGAGACGCCGCCGTTCTCTTCCGCGGCGGCTTCCAGGGCTTTCCAGAGGAGGGACTGGGGTTGGGAGTAGGAGTAGGAGATAGGCTCGGCTTTGATGACCTGGCGGCGGCACGGGAGTTGCGAGTAGATGCCGCCGCCGCCGTCGGCGGTGGGCGGGACCAGGTCTTCGTCGGCGACGGCGGTGTCGACGATGTCGACGGCCTGGGAGCCGCAGTGGCGGCAGTAGTAGAAGCCGTCGGACTCATCGGGGCGGCCCACGGCGCCGCATACGTCACAGGTTATGACCAATTTGTCCGTCATTCTTGTTATCAGCGCAAGCTGGACCGGACGCCTGAATTGTTAATAAGATTAGATTTTATCCGCCGTTGTTGTTACGATTCAGGTCACAGATGGGATTTGTGCTTCTGCGTGGTTTCTAGGGTTTTCTTTTTTTTCCTTTTGTTGGTTGAAGGTTTTGGCCGGTCGGTGGCCGTCGCAGCGTTGGTCGGGGTGGTTTTCTCAGGCATGACAATTTGGCTTTGTTCTGCGAGTGTTGTTTTCTCTGGGTTTTCGCAATTTGGCTTTGCGGCTATTCGGTGGAAAGTAAAGGAAAATAAAAAAAAAAAACGGCGGAAATTAGAGAAAAATTGGACGAAAAATTTACTATTCATAAAACTTAAATTTTCTTCTCTCTTTCTCTTTCAACCAAACAATAGGAGGGAAAAATTTTTAGTTTTTCTTTCCTTTCCTTCAGTTCCAAACAAAGTCTTAAACTGGTTTTGGTAGCCATGCCCATGTAGGTAGGAGTGGGAATTTCCGACACGACACGAACTCGACATGAAGTTAGCGGGTTAGAGTCAGCTATTTCTGACATAGAACATGAATATGGCACAGCACGATAACATGAAAAACTAAACAGGTCGGGTTAAGATCAAGAGAATTTTGACATGAACATGACACGGGGTGAAAATTTATGGAAGGACACGATAACACAACACGAACCGAACACGAAGTTTGCTGGTTAGGAATGGTTATTTCTGACACAGAACACGAATATGACACAACACGACAACACAAATAGATAAACAGGTCGAGTTAGGATTGAGACGATTCTAACACGAACACAAAAAGATACGACTAGATGCCCACCCCTACGCCGTTCAAAAAAAAGGCAAATTGCTTTTCCCACCCCCGACACACACACCCCATGGGTCCCATGCCAAAAGTCCGAAATACCTCTCCCTTTTAACTAAATTCCATTTTTATTTAATTTCCTAATTCTTTTATCTTTTTTTTTTAATTCATTTGTTTAATTATATATTTTTCTCTTTTACTTTATCTCTTTTATTTATTGAATATTTTTTTATCTATTTATCTCTTTCTACCTATTTCTTTTTTTCCTTCAACCTCACTATTGTAATGTGCGCGCCGATATGAGAAAATTATCATATCTCGGGACTTGATCGGACAATGTTGATAATTTTGGGCAGTTTAAAATGTGCTTGGGACAATTACAGTACTGCAAAGATCAGTCCATTTAATCACCGAATTTAGGAAGCCGAAAATGTTGATATGTGTGTCAATTAATAAATGTGGCCTATTATTAGTTCAAAAAAAAAAGACCGAATGGAACAAAAATATTGATTCGTATGCCAAGAATATTTATTTAATATTCTTTATATCTTTTTTCTCTTTTATTTATTTAATATTATTTAAGTGATCTGATTTTCAATCTGGTTGAACCGGTACGAAGATCTTTTTTTTTATCATTTTATCCTAAATGGTCGTAATGAATTTTTGGCTCTAAAGCCTTTCGACGAGCACCCTAAGGCTCCTTATTTAGTTACAGGGCTCTCTTAGGGTGCCCATTGAAAGGCCTTAGAGCCAAAAATTCATTACAACCATTTAAGATAAAATGATAAATAAACAAAAAAGATTTCCACACCGATTCAACAGGACTGAAAATTGGAGTACTTGATTTTTTAATCATATTTTTTAAACCCAAAATAAAAAACCAGCGAATGAAACCAAAATTCTTAAATGCATAGAAGAGTGGGAGGTATTGGCTCACAATTTGAGAGATAAGGCTGGGTTACTCAGTTGCAGGTGCAGCAACATAGCATTGAATGAGCTCTTTGGTTGTGTGCCTTGTATATATTTTGGAGGAAATATTGATTAGAATTTGTGTTTTTATATATTTTCATGTATTGTCAATATGTACTCAATTATAATAAAATGAAATTTTGTTTAAATTTATTATTATTGATTAGAAGTTTTATTTATTTATTATTCATTGTTAAGACAAATTAATTAACTAATTAAAATAATATAAAGTTGTTAAATATAAAGTCAAATTTAATTGAAAATATAATTTGAGTTAACTAAATTAAAATTAAATAAGTAATTAAATGAATAAAGATATAAAATTAAGTAAATAAATAAATAAAAAGAATTTAGTTAGAGGGGGGGGGGCATTTTTGTCAGGGGGTGGGGTTCGGGAGGGCCCAGGACATGTTTTGATAATTAATGCCCGTCAAGGACAAGCTAAGAACATTTGTTAATACTAAAAATGTCCTTGGCGAGTATTAATTATCAAAACACGTCATTGATCGTCATTTTTCCAAAAAAAAAAGGAGATGCCCACCCCCTACATGTAAGTCAGCAACATTGACCCAAGTCCATTACTACTATTCAACAAAGATTGGCTCTAGTCCATGACTCGGTACTTCTCACTGGGCCCAGTCCAGCCCAGTGGTCCAACTTGAACCCAAGTGAGATGTTTGGACTTACCTTAATCTAATTTGTTAGATAGACATAACTTATAGTTAAATGGCCTTGTTCATTTCTAAGTTATAAATGTATAACTTACATACTCCCTCCGTCCTTAATTTTTAGTACCATTTATCATTTTTTGCTGTTTCAAAAATATTGTCCCACTTTACAATTTTAAAGAATACGGAGTAATAGTTAATCAAAAGGAAAATGATTTCCACACCCCCCTTTTAAACATCCACACTTTCTTTTTTTGTTTTTATCTGTATGAATTACAATATTTGTTTTTGAATGTGTGAAAAAGTGTATTGCATAGAGGGCAAGATAGTAAATTTAAGTAAATAAAAACAAAAATGGAGTGTGAATTGTGAAAATCAATTCCCGAATGAAATTTCTATTTCACCCTTCTACTTTTATGTCAATAGTACTCCTAACAAAATTAAAAAATTCAATTGGACAATAGTACATGCAATGATTGAAGGGTAAAATAAAAAAATATAATGATCAAACATGGGGACAAAAGAGTATTTACAACTATAAGAAACGATTGGTCAATAATGTGGTTTCTGCTAATTCTGATAAATTTGAAAACCCTTAATGTTTTTTTGATAACTCACAATATCCTACTACTTTACTCGCAACTGGACTAATTTTTGAAGGACAAATCCACCGTCTACTAGCAAGGGGCCCTATTAGAGACAGAACAAACCCCTGAAAGTTGGTTCTCATATCTAGTTATGAATCTCGAAACTCCTTCTGAGGATACGCGGGTTGTGTTAGACTTGCATACTTTTATTGATCATTAATTTTTTTTATTTTTTGTCACTGATGGTAGTCAAGTTAGGGTAATAGTTTATCCACAAAGTTAGAGTAAAATCAAACAAACTTCTTTTAGATATGAACTTCCATTAAAAATGTAAAAAATTAGTTTAAGGTCCGCTATAGATATTTGGACCAATGCATAAAAAAATTATACACTGCACATGGTACAAACCTTTTGTGCATTACAGTTTTGGCACCAAATAATTTTTTTTTGGCATTATCATTTCCCAAATTCATAACTGTTAATTGGAACACATAATTGTTTGTATTTTGTTCTATAATTGGCATGCAGTAAACATTTGGTTATTGGTCTAGAATGTTCTTTTGGTGTGATCTTTATGGATATTAATGGGAACTTCTATTTTTGGAAGTCTAGGGAAATTATGCCTCTTCGTGTTCGTGACCCTGACCATTAGGGAAGAGACCCAGGTTAGGCCGATGATCCTAATGCTTAACGGATGTCTTTCGCTAGATCAATTTAGGGGCATCTTGAGGATTTTTTGTGTTTGACCTCCTTAAGATGTCCCATCCTAGTTTAGTGTTTCAATTATCGCTTCCGCATTCGAAATTGTCAGAATATTTGTATTCTTTTCATTATTGTTGGTTCAATGGTATTGTTCGATTCATGGGATAGCTATGCCCCATGCTTTTTAACGAAACTTATTTGGTTGGAGTTATTCTAAATAAAGGATAGTTGGTTGACTAAACTTATTTGGTTGGAGTTATTCTTAATAAAGGATAGTTGGTTGCCTAGTAATCCATAGCTTTGTAGTTAATTTAATTTTTTAGGGTGCATATCCTACAAGTTCGGGTTTTGTAGTTCATGGCCGGTCAGTATCTTTTCGAAGTGTGACAATTGTGATATCAAAACTAAGTTTAAAAAAAAAAATTACTTTTGCATTCATTTTGCATCATGTTCATTTAGTTTAGGTCCGAGTTTAGATTGTTGTTTACTTGTTTATTGGTTATTGCGTTATATATAGCCTTGTATTTATATCTAGAGTGTTGTTCAATCAAATTCAGGAGAAGTATCGTCCACGTCGTAATACTAGATCAACATATGAAGGTCCAGTAGCTCGTGGCCACGATCTGGCAACTCCTACAATTCGTGGTCACGGTCGGGCCTCTCCTTTAGCACGTGGCCGTGGTCATGCCATGCCAAAACTTTTGTTGATCCAGTTAAAACAGAAGTTATCGTTGATCCAATTGACCCCACAAATGTCAGCGCATCGAGTTGACCCAACAGCTCCAGTTGATCATCCACATTCAGGAACCGTTGGCAATTCTGTTGATCAACAGAACCTACGGGTGCAACAGAATTGCCAAAAATTTCTGGAAGTTGATCAACTAGAGCTTTTGGGTCAACCGGATCCGCCGAAGTTATGGGGTCAAACTGGATCAATGATAACTTCAGTTTTAATTGGATCAGCAAAAGTTTCGGGCATAGCACTACCTCAACCACGGATGGCACGACCACGGCCACGTGCTAAAGGAGAGGCCTAACCGCTGCCACAAACTGTAGGAGTTGCTGAATCGCGGCCGCGAACTTCTGTACCCCGATTTGTCCGATTTGTCAATCTAGTATTACGACATGGACAATCCATCTCCTGAATTTCACCAAAGAACAAGTAAACAACAATCTAAAAGACTATGAACATGATGTAAAATAAAGGCAAAAGTATTTTTTTTTTTAAAACCTAAGCTCTGAAGCGGAACGGGGCAAAGTTGATTAAATTCAAACACCCCCCCTATTCCTACGAACCTTTTTATTTTGCTTTATGAAGTCACACTTGAAATTCCTTAATAAATACTGTATAGTAGCTAACATATAACTTGTGACTTTTCGGAAATTGAAGGGTCAAATGACCCATAGCAGCACATGGCATCACTTTTTGTGTCCATACATAGCTAGGGTAACAGTTACACTTTTTTTTCACCTAAAAATAAGAGAGTAAATCTCTGTTAGGACCATAGGTCACCGTCTCTCTGTGTTAGCAAATTTCACGATAAAACACACATTTATCCGTATCCCCATTTATCGAGGTATATAATAATATTTTTTTATTTGTAGAGTGTTTGTTTAGGAAGTGGAAGGAAATCAATATATATATATATACAGTGTAATTGAGAGATTGAGCTTCTTGAAAGGAAAGAAAAATATAGGAAATCGGTTTTTGGTATATGGTAACTTCACGGGATATGCAAATCGAAGGTCAAGGAAAACTCAAGCATCCTTTATATATACAAGTCTATGAATATTGTTTTTTTCGACAACGGCAAATACATACAGCCACTCCATATCACATTTTAGACGGTGAGAGTATTAGAAGGAGGGTTTTGCTTTTGGGTCTTGGAGGACAAATGAGGTCTATTGATCATTGAGATACAACGATAACTCCAAGAAGTACATTCATCTTTGCTTCAACTAATTGAGTCATCTTCCGGTGGATTTCTGGAAGCATCTTGGAAGGCTTGTGGATTCAAGGCAGCGGTAATCAAGCACTGGATGTGGTGAACGTGGATTCGACAAGTAGGTCTTCAGCTCGATTGTGAGGGATTCAAATCGTAGGATAAGATTACTTGTAACTACACAATATTTATAGTGCTTGATTCCTTTCCGTGATTTTTTCCCATTTAGGATTTTTCCACGTAACTACACAATGCAGGCGCGTTACAGGAGACGAGATGTTAAGTTCAGACGTGTTACAGGGGACGAGATGTTAAAGTTCTGGCGCGTTACAGGGGAGAATCACGCGTGGACCCGTATTGAGAGGATCCGCACTTGGTCAAGCGGGCCATCAATATTCTTGCAATCTACAATTGGTTCTTGAATTTTGGGTATGTGGCAAAAAATGTGGTAATTACAAGCATTGACTAGGTAGCATCAAGGCATCACCAAACTTGATGGGACTGGATCCCTCAATTTGCCTAGGACCAGTTCGATCTATTTAGTGCATCCGAATCGTTCAAAAGTGTTTTGGACGGTTTAGATTTAAAGAGTGTATTTTTGTTTTTTTTAAAACACCCCTTTAAATCTGAGCCGTCCAAAAAATGAACCAAACTGGTCCGAAGCCAAATTGACCGGATCCAACCCTTGATTTGGAAAGTACTATTTGCTTGTACTTTCCATGTCTAAAGTTGTGGCCATGGCATCAAGCTTTACTATTTGCTTGTACTTTCCATGTCTAAAGTTGTGGCCATGGCATCAAGCTTTCGTATCGCAAAAGTTGTAAAACGTGTAGCATCAATTTCAACTCTTGGCCAATGGGCTTGTAGCCCAATGGTATTTTTTGGTTCCCTTATAGGAGGCCAGAGTTCGAGAGTTCCGTCGTGGACGTTTGTAGTTCATGCCTATGGACAGTCTTTGGACCCCTATGTACTAACTTACTAACTCCCCTAACCCCTGCTAATGTATACCTACTATACCGCTTGGCGAAAAAAAAAAAAAAATTCAACTCTTGTGGTAGTAGGTCTTTTGGAAGCCGCTTATTTTTAAAAATTTTGAATTGTAAATTGCAAATTATACATTTTGCATTATACTAATGAGAATCTATTAAAGTATTTGGAATGTGCAGAATAATTTTTGCAAGAGAGTTTTGAGTGAGTTTAATCGCAATCCAAAAGTCACATCCATGAGTGATTTTTAAATTATGCATTCTCCAATTCGTTTTTCGGAATTTTACAAAATCATCTTACAATAATACAATGAGCTCTCATCCATCCAAACACCCCCAGATAGTGATGTTTTAATTGCCTTTTATTTTCATGATATTATTCTAGCAAAAAGGAATTTGAACCGCCCAAAACTGCCGTCCAATTCAACTGGGGGATTTTGCTGACCGAATTTAAAAAAAAAAAAAAAAAAACTCTTTCAGGTAAGAGTTAGACTCTTTCTTGAACAAGTTTTTTGACCATTAATTATCGAGATGGACTGTCCGGATGAGGGACAATACACATTCTGACCTTTGAGGTCAGCAGGATCCCCAGTTGCGTCCAATTCCAATCCCCGGTTTTGTCTTCTGTTTTTGTAGCCATTTGGACCCCAAATGGCTAAAAAACAGAAGACGAAACATTCGAAATTAACAACAAACTATAACTAAAGAAGCTGGAGGATTATAAATCCAATTCGCATCCCTTTGCCGCCAACGCTGCCCCCTGGTGAGCAATCATATTAGCAGGCCTTCTGATCCAAACTCAGCTTGAAATTCCTCTCGCGAATAAGCTCCCGAGTATCCAGCACCACAGGGGAGACTTCCCGTGGAGGCACCGGACACGCTAAGAGAAATGGCCAATTTTTTTTTTTTTCCCAATAACTCAGGTGTTCGGGCCGACTTACTCGCACCTCAACTCGTCAAAAGCCCGCATATGATGTTTTAGTTTTGACTAGTAGCACTAAAACAATACGAGGAATGATAGGTACAAAGAAAATATACTCGGAAATCACTCACAACAGGAGTTTTTTTACTGCCAACAAAAGTCTATTAACGGTCATAAATACCTCTAAAAATGTATTCTGGGTAATTTCCGAGTACAATTTCTCTGTACTTGGCACTTTGAAACAATACAGCCAAACCAAAATTCGGTTTCCAATAGCATTCATGTGCATAAAAGCCGTGAGAGAGATCTGTGCTTGACTAGGATTGCAATTTCTCTTTACTTGCAAAGTAAAAAAATATAATAATTTCACTTTAATAATTTTACTACTTCTATCGTTTGCGTGTGATCAGGGGCGAAATCAGGATTTTTGTTTTAAGAAAATAGAAGCAAGTGCGACTACACATAGTTAATTTTGATTTTGTTTCGTAATTGGTTATTTGTGCTACTAACTTGCAAGGAGACATAAACGCGTAGATTATGTCGTATGTAATGTTTGAAGTTTTTTTTTTTTTTTTTTTCACGATGTAATGTTTGAAGTTAGTTGGGGTAAT
The DNA here is from genome assembly GCA_018127125.1 of Rhododendron griersonianum. Lineage (NCBI taxonomy): Eukaryota > Viridiplantae > Streptophyta > Magnoliopsida > Ericales > Ericaceae > Rhododendron > Rhododendron griersonianum. Next base: position 9,774,996 of record CM030799.1, on the reverse strand, counting down.
TTAGGAGCTTTGTTTTTGTGAAGTTGAAATAGCCACATTTGACTGCAAATTTTAACATGTCTGGGCGAAAAGCCGAAGTGAATGAGGTCAAGTAACCCCACTTATACCAAGTTCCCTCCGCCCTTGCGTTTGATGAACTCACTTTTACTTCAAAATACACATATATACATGTCTGCTTAAACCCTCGTAAGCATATTTAATCAAGATAAAACTTAAGCGTGTTGAGTGACTTTCATTTATTCGTATGAATAGATACATAAAGTATTAAGCAAAAAACGACAGATAATTTTATTATTCTTTCGGTCAATTGGTAAATGGATTTACAAATATGATGAAAATTACATCAAACTCGAAAATCACATGTTATTGTGTGCCAAAGACAAAACAGAGTTTTGTACTCTGAACTCATGAGGTGGCTGTCTAGGTCCCAACCATTTGCTAATTTTTCTAATTTAATTGAATTTTTCATTTGCTAATTTGCATTCGCGTGATTCGTGAGTACTAGCTGCGAATTTTTTTCACTACCCAAATATTTTTTTTAAATGAGTCCAAACCTAGAGTAGAAAAAACTGGTATTTCTCTTGGAAAATGATATTGGCACTTCAAAAATTAATGGAGGCACTCCAAAAAAAAGAAAAGGAAAGTGGCTTTGAAATTACACTGGTTTTGGAGTGCCTGCATCATTTTTTGGAGTGCCAATATCATTTACCTTTCTTCTTTTGTATAACACTATTTTGAGAGAAACCAAACACATCTTTAGGGCTGCTGATTAGGCAGATTAATTAAGGGAATATGATCGGAAGTTAAGGCGGGAGAATTGGAGAAAATGACAAACAACATCATTTAATAAATAAATAAATATGAACATGTTGAAAGAGAAATAATTGATTGGCATTAATTCCTCAACATAATGTGAGAAAGTGACAACTTCCCCCTCCTTCCTCCCTCTCAGTTTCCTATCGGTCCGGCTCTCTTTCCTCTCCTCTCCTCCTTAGGGAGGGAAGGTCTCCCACTCTCCCCGATCATTTTTGCGTTACGGAGACCCTGGTCGATTTCGATTCAGGCAGCGATTTCCTGAGCTCTCCAACAGTGACGATAAAGGCGTTTGAATGCAGATTTGGTAGCGTGGCGATCCTCCATCCATCCACCCACCCACCTCCATGAGCAGAATTCTGGGTCCGATATCAATGCTGAGCTGTTATTTTGTTTTTCGCTTTTTGTTTGTTTTGTTTTGTTATTTTTTTTTGTCTTTTCAGACCGGTAGCGTCACTTCTTGTACTCTGTTTTATTCTATCTATCTATCTATCTATCAATATATTATAGAAATGTAGTTGAAGCCAAAATGCTCCCAACCCTCAATCCTAAATTCCTAGAATTTAGAGTTTTTTTAAAAAATAAAAAATAAAAGAGAGAAAAACGTGGGAGTGGGGGGAGGGGAAGAGAGAGAAAGTGGGGGGACCTGGGAGAGGGAGAGATCGAGAAGCTTAGGAAAAATTATTCTATGCCCTAGCAGGGATACCGTCATGTGGTACTCCAAATTCATTTTACACCACACATATGTCTTTTAGTGTACAGAATGAGACTAATGCTATCGTGCATCGAATATGGGACCAAAAAATATTAGATTATATTTTTTATCGCTAGCATTGTGCCCATTCGATACACGGGGTTGAAAAAAACTAATGTTAAGTTTTTTATCCCATGCATTGAACGGGTACAATATTTGATTTTTTTGTTACAAATTAATTTGATTTAATTTTTTTGAAGTAATTTAATTTGATTTTTTTGTCACTGAGTCGTCCATTGCCGAGTATGGACGGCCCGGATGGGCCCAACACTCATGTTGTTCCTGAGGGACAGCAGGCACCCCGGGTTCCTTTTCTATCAACTAGCGTCGTTCCCGTTTGATGCACAGGACAAAATATTTGTGTGGCTCCGCTACAAAATATCAAGCTCATACAAAATTTGTTGTTTGTCCCGTGCATCGAACGGGAACAACGCTAGTATATGAGATGTTTGAGTTTCTAAAAAAATAATACTCCTAATAATAAAGATACAGAGCCCAAAGGCTTTTAGGAAATTAGGAGTAAGTTTCCACTATATTACTTTTTTTAGTGGGAATAATAGTGTTGTTTTCGCGAAATGATATAGTAGTATTTTGTATATATGTGAGGAAAATGATTGCCTAAAAATCCGAGAAAAGTTTGGTTTTAGTACATATAATAAATTTAGCTTAGTGGAATCGGTTGATTGGTGGGTTTGCTCTTCACACGTACATGATCAAGGTTCAATTCTTGGGTCTAGGCCGCAAGAAATGAGTAATTTCTTATGAATCTCATAATCCCGACATGGATGACCTATCTTTATCTGGACCGGGGAGAAAATTAGTCAAGGTACACGTAAGCTGACCCGGACACTCCTGACCGTCGGAAACAAAAGAAAGATCAAAGATATATACGGGTTGTTACCTACCCTTCTAGAAGATTACGTAGATCTTGCATAAATTTTACTAGTAGTAATTCGTTGTTAAAGAGTCACAGCATGAATATGTCACGTAAATCTTTATTTTTGTGTGATTTTTCCTTTGAGTTTTAGTATTCCACTATCTTTTACGTCATCGTCTATATTTCTTAAATCCTGCATTAGAATTTCGAATATTCGTAACATGCAGCCGCCGCACGGTTTTGACAATCTTTTTTAGTATTAGATTTGGACCAAATTTTTATATCACATCGTTCGGCTCAATGAGAGGAGTCAAAATGACAATCTTTAGTGTCTTTAGCAACATCTTTAGTGTACTTTTAAGCAAATAATTATTAGAAAATTATAATCAAAAAATTTAATTTTTAAGTAATAATAGATGGATATATAATCAAGGGATGTGATTTTGGCACTCCACTTTTAGCCAATGGCACTCCACTTTTTGTTTTGTTTTCTCACATGATCAAGACTCAAAGTGGAGTGCAAGTGACTAAAACTGGAGTGCCAAAATCAATTTTCATAATGAATATGAGATTGCATTATATTTGTTGTAGTATTCCTATTCCATGTATTGACTATTGAGGGGTGTTTTCATGTCGTCGTTTGCGTTTCACCTTACTATTTGTTCATTTGGGGTTCCCAGAACCATCCCATCTCTCTCAACACGGTATCTAATAGGGCTGTTACGAACCCGACCGGACCGAAAAAACCCGAAAAAACCGACTGATCGGTTCGGTCTTCGGTCGGTCCAGGGGCATTTTTTTGCGGTTCGGGGTGGACCGAACCGAACCGACCTAGGTTCGGTTCGGTCTCGGTTTTCTGAAAATTTATATGGACCGAACCGAACCGAACCGAATGCGGACCGAACCGACCGAACCGACCGAACCTATATTGGACCGAACCGACCGAACCGAACCGATCAAACAACATATATTATATATAATTATATAAATCGTTTTAATCTTAACCGTCAATCTATTTGCTGTTTAATCTTGACCGTCCACTTTTCCCAAACCCTACCCTATCTTTTCCCAGACTCAAAGACCACGCAGTGTGCCAGTGACGCAGCCATTCCCTATTTGCTGTCTCACTCCTCAGTTCTCTTCTCTCCCTTCTCTCTAACCTCCACGATCTGCACCGCCGTCTCCACCAGCGCCGTCCTCGCCTCCGCCGCCCCCACCACGTACGCCGCCTTGTCCGGTGTCCACCATCCCCGATTATCAACATCGGCACCGCAATCGATCTCCATTCCGCCACCACATCGGTAAGCGGATTTCACTCTTCATTCCGCCGCCGCCCTCAGATCTGTTCTCTCTCTGTCTCTGTGTGTGTGTAACGGCTAACATTGCTAGGTCCGAGTATATGCTTGAACAAATGATTTTCGTGGGATGTAAACCAGTCGAGATGTGGGTTTTTTTTTTTTCCGATCTCGAACGTTTCTTTATTTTTTCGGCATGAGATTTTTTTGGCATGAGATTCTTTTTTAGACCAGTCGAGCTGTGGGTTTGTTTTGGCATGAGATTTTTTTTTAGACCTATATTATGTATACTAATATGATTGATCAACATTGATTAAGATTTAAGGGTAAAGTCACGATTGGTCTGCTCAATCATACCTTTTTTTTTTGTTTTTTTCCTGATTTTAGTATTATCTAAAGAACCATTTTTTGATACAGCAGATTTTTTCCATATCTCGAACCAGCAGGAAAAATCAGTAGATTTTTTCCTAAGCTCTAACCAACAGATTTTTGATTTTTCAAAGGTGTGGGGGCACACTTGCATTGGCTGAGCCCAAGCTTTAGGCTCACGTGGAATTTCAACCTCGACGACGCCGACAAAATGTCTGACCATGAGCTTGACCATGAGCTTGAGGTATTCAATCTCAAAATCCTAATTTATTAGTATTTGCATGAACTTTGGAGCATGAGAACACAATTTATAACTTTATAAGTTCATATACAATTTCATCAGTGCCTGAAAATTAGAGTGTGATTATGTTCATTTTAATTTTCATTTGTTTTAGATGGATGGTATTGAGGATGAGGATGATGATATTATGGATGATGTTGCTGAGTTTGATATTCCTCAAAATGCTGAATTAAACGATGATCAAGTGCCTGAAATTGAAAATAAGGTTGAGTCGAAAAAGATTGTTGGTAGTATTGCTAATAAGAGGGCTGTTTGTTGGAAACATTTTTACTTTATTACACCAGACGGTCATCCGAAACCTAGGGCTGCATGCAAATGGTGTCGGAAGGATTATGCATGTCATTCGAAACTCAATGGTACAAAATCACTTACTCATCATCTAAAGTATCAGTGTTTCAATTATCCCATGAGCACGAAATTTACGGGTAGTAGGCAAAAACAACTTAGTTTTCAAAAAAAGGAACACAATGGCGAAACAAGTGCAAACCTTGTGCCTATAACCTTCAGTGCTGACGCATGTAAAAGAGCACTAGCGAAGATGATAATAATTGATGAATTGCCATTTTCATTTGTTGAGGGTGAAGGATTCAAACAGTTTATTGAAGTTGTTCAACCAATGTGGAAGCCTCCTGGTAGGCTTGTGATGGCCAAGAACTGCATGCTTGTTTATGGGGAGGAGAAAATGGCATTGAAACAAATAGTTAAGCATCAAAGGTTGTGTCTTACAACGGACACTTGGACTTCAGTCCAAAATTTGAATTACATGTGTCTTACGGGACATTTTATTGATGACAATTGGAAATATCAAAAGAAAATTCTGAATTTTTGTGTCGTTCCTAATCATAAGGGTGATACTCTTGGTAGGATGGTTGAATCATGCTTGTTGGATTGGGGGATTGATAAGTTTTTAACTGTTACAGTTGATAATGCATCATCGAATAGTCTTTTGATTGGTTACTTGGAGAGAAAGACCAAACATAGGAAGACCACCATTTTAAATCACGAGTTCTTGCATGTGAGATGTTCGGCACATATCCTAAATCTAATCGTACGTGAGGGATTGCAAGAGATTGATGTCCCAATTGGAAGGGTGCGAAATATTGTGAGATATGTGAGGTCTTCCCCTTCTAGAATGACGGAGTTTTGGTCATGTGTTGAAAAGGAGGGCATTACATGTAGGCTTAAACCTTGTTTGGATGTGTCTACTCGTTGGAACTATACATATTTTATGTTGGAGAGGGCTTTAACTTATCAAAAGGCTTTTGATCGATTATGTGATGACCCGTCCTTCAAATTAAATGTAAGAGAGGAGGAGATTGATGAGGCATTTGATGATGTTGATGGTTTTGAGGGTATGGGTAGGATAATTGAAATTGAGAAAAGAAAGAAAAGGAGAGGGAGAGGGCGGAAGGAAAGTGTTGGGCCTCCAACTTCAAGTGATTGGGAAAAAATCAAGTTGTATGTTAAGTTTCTTCGAGTGTTTTACATTGCAACTTTGAAATTTTCGGGTTCTTTATATGTCACTTGCAATGTTTTTTTTGATGAAATGGTGTTGATTCAACAAGATATTGTGAAGTTGTGTGAAACCGATGATAGTGAATTGCATGATATGGCACTTGGTATGCGTGAGAAGTTTGATAAGTATTGGGGAGATTTTGATAAGATTAATCAAATGTTGATGTTTGCGGTTGTTCTTGACCCTCGATGCAAAATTGGGTTCTTTGCATATTGTTTTCGAAATACTTTGGGCTATGATAAGACGGTGGTTGGTGAGTTGACGGATAATATAACAAATGGAATTACCCGTTTATTTGAATGGTATGTGAAGAATAATGCAAACTCGAATGTGCGTAGCCAAGAAGTTGGGGGATCATCGGACAAAGGAGATTTGGATGGATTTGAAATGGAGATTGGTAGTCATAAGTCTTTGAAATCTCAATTTAAGATGCACATGCAAAAGGAAACCAACATGGCATGCAAATCGGAATTGGAAAAGTATCTTGCGGAAGCAAGTGAGGATGATAGTGACAAATTTGATGTATTGCGTTGGTGGAAGTTAAACTCCTCTAAGTATCCAATTGTTTCTCAAATGGCACGAGATGTGCTAGCTATCCCCGTGTCCACGGTTGCCTCCGAATCCGCTTTTAGCACGGGCGGACGTGTGATTGATCCCTATCGAAGTTCTCTCTCTCCGAAGACCGTGGAAGCTCTTATTTGCACGCAACAATGGATAAGGAAACCAACTAAAATCAATATAAAAGAACAACTTGATGAGTTGGAGCAATTAGATTCGGGTACTACTCTTTTTAGGTCTTGATTTCTTTATGTTATGTGGTTCTTAAATATCTTTTATGTTAAATGTCTTAGTTGTTTTTTTGTTTGTTTTTTTCTTCTTATGTTTGTAGTTGTCTTGGAATCAACTGATAACGATTAAGGAGTTGGTGGCAACCGTGGCATGGAGCAATTGTTTTTTCATGGTTGAGGTAAATCCTAATCACATACACATCTTTTTTCTGTTTGTTGTAAATTTTTTTACTACTTTTCGTTTTTCTTAGTGTTTACTATTTTTTATGTTCAAAATGAGGGCTAGATTGTTGGCAACTTGGCATAGTATTTCGAAGTATGGTGATGCAGTTTTCAAGCTGGGGATGGTTCTATATTCTGCTGATTTTGCTGGTTCTGCAATCTGCAAGTTGCTGGTTCTGCATTCTACAATTTGCATTTGGTAACATTTTGTAATGATAATGACTGGGATTCCATGGGATTTGGTTGGCATTAGTGTTTTGAATTTGGTAGACTTTAACTTTAAGTATTGTGGTGGTGTTTTCTGACGGACACTTAAACTGTATTCTGCTAGATTGTTGGCTGCTTAAACTGTATTCTGACGGACACTTAAACTGTGTTTTTGTGATGGCTGCTTATGTTTTTTGAAATTTGGTTCCAAGAAGATGTGTATAAGTTAGTATTCTGGTGATTTGAAATTTGGTTCAAAGGAAACCAAATTCTACTACAGTACTACTGCTATTGATGCAAGTAGTAGAATTTTGATGCAAGTAGCCAAGTATGCTACTGCCTACTGCTAATTTGGTTCAAAGGATTCTGGGTGATGTGTATATTTTTTTATGCAAGTATGCTACTGCTATTGTATTGTGAAAGTTAAGCAGTTGGTTTCAAGAAGTCTTTTTCTTTTCAATTCTGGGTGTGATTTTGCATTTTTGATGCAAGTATGCTAGGCTTGCTAGCTACTGTTATTATATTGTGAAGGCTTTTTTGTATTTGTGGTTGATTGGGCCATGTGGGCCAAATTTCTTCTTTTGCCATTCAAAAAAAAAAAACAGGTGAAATTGACACTATCAAAAAAATAGCTTTTATCAAAAAAATTAGGTGCAATGGGCCAATTTTTGGCCCACTATCAATTTCTTTTTTAATTGGCCCATTTTTTATTTTTTATCTTTGGCCCAACTAGGCCCAATTCGGGCAGCCCGAATTCCCCGAATTCCCCGACCGGACCGAATCCACCCCGAACCGAATTGGACCGATTGAAATTTCGGTCGGGATCGGTCCTGACATTTTTTTCCCCGAACCCGATCGGTCTTCAATCCCGGTGGACCGAACCGACCGACCCCGAACCGATAACACCCCTAGTATCTAATATGCTTTTTCTCCATGGATATGCTACCAAGCACCCCGTGCCAAATGGTGTGCGAACGGCATCCGACCGTTCATCTCGGCACCGACGGATCGGATTGAATCTGAGCGCATACAGATCTGAACCGTTCATTATTCGATCAAGATCCAAACCATTGATTCCTGAGATAAACGGTCGGATCGGCCGCTCGACACCGCTGCCAAGCACCCCCATTTGACAACATCTCCCAATTTGTTACCCAAAAACCTCCTTCAAAATTATTACCAAACAAGTTGCATTCTAGTAGGGCTGTCCACGGTCCGGATTGGATCGGATTCCTATGAATTCAATTCTAATCCGTATCTCACGGTTTTTAGAAAATGCAATCCAATCCTAATCCAAAAGTCTCACGGTTTGGTCCCGGTTTTATCCACGGATTTCCTTCCATAAAAATAAAATGATGCTACTGCCAACTAAAAATGCAAAGTGCAAACACTTATTAGTTATGACATTCCATAACATTACACTTATTATTCCTTAAGTTTAATATATCGTCACATTAATGTAAAATTGTTAAAAAAAAATTCATAACAATTAGTAAAGTTATAATTATTTACAAATATTACACATACACGTGTATATATTTTTAATTTTATTTTTTAAAATATCTCATGGTTCGGTTCGGTTAATTCACGGTTTTGAAAGGAAAATCCAATCCTAATCCGTATCTCACGGTTTTTTAATTTTTGAATCCGTGTCCGGACCATTAATCCACGGACAAATTCCAAAAGGCACGGATCAGTTCGGTCCGGACCGATTTCACGGTTCTTGGTTTTTTTTGGATAGCCCTACATTCTAGTAGTTCTTTTGTCCCAGAACTGTTAAGATTTCATCGAAATCAGCAATCAAAATCTGTACTTCGGTTACGATTGCGTAAATGGAGGTAACTAAGTAAGTATTAATTAACGTAAAGTGGTTCAAAAGAAACCTTGATTTGGATTCTTAGAATTAAGGGTATTTTAATAATTATGGCTTAATTTTGCATTCACCCAATTTAAGGGCCTGTTTGGCCATTAAATCATTGTGCATTTTGCTTTTTTGGATTTTTGCTGCTGGGAGCCGAATATGAATATGGATTCGGAAAAAATTCATTATCAAAAATGAATAGGAAAATAAAAAAATTCATAGAATCACATCAGGAAGAGCTTTTTAGATTTCGATTATATCACTTACAAAATTCTTCTGCAAAATTTGTTCTGCACCTATCATCTAAAAGATTTTTTATTTTTTTTTTCAGATTCTCAAACTCTATAATCTACAATTCGTAATTCTAAATTCTAAAAATAATTGTCCCCCGAACACTCTCCTTATTTTTAATCTCGACTGTTCAAAATAAAACACATAGTTTCCTGTAAAAGGCATTGGCATAATTTCTTTCATCCATGGTTTTCTTCTTCTTCCTTCATTTTCTCTACTTTTACAAAATAATTATATTTTTTCCTCTCTCATCCCACTCTATTTATTATTTTGCTTGAATTCTTTCTCAATCAGCTTTGGCATCACTTTTCTCCCCTATTAAATTCTCTCTCTCTGCCAAATCCTTCTAGAAAAATTCGTACAAACTTTTACTAACCAAGCAAAATGAGTTGCTGGCTAGTGAAAGTTTGTACGCTCTTTCTGTTGGAGTGTTCGATCTGTGGACTCCCAACCTGCCCCTATGGGGATCTTTTGATAAATACTACCTCTCAACTTTTGGCAAAAAAAAAAAAGAAGAAGCAAAATGAGTTGCTGGCTAGTGAAAGTTTGTACGAATTATTAATTAGGATGAGTTCCTACTAAAAGCCACTTGGCTTTTTTCTTTTGTTGTCTCTATTCATTTTTTTTCGTGTTTGTTAATTTTGAGTGTTTTATTTTCTGGTTTTTTTTCAAAATAAAAAAATTTGAGCTTTGATCCTAATTATTTACTCTCTCGATTACTCTCGTCGAGACGAATCGATCATTCACAAAAATTTAACGCAAAATCAACAAACACAAAAAAAATTGAATAGCCAAGTAACTTTTTTAAGGACAATCTCACCCTCTCCCACCGTGTCGTCTTGTGTTAAAGTAGCAATAATTATTTCTCTGAACAAAACAAAAGTGACCAAAATTGATGACACGAAAATCACCATTCCTTAGTCAACGCGTAATTATTTTGCTCTTTCGCAACTCTCTTACATTAATTTTCCTCTCCTGTTGATTAAATTCTCTATCTCCGCCAAATTTCTACAATATTCATAATGGATTTTCAGAATCTTTTCCTACAAAAATACACAATAGATATTTATATAATCTTTCACTAGCTAGTCAAGTACCTCGGTCTTAAGATTTACAGAATCTTTTTTAAATGTATTTCTCCACCCAATCGAAAGTGGAAATGTAAAGTAAATCAGTATGTACTCACATGCATTCGAGTTCGGCTGCGGTTCAAAGCTTACTAACCACTTTCGCCGAGAAAAAATGAACTTTTTAATTCCGTTGTTTCTTCAAAAGAAATCGAAAGTGTGCTTATGTAATCTGTAATTTGTATGCACTCCTTATGTTTCATGATAACATTACGGAAAAAATTATTTTAGGGAAATCAGTTTGGTCTATTAGGATTAAATGCAACAAAATGAGGAAAAACCATTCTAATTGTAATAAAAGTCACGTAGAGTGTTCAAATACGTTGTATTTTCTCTTTAAAACGGCTCAAGAATTCAAATTCTTATTCGTCTCTTCAAATCGCTATAGTTGAATAATAGTTCCCAACCTACCCGTAACAGGGGAAGGGACAATGACTCAATAAGCATAAGGTGCGGCAGGAGTAGAGGCATTTCCAGAATGCCAAAATGAGGTGGCGGTAGAGGAATTGGAGTGGCGACAGAGGCATCAACAGGGATGGAGCCGGAAATCTTTGTGGTGGCAACAGCTACCACTCCCCCTCGCTCCATCCTTGGGCATCGGGGGCGGATAGAAGATGATGGTGGAGGGCCAAGTAGAGTAGGGGTTGCAGAGGGACAAAAAGAGGTTAGGTTGACGCGATGTGGTGGGTCTATGATGTGGCGGCGATGGTTATGAAGGGGTTTCCATTTTCAGAACAATTGAGATCTTCATTTTAACATACAACCTAAAAGCATAATCAAAACCCTCGAAACAAAAAAATAAATAATAATCAAAACATTTATCAGGTGATTAATTATTTGTTTTTGTAGCGTCATTTGAAGCCAAATCCACTCTGATCCGATCGCAATGAGAAATCTTCAACTTATTTTCCATTTAATCTTGTAAAATGAAACCGATCTCTCTATAAAGCAATAATTAGGAAGTTGAACTGTCCGAATGATTGACTGTTTCTAAACCATGCTGATCTTAAATTAGTTTGAATCAGTTTTTTTTTCCTCTTATTAAATGTGTATAGAAATCCAAATATCTACCCACAAAAATGAGGAAATCCAAATGAAAAGATATTTTCATTTAAAGTCAGTTTTCTTGACTAGTAATTAGTCTTGACTCGTACAAAAGACAATTTATTCATACGTCTCCTTCATAAGAGTATCTATTGGTTAGTACGTCGTGGTTATTTTTTTTACCGTATATAAAAGCTTGTTTACGCGTATTGAACTTAATTTATTTGTTGAAAAATTCTCATATGATTGACGTACTGTCTGATTGCTATATTCTTAAGAAATCTGAATGCAATTCTCTAACCGCTTAAACATAAAATAGGACTTGTGTTGCGATGTCATGTTCGTGGAAACAAATGAAAAGAAAGGCAATTCTAAATTCTCTCTTTGTCTATAAATTAAGAAAGATGGGCAAAATTGACAATAACTTACCATTAAAATCTGGTCTAGAGTATAGACTCTAGATTCATGTAAATTTTTTCAAAAGTTTTTTGCCTTCTTTCAAGGAAACAATGATGGCAAATACCATTCCCTATTCACTTTCCTCAGATTATTTTCATTAAAATGAAACCAGCGAAATTAAACATATGCCTTTTTTTTACTAACATATTCTTTATCAATAATTTCCTTTCCTCATTCTTTTTACTATTTCCAAAAATAGCCTAAAAATTTCCTGATTATCACATGTCTTGAAGACCCATTTTTTCATATTATATGCATCATCTGGTTTCGAGTTTTCTGTGTTCGAAAACTATTTTGAGAATTAATTTTACAAAAGTAAATTATAGAAAATGAACCGGAGAATGCGGAATTTCGATATAAACTAAGATGGGCAAAATTGACAAGAATTTACCATTAAAATATGGTCTAGAGTATAGACTCTAGATTCATGTGAATCAGCAAAATATCTCTCCTGGTTGGAAATAAGGGGGAAATAGTAATTTTTTTTCCCCATCCTAACCTTTTCTTCATTTTTGGTTTAAAAAGTATTCAAATGTCATAAGTGTTTTGCCTTCTTTCCAGAAAACAATTATGGCAAATACCATTTCTTTTCACTTTCCTCAGATTATTTTCATATTTTGATTAAAATTGAACAAGCGAGATTAAATGTTTAGTACTATTTTTTACTAAAATATTCTTTATCAATAATTTCCTTTCTTCATTCTTTTTACTATTTCCAAAAATAGCCTAAAACTTTTCGGATTAGCGCATGTCTTGGAGACCCATTTTTTCATTATATATGCATCGTCCGGTTTCAAGTTTTTTGTGTTCAAAGGCAGTTTCGAGAATTAATTTTACAAAAATAAATTATAGAAAATGAACCGAAGAATGCAGAATCTAGATAGTACTTGTTGAAGAAATTTTTGAATCCGCGTTCTATTTCCCTACACTACTCTTTGTGCAAAACTCTATTCAACAGATTTTGATTATATATACTTTAATATTTAACAATTTAAAATCCACAACTCACCATATAAATTTTAAAAAATTATAAAAAAAAAAACCCCTCCCAAACATACCCTAAAGAAGCGGATCAAAAAAACATGCCCCAAGAAGCGGATCAAATAAACATGCCCTAAGGAAAGTACAATCAAACCGACCCAAAAAAAATAAAATAAAAAGTACAATGAATAAACCTAAAAAAAAGCATTCTTCCCAAAGCATTTTCTTGGCTACCAAACAGGGCTTGTTAACCTTAACGAGAACAATGACTCTCCTCCATGTTCCATTCCATTTTCGAAACGTGTCGAACTGACAGAGAGAGGACACGGACAGAACAAAGGACCTTCAAAAGATAATCCAAACCGACGTAACTCATACTTAGAGAAATCTAATCACTTTCAGAGCGATGGTTAGTCCGGTTAGTTGGTAGGTTTGATCAGAGTTTGATTTTTGGGGTTCGGCCGCAATAAGTAATTTCTTGCGTATTTTTTGGTAACAGCGTGGACGCATTGCATTTGGTTGGACAGGGAAGGAATTTAGTTGAGGCGAGCGTAAGCTGGCCCGAACCGGACTTCCGTGACCGTCCAACAAGAATAAAGAAATCTAATCAAATTTCCAAAGAAAATATTGAGAATTCTAAAGCCACTCTCATAACACCACACTACTACACAAGAATCACAAGCCGCACTCAAATTTTATTCTTCTGGAACGTAGTTATCTTTTCTTTCCTTTTCAAACACAAAAAAAACTGTAGTTTTCTTTCTTTTTCCAATAAATCGATGTCCAAACGAGCTTTCGCACTCTCCGACTAATTCCGAGGCCTTAAAATGCACAACAAAACAAACCCTCAAACAGCCTTACAGTTTAGAATATTTGACCTTCATGTAATTTGAGCATGCGATCTCGTAAATTACAAACACTTATTCAATTTATTTCTTATGCCAGGCCAAACCTTTAGATTACCAAACGTAGCTTTCTCTCTCCTGACTCTTCTCTCATAATTTCTCTGATCCTGTCCTTCCCCATTTCCACAATCTCCGCCCATATCTTTATCTCTGTCCTCCTCCTATGACAAGAAATTTCTCCCCAATTTCTGTGTCTGTTAGTGGATAGACAGTCCACACTCTCAATTGGAACCTGATACGAGTACAAATTCTTGTCCCTACCCCCTACTTTTCTTTCACCTCTGTTTAGCAATAACAAAAGCCCATGAGTAGAATTTCCATTTTATGGGTACCCAGAAGTTTTTGTTTCTGTCTATGATCAAAACCCAGTTGGGTTTTCTAAATAAAGGCTTCTCAGAGGAGTTTACATGTAAAAACATGCTTAGGCTTGCTAATTTTTTCTGGGTTTTGCCCAAGTATGTTTTCTTCCTTTTGGGGTTCATTTCCAGATTCATATTCAGGTACGATTTGTAAAATTTGGAACTTTTTGCCTTCTGGGTGATTGATTTTCTGAGATTTTCTTACTGATTTTGGGATGAATGAATTTTTTTTGTTTCTGCTTTCAGATTATTTTCAGCTGATAGCTATAAGAAGAGAGATTCCGATTTTGAGGCTGATCATTTGCAACAGGATGATCAAATTGCTTTAGTTAGTGAAACAGAGGAAGAGAATCATGAGTTTGTTTTCGGGTTCCGGTTTCAGAATAGCGGGACCGAGCACTCTGTTTTGCGAGAAAATTCTCTGAATCACAACACAAGCAAGTATCATCAGTTCACCTCCACAAAAGATTACAGGGGATTCATTGAGGAGCCTGAAACCGTTAGCTGTTCCGTCCAGGAGTTGTTTCTGAGTCCAAATGATCAAAATTCTTGGGAATTCAATTCCATAGCAAATAAATCTATTATCAGTGCAAAAACAGAGGACTCTGTTTTTCAAGAAAATTCGCGGAGTTCGAAAACGAGCAAGTATCAGTTCATATCCACTAAAGACGTCAAGGGATTCATTGAGGAACCTGAAAGGATTACCTTTCGGCTTGAGGATTTTTCTGTGGGTCTAAATGATTTTCCAAATGCAGAAAATGGAAATCAAGATTCAGGGGAATTCAATTCTAAAGAAAATAACTCTATTACCAGTGGAGAAACAGAGGACTCCGTTTTCCAATCAAATTCGCCGAATCAGAAAACGAGCAGGCATCAGTTCATTTCCAACAACGATTTCTGGGGATTTGTTGAGAAACCTGAAGTCATTCAAGATTTTTCGGTTGGTCCGAAGGATTTTCAAATCGTTGATAATGGAAATCTAGATTTCGATGAATTTTATTCAGAAGCAGAGAACTCTGTTACTCCAGAACAGGGGATTTTTTCCAGTGATTGTTATTTTCAAGGCAAAAAAGAGACAACAGGCCTGGAAATCAATCACTCGGGTGTGGAAAATTCTTCTCAGGAAGTTGGATTGAATTCTCGGAATCCATTCTGGTGTTTCGATTTTGATTTCAAGCCCAAGTCTAGTGTTTCAAGTGAAGAAGTGGATTCAATCACCAGTGATTATTTTTCCAACTCTTTCGTGGACGAAGAATCAGAAAATCCAAACCTAGAATTCACCGAGGAAATTCCGAATCCGGCCGGAATCAGTTTTCTCGAACCAAGAATTTCTTGCACTGACGATGACTTCATAGAGTTCGAGCCAGTTTTCCAAGATTCTGCTAAAAGTGAACCAGAAGATTTACAAGAAACAGAGGAGGAAGGGAAATCTGAAGAACCAGAAAGTCGGGAAAAATCATGGGATTACGATTATGAAGATGATGATGATGATGATGACTTGTTTGGTAATGTTCTGTTGAAACACCAAGAATCAGTTGAACAGATGAAAGCTGAAATGAAGAATGCAAAAGGAAAAGGGATGTTGCCAACTATTCTGGAGGAATCCGAGAGCCCACCAAAAGTGGGGGAGGATTTGAAGCCACTGATGAGAATTGATGAGAAATTCGAGCACAAGGACCGTTTGGAAGAGATTCAGAAGGTGTACAAAGGATACGCAGAGAAAATGAGGAAACTGGACGTCTTGAATTACCAAACGCTGCATGGAATTAGTGAGTTTCTAATCCCTCACTTGTTCTCTGTTTTTTTTGTTTCCTGTTTTTCGTTTTCGTTTTCTGAAAATGTCGAGCTCCTCGTCAACCCCGTTCGGTCCTGCTCGTTTGTGGGTTCTTTCCGGACCCAAGTCAATGATCGAGAGCTTTTTTATTTTTTAGACATTGTCGAGAGTGTCAGTCAATTCAAAAATCACGTTCATTGGTTACCGAGTGATATATTTGCAGGGATAGATTTTACCATGTTGCAAGAAAGAAGAAGAAAAAGAATTTGAAGCACTTATGAGACGATATTCGGTCGACATAATATTTGACGTGATTAATGTTTTCGACGCGTTCCAGTCAGTTTAGAACATAAATTTTTCGTTTTTCTTATTTTGTCCTTTCATTTAGGTTGACTTGGTTGTCCATTAAAGTAGGCGCGGACCAATGACTCTTCAGGATAGGACTCAAACCTTTTGAATTTTGGCAACTGCATGGGGCTGTTGATAGTTACTATCGGGTACATTTCGAGGATCAAAATTGTTTCCTCCCAATGTTCTTTGAAACGTTGCTAAAAATTACGTTGATCGGCTATTGATTAACATGATTTTACGACGTATTTATCTCGAAGAAGCAAAGTTTTCTAGGTCGAAACTCGTTTCTCTAAAGATAAATATGGTATGATTATGCATTAAAGTTTCGTTCAGTTGCAAATTAAGGGGGAAAAAAAGTACGGGAATGTGTGACTTTCTTGCATTTTTGGGGTGTTCAATTAGTAATAAGAAAGTCATAGGGTCCACATCTCTAACTTTCTGTAACGACCCGCTCCATCTTTGTACAATATTATCCGCTTTGGACGCCCAAAGCCCATAGACTTCCCAGTAGGTCACCACATGATATAATATTATAGCTTTTGATCATCTTCTTCTTTAATCCCTAATTAAGTTTGGTAAGCGTATAACTACACAGTGTAGATAGAAGGCTTAATTCAAGTGTGCATGCAATTATATCTCACTAATTTATACTGTGACACCCCAAGGCATGACAAAGAGTCCCACATCGGGAATTTGGTATAAAGTATAGTAATATAAATGGAAACTCGACCAGCTACTGTATAACTTGAGATTAACCTTTTGAACCATGTGGTTAGGCGAAGGGTTAGCAGGTCAGCTGGGGCAGGTCATTACATTTGGTATCAGAGCACAACCCTGGCCTACATGGTGGGGGCTAGAATTTGGTACGAGTACACTGATTGTGTTGGACAAAACTAAGTGTCACACCATGGCCACCAGGAGTAGGTTGCTGGGCCAATGCAACGAGATGCAATGGGGACGTTGCATTGTGACACCCCAAGGCATGGCAAAGAGAGTCCCACATCGGGAATTTGGTATAAAGTATTTATATTATGACACCCCAAGGCATGGCAAAGAGTCCCACATCGGGAATTTGGTATAAAGTATAGTAATATAAATGAAAACTCGACCAGCTACTGTATAATTTGAGATTAACCTTTTGAGTCACGTGGTTAGGCGAAGGATTAGCAGGTCAGCTGGGGCGGGTCGTTACATATAAAGATAGAGCGGGTCGTGACAGGTGGTATCAGAGCACAACCCTGGTCTACATGGTGGGGGCCACCTCTAGAATCTGGTACGAGCACATTGTGCTGTACAGAACTAAGTGCCACACTATGGCCACCAGGGGAAGGTTGCTGGGTCCCTGTGCAACGAGGACGTTGCATCCCTAAGGAGGGTAGATTGTGACACCCCGCTTTCCGGTCGCCGGCGGTACTGCAGATAGCAGGCTCCGTCCGGACAGGAAGGGGGCA
Organism: Rhododendron griersonianum; assembly: GCA_018127125.1. NCBI lineage: Eukaryota > Viridiplantae > Streptophyta > Magnoliopsida > Ericales > Ericaceae > Rhododendron > Rhododendron griersonianum. Next base: position 9,757,251 of record CM030799.1, on the reverse strand, counting down.
AAGTTATAGTTTATAAGAAAAGATCCCTCCTACTTGTACAAGGCCTTTTAAAACCGTGAGGGCGGGCCAATCCAAAGCGGACAATATTGTACAAAGATGGAGCGGGTCGTGACACTTTCTTACTAGCATTTGTTTTTTCTCAAAACTCATCCCGCCCAAAAAAAAATAAAAATGTACAAGATTTTGCAAGAATCTTATTTTTGTATTAGTTTTTTTTTATATATAAATAAGCTATATTGCCTTTGTGATTTTTCTACAAATTTCTTTTATCAAACGAACACATATATTAAAGTATTTTTTCTGTACTTCACTTCACTGCACTAAAATTTTTTCAAGAACATTTTTTCCGCAATTTTTTCAACGAATATGATGAATTCTAGACGATGATATTGGCAAGTTCTAAAATATACTGTGAACAATTCCGATCATCGAAGATCGAACTGAAATCAGCCCGAATATAACCAAAAGGGCTGGAAACCATGTGTTCCCTTGTGTATATTAAAAAGCGTGGACTAAATATTAAATAATTAATTTCTCATTTTTCTTGAGCTTACTCAGGTGTTAGGTCATGTATAATTTAATTAGCTAAAAAGAAAGGGTTGTCCCACCCCCAAGAGTTAGTCCGGCCGGCTGGTTGGTGGGTTTGCTCCCTATACAATTGACTAGGATTCGATTCTTGGGGTCAGACCACAAGAAAAAAAAAATTCTTTTGAATTCCCAATCCTGGCGCAGAAGACTTGCCTTTGATTAGACCAGAGAGGAGATAAATTGAGATGCACGTAAGTTAGCCTGAATGCCCCTGACTGTCGAACCAAGAAGAATAAATAAATAGTAACACTAATTGCTTTGGTAACCATAACTGAGTACCATATTTTGGGTACCATGCGATGTGTCACTGCTGTATTGGTAAAATGCACCCCATTTGTCATGCAGTGGAGCACATCCTACCAACGCAACGATAACACCTCACACGGTACCCAAGATATGGCACCGCAGACATCGTCACCGTAGCATTGCTCAAAAAAAGAAAAAAGAAAGGGTTGTCCCACCTCATGATGTTGGAGGATTTTTTGTTTTACAACATATATAGAGAGTTTCTTTTAGGAGGATTATTGGTTTGGTGGGTCTCCATAGTTCTTTACACCTCCTCCGGCCCCCCACTATCAATGTGCGCAAATAAAGGCACTGATCTGATCCCACTTCTTTGTCTACTCTTCATTTTAGGTCAATCGTGTTTTTAAGTTTATGGTACGTTTCAGTACTGTTTTTCAAATTGCATCCCCCACCAACCTTCTTTCCCCCCATTAAAATCACATCATCTGGAGAAGGCCATATACCCCACTGTCATTCCTCTCACGTGTTCGGGTCAGTTTACGGGGCATCTTAGCTAATTTTCGGGGACCAATCCACCGCCCGTTCGTTGGGGTTTAATTAAAATCAGAGCGAAGCTTTGTGTGAACTGACCCCAACAGAGAGTTGATAGCACCCGAGAGGTGATTATATATATAGCTTTGGTGAATTGAGTAGTTAAGTTGCATGTTATCTTTGAATGGATTAGTTGAGTTACTTAAAAAAACGTCTGTCTCTTTATTCCGATGCATTTCGGTTATTGGGTTAGGTGAGAATCTTCGTATCTCTCAAGATTTGCGAACAAATCCATTGATCGCGTTTCGCATATTTTTTTTATTAACTTGGGTTGTCTGCTTACACGCGCTTCAACTAGATGTCGTTGCTCTAATTCACTAATCACTATACTAAAATTTGTATGACCGCCGTCGATTCTGAAACGATCCATTTTGTATATGTGCGTAGGTTTCCTCCAATTGAAAGATCAAATTCACCAAGGCTCAGCCCAGAAATCATCGGTTTCGGCGATCAAATCCCTGCTTCTGCCAAACCTCTTGCAAGTCAAGCTACGAAGGATATTCGCCGATCCAACGCTGAAGTCCATTACTGATTTGCACCGGAACTTGGAATTGGTATACGTCGGACACGCCTGCCTTTCGTGGGAGATCCTCCACTGGCAATATAGGAAAGCGATGGAAATGCTGGAAGATGAAGAAGGTGAAGGAAATACGAGTTCGTATAACCATGTGGCCGGTGAATTCCAGCAGTTTCGAGTTCTTTTGGACAGGTTTGTGGAGAACGAGCCGTTCCAAGGCCCCAGAGTCCAAACCTACGCCCAGAACCGGTGCGACATTCGTTCCATTCTTCAAGTTCCGGTTATTAAAGGTAAACAATATTGTGTCCAGATATGTGCACCAATATTCGTGTCCGTGTCTTGTTTTTCGAAATTGTTGAGTCCTTGGTCTATGCATGTGTTGTGTCCATGTCCCGTGTCCCGTATCCATATTCGTAGATATGCTATAACCAGATAGGCAACAATATTAAGCATTATGCAGTTAGCTAAGGAACCTTCAATATTGTGCTGCAGAAGATAGTTTGAAGGACAGGAAGGACAGTACAGTTTGGGAAGATTATGAAGTCTCGGCCGCAATGCTGACGCAAGTAATCGACGAATCGATGCTTGTTTTCTGGGAATTCCTCGAGGCCGATAAAGACGAGGCCAATGTGATCTTGAAGGGGATTCAGTCAACCAATCACGTTGATCTTCAAGACCCTTCAGATTCCGAGTTTCTGATGGAGATTAAAACAATTCTCCAAAAGGTTCGCTCTCTCACTGTTTCGGCATCGTCGTTTCTCTTCTCTATTTTCGGTTTATTTTCTTCCCTCGATTTGGATTCTCTTTCGTTCACATTCATGGACTCACCGGGCTCATGGACTACCATAGCCTCCGCTTTTGTAATGCGCTCTCTTCTTTTTCTTAAGCCTAAGTGCGTAACTTTGCATGTTCTAAACAAAATTTTGGTAACTGTACGTAGGAACATTTACTCAGCATTACCCGGCAACTTTTTAGCCGTTACCCAGCGAAGTCATTTTTTTGTAATTTGTCTTGTTAACAACACAGAAGGAAAAGAGGCTGAAGGACCTGCTGAGGAGTGGAAACTGCTTAGTGAAGAAGTTCCAAAAACACCAAGAAAGTAGACTGAGTGGTGCCCTGTTATTCGCCCAAGTTGAGCTGAAACTGGTGTCAAGAGTGATGAATATGTCAAGATTAACATCAGATCAGCTGGTTTGGTGTCAAAAGAAACTAAACAAGGTTAGCATTGTTAACAGAAAGATTCAGTTAGAACCCTCGTTTTTGCTTTTCCCATTTTGAGATCTCGAAAAAATAACAGAAAAAGGCGATTGTACAGACTCGCTCGTTATACAGCAATTCTGCAGGTTATGTATATATTAGAACCATTATTTGTGCTTTTTTCCTTCAATTTTGGACGTTAAAAGAATTACAGAAAGGCGATTGTATAAACTCGCTTGTCACAACAATTCCGATCGGATTGTGTATATGTTGGAGACTTGCAATGACGTACATTTTGGTCTGCCAATCAATTTTATTTTTGGCAAATTTCTTAGCTCTTATTTTCTTGTTTTTTTTTTTCGAAGCATGGGTTTGATGAGCAGGGATTAATCACCATCTGAGTTGTTTTGGATTTCACTTGATTTTGGATGAGAATCAATGTGTTATTAGAAAACATTATTTTAGAGCTCCCCTTCATCTAAATATACTCTTTTTTCTGTTTTCATTTATACATGTAAAATTATAAAATTATCCTTCATTTATTTTTTTGACAACTTAGAGCATCCACAGTGGAATAAGCAAAATAAAAAGTTGTTAAAGTTAGCAATATTTGCTCAAAAAAATGCTCACATTGGAATAACCAAACTTAACAACATCTTAGCAACTCATCAAATTTTGGCTTTTGAATAATCAAAACTAGCAACCTTTTGTCAATAACCAAATTTAATGATCCCCACATTTTCTCAATCAAGTACATCCATCATTATACAAAAATCTTATATCTCTCTCTCAACAATGTTTTCAAAAAATATTTATAAAAAACTATTCTTACTATTCTTTTCAGGAACTTTTTCTATATATATAAAAAAATCATCTTTATATGAACTTTTTTTTAAATTTTTTTTATAAAAACTGTTTCTTCAAATTTTAAAAAAAAATTGTATTTACACAAAACTGTTTTTTTACACATTTTTTTTCATAAACTATTTTTTTATCTAACTTAAACTGTTTTTTCTTCTTCTAAAAACTGTTTAATAAACTGTTTTTTTTTTTCAAAAACAAATATTTTTATAATAAAAACTGTTTTTTAACATAAACTAGTTTTTCAAAAGATTTACGTGAAATGAAGGGGAAAAGTTTGGAGAAAACTCAGGGAAGAAAGCATGGTTTTGATTATGAGCAAAAAATAACCAATGTGAGACTTGACATTGCTAACTTTAACAACCTCTAAATGGATAATCAAAATCTGATGTGGCATGTTTTGATTATTCATTTTTGCTTATTCCACTGTGGATGCTCTTACAAGGTAATTTTATAATTGTAAATTAATAAATTGAAAAAGGAGTTCGGTTAGCTATAAGAAGAGCACCAATATTAGTTTCCATAAACTCAAAGTCATTGTGCTGAAAACACTCCCATAGGGATGGCAACGGGGCGGATCGGAGGCGGATATTGCAATATCCGAATCCGAATCCGAACCCTCCACCCGCCCTCCGAATCCGCCCCGAACTCCGAACGGATTATATTTTTATCCTCCATCCCCGCTCCGAACGGGGAACGGAGATCCGTTCGGATATCCGAATCCGAATTTGGAAAAAAAAAAAAACAGATTGGAACTCGATAAAAAAAAAACTAACAGATTGAAAAAAAAAAACTAATAAAACTAACATGGGGAGGGAGTCTCGCTGCCGCGTTCCTGAGGGGAGATTGCCGCATCTCTTCGTTGCCGGAGGGTTTTTTAGAGAGAGAGGGAGGGGGGTTGGGGAGGAGAGAGAGAGAGAAGGGGGAGAAATCATGAGCGAGGGTAGGGAAGAGGAGGGTTGTGTGAAGTGAAGTTGTTTGGGTAGGAGACTGACTATTGACTAACCCTACAAATAAGAGGTATTTATATAGTCGGATATTCGGAGGTGGATCGGATATCGGATTCGGGGCGGATCGGATCGGAGGCGGATCGGATATCGGATTCGGGGCGGATCGGATCGGAGGCAGACTTACCTCCTAATCCGATCCGATCTCCGATTTTTTTTTGAAAAATAAATCCGAATCCGCCCCGATATCCGAAAAATCTCCGAAAAATCCGATCCGTTCGGGACGGATAACGGATCGGATACGGACGGATCGGCCGAGATGGCCATCCCTACTGACTCCCATTTTAATTAGGGTTGCGCTCCTCTTCACTAATTGTTCGGTAAAATTCAATATTTTTTTCGACAAGATATTTTTATAGAACCCACACTTGTGTCATAACTCTAGCAAACGGAAAAGATCCACTTCCCTATAGGCCCCGTTCAGTTGCCAGGAAAGTACAGGAAAAGATGGGAAAATCAACTTTCCCATAACTTTCCTAGTGTTCAGTTGCCAGGAAAATTCTAGGACTTACCAATTTAAGTTTTCCTGCAGGAATTACTTTCCTGCAAAAGTGATCCTGCAAAAAACACAGAATTTTGCGTCGCGGGAAAAGGAAAATGAGTGAACACTCACAAAATTTTCCCGAAAGTTTATTTGTCAGGACAAATGAACAACTAAACCTTAATTTTTCTTGCAAAATTCTTTTGTCAAATGAACACTCACAGGAAAATAATTTTCTTTTTCTTTTACTTCACCTCACTTCACTTTTTCTGGGAACCAATTTTCCACACAACTTTCTCGACAACTGAACGGAGCCATAATTCATCATGCAAGCCATGACTTGAGCAATTTGCCATGCACATATAACATCGCTTTAGATTTGTATCAATGAAATACTATGGACTCGTACGTCTAGTATAAGGTTTTTTTTTTTTTTTAATTATGTATATGAGCTTATTCATTCACTAACATTTGACTTATTCCGTTCCATAAATTAGTTTGTAAAAAGTCTTTTGAGAAAAAATAAAACACTCATTCAAAAAATATGCACGAAAGTAATTTACTATTTTATTCTAAAAAATAGCAAGATTTACCCAAAAAATAATTAAAATTATAAAAAAACAAAATAAAATAGTGCAAGCGCAAGCATATAAAGATTTGGGAGCTTGTTGTGCCCTTAGGACTACAGGCTCTCTTGTGCCCCCACAAATGTAGGTTTCATCCCGAGTCCAAAAATTATATCTGAAATGTCCATGTTGTAGAACTAGATGAGTACTATATCCCATACCAAAATTCAAGTAGATCGGGCAATGAAAACCTTCTGGTCTAATGGATTGTCGTGAAGTACATTTTCAACATTGTATTTGCTTTTCATTGTAACAAGAATATGACCTTGTTCGTTTGGAGGGTCTCAAAATTTCTAAGCACGGTCTCTTTCCACTTATTACTCTTAAAAATCTTCCTCAAAACACCCAAATGAACAACGGACTCTTCGATCATTGAGTTATTGATATTTGATCAATAGAACTTTTTACAAATACGTTCTACTCGATTAGTTATAAATTATGAATGGATCAAATTAAAATTTTGAACCCGCAACGAGTACCGTATTTATGGGACAGCAACCTGTTGTGCCTTCAAGGCTACACGACACACGATTAATTAAACGGGCCGGCACGGCACGACCCGACAAAAAAAGCACGGCATGACGCCACATGATTAATTTAAAAAGGCATGGCACGACCCGACAAAAAAAAAGGGCACGGCACGACACAACCCGATCTAAAAAGGCACGGTACGACCCGATCCGACAAAAAGGCACGGCACGACGCGGCACGATTAATTAATCGGGCACGGCACGACTTCAAAAAGGCACGGTACGACCCGACCCGACAAAAAGGCACGGCACGACGCGGCACGATTAATTAATCGGGCACGGCACGACTTCAAAAAGGCACGGCCCGACACGGCCCGACAAAGCAAAATGGCCCACCATGGCACGGTACGGGCACGGCACGGGCACGGCACGCCATGGCACGATGAAGTAAACGGGCACGGTACGGCACGATACGAAAACACGGTTGGCACGGAAGAAAATGGCACGGCACGGCACGACAGGCACGTTTGACACCCCTACTTCAAGCCATAAGCCTGACAGTCCCGACCTCAGAGAAATTGGTCGCATGTAACGCAATAAAGCACCGCCACATGTGTTTTACGAGTGCAATTTTGTTCACCTTCCTTAAGCATTACAATGCTTTGTGGTGGGCTCCATACACTTTGTAATGGGATTCACACAATTTCAACCAATAAGAATGAAAATAATGTTCACCCTCTTAAGTGGAGGGTGAAGAAAACTCAACTCGTGTTTCACGGGTTTTTCCATCACATTGGTGGAAACCACGGGATAGAGTCCATTTTGTTCACCCTCCACTTAAGAAGGTGAGCATTATCTTCCTTCTTATTGGTTGAAATGGTATGGATCCCACCACAAAGTGATATCATGCTTACCAAAAAGTGTATTGCATGATAAGCATGACATCACTTTGTGGTGTGATCCACACCATTTCAACCAATAGGAAGAAGGGTAACGTTTACCCTCTTTTAAAGAGGGTGAACAAAATTGCACTTACATCAAAGTGCAGTGGAAACGAGACACGAATTAAACAGGAGAGAATCCAACCTCTTTTTTTTTTTTCCAATCATTCTACAACCACAAATACTTATTTGTAGTTATATAATTATTGTTTTTTCTTACCTTGTTGGCCGAATCTAGCCGCGGATCCTCCATACCAACTTCGCCGTTGGGGAAAAAAAAAGCCCAAAATATTCAATTCGATATCAGCCGTTGGATCTAGGGCGACATACTCCTCCATCGCATATATCCTTCTCTCTCCTATTCGTAAACCCCCTTCTGCTTCCGCCACAAAGAGGGGAGAGAGAGAGAGAGAGAGAAAACCCAGCATAGCTCGACGATGGTGCAACGGCTGACTTATCGCAAGCGGCATAGCTATGCCACCAAATCTAACCAGCACCGGATCGTCAAAACCCCCGGTACTACTTCTTCCATTTCTTCCACCTCTACACCAAATCATGTACATATATATACATACATACATGTATGAATGTATATATTTATGTACCCTATTTTGGGTGCGTGCAACTCGTAACATTTTCGATTTATTTTACGATTTATTTATTTTACGAAATTCCAAGACTGATGTTGTTATATTTTTTTTATCCAAAATGTTAGGGGTGTACACAATTGTAGCATTTCCAATGTATACATGTGTGTGTACGGTATACCCCTTTCACTCATATTGCTTGTCCATTTTAGAAAGTCGTTTGGTTAAACCGATCAAAAAATGAAGTCCTTCCCTGTATAGTGGAGATGCTAGGGGGATAATAACATAACATTAATCATTCAAAGGGATAACATTTTACCACAGACGGCATAACATTTTTAATATTTTTGAATTTATGTTTTTACGGTGTCTAACCACTCAGAAGGCATAACATTAACCATTCAAACACATCCAGGGGTTGGGGTTGCCCCACTGGTTCGAGCAGATGCCCAGGCTTGGGGAGTACTCTTGTCTGGGGTTCGATTCTCCACAGGGTGAGAACCTTGCAGTAAGTGGGGGGCCGTGACAGGTGTTGCTGCACTAGCTCTCCCGGAAGTTTGGGTTGCGCAGTCGGGTCCATTTAGTGGCTTGTCTGTAGGACTGTTCCTCTGATAAAAAAAAAAAAACACATTTACCATTCAATAGTATAGCATGTTTCTATTGGGTACACCATAAGAGGGGGGACAAATTAGTTTTTCCCCCTGTATAATTTTTTGAACAATTTTACACTAATTAAGAAACAGAAGTGCTTATGTTTTGGATCCGAAGGGTGTGTATAGTTCTTTTTAAATCTGTGTGTATATATGGATAGTGTTGGAGCATCTGTTGACCAAATTTTTATGACAGTTGTGAGTTGGGTTTCATCTAGATAGATATTAATTTTGAACAAAGGGTTTTATGTTCTCATAAGTTCATAACACACATAAGGCTGGTTTTGGCTTTCGAAACTAGAGGGGAAGTAAGTTGGATTAGAGTTAGAAAATACATATTCTGTTTGGAGCCTTGCAATGATCATGGAAAGTTGGGTGTAGGGACCAATCTTTGTGTACTATACCTTTTGTAAAATGTTAAAGGATATCTATCAAGCCACTGCAATCAAATAGTGATCTTTAAACCCGTGGTAATAAAACTCCAAAACTCTATGTCGGAATTTCTATGTAAGCTATGAAATCTACATTTGAGCTATTATAATGATATACACAGCTATATAAACAGGACTTTAGACTTTTGTATAGGTAACAAAGGATTTGGGTTTGTTCTCATATCACGGGTTCTTGTCATATTGTGTTCTTTGGGATTGTAGGTGGGAAGCTAGTGTATCAGAGTACCAAGAAGAGGGCAAGTGGTCCCAAGTGCCCTGTCACAGGGAAGAGAATACAAGGGGTAAGTTTATTTTGAATCTGCTAAATCATTAGCACTACATTCCCATTTACCCGTGTCATTAGTTTCCATGACAATGAAAATTCTGAAAAATAGAACCATTTCCCGTCATTTTCGATTGTTGCTTCCCTTTCCGTATGAAGCAGTGGATGATGGCTATGTCCTGGACCGGTGTTTGTTGAGTTAAGACATATTACAATTGGCATATATGACTTGGTAGTGGGGCTGAAAGAACGTTATGTGGTCCCCAGACCCATGAAGCTACTAGTGCAAAGTCTCATTTGGATATTGTACGATGAAGCAACTCAAATATAACAGAGGTTGCACCTCATATTTTGGCCACAACATAAGTAGGTCTTGAACTAAATGGGTATTGGCGTCCATTTATTTCCATCATTGACTGAACTAAATGGGTTGTCTCAAAATTTGTTCTGTTTACATTTTGCCTGTTTTTCCAAGACAGGTGGTAGCCTTACTAATACCTGTACCTTGTTAGGGATTTAAGACCTTATATTTGCTTCTATGGGCATAGGTGTAACTTCAAGAATGGTGTGCGTTAGTTTCTAAACTTTCATTTAACGTTGTATCATGGTTCGCTAATGTAAGCAGCAGTGTATGCCTTGGGGTTATAAAAAAATGAGGTGGGAAGTTTGACAAACTAGATCCACATTTTTGCGTCCTGTTCTCTTGTTAAACTATTTATGATGGTAGTAGAACTAGAATTTGAAGTGAATTTTTTTTTTGGTCACACGGAAATAAAAGAATATGAAGTGGTTGTCCTTCTTTTTTTTTCCCATCCAAGGCAGGATATAAGGGACATGGTGTTTCTTTGGAATCTGTTGTATGTCCTTATAGGTAGTGTCTCAATTATTATGGACTTAATACTGTCTAACTCACAATACCTTGTTGATTGTACCTCAGATTCCTCACTTGAGACCTGCCGAATATAAGAGATCTAGATTATCTAGAAACAGGAGGACGGTGAACCGTGCTTACGGTGGGGTGTTGTCTGGAGGTGCTGTGAGGGAAAGGTATGTTTCTTGCAACTATTCATCTTTGTTTTCTGATCTTGTTCACATCTATATTTGTCAACATGTTTATGGTTTCAGGATCATTAGAGCCTTTCTAGTGGAAGAGCAAAAGATTGTGAAGAAGGTTTTGAAGATTCAAAAGGCCAAAGAAAAGCAAGCCGGTAAAAGTTGAGCTTTGAGCATTTGACGGAGAGAATTTTGGATGCGGACAGTGATTACGAATTGTAATGTGATTTAAATTTGATTTTGTAGCTTATCGGGCTGTTTGAAACAGTTATTATTACTACTTTTTGTTAAGTTTATCATCAAAGCAATTGTCCCAGTGTTTTGCTCTTCCTATTATTTCAATGTTGTCTTAAACATAATTTGGATTTCTTGAAGCTCGGTTGGATTTGTCTCATGGTTTTTATACTCCATTTATTACCATAACCAAGCTTGAATAGATCATTTGAAGCTGTCTGTTTCCTACTCAAGCTTGAATTTTGGCCGTTCAAGAAAAAGATCCTCTCTCTCTCTCTCTCTCTCTCTCATATACACACGTGCGCAAAATATACATGGAAATTCCAATCTTTTGTTGTATCGATATCGAACTGTATCCTTTAATCTATTGCTGAATAGTAGCACGAACTCAGATTTCAGTCAGTGGCAAATTTAGAAACGGACTGCTATCCATACGTCCAGATGCCGGAAGCTTTGGCCGGGAGAGCGAAAAGCCGACCCTCTAAGGTGCTGGAGAACCCCCAATAACCCTAGCTCTCAATAAATAACCGAAATACAAACATCTAGCAGAATAGGCTGAACAAACCAGGCAGCAAAAACCTCCTGCTACCCGGTTGCATGCTGTATGTTTAGGCATGTCTATATTAGGAGTCCACCGACATTATCATGTGGCAATGAGCCCAAAGTCACAAGACACCCGAAAACCATATACTTGTATGTACCCATAACCCATTCAGTAGAAGGTTCTTACTCCGTGCCCGTTTGCAGAAAAATATTCCTTCTGAAATTTATTGCTTAATTCTAAACTGCTTCCAAGGTGTGATTGAAGATGAGATGATGATGATCTAAATTCATCCCTTCCATTTACCTAATCGAAGGTAGTTTGTCGCCTCACTTAGCATTCTCTCCTAAATGTTGCGAAGCAACTAGTAGTTATCAAATTAAAGATACAGTACTAGTAATTCTTTTGATTTCTTGACGGAAATAGGATGATCTTTACATATAGCAATTCGATGTTCATATGATAAATAGCATATACTCCATTTCAACTAATCTTTTGAGAATAAAACATACTAATTATCTTTTTAACATAGTACTATTCTTCCAATACGACTTTGAATTTTTTATTTTGCAGCGTATTGTTCATCTTCGTAAATTAACATACATAGGATGGAAATAAAATTCTCTTCCACTCTGAGCCTGAGGAATTATAGAACTTCAAGGTTCTCCCCGAATTAGAGATGTAGGAGGTGGCCAGTCAATCTATACTACTTCTTTTAAATGTACGAAGATGTTTCCTCCTTTTTGCTTTCCACAAATGCCCCTACCCCTTGCAAGTAATAACGGCCCTACCCTACACCTCTTCCAAGTTCTAATACCAACCGGCAGCACCATACAACGGCTCCAAATAAAACGCTACAAAAACAACAAGACGCCCCCTTCCCGGAAAAGCCAACTACAAACTACAAAAACTCCTCCGGCCACAACTGAATCTCTCTCCCTCTGTCTCTCTCTCTCTCTGCAAAGGTAAATGGTTCCAACCACAGACCTTGTGAACAAAGCTCCCATATATGATTTGCATACCAACTGTTTGATACAATGACCCAATAATTACTCAATTTCATCATCACTTTACTTTTGTGTTTTCCGACAGTTACCTACTGAAGGCTACATATCCCGAAATTCATATCCTCGATTTAGAGTCGTGTTTTTATTCCCTTCAAACGTCCCAAGGTATACGCTCATTCTTTTCCCTCACATTCCGTTCAGATTCTTTTCCCTCAGATTGTGGGCCTTTTCCCTGTTATATTATGTTCTTCTCCCTCAGATTGTGGCCCTTTCTCCTGTTATTATGTTCTTGTTTGTAGAATGAAGAGGCTCCATTGCGTTAACGTATTGTTCTAAACCCTTGAACCGAGATAGCATCATTGCGTGGTCGTCAACGCTCCCGTGTTTTCGTGGTTTGAAACGTTTCATATGGCCCAAGTAGTTATATTAAAAAGGATATGGTCATTTGATCCTGACAATCACAGTTGTTTATTGTTTTACGGCACCAATTCCAGTTTCTTAGACCATATATAAAAGAAAAAAACACAATAGAATAACATTCCTCCCTCTTTTCCTCGATTAAAACTAAGAAGTTCAAATACTTGCAAGTAATAGCAATTATTTCCTGAACGCTCCCATATTTTCGTGGTTTGAAACGCTTCATATGGCCCAAGTAGTTATATTAGAAAGGATATGGTCATTTGATCCTGACAATCACAGTTGTTTATTGCTTTACGGCACCAATTCCAATTTCTTTTCCTGTTATGCTCTTATGTAATTACCCATCTACATTTGTATACGACTTTATAAAGGTTCTCATAGGTGTCAGTATATTGAGAGAAAAGGGTATGAGGATGTTGGGAGAATTCATAACCAGAACAGTTTTATGGTACCATGACAATCACAACTAGGCTTATTGTTGTCATTCTCTCTTTGTATGCTTCACTACGGTTGAACGTATACTCCAGCTATGCAATTTGTGCCCTTATGGGTTGTATTAGTCTTCCTAAACCCATAATTCAATGGTTCTTTATTTTTTCTTTGTATGCTTCATTACGGTCAAACGTATAGTCTAGCTCTGCAATTTGTGCCCTTATGGGTCAAACTGATATACCAATTTGATGAATTGCTTCAATTGGCATTGTGTATAATCCAAACATGTTTGACATGTCACTTATTTTCTTTTCTGTCTCTGTTGGTAAATCCACATTGAAGAACTCACAGCAATGAGAAACCGACGAAAGACAAAAGAGGACCTAACATTAGATACTACGGGTGGTGAACTCCAGTTTGTTTTGGGCCGACAACAAAATCCCTACTTGACTGTGTAATTCCAGTTAAGTGCCTACTATGTTCATTATCATGCTTTATGTTACTTTTCTGTTACTTTCTTGAAGCCAGTGTTCCGTAACTTAACATTTGTCCAAAGGAAATATAAATTGTGCATAATTCTTATGTTTAGCTTTTGTCACATTGGATGTCATCTGTCCATCAAAATTGAAGTCAGGAATGAAAAGAGACTGAAGGTAGAAATTCATTGGAAGTGAAGCCCAAATATGTTTGAAGGTAATATTCGAAGGCCATGAAGTGGAACTTGTCATTTCCAAGTGTTTACCGGCATGTACGACAAAAAATTGCATCCTTTTTTCTTTCCTTCCTGTTTTTGTGTTTAAAGTAGTGAAAACCTTGACTAGCTTAAAGCCTTCCGTCTATAGTACATAAGACTCTACCGGCTACCGGAAAAACTATTAGACTAGATCAAAGGAGTAGAATGATCATCAGCTGTAGGCCGTAGCTGCAGTATAAGAAACAGCAGTTGGAGTTTGTACTTCAACCGGTGCTTTTTCAGTCCCACCTTCATGTTGATTCTAGGCATTGTCCTACTTCCAGGTAAAAAAGGAAAAGGTTAGTCGTAGATCAGGTCTTTTTTCCCCCAATTTTTTAGGATACAAAAAGGTTAGCAAGTTAGAGTTCCAAATATTTACGTAACTCCAGAAGTTTGAAGCTGTGGCATTTGATCTTTCTTTTCCATGACCTATGTGAAAGAAATAATCTTGACCTATATGAATTTTTGGCATTTGATCTTATGTGTATTGTACAGTTTTATTAGGTGATCAAGTTTTCTAACATACAAAGGTATAATAGAATGTTAATTTTACCCAAAAAGATATTGCGCCTAACTATGTAGGTCATCAATTTCGAAGACAATATTGTCGTTAAGAAGATAATGAACAAAAGAGAATGTCAACTTTGGTTAATCATTTACCAACTGCCACTTAAAACCCCTATCCTTCCCTTTTAAAAGGCATTTACGGCATCTGGTCCTTTTGAAAAGCCATATCCAAAATGTCAGCAGCCTGTGGGTTCCGAGAACACATTCCATTACTCCAAAGGTCTGCGTATGTCCCCCTTCGGCCTTAACTATTGCCTCTTAACATTGCTGCGAACAATAATACAATTTTTGTGATTGTTGTGAGAGTGTTCGGAGCATTTTTTTCTAGGAATTTAACGTATTACTTCCTAAAGGTGGTGATTCTAATTGTTAAGGTTTAAATCTCACATAATGCCACCATGTTATTGGTAATGGTTGTGTTCCTTAGCCTGAATGCTGTCTTTTCTAACTGTATTGCTTCTGATGTTTTGTTGATAGACCATTCTAGGGCAAGTGGTTGGGCTAAAGCATACATTGGATACTTTGTTTCCCCTGCTGATGAAGCCGAACCAGCTAGAATGACTTTGGATGGAAGTAGCATCTTGGAATGTTTTAAATTTTAGGCCGATGCTCAACTGTTAAACAAATCTGCTTGGGTGATGTTCAGTCTACTCACAATTGATCACTGCTTATCTATAAGATGTTGAACCAATTCTGAATTCTCAGTGAAGTTGGTCCATAGTCTTCATTCTTAGACAAGCTATTGGTGCAACTGTAACAAGTCCTCGGTTTCCTTGTAACAGATGAAGTTTCTTTCTTCTTCTTTCTTTTTTTTTTGGGTTGATAAGAAGATGATGTTCCTTGTCAAGGTAGTTGGAAATGATTGATCAGGCGAGATTGTGTTTTTCATTTATTGGCTTTGGTTTATTTTTCCTTCAGGTCTTTCCTATATTTAGCACTTGTTGCGAAAAATAGATTGCCATATTTAGCATTTGTTGTGAAATTTTAGGTTCTAATACCATGTGAACATAAGTTGGATTTTACTTACATTGGTTCATTCGAACATAATCCTTGACCACATACAAGTACTTATAGGCTAGATGCTATGTTGGAAACATCTTTGTTCAAAAATAGGTATATAATTGTGGATAGAAAAGCTTTGCAAAAAACTGTCCAATAGCAATAGTAGTCCAATCACTTAGCAGCTTTGGAATGATATGAAATGACGATTAGCTGTCAAATTATCATTCTCTAAATCATAGAAACGTTAGTTGCATACTTACCGATGTCATTTGCGATATGAATTTGAAGAATTTCACGTGCAAGGCACGTGCACTCTTACTAGTGAAAATAAATGCATCGAACCAAATAGCAGAGCCCAAATTCGTGTCCAAAACTATAGATCACCAATTCACCAAAAATTGCCCCAATAATTATACTGTTATACAAAAAAAAAAAAAAAAAAAACAGGCTCAAAACGAAATAGCTTTCTTTTCTGTAACTTTTTTCTACATTTGTTCTTTTCACGTTGCGTTGTTTTCAGCTATAAAAAAACAACTAATAATGCCATTCCCATGATAACTGAACAAGAAACAATTATTATCAAGGCATTCGACAGACCCCAAAGAATGGTAGAATTTTTTCAGTAAGCAGATAAAGTTGTGGAAGATTGGAAAATGTTGCTTCTCGAATTCTTCCGTTAAAAAGTGCGCTTGTGCTGTTGTAGTCTCATGGGGTATAGACTTATCAATCATCTTTCACGGATGTAAATAGGCTTTCATCAACCATTCTCCTTCAGTTTTCTGGCACAAAAGAACTGAAACAATGACAATGAAAAAAAATTATGACAGAGATACAGTGAACAAGGAAAAAACTGAAGAATGGAACAAGCACAACTGCATACCTTCGAAGAGAAAGAAATGCAGCACCTATCAAGAGTTCTGCAACAATTCCCTGATATCATACCCTTGCAGCTACAAATGAACAAGGAGTAGCACTTATCAGTACTTGCCACGAAAAAACTTTAATAGGCAAAGTCATTGAATTCTAGATAAGGTACAATCCTCATCCTGATGATTGAATCATAACAGGTCTACTTCTCTGCCCTCAATAAATTGCACTTATATGAGGTTGTGACATTACATCAACACGAAGAGTAGTTTTTAAAGCTTTTTCAGTGTAAATCAATGTACCTAGAGTAAAAAGTAAGATAGTGAAAACATTTGCAGATTTGAGAAGAAAATACATAAGAGCTTTCCATTAACTACTATTATATCCACACTCTTTGAGAGAGAGAGAGAGAGATCTATTTTTAATTTCACTACCAAAGCCTGCACAATTTTCCAGTTACGAATCTCCAACATCGGCTTATTAGCTAAAGCCATAGAACTACAGAAATATGCCACAATGAAGTAAAGAATGAGAGATGTTAGCTACTTAGTGCCGCAAGCAGAGAGGGATGAAGTCAAACCAATATTTTCATGTTGAGCTGAAGATGGAGGATATAGAGAAGAAAATGTCATTCTCCAGTCCAAAGTAAATGTGGGACATCCAAAAAAGATAAAAACCAGCAAGAAGTAGGCAATTTACCTGAAGAAAGGCAAGAAGCAAGATCACTCCAGAGTTCCAGAGAGCGTGTATAGTGATGGGGGTAAGAAGGTTTCGAGTTTGAGCGTATGAAAAACCCAAAAGTGTCCCTAAGAGCATTTAACATTCAGTTAGAATCCTTGATGAAGGATACAAATTAGGATAGTACATAATGGGAGTTCAGCCTTATACACAAATCACCTCACTACTGATCACTATGGTTTGGTTTTTCTTTAGCGGCATTTTTTCCACGGACATTCTCATTTGTTTACTTTGCAGGGGCGTCTACATTAAATTAAAAGCCCCTAAAAGGTTTTTATTGAATTGAATGTTAATTGAAAAGATCCACTAAAACATGAATGCTTATAGGTTTCTTTATCTTTCAATGCTTCTTTCAAATAAGCAATCACTTTTTGCTTTCAGCACATTTTAGACTAAAAGTCTCCCAAAGTGAAAACACTGAATGAAGATAATAACAATAAAATAAAAAAAAGGTTCACTAAAATAAACCCAAAATAAGTGGACAAAAAATTAAAGCTTCCTATTCTCATAAATCATTAGAAGATTAATATTCCAAGGTATGTTACCCTTCCTCAATTATGTAGCAAAGTAGCACCACATAATGAAAATTGATGGTTTAATATTCCCACTTTAAACTACAACATGCTGGTCAGTGAACTCTTTAGAAGCAATTGACACTTGATATCCAAAATAAATTATTCAAACTCTTTAAGAAAACAATATACAGGAATTGCAAGTATTCTTAGGTTTGATGGCTTTGGCATGCACTATTGTTCGAGAACTCGGTTCCCAAACCATATATTGACATGATAAAATGTTGTCTCCACTTTCCCTCTTCCTTTTCTGATTTATTATTATTATTATTTTGATCGGCACCTTCCCTCTTCCTTGGAAAACATCTTGTTTTATTCAGAAGGCGTCTTTCAACCTTTTTCTTCCCAAGTCAAGGGCCTTATCTAGCTTTTTTAGTGATAAATGGTTATTCTGCTGCCTTAGCGTAAATCAACTTCACAAGAAGTAGAAAGATTTACCTAGCACAAACAGTTGTGGAAATTGTCCAGGAGTGAGATGTGCAACAGCAAATACAGCACCACTAATGAGGACGGAAACTGGAGTAGGCAACCTGAAGAGAGAATTAGGTCAATTACAAGAGCTCTTTGATTTATTGAAATGAAAAAAGAAGAAAAAAAGGTAAGCATGAGGAGACATATAACAGACAACTGGTTTGCAGGGTGCTGTCTTTCTGGGTGTGCATATGCGCATACAATCGCATCCATAAAACAAACTCCCACCTAGTAACCCTTGTGTATGCTACTTGCAGTCTAACTAGAGCCCTTTCTTGATATTCAAATTTGTCTACAGTACAAGCCCAATGATTTAGTCACAAGAAAGAAATTTTTCTCTCAAATCAACAAATTTCCCTTTTGGTGTAATCACATAAACTTGAATTGAAAAACCAGAAAAGAAAGTTTGGGTCAAGCAATCCCACTGCAAATAAAAACTACACTGGGCGTGTGCTAATCTACCCGATCCAGCACCCCAAATTGGCCGGACCCCCACCATGTAATCGTAGTCTCTTTCTATCCCTAGAGTCGCACCTCGGTGGCATATTGATAATCTGTTTCAGCCTGCTTTCTCACAAATCCCAATTTGTAAATGCCACCTCTTAACTTTTTTGAAATCAGTTCATGATGTCCCATTCTTCCTTGTACCCTATACATTCATGTCATCATCCTCATTCCTCACAAGATAAGCGCTTCAAATTTTTTCATGAACAGAACATAATGCTAATAAAGCCCTGCTAGTCATCTCTCTTCAAAAGTTAAGACATATAACAGCAAATAGACACCATAGAAATCCGGCAACTAATACTGATTGAATCAGCCAGGAAGCAGTCTAAATGAAACTAAAATGCCACACAAAAGAGTGACAGACAAAATGATACCATAGATATTCACGAAATGTTGGAAACTGAGTTTCACATTTTCGTGGTCAACCCACATAATGTCCCATCAACATCATTTAGTGTACTGCCAGTACATTGAGGAACTTTAATTAACTTAAAAGGAGAAACCATTGATCTAGGTTCCTAATTCCTTCAAATGATAGAATGTGCAATGGACATCCCACAACCTAAATAGTGCAATGACAGATGGAACGGTAATGTTTAATCATCAGGAAGAAGCCATACCACTTAGTAAGGGACACCATAAGAAAACCCCGAAACAGAGTTTCCTCAAGGAGTGGAGCAAGGACACCAGTGACGCCAACCAGCCAGGCAGTGCTACAAGATAAAGGGCAGTTATCGACAGGATTGTCTAGTACTCCAAACTCGATCAAGGGAAGTATTACGAAAAAATCTGCAGGAAAACTATGCCTACTTGTTTTCCAATTTAAGAGATGCAGGATAGAGGCATACAAAAAAGTGTTGAAATACCTGATGGTTGAGGATCCAATCAACGGAAGCAACCTCACCAGAGCATCAGTCTGAAAATGATTTTTAAATACCAAAAGTGTTCTTTCGTGAAATAGAAGCACATAAAAGCTACAAAAGTTCAAAATCAACATGAAGGTCCATTGAAGTTCCACAATCTTTGACAGGAATAGGGGAGCAAACGGGAAAAATATCTAATACAGCCATCTCTTTCATAATGCCCACACCACACCACAGCCACTAAAATACATAACATGTGCACTTTGCATCTTATAATCATTTACAAAGTGGCGTTGGGTGACTTGTGCCTGTGTTCCTAGTATTATAACCCAATTTCTGACCTCTCTTTGTGGCTTATCAGCACGAAACAAGGACGCGGCGACTCCGGTTAAAGAAATCGCTACTACAGCTCCAACAATACCAATTCCAGCCCACAAGAGCCATCCTCTCTGGAGATCGAAAGGTTTCTTCAGATCTGAAACATTTGATTAGATTGTTGAGTGACAAGTAGAAAGATATCATCTGATGTGAGTGCGCTTTTTCTTTTTTTCTCTTTTTTTTTCTGCTACTCCTTGATTATATAATCTGTTGCAACCTTATAGCAACTACTACATAAACTGTTCCTTAGGTCAGATTTATGTCACTATAGTCCATCGGTGGTATTCCAACATGTAGAAGCAGGTTATTGGTTGTCTCCTAACAACACAATACATAAACAATCTATTCATGATCCAAAGTACGGTATAACTTCTTACCATAGCGAAACAAGTCATCGGGACGAGGTTGGAACGTGTCGGTGATACTAAACAGAACTCCTAGTACAACTACAGTTGTAATTCTGCAACATAATAACACGAAAAAAAATATTTCAATATTTTTTGATTACAAGTCAAACAACATAAAACTGAAACATACCATAGGTGCTTTTGTACAAACGATGATGACAATTTCCAACAGATGGCAATGGCTGAACATGTCATAAAGGCTATTTGACAGTCCAAATCTAGGAGGTCAATCAAACTCAAAATTCTTAACAGTGTGCTCTAGAAGGTATGGTATATATAGCATGGATCAGATCATCACATGGTTACCATTACCAACTTATACAGAGGACATATCTGAGGCATGCAACTAAACTAATTTGGTTGAATTAAGACCAAAGAGCAAGAAAGTATTCATGACTAATATTCATGGAAAACAGCTCAAATACAGAGGGAAAACCCACAGGATAGCTCCATTGAATCATCCAAAATACCTAATCAATCTAATTTGTAGCCAGCTCACTCCTCAACGAGAGAGAGAGAGAGAGAGAGAGAGAGAAACAACTGATTTTCATGTGTCCTCTCCATTTTTACATTGCCTTCCTCCACAGAAATTACTTAAAGGGGAAGATTTGCGACAAGCCAGCTGACGAGTGTGGATCAATCGCAATGGCCTAGTCATGAAAGGTTGAGCATGCTAATCGTAATTGATTTTGCAAGTTCCAAAACTACGGTCTGTTTCCAATAAAATATTACTTTGACTTCCCAATCATGCATTCCAAATCCTGTCATAGCTACCATTACATTCATTCTAGGCGGTAACCAAACTCCAACCCCAACAAATCCTGTTATAAATACTAAGAGAAATAGACAAACATCCTTTTCTGTTTTTCCCAGAGGTTCAAATTGTTTCCATGGATATTGTCTAGCACCTAAATTCTATCTTCTTCTACCAGAAACAGTGCAGTTGACATGTTGTGTGCAAGTTTGTCTTGAAACACCCTGCACCACTTCCAGTTTTCAAGCAGTGAATTTCAAGCAGATCTCAACAGTGCTATTTCCCTTCTTTCAAAATTCTTTTCAGCATGAATTGTACTTGCACATTTGGTCGTAAATAATGTATTCATGTGCAGTCCTGTTGCATGGGTTAATGAATGATTCCATTGAGCTACTTAGGTCATTAAGTGTAATTTGGCCTTAGAGAATTGACGTGGCTGCCACTTGCGGCCAAATGACTCCCCAATGCCTAGATTCCGAGACTAACTAGAAGAGAAGGAGAGACCGCTTTAAAGGGCATGGTGGTCAGGTTGGCAACCACCCCACAGGCAGTTACTGTGTATTTGAAAACTTCCATGAACATGGGATACAGATAACTTTAATCGCCAAGACAAGAATTGGGTAATCTTTTGGAAGATGCAGTATTATGCAGCTCGGACAACCTGAGGCATTATTAGTTCCACCAGAAAGGCATGCTGAAAATGGAAAAGGCCGATTCGTGTAAAGAAACATACATTTTAGGATACCTAAGAAAATGAGGGTCTATAACAGTTCATAAATAAAAAGGCAACACTTGTAGCCCAAATGAGAGAGAGAGAGTTCATACGCCTCATCCAAAAAAAGTATTTCCGCTTTCTCGTCCAAGCCCAATTCTCCAACTTGAAGTCCTAGATACGGTAAAGCCGATTGCTCTATCAACACTGTCAGAAGAAAACTGCCTGAATAATCATTAGATTAAGACCAGTGATCTAAAGACAACGTCTATTCAGAGAAGTGCAAAAAATGAAGAGAAAGGCGCAATTAACAATTAAATCAAACAAAACCTCGAATACTACAAAAGATGGGGGAAGAGGCCGAGATTCATCAAGACACTTATAGTGACAAATGGGATAGGTGGAATTAGACACTCATAATATATTACAGTGTGGCATCACATAACTGCACACATGCACGGATGCACCCCCACAATGAAGTTGGGCTAAGCTAAGTTGATATAGAGTTTAACCAAGGGGTCGTGAAGTACAGAAAACATACCTTAATCCACAAGCAAGTGAGGTTAGGGAAACCGTTTGCCACTCCCAAGGAACATCCCACCGTTTGAGAATTGGCCAGTCCAAGTCATTCTCCTGAAACATCATTGCTAGAACTAATCAACAAAAACTCAACAGTCACAAATTTTCATACTGTTTGAAATTTGATCTCTGGCAATGCTCATTATGATCATATTTTCCTTATGATCTGCCGAAGCTAAAGAAAAAAATTCAACTACTTGGGCTTGCTTACAATCTGCATTCCTATACTAGTTGACAATGCCCATGAAATCAATTCTGGAATTCCAATCATCTTTTGAAGCTAATTATAGCTTCCAACCTGAGTCTCCACTCTACTTTAAAAACCTAACACATTATAAATATAATTAGGCTCTCCGCATGTGGGCGACGGGATTAGGCCCGAGATTAGTCGAGATGCGCTTAAGCGGGCCCAGACACATGAGTACTCAAAAGAATATTAATACAAATTTTCAATCTACATAATCCAGTTACTCAGATAAATACTCCAATTTCAAAAGCAAAAGCAAAATAGTATTTGGGCCGGTGTTGGATGGTTCAAAATGTAGCTGGGTGGACCAACTTACGTAAGAGAAATAAATAAGTACTTATTTTTTGAATCAAAGGTGACGTATTGTGAGAAAATGACATGTCTCGACGGGAAATAAGTACTTAGCGGAACAGGGTCGGTCGTGCGAGCTCATCCATCCTCGGTCCAAACATAAATTATACGGTACCGGAAAAAGCGTAAGTTGAAGCTCTAATACCTTTTGCGGAAATTTATCGTCGCCAGCTTTGTAAGAGCATACTGAACGGAGCCCTCTGTTTGAACCTGGCGTCGAATTCGCACCGGGAAAACTTTTTAAAGTTATACTGGAATGCGATAGTTGTAACGAACGAGAGGAATTGGGGCGGTTACTACTGAGAAGGACAGCGGGAGCTGGCCGAGTTAGGGTTTTAGATGGAAAGAGAATGGGCCAAATGGATGTCGAGGAATGAGTTAGGGTCGAAACCATTGTTGCGCTTGAAAATCCAGTTAGTTGGCAGAGCTCCCTGCCTCGTCGGGAAGAAGATAAGGCTATAGGTAAGGATGGCAATGGGGCGGATCGGAGTCGGATTTAGCTTCTCCAAACCCGTCCGTTCTATATCGGATCGGAGTCAAAGCGGGGGAAATCGGGAAGGTGTCGGGGAATGGGAGAAAATCGGGTCCCACGTTGACCATAATAATTTAACTAGTTTTGTTATTTTTAGAATGTTTTGAAAAAAAAATACTCCGTAAGATATTGATGATTGATGGGAGTTTAAAAAAATAGAAATAAAAAAAACAAAACATAAATTATTGTTGGGAAAAAAACCGAAATGATCCCTGTAATTAAGTGTTTGTATCAACTTGGTCCTTGTAGTTGTAATTGGCTCGATTTACACTTTATACTTTCCATTTTGTTTCAATTTGGTCCAATTGCTAACTGCCGTTAGTCTGCCGTTAAGTCCTTTTAACTAGAGGTGAGTAAAAAATCCGTCAAACAGCAAATTCAGTCCAAATCAATCCAAACCGAAATGTTTGGTTTGGGTTTTTAGTAGTATGGTTTGGTCATGGTTTTAAAAAATTGGAAACCGCGTTATATGGTTTGGTTCGTGGATTCATGTTCACGGTTATGGTTCCAAACCGATCCGAACCGTATAATACATATATATATGTATTATACGGTATATATACACCCACACATAATTTAATTTAATTATAATTCACCAAATAAATATGAGAGCTTTAGTCAACTACTTTTCTAATTTATTGATCCTATTAAATTCACCGCAATATTTAGTTTTTTTTCTTTGCCAAGATAATTTAAATTAAACTTCTATATATCACAATTGCCGACTAGCGAAATGGAGATCACTCTGATTTTGCTAGAACGGATCTGATGTTGTGTAGGCAATTTTTTTTATTTTGCAAAATGGAGATCACTCTGATTTTGCAACAAAACTCTCATTTTGGTTCTTGGGCAAAGTTGATAACTTCCCATATATCTATTTTTATTGGGTCATTTGTATTTCTTTGTTTTGTTTTGTTTTATTTTTTGTTGGTGTGACTTATATACTCCTTATAAAGGTGGATTACAAAATGGCTCAACTCAAGCAAGAGTGACAGAAATTTAATTTAAATTATCTTGACAGAGAAGAAAATCTAAATATCGTGGTGAATTTAATAGGATCAATAAATTGGAAAAGTAGTTGACTAAAGCTCTCATATTTATTTGGTGAATCATAATTAAATTAAATTATGTGTGTATATATATATATATGTATTATACGGTTCGGATCGATTTGGAATCATAACCGTGAACATGAAT
Source organism: Rhododendron griersonianum (assembly GCA_018127125.1). Classification (NCBI taxonomy): domain Eukaryota; kingdom Viridiplantae; phylum Streptophyta; class Magnoliopsida; order Ericales; family Ericaceae; genus Rhododendron; species Rhododendron griersonianum. Next base: position 9,732,611 of record CM030799.1, on the reverse strand, counting down.
CCACGAACCAAACCATATAACGCGGTTTCCAATTTTTTTAAACCATGACCAAACCATACTACTAAAAATCTGAACCAAACCTTTCGGTTTGTATTGGTTTGGACTGGATTCGCGGTTTGACGGATTTTTTGCTCACCTCTAGTTAAAAGGACTTAACGGCAGTCTAACGGCAGTCTAACGGCAGTTAGCAATTGGACCAAATTGGAACAAAATGGAAAGTACATAGTGTAAATCGAGTTAATTACAATTACAGGGACCAAGTTGACACAAACACTTAACTACAGGGACCATTTCAGTTTTTTTCCCATTATTGTTTTATTAATTGGTATATTGCTCTTATTATATCAAAATAATAAAATTTATTTAGACATACATACAAATATATAAATATCTATAATCGGGTTAAAACGAGGAGGATGAGGCAAATACCATACCTGCCCCATTTGCCTATCGGATCGGGGAATACCCGCTCGAATCGAGCCGGAGAGGTCGGAGGCGGGGACGGATCGAAGGTAATTGCCATCCCTAATTATAGGCTGAACAAGGGCCGTAAACGAGCCGAGCCGAGCTTTGTCGAGCTCAACTCGTTTACTAAACAAACTTATTCGAGTTTGAGCTCGATTCAAGCTTTAACGAGCCGAGTCCTTATCGAGCCGAGTTGAGTCATTTACTAAAAACAACAATTTTAGTAAAACTTCCTTAAAACTCGTTCCGATTCTACTCAAATTAAAAACAAAATTGAGTTTTGGTCAAATTTTAGGCTCTGTTCCGCTAAGATTTTTATTTTTTAAGTACATATTTTTCGCTTCACAAGACAGGCTATTCTCTCACAATACATTATTTTTAATTTGTAAATAAGTACTTATTTAAAAAATAAATACTACTTAATTTAGTCAAATTAATAAAGATTCAAATTTTAAAAGACTATTTTCTCTCCCCTCAATATATAATTATGTTATTGATGAAGTTTAACTCAAACTTTTGCTTGTTGTAGTCTTTTAATTTTAAAAGAATATTTTCTCTCCTATCAACAAATTTTGGTATTTTAGTTTATTGTTCACACTAATTAACAATTTGTTAACAAATTTTTCATTCCCATACTCATCTACAATTTATTCACTATCAAAAATAATTTGATATTTCTCAAAAACTTATTTATATCGAAAACAGCTAACAATTTAATTAAAAAAATCTTTCTCAAAAACTTATAGTACTATATACTACTACCATGCTACCCACACAGAGAATTAACACACAGATCGCACATAGATTACTGTGTGGAGCCTACTACAAATCCTACAAAAATGATCCGAACCATTTATTAAATATAAAATATTTTTTCAAGAGCCTTCGCTAAAAATTAGCTAAATCTAATACCTATAAGTGTTCGATATTTTTTTTTGATCAGCAATGCTCGATTTAATCATTTAACTTTTCAATCAGATTTCTGGATAATGAAAAGTTAGATGATTGAAACGAGCATATATAGGTATTGGATTGAGCTGATTTCTCACGTGGACCCTTGAAAAAATGTTTTACATTTAATGAATGGCTCGAATCATTTATATGAGACTTGGAATGAGTCTCACACATGAATCTATGTGCTAACAGCTCGTTTGGTACACGAGAGTTCGCGAGAGAAGAAAAGAAACGGGGAGAGAGCTCAATCTCTCCCTTGTTTGGAAGGGGAAGAAGGCGAGAGAGGGTGAGAGACGGAGGGAGACCAGAACCCCTCCCAAGCCCAGTTCTGTTTCTTGTCAAAAGTGGCGAGATTTCGCGAGAAAAGGGAGCGTGTGGTCCACCCTCTCGTCGGATCGTTGTTGGACGAGTGGCTGTGCATCACTGAAGAAGAGAGAGAGAGAGTACTAGGTTTGCCGGAGATGAGAGGGAGAGAATTTCAGCTCGTCGGAAAGTCGCCGGAACTCTACCAGTCGCCTGTGAGAATTTGATTTCTCACTGTTATTTGGATGGGAGGGTAAGAAATCACACCCCTTTCTTTTCTTTTCTCACTAATAAGGGAGAACACACCTCTTTCTTTTCTTTTCTCACCCTTCCATCCAAAGGGGCTGTAAAAGTCAGTGTGAACAATATATAGTATATACTATTTTTTTGGGGGATTGATTTTGCCACTCATCTTTTGTTAATGCCACTTCATTTCTCTCACAAAATAAATTATCTAATAAAGACACACAAAAAAAAGTGACATTAGCAAAATGAGGAGTGACAAAATTACTTTTTTTTTTTGGATCAGCAATCATTTCTCTTTTTGAATTCATAGTATATACTATTGGAAACGCCCGTTATTGTAAACTTTAAGCTAACCCCACAACGGTTAGCAACCTTTATTTGGTGAAGGTTTTTTTCAAAAAAAAAAAGGAGTATGTGGCCCCCACTGGCCCCACCCGGCGTCGTGCGCGCCACAGCCCATCTCCTACACACGAACTCCCTATTTTCTTGGACTCAAATCCTCTTCGTTTAAAAAGAGAAAAGGACTGAAATCGTCTAGGTTCTGTTTGATAAAGTTGTCAATTTTTTATTTTTCGTTTATGGAAAAATAAGAAATGAGTTTTTGTTTATTTATTAAAAATAAAACAAAACATGTTTGGTGACCATAAAAGTTTTTGTTTATTTTTTTTTGGCAGCCGAAAGTGTGTTTCAAAAGAAATGAAAACGCAACTTTTCCAACCAAAGCCCCCCTAGTTAGCTTGTTTGTGAGGACTTTCAGGGGGGCCATTTTATGATCTAATATGTCCGTATTCGAAAACATGTTGAGAACATTGGTGACATTGAAAATTAAGTTTATAAGATATCATTTGATGTAATTTAGAAACACATTTATATTACTGACAATTTGATGTAATTTAGAAGCACATTTATATCACTGACATTATAAGATTACAACACCAATTTACATATAAGTGGTTTTTGATCAAATCTGATTTCCAATGTAGTTAGTGTTATTGATAAGAAGTAAAATGGGAACGAATTCGATCATCAAAACGAGCTCGGAAAAATATCACAAACTGGCCAACTTGATTCTCCAATTCATGAGAGGATCCTCTCCAGTAAGGTGGCGGGTTTGGTCCCACACAATTGACCATAATTCAGTTTTTGGAATCATACCACAAGAAAATACTGTAATTTATTTTATTGTGAATTCCTTAGTATCGGTGTAAATAGTTTTCTTTTAACCGGACTGGGAAGGAATTAATTGAGATGCACTTAAGTCAGCCCGGACACCTCTTACAATAAACAAAAGGAAATTAATTTTAGCACTCCAAAAATTAATGGAAGGGCTTCGAAAGGACGTCATTTTATGTATCAACACAATTCAGTTCCAGAACGCCTTCATCAATTTTTAGAGCGTCAAAATCACAATCATAAACAAAAAAAACAAAGAAGAGGGAGAGAGAGAGAGGAGGGACGAAGGAGACGGGTGATCGATCTATATCAGACTTGGTTTCTCTTGGATGCTCCGTAATCACGCGCTTTTGTCGGACTAGGTAGAGGAAAGATTATGCACATTTCACTCCACACACCTTTCACACCAGATCTGTGTCTCGTTTAGGGTTTTCTAGCCTCCACACACACAAGAGAATTGAGTAATAAAACTGAGAAGCATCAGGGTCGGCGGTCATCGATAGTTTAGCAACCGAAACCAGATCTCCGCTCGTTAACTCGCACCTCTTAATGCTACAGGTATACACGAGATTCACATCTAGAATCCCCATTTCATTCTGCTAATTTGATCTATTTTTTGCCAACTGCTCTGCAATTTTTTATTTTTTATTTTTGATAACTCGGGTGTCTGGCCAGGTTATGCGCAACTCGACTAATCCTCGAGCACCAATCCCACCTCCGCCCACTTGCGGGGTCTCACTACAAAGTATGTGGAGTCCAAATGACCCAAACTTTTTCTCCATCACATATTTGTGTGGGGCCACACAAATGCGTGATAGAGAGGAGTTTGGATAATTACTCAGAATTTTGAGTCGTACAATGTAGAATTTGGTTGTTGATGAACTTAACACGCACACACTTGAGAGCACTAAGAATGAAATCGATTCCGACGAGAAAGCACGACAGATAATGTATCTGTGCTCTTTCTAGTGGTTGGAGCCCACAAAGATTAATGCATGAAAAATCATCGATGTACCGGTTTCAACCTAATTAGATTTTCAGCAAGGAGTTATGAAGCATGGTTACTTCTAAAACCCCGTTGTAGTACTCGTACCGGGTGCCAGTACTTTGGTATGGTACTTCTAAAGACGGACCGGGTACCTGAAACACGTACTGAGATTTTTCTCCATGATTTTTGCCGTATCCCGGAAGTATACCAATATCATCAACCCGTTTCCTAGCTAGTTTGATAAGACTTTATGTAAGTATGCTGAGCATGATTCTAAAATGAAGATATTGGTCCATAGGTTCTTTAGTAAACTTTGATTTGTACGGTTGTACCTTAAGCTCTTCGCAAAATAGTCATTTGATGTTGGATTCTTAATCACTTAAGTCATTTAGCTATTTCCCTGAATTGAAGTGTTATTCTGTTGTGTGTCCTCGTGTTATACATTGCTGTATATTATAGAAGTACATTTGTTAGAGTCACACCCGTACCCTACAATTTTTTGGGTTTCGTTATACCAAGTCTACCGACATACCTCTATTGTACCATTAGCCATACACGTGCTTCTTAGGTGAGAATAGAAGAAAATGAATTAACTCCTGAATTTTGTATCTCGAAGCTCATAAGACATTAGTTTCGATACAAAAGCCATGTATCCTGTGTTGCTCGGATTGCTTTTGGATCTGCAAAGGAAATTTTCATTATCATTAACTTTGTTGCTAAGATTTGCTTTCCGTACCTACTATTTGCTAATTTTGAGAATTTTTCAGGTGCATTATGGCAACAAAGTTAAATTCGGGTGGTAGTGGGACTAGGAGTTCCGTAGCCATTTTTGTTGTAGTTGGTTTGTGTTGTTTCTTCTACTTACTAGGAGCATGGCAAAGAAGTGGGTTTGGAAAGGGAGACTTCATAGCTCTGCAGATGACAAAGGGTGGAGCAGACTGTAATATCCTTCCTGATTTGAATTTTGAGACCCATCACGGTGGTGAACCTGGTGTAGTAGATGATTCTGACTCAACAATAAAAACGATTAAGCCTTGCGACCCAAAATATACTGATTACACCCCTTGCCAAGATCAAAGGCGTGCCATGACCTTCCCAAGGGAGAACATGAATTACCGAGAACGACATTGTCCTCCGGAGAATGAGAAATTGCGTTGCCTTAATCCAGCACCCAAGGGATATGTGACCCCGTTTCCATGGCCAAAGAGTCGTGACTATGTTCCATATGCAAATGCACCATATAAGAGCTTGACAGTTGAGAAAGCTATTCAGAACTGGATCCAATACGAGGGCAATGTATTTAGGTTCCCAGGTGGAGGAACACAGTTTCCACAAGGTGCAGATGCATATATTGATCAGCTTGCTTCTGTTATACCAATAAAAAATGGGACTGTTAGAACTGCATTGGACACTGGTTGCGGGGTATGTTGAGTTTATCAAATCTTCTGAATTGATTTTTTCCTGCTTTTCTCTGAGGAATTGTACTTATGTGTCCCCTTATCCTGCGAGATCTCTTCAATTAGTCCTCTAAAAATGGTTTATCTTCTTCAGGTTGCCAGTTGGGGCGCCTACCTGTGGAAGAGAAATGTTATAGCTATGTCATTTGCACCAAGAGACTCACACGAAGCACAGGTTCAGTTTGCTCTTGAAAGGGGAGTGCCTGCTGTTATTGGTGTTCTTGGAACAATAAAAATGCCCTATCCCTCTGCAGCCTTCGACATGGCTCACTGTTCTCGTTGCTTAATTCCCTGGGGGGTCAATGGTGAGCATTACATGTGGTAGTAAATATTCATGCTGAAGGAGCATGTGTTTTTGATAGCACCCCTCCCGTAAAAGTTGAAAAAGCTAGTGTTCCTTTCACGGTTTATCTCTGTTGTTGAAAATAGAAATTTTGATGGAAGCAATTTCTCTCATTGTACTTTTGAATTCTAATTATGTAGATGGAATGTACATGATGGAAGTTGATCGAGTTCTTAGACCGGGTGGCTACTGGGTCCTTTCTGGTCCTCCTATTAATTGGAGAAATTTCTATAAAGCATGGCAGCGTCCGAAGGAAGAACTTGAGGAGGAGCAAAGGAAGATTGAGGAGATCGCCAAACTTCTCTGTTGGGAGAAGAAGTCTGAGAAGGGTGAGACTGCTATATGGCAGAAGAGTGTAAATGCTGAATCATGTCGTCGTTCTGAGGATGATTCTCAAGCCACATTTTGCGAAACAGCTGATGCAGATGATGTCTGGTATGGAGCTCTCTTTATTTTGTCATTATTGCCTTTTTATTGAGTCATTATGATGTATACTGCCAATTCTGCTATTTGATTTAGGAAAACAGTGTAAAGGCCAATAACTGTAAATATTTCAGTTGTCTATCCTTTTCTGCTGTATAATTTCAGTCTGTGTCCATCATATTTTTGGGTGTTGCAAGTATATTACAGAGAATCCTTGTGAGCGAGTTGTTTAATCCGCGAACCAAGATCTTTTCTCTATGTGGTTGTTGTGCACTCTTGAGGGTTTGAGTTGGCCCGATGGGTCGGTCCTGATGTCTTTGGGCCCAATAGCTTTGCTCCCATCCTGGGCCAACTCGATTAAGTAGCTCGGCCCATAGTTGCTTATCCCAGACCACATGTTCTGTTGTGCGCATGTGAGCTCCCAATGCCAGATCTCTCCGGGCTGGCTGGTCCAGTCTGATTGGGCAGCCCATTTTTCTGGCCTAGTCTAGCCAATTAACCCTGTGAGTCTTAGTCGGATTTAGCCTACTTCAGTTAGCATCTTTAATTGAGCTATTTTTGTCTGAACTGTCATGCTAACAATTGCTGTTAGGGGGGAATTTAAAATTGTCGTTCTTGCAATCGTCCGTTGGGCCGGGGTTAATGTAAAATTAATGTCAAAAATCTTACCGCTCCATTATACATGTCACACATGTTGGACTTGTGTGTTCCCCTGGATTAACTCTAGTTGTTGTCAAGATGACTTTTGGTCTGTGGACACTTTGACCTTGAACAGTGCGCATAGTTCTCTTTCAATATGTATTTATAGATGCTTGGCAGTAGAATTTGTTTTCTTTCTTTTCACCTTTGTTCAAACGTTGGTCCTATTCCAACCAGATGGCTAATGGGGCCCGGCTTGAGGTCACTATGTTTTGCCTTCGTAGTTGCTTCTGACAAATTGGTGTATTATAAAGGATAAATTTAGTCAGCAATAGCACTAAATTGGCATTTAGTGCTAATTTAGCACTAAATTGGCAATATGATATTGAAAAATACTGCGAGATGTTTGTTTGCTTGTTTTCTTTCCCCATTATTACCATGATCCTACGTAAACTGCCTATGCTTTGATGGTGGTGCAAATTTGTTATGCTCCATTGTTATAATGTCTCAGAAAACAAATATCTTAGGGAGGGACTAGGGCCAAAAACAAAGATCTGAAGGGGAAGAAGTTGCATATTTCAAACATGGACAAATGATAGGGAGAGTAGTCTCTTCCTCCTTGGTTATCCTGCTGATTTGTCATTTTTCTTGTTCTTTGCTTTTGTGGTTAAAAATAAATATTAGCTTAATGTATCTGATCATTCTTTGAACAAGTTACGTGGTCTCCAAAATAATTCATGAGATCCAATATTCTCCATCTAGTCAAGCAACGTGAAACTTATTGCAGAGTAATGTTTTGGCACCTTGTCTGTGAAATGTAGCATATTTTCCTTAATGAGTATATAAGCTGTTAACATCAATAAGTGGATAATCTGCTCCGTTATCGAGATTAATTTCAGTCGTGCCTCAGATGTGATTTATACCTAAGTGACAATCTATGAACCCAATCTTTGACTTAAATCCTTCTGTTAAGAATTTGTTCTTCTGTCTGATATGTGCACTTTTGTGCTATAAGGAAAAGGCCGATGCCTAATCTGATTACACTATGGTTGCTAGGTACAAGAAAATGGAGAAATGCATTACTCCATATCCTAAAGCTAACAGGGACGAAGATTCTGAAGGTGAAGTGAAGCCATTTCCAGAAAGGCTTAATGCTGTCCCTCCCAGAATTGCTAGTGGATCTATTCCTGGAGTCACAGTTGACACATACATGGAGGACAATAAAACATGGAAGAAGCATGTAAAAGTTTACAAGAATACTATAAAAATCATTGACTCAGGAAGGTATCGCAACATTATGGATATGAATGCTGGATTCGGAGGTTTTGCTGCAGCACTCGAATCTCCTAAGTTGTGGGTTATGAACGTCGTTCCCACCATAGCAAAGAAAAATACCCTGGGGGTTGTATTCGAGCGAGGATTGATTGGAATCTATCATGACTGGTATGACTTCTTAACTTCTCTAGGCTAACATTGCAAAATTTTCTTTCCATGTCTAGCTTTATCACATTCGTTTTGAGAATTCTTTGGTTCGGTTACTCACTTACTTGTATATAATGACCTGCAAGTGATGGTTTTTGCCTGCTAATGTAACTTGCTATGCCCATTTTACTGATCTGTGCTAAAGTTATTTTGTGTATACTACAAATTTGGATAACCTTTTCACTCTGTTCAGGTGTGAAGCTTTCTCCACATATCCAAGGACATATGATCTTATCCATGCCAATAGAGTTTTCAGTTTGTACAAGGACAAGTGAGTAGTTCTTTATTATTGTGCCTCAAGTGTTTTTCTGACTAAATAGTGAGCCTTTTACTATGATTCTTGCCTATATTAAATGGACAATTCATTTAGGAACCAATAGATAGACACAGCACAGAGAGTCACAGACATTGACGTGACTATATGAATTGCTGCTGGAGATGCTTTTATGTCAGAATGGGATGAATTGCCCCCTGAAGTATTGGAACTAATGACCGTTTGAGTTGCCTTTCAAGTCTCTTAGTTATACCTTGGGATTACTATTGTTAATGTCAGGTCGTGCATTAACCATTGCACGATGGAACTTTTTGGATGTGAAGTGTTAGTTATAAGGTTAGAAAGTGAGGTGAGCAATGTCGTCTATCTGTTCCCAGATTGTAGCTTGGTTGAGTTTGGATCAAGCTTGCAGTATCAGGGACTAAACTAGTGTTCTTCAACTTGTAAGCTCAAGCCTGTGCACCTGAGTCAATTTTCCATTTCAGATTGTTGTGCTTTGGTAAATCAACAACGGAATCACTTTATGCCATTCACAAAAAAAGAAAAAGGAATCGCTTTACCTACAAAAGGAGACTATTCGAGAAGTATGCAGAGACGAGGAGAAATCTTTTGTATTTCATAAACTTAGAAAGGGTTATGACAGCAGACAGGTTGCCCAGCAATACAACATTATATAGTTAGTGACAGAGAAAGAGGGTAATGGTTAATGCACGACCTAACATTATACGATATCAAGTACAGATTCAAAAGCATGAGATACCAAAAACTGAACAATTATTCGTTATCTATGTTTGATAGTACTAACAAAGGACATATTGTGAAATGATGAAACCCACATTACCCACCCAATCAAAGTTGGTTGGCTACTTGGCTTAAGTGGAGGGGGGAATCTGCTATATTATGCAATTGAAGGATACTTCCAAAGTTGAAATAATGTTTTTATGGAACAACTACAAGAGGTATGATGCTAAGGAGAGACAACATATGGCGAATGAATGTATCTGAAATGAGGAGGTTGTGCGGCATGACTTGGAGAGAGAAAGAACTCGAAATGAAAACCAAATTAGTATGGGTAGCCTTAATGGGAGGTATGTCAAGAAGAGAGAAATTAAGAAGGTTTGTGTACGTACAATGAAGTCCTGTAATGACAATGTAAACTAAAACCTAGAGGAGGGGAATGTTAAGAGGGGAGGTCCTGGAGGACCTAAACTGAGAAGGATTTATGTAGCCGAACATAGTTGTTGGTTTGGTTTATTTAGGTGCTCACCTGCCATTCGTTTGACCTAAACACAAGCATTTCTTTTTTCCGTAATGCTAAACTCATTTTAGTCATGCTGGGAATCTAACTGTACGGAGTCTGCCATACTTTAGATTGCCTTTTCGTTTCTGCTGGTGAAATTCGGGGTCAAACAGTTTCTCATGCATATAGTAGTAATTGAGTTGAGACCGATTGCAATTTGACTTGTATATTTATCTCTTGGAAAATCCCCACAGATGTAATTTTGAAGACGTTCTTGTGGAGATGGATCGGATACTGCGACCTGAGGGTGCAGTCATAATCCGCGATGAAGTCGATGTGATTGTCAAGGTGAAGAAGATAGTAGCCGGGATGAGGTGGGTTACCAAATTGATGGATCATGAAGATGGCCCCCTTGTCCCTGAGAAGATACTAATTGCTGTAAAACAGTATTGGGTTGTGGGAGACAACAACTCCACATCCTCACAGTGAATGGAGACTAGGATAGTAGAAGGTGGAATTCCGGCGTGATGGCGTGACCCGTACATTTTCTCAAGGCCATTTTTTGCTGGAAAATAGTTTTAGTCATCTGGAGGTGGCTCCACGTTGTATCTGTGATCAGCAGTTGATTTGTGCTCGCCATACAAATGATAAAAGCTGCGGTTGTATGTTTTATGCTAGTTGTTTGTTTCTCTTGCCTTTAATGTTATGTTTTGACATGTGTGCACAATTTTAGGGCCAAAGGTCATGAAAAAACTGGCTGCCACAAGGGCTTGTTAATATTCCCAGAATTCCAACTGTGATGGTTCTTGTTCTTCTTTTGCTTAGTTCTGCCCAACAAATTATTATGGAGTAGTTGATAAAATCAGCCTGTTAAGTTATACTGTAACTTATTTGACCTCCATCCCAATGTTCATGAAACAGCAATTACGTGGTCGGAGGTTATTGGTTCGAGCTGGCGAATCAGCATCGACACCCTTTGTAAGGTTAGGGGTTCAAGACTGCATCGATACCCTTTGTAGTAATCTAACCCAGTAATACTACCTGTAAACAAATTTTTTTCCCTTTTAACTTATTTACTAAAAGAGCCCAACCTGTACAAACGAGCCCAGCTAATCAGCTTTATAGTGTTGAGCTCAACTAGTTTATTATACGAGTCTAAAACTTGAGCTCGATAATTAAACGAGTTGAGCCTTAACATGCCGAGTTTTGAGCTACTCGCGAGCAACTTGATTCGTTTGTAGCCCTACTTAAAAGTAATGGGGTATTCAAAACCTTTTTCTATTAATGATAATTGTCAAGATTCCTCGTCAATCAGTAGGCCGAGAGGCAATTTTCAAGTCTTTAGGTGGAGGGTTGTCATCCCTTCTAAATCTCACTTTATATAATTAGCGAGATACACCGTTACACGCATTTACAGACACTCAGGCTCCGTTTGTTTCGATGTAAAATGTTTTTCAGTAAATATTTTACACGCATTTACAAACACTCAGGTTCCGTTTGTTTCGATGAAAAATATTTTACATTGTTTTTGCCCAACCAAACGACAAATGTTTTCCTTTCAAATTATCCGTAAGTCATTTTACGCCTGTCTTTTCTCTCACTTTTTTCACTCCTACACTCTTGAAAATTAAACTATGGAGAGGTTATTAACCTTGAATGAAGCGTATAGGCGGAGATCATTGGATATCTTCCCCTTCCTCCCTTATCTTATTTCTCATGTCATATTTTGTTATGGTAAATTTTTTTGTGTACCAAACACTGAAAAATACTTTCACGAAGATTATTTGTTCCAAAATCATTTTAAAAAAAATATTTTACATCGAAATAAACGGAGCCTCATATGCCAATCCCAACATAAATAATGCAGTTCGAAAATTATTTGTGGCAAGTGTGTTTTGTCTTCCGTGTGATGCAACCCAAATCAAAAATTTTGCAAAATAAACTCTCAAGGATTTGGCTAAATATGTATGAGAAAGCAACTGTACGGCTTGCCTCCAATAGATTGCAAGTTTGAATCTCACGAAATCAAAACATTTGAGACCTTGGGGTTATTGGAGGTTTGCCTGATCGTTAACTTTAAGACCCTAGAATTAGTCGAGGTACATGCAAAGTGTCCATAAATTTGGCTATAATAAAATATTACAAAATAAAAGACCTACACAATTATTTATAGACCCCTATTACCACTAGATGATGCACCCCGTTCCGCTAAGACTGATAAATATTTATTTTTTGAATTAAATATGATGTATTATAAAAAATGACTTGTCGTGTGAAACAAAAAATAAATACTTAAAAATTAACAACCTTAAAAGAACACCATCAATAGTACTACATCACCACGTGTAATAGGCTTTTTGCTGCAGTGTGTGGGATCTTCTCCACCGATTTTTGTAAACGTGTAACTTGTGTGTCCACCAGCGAGAAATTTTTCAGTGCCGAGCGGGCACCGAACACGTGGTGCCAAGCACGTATCTCGGCTGCTGTCCAAATGTGTGTTGGACGGCCCAGATCTATTTGAGCTTGAGGGGGCATTTTGGTAATTTTATACTTAAAAATTACCCAAACAGATTTAGACCGTCCAAAATATGTTTGGACAGCCGAGATGGTGCTCGGCACCTCGTGGCCGGTGCCCACCCAGCACTGAAAAACTTCTCGTCACCAGCAGTCTAGCATGATTGTCTTGTCTTATCTCTAGCTGGTAAAGGCCCAACAGCTTTGCCAAATGTCAGAATGTTCAATTATTGGGAATGGGAGACCCTGCCAAGCAGGGGTGCCGAGCACATCTCCAAAAGTATTTTGGACGGTCCAGATGCAAAGGTACCGAACGGATTTAAAAAAAAAGAAAACGAAAAGGAAAAAGATGTTTCAATCCGGACCGTTGATTCCGAGATGAACGGCCGGATTGGCCGCTTGGCACCCCGGGTCTTATTGGACACCTACTTTTTCCAAAGGAAATTGATTTTGACATTTCAATTTTATTTATTGACACTCTACTTTGTGTCTTGATCATATGAAATTACAAAATAAAAAGTGGAGTATCACTGGCTAAAACTGGAGTGTCAAAATTACATCCCTCTTCGAAATTGGACAAAACATGATCATCCACCTGTGACAACATATTTAGCAAAACCCTAGGTATCAAATGAAAAACTTCCAAATTGATCAGATATGTTTTTAAGGGTGACTCGCCTTTGACCGGATCGGGAGTAGATTAGTTGAGGTGTACGTAAATTGACCCAGACACTCTTAACGGTCCGAAAAAAGAGAGGGTACCCCTATTATTGGAAGCAAGGCCTGATTTATATTCACTGTGTTTGGTTTGCAATTTTGAGATAAAAAAGTTCTATAGGTTTGTGTATTTTTTCGTCTTTAGTAATTTTTTTAACATTTTAACAAACTCTTTTACTTTTTGAATAGAGGTACGCTATATACATTCAAAAAGTATAAAATAAGTTTAAAAAATTGACAAAAAATACTAAAGAAGAAAAAACACGGATGACGAAACAGTCAAATTTTTTGAAGAGATTATTTCTAATAGAAAAACCAAATAAAATAAATTGTAATGGGCACTGGAGGATCTTCCGCGGCTGATATTCCTCAGTTCCAAACTCAGAAGGCAACAAAAAGTGGTGCAGCATTCTGTTATGTATCTTGTGATGGAAAAATGGCTAAATTTTCAAGCGAATGTGGGTCGGAAAGCCTCAACGTGATCTTACTGCACTTGCGCTTTTAATCCCCGCTCTCCGTTCATGCACACGCATGCAAATTATGAGACCAAGAGCGTGACATGTGTGACGGTTCCCAAATCACACATATTCTCTCATTTCTAAAAAAATTGCTTATTCAAGTGCCATCCAATATATAAACTCACACCAAGCAACTTGACATACCAACTTATTACAGTAGAATCTTAATGTAATGCTCTTTAATTAGTATTTATTTTTCTGACTAAAAAAACACATTCAATCCTTCCATGTGAATAATCTTGAATTTTGTTTTCAACAACTATACTGGGAGGAGACTAGAGTCTTGTAATATTAAATCCCGAGACAGGTTACATGAATTAATCTGCCTCTTTACCTAAAAATTGGAGACAAATTTATCTACAGTATTCGTCTAGGAAGAAGCCTAAGAGCATCAACATCAGCTTAGCAATACAAGATTTTTTAGGTATTTTACCTAATGAAACCTCAAAAATCATGGTGTAGCAGCTTAGCTACTGAGGTAGTTATTCTACATTTATCTACCGTTCTCGTCTATAAGTACCTAATGACTGTAGCAAATGTAAACATAAACAAATATTTTCTCTCTCATACATCCATCTCTTCTCTCTCTTCCAGCAAACCAAACCAAACCAAGTAAATGCTCTTCTCTCTCCTCCAAGAAACAATGGGACAAATTAATTGTTTAAAGACAAATAGGGGAAATAACTAGTGTTGCTGTAGTTCCTATTGAAAAATGAATAGCTAAAATGAATTTATTAGGCATTCTAGCTAAATTTTTCCCCCTAAGCTGGTGTACAGTGTACTTGCTCTAAGGGCACTTGACATGGAATTTTAGTACCTCTATTTCTCTATGTTTATTTATTTATTTATTTATAACCGAATGTCTGGCCAGTTTACGCACACTTCAACTAATTTCGGGACTCTGAAGGTAACGTCCGGGCATAACCTCCAGTGGCGATAGGGAAATGTTAACCACCATTGTAAGGATGATGAATAATGTGTAAATAGTGTATTAATATCTGTCAAAAAATACATATTGCTATATGTTAAATGCGTATTGAAACCAGGGGCGGAGCTATGTTGGGGCCCCGGATCAAAATAAAATAAAATGATTGGTATTCTTTAACTGCATTAGGCTAGATTCATTTCAACTAACAACTTAATTGTATTAGAAAGCAAAAACCTTATGATATAATAAGTATATACGTTCTGATAAAAAAATATATGTCTATTAAGTCGACTTCCGGAGTCAAAATTCTGACTCCACCACATATTAAAACGTAGTACAGATTTTTTATTCATCAGATTACTAGCTTTCTAAAGAGTTATCACAAAGTGGAGTTGATAGGGAGAAAAAAGATGAGGGGACAATAGATAAGTTAATAAGAACTCTTCAATCTTGTCAATATTTGTGAGATGGTCTTTTGTACCACACATTGCATTACCTGTTAGTGTTGCAGTATGAGCCATGTGCATGGATAGACCCACTGCCCAGTCTTTTAATGGATTTGATTGATAGCATTTTGGTGCCGACAACGACAGAAATACAAATGGAGAGAGACCCAGAGTAAAAACGCACGGTTAGCCATTCCTACTCAATGTCACGTGGTTATTTTTTTTCTACCGTCAGAGATGTCCGGGTTGGCTTACGCCGCACCTCAACTATTTCATTTCTCTGTTCGGTTAAAAACAGACCATTCATACACGGGACTAGAGAATTCATAAGAAATTATCTTCTTGCGGCATGACCCCATAAATTAACTTCTTTGCGGCTAATGCATGCAATGTAGTTATCACCTCATGGTTTTGGGATTAAAACTGCTAGGTACCAAGAAAATTTAAGGGACTCAAAACTTGGTTGCACGGTCAGTGGTGTCCGGGCCAGCTTACGCGTACCTCGACTAAGAAATTATTTTCTTGCGCGCCTAATTTCAAGAATCGAATCTTGATCAGCTGTGTGGAAAACAAACCGATCAACAAACTGGACTAACCTTGGCTGGAGGTTAGCCCTACTCAATGCCATGTAGTTGTCACCTTAATTTTAGTTTTGGGATCAAAGACATGTTCGAGTCTGTTGGGCACGTTGTCATTTTTTATTCATGATGTTTTCAAAAGATGATGTTGCCGAAAGCAGAAGTTCTGAAAAAAGAAAACGAAGACTTCACCAAACAACATGCTTGTGTCTTTATCACAAGACTGTAAGTTCAGCCACAAGGTTAATAAGCACATGGGTGGGAGTACTTGCAATAAATTTACACACAAAGATAAAGAGTCCGGAACCGTTCGATATAGGTGGTTTCTACTCTCTACGAAATAAAAAGAGATCCACGTGTTTTCGGTTGGTCGCGGGTCAACATCCTGCCCACGCAAGTCGAACTATGGCGCTTGGGGCTTGCTACGCTTTAATATAAGAAAATAGATCGAGTAGCGTATTTACTACTATCAGCGGGTTTTAATAAGATGATAAACGCTTGATTCTAACACTTTCGAACGATTCTAGATAGTATCCGAATCTGTGCACATAGATCTCCAAGCATATATAATGTCCTTCTTCACTTGGTTTCATAACTCTCTCTCTTCATGCTCTCTCCCTCCTCCTAATCCATTTCCTCCCCTTCTAAATTCAAACTTCCTTTCCACCTTTCTCAAACCTCATTTTCCTTCTGAAATCCTATCCTTTCTCTTGTTATCCTGTTTAATTCCTACCTGTTTCTCCCCTGTGGCTCACTTTCATTTCCCTCTTGTTTGTTGTCTTCTACTCAACTCTTATTAAGGCTTCCTCTTCAACCCTTTACACAACACAAATTTTCCTCTGTTGGGTCATTTTCTCACCTCATTTTTCCCTTCTCCCCAAAAAGAAATTCCGATTCCCATAGCAAATACTGCCCTTAGGAGAGCGACCCAGTAACGCGTCTCGAAGTGTTTTTTCGTTCCGGTTTTACCAGGAGAGACTTTGTCAGCATCCATATCAAGAAGGCCGGGTTTCCAACAATGGTGACCACACAACCCTTGTCCTTGGACACCACCGACCGCCTCCGCGACGCCTCCTTCTCCTCCTACCTCAACTCCCCCGAAAAAAGCATTATGAGGAAACTAGCAGAGGATCCCAATTCCCTATTCCTGGGAAGGAAGAAAGTGGAAGAGGGAGAAATCGGTGTCTTCGGCGCCGAAAAGTACTTCAATGGGCTAATGGGTGAGGAAAATCAAAGAGTTTCTAACAATGTTAGAACCAAAACACAGCACCAGAAAAACGCACCGATTGATATAAGTCATTCGAAGCCGAAAATCCAGCCGAGGACTCCAAGTGTTCATTCTGAGTCAAGTTGGAATAGCCAAAGTGGATTGTTACAAAGTGTGAAAAGAAATCCAAGTCAGAGGAAAGGGAAGAAGAGAAATGGGAAGAATTTTATTTCCATTTTGGGGTGCAGTTGTTCTTGTAATGGGAAGAATTCTGTGGTTATTGATGAGAAAGGTGAGGAAACCAATTCCAAGAAAAGTCTCAGCTGTGGGGGATTCCAAGGGAAAATGGGTAAACAAGAAAGAACCAAGACCGGTTCGGATCCGGTTGATTTAGCCCGGATTAAGCAATCCGGGTTGAACCCATGGGTGATGGAGGAAATCCATTGCAAGAAGATTGATGAGATGGGAAATGGGTTGAGCAGAGAGGACTGTTTTAGTTTCCCAATCTTGAATTCCACTCCAGGAGGAAATCCAAATCCCATGAATTTCCAAGAAAATCAAGATGGGAAACGATGGCACAACTCATTGGAGGTGTTTGGTTCTTCTGTTTTAGACAAGAGAAACAAGAACTTCTTGGTCCTCGAGGGGAACCCGATAATGTGGGGATGGGAAACCGATTCCCGGGCCGAGGAATTTGAAATCCCAAGAAGTTCTGACGCAATGTACAACGACAACGAAAGCGACGCGAGCTCCGATTTGTTCGAAATCGAGAGTTTCGCGAACAGTGGAAATTCGTTTCTCGAGAGGAATGGGTCCGATGAAATGTCGAGTAATGTAACGCACACAACTTGTTATGCCCCGAGTGAAGTTAGCATAGAGTGGAGTGTTGTCACTGCCAGTGCAGCTGGATTTTCCTCTGTGATTTCTGATTCCGAGGAATTTGTTAGTAATTCGAAAGGAGTTACAAATCCTCGGAAAATGGGTCCGGATGGGAAATTTTCCGTGGGGGGAAAGGAAATGGAGAAGCGGCCCGGGAATCTGTTGGGTTGCAAGAGTAACGAAGCGGTGAGAGTTGCGGGAGACGCTTATATGAGAAATAAAAAGGGAAATCTTGACTCGAGGAGGCGATACCGGTCGAGCCGAGAAGGAAAAGGAAAATGAAATTTATGATCCGAATAGAGCCTTGTTGGATTTTGGATTTGTGTTTTGTTTCATTTGGTTTTTTCGTCGTAAATAGTGAGTATGAGGGAGGGATATAGTATTAGTGATAGCATTGATTGAATGTTGGGAAAATAAGTTTGTTTGCATGTTTAGGTTTTGAAAAACTCATCACTTGCTGATAAAAAAATAATCCCGTCGGACCTTGTTCGTTCTGGGGTCTTAAAATTTTGGACACGATCTCTAATAAATTTTCTCTATCTATCTTTTTTCACTCATTACTTTCAAAAATCTCTCTCAAAATCCAAACTGAACAGGGTCTTCTTAGTTGTGATGGAGAATTTAACACAAGAAAAATGGATGTTTGGGTGAGTCCATTTGGATTGGCTTGGTATGATGAGGATTATCAGGTTACCCAAACAAGGTGCTTAGTTTTTCTTTTGGGGTGTGTGCGCGCAATTGCATCCTTTTAACTTGGCGAAAATATTAAATGAGGCCACCGCTAGTGAACGGTGGGATTGATTCCCAGAATTAAAAGAAATTTTTTTTGGACGGCGAAAAAGGGGATATATTAATAATAATAATGGAAGGAGTACAATAGATTGAGAGCAAGAAAGGATAGCATCACAACGTGAGAGTAGCAATCCAACTAGGTTGGCGCACCCTACACCACGACAATCATATGTTATTCAAGCTCCAAGGATTGACCAAAAATCAATCCACACAACACCCAAATTAAAGGATACATCTAATAGCCCACCCAAAATACAATACCTAATCATTAGAATACAACACCAGATTAGAAGACATATGCGTAAGCTGTGGCCCAGACCCCAAATTATTATTATAAAAAATAGGACCACAAGCAAGGAGACATGCAAGGAGGAAACATTAATGCATAGTTTGGACTGTTGGCAAAATGAATGAACGAACGTACTCTGTGGCTGAATTTAGGCCTACAAGGAAGAGGTTGGGAATTAGATACAAGATTATCGGAAGTGGAAAGAACTATATATGTGGCTAAATTTAGGCCTATAAAGAGGAGAAGTTTTGGAGTGCAAATAGGGTATAGTGTAAATTTTATATTTTTTAATTCATACTTTTACAGAGATGGAGGTACAAATATATAGAGAGATTCCTAAATTGGCTATACATATTTTATGGCTATAATCATGGTTGACCCTTGATTGGAGGGATTTTACAATAATGTTTATTCCTAAAATCTTGGTAATTAGTTCCTTAATCTACTACTCACGCCAACACTCCCCCTCAAGTGGAAGCCTCCAAATCTTTAATGCGCAACTTGTCTAGTGAGATGTAGAAATCCTTGCTTGATACGGCTTTTGTAAGAATATCCTCCAGTTGGTCTTCGGATTTCACGAATGGAAACCGAATTATTTTGGCTTCGAGATTTTCTTTGATAAAGTGTCTGTCAACCTCCACATGTTTAGTCCGATCGTGTTGGACTGGATTGTGAGCAATAGCAATAGCTGCCTTGTTATCGCAAAAGAGATCCATCTCTGAGGTAGGACCAAACCCAATCTCCGTTAGGAGTCTCTTCAGCCACATGAGTTCACAAAGTCCCTTAGCCATTCCACGGAACTCTGCCTCAGCACTTGATAATGCCACCACTTTTTGCTTCTTATTTCTCCATGTAACAAGATTTCCCCCGACAAACATAAAGTAGCCTGAGGTGGATCTTCTGTATGTGGTATTCCCCGCCCAATCTGCGTTTGTATAACCATTAACTCTGAGATGGTTATTTTTGTAGAACATAAGCCCTCTTCCCGGAGAGGACTTTAAGTATCGCAAAATCCGGTACACTGTTTCCATACGATCCTTGCTAGGTTGGTGCATGAATTGACTCACTACACTTACTGCGTAAGCAATATCTGGACGCGTGTGCGAGAGGTAAATAAGTTTACCAACTAGTCTTTGGTACTTTCCATTGTCTGTCAAAATTTGGCTTTATTCCCCGAGCTTGTGATTCTGAATAATTGGTGTGTCTACCGGCTTACAATCCAACATTCCTACCTCCGCTAGCAAATCCAATATATATTTTTGCTGAGAAAGAAATATACCTCGCTTTGATCTGGCAACTTCGATTCCCATAAAATATTTAAGTCCTCCTAGATTTTTCATTTCGAACTCGGTCGCTAATTGTTTCTGAAGCTTAGCAATTTCCTCTGTATCATCCCCTGTGATGATCATATTATTGACATATACAATTAAAGCTGTTACCTTGCCCTTTTGGTGCTTCAGAAATAATGTATGGTCTGAATTGCTTTGGTGGAAGCCATACTTCTTCATCGCCAGACTGAATCGCCCAAACCATGCTCGAGGTGATTGCTTACTCCATACAGTGCTCGCTGCAATTTGCACACGACTTCTTTCGAGGATGCCGTGTAGCCTGGAGGAGTATCCATGTAGACTTCCTCTACAAGGTCCCCATGGAGAAACGCGTTCTTTACATCGAACTAATGCAAAGGCCAGTCCAAGTTAGCTACGAGAGATAATAGGACCCTGATTGTATTTAACTTGGCTACTGGCGAAAATGTTTCTTGATAGTCCACGCCATATGTCTGAGTGTATCCTTTTGCTACCATCCTCGCCTTGTATCGTTCTATAGATCCATTTGCCTTGTGTTTGACAAAGAAGACCCACTTGCACCCAACTGCATGTTTTCTTTCCTTTGGGTAATGAAACCAAGGTCCATGTTTGATTCTTTAGTAGTGCCCCCATTTCTTCCTCTATTGCATGTGTCCACTTTGGATCTACTAATGCTTCCTGAACTGTAGTGGGAATATGACATGCAGACAGCTCATGTGTGAATGTCTTGAGAGGTTCAGGTAGCCTTCTTGTAGAGACATAGTTGGCAATGGGATACCTCGACCTTTTTTCCTCAATGTCTGGAGAGTATCTGTTTGGTGGCTTGCCACGAATGTGCCTGAAAGGTAAGGTATATACAACCGAGGTATCTATATTATTCATAAATGAGGATGTAGTGAGATTGTTTACCTTAGGAATATTCTCAGGAGATGGGTTTGCAGGTACTGAGAGATAGGGGGATTCTGGTAGTTCTTCTCCCGACGATGTAGGCTCAACTTCTGAAGGCCCTCTCGACTCAAAGGGTATGACCGGTCCTGATTCCTCGTTGATTGTTGGTGTGTTATTCCAATCTTAAAGCCAATCGAAACACAGCCAATTCAACTCTTCATCTAGTGTCTCCCCTTGAAGAGAGGAAGGGGATGCCGAAGAGGGATAGAAAGGTTCGGACTCCATAAAGGTGACATCAATAGTCACATAGGTTCGCTTGGTAGTAGGGTCATAGCACCGGTAGCCTTTTTGATGCACATCATAGCCCAAGAAAAGGCACCGAAGAGCACATGGGTCGAGTTTGGTGCGTTGTTTCTTAGGAAGATGTACATATGCCGTACACCCAAATGTGCAAGAAGGGAGCATCAGGGCCGTAGGTAGAGAAACCGAGGCGGACAAGGACTGTAATGGAGTCTTAAAATTTAAGACTTTTGACAGCAGACGGTTGATTAAATATACGGCGTAACGGCAGTGGAAACAGCTTCAGGCCAATGTCGTGCGGGGACATGAGTGCCAATGAGGAGAGCTCGGGTAGTCTCAAGAATATGTCGGTTCTTTCGTTCAGTGACTCCATTTTGCTGAGGAGTCCCTGGACATGTGGTCTTGTGGATAAGGCCACGTTGTTGAAAGTAGGCATGAAAGCGGTGATTGTCATATTCACCACCATTGTTGGAGCGGAGAATCTGTATCTTAGCGGAAAACTGAGTCTGAACCATGGCATGAAACGACTAAAAGACATTAACCACTTCATTTTTATGTTTTAGCAAATATAGCCAGGTCATTCGGATGCAATCATCAACAAATATCACAAACCAACAGACACCAGAGAGAATAGATAAAGGAGACGATCCCCATACATCAGAATGAATTAAAGCGAAAGGTGTATCACTTTTATTCATGCTTATCGGATAAATAGCACGATGACTTTTGGCTAAAATGCAAGTATTACATTGAAATTCAGAAATCTCCACATTGAAAAATAAATCAGGAAACAAATGCCGCAAATAATCGAATGAAGGATGCCCCAACCGACAATGCCATAACCAAATCTGTTGAGCCTTGGAATCATATGGAGAAGACACGTGATGTGCATGACCCAAACTGAAATCTTCCATGTAGTATAATCCCCCCCTCTTAGTACCACGCCCAATTATCTCCTTGGTGAGAATATCCTGAAGAAGACAAAAATCGGGATAAATTAGTACCGCACAATTTAAATATGTAGTAACTTGGCTAACAGATAACAATTTGTGAGATAAGGAGGGAACAAGTAGAGTATTGGGTAAATGAAGAGAGGGTGATAGGGTCACAGATCCGGCCCCTGTGACGGGTGAGACCACTCCATTAGCATTCGCAATGCTTGTGCGCCGTGGAGATGAGTGGTGTGCGAAATCTGTGGGATCAAAAGTCATATGATCCGTGGCCCCAGAGTCGAGGAGCCAAGCACCACTATTCACATCGCGGCGATGACCAAGCAAGGCATAACCAAGGTTACTTGGATCCGAAGGAGGAGAGTTCAGTTTAGACGAGCCGGTGGGCGGAATGAGAGAGAGATAAGGATCAGCTGTCGCCACAACAGCCTTTCCCGTGCCTTCAGTAGTACCGGCAGTGTCTCGTTTTTTTTGGGCTTGGAGCTCGTGCCACCAATCAGGGTACCCATGCAACTGGAAGCAGTTTTCCCGTGTGTGCTTTGTACTGTCACAGTGAGAGCATTTAAGACTACCGGATGAGGTTCGGGCCTTGGAGGAAGATTTCCCAGTATGTTTAGAGGCTGACCCAGTGGAAGATGATCCAATTTGAAGGCCTCTCGAAGCAAGCACCGCCCCTGGACTTGGTTCGTGGTCACCGGCATTCATCATTGATTAGCGAAAAGCCTCTCTGCAGACATGGGCATATGCTTGCTCCACGGTGGGGAAGGGATGCATCTGTAATACATCGCTCCGAATATTATCCAACTTGTCGTCAAGACCATCCAAGAACACATAGACCCGTTCTTCTTGGAGGAGATTATTATAGAATTGCATATCGGTAGGACATTCCATCGGATTGGGACGACGGAAATCGATCTCACGCCAGAAGCCTTATAAGTCGGTATAGTATTTTTCCAGGGAGCCATCCACTTGACGGAGATGGGAGAAACGACGCCGGAGATCATAAACTTGAGAGGTATCACCACCATCAAAATAGGTGGTAGCAACGGAATCCCAAACCAGTTTGGCTATGGGAAATCTAATGAAGTTGCCGATCAGCGCCGGATCCATGGAGTTGATCAGCCAGCCTTTGACAATGGTGTTGTCAATACGCCACTTGCGGAAGGACGGATCGGTCGGAGATGGCTGAGGTAACTCGCCATTGATGTAACCCAACTTGTCTTTGCCGGAGATGTACATCTCGACAACTTGGGACCATAAAGCATAGTTGGAACTGTCACGTCCTAAATTTTCAACATAATAATAATAGCATTTCCGATGAAAGTCCATCACAATAATACTTCATAATGCCCCAAAATACTTCCCACAATTCATCCGGTTTAACAACAAGTCTAAAGTTTACAATAATGGCACTCCGGCCCCAAATTCCAGAATTCAAATGAGTTACAATTTCATCTTTTTCAAAAAAATATACAAAAGATGCTAGAATAACTCCTTGATGCCGGCTTTCAAAAGATATGACGTCAAACAAGCACTCCATGCACTTTGAAATCAAGACCCTTGAGGTGTACCTGAAAATAATAATAGGTTGAGCTACACTAGCTCAGTAGAGAAATCTTTGCTCAAACTATATGCACATGAGATAGACAATGCACCGAGATGAACATTGATACAAGAGAGTTTCCCACATGAACAAGAGCAAGAGGATAATTCTTGACACTTAACACCGTTCACATTCATGTTACGTAGTAATCTCTAAAATCTCCGTTTTCATCATCTCAAGTGTTCTCGGTTTTCATTCCGGGCATTTAGGATCCCGTGCATCCCGATTTCATTCCGGCATCGCACCATTCGGTGGATCCGTGGCTTTCTTATGCACTTCCGGGCATTTGGGACCCCGTGCGTCCCATTTCCAGCATCGCACCTTTTTGTGGATCCGTGGCTTTCTTCGTTTCGTTCTATCGTTCTAAATTGTGATTTTTCGTTCCACAAGCCTCACTACCGTAAAGCATGGCATATGACAAATCCATATCATTCATAAAATATGTCACAATATTCACGTAATAACCCAAATACATAGACAAACGCACAAGTTTCATATTCATTTAGTTTTACACTTTTCTTTGTTATAACGAGAGCCAAAGAAGTGGGGACGATCAACGAATCCTTGGAACATGAATAATCAAGTTTAGAAATGATTAGAGTGTGATTGAAGAGTGTTAGGAGTGATTGGTGTTCAAAACAATCGAAGAGGGATCAACAAAGTTCAGTGTAGTTTTTCTGAGTCATAGGTACCGGTACCTCAAAAATTAGGTATCAGTACCAAATCAATCCAGAGAGCAAACAAAAATCAGTGTATCGGTACCTCAAAAACAAGGTATCGGTACCACTACCTTACAATGGTGATCTGCAGAAAACTCAGAAATGAGCAAAACGTCGATTTCAACTAAATGAAGCACGATTTGGGCACAACAACCAACCCATAAACATGTAGAGAGAGTAAGAATTCCCTACCTTGCTCACCAAAGCCGAAACCCGAAAGATTTATCAAGCCGTATGCTTGCTCGACCAAAGTGTGTCGTAGTAGAGGTTGCCCCAAGCGTAGGGCTAGGTCGGTTGCAGCATAATAAACTCGGAAGTCCGAGGTCGAATCCACAGGGAGCCAATGGAGCTAGGCCGGAGGTTTGATTTACGTAGGGTTTTTAGCGTTAGGACCGCCAACCTTTAGATTTGGTGTTGAGACGGCCAACTTTTGAGTGGTGGAATTCTCTCTACCTCCTACTTAATTGAAAACAAAGATTGACTAGAAATTAAAAGCGGCAAGGTCTAGGGGTTTATTCTGCCCATAACTTAGGCCGTTCAATACTTCTCTTTGATAACTCAAGTGAGAGTCATTGTCATTTGATCTCACTCGGAAGATTTAACCATGAAAATCAAGTTTAACTCATACAACGGGGTTTGGAAATGGAAAGAAACTCATTTAGGCATTTTATCAAACACATAGAGTGCCATGGTTCTAAGCATTGGGCGTGCCAAGGAAACTTGTCTACACCCAATCAAAGAAGTTAACAACCCTAAGTTTAGACCAAAGATTAGAGTTTAATAAGTTCTTTGAGGCATTTTGGCAAACACCTAGAATGACATAGCTCCAAGCATTACATGTGGCAAGAGATCAAGTTCTTGCCTACACATAATCAAAGAGGTTAACAACACTAGGTTTTGTTACATAAAAATGAACTTAATCCATTCACAAACTACATTAAGCACAAGAAATGAGAGAAGCCGTTAAACTACCTAAATCATGGAGTAGAAATCACCCCATGACCTAGCCTTGAACACTACTCACCCATAGTGGGTGTATACACAAAGCAAAATAATGAGAGAAATGAAAACATGGGCAAAAATGAAAATAAAAGCTAGATTAATGTAAAGAACAAGAGTACTTATAACATTAATGAAGGACAAAAGCCTCAAAACCCTTGAAATCCTTGCTCTTTTGAAGAGAGAAAGAGAACTAGAGAGGAGAGGAGAAGAGGGAGGTAGAGAGAGAAAGGAAAAGTGAAGAATGCCTTAAAATCGGGCTAAGGGTGGTATATATACCCCCTTTACAAATAAACTACAAAAATGCCACTGAAATGTCCGCGCAGGAGTGAGGGATCGATCCCTAAACATTGGGGGATCGATCTCGGTGCTTTCTGGATGTTGCAGGAGCTGAAAGGGTGGGGGGGGGATCGATCCCTAGTGATAAGGGGATCGATCCCTGACTGGCTGAATTTTGCAGGCATTTTCTCAACTTCGTGAGGTCGCTCCGGACACTCCCGAACTCGGATTTTGGTGTTCTTCGAATCGTTGGAAAGCTTGTTGAGTCTACTTTCTATCCCAAGTGGTTTGGATCAAAAGTAATTTTTACATCAAAAGTTATGACGATTCTACCCTCAGCTGGTCGGAAAATGAGTTGCTTTGGGTAACATCCTCGCATCTCCCTCACTTCCCTTGGTCCTTGGACATCCCGAGTATGCTTCAAAGCTTCTTTTCATGACTTTTGGGACTCGATCGCGGAGCACCACATGGTCTTGGGTACTTGGACACACTCGGGGCTATCCATGACCTTCAAATGCGCCTTATTCACGTGATTTACCTGAAAACGCCAAAAACACACCTTTCGTGCAATATCGTTCAAATCAAGCAAGTTATGCACTTGTGTGTGACAAAAATGAGAGAGATAAGCCCCATTATTTACACTATTGAGGGCTTATCACCGTAGAACTCCGAAGCCGACACCAAGCAAGAAAGCTCCTCCTCGAGCTAGACCGAACGAGATTCGAGCTCAATAACGCAAATAGACGAATGATTGAAGGTTGTTTTCCATGGGTTTTGAGTGGTTGAGTGGGATTTTGGGTGTGGAGGGAGGGAGAGAGAGAGAGAGAGAGAGAGAGATCGGGAGAAGGAGAGAGGGAGTGCGGAGTGAAAATACTCCTCTATACACACACCCACACCCACACCTACATATATTCACTTAAACACATTTTGCACATATACCCTCCTACAAACGATTCCATTACATTCACCCCAATTCATTTAAACTCAATAAATCCCATATTTTTCTTAGTTATTATATCGAATAAACCTTTTTATTAATTTCTGAAAACACGGGTCCTTACAGGAACCATCCAACTTGATGCCAATAGGAACAACCGCAGGTTCAGTAGGTACGTTTGGGGCCTGAGCTTTGGACAAAGCCTCGGTCATCTTGGTGGTAAGTAATTCATAGATGAGCGCATTAAGGTCGGGGCTTGATTCACCGGACTTCTCCGGGGTTTCGTCCCCCATATGAGAGGTTTGAAGGTGGATGGGAATGAGGGACTAGGGATTGACAGGACCGAGAGCCAGGAATCGTGTGGCTCTGATACTATGTAAATTTTATATTTTTTCATTGATACTTTTACAGAGATGGAGGTACAAATATATATAGAGAGATTAGCAACCCTAATTTGAGGGATTTTACAATAATGTTTGACCCTTGATTGGAGGGATTTTACAATAATGTTTATTCCTAAAATCTCGGTAATTAGTTCCTTAATCTACTACTCACGCCAACATATAGGACACGCAGTACTTGGGCGCGCATCCGAGCCGTCCAAACGTATTTTGGACGGTCAAGATTTTAGAGAGAGAGAAAGATGAGAGAGAGTGTTCGGATCTGAGCTGTCCAAAACACGTTTGGATGGCTTGGATGCATGCTGGGTACTGCCACGTGGCACCCAATTTGCACCCAATCGAAAAATAAAAGGAATTAAGAAAGTTGGTCTTGCTTAAATTTAATTCTAGGTACCGGTACCAAGTTTAGCTAGAGGTAAATAATGACAAAATATTGAGGTAATTTTTTTTTTTTTTGAAACTTCATGCTCCCTATAACGATAACAAGTTAAATAACGAAGTCATTGGAGAAGCTCGTCGTTTCAATCTTTGTCACGATATAATATTGACAAGAAAATTGCTACGGTTGTACTACCATTCACCCCAGAGGATTCTATTATAAAATTCTCTCACACGAAAGATGATGTCAGTACAATTTTTTTTTTTTGACAGCCAAAATCATTCTGGATATATTATAGATAACAAATAAACAGTATAATCAGCCGATTATACGGCTATGACGTGTGTAGATTCCGTACTTTGATATTAGTAAGAATTTGCAACCGTTGGCCGAGAAAAGGAAAATGAGAGGAAACAATTCAGTAAGTCTATGGGTACAACAGATTGGTACAGATTTTGTGCACAGATTTTTTGTAGAGCCCACTACAGGTCTCACACAAATAATCGAGCCGTTCATTAAATGTAAAATATTTTTTCAAGGGCCCTCTTAAAAATTCAGCTCAATCCGATACTTATAGATGTTCGATCCAATCATCTAACTTTTTCATATCTTGAAGTCTAAATGAAAATTTAAATGATTGGATTGAATACCTATAAGTATCGGATTGAGTTGAATTTTTGCAGGAGCGCTTGAAAAAATGTTTTACATTTAATGATCGGGTCGGATCATTTGTGTGGGACTCGTAGTAGGCCCCACGGAAAATTTGTGCACAAAATATGTACCAATCTGCAGTACCCATAGACTTTCGAGAAACAATTTTTTAGTTCTCTTGCTTCATTATAATCGTAGCTTTCCTTTTACTTTTATCCATAACCTCCAAAAATCTATGGTTCAAATCCAATTCCAGCGGCTAACTCCATGACTTGATTATTGTTATAAATTCCTTATTTCCAATGAAAAGTGGAAATATGATTTGGAACCATCCCAAACCTCGAGGCTATGGGAGTTATGCATGGTCGTTACGTTCAACGTCTCAAAATTAATCGAGGTGCGCGCAAGCGTTATCAAAGAAAAAAAACAACTTAACTTTATGCCCACATCTGTCTCTTCACCTTTTAAGTTTTAAAGGAGAGTTTGATTCTAAAGTTTGCTTTTGCTCTTTCCTCTCCATCGTCCTAGCAAGAAGAAAAAAACAAGCATTTGGTACTCTCTTTTCACTTTCTAGCATGTTATGGCATAAACGAAAAGAACGGTTTCAAAAAGAAGCAAAACTGTTGGCAAGGCAGATCAAACATCCATTTCACATGTCCAAGGTCCGTTTGATTAAGAAGAAAACTATACTGGAAAGTAAAAATGAGAGACCATACGTAAAGTAAAAGGAAAGAAAGCGAAAAGAAATTTTATTTTCTTACACGTGTTTGGTTGAAATGAATTTTTTTAATTTGATAGGATCTTGCAAGGAAAAAAAAAAAAACTTATCCTTCATATACATAATGGATCATGATGGGGAAGGAAAAGTTGTGGACACAGTGTCATAAAATGTGGCAACTTTCATAAGAAAATAAAATTTCGTGTGTTTTTTTAGTAAGAATGTAGAAGCTGTGTACTCTCATGCTTTAATGAGTTGTACAAGAAAATCCAATTTCTTAGAGCATCCACAGTGGAATAATCAAAAGTGGATAATCAAAAAGTGCCACATCATCTTTTGGTTATCCATTTAAGGGGTTGCTAAGGTTAGCAATGTAGAGGTCCACAGTGGTACAATCAAAATTGAATAACCAAAACTTGCCGCATCGCCTTTTTAACTTATAAAAATCTAGAAATTGTGACATAGAAAACAATTTTTTTAAAATAGTTTTCAAACTAATAAAAATAGGTTATTAGAAAAAGTGAAAAAAGTTTTTTGAAAACTTTGATTTAAAAAAAAAACAGTTTTCGGGAAAAAGTTAAAAGAAACAGTTTTTGAAAAAAAGTTTTAATAAAAAACTTGTTTTGAAATAAAACAGTTTTTTTAAAAAAGGGGAAAAGCAGTTTTAATTAAAAAAAAGTGTAAAAAACTGTTTTTTCAAAAAAAAATAAAAATTGTTTTTAAAAGTATTTTTGTTGTAAACATGTTGAAAATAGAAGAAAGAAAGTTTTTATGTAATGATGGTATACTTGATTGAGGAAATGTGAAAACAATTAAATTTGATTATTGGCAAAAGGTTTATAGTCTTGATTATCCAAAGGCTAAAATTTGATGAGTTGCTAAGATGTTTCTAAATTTGGTTATTCCAATGTGAGCTCTTTTTGAGCAAATGTTGCTAACTTTATAAACCTTTTTATTTTAATTATACCACTGTGGATGCTCTTACACTTTCTCTTATTTTCATGTTAATTAAACACCAGAAAAGTGTTATTATTTTCACTTTCTTGCATTTTATATTACTTCCACTTTATTCAAACAAGCTGATCTAGCCTAAGTTATGCAAAAAAAAAAAGAAAAAGAATAAGATCGAACTTCTCCAATCCTATAGGAAACCATTTATCTCTCGATATAGACGCTTTTCGAAGACGAACTAAATGATATTCGATTGATATGATTTTTGTCATGACTGATGTGCTCGATAAAGTCTAAAAAAAAGAGTGCTCTTTATAATTGTTGAAGTAGGCCGGGAAATGGTACCAAAAGACCGGTAATTATTGGATTGGACTGAGGGAGCTTTCAATCACAGCTCTATAATTCTAGTAATCAGAGTTTCAAATGGCTTGTTTGTTTTAGTTTTTGAAAAGTATTTTTCATAAGATTCCCCCTACTTTCAATTATTTCTCTCTCTACCTCTTTCCACTTATTACTCTTACTACTCAAAAAATAAAAAATTCAAAAACGAAACCAAACAAAGCATTAAATCAAGGAATGCCATTTGGATTGACAACACCACCATCCATTCAAGCCAAAACTCAAATTTGTTCACCCTGGTATGGTACTTGACAGTGATTACAAAATTGTACTAGTTCTCATCTAGCAAAATGAATTTCATGTTATTCAACAAATACTCCTACTATTTATGTATTCAACAAACCAAATAAATAGTATTGCTCACCTACTTTGACAGGTGAGTGAACAAAATCTAACCCACACTGAATTCCTCGTAGATGGAATTTTGTCCGGACTACCTAGCGCGCACCTCAAGTAATTTCGGAACCCTAAAGTTAACGAGCGGAAAAAACTCTCAAGTGGCCCAAAGTTTGAAATATTTAACCTCCATAGGATTCCAACATGTGATATCATGAAGGATAAACACTTCTTTCTTATTGACAACCACTGCTTAATGCAGTTGGTAAGTCACTGCCTCCCCTTTGTGGAAGACCTTGGGTTCAAGCCTCACAGGGGTAGGCCCTTTTGGGGGCTAGGGCTATGAATAGCCTCTGGATCCTCCGTGCTAACCCTAACACCCCCCACTAACCCACGCTGATGTATATCGCTTGACAAAAAAAAACACTTCTTTCTTTTTATACCCATTTGGTCAAGACCCTTGGTTTAGAAAGATTTTCACAAGATTGCCCTTTGTTTTAATGCTACCATTGGATTCTTGAAAATGTTATTGTTAGTTATAGTTGTAGGTTTTCCTTTCATTACCCCTTCAAATGATGATCTAAATTTTCACTTTGTTCAAAAAAATCAACTGTTTGTATCACAACACCACGACTAATTCTGAGGCCCTGAAATTACCAACTGAGCAAATCTCAAGTGGCCCCGAGTTTTTAAGTGTTCGACCTTTGTAAGATTCGAACACGACTAATTCTGAAGCCCTTAAATTAACAACCGAGCAAATCTCTAGTGGCCCCAAGTCTTTAAATGTTCGACCTTTGTAGGATTCGAACTTGAAAGAGATTGCCTTGGCCAGCTTCAGAGTGAAGATTCGAAAATTGCTTCTCAGGTGGCTTCCTTTCCTTCCACGAGTTCTGATGCGTATCGTACGTGGAATGGCGGGATGGAGAACTCAAAGCTCAAAGCAGGAGAAGACGATCAACTGATCTCAATATCGTATCGTCTGCAGCTTCCTGTTATCATATCCGATGCTCGTGCAGACCAGACCGTGCCTTGGTGCATTGCTTCCTCCTTTGAGCTTGCTTTGGTGCCTACTTGCTCAGTTCAAGGAAAGGAGTCCAAGTCTGCAATCGGAGATAAGCAATCAGAGGCAGGTCAGGGGGAGAATTAATGCTTGTGGATAGCCCGCGAATACTCATGCTGTGTATAACCCGTGACGAATGATGATGCTATGGTATCCCGGTCATTTTGGGGATACCGTAATTTTTGGCATAACTTCACCATTATGAGCATAACTAAAATCCATTACAAGCATAATAGAACCCAAATAAGGTATAACCAAGGAATATCTAAAAAATCAATCAAGGCATAACCAAACTCAACCAAGGCATGACAAACAAGTTATGCCTTGCTATGGTTGTAATGGATTTCAGTTATACTCATAATGGTTTTATTATGCCAAAAGTTACGGTGTCCCCAAAATGACCGAGGACACCGAAGTCATTCCCTTCGAATTTAATGACCTCTTCGGCAAGCCATAATCTGTTCTCAGGTCTGTTGGGTTGCCAGCAATCAATTCTTTCCCCTACCCACCTTATGAATATGATCATGGGGTCCATGATGGATAGATCCATTGGAGTTAATGGTGGAAATTTTAAAAATAACAAGCGATCGACACTGGTGTCAGATTCCGGATTATCCATCCTATCAAACAGCAACCAGAAAGATACATCCCCTTATTATCTCTATATTTTACTATTTGAATTGAACTGCATTCCCATTAGCTTGTTTGAATTTTCCAAACAAATATGGGAATGATTTCGGTGTTCCCGGTCATTTTGGGGACACCGTAATTTTGGTATAATCGGACTATTACAAGCATAACCAAAATCAGTGATATGTATAATCAAGGCCTTACAAGGCATAACCCCAAAATGTTGGGGATATAGACGTAATGAGTAGATGTTGGAGTAGGGTAATAATTTTGAGTCCAAAACCCCAATCCCTGACCGAACAAGCCCTAAGGCCCAATTTCGCTAAAGAAATAAATTAAATGCGATGTATTATAAGAGAATGACATGTTTCGTAAAGCAAAAAATAAGTACTTAAAAAAATAAAAACTTTAACGGAACGGAAATTATAATACTGTTAGAACATCTCCAATTAAACTTTCCGGGTGAATTCGGAACTCTTATCTCGAAGCAGGGCCCTTTCTATTTCACATTCAAAAAAAATTCATATTCCACATTGATAGACTCACAAAAAAGGCTACATGTGGAGGGAATGTCAAATAATATAAGTCTCACAGTGTTCCCTATGAAATAGACTATCACATAATATTGAAATCTCGGCATATAAATGATCAAATTGCTTTGGGTCATTTGCCACCGTTAGTAATTGCCGACTACAGAATTCGAACAATTTTTAATTTGTCTCATCATAAAAAGACAATTTAAGAAAATATCAAGACTTATTCGTCCATAATAAAATGAATCTGTTCGTAAAATCAAACAAAAAAAAAATGATCATAAAAAAATGATTTAGATAATCGAGTTAATATTAATAGGAGTAGTATGGAGTATTTTATATAGAAATATGTACCACACGGGAATGAGATAGACTCATGATCTCGAGCATTACATTGGGGATTAGAAAATTGATTTGATTGATAGGTTCAGCGAATTAAGCTTTTGGCGTGTTTGACTTTAGATTTTTGGTTGTTTTTTACTACCTTATGAGTATCTGTAAACGCGGAATATTTATGTTCAAAGCTTTAAAAAAAAAAAAAATTAAATAAGGACAAAAATAATCTAAAATTTTGTATTATTTTTATATTTACTCAACAAAATTTAGTTTTGAACTTAATTTTGTACTTTTTAGATTCCTCCCATTGAGAAAAATCAATAACCAGCAAAAAGTTGATAAAAAAACTAACTAATGCAAAGAAATTTGATTAAAGATAAGAATGATTAAAATGGCTTATTAAGCCAAACTGAGCCATTAGTGGACAATTTCTTCCGAAATATGAAAGTTTTTCTTTATTTAAGATCCAATCCGGAAGTATTCGCATGTGGTTAAGAAGTGATTTTGAAGAGATAAAGATAGAAATGAATGCATTTGTGTTGATTAAAACAGCAGATAGAAACTCAAAGCAATGATTAACAACCAAATGTTTTTTTTTTTTTTAGGTGAATGCCAAATGACTGACTTAATGGGTAAGTACTTGGAGTTTTTCGCTCAATCTTTGAATTCGAGTCTCCAGAACCACCCGGTGGGACCAAACATGCTCTTACAGGCCCGTAATGTATCACTCTGTGAAACTATAATGTCGGCCCCCCAGTTTGTTATGTGATGTTGAGAGCAATACTCCAACGAATAAGCAGGGTAGCCTACAAATTCACGTCAGGTAACCCAATGGAAGAAAACTGCCAAGCTAAGCAGCCAATGTTGACAGAGAGAGAGAGAGTGAGGAAGGCTAGGGCAATAATTTGAGTTAGGTAAGTACATCCAAAATGATAGCCTGGGATAAGGGTTTGCATTTTATTCATGGACCCCTAGGGGAGATAAAATATTTAATGCTTTCAGGTAGGGTAGGAGTAAAGAAGATTGAGAGGACAAAAGAGCTTTCCAGTTTAATGATCTGACAAGATAAAGAGGGTGTATTTTGGTGGGAAAATGGTCCAGGTAATGTGTCAACCCTAGCATTTTCTCTGCCCACATAATTTGAAGTGAAAGCATGTTGGTCGGTGCAGAAATTGATTACATTGAAATTCGGACAAACTTATTTTCTATACATATATATACTAGGTACTAAAAACGGGTATAAGGTCCATAGTTCTTTTATTTTCTCGAATAATAGTATTTACTGAGTGTTTTAGGTCACTTCATATCATAATATAAGAGTTCCAAGCATAGTTCCTTGTAAATTTAAATTTCGCTTGCAGACACAAATACAGTACCCTAATCCCTTATCTATGTCAAGCATCTGTAACGGGTATTTTAGTCATTTAGAAGGATCGATGTAACTTAGCCGACCCTAGAGTCATAAACAAGTCTCAATAATTCAGATAAAAAGAAATTTGGAAACACATTAGACCGAAATAGAATGTATGCATAGGCAGATCTCATACACACTCAGAAATGTGAGATAACAAACCAGCAGGAAGAAAACATCAGAAACTGGGCTAGAGCAAAGGCCACATAAAATGATGACAATATTCGGCTCTCACTTCCATTATTGATGAGTACCAAGAACTTACATGAACAAAGAAAACCAGTGATACAACAATCCCTATACAAGTCAAGTAGCAATTAAAAGGCGACTCCCGGTCCGGAGAGGATATGGTATACGCAGCCTTGCCCGAGCGCAGGGGGAGGCTGATTCTGTGTTTCAAAAAAACCCATGTTTTCTCGAGGTTGTAATTGAGCAACCTAACTGCTACGTCAAGATCCCTCGTCCAATCATATAAGCAATTAACCACATGGAAAGACTAATATTAGTGGTATATGTTTGGTAACAACTACAATAAACTCGTAGTTCACCACTAGTCCTTGCAATCTTTAGTGGGTTTTGCTTCAAGGCCACCACCAGCTCTCTTTTCAAGTGAATAAGGCATGTAAGTGCCAAGCATTCGATCCCACATGACGAAGAACGGCTGTGAGTAGTTGTATTTAGTGCCGTAGAGCTGATGGTGGATGTCATGATAGGCACTGTTGTTTCTGAAGAAAAAGTGAAATAGGTTCCCAGGAAGCCACAGCCCACAATGGTCATCAACTGTTTTGATGGTAGCGAAGGAGAAGAAAAAGATGGACATCCGAGGAGACATGCCGGAGAGGAGGAAAGATAGAGCTCCACCTATTGTGTCAAGGAGAAGCCCCTCCACCGGGTGGTTGTATAGAGCTCCAAATGAATATGGAACCACAAGCCGGTGATGTTGGGAATGGATATGTCGGTACAAGAACTTGTTGTGATGCATATACCTATGCATGAAGTATTGCCAAGTGTCTAAAACCAGCATTGCAACAACAAACTGTCTGAAGAGAACAAGAGGAGGCTGTTGAACCACAGAAGCATCACTGTCATTTCCAGTAACCTACACACAAACAAGAGGACATAAGAAATCAAAAACTATCTCTGGATCATGCATAATAAGCAATTGGTTTGGTAATAGATAATAAGTACTGAGAGAAGTATGAAAAATGCTAATTCAGTGTGCAGCAATATCGGGAAATCATTATCACTATGAAGTTTTGTTGACAGTTCTAACTTTCTACCATCTATATGTGCGTGTGGATGGCTTGAATGTTCACTTTTTGTTCAAAAAATCCCCTACTTAATAGAAGCAAATTCTTTGAGCTCCCCGTAATCAGGCCACTTCGCAGGAAGTTGCAATTTGATCATTTATACAAAATTGCTCCAAAAGTGTGATTTTCCCCAGTACTATGCTTTCCAATCCTTCCCAAATTCCTACCACTCCGTGCGCCTTCAACATAAATAACCCAGCAAAATTTAGAAATGCTCCCTTTCGAGTTGTAATGAGCAGAATGATACTATGTTCTCTAACAAGTTCCAGTCCAATCTACACTTGATTCACTTTTCCTACTGGAGAATTTTCTCTCCGGTCTCCATTTTCCTTGCAGATTTCAAGGTACTTGTAGATTTTTATCGTCGCTTTTACTATCCAACTCAACTTCAGCTAGTTCACAAATACTTTATACTGATACGTGATGATACATTATGTAACTCTATATGGCCGTGACTGAGTCGCATTCATGATGCAGTAATGCACACGTAATAGAGAAAACCCACTAGCGAGATAAAGTTCCATAACTTTATAATGTGAAAATTGTCATGGAGTAGGTCTCGGCCTTGACGAGAGACCTACAGAAATGTGTCAAATGGAAGAGAGATGAGTATAGGTGATTAGTTTTGTTGTTTTGGGCACTCTATATTGGGATCTTAAGACAATATCAAGAAGTCTACACGCAAAACCTGTTGCTACAAGTTATAACTAAATGAATGGGTTGCAAATAACGGTTACTTTTCTGTTGTCAGGGCATGATTATTCACCCATTGACATCATTTAACTTGAGATGTTAGGGCGTTGTCAACCAAGCCAATATTATAGTCACTCAAACTGAAGCTATACAATTGATGACGTTGCTCAAAGAAGAATAAATGATTCATCCACAAAAACCTGTGTAGGCCTCAATTGTCAATATCTGTCTCCAAGTCTATGCCCAACCATTCCGAAAAATTCCCTTCTCTCAGTAGTACTTGAACATTCATATGCCTAATAATTGCCCTACCTTTTTTTTTTACTGCATTTCACAAAATTAATTACACTAAATGCAACTTATCTTTCAGTGTGCTTCTGTCTTTAACAACAGAAATACCCTCTATAATGATCACTATTTTTCTCTAATTGAAGTTGCGCATTAGTCAAGAACCTAAGTGGCAATTACGCAGAAGTATCATGTTTAACACATATGGATTAAGACCAAAAACTTGCTAAAATGTTACAGCTCATAATTAATAGCATAATAAACATCTCTCAAGGACGACCCCTATAATTAAGCCGACATATACAAGTATACAATTTTAAATAGATAGACACAATCAAGTGTTCGGGATACGTGCTTAACTTCATAGAAATAATTTTGTGAAATCTCCCTTTCATATGATAAGCAACCCCAATTATAAAGATGGTTAATCAGCTGATATCTATGTCTTTAGTTTCATTGATTCCACACTTATCCATCAAAGTTGAATTACTTAACTACACATGAAATATCTTCAATTGGAATTCACATATATCAAAACAGAGCCCTAAAATTGCCAAAAGAATTAACAAAAGAATAATTCCTTTCACTTCAACTTCCTTTTCAGGACTCTGTACAAGGCTGGCTAAGAACATATTTTCACCTCAAATTCCATTAAACTTTGTTTTTTGCAAGAAAACCCTTAATCAACAACCCATGTATGTACTCATAGCAGCTCTGACAAAGATAAGATACGGGATAATTTGATCGTTGTGGGCACACGCGCAGAGTGTGTAGTGAAAGTACAGATACACTCTCGAGTGGCAATCTGAGTTATGAAAGATACTTTTGGGAGAAAAATTATTGGGTGCTTTTGTAGGCACTAGGCACCGTTACCCTACACATCCCGATTACAATTACGAGATTCCTGTGTAAATCACAGTGAAACGTATGGTGTCGGAGGCGTTAAGATGCTCATACGTATTTTGGAAACCTAAATTTTCAGAAATAGTTCCTTAGATTAGGTTTATTTCTTTTACCTCTTCAACCGAAAAATGGGTGAGACCTTTTGCCAAATGCTTTGTGCTGTGCCCTTTTGCCTGACCTAATATTCTCGCTCTAGAGTCATCAACTAATATGACTATATGACCCTGAATCTTATCAGATGTTCCCAGAATGTTGAAAACCATAAAATCCTAGGGTAAATCTTCATAGAACAAACATATTCTCATATAACAAATGCAGAAATGATGGATAAAGAAAGTAAAACAACTACAAGCTAAAAATACCCCAATCTAGGAAGCACGAATCCAATATTTTTAGATGTAGGCAAAGTCCACCTTTCAACTCAGTCTTGTGCACAACTCAGTCCTGGGCATACAAAAATCAGCTTTTCACATGCCCCAGCCCGACTCAACCCTATGATGTTGGATACTCCAGGTGAGTTTTTTAATTCAGGTATGTGTGTAATATATTTAGGTACACCTCAAAACACTCACTGTAACGAGCATTAAGAGCACAATAGTTCCCCGTATGGAGTACAAAATACAAATGATTTTAAGCATATGCACTTTCTTGCAACCTCACCACTCTTTTTTATAATCAAAATCCAGGAATCCCATTGTTTTGGCAGCACATGCCAATTATTCTTCATAAGCACATGCACATTGTTGCAACCTCATCATACTCCTTTTTAAGATTATCCACATCAATGAATCCAAAGGTTTTGCCATCACATGCAAATAACTATTCTTCCTCAAAAGGTGTCACTAGATGACAAAATCTGCTACACCGGTTAAAGTTATGATCCAGGTTGCGCTCATTACAAAGATATAGAAATTGTTGGCCACCAGCCCAACCCAAAAAGATAACCTTCCTCTTATGCCTCTATCTCATTTCCACCATCCCCATATCCAATGTTACATGGACGCTTCTAAAGGTACGTAAGTCATGTGTCAAGCACTTTACGCATTGGTAGGGGATGGGTATGCTATGGGTGTCCCGTGTTCATGTGTCTTGACACCTGTACCCAGTATAGACACTCAGAATTTAGATCCTTGAACTCACATGATATTTGAGAGGGAGGAAAATTCACATCATTTAGGAAAGAAACATCTATAACCCTTCATGTTGAGAGGAAATAGAAACTTCATAATTTTTCTTAAACCCACTTGATTTAAACTTATTTAAAGGACATTTGTAGAATCATTGGCACATTTTCTTCATGAATGATACCCAATGTATAAAGACTGCAAGTGTCATCCCTGCGACGATAATAAAAACTTTTAGGCACATATCCCAATATCCTAAGATTTAAGTTTAGGAAGGTCCAGCGTGTGGACATGCAACCGATACTCAAACCCAAATCCATGTAACATGGGCCGAAGCTCTATTTTAAAGTTTTGCCAATATGGATTGATACAAACAAAACAAGTAGTTTAGCATTTAGCAACCAAAACCCCAAGGGGTAGATTAGTTGGTAACAACCACAACTAAGGAAGTAGAGGTTCAGTTTTCAACTCTCCTCAACCCATGGTTCTTTGTACAAATAACAGGGTTTTTCCCACAAGGGATTCCTGGATCATCTACAAAACTCATCAAGCAAGCTAATGCACCCCTAACAGTCAAAGGCAGGGAAAATCACGACCAGAAAGAGAACTAAAAGACATGGATAATCCTAAAAAAGAGAATTTTCTATTCATGCAACCAAACAAAGTGAATAATCCATCTATTAAATGCACTCACCAAAATAAGCACATACCAAAAAGAGGCAAATTACGAAGTCATGGCACACATAGTACAAAACAAAGAGAATCTCCAATAACATAACCAAAGACGTGGTAATTCATCATCTGAAGCACTTACGCAAACAATCCCATATCAGAATAAGGCAAATAATCAATATATACCACAAGCAAACATACAGATATATTCATGATATAAAGGTGTACAGAAAGGGGTACAGAGAACAAGAGGATTGCAATCGGATAAAACGCCCAAACCTAGCTTCTTTAGAATCAGATTTTATACATTTTTCAGCTATTAGGAATCCAAGAATCTGTTTGATATTTTTTTTACAAATACTGCAACACTTTTTAAAAGCTAAAATCTCGAAACCTGCTACTATAACTTTCTATAAACACTCACATATAGTAAAAAGGGAGTTTTTTTTTTATTAAGCTAGCCAAACACGTGGTAATTCATCATCTGAAAAGCACTTACCCAAACAAACCTGTATCAGAAAACCCCAAATATCCAAAATTTTATAACAAGCAAAAACAGATACATATATTCATGCTATATACATTTATACAAGGGGCCTACGGTGAACAAGAGGATTGCAACCAAAGCTTAAAATGAGCTTTCAGAGTACTCAAAAAATCTAAAATCTGATCCCCAAACCCAAAACCCAGCTTCTTAAGAACCATATTTCAGACCTTTTTCAGCTTCTAGTAATCCCAAGAATCCAAGAATCTGTTTGATAATTTTTTTTATCAATGCTACAACAACTTTTTAAAAGCTAAAATCTCGAAACCTGCTCGTAGAACTTCCCGTAGAGACGCCCATAGAGTAAAAAGGAGAATCTTCCATTAACATAACCAAATATGAGGCAATTCATCATCCGAAGCACTTACCCAAACAATCCCATATCACAAAAACCCGAACATTCAATACCATATCACAAGCAAACACACATAAACATATTCGTGATATAAACGTGTGTACATAGGACGCAAATTATGAAGTCACCACACACACACAAATAGTCCAAAGAGAATTTCCAATAACATAGCCAAAAACCCCAAGGGGACGGTGGGATTGGATCCCAGGATTACTCAAGGTGCGCGTAAGCTGGCCTGGACACCTGAGTTATCCAAAAATTAAAAAAAAAAAAAAAAACATAGCCAACACACAAGGTAATTCATCATCTCAAGCTCTTACCCAAACAAACCCATATCAAAAGAAGGCAAGATTATGAGCACATATCACAAAGCGAACATAATAAGACATATTCATGATATACAAAAGGACGTACGGTGAACAAGATGATTGCGACCACGGCCTGAACCATCTGTTGGAGAAGAACGCCCTTCACCACCGTCTGTTTGGACACCAAGTTCTTCTCGTCCTCGTCCTTTCTCGAGTGCAACCGGTAATTCTCGAAACGCCCAAGTGGGATATAGATTCCTGAGTAAACCCAATACACCAAAATCGGAGCAAAAGTCCCCAGTATCTCATCCGACACGTTAAAATCCATTGCACCCAAATGGAGGTATAGGCGGCCTGTATAGGTATTATAAATATTGTAGAGAGAGAGAGAGAGAGAGGAGAAAAAATCAAAGCTTTGAGTTGGGAGGGATTTTCAAAAACTGGGGGAGGAATTGGAAAACCCTAACCCTAAACTTTGATTGATTCAATGGTTTCTGTTTTGATGTTCTTTTTCGGTTGTGGGGTGAGGTAGAAATAATGGTTTTTTTAGGGTACGGACAGATAGACAGGAGATATTTTTGGAAAGAAAATTTAAAATTAGATGAAGGTTCTATATGGAGAGTTGACGAAGGATTTGATTAGGAGAAAGTAGTTGTATTTGACAATTTGACATTCTAATTCTAAGGCTGTGTTCCACAAAATAAAAAAGAACTTATTTTTTTTGTTGAAAAAGAAGCCCTGTTCCAGAAAAATAAGAGTATCCACAATGCTACAATCAAAAATGGATAACCAAAAGTTGCTACATCAGCTTTTGATTATCCATTTAAGAGATTGCTAAGGTTAGCAATGTAGAGGTCTATAATGGCATAATCAAAATTGAATAACCAAAAGTTGCCACATCACCATTTTAAATTATAAAAAAACTAATAACTGTGAACATAGAAATAGTTTTTTCTAAAATTAATTTTGAGACTAATGAAAACTATTTATTAGAAATAGACAATAATTTTTGAATTTTTTTAAAAAAGAAAAACAGTTTTAAGAAAAATAGCTTTTGTGTAATTACGATTTTTGAAAAAATAGTTTTTTATATAAGAAAAGGTTTTGAAAAAAAACATTTTCTCATAGAAAACATTTTTTTGTATAAAAATGTTTTTTAAAAATAGTTCAAAAATAATTTTTGGGGGAAAACAGTTTTTAAAAAAAGTTTTTAAGTAAAATATTTTTTTTGAAAACATTGTTGAAAAAGAAAAAAAGGGGAAAAGGGAAGAAATAGAACTTTTTTTTTTGTGATGATGTATGTATTTGATTGAGAATGTAAGGTTCATTAAATTTGATTATTGGCAAAAGGTTGTTAGTTTTGATTATCCAAAGTCTAAAATTTGATTATTTCTAAGGAGGTTGCTAAGTTTGATTATAGCATTGTGAGCCATATTTTGCACCAACATTGTTAACTTTAAAAACCTAGCACTTTTGGTTATACCATTGTGGATACTCTAAGAAGTTTGCTTCTTATTTTGAAAGAATTTGTATAGGTACCTACGGGCCGGGGGCGGAAATCGTACCGGCGGCCGCGCGTGGCCGTCTCCGGCCACCGGACGGCCGATCCGAGCCGTCCAAAAACTCTAAAAAATAAAACCGAGGGGGCTAGCGCGGGAATCAATGGCATCCGAGGTGTGTAGGGTGCTTGATCGGAGCACCCTTTTTTCGTGTATATATCATCCGGTGGCCGGAGACGGCCACGCGCGGCCACCGGTACGATTTCCGTCCGGTGGCCGCCAATTACCATACCAACAGTCAATTTTTTTGTATAAGGCAACTTGAAGCTCAAAAAA
Source organism: Rhododendron griersonianum (assembly GCA_018127125.1). Classification (NCBI taxonomy): domain Eukaryota; kingdom Viridiplantae; phylum Streptophyta; class Magnoliopsida; order Ericales; family Ericaceae; genus Rhododendron; species Rhododendron griersonianum. Next base: position 9,689,937 of record CM030799.1, on the reverse strand, counting down.
CATGTGTTTACGTAAATAATTTTCCGATCACTATGGATCTTATTTGATAGATCTCATTGAGATCTTTAATACGGTGCAAAAAAAATTTTTTTTTTTTTCATTTATGTTATATTTGAGTTTGAAAATGTGAAAGAAACTTCTTGTTTGGGAAAAATAAGAAGGTGTCCTTATTTTCGAAAAAGAAATGGTGAAATAAGTACTTATTTTTTAAGAAGCGTTCTGGAACGGAGCCTAAGTCAGTTTACTTGCATTTCTACTAATTTTGGGAGCTCAATTCCACTGCCTACGAGAGCCCAATTAAAGTCGGAGTTATGGACTGGCCCCAAAGTAATTTATAGCACCGGAGTAGTTTCAAACCCGAAACCTTAAAGAGAGAGCAGATCCCTAACCGTTCACGTGCTTATCTCAGCCCAGTAGGAAGTGGATAATCCATCTTCATGTTAAAAAAGTCTTCGTTTCAATGTATTTTCACACATATCAATACACTTTTTTCCGAACATATATACAAGTATCACAAATATCAAAGCATTTTTTTTCACGTTAACCATTATTCACTTGGCTGAGGCTGACATTTTCCTTCTTACGTGTATATTTAATTGTTGACTTTTATGTCATTGTTGACGGATTTTGCCCAACTACATAGAAGCATCGACAGACCAGTCTGTCGTTGTTATTCTAGGCACACGTCTTGAACTGTTTTGGTCCTGTGAAAGTGCAAGAACATTACGGTCAAGATAATATATAATTTTACAAAACCTATTTGTAGCTGTTCTGTTTCTTCTTCTTCTTTTTCGATAAAAGAAAGTTTGAGAATTTTAAGGTAGAAATGTGTGAATTTTACAAGGAAAGTGTATGAATAATTGAAAAAAATGGCCAAAAAAAAATCATAAAGATATGAATGTGCGGATCATCTTATTATTAAGGCCCCATTCTACTAAGGTTAGTGGAACGGGCCTAAACCTCCCCATAAAAATGCTCCTCTATAAGAAAATTTGATCCGTTATACATGACCATAAATTATATAATTTCGAGCTACCCATTTTGGAAGAGATTATTCGGTGCTCATTTTGATCCGCGTGGGACACCTCCTTCATATCGCAATCATGTAAATTCCAAGAGATTTCGCATAATTGTGTGGTGATAAAAAATCATTTGGAGACCCTGTATTGCCCTCCTGCAATATGTATTACGGAGTATAGTATACGATCCGAACATTACCGAGATGAAATCTGAATCATTGATTGGTGAGACGACATTAACGAAATCAGAATCATTGACTACTAAAGATGGTTGACTTTGACGCACACTACATCCCTGCTCTACAAGGTTCCCCCGCCCGCATTTTTGTTTTAAGAAGGGAAGTGGTCAAATGTTTTTAAGTGGGCCCCCGGTTACGATGTTCTGTTGTCTCGAGGACGCCGGTTTTGACCGACGCGTGAGATTAGGCTTTTGCCAAATTGCCTAGAAATGGGAAAAACCAGATTAGCTTCCAAAACAGCCTTTCATAGAAACAGCTCAGGAGCAGGGATCAATTCTTCTCCATACTCTCCTTATGGCTCCCACCCCTCAGCTACACCGATAATCCGAACTGTTCATTTCGTAAAACTCGCAGTTAGCTACGTCCGCGAAAAGGAATAAGATTCATCGGACATTTTATAAACGTGTTGACAAGTCGCATTTTGTTTCAAAACATTGGATAGTAAGGTTTATAGCTACATAGATTCAAAAAATGAGATTCATAGTTACATAGATTTCCATTTTGTGAAACAAAAAATATGATTCATCGATACATTTATAAATGTCCGATGAATCTTATTCTTTCCACAGACGTAGATAGTTGCAGATTCTACGAGATGAACAGTTCCAATCATCGACATTGGCTCGGGAGTGGAAGCCACAAGGGAGTAGGGGCGAACACAAGGGGTGCTGGGGTTCCCCAAACCATTGCACAATTCTAAATAATCATGCTAGTCGAACTAGTTTTTCAAACTAATTGAAAAAATTATATTAGATTAGCTCCTTTAAGTCCCTTGAATAAAAATTCTTAAAATATAATGCGTGAAAAAAAACTTTTCTAAAATTCCAAGTTAACCATTCTTGGTCGCATGTGTAAAATTAATAGACGACAATTTCGTCTCTTCGTCAAACCTAGAAAATGAGAATATATACATGTAAAATATAATATAACTAGTGCTAGCCCGTGCCTACGGCACTACGCATCCCGGTTGGAAGGGGATGACAATTGTGTGATTTAGATGAAAACCATGGACAATTAACCGGGAAGTGGAAGGATGCACTACAGCCTTTGGATCAAATAAATCTAAGCCGTTCCAACAACTTGTCCCCACACCCTTCTGTTTTATAATAGAGATTGTTATTATACTGTAGGAATACATGTCGTTTAGACCCCTCTAAATACAAATCCTGCGTCCGCCACCAATTTAGGAGTTATTTTTTAGGCTTATTTCCGGATACAGGAGTTGGAAACAATGAGAAAACTAGACAGTTGTGTAGGCTTTTAGTTATATTCATTCATATAATAAAGAAACCAGAAAAGATACCTCAGCTGCAAGCTTCTCTTGTGCTAATCCGAGCTTTTGGCTTATCAATAGAACCTGTTCCATTCCCTACAAGTAGCAAATGCAAATGCACTCTTTACTCAGGTTAGATATTTATCAGCCAAAACGGAACGGTTCCGGAGACCCTTAAACCTCTAAAAAAAACCCTCCAAATTGTAATCTCATAGTTTCTGATCAAATTTTGATGATCCGAGCCGCTCAATGTGTTCAAAACGTGATTTTAAGGGTGCCCGCGAGAAATTGGCTAAAAAAATAACCAGGAAGGTCTTGATTTGAGCAATTTTTTATTGAACCGTTCAATAAAATTTAATAAAAAACTGTTCGGATGAAGCTATTCCCGGTCATTTTTTTTGCTGATATCTGGCGGGTACTCTTAAAATCACGTTCTGATTACATTGAGCGGCTCAGATCATCAAAATTCGATCGGGAACTTGAGGGGGTTTTTTTTAGAGGTTTTATTATGGGTCCCCGGAACCGCCGTTATCAAAATTTGCAAACATAAGATAATTTGATAAAAGATCTACAATAACTGAATTTTTTTGCCAATCAATAAGATATTTGTATACTAGTAGGGTCAACTCTATCCGCTCGAATCCAACACCTCATAACTCAAGTGAATAGACCAGGTTCTGATAAAATAAAAATAAAAAATTTGGTCAAGGTTCTAATAATTGAAAGGTTTATAAGGTTGATTCCTTCTATGGGTTTGGGTTTTGGGCGTGTTCCACTAACTAAAATAAGAACTTAAAAAATAAGAACTTAAGCAGAATGGGACGCTAATGTGCATGCATTATGAGCTCGCCCGAATTAATTCATGCATATCATTCATCTCCCAAGGCTTACAGATCTTCAACCTCTTTTCTTCCAAAACCTAAGGAAACTCTATATGGATAGAATCCAGAAACAGCAAGTCATAAAACAATCTAGTAACAACTTGTAGTTACTAAGCCTGAAAGGCTGAGTGAATACGATCAAATATTTTCCGCCATAGACCGCTGGTCTTTTACAATGACCTTCCACCAGTGCACTTTCGAGGTGCTGCAGAGAATTCATCAAGCGAATCAAATGAACTTGGAACTGGATTGACACTATTTTGATGCTAGCGAGGATTCTTCTCCACCGGCATTGCTTTCGATCAGCTGGCAAAACAGACAAGCAATCAATATTTGCTGAGATGCCAATAACAGAGAATTTACAATTGGTGAAGAAGTAGGATTGCGAGGGAGAGGAGAGGGGGTTCTAGAGTACCAGGGAGCCAACTCTCTCGTATGCTTCCATGACCTTTGGATCTTCTTCATCTTCGTACCCAACCTGCAGTATTCGTGGTCCATTTACTGACCAAAGAGCCCTTCGACCTGCCTCCTGGTATTGAGATAAACTAAAATGCTCTCTCATCCAAATGCAAAAGATGTCTTTGACAATGTGAATTCACACAAGCAGAAGAGGGAAATTCTTAAAATTAAAAAGAAAAAGAAATGCCCGCTATGACTTCCAGAATATAAGAGAAACAAACATTTGATGCTTGAAGAAGTCCATAACTTTCAAAAAAATTCTAGTTCTCAGTGGATGTATGTTCATCCATAGGGTTTTTTTTGATTAATTCCATCAGTGAGACGGATAGGTGAGATTTCTTTTAACTTGTATTCCCTTTCCTTTCATCCCCTTCTTTTTTCGTTTATGAGTTTGATTGGTTTTTATTTCCCTTTTCTTCTCTAACCCATGAAATTAGAAATCTAAAATCGAAAAGGGAATTAATTTTGGCACTCCCCAAATTGATAACCGCACTCCCCCGTGCGGTTATCAATTTGGGGAGGGTCAAAATCACTCCCCAATTGGAAACTACAAAAATCTGTGTGTATGCTGAAATATGGCCACATGAAGAAAAGCACATGCAATCTTTTCCAAGCAGAAGAGAAGTTGTTAATTACACCATCTTACTTGCTTGATTGTTGATCATATATATAACTCAGCAGAAGATTTTTACCAGAAGGGGAAAAAAGAAGATGAAGATTCAGACTTTACCGATCTGAATTTTTTACCTGTAACGAAATCAAGTAAATAGCCTCAAGTGTTTGTACACGAATCTCAGGATCCTTGACCGGTTCACGCTCAATTGAGAGTGTACTCCCAAGCTCAAGTGGCATTTTTGACGTGTCCTGTTCACTATAGATCTGCCTCAAGTCAACAGATCATTTAAAAAATGAATTTAAGAAGGTGGACACAAGTTCAGATAAAAAGAAAAAGGTGGACGCAAACAAAGTCAGTAAATAAGAGATGAAAACAAAAAACTACGTAAAAGCCACAAATGAAGTCAAAAAGCAACGAAAAATAAGCAATGAAAACCCAAAATCCTATTTACATTTTTAAATGCTGTTGCGGAAATGCAATTAGATTACGCATTTCAAAACTTGGATCCGCAAAAAAGAAATAAAAAGCTTTCCTTTCAATTGCATCTGTGAGGAAGTTCTCCGAAGAGTTAAGTGGGATGACTATTATGAGCTGAAAAAGGAAACCTTAGATTAGTAAAAAAGCCTTCTTGGTGAATGGTGATATGACTCGATGTGGGCCATGTAAATGAAAAAAGAATACGTGACTGGACCTTGGAGTATCGTGTTGTGAGCCACGCTCATATCCTACCCCGATTGTTTCTATAACCCATTAACGACCTGGCCCACAAAGAGGTTGGCCCTGCTATTACATGGTGATATCTTTTTTGATCCAGTTCAGGACAAAGCGTTGTTTGGGGGCACTAGGTTTTTTAATGAGCTTTACAGGACATAACAAACTCTCCTGACCTCGACCTATCCTAAAACCGGCACACTGTATCCCCCTCTATGATTGTGAGATTCCTCTGTGAGCTGAGTGTATGAGTGTAGCTTCCAAGCTGAACTATGTAAATTCAGTGCGTTCTTTTTGTGATTGCTCTGTGTTCCATCACAAAATATCATATTTTTAAACTAAAAGCATTTTGATTTCCATTTGGTAGTTTCTGAATATTACTTAACTCTTTCCCCTCTATACGTCACTCAAGACTACCACCTGCGGCTGCAGGAACCCATACTTGGTATTGTCTAGGTGGGGAAAAAATTAGTTCATGAGTAGAACTTTAGAAGCTTCTGAACCATTGAAGACGAGGTTTGGAACAAAATACATTTCAAGTAGCTTTCATGCCCAAAATTTATCCAAGTAAGCACTTATGGTTTATGCAAGACAATCTAGAAATAGACCAAAACCACTGGATTTTCAACATTCCTCTCACCTATGAAAATCTCTTTCACTTGCATTAACCAACCAGAAACTGTAGGCAGAGTCTTAACTCTAATAACCACACACAATATACCTGTGTGCATAACCAGTGTGCGAAAGGGTTCTAGAAGGCCAAGATATAAGAAAAGAACTCACCTTGTTTCCAGCAACTGGCAAAAGTAGAGCAGGCCAAAGAAACTCGGATATCAAAAGTAAATTCTGTAGCTGATTCTCAGCTTCAAAACAGCAGTTGCGAATAGTTCCTGAAACCTATGAACCAGCAAACACCCCAATACAGTTAGAACTTTGTAAAACCATTAACCAGCATCTCAATACAGTTAGAACTATTTAAAACCATTAACCAGCATAGTGTGCCAAATACTTGAAATCTAGTCTTCACTCTCAAGTGAATGCTGAACAGACCGAATTGACTCAGTATTGAATGCTTTCTCCTAGTGATGTTTTCGACAATACATCCAAATTATGAGGCTATCTCAATTTTTATTGCTTCAAGAAGCCCCGGAACCATAGAGAGAAGATAGGTCTGAAACTGTCAATGATAATAAAATGGATTTCGAATGAGACAGCAGTAGTTAGGCAGAAGACAAAAGGCAGAGAGAAAAAATTTCCAAGGTTTGACTATAGTGTAATGTAGCTTGCCCGCTGAAAAGTAGATTTGACGACCGAGACAAAATAAAGAACCACTCACTAATAGGGGTTACAACAAGCAAACCCAGTTCATGTTAGCAATTAACACCAGGACAGAACTATGTTATCAACTTATCATGCTTAGACAAAATATGCTTCTCCATAGAATGGAATAGGGGTGTCCGTTTATGTATGGTTCTTGGGTTGCAGGTGGGACAAACTGGACCAAAAAATTTATAAGCCTTCATAGAGACTTCAAAGTTTCAGTCCTCAGAAATTAGAAATTGAATAGAGGCGTGGAAATAATCTTCAATCGCATAAAAGTTGGAAAGTTCGAAGCACTCACACTGTTTCAGAAAATTCCAAAGAGTTCAAATAAAGAATGAACTTTAGCTGATTCAGCTTTCATTGAGCAGGAAGCACAAAAAAGTACATAAGACATCAAGAATCAAACAATAATGGAGGACAAACTGTTAATTGTTTCCCAAGTGAACAAATCAGACAAGATTCAACTTTCATTATTCTGAAGTGTTCCCAAGGTTCACAACACAGAAAACCCAATGCAGGAAAGGTTAAGATGGGCAGATGATTATGTGAAAATACATGAACTAAACCCAGCTATAAAAGAAATTTTCGTTTTCATACCCCCTTCTTTCGCAATGAACTCGTTGAATCAAATTGCCTAATGACTTGCTTCAGAAGTCCTCGCTGCGGGTCTAGGAGAAGTTTCCTCCCTGCTTCTTTTTTCGAGATATTTACTAGTATAGAACCAACATGCTCAAAAGGATCACCTGATAGGTAAGGAAATTGATAGGAAAATAGGTTATGAATAAATAGCAAAAAACAAATGCTGACAGGTTATAGCAACAGCAACCATATTAGAATCAACTGTCAGATTTTCGAATGCTTATGATAGCTTGGCCATGTTGTCAAAGCCTCTAGAATATCTCAACAATGGATATATGTACGCATATGCATGCATGAATAGTATAGTATTATCTTCTAGCGAGAATAACAGTTACAAAATGAATTATAGGATGCAAACTTAAAGACACAAATTTAAGATCTCCAGACTGGATGGCAATGTGCCGACCACGTACTGACATACTACAACAAAAGATTGGAAAGCATTAAAATAACAAGATAATTTACTTAGAAATACTAAAGGATCCTAAAAACCACTGCCCATTGGGTTGTGGCCAAGGGGAGCGGAACACCAAAAAAAGCTTGGCATCTCAATCCACATTTCACATCTTCCAAAACACTTTTAGCGTTTATTTAGTACTTTTCTGCGCACTTTTAGGTACTTTTTACACATATATCAAGGTTAACCAGCACCCATTATGCGGTTGATAGGATTTCCCACAACTGAAATACCAGGAATATTAATCATCAAGGAGTAACATAAGCTATGATATTATTCACGTCTTATCCACAAACATGCATCAGTTTTTGACCTTTGATATATCAGTAACTACTAAGTAGTGCACAAAAGATATATCAGTAAGTACTAAGTAGTGCACAAAAGGAAACTGAAGTAAACAAGAAGCATTACCCACCATTCTTCTCATTAGGCGAAGTACAAAATGATCTCACGAGCTTCATGACATACAGGCCAAACATCTTCTCATCTCCCGTCTAACAATTAGCAACCAATGTAGACATATCATATAACATACCCCAAAGTACTAAGGAGAAGAATAAAAAGAAGCGGTGCTACTACTCCCTAGTCCCATTTTAGCTTTAATAATTACAGGGATCCAACAAAATCAGAAATCTCAAAATGTAATCACAAGATTTATCCGAACCTGGAGGAAAATAAAGCACTACTACTAGTCTACTAATAGTGTAACGAATGGAATTAGCACCTGAAGCAAAGAATCAATACCAGCATCCAACTGCGTAAGATTTACTAAGAACATAACGAGCAAGCGGGTAATCCCAGCCTCCTGCTTATAAAGAATATCCATTGTCGTATTAATCATTCCCATCGAAACCATTTTCGCCGCCAGTTCTGAATTTTGTGAAAGGTTTATAAGAGCCTCCGCTGCAGGTTCCGAAACTTCCTAAAATAATAATCAAGCCATTTCAGAAAAGAAACTTCAAAAATGGAGTAATTTATTTACCTGCCAACAAAAATATGTTATAATTAAAAAATATAACCTTCTTTTCAGCTAACAGGCGAAACAGTGATGGCAGGGCAATATCAGAGTACTTCGCAAGGGATTGCAAGCCATCCTCGGCCCCGGTCAAATCCCGAACGATATCAACAGCTGCCTTCTTAACCTGAATTTGTTTTTTCAAGCACCAAAATCACTAAAACTCACAGCACCAATACAACAAGAAACTTACAGGATGTGATTAGGGCATCTCCAGGCCATACTCAAATCTCAACTCAAACACGGGTTTACATATAAAATGGGTTTTACACTATTCTACTCAACCCAAGAGAGACTATATTTTAGTCAAATTTGTCAAGTTTGTTTTGTGCCTTTTCAAATCTACTACTACTCTGCCACCGGTAATGAAGCTGTTATAACCCTCTCGTAAGGTCTCGGGTTCGAAACTTGCTATCAACTCCTCGGGGCACCGCAAGTGGGCGGTGAGACTAGTCCCCAGGATTAGTTGGGGCCAGTCCGCTTTAATTGGAACCCCGCAAGTGGGCGGCGAGGAGCGCTTCAAACCTAGGCTTGAACCCTCATAGAAATTTCGATGAAATTAACCAGAAATCTTTGAAGCTTTTTAGAGAGAGAGAGAGAGAGAGAGAGAGAGAGAGACTGACTGGGGGAGATGGAGACGACAGAAAGCCGAGCAATTCTTCCAGTTCGTTAGCCATCCTTACTACGTCCTTCACAGTCGGCGGTGTATCCTGCCGAGTATTTTCCACTGAAGAACAGTGGAGTCTTTGGACACTTTGGAGAGACAAATACTCCTGTTAGAAAACGAGCGGTTCCGGGAACAACTAATTAGACACATAAAAAATTAACTCATAGTTTTCGATCAAATTTTGATGATCCAAGTCGCTCAATATGATCAGAACGTGATTTTAAGGGTACTCGTGAGAAATCAACAAAAAAAATGACCGAAAATGGCTTGATTTGAGCAGTTTTTAGCTCAGATTTGATGAACGGTTCAATTAAAAACTATACAAAACAAGCACTTTCCGTTCATATTTTTTGCTAATTTCTTAATCGCACCCTTAAAATCACATTCTGCACATATTAAACTGCTCGGATCATAAAAATTTAATCGGAGACTATAAGATTGAAATTTGGAGTTTTTTTTTAGATGTTCCTTGAACCGCCCCGTCGCCCCGATTAGAAAATTAGGAGGGAGAAAGGGCAGAGAGTAATTTTGTTCACCCACCCTTTGCTCATCCTATGCTCATTCGGTGTCTCACTTTTCTAATCAAAACTGTTAATTTTTTTAGATTCATTTTCCAGGATACTCTCGCAAAATATTGATAAGTGATTCATCTAGAAATTTATTTATTTTCCGTAAAATTCTTGATTGAAAAATTGAACTTCAGTTCAAACGCTTCCTATTAAGATAAAGCGAAAAAATTATTTTCGGACGAGGCAGAAACCATGGGGTTCTGTCGTACGTTCATTGAGATAATCTGAACCGTTCATCTTATAGAACTCGCAAAATAATATATCCACGCAAAAATCAATTTTATCCGACATTCATAGACATATCAAAAATTGAATTTTGACTTATAAAACGGATGGTCATGCACACTTTAACTTAATTTTTGCATACCTATGAATGTCCGATCGTAATTTTTGCATGAATTAGACAAATGAATTTTTGCATAGTCTCTTAACAAATGAATTTAGACAACATGAACAGTTCTGATTATGGTAGTGAAATACTGAATGAGCATACCATTGCGAGGGTAAACAAAATTACTCTAAAAAAGTGGTTTGAGGTTTATTTGAATTTGAGGATATAAACTTAATTATTTAAATCAACTAGAATGAATCCTCCTTTGACAAAATAAGCCAAGATGGCTTATTTTTTTGTTTTTATTCAATTTTTTTCGCATTTATTAGTTTTGCATCAAATTTTTGTAAATTATTGATTTGTCTCGACGAGAGGAATCAAAAAAGTAAAAAATATGATAAAAATTATTATTTTTTTAATAAAGACAAAAAAAAGCCAATAAAATCTCTCTCTCATTTTTTTTTCTTGCTTATTATCGTTTTAATTCAAAAAAATTTGAGTTTCAATCATAATGTTTTACTTTTTCGATTTAGACGATTAACGAATTAATATACAAAAGTTTGCCTCCTGCCTTATTTTGCCAAAGGAAACCTTAATATCTATGTAGGGCAGGACCCTACTTATTAAATTCTCCTTTATTAATTTTCAATTTTTATCTCACATCACATACACAAGGGATATTACTAATCGCCCCCGTGTCAGACTCCCTGACACGGGCAAGACTTCTCCCTTTTACCCCCCAACCACATGTCTCTCTCTCAGCATACTCTTACTCTCTTATTTAATTTTTTTATAAAATTTTAAATGTTAATAAAAAAAATTTCACATACTTTTTTTTTAATAAATTTTATATATTTGAAATCTACTCAACGAAACCTATCAAACGAACCTAATATTGATGGTTAAATGATGTAAAACGGAAAAATTATATTTTTGTGGTTTTTAAACTGTCTAAATAGGTTGAAAAATTAAGTGTTCCAAATTTCAATCCGTTTGAATTGGTGGAAAGATTTTAGTTTTCTGATCATTTTTCCTAAATGGCCATAATTAAATTTTGACTCTAGGACTCTCGTTGATATGCCCTAAGAGATATTTGATTCTACGAGGTCAAAAATTCATTATGACCATTTAAGATAAAATGATAAAAAAAACAAGATCTTACCACCAATTGAACCGGATTAAAAATCGGAACACTAAAATAATTTTAAATAAATAAAAAAGGAAAAATATATAGAGTATAAACATTATTAATTAAATAAATAAAATAACAAAAAATAGGTTATTGTATTTTTGGGACAAAAAGGAAAAAAATTGATTTCACTAGTGGTGGTTGAAAGTTGCAGTTGGTGGTTCAAAAGAGCCGACCATTGTTGACTAATTTACTGGAGGGAAAAAAGTCTTTCTGCTTGTCAGGAGCTGGGTTACATTGGTAGTGGTCGTTGAAAGTTGAACCTGCAACATTGAGAGGATTGTTGCCCGTTGCAAATTTGACGCCTATATAATCAGTTGCGTATATATTCACACTTACTCTCATTCATCATATCCTCACAATTTTCTCAACTTTCATTTCATTTTCGTATATAAAGAAAATTTAAGTGAATTCAACATACATAATTTACTTGAAAACTCAAATATAGAAGTTTAAAAAAAATGAAAGACAAAAAAATAAAAACAAAAAAATAGAAATTAGGCCGAAAAAAATATAGTTTTTTCGTTTTACATTATTTCACCATCAATATTAGGCTCGTTTGATAGGTTTTGTTGAGTAGATTTCATAAATATAAAATTTATTTAAAAAAAATATGTGAAAAAAAGTTATTATCATTTAAAATTTTATTTAAAATAAATAAAATAAGAGTGAGAGAGAGAGAGAGAGGGGGAGGGAAGGTGGATGGGTCTCGGGGTAAAATGGAAAATTGGTGGGTCCGGTGTCAGACCCCCCTGACACCGGGGGCAAGTAACAGCTCTCATACACAAGTCGCCACCCCTGCTCTCTCTCTCTCTCTCTCTGCGATCTTCAGGCCCCGTTCCAGAAACCTTCTTAAAAAATAAGCAGCTTATTTCACATTTTAAAACTCAAATATAATGTAAATAAAAAATATTTTTTTAATTTTTTTTGCACCGTATTAAAGATCTCAATGAGATCTATCAAACAAGATCTATAATGATAGGAAAATTATTTGCGTAAGTATATGATTTTTGAGCTTGAAATTGCCTTACTTATTCTCAGTCACTGCGAAACAGGTACGCTCATCGCTAATACCTATCAAACCCTAGAGATTACGTACAGATTATTCACATGTTTGTGTGTTGATTGCCCTAGAAATTACGTACAGATTATTCGGGCTTGGCATTAATCTTTACCCCCCACCCTCCTTTCCAGTTGATTTTCGGCCGGAGATCGACGGCGGGACTCCGGGTTGTCTTCAATTCTTCTTCACCTCTTTTCCACTACTACCAAACATGGTTTACATCACATCGTGGGACGATTTCGTGGAGAAATCCGTCCAGTTGTTCCGCGCCGATCCCGAATCCGTAATACCTTCCTACACTGACAGTTCTTTCTCTCCGTTAGTTGCTCAATAGATCCATATTACTTCTGTTACATTCAATTTTGATTGATTTTACTGATTGTTCCGTTTCCCTGATATGGTTTCTCTCTTTTTTTGGTCTTCTTGAATTACAATGGGATTCAGACGCGTTATACGATGAAGTACAGACACTGTGATGGTAAATTAGTCCTCAAGGTCACCGATAATCGCGAGGTATGCGTCACTTCTCACTCAATTTCGTCTCCCTTTTTGAAAATTTTTGGCCCTTTTCCACAATTTATGTGTTAGTTGCTATGAATATGTTTTGAGATATCTGTACTTCATCTTAGTATTGACGGCATCAATACTGTTGTAATTTGTTATTAGATTACATTGACATTGTTGGAATTACATGGGCTTCTGCCTGATCCAAACTGAAATTTGAGAAATACTTTCACTGCTTATTTTTTATGTGGATTTTCATCGTAAACTGAAAGCTATAATGTCTTGTTGACTCCTAGATTGCAAGAATATTATTAGTATTTTCTATTCTATTTTAAACATGCTGAGATATGTAATCCATAATCGACTCCTAGATTGCAAGAATATTATTAGTATTTTCTATTCTATTTTAAACATGCTGAGATATGTAATCCATAATCGTCAGCCTACGAGCTCGATACTTTTAGCATCTTGATGATGAGCTATATGCCAAGTCATTTTCGAAGAGAATTAGTTCATTGTTTATTTTGTATTCTTGAGTTTGTTACAACTATGGATTCGTGACGTGGAAATCTTGAAAGCTTCTCACTAGTCGGAGCCTACTAATTACGATATTCCTAGAAGACAACATTACTTTTGGTCAAGAATGCCGTGTGGGTTTTGTGCTTTGCCGTTCAACTTTAAGCCAATTGTTTCCTTAATGTTCCCGGTTGTTTCTTTAGGATTTGTTAGAATTTTTTATGTGCGAAAGGCTGGAAATAATCCATGCTTACCTCTTCGTTATATCTGCCATATGCAATTGTGCATAATTACTAGATCCAGATGTGATTAGATGTTTTTTAAAGGATATCCGATATCTATAGGCAACTAGGGGTGAGCACGGGGCAGGTTTGACCTGAACCCGTAACCCGACCAGATTATGTCGAGTAGGCATTTTTCAGCCCGCAACCGAACCGCATAACTGGTACAACCGTCCGCAAAACCAATTCTGTACTTCGGGTTGGAGTAATCACAGAACCAGTCATCATCATCTCTCAAAACTCACACAAAAAACACAAAAAAATTAGAAGAGAAAGTGAGACAGAGAGCGAGAGAGACAGAGAGAGAGATCCATTCCAATTCAAAGTATAAGTATGAGATTACCAATTCCGTGATCTGAAGGTGGAGTAGTGGACGCCGGACGGTGTGCGAGAGAGAGAGAGCGGTACAGAGAGCGAATGAGCTTGAGAGAGAGATGGTGGACGCGATGGTGGTGCGGCGGAGGGTCACAGTGGAACTAGAGGTGATGGATTGTGCGGCGATCATTTTTTCAGATTTGGAGTATTATGTGGGTTTTGAACTGACTGTATTGGACCATTGGTTTCCCCCTTTTATACCTAGGGCAGGGCATTATACACGTGTGTGTGTATATACACACACATTTACACTGAAGATCAGTTCGGGATGCCCTGATTTAGTGTTGGGTCCGGACTTTTGATCTCAGCCGTTGGATTGTGTTTTCAATGGTCCAGATCTGCGAAGAGTTTATGACCAGTCACAATTAATTTTTCCCCGGAAAAGTTTCATTAAAATCTGGACCATTGAAAACACGATCCAATGGCTGAGTGGTGATCCGGACCAAAGCTCCGGTCAGGACGCCCTGATAGGAACCGGACTGTATACATATATACACACACATGGTTGGGTCGGACCCGACGGGTACAATACATACAAACCCGAATCTCGAATTGAAAATAGATTTTCAAAGGAAATCAACCCGAACCTGACTGAAGTACTTGCTCGGACCCGCCCGAAACCCTTCGAGTCAGGTCGGACCGCGAGTTACCGGGTAATCTGCTCACCCCTATAGGCAACAGTTGGATTAAAGACTGGTTATACACCCCTTAGTTTCAACCATAGTTGTCAAAATCGTACGATTCGCAATTTGAATCGTACGATTCGGTTTGATACGGGGTAAAATCGATTCGAACCGATACTGAGAATCGCAAATGGGGTAGAATTGTGAACGGAATCGATTGAATCGATTCAGGAATCGCTGAATCGTACGATACATACGATTCACGTACGATTCAGTTACTGATGGATCCGGGTCGGGGCAGTTGGACCTAAAAGGCAAAAAACATTTTTGGGGGGTTTTTCCGTGATTTCATCCCTCAAAGTGGGTCAAAACCCACCTAAAAACACTCGACGATAATTATTTCGAACTGGGTCCAACCTCATTCCATCATCTAGGGTTTCGACAGATGCTAACCTGCGTTTTTCATTGTTGATCTGCTCTCCAATCTTCACCGTGGATCTTGCTTGAACTGCTATTTGCTTCTGTTCTTGAAAGATTTCGATTCAAACGAAGCTTTTCATTGCATAGTGATTATAGTCGAACAGGTTTCTCTCTCTCTACTATTTTTTATGGGTAAAAAGAGTATATGCGTGGTAGAAAAATTATTTGCGTAAACACATGATTTTTAAGCTTGAAATTACCTTCTTTTTCTAAAAATTCATTTTTTAGAAAACTAGAACACCCCCTAAGTCTGACATGTGATGTCTACCCCATCCTACCAAGGGAATGGCAAACAAATCCATTTCATCAGGGATCAAGCAAAGGCTGACGTCTCAGCGGGGCAAGTGGGCTAAAGAGTTACCATGCATGCTCTGGGGGTACCAAACCACTCCCAGGCGCTCAACAGTCGAACACCTTTCTTACTTGCGTTCGGTATAGAGGCAGTGATCCCTCTTTAGATGGGGCTTCCTACCATCAGAACCCTGATCAACGATGCCGACCTGGACTTGGCAGAAGAAGGGCACGAAAACGCTTGGATAAAGCTTGCTGCCTACCAACAAGAAGTAGCTAGAAGCATAGTTGTCAAATCATGAACCGAATCGAGAATAGAAAAGGCCCAGTAGCGAATCGTGAATCGCTCCGATTCGGTCATGATTTTTAAAATGCATACAAAATGTATATTTCATGTTTGAATCAATAAAGATAGTGTTTCAAAAGATAAATAGATGATCACGTGGTCTAAATAGGCAAGACACTTGCTTTTATCGCAAGAGATGTGGGTCCGAATCCCTCCGTATCTTAATGAGTGTGTAAAATACTCTATAAAGTGTATAGTGGAATCGGTCACAAGAAAGTAAAAAAAAAACGTGTCTTGAAAGTGGACAAAAGACATATTAAATTTGGTGGTCCAAGTGGAGCACATATAATACTCTGTATTCTAAATACTCACTGTATAAGGGTGGAATGAGTCAAAAGAAAGTAAAAAACATGTCTTGGAAGTAGACAAATCTCAAAAGGCATATTAAATTTGGTGGTCCAAGTGGACCTGCTACTTCGACTACACAACCCACTCATAAACTCTTTTTACCCATAAAAAACAGTAAAGAGAGAGAGAAACCTGTTCGACTATAGTCACTATGCAATGAAAAGCTTCGTTCGAATCGAAATCTTGAATCAAGAACATAAGCAAATAGCAGTTCAAGCAAGATCCACGGTGAAGATTGGAGAGCAGATCAACAATGAAAAACGCAGCTTAGCATCTGTCAAAACCCTAGATGATGGAATGAGGTTGGACCCAGTTCGAAATAATTGTCGTCGAGTGTTTTTAAGTGGGTTTCGAGTCTTTCGACCCACTTTGAGGGATGAAATCACGGAAACACCCCCCCCCCCCCCCCCCCCAAAAAAAATATGTTTTTTGCCTTTTGGGTCCGACAGACCGGACCCGGATCCGTCGATAATTGAATCGTACGTGAATTGTATGTATCGTACGATTCAGTGATTCCTGAATCGATTCGATTGATTCCGTTCATGATTCTACCCCATTTGCGATTCTCAGTATCGGTTCGAATCGATTTTACCCCGTATCGAACCGAATCGTACGATTCGAATCGCGAATCGTACGATTCGAATCGCGAATCGTACGATTTTGAAAACTATGGCTAGAAGCTACAACCGAAGCGTCCGCCGTTGGGATTCAAGCTTGATGACCTCGTGATGAGGAAAGTTGTGGAAAAGAGCAAAAAGAAGAAGTTCATGCCTGATTGGGAAGGCCCATACCGGATCATCAAGCTTTGGGCTCGGGCAACTATAAGATTGAACAGATGAACGGCACGCCTATCGTTATGTCTTGGGATGCCAACAACCTCAGGATCTTTCATGGTTAGGTGTCCTCACCCGGACTAGCCCTCCCCCGATCTCCTTTTTGTTATTTTTGTTTGTAAGAACTTCATTTGTAATGACATGAAAGTTTGAAGTGAAATATCAATGAAAAGATTCCTTTCTCTAGATCTGTTCTTATCTTATTTTTGCATTTCTTCTTTATGACGGCCAATTTGCGTGACCGTTTTAAAGTGACTTCAGGGATGTGATCTCCCGAAGGAATTTTTCCCTTCCGATCACATCCCACTAATTCAGCTGACCTCCTAGGTCGGTCGGATTTCCGAGGGCATGCCATGAGGACACTCGGTTGTTTACCCGAGCCCCTCAAGCCTTCTCTCACCAAACCACGATAGTTGCTTGGATGAGCTGCGTCAAAAGCTGACATGTTCATCAAAAGCTGGAGTTGTCTGGAAGAATCAGTTGGGATTTGGGAGGGTTCTGCTTTGTACAAATATTGTGTCCCTTTTGTGTTGCATAGAGTGACTAGAGTCCACCTCAATGTAAGATCCTGAATTTAGACAAAAAAAAAATTGCGCTCTTTCCTAAAGCAGGTGGTTGTTAACTGTTGAGAGAAATTATATCCTTGTTAGACAAAGTAGAAGGAAGCCTTCTTTACGTCTCCTACTGGTTCTCTGTTAATCTATTAGCTGAGTTTTGTACATAAATGCTTTCCAACCTTGGCTCAAGTCTAGTAGGGCTTCCATTTTGTGTCTCTGTCCTCAACTGTAGATAAGGTAATAAGGTAACAAATGCTTTCGCCCTTGATGTTTGTCGTGTCTAGAGTTCAGAGAGTTGCTCTGTTACATGCTTTTTCTTTGTTGAGATATGAACTTCTCTATCTATATCTTTTGGTTATAGTTCTTACGCGAACGAAAGTCGAAATCTTCTAGTGAAAATCTGCAGCTTTCTTATAATGTGAAGAATTTGTGTGTGGAGGTTGACGCTGCTCTTTGTCCAAGATTTGTCCAGGAGATTCTCTGGAGTGAGAGTGCCCCGAGCACCCTTATCTATCTTGCACCTAGCTATTTATGTACAAACAGTTACTTACAAAAAAACATGCTAAAATTTGGATACCTACTAGTATACCATATACTACTATACTTGCAAAAGCCCATGAGTTCCTGCTATGCCTTTTCTTTACTTTCCATTAGAAGTCTTGTCTTCTTTAATCAGATTGGTCTTTTCTTTTTCCTTTTCTTACTAGTGTCTCAAGTTTAAGACGGACCAGGCACAGGATGCTAAGAAGATGGAGAAGCTCAACAATATATTCTTCACATTAATGTCTCGTGGTCCTGAAGGTATCTTTGTTCTTTGACCACATGCAAATTGAAGTTCGATACACGTACTTGTCTATGAACACGCACATTACAGTTGGTATTGAACTCATTAGTGTCTTGTCTAGAATAGGCCTCTATAGAATTAAGAGCTTATTTGTTTGTTTTGATTGAAGAGAAAAAATTGAAAGATTATTTCACGAACACTATCATTGTCATGGTTTTATATCCAACGTTGTGACTCTTTTAGTTCAAACTGAATCCCATTGCATGCAATGTTCTTTTTCCCCCCACCTTTAGTCTATTATGCATGCAATATGAAATGGATAAGAACTAATTCAGGGGGCTTTACAAACCTCAACGGGATTTATTTTACCTTAGGTGTCCTAAGTTTCCCTTTGAGTTTGAGGTAAAGGCTCCTTCGTTCTCTACAATGTGATAAACGAGATGTGGAGCTGAATCACCCCTTTCCATTTGAAGTCACTAAGTGGTGCTATTTAGACAATTTTTTAGAAATGTTTCTTACTTCTCGTTTTCTTTTTTGCCTGTTAATCTTGCATGCTTCAATAATTCTCATGTGTAACATCCCTATGTCCCTTCTTTCTTCAGCGGATATATCAGAAGTTACAGGAAAAGAGCAAATGGAAGTACAGCCAGCCAAGAAGGGAAGGGGAAGGAAACAATAGCATTGTTCTGGGCAAGGGGCAGGCAACAATCTTGCCCCCAAAAATAGGTATAGGAGCATTAAAACTATGGAGATGATGCAAATAGTTTAGCCAATCATGCGATGGTGAGTATTAAGTATTAACTGCTAGTGTTTTGTTTTTTGACAACTTCAGTAACCTTTTCAAATCGTTACAACTTTTTTCTGATTCGTGAATTCCCCATGGCGATCCATCAAATACCAAGGGATTCTCTTCTCATTAGTTGTACTGAGCCGTGCCATTGATTATTTTTTCTCTTTCTTTCTTTTTTCATTTTAGTTTCTAACATTGGGTCTGCTTTTGTTGGTCCTGCCTCAAACTATATGTTGGTTCATGTTCTTTAGAGATGACAAGAAATTCTTCATCGTGATGGTAATTATTCATCGTGATTGGCTTCTCTCTGGTCGATGGCCATGTTTATATATGTAACAAATCTAACATGAAAAGAGCTCAAAACCTTTTTTTTTTTTTTTGATCCGAGCTCAAAACCATTCAATTCTTTTTGTTTGTGCTTTGTACTACTATTTTCGCTAGTCCTAGGCTCCTAGCTTTGATCGAATGGCATATGTCTGGGGGGATCCAAAGGGAGAGGGAGTTCCTGTGCACTTTCATTGATGTCCACTCCCCTCGAGTTCTCATTTTTTGGGCTTTGTAGAATTTGTCGAGATGAATATCTGTTCCAGAAATCAATTTGATCGGACCTTCATTCGGTACATGAAAGAATCGCGTTTGTGCAAGAGAAAAATTATAATGTTGAAGTCGAACCTTGTTCAGCTCTTTTTTTTTTTTCACACAAACGCGATTCGTTGATATATCGAATGATGATGTTGAAGCTTCAAACCATGTTCGGTTCTTCTTTTTTTTTTCACACGAACGCGATTCGTTGATATATCGATTGAATTCTGATCAAACTGATTTTTGGCCTAGACGTTCTTCTCGGCGAGTTCTACAAATGATCGATTACGATCAAATATTTGGGTCCGGAATGGAACAAAAAAAAACCGAGGGAACTGGACAGGAACTCCCTCCTCCAAAGGGATTCACCTCACTTTGTTTTGCTTTGCTTTTCTCAGCCCCCTATAGAGGGCAGTGTCTGTTTCCATGGGCCTAATACTCTTTTTCCCATCCTCAATAGTCACCTTCGTGCAGAAATCAAACTACTTGATCAATCTTTCTTCAAGTACAATGATAGTACTAGTATATAATTTTCACTCGACTCGAACATTATGTTCCAGTAAATCTTCTGCAGAGAGAGAGAGAGAGAGAGAGAGAGAGAGAGAGTTCTTCACACAAGCAGAAATGAAGTGAGAATGGAGTAACACAAGTCGCACAATCGTGACGAAACATATTACAGTAGCAAATGCTGAACCTTTCAATAAAAAGTTGTGGTTAAATTATTGTAGCAGCAAATACACAAAAGTACCAGAGATAAAAGAAACCTCAAAAGTGATTTTCTTAAAAGGCTAAAACTAAACTACGGCTCCGTTTGTTTGGACGTAAAATATTTTCCGGTAAAATGTTTTACTTATTTTCTGGTGTTTGGTCGTGTAAAAAATGAGGAAAATATTTTACATGTAAAACATTTCCCATCAATTGGATGAAAATGACTTACCCTTAAATCTTCCGTAAGTTATTTTCCGAAATGAACCCGCTGCTTTCTACTGCAATTCTTACTGCTCAGTTTCCTCGATCGTCAATCCTGATCCACGTTCAATTCTAATAATCTCATATCTCTCCAATGTTTAAACTCCCCATCTCCCTCTCTACACTATTTTGTTGATTTCCGAAAATATTTTCAAGTGCCAACCAAACACCGGAAAATAAAAGTTTGAAGTTTGTTTTCTGAAAAAACATTTTACGTTGTAAAACATTTTACATGGAAACAAATGGAGCCTACGTTTCTCATTTATGTCGATGCATGGCCCGTTACTCTCATATTAAGCATCCATATTAAGCAAGGTCCTCAGAAAATGTCACATTTCATTGGATCATACAGTAACAAAGATTGTAAGGTTAAGCTTTTCTTGATCACATCACAAAAATAAGATGCGGCAACACCGACTAGTCGTTTCTCTCAATCCTTGTGTTTTTGGTGATCTTCATGACCACTCTTTTGGCATCAGACATTCATGCGTTTTCGAACCCTTCGCTAGCATTTTTCTTAATGATCCGTTTCAGCAATTACCGTTTCGTTTTCGATTTTATCAGTAGGAGTTGTAAGAGTTTACATGTTCTATGCATATATGTGCATTGTAATGTAGTACTCCACAAAGAAGCAAGATCCAAAAAATGGTTTGAGCTGTTTGCTACTTATATATATAGACCACTTCTACAGGGAGACAGAAAACTACTCCATAAAACTACAAAGGAGAAAGCAATAATTTTTAATCAAGCTATTTAAATAAGCCAAAATACTAATGTAAGATTAATAAACGTGAAAAAATTGAATAAAGATAAAAAATAATAATAAAACCACCCCTCATATTATGGAACGGAAGAAGCCAAATGTTACTGTTTCAATAGGTTTGTATAAAGTCCTTAATCTCCCTCTTAAGGAAGAGGACCTGAGTTCGAGTCCTCATAGAAGAGATGTTCGACTCCCGTTCAAATATTTAGTACAATTTTTCAGATTTTGGTTCGAATTCCCAAACCCTGTCGCCTGTCGGATTCCTTACAGATATAGAACTCCCCCTCTATAAATTACTACATGCAACACAATTATTTTTACTTGGCCACCCTCACCATAAGCACAAAATTTACGAAGTACTACTAGTTTCTTCTCTTCTTCCGAAGCAATGGCCAGTACCAAAAACCTCGTCTCCACCCTTGTTCTAGCAACCCTTGCGGCCTCTTTTTTCCTTCTCCTCCAACCCCTCCCGAGCAATGCCAGATCACTCACTACTTGCAATTTCGATCGGATCTACCAGCTCGGCGACTCGATTTCGGACACCGGCAATCTGATTCGTGAGAGGCCCATGGGTGCCGCGACTCCGTTTGCCAGGCTTCCCTACGGCCAAACTTATTTCAAGAGCGCAACTGGTCGCTGCTCCAACGGCCGTCTCATGATTGACTTTATCGGTATGTAACACTACTGTCCATTAATAGCACACATGCACATACTATAATGTGTTTCCAAGAAATAAAGGTTACTATATGTTCTTTTGCAATTTGTTTGTGTAACCGAAAAGTAAAAATTATTAACTGAAATAAAAGCATACTAATATTTTCCTTATGCCATAAAAAACACATGCTTTAGATTTTCGTTAACTGCAATAATTTTACTAAGTTTTCAACCCTTTTGCATCTGATCTTCTCATCACTGCCAGAATTTTTTTTAGTACTGATTTTTTTTTTTATGGGATTTTCGTAGCGCACAACTAATTTGTATATATGACAACCTCTATAAATCTACTACTGTATTTCGAGATGATTGTCCACAATCGATACCGTCATTGTTTTCGTTCTCTTTCTCTCTATTTATTTTTTAACATTGGGATTAATAAGGCTATTATTCTCTTTTTAAAACTCGTACTATATATTTTGTGATGATTGTCCACAATCGATACCGTCATTGTTTCTGTTCTCTTTCTCTCTATTTATTTTTTAATAAGGGGATTAATAAGGCTATTCTCTTTTTCAAAAGTTCTTCTGTTAGTAACTTAAGTGTTTTCTTTTTCTGTTAAAATTAATGCCTTGTTTGTAATTTAATTTTATTTTTGGGCTAAAATAAATAGTTTATGTATGTGGGCCTTGTTAGTTTCTAATGGGTCATGTTTAATCTAGTTTGTATTTGGGCTTTTTAAAAAAAATTAGGTTGTTTAGGACAGGGCCAAAAGTTGCAAGTATATAAGAACTCTATAGACTTTGAATGAATGAAAACAAATCAGTGAGCATTCCTCTGTTCGTGCTTTTTTTTTTAGGGAAAGTAAGAAAATCATTGATAAACCTTATAGGGAGACGACCAACTCAAAACAAAAGCTAGAAAAAAAAACCTACTCCCAAAATTTTCTGTTCGTGCTTGCGTTCCCCGACCAAAACTCTCGTCAATTGCCAGTTTATTTGGTTTCCAATTTCTTCCAGGCTGATCTCGGCCAACATTTTGGTCTTTAGTGATTTTTTATCAACATTTTTTACCTATCCGATTGTTTAGAAAAATTAACTTTAATTTATTGTTCATAACTTTAATTGTTTTTATTTGGTCGATTTATCATGAGGTGTTTGAGTCACTGAATTAGTGCATTGTCTTTTATAAATTTTGCAGCTCAGTCAGCTGGCCTTCCCTTCCTTAGTCCTTACATGAACAGGGATGGAGACTTCGCACATGGAGTAAACTACGCTGTCGCCGGCTCCACTGCCTTAACAACGGAGGTTCTCTCTCGAAGAAACATCCCCTCCCCGGTCACCAGGAGCTCACTCAGTGTGCAACTTGATCGGATGTCTACCCATATCAATTCGATCTGCACCACGGAGAGAGGTTAGTTATGAAGTGTTTTCTCAAATCAAATACACGAAAATCATGAATTGCGCTTATCGTATTGACTTGACACAATAACAGATTGCTTGGAGAAGCTAAAGACCTCTCTTTTCATGGTTGGAGAGATTGGCGGGAATGATTATAACTATGCATTGTTGCAAGGAAAAAGTATTGGTGAGGTAAAAGGCATGGTACCTGAAGTCGTCGGAGCTATAACAGCAGCTGTTAGGGTAAGTCTACCGGGGAGATCGATTAATTTTTCATCAAGATCAAGCAGTTTACTTCCATGTATAGTAATTACAATGCAATTTATTTAATTATCATCTTTCTATATGGGTTGCAGCAAGTCATTGGTTATGGAGCTGCTAGGGTGGTAGTCCCGGGAAATTTTCCAATAGGCTGCCTTCCCATCTATCTCACTGCATTTCGGACCAACAACTCAAATGCCTATGACGAACATCATTGCCTGAAGGAACTCAACAGCTTCTCGAAATATCACAACAGCCAACTACAAGAAGCCATCCAACAACTGAAAAGAGAGTACCCGAATGTAGTAATCGTTTACGGTGATTACTACCGAGCCTTCCAATGGCTTTTCCAGAATGCACAATATCTTGGTGAGTCTATTTACCCCTTGCAAGAAGAAGAGCACGTCTAGGGTAGAGTATAACTCATTAGTCCTCGCTAATATTGTATTTTCCATTTCAATTTCAGGGTTTTCCCAATCCTCTACTCAAAAAGCGTGTTGCGGTACCGGTGGTGACTACAATTTTAGCCTCGCCAAGATGTGTGGAGCTCCAGGAGTTTCAGTTTGTCAGCATCCTAGCACACTCCTTAGTTGGGATGGAGTTCATTTGACAGAAGAGGCGTATAAGAGAATGGCTGAAAGGTTGATTGATGAAATCTTGCCCAAGCTTCATTGCTCTGGTTAAATTTGATCTTAGTTTATTGGACAAACTCTTAAATCGAAGAAGGGTCTGTTCTCCTCGTCGCCGTCCATTTCAGATGTCAGATTTGTGAAAATTATCCCAAAAGGGAGAGGGTAGAGAAGTCTTTTTGGCATGGCAGGAGAAGAGAATGGGAAAATGAAAATTGGAAAAGCTCCTCCGAGCTCTTTCTGCGTTTTGCTCTAGAAACCCGAAACTGGAAAACCCATTTTCCGGAAGGGTTTTGACTTCTACACTCCCCATTTCTACACCTACACTCCTTTTTTTGTCCCTATTAGGTGAAGTTACTAAATAGCCCTTGAAATAAGAGGAAAGTGCAATTGTAGAGTACAAGGGCTATTTAGTAACTTCACCTAATAGGGACAAAAAAAGGAGTGTAGGTGTAGAAATGGAGAGTGTAGAAGTCAAAACCCTTTCCGGAAAACCCATTTTCCCTCTTCCTGCCAAACAGCCAAAACTCAAAAAGGAGAAGTGGAAAATGGGAAAAGGGGGGATCCAAACACCCCCTAGATTTAGCTTCTGTTATTAGTAGTTTAGTACTGTGGTTTTCATTGGGTTTTTTTCCCCCTTACTTTGAGTTAAACATGCAGTTTCCCTTTGCACTATATTTAATAAAGTGTGCTATGTTTTGAATTCTCTGTTTCACCTTGATGGAGTATGAGTTTCCGTTTTTGGTTATTTTCTTGAAAACACAGTGCAAGCATTAAATTTGAAATTACACAAAAATCTGGACATGTATCTTTCATATGTAGGCGTTTACGCGTGTTTAGGACACCAAATCTTTAGAACCGCCACTCTATAATTCTAAAAAATAAAGAATGAAGCTGTCACAAAAATGTTTTCCATTTTTTCCTCCACAACATAACTTTGTACAGTTATTTCTAATTTACAGTTGATTGAATATGTAGGAGAAGAAGTTAAATAACTCTCACTTTGGTTAGATATATTGGCACTTCTCGGGGTTGTCCAAAACTACCTAAGTTTATTGTATGTCTATTTTTCAAAGTGTAGTGGGTAGATTAATTGGGGGTAGTTTCTCGCGTGATGCTTCTCCCTTCGCCTTCGCCAAGTTGATCCTGTGAAGTCGTTCCAATTTCTCAAAGGTAAGATCATTGCACAACATCTCATGCATAACAATATTGAGTTCAAAAATATTTTAGTCTGCTTTATTGATTAGGAGACTTTCCTTTCTCATATTCTTGGGTTATGTACATATATTTTTTCGGTGGAGGGAGTTGATAGTTTTCTGGCAGCCCACATTCCTCAATATTCGAACGTTTTATTTGGGTTGTTAGTTCACGCTTCACATCATATATCATATTCATTCACTGTTCGTTGTTCTTGGTGCTGTTTGCTACTGAGGCCAAATCTTTTGGAGATTGATTCGGAGCCGGTTGAATCCGGAGATCGGGCGTGAAGTCCGTGGTGTATCTATTGGATCTTGAAGAAGCTCCGGGAGCATCGGAGATTGGCGAGAATAGGTAAAGGCTTGGGGCTTGGGTAAGGTTTTTACTACTATTTTGCAATCTGTACTTCTTTTCGATTAATAGAATAAATCAGTAGTGTTAGGCCATGGTTTTGGCTTAAGGTTATTTAGGACCCTAAGTTTTTTCACGTAAATTGTGCGTCTCTTGTCTCAATTTTTATTCTACTGCACTACTTGAGTTTTGGTTGAATTAATCGAGATAATTGGTAATTTTTATCAAAACTCCTATTCACCCCCCCTATCCACGTAGATTGAACACTTCCGCATAATTTCAACTTCTTGCCTTTTTCTCCCATCTCTCTTTATTTAGTTCCTCTCTGTAAATTTTTACTTTGATTAAGATTAAGAATGATGTGAGTTTTCATGAGGTTTTTAATAATGGGAAATGGACCCTCTCCACTCTCCAGTAGTCCTATGGGACAAATTGCTGGAGGTGTCTCGCAAGTGTCGATCCCACAAGAATACCTTACCTGTAAGAATATACTGTATTGTGAAAAAAGTGTGGACTGACCGAAACAGAAACCGGAGAGAATCCCATGCCCTAGTTATCTACCCATTGACGGTCACAAGTTAATCTGTTGTACTGGTTTTAAGGAGTGGTTAACTTGCTTCCCAATTACTTGGGTTTTGTTAATCATTTTTTAACACACACAAGCCACGAATGGATGATTTTAGCAGAATTTTTTTAAATTTCAGGAAGCAGCATGCTTGCGACCATAGTGTGTGTCGTAGTAAAGAGCGCCCTAAGCGTAGGGCTAGGTCGGTTGCAACATAATAAACTCGGAAGTCCGAGGTCGAATCCACAGGGAGCCAATGGAGCTAGGCCGGAGGTTTGATTTACGAAGGGTTTTTAGCGTTAGGACCGCCAACCTAGTTCGGCGTTGAGACGGCCAACTACAAGATTTAGTTAACTGGCTACTTAACCTATCTACGGTTTTTTAACTGGAGATTAAACTAAAAGCTAGGTTTAGGGATAATCAACACCCATAACACAAGGATAAGCTCGATTCTTCTCTTTTTAACAAAAGTGTTAAACATGTCTAGGGTTCTTTTTGAGACATTTCAAGAAACACATGGAGGGACATAGCTCCAAGCATCAAATGTGGCAAGTAGTCTCACCCTTGCCTACATTTGATCAAGAAAATTAACACCTCTAAGTTTTGATACATAAAATTAACCCTAACACATGCTTAAGCTAGAAAAACGAAAATTACAAGAGAAGAACAAGCAACACCCTTGGTTACGGGATGCTAACCATCCCACAGCCTAGCCTTACTACACTACTCACACATATCGAAAGAAGACATGAAATGAGCAAGGGTAAAGATAAGGAAAATGCTAAACATTGATAAAATTTGAAATAAACACAAGATCCACGAAGAGAACGAGATTCCTTACAACTTTAATAAAGACCAAAAGCTTCGAAAGTAAATGGATCGTACCTAAAAACCCACTCAAAGCATAAATGAAGAGAGAGGTGAGAGCTCCATTAATGGAGGTAGAGAGAGAAAGTGCAAAAGATGAAGATAACCTACTCAAATCAGGTTTGGGGGTATTTATAGCCCCTAAAAAATGAGCTACAAAGGTCTTAAATGCCCCTAGAAAGTTGCAAAAGTCGGGCACAAAAAGTAGATTTTTTTCCAGGATGTACCGGTACCGTGATAGCCCAGTACCTGTACAGGTCTTGTTTCTCAGCATTTTGGACCAAATCTGTCCGAGGTGTACAGGTACAGCTTTTATCGGTACAGGTACATCGCTGACAGATAGCTTCCGAATTGTTTTCTTCCCTCCAACGGAGGACTTTATTAGCTTCTAACGACCTTGGATACAAAGGGAAACAGACTACAAAATATGTAGTGGCCATATACTAGCTCGGGTCAACTACCCCTTGGCCACTACCAACCCTAACTACCCAAAGTATGACCACATGCCGGCCAAACATCAAACAAAGTTGCAAAGACATTAAAAGAAAAACTACTAGTTATGTGCTACTAAGACTATTACCACCGACTCCACCACTGCTCATAGTCATCCTCATTCAGCTCCTCATGGTGTTGAGCCTCGAGCTCCCCCTTCTCATCAGACTCCTTCTCATCCGGAATGTATGTTAGCCCGGAGGTCTAACCAATCCTCTCATCATAGTATTTAACCCTCTTTCGAATTCAGTTTTTGCTCTTTCATAACATTTCTTTGAGGAATAGGGTCCTTTTGTAACGCCCCGACTTTTCGGAAGCAAAATAAAATAATTTCTTAAGAAGATTTTGCTAAATAAATATAATTTTCCAAAATAAAGGTTTATTACAATCTCAAAATAAATTTACTAATTCAAAATACATTAACTTCAGAGCTGACTCTAGGCTTGATACGAATCCCAAGCATGCTCGATCTCTATTCCTGATATTCTTCTTGTGTCGAACTGCACCATCGTTGAATCATCTCCATTGAATCCTGCGCCCTCTGGCAAATTGATTGCCGAAGCAATCGATTTACCAGGATACAGACGTATCCGTGAGTGATAAATCACCCAGTAGAATAATCCAACCCAACCACCCCTCTTACTTTACAGCTAGCAATCAAGCAGGATAAACATGGTGCGAAGAAATATAACAGAGGTATTTCATATCAATCAGTTTATTACTATTCATTAACCTGACGTGTGATCTAAGATCTCACCGCGAGATCTTTCCTCCCTCAACCACTAGCCATGCTCGGTCCCATGGGATCACTTTATTTTGCTGTCGCGGATTGCACCTAAGTTATGTACCCAGTGTGTATCCCTCTCAATACAGCAAAAGAAAACTTACCATGCCTGAATCACAACTAGGGTTCGCCTATCTTATAAACCACATCACAACCATTCCACAATCATCACTGGACACCCGCCAGTCTATCAATTCATCACTGGACACCCGCCAGTTTATCAATTCATCACTGGACACCCGCCAGTTTCAATCTCATCACAATCTCAAAATCACGCCTGCAGGCAATCTAAAAACAAAAACTTTTTCCAATTCATCCATTACTTATCATCGTCTAGGTGATTTCTATTTCGCATAGCACCCCATGTCTCTAGGATCCAATCTAACATATCATTCAGCAGTTGGAAATAATAATTAAGCAAACAGAATAATAATTTGAAATAAACAATATGCATTGAATCACATAACCTTTTATGAATGGGCCGTTGCCCTTAGTTCTGTATGATCAACAAGTCAATAATAAGGTAAGGAACTTTTAATAAATAAAAGTTTTAATAAAAGAATATAATCTAAGCTTGTATAAATTTTATTTAGGAAATTAAATTGATTAAAGATCATAATGAACACAATAAATAAATAATAATATTAGAAATAATTAGCATGACCTTAAAAAGGTTCCTATGATTCTACACAGTGGGATCAAGTGCCAAAATCGAGTCCGGAGGGTCGCGAGATTATTTAAATTAATACTATTACCGAAAACTACCGAAAGTAAAATAATTAGGTAATAAATAATCTAATCAATAAAATATGTCGAGATTAACAAGATTTTGTCTTGGAAGTGTAGAGAATCTAAAAAAAATTATTCGGATATTAATAAAATAGTTTATAAGGTCGCAAGGATTTTTTTGATTGGAAACATTGTAAGAAAAATAATAAATATATAATTAAATTAAAAAAATATGAAATTAACAAGATATCACCTTTGGGATGTGATAAGTCTAGGAAAAATAGTTTAAGTGTTGGAACCGTTGTTTGGATGGTCGCAAAGATTTTTCGTTTGAAATCTTTGAATGAAAACAAACAAAAAAAAATTAATAAATAGATATTAAAATAAAAAAAATATGACATTAACAAGTTATGATCTTTGATATATTAGAAGTCTAGGAAAAATAGATCGGGTGTCAAAAATTGGTTTCGGAAGGTCGCAAAGTGATTTCGAACCATGTAGAATTACTAAATAAGAGTATTATTAATTTAAAACTTTTATTAATCAACTTTATCTATCAGATAATTAAACTGATATAATTAATACGTTTTATACTAAGATGATATTACTTTGTAAGAAAATAATATTGATTCAGTAGTTTTTATAATATTAATATCAAAAAGATTGTAAAATAAATATCAAAAGTATTGTCTTCTACAAAAATAATTACAAATAAACTGTCGGGTTTAAAAATAATATCAATTTGGTGAATCTGGCCGAAAATTGCGCAGTGAGCTATTTTTTTCGTTTTGGCTCGGTTCTTGATGCATGGGACCAATTGGGGCATAGGGTTAAGCATTTAAACACTTAATATACTTAGAGGAGGGGTTGAGAGAGATTATAATACCTCGAATTGGATTGAATTGATTTAAAACGAAACTTGAACTTTTTTTGGAAGATGACTTCGGGTTCTTTGATCGGGGGACCTTGGGCTCGAATTGGATGACGTTTGGGGATGCTTGGGGTTGAGTGAAGAGATTGGAATGAGTAATTTGAGTTTCGGTTGGGCGTAGGCACGAAACCCACTTTTCTCTCTCTTTCTTTCTCTCTCTAAAACTCCATGAATTGGAGCTTCAATTCCTACGAATTCTCTCTCTCTTCTGGACTGTTAGGGTGTGGGAATTTTCGTGGTGAGCCCTAGGGTTAGACTAATGGGATATATATAGGGAAATTTGGAAGAGGATGATAAGTTTGTATTCGAATAGGATTCCGATTTCTTGGGTTTTGATAGGAGCGGAATATGGACGAAAATATGGTCAGGGGAGAGGTAGAGATCGAGTAGGAATAGGAGAGGAAGAGGTGGAAGGAGTTCTAGTTATGCATGCAATTTTTTTTAAAAAAATAAGGAGATAAATAGATAGGATAATTATTTTTTTGTAATTATCTAGTATTTATCTAATAAGGAAAACAATATTATTAGAACTAATTATACTTTTTAATGATAGAAATTACGGATTGTTATACACAAATATAATTACAAGCTAATTAATAATATATAAGCTAAACTAATTTTAATCACCAAAAATTATTCTAGGTTCTAGTTTAATCGAATCATACTTTTATAATTAATCCACTACTATAGACTATTTGATTAAAAATAAATTCTTTATTCGAAAAAAATTGGGTCGAAAATCCGGGTCGTTACACCTTTGAGGTGAGATTTGTAATAAGAGAGATTGAGGGTCCAATTTCGAGAGTTTTGGAGAGGGAGATGAAAATTTAGGGTTTTAGCTTTTGTAGTGGGAGAGGAGAGATAGGGAATCACATATCAATTCTTCGCCCTTTTTCATCCCAACCACTTCTATCACATTCACACCACCCCCAAACCTCCTTGAATCATTGAAAATCAATTTCACACAACCCTCCAAACATCCGGCTTCCTAAGCTTGAGCAAAAATGGAGACTCGGACTACGGTTCAACAAATTGGAACGAAGGGACACATTTGTGGTTTTATCATGCAAAAAATTTCCTTGTATCATTTCCTACGTACGCCAACCAACTCCAATATGATGCATAAAAGATATCTAAACTACTCACGTATGAACAAACGGATATTATTTAAGCAAGTGCGGAAAAAGAGACAAACAAGCATGGGATGCTTCAAAACAAACTTCAACTCTAAGCAATGCATACTACTTGACACACCTTGGAGCTCAATCTATTCAACAAATTAAAGTTCACGTATATGCATGCAACATGGATTCAACACATAATCAAATTCGACGGGGTGCACGACTCTTGCCTTTATTAGGAAAATTGAGCATAATCTAAGTATCTAGCACTTGAATTCACTAATTACAAAGGAAAATTGCACAAAAAATTTTAAAATTTTCTATGCAAAACCGAGAACGTAAAGTAAAGCTATAATCTACTCCCCCCCAACTTGAAATGAGCAGCGCCCTTGATGCACAAAGACGAAAAATAAGGAGAGGGAGAACAAAAATGTACCAACGGGGTGGAATGTCAACCACCCGATACCTCGACCAAGTTGGAGGATTTTGCGTCATTGTCACCGTTCGTCATCGGAACCGCTTCCAAAGCTCATTCCTGCAAAAGGCTTAAGAACCAACCACCTACTAGGAGACAAAAGACATTAGTACCGCCGGCTCGTGATAGCCCGGCACAAAAATTATTATGAACAAGTATTTAAAAACCACCAAATCGTCACGTGATTGAACGGGTACTACTTTTCTCCCCATGTCTCGCTTAAGGCGCCGCAGAGTAAGTCATACAACATCTTAAGTTTGAAACGGGTGGCTATACCAGACCATCAAAAGAGAAAAAGGAGAGAGAGAGAGAGAGAATTTATGTACGTTCAGCCAAACGCGGGCTCCGAATATTTATCATGCCAACGAGAGCTAACAAAATTAACATAGCACTCCACTCCAAAATCTTGGTCAAAAATTGAATCCGGCTATACCACAAAATAAGATACTTTGAGCAACACATTTGCCGAATCCATTTTAGATATTTAAGTTCCACTAAGTGAGCATTCCAAACTAGATTGATTTTCAAATTGTTGACAAAATCCACAAGATAAGGATGATAAACTAAATTAAAATCATCAACACCAAGAAAATCGACCCGTTCAACTTCAACAAAATCGTTCAATGGTGGAGACCTAATAGGAGTATGTGCAACATCTACAGGATTCTCCAGAGTAGGAGACCGACTCTTTGTCTCATATACTCTGTCTTGCTCTTCTAACAAGGAGTACAAGTAATCCACTTCTGCATCCATCTCTTCAATAGTGAGAAGTTTCTCCCCCAGATCGAAACATAGAGGGGGATCCACAGGGGGGAGACACTGGATGTCAGGCTCATCATTAGGCACATCACTCCATTCGGACTCCGATGAGCTATCAAAATCTAAACTAACTTCATCAATAAAGTTATGTGGCTCAATTTCCTCTTCCATGGCATGTGAGTTGAGACCTTGAAAATGTTTAACATAAACCCGAGACTTTAAAATTTCAGCCAATTGATCAAAAAAATCTTAAGCTTCAACGGGTTCTTTGTCCAAAAATTCCCCATTGCACATCATATCCAAGAATTGTTGACTCTTTTGAGAAAGTCCTTTATAAAAATAGCCCACTATTTCGAAAATGTCATAACCATGATGCGGGACCGCTTTGAACAAGTCCTGATATCTTTCCCAACATACATAAAATGGCTCATTCTCTCTTTCGGCAAAAGTTTGAATTTGTTGTTGGAGAGCCCTTGTATAATATATGGGAAGGAACATTTTGTAAAATTCTTTTTGCAAATCATCCCAAGTTCGCACGGATTGAGAATTCAAGGAATCGAGCCAAGTTAGGGCACTATCCCTTAAAGAGAGAGAGAAAAAATTCATCCACGCGGTCTCTGACATCACAAGGGTACCAATTTTGGCCTCGAAAGCCCTAACATGAGAGAGAGGGTTTTCGTGATCCATGCCATAGAAGTGGGGTAGCCAATTGGAAATGCTCATTTGAATCCTAAAAACATTGGCGTCATGAGTGGCTATGCTAGGAGGTGTAAACGTGTGTGCTAGATAACATAACTCCTGCATAGTCCTGGATTCTATCTCCTCATGTGCTGAAAACATTCTATTTTAAAGCTAAAAACATGAAGTAAAAATAAAAGATGGAATACTTACAGTGCGGTGTAAAGCAAATACCTTCAAATTAGCTACCAATTGATTCCCCGGCAACGGCGCCAAAAATGCTTGCGACCAAAGTGTGTGTCGTAGTAAAGAGCGCCCTAAGCGTAGGGCTAGGTCGGTTGCAACATAATAAACTCGGAAGTCCGAGGTCGAATCCACAGGGAGCCAATGGAGCTAGGCTGGAGGTTTGATTTACGAAGGGTTTTTAGCGTTAGGACCGCCAACCTAGTTCGGCGTTGAGACGGCCAACTACAAGATTTAGTTAACTGGCTACTTAACCTATCTACGGTTTTTTAACTGGAGATTAAACTAAAAGCTAGGTTTAGGGATAATCAACACCCATAACACAAGGATAAGCTCGATTCTTCTCTTTTTAACAAAAGTGTTAAACATGTCTAGGGTTTTTTTTGAGACATTTCAACAAACACATGGAGGGACATAGCTCCAAGCATCAAATGTGGCAAGTAGTCTAACCCTTGCCTACATTTGATTAAGAAGATTAACACCTCTAAGTTTTGATACATAAAATTAACCCTAACACATGCTTAAGCTAGAAAAACGAAAATTACAAGAGAAGAACAAGCAACACCCTTGGTTACGGGATGCTAACCATCCCACAACCTAGCCTTACTACACCACTCACACATATCGAAAGAAGACATGAAATGAGCAAGGGTAAAGATAAGGAAAATGCTAAACATTGATAAAATTTAAAATAAACACAAGATCCACGAAGAGAACGAGATTCCTTACAACTTTAATAAAGACCAAAAGCTTCGAAAGTAAATGGATCGTACCTAAAAACCCACTCAAAGCATAAATGAAGAGAGAGGTGAGAGCTCCATTAATGGAGGTAGAGAGAGAAAGTGCAAAAGATGAAGATAACCTACTCAAATCAGGTCTGGGGGTATTTATAGCCCCTAAAAAACGAGCTACAAAGGTCTTAAATGCCCCTAGAAAGTTGCAAAAGTCGGGCACAAAAAGTAGATTTTTTTCCAGGATGTACCGGTACCGTGACAGCCCAGTACCTGTACAGGTCTTGTTTCTCAGCATTTTGGACCAAATCTGTCCGAGGTGTACAGGTACAGCTTTTATCGGTACAGGTACATCGCTGATAGACAGCTTCCGAATTGTTTTCTTCCCTCCAACAGCCCCTTTGACATCCCGAACACTCTTCGACACTTCTTTAAACACTCCTTGGGACTTGGTGGCGGGGTGCACATGGTCTCGGCTCTTTGGATAATCCCGAGTTGATTTCCTTGGCGTTCAAAACGCCTTATTTCCACCTTTAACCTGTAAGGGCCAAAAACACCAACTCCGTGCAAAATCATACAAGATACGCGAGTTACGCACGTGAGTGAGACAAAATAGAGAGAGATAAGCCCTATTATTTACACTATTGAGGGCTTATCACAGCATCCTGGCCCTTACTCCAAATTGTACTAAAATTTGAATAAAAACTTCATTGGATTCGAGTCAATTCAGTGGACAAACTCAAACATAGCACAAATTTTGAGTACGTAAAATCTTAATTTATGGTATAGTTGTAAATTGCGAAGAGCAAAATAATTAAGCCTTCAATTTTTGAGTAAAACTCAATCGGATATGAGTTTGAGTAAAGGGTTGGAGTGAGTTTGAAGGGCTTTTACAAATTATTCGTGCGTTTTGATCACCTTTTCAAAGTGATGTTTTCTTTCAAGAGAAAATTTGAAACTCAAAAACCAAATAAACAAAGATTAGCTGCAGATAACTTACTTATTTGGAATTCCTATGCTACATGTAAACAACGAAACAAACAGATAAGGATACTGGATCAGCAAACCTAGAGCTTCCTTCACCTCTGATCCTTAGAAGCCGCTGCCACCCACGAGGAGGCTGAGCAATGTTAGGCTTATCAATTGCCCGCAGCCTGCTGCCATCTTTACAAATGTCAGGTTGATCTTTTCACATGATATTTCAGACCGCCACTCACGGGCTGTTTCACGCACAAAAGGTTGCTCCAAAAGGCATTCCCGTATAATTTCCTCATACTCTTCCTTAGTCGGTATCAATCTCCACTTAAAGCACTCAGCACATTGGAAGGCGAAAGCCCCAACCGACGGCAACACTTTGGAAGAGTGAAAGGGGATTTTGACTTTTTGGGGAAAGAAAGGGGATGGACCTCATCGCCTGTGGTTGTACCATTGGCAGCAGGATCATAAACCACCAATTGCTTTTGAGCATCTTCTTCACCTGATTGATGATCTTCATCCTCTGCTGCACTATGGTCTTCTTCCTCTTGAGGTGAAACCACATCTATAGGTTGCTGACAAGACTTATCCAGGTGATCTGGGAGAGTAGAACCATTGCAGCCATTTTCGTCCTTTTTTTTTACTTCTAATTTAAAGTTAAGTTTTATAGGGCGTGACTGCATCTGGATAGATCTAAATCACCTGGCATAAGGCAATCTATGAGCAAAGCATATGTCACTTAAACTATAACACAACTAGAGTTATCCGTTATGCACGTAAATTAAAGGAACAGTTATATAAGCAAACCACCACAGATTAAAATGGTAAGATTGGGCAAAGAAAAATCTAAGGATTGGTGTCATGTTGAAACTATGGGGAAACACTGAAGAAGAAGAGAGAACAACAGAACGGTGCATTGGATATGTGGCATAGCAGGCATTCACGCGTTTTCGAACCCTTCGCTAGCATTTTTCCTAATGATTCGTTGCAGCAATTACTGTTTCGTTTTCGATTTTTATCGGTAGGAGTTCTTGTATAAGTTTACATGCTCCTCTATGCGTACATGTGCATTACAATTATAATGTAGTAGTACAAAGAAGCAAGAAATATCCTAAGAAATGGTTTGAGCTGTTTGCTACTTATATAGACCACTTCTACAGGGAGACAGAAAACTATAAAAGCACAAAGGAAAAAAAGCAGGAGTAATTTTTAATCATGCTATTATCAAAGGATGATTATTTAAATAGGAAATTAATTTTGCCACTTCCCTTTTTGTTAATGCCACTCCCCTTCTCCCACAAAATAAATCATCTAATCAAAACACAAAGGGGAGTGGCATTAACAAAAAGGGGAGTGGCAAAATCACTCCCCTTTAAATAACCCAAAATACTAATGTAAAATTAATAAATGTGAAAAAATTTAATAAAGATAAAAAAATAATAGTAAACCACCCCTCATATTATGGAACGGAAGAAGCCAAATGTTACTGTTTCAATAGGTTTGTATGAAGGAACACCACCTAGTGTGGTTGGTTCCTCATTCTCCCTTGAGGTCCTGAGTTCGAGTCCTCGTAGAAGAGGTGCTCGACTCCCATTGTAACTATTAACAATTTAACTCCTAACATCCTACTTTCTGGCAAAAAAATAAAAAAAAGTTTATACATGATAAAAAAAAAAGGGAAATTCGTTCGCCACCGTGAATCCAAAAGTAATACTTACCGATGTCCGTTGGAGCTGATTTTTTATAGGACCCCATAAAATAATATTCAAAAATTTATTGATAATTTTCTAGATTTTTGTGGAACCCAGAATGGGCCCAAACACATTTTTCCTTTCGTGGTTCCCTGCAAATCTTCCTTGCGAATAGCAGTGCTCTAAAAAAAAGCTTATATAACAGGAAATGCTTCGATACACACCACCAATTTTTGAGAAATGTAGTGCCTATGTTTAATGTTTGGTTAGTATCTTGTTGCAAGTGTGGACAGGGCTGGCCTTGAGTTTTCGGAGGCCTAAAGTCATAATGAAAAATGAGGCCTTTTACAAATTTTGAAGACAAGCACAAAATAAACAAATCACCTTTTTCAAAACAAAATAGCACTGATCAATAAGAAAAAAAATCTCAAATAACCGACCATTTCAGTATTTCAAAAGCATCATCTAAATATCAATAGTCCAAAAAAGTTACCGAACTTGAAATATTTTAGAGGCATCACTTAAATATCACCCTTCAAATTTACCCAAAAAAAAATATCACCCTTCAAGCAATAGAATTTATTAAACAAAACAAATATACGATTCAGACAATCAGAGGAATATGGCGCCTAGACCCAAATTCCAATCCGAAATTGTTATATACCTCCGAAGCTTAAAAAGAAGAAAGACTTACAAGTTAAGAGTGGAAAATAGAAATTTGCAGTTGGAATGTTGGATCAAACATTCAAACCAAAGAACTCATAATCCAAGAGGACCCTTGTTCGTTCTTCACTAGTGGGTGTGGATTGGTGACGACGTGCCGTGGTGATGTGAGCCGATTAATTTAGGGAAAAAAGAAAACCCTTGTTCATTCTTTCAATTTCCCTCTGGCTTCAATTCGTTTTCGGAAAAAAACGTGAGAGAGTTTGGTTTTGTTTCTTTGAAAATGGACCATATGGTTCTCTTTTTTACAAAACTGCCACCAAGTTTTTTTTTTTGGCCCAGCTCTCATTGTATCCGTGTGGGCCTTTTTTAACTTGGAATGGGCCATTTTTTTGGAGGCCTAAAGCCATGGCACCTTGGGCTTCAACCCAAGGCCGGCCCTGAGTGTGGATCCCACAAGGAAGCTCTTTTCCTCGTCGCCTATTTTTACTTCATAATTGATTTACGAAAATAGTAAAACAATCTTGTAATAGGTATACACAGATTAATATTAGATAAATATGAACTTGATAGGGATATAGTGGGAGTTTATTTCAAAGTGTGGAATTCTATATCGTATCAATAACTCCCGTTCAAATATTTAGTACAGTTTTTCAGATTTTGGTTCGAATTCCCAAACCCTGTCGGATTCCTTACAGATATAGAACTCCCTCTGCACCCCCTCTATAAATTACTACATGCAATACAATTACTAAATTATACTTGGCCACCCTCACCATAAGCACAAAATTTACGAAATAGTAGTTTCTTCTCTTCTTCCGAAGCAATGGCCAGTACCAAAAACCTCGTCTCCACCCTTGTTCTAGCAACCCTTGCGGCCTCTTTTTTCCTTCTCCTCCAACCCCTCCCGAGCAATGCCAAATCACTCACTACTTGCAAT
This sequence comes from Rhododendron griersonianum, assembly GCA_018127125.1. NCBI lineage: Eukaryota > Viridiplantae > Streptophyta > Magnoliopsida > Ericales > Ericaceae > Rhododendron > Rhododendron griersonianum. The sequence goes on along the minus strand of CM030799.1, from coordinate 9,651,308 downwards.
TTCGATCGGATCTACCAGCTCGGCGACTCGATTTCGGACACCGGCAATCTGATTCGCGAGAGGCCCATGGGTGCCGCGACTCCGTTCGCCAGGCTTCCCTACGGCCAAACTTATTTCAAGAGCGCGACCGGTCGCTGCTCCAACGGCCGTCTCATGATTGACTTTATCGGTATGTAACACTGCTGTCCATTAATAGCACACACATACTATATTGTGTTCCCAATAAAAATTATTAACATGCTTCAGATTTTCGTTAACTGCAATAATTTTACTAAGTTTTCAACCCTTTTGCATCTGATCTTCTCATCACTGCCAGAATTTTTTTTAGTACTGATTTTTTTTTTATGGGGTTTTCATAGCGCGCAACTAATTTGTATATATGACAACCTCTATAAATCTACTATTACTGTATTTCGAGATGATTGTCCACAATCGATACCGTCAATTGTTTCTGTTCTCTGTCTCTCTATTTATATTTTAACATTGGGATTAATAAGGCTATTATTCTCTTTTTAAAACTAGTACTATATATTTCGAGATGATTGTCCACAATTGATACCGTCAATTGTTTCTGTTCTCTTTCTCTCTATTTATTTTTTAACAAGGGGATTAATAAGGCTATTCTCTTTTTCGAAAGTTCTTCTGTTAGTAACTTAAGCGTTTTCTTTTTCTGTTAAAATTAATGCCTTGTTTGTAATATTTTTTTTATTTTTGGGCTAAAATAAATAGTTTATGTATGTGAGCCTTGTTAGTTTGTAATGGGCTTTTTAAATATTTTAGGTTGTTTAAGACAGGGCCAAAAGTTGCAAGTATATAAGAACTCTGTAGACTTTGAATGAATGAAAACAAACCAGTGAGCATTCCTCTTTTTTGGAGACGGCCGGCGCAAAACAAAAGCTAGAAAAAAAAAATCTACTCCCAAAATTATCTGTTCGTGCTTGCGTTCCCCGACCAAAACTCTCGTCAATTGGCAGTTTATTTGGTTTCCAATTTCTTCCAGGCTGATCTCGGCCAACATTTTGGTCTTCAGTGATTTTTTATCAACATTTTTTACCTATCCGATTGTCTAGAAAAATTTATAAAAAAAATCAACAGATTTCTCCACAGACCAAAGAAGATGGCCTTAATTTATTGTTCATAACTTTAATTGTTTTTATTTGGTCGATTTATCATGAGGTGTTTGAGTCACTGAATTAGTGCATTGTCTTTTATAAATTTTGCAGCTCAGTCAGCTGGCCTTCCCTTCCTTAGTCCTTACATGAACAGGGATGGAGACTTCGCACATGGAGTAAACTACGCTGTCGCCGGCTCCACTGCCTTAACAACGGAGGTTCTCTCTCGAAGAAACATCCCCTCCCCGGTCACCAGGAGCTCAATCAGTGTGCAACTTGATCGGATGTCTACCCATATCAATTCGATCTGCACCACGGAGAGAGGTTAGTTATGAAGTGTTTTCTCAAATCAAATACACGAAAATCATGAATTGCGCTTATCGTATTGACTTGACACAATAACAGATTGCTTGGAGAAGCTAAAGACCTCTCTTTTCATGGTTGGAGAGATTGGCGGGAATGATTATAACTATGCATTGTTGCAAGGAAAAAGTATTGGTGAGGTAAAAGGCATGGTACCTGAAGTCGTCGGAGCTATAACAGCAGCTGTTAGGGTAAGTCTACCGGGGAGATCGATTAATTTTTCATCAAGATCAAGCAGTTTACTTCCATGTATAGTAATTACAATGCAATTTATTTAATTATCATCTTTCTATATGGGTTGCAGCAAGTCATTGGTTATGGAGCTGCTAGGGTGGTAGTCCCGGGAAATTTTCCAATAGGCTGCCTTCCCATCTATCTCACTGCATTTCGGACCAACAACTCAAATGCCTATGACGAACATCATTGCCTGAAGGAACTCAACAGCTTCTCGAAATATCACAACAGCCAACTACAAGAAGCCATCCAACAACTGAAAAGAGAGTACCCGAATGTAGTAATCGTTTACGGTGATTACTACCGAGCCTTCCAATGGCTTTTCCAGAATGCACAATATCTTGGTGAGTTCTATTTACCCCTTGCAAGAAGAAGAGCACGTCTAGAGTAGAGTATAACTCATTAGTCCTCACTAATATTGTATTTTCCATTTCAATTTCAGGGTTTTCCCAATCCTCTACTCGAAAAGCGTGTTGCGGTACCGGCGGTGACTACAATTTTAGCCTCGCCAAGATGTGTGGAGCTCCGGGAGTTTCAGTTTGTCAGCATCCTAGCACACTCCTTAGTTGGGATGGAGTTCATTTGACAGAAGAGGCGTATAAGAGAATGGCTGAAAGGTTGATTGATGAAATCTTGCCCAAGCTTCATTGCTCTGGTTAAATTTGATCTTAGTTTATTGGACAGCTAGATTTAGCTTCTGTTATTAGTAGTTTAGTACTGTGGTTTTCATTGGGGTTTTTTTTTTTTTTACTTTGAGTTAGTTAAAACATGCAGTTTCCCTTTGCACTATATTTAATAAAGTGTGCTATATTTTGAATTCTCTGTTTCACCTAGATGGAGTATGAGTTTCCGTTTTTGGTTATTTTCTTGAAAACACAGTGCAAGCATTATATTTGAAATTACACAAAAATCGTGACACGTATCTTTCAAATGTAGGCGTTTACGCGTGTTTAGGGCACCAAATCTTTAGAACCGCCACTCTATAATTCTCAAAAATAAAGAATGATGCTGTCACAAAAATGTTTTCCATTTTTTCCTCCACAACATAACTTTGTACAGTTATTTCTAATTTACAGTTGATTGAATATGTAGGAGAAGTGGTTAAATAACTCTCACTTTTGTTAGATACTATATTGGCACTTCCCGGGATTGCCCAAAACCACCTAAGTTTATCGTATGTCTATTTTTCAAAGTGTAGTGGATAGGTTAATTAGGGGGTAGTTTCTCACGTGATACTTCTCCCTTCACATTCGCCAAGTAGATCCTGTGAAGTCGTTCCAATTTCTCAAAGGTAAGATCATTGCATGGCATCTCATGCATAGCAATATTGAGTTCAAAAATATTTTAATCTCCTTTATTGATTAGGAGACTTTCCTTTCTCATATTCTTGGGTTATATATATATACTAGTGTTTGTCCGTGCCTACGGCACTACGCACCCCGGTTGGAATTGCCCATGTCTACGGCGCTTGCTAGCTAGTGGCTCAGACACTAAATCACTTCCGATATAATCTGATTTTGGTAAAAAGAACCGATGGCATTTTTGTAATATATTTGTAAGAGTGTGGGTGTTTTCTTTAGAGAGTTGGAGAGCACACATCAGCCCTTAGATCAAATAAATCTCAGCCCTCATTTCAAATTGTGTTTGTGTGATCCCCACACCCTTGTGTTTTATTAGGTAGATACATTACCTTATTCGTTTTAGTTGATTAGGTGATTTACTTTCCCCGGAAAAATAAGAACGACTGTTTTGTTTTTTCGGTGGAGGGAGTTGATAGTTTTCTGACAGCCCACCTTCCTCAATATTCGAACGTTTTATTTGGGTTGTTTAGATCACGCTTCACATCATATCATATCTATTCACTGTTCGTTGTTCTTGGTGCCGTTTGCTGCTGAGGCCGAATCTTTTGGAAATTGATTCGGAGCCGGTTGAATCCAGAGATCGAGTGTGAAGTCCGTGGTGCATCTTTATTAATTTTTAATCTGTTAATCTTCATTCAAATTGGTAATTTTTATCAAAACTCCTATTCACCCCCCTCTAGGAGTAGATTGAACGCTTTCGCATAATTTCAAACTTTCTTGCCTTTTTCTCCCATCTTCTCTTCATTTAGTTCCTCTCTGTAAATTTTTACTTTGATTAAGATTAAGAATGATGTGAGTTTTCATGAGGTTTTTAATAATGGGAATGGACCCTCTCCAGTAACCCTTTGGGACAAATTGCTGGAGGTGTCTCGTAAGTGTCGATCCCACAAGGATACCTTACCTGTAAAAGTATATTGTATTGTGAAAAAAGTGTGAACTGACCGAAACAGAAACTGGAGAGAATCCCATGCCCTAGTTATCTACCCATTGACGGTCACAAGTCAATCTGTTGTACTGGGAAAAATTTCAGTGCCGAGTAGGTACCACGTGGTGCCCGCTAGCGCATCCGAGCCGTCTATTGCGTGTTTGAACGGCTCATATTTGGAGAGAGAAAAAGAAGAGAGAAAGTGTTGGGGTGAGAGGAGAGAGAGGGTTTCAATCCGAGCCGTCCAAAAGTGTATCGGACGGCTCAAATGCGCCGATCGGGTACCATGTCGGCAAATACCCGCTCGGCACTGAAAAACTCCTCGTTGTACTGGTTTTAAGGAGTGGTTAACTTGCTTCCAAATTACTCGGGTTTTGTTAACCATTTTTTAACACACACAAGCCATGAATGGACGATTTAGCAGAATTTTTTTAAATTTCAGGAAGCAGCATCCCCGGCCCTTACTCAAAATTGTACTAAAATTTGAATAAAAACTTCATTTGGTGCGAGTCAATTCAGTGGACAAACTCAAACATAGCACAAATTTTGAGTAAAATCTTAATTTATGGTATAGTTGTAAATTGCGAAGAGCAAAATAAGCCTTCAATTTTTGAGTAAAACTCAATCGGATATGAGTTTGAGTAAAGGGTTGGAGTGAGTTTGAAGGGCTTTTACCCAGAATTTGGTTGTAAGTCAGTTAAATGATACAAAACTCAATTTGCACACGTATTGCTTGGGCCTAGCCTCTAGTTAACAGAAAATGTGTACATACAATCAATATACTTCCTCAGATTAAAAAAAAAAATCAATATACTCCCTCCGTCCCATTTTATTTTTCATCATTCCATTTTGTGCTATTTTCAATTGCTTATATCTTTTAATATGTTCGTGAAAACTTGTATGATAGAACTAATCGAGAACTATCAAATAATATCCATATTGCATATTTTTGAAGATCTATATTAAAAGATGTAAGCAATTGAAAAAATCATCAAAAATGGACAAACAAAATTGGGACGGAGGGAGTGGGGATGGAAGATGGTGAAGAGTCGGCCTGGATCCGATCCACTTAGCGGTTATATTGATTTCCGTGAACATCTGTAAAAAATAGCAAGATTAAGTATTCAGCACATTATATTTTCCCCTATATCTAGTCTCGTGGGGTTCACATGCGGTGGTGAAAACTGTGGAAGGTCCTTTCTAACTTAATTTAAGTGCATGGAGTACTCTTATGTATTAATTATTTTTACAGCAAACAAACGGAATAGCCTCTGCACAAATTAACAAAATACAATACAAAAGCTGGACACTAACGGAAAACATCAAAAGTCAGAAAATGCACTTCGGTAATCGAGCCAAAACATGCGAATAAACCACATTTTACTCCCAAAAGAAGCCTACGTGTACCAATTAGAGGGACTCGACGAAAGCAACAAAAGGGGACAAAATGGGAAAACAAAAAACAACCCACGCTCAAAACCTCCAATTCCCTTTTCTTGATAGGTAGGATATATATTGTAGCAATTTTATCTCAGTTTTTGTTTTAAGTCTTATTCTATGAACACCCATCAATTCGGGTAATTCACAACTAGACACCTACTACATTAGCTCAAAACAAGGTACACATTCTCTTAATGAAAAAAGTTACAAGAAAGTTGAAGAGAGAATAAATTATCTGTTGGTATATATATGTATCGTGCTCTGACTTCTATCTGATTGACGATCAACTCTACATCTCCAAATCAAGAGCATATGTATAGAAAGATCTAGCTGTTGCAGACCTAATAGCCACACAATGCCCTACAAAAATAATATTAGTGTATTTAAGCGCATGTTTAATCTTGCATGGCTCGAAACATAAATATAACATCTCATGTATTTTTGTATTTTTTCCGTCGTATTCACACTAATATATGAAATTTTGTGTATAGATTGGTTAATAGAGCTAGTAGAATTTAAAAGTTCTGTTAAATTTTCCTGGAGCCGCCACTACTTTCCTCCACTGTGAAGGTGGCTCTCTTGTGAGTTGTGACTAGTCGTGTGTGATGTTAGAATTTTCACTAACTGAAGGGGTGCAAAGCGCCAGTTGTGTGTATACTTTTAACAAAAATACTGCCCAATGTTTTTTGTGGGGACAATTGGACAATTTTGTGTCCTATAAAAATGATATGAACCGCTTAATTTTATTACAATAAATTTTTTAAAATTCTTGTACAAAATTAGTTTAATTGGATTCCGGTCATTCCAATAACAATGAGTTTTTATTCTTTCTTTCTTTCTTTCTTTATTTCCTCCTAACCGAATCCTGGTTATTATTGGAGTATTAGTTTGGGTTTAATTCAGAAGCTCCCAATCACCTACGAACGACAGTTAATTTGCATAGGGTGCTTCCCATTTGGATCTCTTTTCTGTTTCAATAAAACATTATGCCCATTCGCCGTGCTTCTGCCAATTCGATTCGGGTGAAATTATCTACCAGGTAAACCCTCTCTCTCTCTCTCTCTCTCTCTCACACACACACACGACACATGCACAGTAATTATCGCTCTGAAAGATGGATTTGGAACTTCCATCAATTTTATGCAATTTTGCTGCAGAAATAGAAGAGAGAGCGTAGCCAAAAGCAACTTTAGGAAATGGGTTTTAATTTAGTGCCTTTCTTTCGTGGAAGTTCTGTATGGGTTAATTTTGCAAGTACCATTGAGTATTGTACATTTCTTCTGAATGAATTACAGCTATAGCTCACTTCTATTCAAGAAAGTTTCAAGAAATCCCCCCCGGAAATGTGCTGGGACAACCTTTTTTTTTTTTTAGCAAGAGGCAATTTCATTTCAAAGATTTCAACACAAGATACAGGAATATACCAAAATTTAGACAGGAGCACATGCACTAGCAAGCTCAATGACACATATTGCGAAAGCAGACCAACAACGAGGTCACGCTAGTGCAAGTCAAAGATATTATGGCAGAGGATCCTACAATGAAACCCAGCTCAAACCATGAAAAAAAACACAGATGAAATCTAGGAGAGAACCACTGCACATCGGGAGGGGAAGGAAATCCAACCAGAAAACAAAACGGAACGAAACAAAGACCACACTTATTTGATCTCTGCCCAGAAGCCGAAGACGCAAAAAATTGCCGCCAAGCGATATAGACTGACTCCAAAGGCGCTGAAGCTGTAATGATTTTTTTGTGGGACAACTTGAGGAAGAATTTTTTTGTTTTTTGTTTTTGAAGCTGTAATGAAATTTATGGGCACTTTTGGAAAACCTCCAAAACTGATTGGAGATAATTGTGCAAAATCTATTTCCATAAGAAAGTACAACGTATGTTAATGTTATGTGTTGTTTCTACTACCTGTTGTTTGGCAAATAGCTGAGTTATTTTGCATGTCTGGGTGGATATCATTGTGTTCCATTCTTTCTTTTCTATTACCTAATGCACGTCATCATAGTATATCATACTATCATTTGACCAACGTTCGACTTAATTAGTCACAAACCCATATATTCCAATTCCTTTCAGATGCCTCCCAAGGAAAATCTCGAATTGGATCCCAAATTGACAAGTTGGTGCAAGCTTATCCACGCCGTTATGCACTCTTTGAATAGAACTTCATTTTCTCAAAGATTTTGAGGACCATATTTGATTTCACTTTGTGCTCCTTTATGGAACATAGTTAAGATAAAATGGGTTAATGCAGCATATGAGCCTTAACATTACATTTCTTACTATTGATGATTGCTTATAGAGGAACAATGCATGAATGTTTTATGTGGGATTTTGAGGTTTCTAGATCATTACTTCGCTTTGTTGATCATTTAAACTTTTGCACAGATGAGCTGGTTTGCACAAGGTTTGGAAGGTACGTGGTGATGGCTCTTTATAGGCACAACAATGAACTGTTACCAGAGAAGAGAGGCATCATTGGGGCAGTTTTTAAGTCCCTCACTCAAAGAAAGTATGGCTTGCGGGTTTTTCGTCGGGGGACGAGGTTACGAGTATCTATAAGAAGATTCTTGATATGGATGTTTACAATAGCAGTGCTATTTTCTATCTATTTGGCAGTTTTTGGCTTGAAGGTGCCGTTTCATGGTGAGATTTAAAATTTTTATTGTGTCTTTGTACTCTAACTAAGAGAATCACAACTTCAAATAATCTAACCATGACAACATCAGCAACCACCACAAGTTCTTCGATGGTTAATGATGTTTTAGTGATCTTGATAGCTTATCACTTCTAAGAGTAAGCACAACAGCTCTACTTCATTCTTGTGTTATTTTCCTTTTCCTTTTATATTGGTTATGTGGAAATCCCTGCACTCAAAGCATTCACAAATTTGGTACTGCTACTAATCTTATTTTGTGGGTCACACTTATGCTTTGCCATTGGTACTTGCAAAATTTATAATATATCAGCATCTCCTCATTATAAGCTCCCTTCAGGTAATTATGAGTAAGTTATATGTGGATACACATTCTTAAAGGCACACTGAGCAGATGATAAGAAGTTGGCATCCTCATTTTATCATGTTGTTTCAATGTCGTACTCCTTTTCTTGCCATTTCATTTCAGGAAAAATGGAAGATGGAATTTCATCACTTCGGGAAGCACAAGAAGAATTTTTGGGAGTAGATGCGTCAGAGCGACCAAAAATAAAGCCTCATAGACAACGTAAGAAATGTTTGATGTCATTGTTAGAGAAATGGACCTTGGGGCTTGGCCACTCACAGCTTGTTTTTTTAGATCGAATATCTGGAACTATTGGGAGGGCCCACCTAGTTGATATTAGACTGACAAGACCAATAAATGATTGATCTTGATCTCAACTGTCTCGTATGATCCTTTTATCGAATATTCTCAGCAAACTAGCATGTAAGCAATTTCATCATTGGTCAATCTTTACAGACTTGACTTGTTGAAGTTGTCACATAGATAGTCTATTAAGTTTGGTCATTCTTTGGCCTAGATATAACATGTATGCTGTGTTCAATTTAAACTATGGGTCTAATAGATCTGCTCAAAATCAACTCAGCATGATTTAGCTGTGAAGGGTGATTTAGATGGAAAGGGTGATTTAGTTAGATAAGAACACCAGATGCATGTTATTCATAACATAGCCAATCTTATCTCATATTGTTATTTAGCAAGTCGTAGTCCGCGAGGGGTTTTCCCATAGCTTTACTAGCTGAATTTACGGGCCCCACGCTTGCAGTTGTGGTTATGTATGAAAGCTTGAGAGCAGAGAGCTTTTTTGGATGTTACTACTACCACATTCCAATTCATCCTTGTAAATCTTACTTAAATACGTTGTTCCTATATCTATCAGTGCAAAAACTGAACAGCAAGTTCACGATAATTTTGATAATTTGATTTGGGGTGGAAATTTATCGGACGGTCCACACCTTGATTTGACGAGCACTTGTGGCTCTTGGAGTCTGGGCATAGATTGCGATCCATTTGACCAATTAATGGATACTCACAGTCTGACACTGTTAGGGTTGCCTTAGGAATTCCGCAGGTGTGTTTGTCAGTGCAAATGCTTTATGTTATGCTCTATTATTGGTGTTATATTTACTGAATTATGTGCATAAAATTTTATAGTTCACTTTATTTTAATGTTCACACTAAATCCGTGGTCCAAATATGCTCTAATTTAACCTATTTTGTGTGTCTGTGTGTGTTTTTTTATTTTATTTTATATTTGCAACATTCTGAGAATTTAATTTCTCATCTAAATATTTTATCTTTCAGGTTTTTATCCTTGTGAGGTACGGTTTTTGGACTCAGTCAATAATCTTGTTGAGCCAAAGGATTATGCAAATTCCACACAATTTTACTCCCGGTATCATGATAGAGAAGACAAACCTTATGGGCAAGATCAATTTGAACCCCAATTCGGAGGTCATCAGACCCTTGAAGAAAGAGAAAAATCGTTCTATGCGAGGAATCAGACTATTCATTGTGGTTTCGTGGAAGGACCAGAAGGATATCCAAGCACTGGATTTGGTTTGGATGAGAAGGACAAGTTGTACATGAGTACCTGTAAAGTTGTGGTCTCATCATGCATTTTCGGTAGCTCTGACTTTTTGAGGAGGCCAACCAGCAAACTGGTAATTTAGTTATATTCTTTTAAGTTACTTAATGGTTTTTTTTTTGGTAAGTAATTTCATTTCACCAAAAAGCAAAGCAGCTACAAAATCTACGGGGCATCCCCCTGAACAATCAATTCAAGAAACAAAACCACCTATACAGGAGATCTATCAACAATTGTTAATCAAGTCACTTCATGTTTGTAAGGCATATAACAGCCTTTGGTTGTCATTTTGTGGTACATGTAGAAGTTGGATGCTGCTTCTGCTAGTCCAGTCCATATTGAGCATTCCTCCATAACTTTTCATGCCTTCTTCGATTTTAAATTTTAAGAAGTGCTTGTGAACAAAGATATGAAGAATATAGTTAGCCATCACCACAGACGGAAGTAGACTTCTCCGCTATGAAGTTTCTACTTTTTAACAACTGAGAAAAGGGTACTGGAAACAACATCAGAAAATAACCCATTACAAGGGAGGTCTGCTTTGGTGTAGAAGCAGAAAAATCTTCTACCTTCCAGTGCATTAAGCTTTTATTAATGACTTGCCATTTTACGTATTGGTGTCAGTGTACAAGAATCTTATGATCTGACTTCTGAGTTTTAAGATCACCTGTTCAGCTTAGATGCTAGGTTGTGTAATGTTTTGCTCTATCATGTTAGTTGTTTCTTATCGCAATATGAATCTCCATCTAGTGGAACTGACTTATGTTTTAGGGGTTTTGCTTTAGTTTTTTGGCATGAACCTTACGTTGGTGTGCTGTAAATTTCTTTCCTGTTACAGATCAGTGAATACTCCAAAAAGAACGTTTGCTTCGTTATGTTTGTAGATGAGCAAACTCTGTTGAAACTGTCAGTGGATGGAACTGTTCCTAATGATGGAGGATATATTGGGCTGTGGAGAATAGTAGTTGTAAGGAACTTACCCTACAAGGACATGCGCAAAACTGGGAAGGTGCCAAAATTTCTCTCACATCGCCTCTTCCCTTCCTCTAGGTGATTCTCACACCATTTTTCTTAATGTATGTATGGGTTTAGAGTCTTGAATCTTTTTCGCTCTTTTCTTTAAGTAACTCAAAAGCTTTTACTAATCTATTATCCGTTTCTATTACAATTTCTTAGGTATTCTATTTGGCTTGATAGCAAGATGCGACTTCAGACTGACCCAATGCTCATTATTGAATACTTTTTGTGGCGAAAGGTCTCAGAGTACGCTATTTCAAATCATTATACCCGCCATTGTGTTTGGGAGGAGGTACTCCAGAATAAGCATCTAAATAAATACAACCACACAGCTATCGATGAACAGTTTAACTTTTACCAGTCTGATGGCCTCACCAAGTTTGACCCGTCAGATCTAAATACACCTCTTCCAAGTTGTGCGTGTCATTGTTGTCTTTTCTGATTCTGGAGATGGCCTTCTTCCTTCATCTTCATTTCCCCTTGAAACTTGTGTTTTTGTTGTTGGTTTGTCGTATGTTTTGAACTTTGCAGATGTACCTGAAGGTTCATTCATTGTCAGGGCCCACACACCGATGTCAAATTTATTTTCATGCCTTTGGTTTAATGAAGTTGACCGTTTTACTTCACGCGATCAACTGAGCTTTGCATATACTTTCTTGAAGCTCAAGAGAATGAATCCAGATAGACCATTCTTTCTAAATATGTTTAAGGTGAGGCATTTGATAAAATGATCCTAAATTCGTCCCAATTCAATGTGCGTCCTTTTGCTTATGATTTGTAAAATTACCTGGACATGGCATAGAAGACACAGCAACTGCTTAACTCGGAAATGTGGCTGTCTTGGTTCTGTGGCTTCCCTTTAGATGTCATTGAATCATGTTGTGGTTTTCTTTGTGATATGTACAGTACACATGCTTGACATATGTAGTGTTTTTACTCAACTCAAAACTAGCTTTTACAATGTTGGTGAAACTTATCATCTGAAACACATTGTCCTTGCCGTTTAGATGGGCTGGTTGGAATCCATCAGTCTTGCTTGCTAAGTTTTGAGAAAAATTTGTGACTGAAGTCCTAGTGTTGATATTACAAAGTTGGTGAAACTTTATCATCTGAAACACGACGTCCTTGCCGTTTAGACTGGCCGGTTGGATTCCATCAGTCTTGCTTTCTAAGTTTTGAGAAAAACTTGTGACTGAAGTCCAAGTGTTGATATTACTGTCATGGCGTTAAAGTATGGGATATCAAAATAGTAGACATGCATGGGTCTTGATACTTAACAATACATAAGGTTAGATATAAACAACCTAGCAATTGACATAAGTTTAATCCTATATTGATATGTTTGCAGGACTGTGAGCGCAGAGCACTTGCCAAGTTATTTAGTCATAGGGTAGTGCCGCCTCCAGCGGCTTCTTGAAATTCTGTAGGTGTTAATTTCCAGGTAAGGCGAACAATGGCCTCTCTTTCCTTTCCTTTCCTTTTCCTGTTGTGCCTTCTCTCCTCTTCCCTTTCAATTTATTCATTCTAAAGATTGACGCCTTAAAAGCCTCAGAAAAGATGCAGTGATCCTATTTGCTTGTGGTGTTCAAACTTGCTCTTTAGATTTTCGAAATTGACTGTGGGATGAATGATTGCAGTGAAGATCGTATGTGAAGTTCCAAGCGTCCTTATGACTGCAGTTGGCGGCTGACATGATCTTGGATGAGTATGTGAACAATTCACCGTTGGCATATGAAATGAAGGCAATGTTAGTTCTGATTTTCTCCTAGTTTTGTCGATCGTGTAAAGGTTCTTTTGTGGTTGTGGCTGATTGAACCCTAATGGTAACAGTTGGGTTCTACATAATCAACTGTAGGCTTTAACTGTGTTCAGCCTGCCACACATTACACTGAAAATGCAGCAATCAAGGGATTCATAATACGGAGTATCTCATCCAATACTTGTACATCTTCTCACTCAGGTTTCGTCTATGAATTAGTAGATACTTCTGGTTTTTCAAGCAAATGCAATGGCTTCTTTATTGGTTGCTGATGTGAAGAGGCTTTCTTAACTACTTTCCAAACGGTTTATGCATGGAAAATGCCTACCGTTCTTATGGCAGTGCATAATGCGGCAAAAGTGCATAGTATTCGTGAAACATGCATCATAAATTTGTAAATGTGTATCGGGATCTGTGCAAACTATGTTAAGATTCTCGATATTTTTGGCATTACATGAGTATCTCCCATTAGGCAATTGTTAGGAAGACAGTTAAATGGTCCTCTCTCTTTACTTTCTCAACTAGTCAGCTCTGTGATAATGATCGATCCATATCGCACCTTGGAAACTCAATTCAGAGTATTATCGCGGTAATTACAGTTGGTGACTATATTTTGAGTTTCGTCTATGTTACTCCAATGCATCGCATGAAGCATATAACCTTGCGTGGTGTACAAATATAGTCATCATAGCATACATATAACATTCTAAGGGATTGTTGAACAATTGATCATTCAATAGTAAGGCTGCTAGCAGCCTAGCATTATTGGACAATTTATCAAGAATTGGTGAGGCTGCTACCACTGACCAAGGCATTAGGTGAGTGAACATTTACATATATATGTTGTTAAAACGGTATAATTTGTTGATACTTGCTCCACCACTTCGACGAAGGGAAACATATGCTTTCAGGGATTGGACCGTTTCTTCGAATGATCGGAAATCTTTAATTTTTAGCTTGCCAAGAGCATCAACCATGACATAAATAAAAAAAAAGGTATGTTAATTAGATATCAATCAATAAGAATTCGAAACACACTCATCTTGAAACAAAAAATTTATTGGCACACCGGATAGAAACCATTTATCTCAACATCAAATCACTGCAATCATGAGTTGATTAATATCAAATCGATAAGGTTCTTGCATTATTGATGTTCTCGATGATCTTTTAAGAACTAAGCGGTTTCGATTATCGAAGTGAGTCCAAGAGGGGCCCACACACAAGGGATATGTTCCCTAAACCAATCATTTTAAAGGACATTATTCACCCAATTGTTGCTGAGAGAGACCAAAAGGAGACCCATCTGTTTTGTGAGCATGCAGGTGGTGCTTGTCGAGAAATTTTGAGGCTTGCAACTCTTCTTTTTCTTTTTTGAATTGTGATCATGGGATTTTCATGTTGTTTTCTGCTCCCCACAGGACTCGTGAATCGGCCAGGGGCCGTTCGGTTAAATAAGCCAAGTGGTTTATTTTTTTGTCCTTATTCAATTTTTTTTGTATTTGTTAGTTTTTCGTCAAATTTTTGGGAATTATTGCATCGTCATGACTAAAGGAATCTAAAAAGTAAAAAATTACAAAAAAAAATTCAAACTTTTTTCACAAATTAAAAATGCTCATTGATATATAGTAAGTTGTTAAAAAATTTTGATTTTTCTTGCAAAAATTGTACTCCCTCCGTCCCTTTATTACAGTCCAGTATTCCATTTTGGGCTGTCCCTTAATAAATGTCCATTTTGTAAAGTTAGTGGGTAAAAGTTGGTGAATTGTCTATTTTATCCCTAAAAGTAGATTCCATTTTGAAAAGTTAGTGAGTAAAAGTGTAATGATGATGGGTAAGTAGGGAAAGTGGAGGAAAAAGTTGATGTGAAAGGTATAATGATGATGTCTTTTTAATAAGTTGGAGTTACGAAGCAGGACATTTAAAAAGGGACGGAGGGAGTACTTTTTAGATTCCTCTCGTAATGGAGATGCAATAATCCACAAAAAATTGACAAAAAACTACAGTAATAAATATGAAAAAAAAATTGAATAGGGGCAAAAAAATAAGCCACATGACTTGTTTAGCCGAACGGTTAAAACTAGTTGTGCCAAATGGGAAGCGTGCAGTAGCCTTTTTTCGCATGGGTGGACGGAAAGCATAAACAGCACATAGTAGAAGGTTGTGAATGCTGTATGTGAGAATTGGAGGGAATTAAACAGATATGTCATTTTTCTATGCATTCTGTTTAGTTTCCTCCAATATGTCATTTCCAACTTTCACTATGACGAGATATCGAATGAGTGGAAGTAAAGCAGGAACAACACAGAGTATAAGGTTGTGCAAGCCGTATATGAGAATTCGATGAAACTAAACAGATAGATCATTTTCCAATACATTCTGTTTAGTTTCCTCCAAGATCTCATGTCCGACTTTTGCTATGTAGCTTTGGTTAATAGAAATAGATCCTTTCCCGTTATTGTCTCACAGTGTTGCTGGAACTATTTCGCAAGTGTATGATCCACAAAAACTCTGACCAATAAGAGTCTACTGCATTGTGAGTAGGGGTGAGCAGAAACCGAATTCGCCCGCCCCTGTCCGGCCCGACGATCCGTGGTCGGTTTTGCCCTGATACAGGGCCGAAATCGGTTTGAAGTAAAACCCGATAGTTTCGGTCGGATGCTGGGTTATATGAAATTCGACCCGATAAAACCCGACCCGACAATTTCCATCTACACCATTTAAAACCCACTCCTGCTATGCCTAAAAAGTCGTTCTGTACGTGGCAATATATATATATATATATTTTTTGAAAGGTCAGTGGCAATATATTATTGACTATTGGGATTACACCTTATCTATTAGTAAAAGCTAAGGGACAGACGGTACCCATACCGATGGTGTACTTACGGTCATGCAGAGCCCATTAAGGATTTTGCACAAAAAATCCAAGCCGTTCAATAATTTTAAAACAAAAATTCGAGTGGGAAATTTTAAAAAAATTAGCTCAATTCGATATGTGTAGATACTCAATTCAATCTTTCCATTTTAAAAAACCAGTAAAAATGGAAAGATTGAATGAAAAATGAAAAGATTGAATTGAACACTTACACATATTGGATTGAACTAATTTCTCTTGCTGCCCAATTGATTTTTTGTTTTTAAAATTATTAAACGACTTAAATTTTCCTTACGAGACCCTTAGTGGGCCCCGTGTGGCCTTTGGTATCCATCGGTATCGGTACCTATAGCAGCCCTCTGTCTCTCTCTGCATGCGTCAATTCTCGTGTTCAAGGGTAGATAAATCGAGAAACTTTTAGGTATCCCCTCCGGTCCGTTTCTCATTTTTCAACCATTTTTTGATAACATTTGGTTAATCGATGTCGTTCATTTTGTAGAGTTCGGCGAGAACCTTAATCATGTCAAAAATTGTGTTCATCGGACTTTATTTGATACATGATCGACTTTATTTGATACATGTCAGAAATTGCGATTTCACATGTGTCGATCATGTATCAAATAAAATTCGATGAAAACAATTTTTGGCATGATTAAGGTTCTCGACGAATTCTACAAAAGGAACGAAATCGATAATTCAAATGTAATCAGAAAATGGCCGAAAAATAAAAAATGAACTGGGAGGACATACCATGGGGCTTGATATCCCGGTATTAGTTTCTCAAATCCAGAAACTTTTAGGTATCCGGGGATACCAAGGTGTCTACTCTTCTATTCTATTCTCTTCTCTTCTCTTCTCTTCACAAATCACAATATCCCACATTTATCTCTCCTCTCTTCTACTCCTATATTTTCATTCGAAAATTGAATTGATACCATCAACGAGGGGGAAAAAGAAGTGCAGATGGGGCTTCAAGAAGAGAAAGAGAAACGTTTGCCCAGAGGAAGTCGATCGGCGGCCGAGTTGCGTGGTATTTGGCTCAGAAATTCCATTTCTGGACAAGTGACAATAGATTTAGGCTCCGTTTGTTTGGGCGTAAAATGTTTTCGGATAAAATATTTTATTCATTTTCCATTCCTAGAAAAAAGGAGAAGGAAAATATTTTCAATGTAAAATATTTCGCACCAAAGGGGTGAAATTGTTTTCCTAGGGAGAGGGGGGGGGGCGAGAGCTTCCTCGATCCTGCGATTCTCTACGGCACCTTCGCCGGCGACCGATCACCGGCGTTCTCAACGGCGAGTACCTCCGAATCCTTCTTCCATTCTAGTTTTGAGAACATCTGTCTTTTTTTTTCGATCTAATTTGATGCTTCTAAGTTCTAATTCATATCCAGATTTGATCCATGGTTAGTGAATTTCTTTTGTTTGACAGAAGTGATGCAGTCTTCTTCTTATTGATGGTTTTTTGTACGTTGTGTGTCATGTTCTGTTCCCCGCTATTTGTTTGATGAATTTACTCATTGAGCTTCAGCTGTTAATTTATTATTGGCTGATAAAACCAATGATTATGTCATCTTAGTCCATACTTTTCTCCAATAATTGTGTTTGGAAGAGATGGTTGTTGTGATCAGCAATGGTAGAATGACTTACGGAGATTTCAGCCGTAAATTATTTTCCGCTGATTTGGTGTAAAATATTTTACTTGTAAAAAGTTTTTCACGACTTTTGTGGTACCAAGCACCAAAAATTAGGAAAATATCTTTGTGGAAAGCATTTTCACCCCGAAAAAACAGAGCCCTAGTTTTAACGTGCTCTGTATCTAATATTTTGTAGGGATTTGTGTTGATTGCTACCTGTTTTCATCTGGGATCTCTGGTTTGCTCTCTGATATGTTCGGTTTCGACTGACCCAACCAGTTACCCGGATGCATTGCAGCGGTCGGTTGTGTATAGCTAGATCCGTCGGTGGCGGGTGGGAGGATTCCCAACCCGACGCGTACGGGTCGGATGACAAGTCCGGGCCAAACCCGACCCGACCTTTGTTCACCCCTTTGTGAGTAAGTTGTTAGATTTTCTGGGACAATCACGGGAGGAAATCCAACCCCTTGAAATAGTAATCAAAGAAATGGCGAACCAATTGGCGCGTTTTCTTGAATCCCAATTACCATGAGGAATCATTCTGAGGCCTTGTTCAGTTTAGGTTTTGAGGGAGGTTTTTGAAAGCAATAGAGAAAATTTATTGGGGACCGTGCCCAGGGATTTTGAGACCCCAAAACAAAGTTCTCCTAGGCGTGCTTCAACACCATTTTACTATGAACTCTAGTATAACTTTTGGTAGACTTCATGTACATGAAAAGTGTTGGGCCATGCCCACAGAGGAATGAAAATTTTCCTACCGCTAGGATCCACCACGTTTAGTATCATTCACTTGTCAAGAATTTGGACTAGAAAATCGTTCTAGAGAAAATTTAGTAAACTGTAGGAAAAGAAAAGGAAATGTGTTTTTCCCCTATGTGTGTAAGAATTGGTACTACTAGTAAATAATGTTCATTTAAAAAAGAAATTCGTAAGAAAGTTAAAATATATATTAGTCTTTTGATTGTGTAGGAAATTAATATACAAGTAAGCTTTCTTCTATCTTCCAATTAAGTTCCAACAACTGCAAGGGCCCTATAGGAAATTAGATTACTTTTGAATGAGAAAATTTGTTCAACTACTTAATCAGAATTGGCCCAATTTAGAAGGTTCTTGTTCTTGCATTAATCGAATTATATGCAAAATTTTAAACTCGGGTGAACTTATGGTGATAGAATCGGTAATTACGCCTTGATTACTCACTTTTATGCATCGTACGTGTTTTACATTTAGTGCACTCAATAGAGTCTAGAATTATAGTAGTGTAATTACAGGTGGCAAATGGGCGGGCTTGATCATACTCAAACCCGATCCGACCTGTTTTCCTTCCTTTTCTTGTCTTTCCAAATATAATTCGGAATCAACTTGCACAAAAGACTGTTTCAACTCACTCTCAAGTTTTGTCAGATTTCACCATTATGAACCTTCAAACATTTGCACCCAAAAGAAGAATTACGCATATGCTAGTAAGTTGGTAAGTTGCTACTGTCAGCATCATCTTCCCACTAGATTCCCATTTTAAATGTAGAAAGTCTTTCATTAAACCCCTGCAATAACACCTGTACCCTCCATCAAACTTTTTCCTTCCTCCCAAACCCAAAACCGCTTATCCATTACCCCCACTACCACTTCCAAACCCACATTGTGAAGCGCTTTAGGCTGTCTTCATCTCCGGCCAAAACCCAACCCACTGCCCCAAAAACCTTGTCTAAAACCCAAACGTCGTCGTTCAAATCAAGGGCATGTGCATTGTCTCTCTCATTGCCTGCTAATGGGAAGAATGCACGCGGACATGATTTTCCCAATCTGCTCAAGATGTATGACCCCATGCAGTTACGCCGATCGTCGAATGTGAAGGTTCCTGAAGCTACATTGCCCTCGAATTCGAAGAAACAGCGGCATTTGGGCGGAAAAAGCTGGGCGTCGTCGGATTTGGTGGTCGAACCGGTTTCAAAGAAGGGGAAGGTGGATCTAGCTAGGTCTAATGGTGGGTGGGTGGGTGTGTGTGTGAGAGAGAGAGAGAGAGAGAGAACCAAAGAAATAGGCTCGAACAGCTCCCAAACCGCAAGAACAGCTCCAAACAAATCGTTAGAACCAATGGTCTAAAACCGCATGAACAGGTTCAAACGAACCAAAGAAACAGGTTCGAACCACAAGAACCAACGGTCCCAAACCGCAAGAACAGCTTAAAACGAACCAAAAAAATAGCTCGAAACGAACCAAAAAAACAGGCTCGAACAAGCCTAGTCAAGTCGAGTTTTGGTGTCAAGTCGAGTTTTGGTTGGGCTCGACTCGCTAGAAACAGGGCTGCAAACAAGTGAACTCAAGCTTGAAATGAGCACCACAAAATTCAGGCTTTCGTTGTGCATTGGGCTCAGGCTTGCCTGCGTGGGTCGCAATACAAAACACTCTGCTAGCGTGTGAGACTATTTGAGTCCTTCCCAAGCATTTTGTGAGTCTTTTCCCAGCCGATGTGGGATTGTTGGATGGCGAATAAGTACTCCTAGCTTTTCAACTTCTTTTTCTTTTTGTGCTCTATGAGTACTTGCATATTTTCGTGAGTTAAGCTTAAAATATTAAGGTTATGACGATCAAAGTTTGGGTGGGTGGGTGGGAGGGGGTGTGTGTGTGTGTGAGTGAGAGAGAGAGAGATAATGAAAAATATTTTACATGTAAAATGTTTTCCTCAATTTTTGAACATCTAAATACCAAAAAAATAGGTAAAACATTTTATACCCAAACAAACAGAGCCTAACCTTCAAAAGGATTTGACATTAGTAGGAGATGTTAAGAAACTTTGATCGTCATAACCTTAATATTTTAAGCTTAACTCACGAAAATATGCAAGTACTCGTAGAGCACAAAAAGACAAAGAAGTTGAAAAGCTAGGAGTACTTATTCGCCATCCAACAATCCCACGTCGGCTGGGAAAAGATTCACGAAATGCTTGGGAAGGACTCAAATAGTCTCACACGCTAGCAGAGTGTTTTGTATTGCGACCCACACAGGCAAGCCTGAGCCCAATGCACAACGAAAGCCTGAATTTTGTGGTGCTCATTTCAAGCTTGAGTTCACTTGTTTGCAGCCCTGTTTCTAGCGAGTCGAGCCCAACCAAAACTCGACTTGACACCAAAACTCGACTTGACTAGGCTTGTTCGAGCCTGTTTTTTTGGTTCGTTTCGAGCTATTTTTTTGGTTCGTTTTAAGCTGTTCTTGCGGTTTGGGACCGTTGGTTCTTGTGGTTCGAGCCTGTTTCTTTGGTTCGTTCGAACCTGTTCATGCGGTTTTAGACCGTTGGTTCTAACGATTTGTTTGGAGCTGTTCTTGCAGTTTGGGAGCTGTTCGAGCCTATTTCTTTGGTTCGTTTCGAGCCTGTTCTTGTGGTTTGAGACCGTTGGTTATATTGCGATTATAGCCTGTTTTTGGTGGTTCACTTCAAGTTTGAACAGATCCAAAGCTCGCTTTAGCTCGGTTCGTTCGTTTCTATTTGCGGACTTCGTTCGTTCGTTTGCTTTACTAATTGTAGCTTTCGTTTGCATTTCTATTTGCAGCGTTTGCATTCCTATTTGCAGCTCAAACGTGGACGGCTGAGTAAACTAACTACTTCTTGTTGTAAGTCCATCTTTTCTTGGATAAATGGTGTCTGCGATTGGAATTTTTCATCTGTTGGTAACATTGTATTAACTTTTTGTTCAAGCTGGTTGTATAAAATAGGATTTTTTTTTATCTGTTGGTAGTTAACATTGTATTAATTCGTCTTCGTGATCTGCTCCCGTTGCCATATTGCTTTACTACATGACAAGAGATTGCCTTTTACTTTTGAAATTTGGAGGCTTCTCCATCGTAATGAATCAAAAGGGGTTGTACTCAATATAAAGGGAAAATGACGGCCAATGACGTGTTTTGATAATTAATACTTGCCAAGGACATTTTCAGCATTAACAAATGTTCTCAGCATGCCCTTGGCGGGTATTAATTATCAAAACACGTCTTGGGCCTTCATTTTCCCCAATATTATTAAAATAAGCGGCCCATTAGCCTTACCAATCGTACCTTTCTTGGCCTTCTTGTCTTCGGGCTCTTTATTTAAAGTCCCACGTGATCGATCTGAGCGTTCTCGGCCTTTTGGTTAACGTTAACCATCAGCTAGTTTACTGGTTCGTTCCAAAAGAGATTTAGAAGAAGTGAAGAACGTCTCTTCACAAGAAAAAGAGAATATTGATCAAGACTGACGGGCGGGCCAACCGATAGAGGAACAGGAGCTTCGATTTCTATATTTTGGTTCTATATATAGGTACACAGACTTGCTCAAACTAACTTCGACTAGAAGCCGGGCAAGTCGAATTTTAATAAAATATGCACAATAGCTTTCCGTTATTGTTTGGTTATATTTTGTCAAAATTCGACTCGCGTCTTATAGTAACTAATTATAACTTGGATCATAATATGTTTATCTAATAATTTGTTCTTGGAATCATATTAGCAGATCAAAAACCTCGATCCCCATGTTTTTCTTTTTTTCAATTTCTCTTTTTCTAAAGAATTCTTACCCGGGAGGCAAGCTTATCAGAAATCAAAACCGCATTCCTCTCTTTTCCCATCGTTCAGTTTCCTTGCTTTATTTAATATAATAGAAGTTGTATCGTGTGTGCAAAGACCGTTTAATCATTGTAGTATATTGAGAATAACCATCTTGCTATAAAACAATAAATTTCATAGCATATTAGGATAAAAAAAACTTACATGTTTTCTAAGTTCTCTCCACTCCCTGAAAATTATAAGTAATCGTCTATTTCTTAATTTATTTGAAATGAATAACTGTGTATTTTATCAAATCTTGAAAATGAGAACACGTTATGCCTTAAGTCCACTTATGTTTTTGATTGTGTGACTGGATATGTATTAGGTTTGGGCATTGATCAAAGAGAAGAGAGAATAGGTGGGCAGATCCAAAATAAAATATATGAAGCCAAAGTAGGGGGAAAAAAAGTAGACTAGGAATGTTTACATGGTAGAATTTTATTTTAGAATGGGTAGAACTAATTAATGGTTAGTAAGATGAGAAACAGGGAGAGAGGCATACCTGGAGTTATTATTTTGAATCCATATTTCTTTGTTCTTTCTTCATTCTTCTTCAATCTTTCATTCCACCTTTCGTGCAATTAATACACAAATACTTAGATCCATGAACTTCAAATCAGACCTTGAGTGGAAAAAAGAAAAAGTGAAGAATATGATGGATTCAATTTCAATACAGGAGCATTCAATTGGTTTCTGGTGGGTTGTCGTTGATCAACAAACGTAGAACAATTGAAGGAAACATGATGAGTATGTAGTTACAAAGTTGTAGTTGGAGTCTAATACGTGGAGATTTTCATTTTCATACTTTTAGTTGCCGGTTTTGCCCTTATAGTTAACCTGGGTTTAGAGACCTTCGATAGTAAATAAGACAGTTTGTAGGACATTTTTATCATGAAAAATCCATATAGCTTCAAAAAAGGGAGGCACCAAACTTGTGCTCTCCCTTTATATGTTTGAATAGATAATCTTAAGTAGTAGTTGTCTGTCGTGTTTTGTTGGGGAAATCTACTACTAAGATTCTTTCTCTATACAGTTGAAACTTGTTCTCATTTTGTTTCTGTCGATGGGTAATTTTCAAGGTTTGGTGTCTTCAATCACCTCGTAGGGCTTCTTTTTGAGGACGTTGGCTTTTCATGTATCTTTTTTGAGCTACTAAGTAATTAGAAGGTTCTGGTACTTGCATTACTTGAATTATATGTAAGATACTTTGGTGGAATTATGGTGATATAAGTTATTCGGTCCTTGCTTTAAAGACCCTACCATAACTTATGTGTCATTTTTCCTTAAATTACTTGTTTTAATGTTCTGATATCTAAATGTGTCAATATGTACTAAAAAGAGGTACTATGTGTGCTAGCTCCACTTCTGTTCTTTATGCGTTTTTCATTTGTAATTTCTTGTTCTTACAATGATATTCATCCACATTTGGTTTGTCATTTCTCTTTGATTTGTATGGTGTATGTGCTAATTACTTTCTTTTATGATTTTCATCTTTATATTGGGTCGTTGAACCAAGCTTGTTTGTGATTTGCCGAAATGGAGGCTGTAGCTGAGGTAATCATAACCAATCGCTACTTTTTTTTGCATTTTGTTTTTGTATCGATTCAGTTGTATAGAATCAAAAATTTAACATAACCATCTTAATTCTATTTAGCATACTCCAATTAATATTCGAAGTGTCAGCAAAATAATGGTTTACGGTGCCAAACGAACGGGCATATACACTGTAGTTGTGATGACACTTCGCCATCCAAATATAGTTTTTACCGTTTGTGATTCAGATGCTGAGGTTATCAACTCATGGATGGCTGGGCAAAATTTATATCCAGAAGAACCTCAATTTGCCATGATGCTTGCTCAAAAAATTTGCACTACGAGATAAACCCAGCTCATGTGATACATCGAGTAAACGTCATCATCCTCGCTCTAGAGCTTGAGGAGGTCAAGTCGAGCCGGTTGCCGAAAGGGGATATTGAACTAGCCGACTGGGACCTTTCATTGAGATGTCTCAATAGGGCAGCATAGTTTTGGCCCAAAATACATAATTGAAAGGTCCCATGTGTCTAGGAGACAAGCCCTGAATTTGAGTGAGGTACTGATCAGAAATGCAGCGGTTGCCACTCACTTTCAGGTTCTCAGCAACCCGACAATGTATAGCCAAGGAACGGCTATGAATGATTTGTTGAATCCAACAATGGAGCACATAAGTCGAAGGTCGCCCAATGCTAACCCAGCTTTGGCTGTATCTTTACATGAACAAGTCCAAGGTATTGGAATTCCTTCGGCTCCCACTCAAGTTAATAATAATTCCCTCAGCATGGAGTTAGGGCTAAGAGTGAGGAATGTGTTGTTTGCAAAGAATGTCTCCTTTGTCAATGCAGTTTCTTCGTTGGCAATCAAGTATAACTGTCCGACAAATGAAGTTTTGCAGATTGCGGGTCTTGATCCTCGGATTTTAAATTTCCACTTAACCATTGGTATAGGGTTTGGGGGACCAAATTTCAAGTGCGATCTCGACTACCTATCATATTTGGCAAAATAGCAAGGATGCCAACCCCAAGCACAGTTTTTTAACCAAATCAACATGTTGAATTCTACAAGGATGGTGGAAGTGGCTAAATGGATAAAAGCGGGAATGGTAGCGATCAGAGACAGGGTGATTGTTGTTTTTGGTGTATCCTACAAGAATGGTACTGGGGATATTAAAGAGTCCCAAGCGATCGAGATATGCAAGCTCCTATTGAAGCAGGGAGCTATCTTACGTTTGTTTGACCCTAATGCTCAAAAAGGGGCAGTTAGATTGGCGTTAGGTGCCCGAATTGGGAATCAAATCAATTGGTTTCAAAATTTCAACGCAGCGGTTTGTCAACATGCAAATCCGAATCCTGATGATGACGTGCGTATTTTTGAATGATCTGGATTCGCATGTTGACAAACCGCTGCGTTGAAATTTTGAAACCAATTGATTTGATTCCCCATTCGGGCACGTAACGCCAATCTAATTGCCCCTTCTTGAGCATTAGGGTCGAACAAACGTAGTATAGCTCACTGCTTCAATAGGAGCTTGTATATTTCGATCGCTTGGGACTCTTTAATATCCCCAGTACCATTCTTATAGGATACGCCTAAAACAACAATCACCCTATCTCTGATCGCTACCATTCCCTCTTTTATTCATGTTGCCACTCTCACCATCCTTGTGGAATTCAACATGTTGATTTGGTTAAAAAACTGTTCTTGGGGGCATCCTTGCTGTTTCGCCAAATATGAGAGGTAGTCAAGATCGCGCTTGAAATTTGGTCCCCAAAACCCTATACCAGGGGTTAAGTGGAAATTTAAAATCCAAGGATCAAGAACCGCAATATGCAAAACTTCATTTGTCGGATAGTTATACTTGATTGCCAATGAAAAAACTACATTGATAAAGGAGACTTTCATTGCAAACAGCACATTCCTCGCTCTTAGCCCTAACTCTATGCTGAGGGAATTATTATTAACTTGAGTGGGAGCCGAAGGAATTCCATTACCTTGGACTTGTTCATGTAAAGTTATAGCCAAAGCTGGGTTTGCATTGGGCGACCTTCGACTTATGTGCTCCATTGTTGGATTCAACAAATCATTCATAACCGTTCCTTGGCTATACATTGCCGTGTTGTTGAGAACCTGAAAGCGAGTGGCAGCCGCTGCATTTCTGATCAGTACCTCACTCAAATTCAGGACTTGTCTCCTAGGCACATGAGACCTTTCAACTATCTATTTTGGGCCAAAATTGTGCTGCCCTATTGAGACATCTCAATGAAAGGTCCCAATAGGCTAGTTCAATATCCCCCTTCGGCAACCGGCTCGGCTTGACCTCCTCAAGCTCTAGCGCGAGGATGATGACGTTTACTCGATGTATCACATGAGCTGGGTTTATCTCATAGTGCAAATTTCCAGCTTGAGCTTGAGCAAGCATCATGGCAAATTATGGTTCTTCTGGATATAAATTTTGCCCAGCCATCCATGAGTTGATAACCTCAGCATCTGGATCACAAACAGTAAAAACTATATTTGGATGGCGAAGTGCCATCACAACTGCAATGTAGATGCCCGTTCGTTTGGCACCGTAAACCATTATTTCGCTGACACTTTGAATATCAGTTGGAGCATGCTGAATAGAATTAAGATGGTTATGTTAATTTTTTGGTTCTATACGACTGAATCGATTCAAAAACAAAATGCAGAAGAAAATAACGATTGATTATGATTACCTCAGCTACAACCTCCATTTCGGCAAATCACAAAAAAAGCTTGGCTCAACGATCCAATATAAAGATGAAAATCGTAGAAGGAAGTAATTAGCACATACAAATCAAAGAGAAATGACAAATCAAATGTGGATGAATATCATTGTAAGAACAAGAAATTACAAATGAAAAACGCATAAACAACAGAAGTGGAGTTGGCACACATAGTACCTCTTTTTAGTACATATTGGAGACATTTAGATATTAAAACATTAAAACAAGTAATTTAAGGAAAAATGACACATAAGTTATGGTAGGGTCTTTAAAGCAAGGACCGAATAACTTATATCACCATAATTCCACCAAAGTATCTTACATATAATGCAAGCACCAGAACCTTATAATTACTTAGTAGCTCAATAAAGATACATGAGAAGCCAACAACGTCCTCAAAAAGAAGCCCTACGAGGTGATTGAAGACACCAAACCTTGAAAATTACCCATCGACAAAAACAAAATGAGAACAAGTTTCAACTGTACAGAGAAAGAATCTTAGTAGTAGATTTCCCCAACAAAACACGACGACAACTACTACTTAAGATTATCTATTCAAACATATAAAGGGAGAGCACAAGTTTGGTGCCTCCCTTTTTTGAAGCTGTATGGATTTTTCATGACAAAAATGTCCTACAAACTGTCTTATTTACTATCGAAGATCTCTAAACCCAGGTTAACTGTAAGGGCAAAACCGGCAACTAAAAGTATGAAAATGAAAATCCCCACGTATTAGACTCCAACTACAACTTTGTAACTACATACTCATCATGTTTCCTTCTATTGTTCTACGTTTGTTGATCAACGACAACCAACCTGAAACCAATTGACCTCATGTTTGGATCAAGCACTTTCCAGTTATATTTTGAGTTGATTTCTTGCAAGTACCCTTAAATATACGTTTTAAACAAATTGAACGGGTTGGATCATCAAAATATGATTTGAACGGCTCTGAACTATAAGATCCTCATTTAAGTGTGTGTGTGTGTATATATATAGGAACAGTTCCGGGGACACCTAAAAAAACACTTCATAGTTTCCGATCAAATTTTAATGATCCGAGCCGCTCAATGTGATCAGAACGTGATTTGAAAAGTACTCGTGAGAAATCAGCAAAAAAAAGACCGAGAAATGCTTGATTTGAGCAGTTTTTAGCTTAGATTTGATGAACGGTTCAATTAAAAACTGACCAAAACAAGCACTTTCCGGTCATATTTTTTGCTAATTTCTTGCGGGCACCCTTAAAATCACATTTTGCACATATTGAACGGTTCAGATCATAAAAATTTGATCGGGAACTATGAGATTGAGATATGGGGTGTTCGGATCATATATATATATACAGTCCAGTTCCTATCAGGGCGCCTTGACCGGAGCTTAGGTCTGGACCACCACTCAGCCGTTGGATCGTATTTTCAATGGTTCAGATTTTAATGAAAACCTTTCGCAGATTCAGACCATTGAAAACACATTCCAATGGCTGAGATCATATTTATATATCAGTCATTCTCCTATCAAGGATCCTTGGTTTTGTTACGATCCGCACCTCGAGCAAAAGTCCACTTTTTCGATCAAATTTCGATGATCCAAACTGTTCAATGTATTAATTTTATGAAAAACTGCTCAGATCAATCCCTTCCTAGTTATATTTTTTGCCGATTCCACGCAAGTACCCTTAAAAACACTTTTTAAATACATTGAGCGGCTCGGATTATCAAAATTCAATCGGAAAAGGGGAGATGCGGACCGTAACAAAATCAGGGATCCTTATAAGAGACTGACTGTGTGTGCATATATACACTTATATATATACACACACGGTTTGTTTCAAATGAGGGGGTCCTCATTTTAGCTAAAATGCAGACCTCCTTTTCCCGATCGAATTTCAATGATCCGAGCTGCTTAATGTGTTCAGAACATGATTTTTAGTGTACCCGCGAGAAATCAGCAAAAAAATGACCGGGAAGGGCTTCATCTGAATAGTTTTTTATTGAACGGTTCAAATTAAAATTGCTCAAATCAAGTCCTTTTCGGTCATTTTTTTGCTGATTTCTCGCGGATATCCTTAAAATCACGTTCTGATCACATTGAGTGGCTCATATCATCAAAATTCGATCTGGAAATGAGAGAAATGGAGAGGTCCACATTTTAACTAAAATGAGGACCCCCTCATGGGAAACAGACATATGTATGTATATACACACCGCCCTTCTCCTAAGTACGCCTTTAGAGTAGGAAAAATGCGGACGTCGATCTCAGCCGTTGGATTGTGTTTTGAATAGTCCGAATACGCGGATAATCTATTCGCGTGAAAACATATCTATTCGCGCAAATAGATTGTCCGTGCATCCGGACCATTCAAAACACAATCCAACAACTGAGATCGACGTCCGTAAATAATTAAAATAAAGGCGTCCGTATGAGAAGTCGACTGTATATATACAGTCCATTTCAAATTAGGATGTCCTCATTTGAGTTAAAATGCAGACCTCTCCTTTTCCGATCGAATTTCGATGATCGGAGCCGCTCAATGTGATTAGAACGTGATTTTAAGAGTACCAATGAGAAATCAATAAAAAAATGGCCGGGAAGAACTTCATCCGAACAATTTTTTATTGAATGATTCACTAAAAAATCGCTCAAATCAAGCCCTTCCCGGTATTTTTTTTGCCGATTTCTCGCAGGTACTCTTAAAATCACGTTCTGAACACATTGAATGACTCGGATTATCGAAATTCGATCGAAAAAGGGGAGTCCGCATTTTAAGAGGTTCTCATTTGAAACTTTCCCTATATATAGGGATCCCTGATTTTGTTACCGTCTGCACCTCATTGCTCCCAATCGAATTTTGATAATCAGAACCATTTAATGTGTTTAAAACATGTTTTTAAGGATACCCGTGAGAAATCGGTAAAAAATATGATCGGGAAGGGCTTGATCTAAGCATTTTTTCACATAATGCGTTTTTATGAAAAACTACTCAGATCAAGTCCTTTTCATTTATATTTATTGCTGATTTCTCACAAGTACCCTTAAAAACAAGTTTTTAACACATTGAACGGTTCGGATCATCGAAATTTGATCAGAAAAGTGGACTTCTGCACGAGGTTCGGACCGTATATATACAGAACGATTCAAGTCAGGGATCCTTGATTTTAGTTACGGTCTGCACCTCATTGTTCCCAATCGAATTTGGATGATCCGAACCATTCAATGTGTTTAAAACGTATTTTTATGGGTACCTGCGAGAAATCGCATTGTATGAAAAACTGTTTAGATCAAGCCTTTTTCGATTATATTTTTTGCTGATTTTTCACGAGAACCTTGAAAAACATGTTTTAAACACATTGAACGGTTCGGATCATCGAAATTTGATCGGAAAAGTGGACTTCTGCACGAGGTCAAGACCGCCTCGCTCTTAGCCCTATCTCCATGGTGAGGGGTTCATTAACTTGAGTGGAATCGCAGCACACTGGCCCTGTTCATATAAAGTTACCGCCAAAACTGGATCTATAAGGGGTGACCTTCAACTTATGTGCTCGGATGTTGGAGTCGTTAAATCGTTCATAGCCATTCCTTGGCTATACATCGCCGGGTTGCTGAGAATCTGAAAGTCAACGGCAACCGGTGCATTTCTGACCAACACATCAATCAATTTCCATTTTTGTCTCGTAGGCACATGGGTCCTATCAATGATGTATTTTGGGAAGAAGTTGTTCCCTATTTCTCTCGATGCAAGGTCCCAATTGGCTAGTTCAACATCCCCTTTGGCAACCGGCTTGGCTTGGCCTCATCTAGCTCTAGAGCAAGGATGATGATGTTTATAGGATGCATCACAGGAGTTGCGTTTATCTCGTAATGCAAATTTACAGCATGACCAAGCATCAGGGCAAATCTAGGATCTTCTTGATATCAATTTAACCCAGCGATCCATGAGTTGATAACCGCAACATTTGGATCACACAAGCTAAAAGATATCGTTGGATGGCGCAGTGCTAGCACAACTGTAGTGTAGATGCCCGTCCGTCTAGCACCATAAACCAATATTTCTTTGACGCCTTCAAGATCAATTGTCAAACTAAATATATTAAGATAACCTATGTTGAAATTCTGTTCTATATGACTCAATCGACACAAAAACAAAATACAAAAGAAAATAATTATTGTGATTGATTACCTGAGCTACAACTATCATATCAAACAAGCCTAACTCAGCGACCGAGTATGAAGAAGATGAAATCATAAAAGGAAGTAATTAGCACATATACCATACAAATCAAAGAAGAATGACAAACCAAATGTGGAAATGACAAACCAAATGTGGATTAATCGTCATAATAAGTACAAAAAATTATGAATGCAAAGCACATAAACAGAAGTGGAGCCATATTCACAAAAAACAGAAGTGGAGCTAGCACACATAGTACCTCTTTTTAGTACATATTAAAAAAATTAGATTATGGGAACATTAAAACAACTAATGTAGCGGAAGAGGACACATAAGTTATGGTAGGGTTTTAAATCAATGACTGAATAACTTATAAGCCATGAGAAAATCATCCTCGTGAGCGTTCTTCCCTTTAGCAGTTTTAGGTTTGGGAAAGAAGGAGAAAGTTTGATGAAGGGTACAGGTGTTATATTGAAGGGATTTAATGAAAGACTTTCTGCATTTGGAATGGAAATCTAGTGGGTTGATGATGCTGAAAGTAGCAACTTACTAGCGTATGCATAATTCTTCTTTTGGATGCAAATGATTACCAGTGAAACAGTGGCCACCTTGACCTTCAAGTGGCCACCTTGACCTTCAAGAACTGAGGAGCTAAAGGTACGTTTCGAATCACTGTTTGTTCTTTCTAGTTCTGTTGTTGTTCCATTTAATACCTAATTCATTCAAGTGGTTTTTCAAAAGATGATTTTACTGCATCATGGATGCCTAATATAAAGTTTGACTAGCTAATGGTTTTCGCAGGATGTGAAACGAGGTCAACAGCCAACTAAGGTATTGAAACTTTGCAGTAAGCCTTCAAATTCCTGTTATACGACATGGATGCCTGTCATTGGTTCCCAAGGAATAGAGCTATTGAATGCATGTAATAGCCCAAAAGATGTCTTTTTCCAAAGGCATTTCCAGTACATATCTATTGTTTAACTAAATTTTGACAGGATTTCAACGTCATAAACTGCAGTAGATTCGTTGACACTAGGGGACTATAGAACCTAACACAACTCATTTCCTGTTCATGCTACTTAGGCTACTTAGGTTCTGAGGGATACAAATCTTTCCTTGTGGTCCTCTCAGGATAATGGATGTATCCTGTCAAAGGACATCAAGCGGATGCCAAAAGACCAAAAAGCCGGCACCACCAATGGGGTCCAAAAACAACCTAAACACCGTACTTAATGCCCTAAATATCTATCGTGTCAAAGAATTGATCAAGGGTTGGTCTTGAACTCCCTCGAATCCCAACCAAACAAAGTAGTAAGTATAAGACTCTTAATGTTTAGTGACGGCATGTCTTCCCTGTCAAAATATAAACGATTCCTCAATCTCCAAATGAGCCACATCAAGCACATTTGAACTGACCTCCAAAGCTTTTGTCTTCTTCTACCCACTCTAGCCCCATTCCATTCCTGAGTAGGCTCCACCCATCGCCGGGAAAATCCACTACATACCCCCATCAAACAAGAACCACAGCCCAAAGAGCCTTACCGATCGGGAAATGAACAAATAAATGTGCCATTGTCAAAATGGTTTGTAAACAACCTTAAAAGACATTTGCCTATCATAGGACAACTAAACATACTTCATTAAGGGAGGGAGATGTGTGACTTTTGTTTTTCATTTCTCTAATATATGTCTTGGATAGTTCACGAACTTTCGACGCTTCCATTTAATCCTTTAGTCCTGTTCCTATCTATTTTTCCCTCGTTCCTTCATGTTTTTTCGTGCTTGTAAGCTTCTCTCATGTTGGTCCTAAGGAAGTCCTCAAATTTGGGAAATTTCAACTTCCTAGTGTCAAAAATAACCAATTACTTGTCCAAGTTTGTGCTTCTGCTTTTGAGTCCATTTGATTCTAAGATAGGCCAACGGCCTATTGCTCCAACAGAATTCCCGGTAAGTAGAGAGCTATGGTGCAAATATGTGCTGAGGCTCTAAACATTGTACCTTTATTTGTGTTGACCTCTGTTTTAGGGGGACTTTTGTCTGTTGGTTGGGCTGTTTTTAACTCTGTTGTATGCTCTCAGTCCTTCTGGCTTTATGTTTTGTCTTTGTTTCTGGCTTAGGCTGTTCCTGCTTGTGAATTGCTTTTGCAAGGCAGTGCTGTTTGTGTCTCTTCTTTCTGTATTTGTTGGGACTTTCAAGGCCATTCCCTTGGTCCATGTCTCTTGGTTTGTTAGTCTTAATAAAGATTACCTTACCAAAAAAGTGATGATGGATCTTATCAAGCGACTTCTTAGGAATTATGATCAATCTGCAAAAAATGTGTGATCTTTTTGATACATCATGACATTGATTCCACATGTTCAGCATAAGAAATGTCTTTTTGGGAATGCTTTTTAAGTAAGTTTGATTCTGATCTATAACAGTTCTAATATGGGTGTGTGTGAACTTTATCGGGAAGTTGGAAGAGAATTTCGCATTTCATTTTTCAGCGTAAAACGAGCACATAATTTGGTATTTTCAAGCGAGTTTTCCGTAACTTTACATTTGATGTAGTAGTAGTTTTGTTATGATTTACACTCCTGTAGTTATGATAACTGATAAGAGAATGTTGATGCAGGTGGTTCCTGGTTTACGACATGGCTGGCGTGGTGGTGGAAGGAGGCAGCAGCATCCCAAAATTCGAAATTGGTGACGAGGTTTTTGGAAACATACAGGATTTGAACCCAGAAAGTGGGAGACTAAGGCCGAAAGGAACACTAGCATAGTTTATTGCCGTGGAGAAGAACTTAGTGGCCAAAAAGCCAGGAAACATTTCATTCGAGGCGGCGGCAAGTTTTCCCTTGGCAGTTCAAAGAGGTTTCAACACTTGTAGTTGAAGATGATGGGATTGGAACCTTGGCGGTACAACTTGCCAATAATTTGCAAAAGAGAGTTGTTTTTCATTAATTTTCATCAAATTGAATGTTGGATGTCGCAACAATTCATTTTCATTTCGAAATATTCTGTTGTCGATGTTCCTCACTACGCTTGCGTTTGTGCAGTTTTTGCATTTTGTGATTCAAATGCCTAGAACTTCGTCTTCTTCTCATCTTGCTGCTCTTCTTATAATTTTGCCCTTGCCAAACAACCAACCTAAAAAATCATAGCCAAACATCCAGAACAATGAACATGCGCACGTCGTGCACGTTAAGACTATATACAAGTAGTTGACCCCTGCAATGCACAGAATATGGACGGTTTCGATATCTGTCGACTTAATTTTTCATATAATATCTATAAAAACAAATTATATAAAAAATGAACGGTTCAGATCAGGAAAAAAAAATCGGTAGTGTTGTTATTGTTTATGGTTGATTTGAATAAACTAATAAACCTCTTACTTGTGCTATATGGGTTAACGATGTAAGGTAGCCAACGAATGAATAAATAGTTTCCATGATCCAACTCCACGATGCCAAAAATCAAACTAATCGGAATTCAACAGTCATTCGAAAGCCGCGCGTTATCATTACAATTCACCCACCATACTCGTCGTTTAATCAAGGATCTGTACAACTTTAATTTACGATTGGAACCGTTATGTTTTGAATATACGCTAGGCTTGTTCTTGATGCCAAAAAACAATCAAGGATCTGTACAACTTTAATTTACGATCGGAACCGTTATGTTTTGAATATACGGTAGGCTTGTTCTTCATGCCAAAAAACAAGCCGATCTAAAATGAGCAGCCATTCGTTTGTCATATGATGAAAGGTCTAGGAATGTGCAATCAACTCGACTCCTCTCTCTCTCTCTCTCTCTCTCTCTCTCTCTCTCTCTCTCTCTCTCTCTCTCACTAAACCTACTGAAACTATTTTGAAAGCCCAAAATTTTTTTGGTGGTCTCTCAACTCTCTGTATCTCCTTACGCTTCAGTCACCACAACGCCAACCTCTGCTATTACACAGCCTCTCTATCTCCTCAACGGCAGGTTGTCAAGAGCACCTCGGTCGCCTCTAGAGGTGTCAAATGGCCTTGCCGTGCAGGCCCATTATTCTCGTGCCTAGCGTGCTCCGTTTCATGTTGTGCCGGCCCATTTAGTAATCGTGTCGTGCCGTGCCATGCTATTTCAGAATATCCTCGACCCAGCTTGGCACACGGCCCACCACAATCCGTGTCATTGCCCTGCCAATTCTCGTGTCCGGGTACATTTGGGCCTTGTGAAGCTAAAAGTACTTCAACGAAAAGTCCATTACTTTTTTTACAATTGGAAAAAAGTACCGTATAAATTGATAATTAATTTACACATTTAGTTCAAAAAAATACAAAACATTTTATTGATAATTAAACTTTGCAATACAATGAATGAAATTGGAGGTAAACTGTAGAAAGAGAACCATATAAGTACTAGAACCGTAGAAACCAATTTAGGTTTAAGAGTGCACGACAACTGTTTGTGTGTTTTCTTTTTGAAAGGGGATATCTGTTGTTTTTTATGAGTTTTTTTTCTTTTTATCCCATAAGTTTATGCACATTTTCTCTACTTAGTCCCTAAACTATCAATTTGGCGATTTCATCCCCTTAACTATCATTCCGTTACCTATTTAGTCCAATAGATAACGGAAATTAAGAATTTGAACAGAAAATGTCACATAAGTCCTTGTTTAAGACCATGTAGAGTAGATACTTGATTATGACAGCCCTAGAGATAAAAATTAATTATGACCCTTTGGGCCTGTTTGGATAGGGTGAAAAGAAGAGGGGAAAAATAAGAGGGGGTGAAAAGAGAGGGGCCCACCGTTTTAACCCCGTTTGGCAGGTGTATTTCGTTCCCCTCTTATCTGTTACCCCCTCATCGTTTTGGCTGGTTCTAGGGTTTCTCCGGTCTAAGATTTGGGCTGGTCTTGACCTCCCCAAAATTAATCCGGCTGTAGAGGGGTGAT
This sequence comes from Rhododendron griersonianum, assembly GCA_018127125.1. NCBI lineage: Eukaryota > Viridiplantae > Streptophyta > Magnoliopsida > Ericales > Ericaceae > Rhododendron > Rhododendron griersonianum. The sequence continues at coordinate 9,616,040 of CM030799.1, read as the reverse complement.
TTTGGGATGAATATACCCCTCGTTATCCCCTTTTCCCATCCCCAGGCCTCGTCGTTTCCCATTTCTGTTGCCGCCCTTTCTGGTCTGTGGAAGATAGGGTTTTGGTGGCGATTTCGTCGATTTGTGCCTCTGCGAACTCAGGTATTGCTTCATTTCGTGATGTACGCTTTCTCACGCCCTCATCTTCATCTCCTGATCTTGGTTTTGTCAGATCTATTTGTGTGTGTGTGTACGCGATTTGGTGGCGATTTCGTCGATTTGTGCCTCTGTTTTTGTGTACGCGATATGGTTCGCATAGCTGGAAAAAAATAACAGGTCCATTTGTGTGTTTTTGTGCGTGATTGTTGTACGGTATATGGGTTGTTCAGGGTAATCAGTTTGTGTGTGATTTTTGTGGGTTGATTTTCATCTTCCCTGGGTTATCCAGCCCTGCCATGAGTACTTGCATTTGTTTATATTTTCGGTTGATCTTTTCAATGCTGGTGAGACGCATGAGGGAAAACAGAAAATTTGATGGAAAAAACCATCGAATCTTTGCTGCAGAAAATGATGGATTTATGAGATACGTAAGTTATTTGCTTTTGAAAATCCTTGGAATAGAGAAATTGTAACAGGTCGTTCAGATTGTGAGTTATGTGTTCTGCATGTCTTATTTCACTTCATAATACTATCTAGTATCTAATACGCACCATAAAAACCAAATGAAATAGCTGAAATAGTAAATCGATGAAAGGCCTAAAATATATGTATATATATACACACACTCTATACGTATATAGTATATAACGATGAAATGCCTAAAATAGTATATATAAGCACAGAACCGTTGTACGTTTCATAGGTTTCAATCTTTATGATTATGCTTCATAACGGATATGTATAAAAGTATTGGTAAGTTGGCAGTGTAATACAAATCGATATGTACTAACTTGAATTATAGTAAAAGTATTGGTAAGTTGGCAGTGTAATACTATAGTTAGTTTTTGTCATTGTGAAAGAGTAGTTAAAACATTATTTGTGCAGATTCTAGGTTAGGAATAATATTTTGTGGCTTAGTTATGTGTATTTGTAAGCACCATATTAGGTTTTGTGACCCCCGTTACCTTTTTCATGCATGAAATTCCCAAATCACTGAAAATAAAAGAAAAACTTGTAACAGAACAGAAATAACAGCTTATATAGTATGTGTGTGTGGTCTAAATTGCATGAAGCCCTTTTTAGGCGTTTTACTATGGCAAGATTAAACAGAACGGAAATAAGGAGAAAAGAAGAGAAAGAGGCATTCATCGCGTTAAACATGTACATTCGTGCTTCGATGGGTGTGTTTCGGCTTTATTGCTTCATTGTATCGACGGCCCATTATCCCCGTCCGGAATTGTCTCCAAATCCAAACTACTACCAGACCCAAGTAGATGCCGTGAATAGGCTCGTGAATGGTAATGAAGTTGATTGCCACGAGCAGTTGAGGGAAAATAGGCATACATTTTTTAGGTTGTCCTGTCTACTACGAGGTGTTGGGTTAGGAGACTCGCGCAATGTTTGTCTTGAGGAGAGGGTAGCCATTTTTTTGTATATCCTCGGTCACCATACAAAACAGAGGCGTACGAAATTGCAGTTTTGGAGATCAATTGAAACTGTAAGCAGACATTTCAATGTCGTACTCCAAGGTGTGTTGCGTCTGTTCGACATGCTCCTAGTAAGGCCTGAGCCCGTACCTCCTAACTACCACGACAGTAGATGGACTTGGTTTCAGGTAAACTTCATTTCAATTGGTTGTAAATCTTCCATATGGTTTTCTCTACTCCACCACATCGAGATAGTTGCAATAATGTATTTCTTTTGTCGTAGAATTGTCTCGGGGCATTGGACGGGACGTATGTGCCAGTTAATCCCCCCGCCGTTGACAGGCCACGCTATAGGTCAAGGAAAGGTGAGATTGCCATAAACGTTTTAGGTGTATGTAGTCGAGACCTAAAGTTTGTCTTCGTCTTGTCTGGTTGGGAAGGGTCGGCCACTGACTCTAGGATCCTGGCGAACGCCATTTCAAGACCCGATGGTTTGAAAGTCCCCCGTGGTATGTGCCAATTCCTTAGTTCACCTTCCTTGCACTCAATTCCTAGTATGAACCCTTCCTTTAATGCCTTAACTTCCATTTCGTACAGGACATTACTATCTTGTTGATGCCGGATACCAAAATGCCGAGGGTTTTCTAGCACCATACCGCGGGCAACGATATCACATTAACATATGGAGGCAAGGTCATATGCCGACTACGAAAGAGGAGTACTTCAACATGAAGCACTCCGCTGCTAGGAATGTGATTGAGAGAAGCTTTGGTGTGTTGAAGATGCGGTTTGCAATATTGAGGTCTCACTCGTATTACCCCATTAGGACTCAAACACGTATCATCACAGCATGTTGCCTTGTCCATAACCTTATCAAAAGAGAGATGCCCAACGATCCCATTGAGAACGAGTACACGGCATGGGAACGTGACCACATACACGAGGTCGAGGCAGATGATCACATCACTACCATAGAGACTTCCAATCAATGGACCGGGGAGAGGGATGCGTTGGCTACAGCCATGTACAACCATTGGCTAGGAAATGGTGGGGGACAAGAGATTTTCCCACCATGACGAAGTTTGTTTAGTGTATTTGTAATAAGTATTTCAAGAACTTTTATGATGTAAACATTCTAATTGCGGTTTCCATAACTTTTATGATGTAACCATTCTATTTGAACAATATTGTAGTAACTTCATCGTAATTCAATTCCGGTTCGTAATTCATAATAGACTTGTTAAGTAATCCTTTATTGTCCATCTTAACATCCATTTTCAGCAATGGATACCGAAGACCAAAATGATGTGCCTACAAGAAAGGCTACAAAGCCGCGTAGGCCGTGGAGGAAACACGAAGAGGATGCCCTCATCAAATGCATGATGACTGAAATTTGTGATAGATGGAGGGCGGAGAATGGGTTCAAACCCGGGTTCTTCACCCTACTTGAGAAAGAGATGGAGAAGGTCATGCCGGAAAGTAAAATTAAGGCCTCCCCCCACATTGACTCCAAAGTCAAGTATTGGAGACAAACATACGCGAAATTATGTGACGTTCTCAAACTTAGTGGCTTTGGGTGGGACCATGTCAACAAAAGAATTGACGTGGATGATGAGGTGTGGAAAATCTACGAAGAGGTAACTTCCAATGCTTTAACGTAATAAGTTATATGTTAAGGCATTGGATCGTGTACTAAACTTGTAATGTTCGTGTAGGCGTCCCCGAAGAAGGCAAAAGAGATTGGTGGGAAGCGTTTCTCTTACTTTGAAGATTGGGAATTCCTCTTCGGAAAGGATAGGGCCAACGGGGAAGGAGCGGAGGTTCCTTCGGAAATGGCGCGAACGCCACAAAATGAAAACGATATCCCAAATGAACAAATTGAGGAGAATGAGGATTGCTACTATCCATGCTTCGGTGAAGAATTTCATCACAACCCCACAAGTGGACTCACGGGGATTGACAATGAAATTCCTTTGGGATCGACACCTCCACTCTCCACACCTCCACTCTCCACACCTCCACTCTCCACGCCTCCGGTCTCCACACCTCCGGCCTCCACGACTTCTAACTCCGCACGTCGTACGTCACTCCCGACGTCCACTCCCCGGACCTCCACACCTTCGGCCTCCACAACTTCAAACTCGGCACATCGTACGTCACTCCCGACGTCCATTCCCCGGACCTCCACTCCTCCGGCCAACTCCGGAACTCAAAAGGGGAAGAAGAGGACATAGATGGGTGATGTGGGATCCCTTGCTGCAAGCATGGAGGTGTGGCTCGAAAAGAGTGATAGCCATATGGAGAAAATGACCGACGCAATGGGTTATTCGAACAAATTATCCGCTCGCCGCACACAAGTGCCTCTTGAGCTTGAGAAGCTTGACCTTACCGATACCCAACGATTTAGGTTAGGTGCCATCATTTGTGCGGCTGAAGAAAGGTTGGACCTATTCTATGGCATCAAAGAGCATCAAAAACAAGCGTGGGTTGAGGCCGTCCTGGATGGTCTCATCTTTGGTCCCGTTTAACTGTGAGGGGGAAGAAGTACAAGTATTGGAAACAAGTTTTTTGTAGTGGCATGATCTTTAACTCTTATACGTATTGTAACACCCGTTCCGAGTATGCACGTGCATCGCATATGACATTTAACTTTGTGTTGCATAGGTCATGCTATTTGATTCACGTGTTGTGTTATCATCCGTACATCATTCTTTAATTGTCTAGCAATACATGATTTAATTTGAGTGTTTAGTTAAGTTATATTAAAAAGGGGATTGACTTGGTAAGTGGAATGAAGGGTTAGGATGAGACATGTCTCATTTAAACTAATACACCCAACCTCATGGGATAATTCTTCCCTAATAAACCTTCCACGGTATTCTACACCGTTCCATTCCCATTCTATTGTTCAACGTAGAGAGAGAGAGAGAGAGAGAGAGAGAGAGAGAGAGAGAGAGAGAGAGAGGAAGAAGAAGAAGGAAGGGGAAAGAATTAGGGAAGCTAATTGAAGGTAAACCCTATTTTATACCTAATTTATGTCTTGGGTATTGATCAAACATGTGTATACCTGCATGTTCATGTCGTTTAGATCTTAATTAGGTCATAGAAGAATGGATTTTGTGTAGTTAAAGTAGTTTAGAACAGAAATTTCTTGGTTTAGAATTCTGCAGAATTGAAAAGTTCATATTTGTCTGATTTTGGGGAATTTTATTGAGATAGTTCGGAAGTTCTGAAATTTCTGGAAATTTTTCTGAGAGTTCCTCTTTGAGTCTTCTATCTACAGTAAAAATTTCGGGATCTAGTTCAAAGTATTGAGCTCTATAGAAATTTTTAAACTAGGATCACTCAAATTCGGAATTGAGCAGTCTGCGCTGACACAAGTTGGAAAAACAGTCATATCTCTTAGCTCGAGACTCGAAAACACATTCCGCTTGCTTTGCTGAAAACTAGACACGTAGAGCTTTCCAACGATGTAACCCGTGCGTGGTGGTCATGCCTGAGCAATAACAGATTTGCTGTTAAAGTTGACTCAAAATCTGTCTCTGCACCAGTTTTTATATTGTTAAGTTATAATCGCGAGGCCGTAGTAAGGTTATCCGAACTCCGTTTTTGATGTATGAACTGTCGATTCGAAGAGGAAGAAGTTTACTTTTCAATGGTTTAAGTGGCATACTTCAATTCGCGATTATGTTTTGGATACGGTCAGAATAGTACACATTGGTCATGGACTAAGCCTTATTCTTGGGAATTCTTGTATCAAACCTCATTGAATCATCTTTGGAGTATTGAAGCACATCATCCATCATTTTTAATGCATTGGCCTCATCCATTATCATATTAGGGATGGAGATTAAAAAGAAGATCATATGCTAGACTTATCGATGCATTTTACTTGCATTTTAACATGAGTTGGAGTTCGAATTATACTAAGTGTAGTCTCATTCATATTTTAGGATCGGGGGACGAGTCTCCACCTCAACGTTGAGAAGGAGGCTTTTCGCTTTTGTCTTTTGGATCTCTAAGGTGAGTGTGCTATTTCATTGAAGTGGTTAGATAAAAATAAACTTATACTTTTTCTGTAAATGTTGAAAAGTTTTGACGGTTGTGGATATGGATCAAGTTGCTTGAAATATGTTTTTGATTTCAAGAGCATGCCATAGCTGTATTGTTGGTTGGATTTTCTTTCTTCTTGATGTACACAAGAAGGGTATAAATTGTCTGTTTGCTGTACACAAACAGGGTATAAATTGTTGGAAGTACCATGTTCACAGGGTCACGGTACCGTCATAACTCCTGGTTGCGAGGGAAGCAACCCTATGGCTTCTTGAAATATTGTTGCGTACTTAATTGTTTGTGAAAAATAGTATGTTCCTGCTAAATATGATTGGTAGCATTACTCGATCCATATTTGCTCGTGTAAATTGTTTTATGCTTTCCGCTTGAATGAAGTAGTAACACTCACAATCCTTTCAGGTATCCGAAATAGAGTTTTGGTCCACTGCTGGTCTGACAGGCTGTAGGAGTGGAGATGAGGGTTGACTTGGGGATCTTTTGGCATAGTACATAGTGTAATAGAAATTTTTGGGAGTTGTCGCATGTGGGGATACAACTCATATTGTATAGTTCTCTTGTAAATGTTATTTTGGAAGACATGTGTAATCTTTTTGATCGGCTTTGTCCTGCGTTTATGGAATGAATGTTTTAAGGTTGATATTTAGCTTTCTTTGAGACAGTTTTTGCTAATCCTCGTAGAGCGGGTCGTTTCAGTTGGTATCAGAGCATAGGTTGTAAATTCTGTAGACTAGCCATGTTTAGACTAGTAGTGGACCATAGGGTGTTTGTCTTGTGTCCGTGGGGATGGGAAGGAATAGAATGATCATGAAACATGTCATGCATTTACTTTTGTTATTTGAGATGTTATTTGATAAATTTTTGCATATTTAGCTATGGATCGCGATGGTCATCATGATAATGCTGGAGGGGGAAATCCTAGCAATGCACAAAATCAGCCAACCATGGACGGTAGATTATTGGATGCGATAGTGCAATTAACAACTCAACAGGCAAGATATTTCGAGTCTCAGGCAGCCGTACAAGCGAGTTTCTTTGGGGCACGCACTGAGCGGGACACCATATATAGTCGGTTTAAAAAGCTTGGGCCTAAAGAGTTTGATGGACCACCTAACCCTTTGGATGCCGAGGAATGGATAAAAAAGATAGAGGAGATCTTTCAGATAATGGCTGTGACGGATGAACAAAAGGTTTTGTTGGCTACCTTTATGTTAAAAGGAGATGCTCGACGTTGGTGGGAGGTTACCAAACAAAGATGGTCTGCACCAATGACAAATCTTGAAAATAATGATGCTCCTCCTATACCTACAGTCATCACTTGGGCTACGTTCACCAAAGCTTTCCATGAAAAATATTTTCCAAGGAGTTACCAAATGGGTCAAAGACGGGAATTTATGAGGTTGGAGCAGGGGAATATGACGGTAGCAGAGTATGAAGCCCGGTTTACAACTTTATCACGTTTTGCTTTGAATCTTGTTAGCACGGACGAGGACAAATGCAGAATGTTTGAGGATGGGTTGAATATAGAACTTCGGCCTTATGTGGTAAATCAACGGTTGAATAATTTTGCGGATATGATTGAAGTGGCAACGAATTTAGAACGGGATTTGGGGTTATTGAATGAACAACGGGACCAGAATAAGAAAAGCAAAATTGAATCTACATCAGGTGGAAGGAACATTGGCCATCAATCCACAAATAAAGGGAGAGGAACTTCTACCTTTCAGAGCCGAGGTGGGAGTCAATCTCGGGGATTCCAATCTGGGCAGCGAGCGAATGTGTCAAAGCAACAAAGTCAGACAGGTTCTACTTTTTCTAGTGGTCGTAGCAATGCCCTTACATGTCATAGGTGTGGATCACCTGATCATTTTATTCGAGATTGTCCCGAACCAGAATCATTCCGTAGGTGTTTTAGATGTGGGGATCCAGGACATTTGGCTTCAAGTTGTCCCAGAACATCAAGGTCTGTTTCATCTTCGGGTAGCGTTTAGATGGGTGGAGGTACTTCTCAGGGTAAAAATCAAAGCCGTGGTGGTGGTTCAGTTGGTAGACCTAAAGCACAAGGGAGAATCTTTGCTATGAATAAACAAGAAGCACTTGCAATTCCAGATGTTGTCACAGGTATGCTCACTATTTTTGGTAAAGAAGCGCGTGTTTTGATTGATTCTGGATCAACGCATTCATTCATAGCATTGTCATTTACAAAGCATGCAGACCGACCCCCAAGTCCATTAGAATATACTATGGCCATTTCCACTCCTGCGGGAGAGACTCTATTAACTAGAGTTGTATATCGGGACTGTAAATTTCGAATGGGCGATAGGGAGTTGTCAGTTGATTTGATGCCATTGAATATCACTGATTTTGATATAATCCTTGGTATGGATTGGTTATCAGCTTATCATGCCTCTATTGATTGTTTCCGAAAAGAAGTAACATTGTAGATTCCAAATAATCCACAACTGAAATTCCGTGGGGATAGAACTTCTGCTCGTATAATTTCTGTAATGAAGGCCGAGAAGTTGTTGAAAAAGGGTTGTCAAGGATTCCTTGCACATATTGTTGATAGCAGCAAAAGTACACCACGGGTGGAGGATATACCAATAGTTTGTGAGTTTCCTGATGTATTTCCCGAAGAATTACCAGGGTTGCCAGTGGACCGAGAAATTGAGTTCTTCATTGAGCTTCTGCCAGGTACACAACCAATTTCAATTGCACCTTATCGTATGGCTCCTGCCGAATTAAAGGAATTGAAAATCCAATTGGAAGATCTATTGGAGCGAGGATTTATTAGACCTAGTATTTCTCCGTGGGGTGCTCCAGTTTTGTTTGTTAAAAAGAAAGATGGTACGATGCGGATGTGTATTGACTACCGTCAGTTGAACAAGGTGACCATCCGAAACAAATATCCTTTACCGCGTATTGATGATTTGTTTGATCAATTGCAAGGAGCGACAGTATTCTCTAAAATTGATCTTAGATCGGGATATCATCAGTTAAAAATAAAAGAGGAGGATGTTCCGAAGACTGCTTTTCGTACAAGGTATGGCCATTATGAATTTCTTGTTATGCCATTTGGTCTAACGAATGCCCCAGCTGCTTTTATGGATTTGATGAATCGAGTGTTTAAGCCATATCTTGACTCCTTTGTGATAGTGTTTATTGATGATATTCTTATCTATTCTCGAAGTAAAGAGGAACATGCAAGTCACCTTCGAATCGCATTACAAACTCTACGTGAAAAGAAGTTATTTGGAAAGTTAAGTAAATGTGATTTTTGGCTAGACTTTGTTGTGTTTTTGGGACATGTTGTATCAGGGGATGGAATTTCTGTTGATCCTAAAAAGATAGAGGCAGTTACCAATTGGGAGAGACCAACTAGTGTGACGGAAGTTCGTAGTTTCTTAGGTTTGGCTGGTTATTACCGCAGGTTTGTTCAAGGATTTTCTTCTATTGCTGTTCCTTTGACTCGATTAACTCGAAAAGGGGTAAAATTTGTGTGGTCTGACGATTGTGAAAAGAGTTTTCAGGAGCTGAAGAAAAGGTTGACTACTGCACCAGTGTTAACTCTTCCTTCAGGTGATGATGGGTTTGTTATTTATAGCGATGCTTCTAGACAAGGATTGGGTTGTGTTTTGATGCAGCATGGCAAAGTAATTGCATACGCCTCTAGACAACTGAAACCTCATGAATACAATTATCCCACCCATGATCTGGAATTGGCTGCTATTGTTTTTGCGTTGAAATTGTGGAGGCATTACTTGTATGGGGTAACATGTGAAATCTACACTGACCATCAGAGCTTGAAGTATCTGTTCACACAACGGGAGCTCAACTTGAGACAACGTAGATGGATGGAGTTAGTGAAAGACTATGACTGCACAATTCAGTATCATCCGGGTAAAGCCAATGTGGTAGCTGATGCTTTGAGTAGGAAATCTGCGTGCACTTTGGCTTCTTTGCGGGGCATACAAGAGAATTTACTTGATGATCTACGTTCCTTGCGGGTAAAACTTTCCGTTAATGGAGCAGCTCTACTCGCTAGCCTTACTCTTAAACCCCTTTTGGTAGATCGTATTCGAGAAATGCAACAATCAGATGAGAATTTGGAAGAGATTAAGAAAAAGGTTAGAAAAGGAAAACACAAGGACTTTGCAGTGAGAGATGAAAATGTTTTGTACTTTGGGAATCGGATATGTGTACCTAATGATCCGTCTTTGAAAAGAGAAATTCTTGAGGAGGCTCATAGTAGCGCATATTCTATGCATCCTGGCAGTACCAAAATGTATCGTGACCTTCGAGAGAATTATTGGTGGGCTGGTATGAAGCGTGAAATTGCTAAATTTGTATCTGAGTGTTTGGTATGCCAACAAGTGAAGATAGAACATCAACATCCTGCAGGTTTATTGCAACCTCTTCCTATTCCAGAATGGAAATGGGAACATATTACTATGGACTTTGTCCTTGGATTACCTCGAACCAAAACAGGAAATGATAGTATATGGGTAATCGTGGATAGACTTACTAAATCTGCACATTTCTTAGCCGTTAAAAGCACATATTCATTGGATAAACTTGCTAGCATATATGTGGATGAAATTGTTCGACTACATGGCGCTCCAGTTTCTATTATTTCAGACAGAGATCCTAGATTCACTTCACGATTCTGGCCTAGACTTCAAAATGCTATGGGTACTTCTCTGAAATTCAGTACGGCGTTTCATCCTCAGACTGATGGACAGTCCGAACGTACAATCCAAACTTTGGAGGATATGTTGCGAGCTTGTGTACTTGATTTCCAGGGTAGTTGGGATCAATACTTGTCTCTTATTGAATTTGCATATAACAATAGTTATCACTCAAGCATTGGCATGGCACCATATGAAGCATTGTACGGCCGAAAATGCAGGACTCCAGTGTGTTGGGGTGAGGTGGGTGAAAGAAAGTTGGTAAGCGAAGAGGAGTTTCTGGGCCCAGAATTAGTAAAAGTTACTATTGATAAGGTAAAAGTGATTCAAAAACAGTTGAAGGTAGCGCAAAGTCGACAAAAAAGTTACGCTGATACAAGACGAAGAGACTTGGAGTTTAATGTGGGCGATCAAGTTTTTGTTCGAGTATCACCATGGAAGGGGGTGTTGAGATTCGGTAAAAAGGGTAAATTAAGTCCAAGATATATCGGGCCTTATGAGATTGTAAAACGGGTGGGCTCGTCAGCGTATCAATTAGATTTACCTTCAGAATTGGCTAAGATGCATAATGTTTTTCACGTATCCATGCTTCGTAAATGCAAAGGAGATTCATCTAATGTGGTTCCTCAAACGGTGGAATTGAAAGATGATATGACCTACGTGGAACAACCGATTTTGGATCACAAGGAACAAGTCCTTCGTAACAAAACCTTATCGCTAGTAAAAGTATTGTGGAGGAGTCGTTCAACAGAGTATGCAACGTGGGAAGCTGAAACTAATATGCGGAAGCGATACCCTCATTTATTTGGACAAGGTAAGTAAATTTCGGGGACGAAATTTTATTAGGAGGAGAGAATTGTAACACCCGTTCCGAGTATGCACGTGCATCGCATATGACATTTAACTTTGTGTTGCATAGGTCATGCTATTTGATTCACGTGTTGTGTTATCATCCGTACATCATTCTTTAATTGTCTAGCAATACATGATTTAATTTGAGTGTTTAGTTAAGTTATATTAAAAAGGGGATTGACTTGGTAAGTGGAATGAAGGGTTAGGATGAGACATGTCTCATTTAAACTAATACACCCAACCTCATGGGATAATTCTTCCCTAATAAACCTTCCACGGTATTCTACACCGTTCCATTCCCGTTCTATTGTTCAACGTAGAGAGAGAGAGAGAGAGAGAGAGGAAGAAGAAGAAGGAAGGGGAAAGAATTAGGGAAGCTAATTGAAGGTAAACCCTATTTTATACCTAATTTATGTCTTGGGTATTGATCAAACATGTGTATACCTGCATGTTCATGTCGTTTAGATCTTAATTAGGTCATAGAAGAATGGATTTTGTGTAGTTAAAGTAGTTTAGAACAGAAATTTCTTGGTTTAGAATTCTGCAGAATTGAAAAGTTCATATTTGTCTGATTTTGGGGAATTTTATTGAGATAGTTCGGAAGTTCTGAAATTTCTGGAAATTTTTCTGAGAGTTCCTCTTTGAGTCTTCTATCTACAGTAAAAATTTCGGGATCTAGTTCAAAGTATTGAGCTCTATAGAAATTTTTAAACTAGGATCACTCAAATTCGGAATTGAGCAGCGCTGACACAAGTTGGAAAAACAGTCATATCTCTTAGCTCGAGACTCGAAAACACATTCCGCTTGCTTTGCTGAAAACTAGACACGTAGAGCTTTCCAACGATGTAACCCGTGCGTGGTGGTCATGCCTGAGCAATAACAGATTTGCTGTTAAAGTTGACTCAAAATCTGTCTCTGCACCAGTTTTTATATTGTTAAGTTATAATCGCGAGGCCGTAGTAAGGTTATCCAAACTCCGTTTTTGATGTATGAACTGTCAATTCGAAGAGGAAGAAGTTTACTTTTCAATGGTTTAAGTGGCATACTTCAATTCGCGATTATGTTTTGGATACGGTCAAAATAGTACACATTGGTCATGGACTAAGCCTTATTCTTGGGAATTCTTGTATCAAACCTCATTGAATCATCTTTGGAGTATTGAAGCACATCATCCATCATTTTTAATGCATTGGCCTCATCCATTATCATATTAGGGATGGAGATTAAAAAGAAGATCATATGCTAGACTTATCGATGCATTTTACTTGCATTTTAACATGAGTTGGAGTTCGAATTATACTAAGTGTAGTCTCATTCATATTTTAGGATCAGGGGACGAGTCTCCACCTCAACGTTGAGAAGGAGGCTTTTCGCTTTTGTCTTTTGGATCTCTAAGGTGAGTGTGCTATTTCATTGAAGTGGTTAGATAAAAATAAACTTATACTTTTTCTGTAAATGTTGAAAAGTTTTGACGGTTGTGGATATGGATCAAGTTGCTTGAAATATGTTTTTGATTTCAAGAGCATGCCATAGCTGTATTGTTGGTTGGATTTTCTTTCTTCTTGATGTACACAAGAAGGGTATAAATTGTCTGTTTGCTGTACACAAACAGGGTATAAATTGTTGGAAGTACCCTGTTCACAGGGTCACGGTACCGTCATAACTCCTGGTTGCGAGGGAAGCAACCCTATGGCTTCTTGAAATATTGTTGCGTACTTAATTGTTTGTGAAAAATAGTATGTTCCTGCTAAATATGATTGGTAGCATTACTCGATCCATATTTGCTCGTGTAAATTGTTTTATGCTTTCCGCTTGAATGAAGTAGTAACACTCACAATCCTTTCAGGTATCCGAAATAGAGTTTTGGTCCACTGCTGGTCTGACAGGCTGTAGGAATGGAGATGAGGGTTGACTTGGGGATCTTTTGGCATAGTACATAGTGTAATAGAAATTTTTGGGAGTTGTCGCATGTGGGGATACAACTCATATTGTATAGTTCTCTTGTAAATGTTATTTTGGAAGACATGTGTAATCTTTTTGATCGGCTTTGTCCTGCGTTTATGGAATGAATGTTTTAAGGTTGATATTTAGCTTTCTTTGAGACAGTTTTTGCTAATCCTCGTAGAGCGGGTCGTTTCACGTATGGCCCATTTTTTGAAGTGGCCAATCGAAGCACTCTTATACATGTGGTCGCTTGTAATTTTAAGAGCCTTTTGTTCTACAAACAATGGTAGATAGCTCTTGTAATGTAATGTACGTATGGTGTCCAAACATTGGTACAATTAGGCTTTTGTACTGCTAAAACAATGTCTGTACGTAGTTTGATGTTCGTTCAGTTTATGGAAATGCATGTTTTATTGCTTACTCATGTTGCATTGTACTTATGTTGTGGGAATAAACTGTTTGCATGGTTCTGTTTCACTGCTGCAGGTTTTGGGTGGCTATGATGAATCATTTCTGAGCCAAATGGGTTCAGTATTGTGCCTGCATATTGGTTCTTTTTGTTCATGCATGTGATGGCCACTATTGGTGGCTTAAAGCTGCAGGTTTTGGCCACTGTAGGTAGGTTAAAGCTGCAGGTTTTGGCCACTGTACGTAGGTTAAAGCTGCAGGTTTTGACCATTGGTTTATATATGTGTGTGTGTGCCCGTGATAAAAATAATCTGCACAGAAACTGAACCAAAACCTGCACTGCTTGTGTTTTATGGCTGCATGTCTGGATTCCTAATTTCTGCCTGTATGAGGAAGCCAAAACCTGCAGTTTTAAGTGAGTGGCTGTGATGTAAAGCCAAAACCTGAAACCTGTATGTGTAAGTGAGTGGCTGTGATGAAAATTGCATAAGACACAATGGGGACTTAGGCGGGGCAACATGAGAGGGTCATTTGGCAACTCATGTTGCAGCCTAGTTCCCTCAACAAGTTGTGGACAACTCTGAGCCCAATGCCTTAATTATGTGCACAATTTGGTTCATTTAGTGTGCAGATTTTGGTTCTGTTTGTGTGCAGGATTATGGTTCAGTTTCTGTGCAGTTTTTGGTTCAGTTAGTGTGCAGGTTTTGGTTAAGTTTCTCTGCAGATTTTGGTTCAGTTTCTGTGAAGGTTTTGGTTCAAGTTAGTGTGCAGAATTTGGTTTAGTGTTCTGTGCAGAATTTGGTTGATTTAGTGCGCAGAATTTGGTTCAGTTAGTGTGCAGGTTTTGGTTCAGTTTCTGTGCAGGTTTTGGTTCAGTTTTGGTTCTGTTATGCCTCTCCTCATCTGTCTGCTAGAGTTTTGGTTCATTTTTGCCTCTGCTTGTCTGTTTCGTTCTGTTTTGGATCAGTTACTTCAAATGTGGGTTAAAGCTGCAGGTTTTGGCCACATTTGGTAGGTTAAATCTGCAGGTTTTGGCCACTTTTGGTGGGAACTGCTGTCTAGTTAGTGGAGAATTGCTGTGATGAATTCTGTGCAGGTTTTGGGTTGATTTAGTGTGCAGAATTTGGTTCAATTTCTTTAAAGGTTTTGGGTCAGTGTTGGTTCAGTTTGGGCTCTGCTTGTTCTTTGCATTTCTTTGTTCTCTGCATTTCTGGATTTGAGAGACCAAAACCTGTATGTGTAACTGACTGGCTGTGATGAAAATTGCATACGACACAATGGGGACTTAGGCGGGGCAACATGAGAGGGTCATTTGGCAACTCATGTTGCAGCCTAGTTCCCTCAACAAGTGGTGTACAAATCTGAGCCCAATGCCTTAATTATGTGCAGAATTTGGTTGAGTTAGTGTGCATGTTTTGGTTCTGTTTGTGTGCAGGATTATGGTTCAGTTTCTGTGCAGTTTTTGGTTCAGTTAGTGTGCAGGTTTTGGTTAAGTTTCTCTGCAGATTTTGGTTCAGTTTTGTGCATAGGTTCTGTTTGTGCTCTAAAACTGCAGTGCTTGGTTCAATTTTCTGGTTCTGTTTGTGCTCTAAAAGTGCAGTGCTTGGTTCAGTTTCCTGGTTCAGTTTGTGCTTTACAACTGCAGAAGTTGGTTCAGTTTGCTACATGTTTTGGCCACTGTTGTTGGGTTAAATCTGCAGGTTTTTGCCACTGTTGGTAGGTTAAAGCTACAGATTTTGGCCACTGCTTTATGTGTCCGACCATGTGTGTGTGTCTGGCCGTGATGAACAAAAAACCTGCACAGAAACTGAACGGAAACCTGCACTACTTGTGTTCTTTGTTTGGGTGGCTATGATGAAATCTTTCTGAGCCACAAAGTCTAAGGCTTTGGGTTCAGTTTCTGTGCAGGTTTTGGGTTCAGTTTCTGTGTTGGTTTTGGTTCAGTTTCTACGGCTTTGGTGCCTGCATTTCTGAGTTTGCTGAGCATGTTTTCGTGCCTCTGTTCATGTGTGTGTGTGTGTGTGGCTGTGATGAAAATTTAAGAACACCCGTCGGGGACTTAGGCGGGGCAACATGAGAGGGTCATTTGGCAACTCATGTTGCAGCCTAGTGCCTTGCAATAGTTGTATAAAAATCTGAGCCACATGTTTGAAGCTATTAGACTACAAAAGTCCTCATATCCATGGCTACATTGTTACTTGTGTCCTACTCTGTGTCCTAAGTGTGTCAATTGGCGATGATGAAATTTGAGCCAAATGCATTTATTTTGGTTTTCAGGTCTTTATTAGCAAATAAGAGGCATGTGATGGTTTATTCATTAGATATTGGGAGGTAATCCTCCTGATCTTTTTTGAATAACCCCTCATATGTCTCTCGATGATCAACGGAGACTTAGAATGTTATTTTCGAATAGATTACGGCCATCTTTTATCGTAAAGTTTGTGGTGACTTATAATGTTGTTTTCGAATAGATTACCCAATGACAGGTGAAGGAAAAGACTATTATTGGGTGGTTTTCGTTGGGCATGTGCCGGGCATCTATACAAGTTGGGAAGAAACTCAACTCCAAGTGAATGGATACTCAGGAAGCATGGCGAAAAGGTACAAGACATTCGATGCAGCCGAAGAAGCATTGCTAAAGTTTCACGAGGAGAGCTACGCCCTGAAGAAGTTGGAAGGCAAAAATTTCACATCCACAAGTGCATTGGGAGTTGAACATCAAACCAATAGGTGCAAGACGTTTGTTGTATTTTTTTTCTTAGGTTTCGTAGGTTGTATTTTGTTGGCACTTATTCTCAATTCCGAATGAAGTTCTACGTTGCAAGATTATGTAAAATTAACACATTATGAACGCAGACAAGTTCTAATATATTTTAAATGAAGACGTTCCAACATTACATTCCAACATCATTAATTAACAGATACGACAAATGACACAACATCCATAGGTAATGCTATTTATTAGGAAAGCCATCTTGACCTACTCCTCGGGCTCCTCGGGAGGGGGAATGAAGCAAACACGCCAATCATCGAACAGTGGAAATTGAACATCTCTTGCCTCCTTAGCTTGTTTGTTAACCTAAGTCAAAATGGAAAAAATAAGAACAAAAAATAATTTCACCTATAAAAAGAATTAAAACACTTTATTAAGGCTTACTTGGAGGAATGCAGCCCAAACGTCGTCTTCAGCCACCACCTTGTTTTGACTTGCATCCCATTCAAACCCGGGATGCTCAAGTAGGTTCACAATGATGAAGCAAGTACGGAGCCACTTCTTTATCTTCGCTTCAATATGCCATTCCTCAATGCCAGCATCGGAAAAATCACTGTCCGTGAAACGTTTCAAGTATCTCGCGTAACCTGGACGAAAGTGTCCACTACTGGTGGTCCACAATTGGGACTCCACCATTGATTTCAGTATCAAAATCAACTGGATCTCCTCAGCCTGGACCCAATTGTGACGAGGAGGCGGACGACCAGCCATACAACAAAAATGAAATGTGAGACTTGTTTTGTAATTGAAATTTGTGAATGAGTTTGACAATGAATCAACTTGCTATTTATAAGCAAAATTTACCAAGCCAACAACCACATATCCACCATTCAATAACATATCCACCATTCACCATTCAACCAACTTTTACTCTCATTCTAACCCAAAATCATACTTTCCATTCAAACCTACCATAATTTGTCTTTTCTTTTTCAAAAAATTCACTTTCCAAATTAATTGAAAAATAAATACACCATTCATTAAAAAAACGTTTTTTAATATAAATTTTTCATAATATACATTTTTTTTTTCATTTCGTTTTTTATACTTTCAATTTTCCCAAATTAATTAAATATATTGATTTTTTAATTAAATATACTTATGTTCATACATAATCAAATTTCACACTGCACATGGGCAAAATAGTCATTTGACAGCTTTTCCCATCATCCACCCCTTCTTATCCCCCCATTCTATACACCATCCAAACAACGTCAAATTTTATCCCCCTATTTAATACTTCATCCAAACAACATACTATTTTTTCCCCCCTCCATAAACATCAAATCGATGTGGGCCAACCCATCAAAATTAATACCCCCTACTATCTTATCCCCCCTTCATATTTTTTACCCCCGATTTTTTCCCCGCATCCAAACGAGCCCTTTAGGATAAAATGATAAAAAAAAAAATATAAGACCTTCGCACCGGTTCAAACGGATTGAAAATTGGTGCACTTAATTATTTTACGAGGTTCATATATCAAGATCTTACGTGACACTTTATAGAGACTGACAAATACATATTTCTTCCAAAAAGACTGACCTCCTTATATAGAATTTAGACTGTTTATATATTAAAAATATGGTTAAAAAGTAAGCGTTCTAATTTTCAATCCATGTAAATTGGTGCGAAAATCTTATTTTTCTGATCATTTTATCCTAAAAGGTCATAGTTAATTTTGTCCGTAAAGCTCTCATAATCAAATATCTGCTCTAAAGGGTCCCAAATAAAAAGCAGATAATTAACTATGAAAGCCTTAGAGAAAAAAATTAATTATGACCTTTAAAATAATATGATTAAAAAAATAAGATTCTCGCACTGGTCCAAACAGATTGAAAATTGGAGCACTTAAACCTTCTAAAAAAAATTAAATGCTCCAATTTTCAATCTGTTTGAACCGGTGTGAATGTCTTATTTTTTTTATTATTCTATTCTAAAGGGTCATAATTAATTTTTATCTCTAGGGGTGTTATAATCAAATATCTGCTCTACAGGGTCTCAAACAGGGCCTTACGTGACATTTTCCGTCCAAATTCTTACTTTCCGTTATCTATTGGACTAAGTAGGTAACGGAATGATAGTTGAGGGGATGAAATCGCCAAATTGATAGTTCAGGGACTAAGTAGAGAAAATGTGTATAGTTTAGGGGATAAAAAGAAAAAAAACTCTGTTGTTTATTGAACGTACGTGTGAAAACTCCTGTTTTTGACACGGGGACTTTGAGTAAGGCATGAGCGCGCTTGTAGGCATTAATTTATTGATTGTTTGTGGGCGTGCCAAGGTTGAATGGTTAATGCCGTGAATCTAACTTCTAAGCGTAGAACGATTGAATGGTTTAACTATTTCCCAACCGTATAGAAAAAGAAAGAACAAAAGCAAAGATAGAAAACTAATCAAACTCCATTAACGGGTAAGAGAGTTGATGATTACAAGTTGGTGCGAGGACCAAAGATAAAAAGTGCAAGGCACTTGGTATGAATTGAAAGTAAAAGATCAGAAAGTCTACTGACACAGATTTTCTGTGCACATATCACTGTGTGGGGCCCACTAAAGGTCCCACACAAACGATCCGAACCGTTCATTAAATTTAAAACACTTTTTCAAGGGCCCTCGCAAAAAATCAGTTCAATCCGATACCTATTGATTCTCGATCCATACATCTAAACTTTCATTCAGAATTTAGGATCTAAAGTATGAATGAAAGTTTAGATTTATGGATCGAGTATCAATAGGTATCGGATTGAGTTGATTTTTTCGTGAGGGCCCTTGAAAAAGTGTTTTGAATTTAATGAACGGTTCGGATTGTTTTTATGGGACCCTTAGTGGGCCCCACACAGTGATCTGTGCACAGAAAATCTGTGTCAGTAGTCGGTTTCGTAAAAGATACAGTAGCAAACTTTGCTGGAAAGTTTTGTGTTGGTTGAAGCGTTGGGATTATGTGGTGCTGGACCCGTTTTTCGGGTTGAAGCTTGTAACCACCCCACTCCCTTTTTCCGTGGAAAATGGAGAACATCAGTCCTTTTTTTTTTGGTGAAATTACACAAAGACCCCCTCATCTATACGTTTTGGACACGAACTCCCCCTAACCTTTAAAAACGCCCACAGGCACCCCCTCATCTACTTGAAACTAAAAAATCACAAATTCTGTTAATGGAATGGCTGAAATGACAAGGATACCCTTGTCATAATAACAGTCACAGATCTCTCTAGCCAACAATTCCTTCTCTCTCTAGACTCTCCATCTTCCTCCTCTCTCTCTGGTCTCCACCTCGGTTTTCTTTACCCAGGGGAGCGGTACCCTTCTCCCCTCGGGCCGCCTCTTTTTTTTCCCTTTTCTCTCATTCTTTCTCCTTCCCCTCCCTTCTCTCTTCTCTTCACCGTTCAGTCGCGGCTGTCCATTGGGCCTCTTCTTGTGTTTTCCCCCGACGGTTTCTTTCCTCTGGGTGCTATGGGTATGTTTAACAGCGATGTGGGGCTTTCCCGTTGATCCTCCAGTCGGATTTTCACTCCTGGATGGTCCGATCTTGCTTAACGGCGATGGTGGAGTGTTCGGAGGCCGTCGATCCACGTTACTGGTTTGGTTGGTGGTCGCCGCCGCCGTGCTTTTGGGTGGCGTTGGTTGCTGATCTTGTGGTTGTGGTGTTGTCGGCCTGCAGGTTGGTGGTTTCGGTGGTGGTTGCGTGGTGGGGCGGCGGGTTTGGGGTTTTCTGTTTTTTGTTTTTTTGCAGGTTGTCTTTGGGAGCTGCGGTGGCTGTGGTGGTGGTTGATGGCTCTGGTGTTGGCGGCTGTGAGGGTTGGGGTGGTGGTGGTGGATGGGAGGAGGTGTTTCGGGTGGATTGATGAGTTTCGGATGGGCTCCTTTGGAGGTGGCGGTTGTGGGTGGGTGGGAAGAGGTGTTTCCGTCATGGATGCACCTATGCCTACCGCTCTGACATGGTCATCTCCACTGCCGCAGCTGGCTGCGCCCTCTCCAACACCTCCCCTTCGCAATCGTTGCCCCGTTCAGATATTGCTCTACCGTCGCCGCTGCGGTTGCCATCCCGGATAGGGAATCCGTGACGCAATTGGGATCCCTACCGTTCGAATCAAGTGACTCCTCCAGGTTTAATCAGAGGGTGGAGATGGAATAGAGTGTGGGGCCTGGATAGGGCTACGAAGATAGCGGCAATCTCCATTCGAAAGACATGGGAGCGTTGCTAAAAATGAAAACCTAGGAATTAGAAGCGAGGGTGTTCAAAGTGTGCGAATGAGAGAGTGAAACAAAGGTTTTATGGCTGTGAGGTTGCAAGCGCTTCCATGGCACCCGTTGGAGAGAGAGAGAAATGGGGGGGAGGGATACAGATTCTTTCAAGGGTATTTTTGTCTAAAAAAGCCAAAAGAACTGGCACATGCCATTGAAACAAACGGCGATCCAACGGAAGGGGTTAACTTGGGTAACGGTAATACATGAGGGGGTGTTTGTGGGCGTTTTTAAAAGTTAGGGGGTGTTCGTGTCCAAAACGTATAGATGAGGGGGTCTTCATGTAATTTCACCTTTTTTTTTTGGCATTTGTTAAACCTCACATACTCTATCCTACGAGGCTTTGGGGAGGGAGATGGGTGTTTACGGGAATTGAACTATATCCATATGCACAGGAGTATAAGGGAGATACTAACTGCACTCCACTCCACTTGCGGAGAACACTAGTCATATGCCCTTCAAAATAATTGGAGGGGAATAACTACTTCAGCCATAACTAAACTCCCCCATTTCGAGAACGACTTCTAGTGAAGTTGGTTGCTCATCTCCCAGCCTCAGCTCTAAGCCGCTGGTCGTCCTGCACCTGGTCCTGGAGATGGGCTTCTCGAGGGTTCTCTGCTTCACTAACTCCCGCTTATGTATACAATGTTGACACAAAAAAACTCCCCCACTTCGTGGTCCTTTATCCACAATCCATACCAACTTCACGGATCACGGGCCGTATTAATTCAATCCATCCATACACCTTGGGCCGTACTCGATTCTCAATAGCTAGGCCCAAGACTAATTGAATACCATGGCCCATAAATTTTCAGTCCATAGTAGCCCATATGTTGGCCCAATTTAATTAATTAAATGGTCTTTCAATGCTAAGCCCAATGCTTGGTGCCAAAAGCGGGTATAAACGTGTCGTGTGAGAATGATGAGGGAAGCATGTAATATATTATAATATTTATATATGTGATACATTTCAATATTGGAGTTTTTTTTTTTTTGGGAAAATTTCAAAATAACACCTGACCTTTCACACAAATCACGTATAGGCACCTGACCTTTTAATATTATCAAAATAACACCTGACCTATTTAAAAACTCATCAATTTTCTACACGCCGTTAACTTTCCATCCAAAAACAGATGAAAATGCTGAAATGGCCTACATCTGGCCATTTGGAGGGAAACCAATATATATTTTGAGGAAAAAATACATTACTCTACTGATTTCTCCCGCTAAAACCCACCTGAGGAGCCATGGAGTTCCAATGGTTTGTTATGGGAATAATACTTAAATATAAGACTTTATCTCGGTTATTGTAACTGTTTGTTTTTGTTGAACTGGTTATTGCACATTTTGGTGATCAAATTTATGTGCCATTTTTTTCGGCAGAGCTTGAGATGGTGTGAGGCAAATGAAGGAGAAAAAGGAAATGTTTGGGGATTTTGGGACATCTCCATTCCACCTAACTTTTTCTATAACTTATAGTTTTGTTCTTATTTAAAAAAAATTCGCATTTCTTAGTTTTGCGCCTCACTTTTTTTGTTTTTCTGATTCGTCTGGTCAAGACGAATCAGAAAAGTAAAAAAAATTATATATTTGCCCAAATATTTTGGAGAATAGTCTTTTTTTTATACTTAAAAGTGGTTATTTTCTAAAATATTTGGGTAAAAGTATCAAAAAAAATACTTTTCTGATTCGTCTTGTCGAGACGAATCAATAAGTCACAAAAGGTTGGCACAAAACTAACAAACGCGAAAAAAGGAAAAGAAAAGAAAAACAAAACTAAAAGTTATAGAAAATGTAAAAATAGTTGTTATTGGAACTCTATGGCCCCACAGGTGGGTTTTGGTGGGAGAAATCAGTAGAGTAATGTGTTTTTCCCTCGAAATGCATATTGGTTTCCCTCCAAATGGCCAGATGTAGGTCATTTCAACATTTCCGTCTGTTTTTGGATGAAAAATTAACGGCAGGTGGACCATTGATGGGTTTTTAAATAGGTCAGGTGTTTTTTTGATAATATTAAAAGGTCAAGTGCCTATGCGTGATTTGTGTGAAAGGTCAAGTGCCTATGGGTGATTTGTGTGAAAGGTCAGGTGCTATTTTGAAATTTTTCCTTTTTTTTTTTTTTTTTATGTTTCTTACTAATATTTTTTCTTAAAAAAAATCACATTTGTGTAGTGCTCTTATACGTGCCCTTACCGTGCTCCGTGTTGTACCGGTGCCCTACCGTGCCCGTGCCATGGGTTCCAAAACGATGGCCCAACCCGGCCCACCTTAGTGTTCATGTCGTGCCGTGCCAACGCTAAACGTGCCGTGTCTATGCCTTGCTCATTCCGGCCTAGCCCATTTGACACCTCTAGTCACCTCACCTCCGCTTTGCTTCCATTGACGTGCCGCCCCCCCCCCTCTCACTGCAGAAGCTCTAGGAGAGGTACCGTACCCCCTCTTTCTCCCTCTCTTAAATATGCACACAGAGTGCTTTGCTTCCATTGACGTGGTAGAACAACCCCCCCCCCTCTCTCTACCTCTCTTAAATATGCACACAGAGTGGGTGCCGGAGAAAGAAGGGGAGGCCCAATACCTTGGAGGAGGAATGGGTGGTTGCGATTAGGAGTTTTAAAATTTGTAAGGGCTTTTTGAAAAAATTTACACCGCCAAAATTTTTTTAGGGAAAAGAACAACACAAGTTTCACCATTTGACACTAGGAATTTTATTCCTATTGAAAATCTACTTCTGGTCAAGCTTTAAGATCCCCTTCGTTTCCATGGCCAGACACTCGGTCATGGCGGCCGATTTTTGTTTCATTGGCTGTAGTAGAGATTTCTTGAGAACCGAAGGCAAAGGCAGATTGGGACTTTGGACTAAATACCCATGGCCCCATGCACCATTTGGATTCTTCCCCATTTCCCCCTTGTATAAAGTCTTAGGTACCTGTTGTAGATTCATAAGAGAATGAAACAATCAGATTGTCTCTAGCAAATTAGATATATATAGTCTGACACATGTTCGAAGAGTGTCGAAACGTGCCTGTGTTCAACGTATAGACAAAACCGGTTACCACGTCTAGATGTGTCCGTGCTTCATAAGCCACAATCTAACCACCAATTTTCCCCATGTGGCCAAGTTAGCAACAACTCTACATGTACGGTGTAAATTCACGAAACCTACATAAACATCACCATCCTTACGGCTCCCAGATTTACAAACAACAAAAACTCAGAAACTGTCGTGGGGAAAACTGCTATCAAGGAGTCTAAGTCACATCTAAGATGGTGGAGAGGGGTCCTCATCCATCTCCAGTGCTCTCTTCAGTAGATGCTTAATTACATGTAACGACAAGTCGAGTCCATGGAAGGTGTCGACCTTGAAGAGTTTTTTCAGCTTCTCATCACAATAGACTGTACCGATTTCTTCATCTCCATTATCTTCAGTAGCCTACAAAGAACAAGAAAAGAACACTGAAAGACTGCTCAATGACATTCTACGGGGAAAAGAACCACAGAAGAGAGTTAAACTGATCTCATTGGTACCATTTTCAGTTTCGTACACACACCTTAGTTGGACCATACTCCAATTAAGTGCACCGCAATTAAACAGAGACACGAAAACAAAAACAAAGCAAAAAAGAAAGATGACATACCGACTTAAAAACCAACAAAAAGGCATTAACTAAAACAAGTAATACACATGCTAATGAAACAATCACTTACCACTAAACCATTATCTAGAATGTAGTCCCATACTCCAACCATTGCTTCACGCTCGAGCATCCGGTTTTCCTTAATACCAAAGAACTCCATGAGAGCCTCAGATATTGGAACCGGAATTTTTGATTTCCGAATTGCTGAAAGATGTTAGGAACAAGTATCAAAAGTAAAAATATATCCAGCAATAGAACTACAAAAACAAAAACAGCATTTGAAATAAATTAATCACAATTGTCACCTTCTGCATACTCTTCCTGGCACTTCCTGTAATAATCACTTTTGTCTGTTTCTCCTGGCCGGCAAGACATTTTTGGCAAATCACTTGGTACGAGTAACATCAAAAGGATTAGTAAACAATCGAAGTACAAAAATCATCTTTTGAACTATTTGGCAATATGATAGAGAAACAAAAGTGATTAAATAAGTCACAAGAGGTCATTGCTGATGCAAACTCAAGAGGCATTGAAGCAAAAGAACAAATGGATTAGTAAACAATCGAAGTACAAAAATCATCTTTCGAACTATTGGGCAATATGATAAAGTGATAAAATACTCACAAGAGTTCATTGATGATGCAAACTCAAGACTCAAGAAGCATTGAAGCAAAAGAACAAAGAGATGCTCCAAGGAGGCCCCTTCAAATGAATAAAAATACATATAAATAACTAAATGTGGTATTCTACCTTCGCACAACAGTAACTCCTCAGCTTAGCTTATGATAATACTCTCCAATACCAGAAGCTATAAGTTAAACTTCATCTAACCGACCATATTCATTTTCCATCTATGTTCATTTTCCAACTTATGATAGTTTATTTTGAGCAGCCTATACAGTGGTTGTTTCCTGTCGCGGTTGCATGTGGCACGCTTAGCGCTATATTAAACGGATACAGGTCCAAGTGCATATCTATAAGGTCGGACACCTCAAATCTAAAAATGGAGGATTAAGGCAGATAGGGATCCAGAACTGGGTTTTTCGATGCGGACATTAATTACTAATTTATTTAAAGTTGATTTTCATAAGATCATAGTTAAAAGGTTGGCCCAAAAAGTTGTTTAGATGAACTTTATGGACCAAACACATATGTTCGCACTACCCAAGGATGCATTGGTCTCCGTTAAAAATGTTGGCCAAAGATCCTTGAAATTGTTTGAGCAAAGGAAGATAAGCTTAACTCCCACAGCTCGATCACCTTGTTTACGTATGACGATCGCTTTGTCAAGAAACTTAAATCTTAAGCTTACTAAAGCTTCCCTCCACTGCATCCCTCTTCTTTAAGAGTGCCATTGTCGTCGGAGTTAGTTGCCACCAGTCCAAACTATTTTCTCGAAATGTATTGTGTATAATGAATGACCAGTACTAGGGACAAAAGTGGGCATTTAACGGAACTCTTTTGATGCCAACAGCAGTTTCCGTTTGGTCAATGACAGCAGACTAACAGATGGTAACTTTGTCACTCAGTTCTCTAAAGCAAGTGAGTATAGTGATATCTATCTATACTGTTATATAACTATAAGCAAACACCCCTGAACCCACTTGGTATGAACTCTTTTTTTGAAGCTGTCACACTTTTCGTTCCAAAACTGTACCAAAAAGAAGAGAGATTTTACCTCAGATATCCCGCTTGCACATACAACTTAGTTGACGATATACGAAATTGCCAACTGTAACTATCTTGTCTAGAGCCCCACACAACACAAGGAAGGGAATCTTGGACGGTACACGAGGTACTCCAAATGGTTTTTCAAGGGAACATGCTGTCAACATAGGTCTGATAATAGGGCCGAACCTAAAACTTGACAATTCAACTTGAATACAAAAGCGGCAAATTCGTTACCCACCCTTTTCTATTTCTGTGTTCCTAACAATAAAATAGGGCTACAATTTATGCTCTTGTAAAAGCTAGGCCAATATGGGCTTATAAACATGTGGTTTCGAAAATACTTACCCACTACCAGCGCCTTCTTCTCCAACCTGCTTTCGCTCTGCTGGAGAACACGATCTGATCACTTGTGATGCATCACGTTCATCCATGACCTCATCTTCCATTTTTGCAACCCTGTATTTGTTTCCGTAAACAATATCAACAGCCCTGATCACTGTGTTGTCCAAGAATTATAGACCCTATTTTCCTAGAATTCAACTAGCCCAAAAAAAAAAAAAAAGGCAACAAAAAAAGCTCCCCCCCATTGCAACCCAAATCAACCGCAATCCCCACCTAAACCACTCCAATCCCAAAGGAAAATTAACCCCACCCGACAAGCTCACCTCCAATTCCACCAAATTGAACACACATTTGTCACAAACACCATAAATTTTGACTTATAATAACAAAGGCTAATCCTAACAACCGCATGGAAGGGCTCCTTAACGTCAAATCAAAAGTCAATCGAACCTCTCTTTTACAATAAATACCGGATGAAATGTCAGGAGGTAAAGAAGAAACGTTATTAAACTGCCAATAACCCCTCCAACGTTCTGAACATTACATAAAATTCCCCTTTTACTTTTCACACTTCGTCCAAGGACTCCACAAACGTCTCTCTCCCTTTTGTATGATCTCTAAACCTACTTTTTACCCTTGTAAACAAAGTGAAACCCATTCTACAATCAAAACCAAGTGAAATACACCCAACAATTTCACGGGTTCGAATAAACAAAAAACACAAAACGTCAGAAACCCATTCTATAATCAAAACAAGCTTCAATTTCTAAATCTGGAAAAATAATCATAAACAAAAACTTGAGACATGAGAGGTGAGGGTAACGGAAATTTGGGTTTTTTTTTTCTGGGTAAGCGGAAAATAGGGTTTTGTTTGGGGGGAAATTTGGGATAATGCGAACATAGGTTTGAGAGAGAGAGAGAGAGAGAGAGAGAGGTGATACCTGATTGACGACGGCTACGATGAGTTCAGTCGCGAGAGGCGAGGTCTGGTAGAGAGGTGAAGAGTTTTGAGATGCGGTGGAGTGAGAGGAACAGAAGAATCTCTCTAATCCTTAAGCATGCTTGGATGCTGTTAAAAATAGGGCAAATTTTCATAGTCATTCCTCAAGTTTAACGGTTGTTTCAATTTATTCTCTCTAATTTCAATTGTCATCAAATAAACCCTATAGTTTGTTTTACGTTCTAAATTGATAAAATCGTTAACACTGTTAATGAAATTAACGGAAAAATATGATTAAAAAATTAAGTGCTTCAATTTTCAATCCGGTTGAACCAGTGCAAAGATCTTATTTTTTTGATCATTAATTTTATCCTAAATGGTCGTAATGAATTTTTGGCTCTAAGCCCTTTCAACGAGCATTTGAAGACTCCTTATTTAGTTTCAGGGCTCTCTTAGAGTGCTCATTGAAAGGCCTTAGGGCCAAAAATCCATTATGGCCATTTAAGATAAAATGATCAGAAAAATAAGATTTTCGCATCGGTTCAAACAGATTAAAAATTGGAACACTTGATTTTTTAAACGGTGTAAAAAAATAAGTGTTCCAATTTTCAATCCGTTTAAACCGGTGCGAAGATCTTATTTTTCTGATCATTTTATCTTAAATGGTCATAATGGATTTTTGGCTCTAAGGTCTTTCAATGAGCACCCTAAGAGAGCCCTGAAACTAAATAAGGAGTCTTCGGGTGCTCGTTGAAAGGCCTTAGAGCCAAAAATTCATTACGACTATCTAGGATAAAATGATCAAAAAAATAAGATCTTCGCACCGGTTCAACCGGATTGAAAATTGGAGTACTTAATTTTTTTAATCTTATTTTTCCGTTAGTTTCATTAACGGTGTTAACTATTTTACCAATTTGGAACGTAAAACAAACTACAGGGTTTATTTGGTGACAATTGAAACTAGAGAGACGAAATTGAGACAACCGCAAAACTAGAGGGACGACTACGAAAATTTGCCCTTAAAAATATGAAGGGAATAAGATAGTAGGGTGTATTATTTTGGGGGCGACTATTCGCAATTCTCAAATTTTCTCCCGTAGCCCGTTAAAAAATTTTAAAAATTATATTTCAGTAACTACATGTCGAAAATATGTTCAACATTCGGTAAACAACTGCCGAACATACATTTCGGTAAATAGCTGTTGAAAATAAGATTATATTTCGGTAACTACATGTCGGAAATGCACAAGATACATATATTTCGGTAATTGGATGCTGAAAATGTATCTCAATTTCGGTAACTAACTGTCGAAAATGTATCTCAATTTCGGTAACTAACTGTCGAAACATATGGAAATTTTTAAAGGGCTACGGGAGAAAATTGAGGGGTGTGAATAGCAGCGCCCATTATTTTTGATGGGTTAACTCACATTGATTTGATATTTATGGAGGGGGATAAAATAGTTTAGGGTTTGGATGAGGTATTAAATAGAGGGATAAAATTTGATTTTGTTTGGATTATGAAAAAAGATGGCAAATGACTATTTTGCCAATGGGAAAGGGGATAACTAGGGGTATCTTCGTCCACAAAACACCCTTTTACAGCTAGATTATTTTTGGGTACCTCAACAGGAGCTTAACACTAAGACTAGACAAATCCTAGAACTGGCAAAAACGAAGAGGGGGTAAGAAATAATAGGGGAACGAAACTAAGATGCCAAACGGGGGAAAATGGGTGGGCCCCTCTCCATATACCCCTCTTATTTTTCCCCTCCTCTTTTAACTCCATCCAAGCAGCCCCTTAATTCTTAAATTTATATCAATCAATCATCACTGTCGCGCATACATTTAGCCCATACCCTCCAATCCTTAATTCTTAAATTTATCAAAATAATCTCTTTTTTAAAACAATTAGCCGGAATACTTTCACTTTCAAATTATTTTTAAAACTACTCGGTAGAGCCACTTCAAAATGCGCTACCCGAGAAGCACTATTCTGAATGGTGCTATATGCCATGTGGCGTTGTGCTACGCGGCTGTATGACGTGGACTAACGCCATTTGTTCTATTCAATCAAGTAGCGCCATCTCAATTGGCTCTACTCAAGTAGCACCGTCCCAACTGGTGCTTCCTTATATAATGAGAGAAGCAATAAAAACGTGAACAAAAATGGCGATGAATCTTTTTTTTATCAACCCACAAAAATTACAGCGATGAAAATTTGAATACAATGAAAAGTAAAATCGTTAAAAAAATTAGTAATATTTTTTGTCATACACTTATTTTCAGCTTTATTAAATTCGTTCAGGCTTTTTCAGCTTTACTCAATTACTGCTGCAGCCTGTTTCAGCCGTATTCAATTATTGCAGCCTTTTTCACTCTTATTCAAATCGTTTAGCTTTTTCAGCCTTGTTCAATGCGTTCAACCTTTTCAGCCTTCATCAATTCCTACAGCTTTCTTCAGCCTTATTCAAATCGTTGAGCCTTTTCCAGCCTCATTCAATGCGTTTAGTCTTTTCAGCTGCAGCCTTTTTCAATTCCTTTAGTTTTTTCAGCCTTCATAAATTCATACAACCCTTTTCAGCCTTTATCAATTCCTATTGCATTTTTTCAGCCTTAATAAATTCGTACAACCTTTTTTTAGCCTCAATCAAAATAAAATTTGTAATTTTAACCATCTTTGTTCCATTTGTCATTTTTACAGCTTTATCCATGTGGACAGTATTATTAAGCTTTCATACAGCCTTATTCATATACAACTTTTTGTGGTCCCCTACTGGCTCTTGTCTTATTGGATCTCATTGAGAGTATGATCTAGATATTGCCCAAAGCATCTGTCTATAAATTATCTTTCAACTTCTACGTTTCTGTGTAATAATCCTTAGTCGTGAGATAGTTCTATCATAATGGCAAACAAAGGAGCAAGTTTCACGGTCTAGATACTTTCCAAGTTCAAGGATCCATATTGGCAACAGTCACAACATAATTGCGTTACTTGCCAATTGCCATTCCATATCTCATGGGCGCTGCATAGCTTTTGTGGGAATGGGGATAATATATGTGAGATTGCAAAGTGAAATTAGAAATCATATTTACTAGATTGTTTTTGTTGAAGCCTATTTTCCTACTGTGCATTATGAATCAGAAGTGACTAGCTTTCCATTTTGCTCGAACTAATCCAAAAAACTATCTTATCCTCCAATCCCAATCAGACATTGCATATTCCATCAGATATAAGACACAAAATTTAAATTCTTATATGAACTTTCAAGATTCTACAAAATTTGAAACATTAGTAATATTCTCATTGCCACATGGTATGTCTTCTCAAAGCTAGAAAGTAAGAAAAACAGGAGAAATAACCATGAAATTTCAAAAAGCCTTTTTCTAGAATCTATTGCCTAAATCTAATTAACAACATAAACCCACACTTTTTTAGCAATTACATAAAGAATAATAAGCCAAATACTTCTCAAATACTAAGCCCCCAATGCATAAATTTGACTCAAACAATGAATCACGACAAAACTTGCATCCAACACAGCAATTGTAAGTATATGCATACATCCATATGCATATTTCTCTTTCCAACAAACTAGAGTAAGGCTTGTAAAAATTAGTTTTGCCTACTTGATCTATGGTTTTTCATTTTCCTCAAAAACCAAATCAACTAGGTGATTCGAAACCTCATCTGACCAACTTGATTTCTGGGCAACTAATCAAATACAATAATCAAAGGCATCACCGACTACATCTGTAACCGTTCAAACCAAGGCCAGCCCTAGACAAAAGCCTAGAAAGTCGCCGTTTCTTACCAGTTCACTCCTGGCGTGTGGATCAAATTAACCATAAAAAAATAGCGCGCGTGCACACACACACAGAGACATACGGGCAGATGAGAGGGAGGGAGACAGAAGACAACGGCCGTTAACAGGGAGGGAGACCTCAACGTCTGCAGAGGGGGAGGAGAGCAGAGAGGCAAAGGAGAGAGAGAAGCGTCGTTTGGGTTATTAGTGATCCAAGCCCTAGCGCCAGGCGAGATGACGCTGTTGCACTGCTTGCGTGGACATTATTGTCACTGCCACGCAAGCTAATGGGAAGCGCTAATTGGGGTGACTCTACTCGAGTAGAGCCTTTTGAAGTGGCTCTACCGAGTAGTTTTAAAAATAGTTTGAAAAAAGTGAGTATTCCGGCCAATTGTTTTAAAAAAGAGATTAGTTTGATAATAAAAAAACTCCTATTGCTGCTGGTGGTAATGGGGGGTTTGTTTCAATTTTTTTTTTTTTTGAGCTTATGTGGTTGTTCCCAATACTACTACAACAACAATAAGCATAACAGTAATCTTTATTTGTCTAGGTAATTTCTTGTTTCAAATTCTTGGTGATTTATTGCTTCAAATTGAAGGATACGGTTCCATAAGTCTGGAGGAATTCCACGACGTGCTATTAAGATGGACCTTATGAAGGCATACGATTCTATTGATTGGACTTTCCTGCTAGAGATTATGAAGTGTATGCATTTCCCATATCAATACATTCATCAGTGGGTGAGAAGTTGCATCACCACTCTATGTTCTGATCCATCACATTTAAGGGGCAACCTCAGGGGTTCTTTCCTGGGCAAAAGGGGTTAAGGCAGGGAGACCCTCTATCCCCTTATTTATTTTTGTTGGTTATGGAAGCTCTCACTGCTCTGCTACAATACAAGGCGACTCATCAAACTTTCAGTTTTCATCTCAGGCCTTGCATTTGACCCATCTAATTTTTGCTGATGATCTTTTTGTGCTTTGTGAGGTCGAGGTGAACTCCTTCTCTATTATTGCAGAGGTCTTGCATGATTTTCATTTATTTTCTGGGTTGAAACCTAATTTGCTTAAGAGTTTTATTTTTTTATGCTGGAGTTGATGATACTACTAAGGTTAGATTGCATGATATCCTACCCATTTCAGAGGGTGTTTTACCTGTTAAATACCTTGGGGTTCCACTTATCTCTACTAGTTTGAAAGCTTCTGATTGTGAACAACTTATAGCTAGAATTCTCTCAAGGATTCAATCCTAGACAAATAAAACTTTATCTTATGGGGGTAGAGCCCAGCTAGTTATATCAGTTCTCTTTAGTATCCAGGTCTACTGGGCTTCTATTTTTATCGTTCCACAGAAGTGATTAAAGGGATTGAGCAGCTTCTCAGAGCCTTCCTTTGGACTGGATCAGATCTCAAAAGTACAGAGTGGAAAGATGTGTTGGTCCTAAAGCAGAAGGTGGCCTTGGATTTAGGCTTATGAAGGACTGGAATCGAGCTTCCATGGCTAGACACTTATGGGTAGTTTGCAAAAAGAGTGACACGCTTGACGCTTTGGGTAAAGTTGATTCACACAATTATAATCAAAGAATAAATGCATTTGGAGTCTGAAAAATCCTCCTAATGCCGGCCTCTTGGACAGTGAGGAAAATGCTGAAGCTTGGGGACATAGTGCGCCCCTTTTTTTAGGGGGCGACTATTCGCAGCTCCGTATTTTCTCCTATAGCCCGTTAAAAATTTTCGAAGATTATATTTCGGTAACTACATGTCGAAAATATGTTCAACCTTCGGTAAACAACTGCCGAACATACATTTTGGTAAATAGCTGTTGAAAACAAGATTATATTTCGGTAACTACATGTCGGAAATGCACAAGAAACATATATTTCTGTAATTGGATGCTGAAAATATATCTCAATTTCGGTAACTAACTGTCGAAACATATTTCGGTAGTTGGAAATTTTTAATGGCTAAGGGAGAAAATACGGGGCTGCGAATAGCCGCACCCTTTTTTTAATCAGCAAAAAAAAAGAATTTTATTAAGGCTTATCTACTTTTTTTAGTCCTTGTAAAATACCACAAGTTTCAAAATAGTCCCTGTGAATTTTTTTGTATCGATTTCATCCTTAGGAGTATAATATATTTACAGTTTCAATGTTGTCCTTTCCGTTAAGTGGCTAACGGAATATGCCTAGGTGGACTAACAAAGCTTATGTGGCGATGACCAGACTTTTGAAATAGCAAAAGCCGGTGCTAATATGCGCTAGGGGATGGGGAAAGGCAGGAACAAGTCATTTTAAAGCCTAAGCAGAGAACTCTGTACATAGATCCCCCATTACCAAAAACAAATACTACTAATAAAATTTTGAAGAACCAACACAAGTGTAACTTGGAATATATAAAAACCCAAATTAGCAAATGGGTTCTTCGTAGTAGTATCAAAGAAACTGCATTTCATACCCAAAAATCTTAACTGCATCTGGTATCGAAAAAATTGAATGCGTTTCTTATTCCTGGGTTCGCAAATCTTGCTTTTGTATCCATACAAGGGGCCGCGGCACCACGGTTTGAGGGGTTCACACTCGAAAAATGTACTAAAATTTCATATCCCTCTGTTTCATAAAGTTGGTCCCCCTACAAAATTACGTGTAATTTTCAAACTTAAAAATAATATATTCACTAAAAGATTTTTTTTGATTTGTTTTGCACTGTTCAAAAGATCTCATCAAGATCTATCAACCAAAATCCATATTGCACAAAAAATTATTTCAATAAGTACCTTATTTTTAATTTTTAAAATTGCACGTAATTTCTTAGGGGACCAATTTTATGGGACGGAGATAGTAATTTTTACATATAATTTGATTTTTCTTTCATATTTTTTCCTATTGTCGGCACTGAATTGTTCCTGAGCAACCAAAGTAAAAAAAAACTTCACTTAAATTTGTGAGAATGTAGATAATATAACTCAACAAAATAAAATAAATTAAGCACAATTCATTTTCAATAATAATAAAAATGTTCAATTTAAATAAAGTTTTGTATACAAAAAATTTCATTATGTTTTTGTCACCGCTGAACTAAAATTCTGGAGCCGCCGTTGATCCATACAATGAATGTTACTAACAATGAGAAAAAGTACTCCCTCCGTCCCTTTTTAAATGTCCTGCTTCGTAACTCCAACTTATTAAAAAGACATTATCATTATACCTTTCACATCAACTTTTTCCTCTACTTTCCCTACTTACCCATCATCATTACACTTTTACTCACTAATTTTTTCAAAATGGAATCTACTTTTAGGGACAAAATAGACAATTCACCAACTTTTACCCACTAACTTTATAAAATGGACACTTATTAAGGGACAGCCCAAAATGGAATACTGGACTGTAATAAAGGGACGGAGGGAGTAGCAAATAAGATCAGTATGGTAATTCGCCAATGCCGTGTAATTTGTTGCTAATTTTCTTTAATCAAAATCATTATCTTTACTTTATCATTAACATTCATTCCATTCTCATTGGGATAATTGCTTCTACCTTCCAAATTAAAACCAATTAAGACCCAAAATATCTTTAATGAATCAAAAACTCATATGCAGGTCGCATCACGCACGCTTCTGTTAGTCCACCTAGGTTTTTCCGTTAGCTAGTTAACGGAAAGGACAACATTGAAACCGCCAAGATATTCCAAGGATGAAATCGACACAGAAAATTTCTAAGGGGTGATTTTGAAACTTGTAGTATTTTATAAGGACTACAAAAGTAGATAAGCCTTTTATTAATCATTGAAACAGGTTACAACAATTAAAAGGGACTCGAGCTTGAAAATGCATCACAACGAAAATAACCCGACATTCACGCACCTCTGAAGCCTCCAAGAAAGTGTTGGCAAGAGACCAACAGAAGTAAAGCCAATCGTAGGTTTTGGGTCTCGGATTGGGCAAACGATTGTTCTTTAAGCATGATGCTATTTCCTTATTTTTATTAGTCTTGTAATAATTTCAAGATTAATGAAATTTTTTTGCTGTTAAAAAAAAAACAGAATTACAGACACAATACCCCCAGAGCCGGCTTTGGACATACGCCAGTGATACGGCCGCATCTGGCCCCCAAATTTTCACGAATTTTGTGGGCCCCTATATATTTTGTACCCTTAGGTATAGGAAGGTTAAATGGATTAGCTATGTTATCCATTGAAAAAGATATGGTGTCGAAACTTGATTATAATAGCTTAATTACTACTTTTGCAGCTTTGCTGCAAAAAATACGAGAAGGGTGATGTTTAAGTAATATATTTTGGATTAAAGTATATAATGATTATTGAGTTTTGTGTTATCATTGTTTTTAATTCTTCTAATCTTTCTTCTTCTTTTTCTGTGTATTATATAATGAGCCTCAAATATAAAGTTCGTATCCGGTCCCAAAAAACTCAGAGCCGTCACTGAATACCCCCGCCTAAATTTCCAAATGATAACCAAAACGCCAGACATGAATAGACTTTGGACTCTCTTGAATTCCCCTCCTTGTGATCTGCTTCCCAGAGGAGCTCTCGACAATAGAATTTGAAGCTGGAGACCATTCTGAATCCATAGGGTGCTTCCCATTTGCATAGTCAGCTACGAACGACGGCCCGCCGCACTGCTGGATGGCGGAGGGCTTCTGTATGTACATGTATACCCTTTAAACAGCGCCATCGTCTCTCCCATCGAGATTAGGGGTGATACCAGTCCGGTTTCGACCAGTTTTAGCATATTTTTCGGTCAAAACCGGTTATCCGGTTTAAGATTTTTAGAAACCGGAACCGATTGAGATAATACGGTCCGATTTATCCGGTTTTCATTCATGAACCATATTTTGGGCCCAACACATCAAAAAATCCACAATTCAACCCACAAAATATCAACAAAAAAACCCATAATTCAACCATTTTTTTGAGCCCAACAAAAAAGGATCAATTTTGAGCCCAATACATTAAAAAAAACCCATAAAAACATCATTAAGCCCATAAAAACAGTTTTTATATGTATATGTATATATTATACATATATATAACCGGTCCGGTTTCAACCGGTCTTTAAAACATATAAACCTGATCGAAATTATTCGACCGATTTGAAAAATTCGATCCGGTCCGGCTTTTCCGATTTCGATCGAGTTTTCGTTCTCGACTAACAGCCCTAATCGAGATAATCCATTGCCTAGTGCAGTTGGTTGTCTACCACTCCCCTCCTTTCAGGAGCCGGAGGTTCGAGTCCTTCCGTGGGCGGTTTGGGGTTAGGGCTATGAATAGTCCCTGCATCCCCTGTGTTAACCTAACACATCCCGCTAACTATACCGTGTGGCCAAAAAAAAAATTAATCCAAGTAGGGGCCAAATCGTAATTTAGGGTGGATGGATAAAAGGAAGGACGAAGCCCTTCGCCTCCTCTTTATATATACCTTCCGTCCGTTTCTGTAAAGTGTATATCGTTGTCTCTATTTCGATCTGCTCCTCCTCACGATGGCGACAGACTCGGAACTCCGCGACCGGATTCGGAAGGTGATGTGCGAGACGGATCCCGACGAGGTCACGGTTGGCTCCCTGTACCGAAAGCTAGAGGCGGCATACGGAGTCGATTTCTCGAACAAGAAAGCGTTCGTTCGGCGCGAGTTTGCTGGTTTTCTAATGAACTATTTACAATGCGACGACGACGGTGATGATAGCCCAGCAGTGAACAAGCGGATCAAATCAGAATCAAAGGAGTACGACTACAAAGTTGGGGTTGTTGGTGAAGAACTAGCAGGAGTAAAAGGCGAAGAAGATGTGGTTAAAGACCAATCAAAAGGAAAAGGAACCCAAAACTGGAGAAAACGGTTTGTTAATTCGTTTCTACACAGATTAATTTGGACCGGTCCAATTTTCTTTCCTCTGACAGTTTCACGAATCCTTTTCTTGTAGGAGTAATAATGTATACTGAAAATCTTCTTTGCGTAAGTTACGGAGCCTAATCGCGACTGTCCAAAGTGTTTTTGGACGAGCCGAATTGAAAACCTATATGATCCGTAATAATTAATTGTGACCGGTCATAATTGAAAACGAATCTCAGCCATTGATTACGCGAATGAACGACTGAGATTGTTCACGGAGCCTCCGTGAAATAGTATACTATCTCGTAATGTATAAGGCCTTTTGTTGGAACTTCTGCAACAAATTGTGTCAGAGGTTCCATCTATGTCTAGTGTTCTAAAATAAAGAATTAATCGGCGATTGGAGGGGTTTACCCAATTAGGTCCGACTAACGATTAATCGCGGATTATTAATTAATATGCACCGATCAACCGTCGATTAATCCGATTACCCGCTCGAAGGTGGCCGACCGTCCCACTAACGCCTAGCGACTTTTAGAACATTTGTCTATGTCAAAGATAACTTTTAAAAGTTTAAAAAAAAAAAACTGAATTTTAGTAGTATTTGTTTTGACTTCTGCTTTGTAACAATGCTTTTCCACAAGGTGTTAATTACAAGTTACTAAGTTACAGCAGATACATACTAATATGTTATTGCTTTGCCATTAATTAGGTTTGTTAGGCCTAAAAAATTGTGGCGGCTTTCTCCGCCACTGGCGAAGTTTGTGGGAGTGGCTGAAGAAAATAGATTGGAGGTATGTGTGTTACAATCCTTTTATTAAAAAGAGAGAGTTTTTGCTTGCACATAATACTGATTTACACTTTTTTTAATCTTGTTTTAGGTTTTGAAGATGGTAAGGAGTTATATTTGGGGGAATAAACTCTTTAAACAAAACGGAGATATGTTGTTTGATGAGAAACTACGTCCTATTTTTGGTGTTGAAACCTTAAATCGCCGCTTTTTCAAAGTGGAGCTGTACAAGCATATGGAGCCGATTGGCGGTACGCATTACCTTTACCACTTCAATATTGGATGATAAAGTGCTAAAAAAAGTTTTTTTTTGTTTTGTTTTTTTTCCTTTGACTGCCCGTTTGGTTTGCCCTACGCTCATTCACTTATTTATACAAGAATCTTATTGTGTTAGTGGGTTTTTTAGTTAAATACTATTTTGGTTAATCTTTTATAAAGGAATCGGAAAAAAGAAAAAAAATTGATCAAAGGTTTCAAAGAAAGGCCACTCAAATAAGCAACCAGGAAAATAAAAAGTTTTGATAAACACTATCCAAAACCTTGATTTAGTATTCTAGCCCAAGAAAATAAAGCTCAAGTCAAGGCCAAGACAAAAAACCCCCAAAAAGAAGATATTTTGGAAGGAGATGTAAATATAGATTCTAGAAGATGTTTAGAAAAAGGACATTGATAATGCCACGATGAAGGTTGCGTTCTTTTTATTTTTGGAGCTTAACTTATTTTACCCTTTTGGAACTTAATTTAAAATACGTTTAGCCCATACATTCTTCTTAACATATTTTTGGAGCTTAACTTATTTTGTACCCTTTGGTAACTTATTAGGCTCCGTTTGTTTGGACGTAAAATGTTTTCCGGTAACATGTTTTACCTATTTTCCGGTGTTTGGTTGTGTAAAAAATGAGGAAAACATTTTACATGTAAAACATTTTCCACCAATTGGATGAAAATGACTTACCCTTAAATCTTCAGTAAGTTATTTTCCGAAATGAACCCGGTGCCTTCTACTGCAATTCTCACTGCTCAATTTCCTCGATCGTCAGTCCTAACTCACGTTCAATTTCAATAATCTTATATCTCTCCACCGTTTAAGCTCCCCATCTCTCTCTCTACACTATTTTATTGATTTCTGAAATATTTTCAAGTACTAACCAAACACCGGAAAATAAAAGTTTGAAGTTTGTTTTCTGAAAAAATATTTTACATGGAAAATATTTTACATTGTAAAACATTTTACATCGAAACAAACGGAGCCTAATGTAAAATAAGTTTAGTACATGCATTCTTCTAAACTTAGAAATAAGTTAATTAAGCTCCAAAATAACTTAAGAAGAACACAACAACTTAAAAAATAAGTTAAGCTTCATTTTAAGTGGAAAAGAACGCAGCTAGTCTTTTAGTGACACGACCTTTGGACGCCTTGTCAATTGATCGTGTAGTCCCCTTTGGGGTGACATGTCGCGGATTCGATTCCTTTGAATAAGAGATCAACCCTTCGTGGTTATTAACTAAAATACTAACTCTACTGATTATATCGCCTCACCAAAAAAAAAAAGTAAGTCTTAGTGCCACGACATTGGACACTATCTTACCCTCCACGTGCTAACTGATGCAAATTGTAGGCTTTTTGTCCTTTCTCTCTCTTTCAAAATTTTCCCTCGCACTTCATCTTTGATAAATTTGTTCACCTCTAGAATAGGACGGAGGGAGTATAGATCTAGACGTATGAAGCTCGGATACTCTATTTTGGTCTCCGTATTACGTATCGTATCCGTATCGGATATCGATACTCTCGGATATCCTCTGGATATGTATCCGATACGGTTTTTTAAAGTATCCTACTTTTAGAATTATTTTTTAGTATCCCAATACGTTTCGGATACACGCGGATACGTGTTGGATACGCTCAGATACGTTTTGGATACATGCTAGGGTAAATATGTTATTACTTAAAATATGTGTCAAATTTGCAATTAGAACTATATTTTTCTTTTTCCATTACCAATCGACACAAGAAACACACAGACAATATCCTCTCTTTCGTCTCTCATCTCTCCCGTTATATTTTGAACTACGTACTGTGGGCTATGAGAGGGAGTTTTGTTGGTTACAAAAGAGGGAGTTGAAGAGGAGGATTCAATGGGGCGGTGGGGGAAATTGGGTCTTGTGATGGCAGTGGAGGAGGGGAAGAGAAGGGGGGATAGAGATGAATCCGAGGGCAAGCCGCTGTATCACATTGACGATGACCCCATAGAGTTGTATAAATGTGGATGAGTTCTAATCATTTTATACCTTGTGAGATACAAGTGTTTACTTCTCTACTATAGGCCCTGTTCAGTTACCTGGAAAGAATGGAAAAGGATAGGAAAATCAATTTTCCTGGAACTTCCTGTGTGTTCAGTTATCGGAAAAATTGTAGGACTCACGGTTTTAACTCTCTCACTGGGAAGCACTTTCTTGCAAAATAGATCTTGCCAGAAGCAAGGAATTCTTGTTTTCCTACTAGAAATCTTGTCAAGAGAACACATCCAGGGAATTTCTTTTTTTTCTTTCACCTCACTCCACTTTTCCTAGGAATCAATTTCCCACACAACATTCCCGACAACTGAATAGAGCCCTAGTCTTAATACTTTCCCTCTTCCCAAATCTTGTCCAAAATAAATATTAGGAACCCCTTTTCCCACAAACAGAAGCAACAACAACAACAAAAAATCGTTAATACAAAAAGATTCCATAAAGATTTCTGAAGTAGCAAGTAAATAAGCATGGGTGAACGGAACGGGCCCTAATTCCTTTTAGCACTAAAGATTTGTGACTTTGTATATAAACTTGCAGATCCAAATATGAAGGATTATGACTCTGAAGATGAGAGGCTTTACCAGGCAGAGTTTCAGGAAGGTGCGAATAGTGATTTTAGTTTATGGCAAATGCTACAAGGTGTCCCTTGGGCATAAGTTTGGAGCACAAGTTTAGGGTTCTTTAAATGCTTTAATTACATTTTTCTTATATTTCATTCCAACATCTATTAATAACTACATTGAGAATATAAACCACTCCATCAAAAAAAAGTCAAACAATATTTTGAATGACAGAAATGACCATGACTCTCTATTCTTTAATCTTTAAGGTGAGAAAACTTGGCGCCAGTTTTGGAGGGAAATCTAATTAGTTGACCATATGACTCTTCATATGGAAACTTGGCGCCAGTTTCTTAGTTTCATTCCCATAAGAAACAAATGCCTTAATAGGTGGAGCATTGTTCCTCTGACCACCTGTTTCAAACGGGAAAAAAAACATACATATCCAAGTTGCTACGATTACAAATCAAGCTCGTTACATTCCTTTTCCGAAGGACATTACAAAGGTATAAATTTTTCCTTATGTTCATTTTCTTTTCTTATTTTTGAGTTATTTGGAAAGACTTGTAGATTGTGCAAGGGTATCGGACACAATTTTACTACATGTCCGAGAAGGAAAACATCATCACTGGTTCACAAAAGAAGAAGAAAACCACTTCGAGCTACATAGGATTGAATCCTATAATTTGTGTGAAATATTAGAAATTGGAGTTTTGGTCAATTTTTATTTTTGTTATCTCATCCGAGTTTTGTATGGTTTTTATACAACTGTAATTTTTATTTTTGTCGTGCGGTTGAATCCCACAGTATTTGCCGTCAAGCGTTGATTGGAAATATGTTCCCTACGTAGTCTATTTATTTGCATTTGCCATTTTTTAAAGAAAATTAAACGAGGGTAGTATTGTCATTAAAAAAAGTATTACAAACATTTCTGAGTAGTTTAGAAAATAGTGGTGATAGGTAATGCTTTGTGAATACCCATGAACACGACTCATGAATTTAGGTGTATTTATTGCACCTAAAGTATTGCCCCGGGGGCACTTATTAGCGGAACCGTAGTTAGTTTATTACACTCACTAATAACTAGTGTACTAATCTGTTGTGTATTTTTGCCTGTTACAACATTCTTTTCAGTACTTCGAAGATCGAGAATTCCAGTTCCGATTTCCGATGCTTTAGTCGAGTTCTTTGGTACAGGAGAAAAGGAGATGACAGAACACAGTGTTGTGAGTGGAATATTTGCTCGATCACAAAACCTCAGGGTATGGCTTTGATGATTTAATAAACCCTACATATATATAAGTTATGTTTGCTGTATTTTGGTCTAATTTAGTTTGTGCTTTTCTTTTTTCTTTTTTTTTAGAATGTGTCGATTCGGACACTCTTTCAGTCTTTTTTTTCTGGCTCTTTGTAGGTAGGATGGGATAACGGTACAGTAATATGCGATGAGAAGCTGAAGAAACTCTTCAAAGTCGACTGTTTTCATATATGCTACGTACCGCATCTTGTAATACCTCATTTTTTGAAGAGGGCATTGGATGATTAAGGCAGGCAAGGCAGCCCTTTGGATGTTAAGAAATATGGTTGATATCGAATATGGAACGTAGTCTCCTCAATGTTTTTATGTGGAGGAGGAACCTTTTTAGTTTTCAGTTTTTAGAAACTTGGCTTTTGATTCTAATTACCTGGCAGTGTGCAATCTGCGGATAAGATAAACATGTTCTGATTCATTTTTATGCCTATGTCCACTTGGAACAATTGATGGTGTAATACATATGTCATCATTTCTTTGAATCAGGATCACTTTTTGGAGAACATTGATGTCTACCCTGCCTTTTTTTCTTTCCTTTTTTTTTTTTGATAACAACACTCCCTTTTTGGATTTTAGTGTTGAAAGCGTATGTATTTTTTTTTTGGCTAAAAGACAAAAAAGGAAGTATGAATATCAAAAAATAGAGTGTAGAAATAAATTCCCTAAGTTTGTTTTGAAGCCCAATACCAAATCCAAAAACCCTTTATTACAGTTTTTTTTTTCAATCAGTAGGAGAGATCATTACATCATGTGTGAAGTACATAGTACAAGCCACAGAATACTACATCTATTTGTGTGACAGTCTACGTGATAACCAAGCCCAACAATTGAACCAACGGTATAAATAAGCCCATTAAAGAGACAACAATCACTATAAATAACCCAACTCAATTACACTATAAGCCCAACTCAATTACAAGTCCTATTAAGAGGAGAAATAACCCCAACAATACAAAGGAAATAATACCCACACGCAGGTAGAAACACTCGAACTCGTGAAGTAAGAGTTCTGATCGACTGAGCTAGCCCCAGTTGGTTAAGACATGGAAAAGTTAGAATCTACCCGGCCATTGCCATGGTGTTGCAAAGGGAATAGAACCTTGCTACTGGCACAGCAGATCTGTGCACAGATTGTGCACAGATTGCGTTGTGGGGCCCACTAAGGGTCCCATAAAAATAATCCGATCCGTTAATTATGTTTAAAACATTTTTTCAAGGGCCTTCGCGAAAAATTAGCTCAATCCAATACCTATAAGTGCTTGATCTAATCATCTAACTTTTTATTCTGGTTTTTAGAGAATGAAAAGTTAGACAATTAGATCAAGTACTTATAGGTGTCAGATTGAGCTGATTTTTTGCGGGGGCACTTGAAAAAATGTTTTAAACATAATGAACGGCTCAGATCACTTGTGTGGGACCCATAGTAGGCCCCACATAAAAATCTGTGCACAGATTTGTTGTGCCAGTAGACTTTCTGAAGGGAATACATGGATTACGTCTTGCTTGGCTATTGTGAATATTAATAAGATAGCAAGGAAAACAAAAATGGCATACGCTGATAAAAACAATATGTTTACTTCTTCTTTTTTCATGAATTCAATCAAAATAAGAACGCAATAAAATCGCCGGTATCTGTGCCAATAGCATCGCTGAAACATTCAAGGGTAACTTGTCTACAACAAACATGGTTAGACTAACTGTTTTAGATGGCCCTCTATGCCTTTTCACCGGCCGATGGTCATCACATTATAACTCTGGCATAAAATTGGGCCCAGTTGAAACTAGCCTTTTATCTAATCCAATGAGTTGATCAGACTCCGTTGCACACCTTACTATGCACATATGTATGAGGATTTCTAATCACAGTTGCACTCCAATTGCAAAAACTAAATTCATATTTGGATTTCAAGTTTTTAAATTCGATAACTAAATATTAACATTGTATTCTTCAAGTATAGTTGGATATCTTCTATACTGCAACACATAGTTTAATTTTGTAGAAATTTTAATTATTGCTCCCCCAAAAATCTGAAAGTAATTTAGAATTTATAAAAATAATTTATGCAGTATTTTTCCTGGTCAATCGGAAATTCAAAACTCTCTCTTTATGATATGAAACAAACAACGTCAAAACTCTCTTTATCTTTCGTGTTTCTAGACAACAACCCCTACATCGAGTAACTCACCCAATATCCAGTAAATTTTACTCATCCCATAGTTACATGCTTAGTGTTCAATTGGTGCCAATGTATCCCTTCAATATTGGATACCCACTTCAACATGTGAATGCAACCTCTAAGTTGACTTTAGACATTGTAACTGTATGGAGTGGAATATATGAAAGTGCTCAATATGCGCTCGTAAACTGTGAACGGAAATGCTAATCATGAAAATGTAAAAAACTCCAACACGATACTAGCCTTGTTCTTCTTAACTTTTTCTAAAAGTTACGCCAATTTTTTTGGGATCATTGATTTGTCTCGACAAAAAGAATCGAAAAACTGAAGAGGTGCAAAGTGTAGTATTTCCATTTCCTTTTTCGTGCGGGTCTAGTGTGCGTGCGTATGTGAAGCTCCCAGTTAGCTACGAACGACAGTTAATTAGCATAGGGTGCTTCCCATTTGGATCTCTGTTTCAATCCTACATTATGCCCATTCTCCGTGCTTCTGCCAATTCTATTCGGGTGAAATTATCGACCAGGTAAACCCTCCCTCTCTCTCACGTGCGTGCACAGTAATTATCGCTCTGAAAGATGGGTTTGGTACTTCCATCAATTTTATGCAGAAACAGAAGAGAGAGTGCAAACCAAAAGCAACTAGTTTAGTGCCTTTCTTTTGTGGAAGTTCTGTATGGGTTAA
This sequence comes from Rhododendron griersonianum, assembly GCA_018127125.1. Taxonomy (NCBI): domain Eukaryota; kingdom Viridiplantae; phylum Streptophyta; class Magnoliopsida; order Ericales; family Ericaceae; genus Rhododendron; species Rhododendron griersonianum. Next base: position 9,571,440 of record CM030799.1, on the reverse strand, counting down.
TTTTGCAAGTACCCATTGAGTGCATATCACAGCATTCTTCTGAATGAATTACAGCTATAGCTCCTATTCAAGAAAGTTTCAAGAAAACCCCCTTGAAATGTGATGGGACAATTTTTTCCCGAAGGCCCGGAGGCATTACAATGATTTTGCAAGTTACAGGAATGAACCAAAACTAGCAAAACCTAGATGCAAGCACATGCACTAGCAGACTCAACGACACATATTGCGAAAGCAGACAGTGAGGTCGGGCATAGGGCCAGTCAAAGATATCATGATAGAGGATCCTACAATGAAACCCAGCTCAAACCATGAAAGAAGCACGGATGAAATCTGGGAGAGAGCCACTCCACAACTAAAGGGGAAGGAAATCCAACCACAAAGCAAAACGAAACGAAACAAAAACCCCACTTATTCGATCCCCGCCCAGAAGCCGAAGATGCTAAAAAATTCAGCCAAGCGATATAGACTGATTCCAAAGGTGCTGAAGCTGTGTTGTAATGAATTTTTTGGTGGGACAACTTGTGGGAGAATTTTTTATGTTATATATGAAGCTGTAATGAAACTTATAGGAGCTTTTGGAAAACCTTCAAAACTGGTTGGAGATAATTGTGCAAAAATCTGTTTCCATAAGAAAGTACTGCGTATATCAGGTGTTGTTTCTAACACATGTTGAGCTTATCCACACTGTTATGCACTCTTCGAACAGAAGTCCGTTTTCTCAAAGATTTTGAGGACCATATTGGATTTCACTTTGTGCTCCTTTATGAAACAAAACAAAATAAAATGAGTTAATGCAGCATACGAGCCTTAAATTTACATTTCTTATTATTGATGATTGCTTATAGTGGAACAATGCATGAATGTTTTATATGGGATTTTGGAGTTTCTAGATCATTACTTCGCTCTGTTGACCATTTAAACTTTTGCACAGATCGGCTGGTTTCCACCAGAGGTTTGGACTTTGGAAGGTACGCTGTAATGGCTCTTTATAGGCACAACACGAATTGTTACCAGAGAAGAGAGGCATCATTGGAGCAGTTTTTAAGTCCCTCAATCAAAGAAAGCATGGCTTGTGGGTTTGGGTTTTCAGCTGGGGGACGTGGTTACGGGTTTCTATAAGAAGATTCTTGTTATGGATGTTTACAATAGCGTTGCTCTTTTCTATCTATTTGGCAGTTTTTGGCTTGAAGGTGCCTTTTCATGGTGAGATTTAAATTTTCTATTGTGTCTGTTTGTACTCTAATTAAGAGAATCACAACTTCAAATAATCTAACGATGACAACATCAACAACCATCACAAGTTCTTCAATGCTGAATGATGTTTTAGTGATGTTGATACTTGATAGCTCATCACTTCTAAGAGTAAGCACAACACTTCATTCTTGTGTTATTTTCCTTATCCTTATATATTGTGTATGTGGAAATCCCTGCACTCAAGGCATTCACAAATTTAGTATGCTACTAATCTTATTTCGTGGGACACACTTATGCTTTGCTATTGTTACTTGCAAAATTTATAATATATCAGCATCTCCTCATAATAAGCTCGCTTCAGGTATTTACGAGTAAATTATATGTGCGTAGACATTCTTAAAGTCACACTGTGAGCATATGATAAGAAGTAATTATCCTCATTTTTTCATGTTGTTTCAATGTAGTACTCCTTTTTTTGTACGTTTCTTTTCAGGTAAAATGGAAGATGGAATTTCATCACTTCGGGAAGCAGAAGACGAATTTTTGGGAGCAGATGCCTCAAAGCGACAAAAAATAAAGCCTCATAGACAACGTAAGAAATGTTTGATGTCATTGTTAGAGAAATGGACCTCGTAGACAACGTAAGAAATGCTTTTATCTATTTCATATATTGGTCAATCTTTCCAGACTTGACATGTTGAAGTCGTGGTTAACATAGATATTAGATAGTCTCTTTAAGTTTGGCCATTCTTTGGCCTAGTTATGTCAAGTCTGTTGTGGTCAATTTAAACTATGAATCTAATAGATCTGCCCAAAATCAACTCAGCATGATTTAGCTGTGAAGTGTGATTTAGATGCAAAGGGTGATTTTGTTAGATAAGAACAGCAGACACATGTAATTCATAACATATCCAATCTTATGTCATATTGTTTTTTAGCAGATCATAGTCCACGAGGGGTTTTCGCATCGTTTTACTAGCTGGATTTACGGCCCCCACACTTGCAGTTGCGATTATGTATGAAAGCACGACGACAGAGTGCCTTTATGGCTGTAATACTACCACATTCCATTTCACCCTTGCAAATCTAACATAAATACATTGTTCCTGCATTATCAGTGCAAAAACTAAACAAAAAGATCACGATAATTTGACTTATTTGATTCGGGGTGAAAATTTACTGGACAGTTCACACCTTGATCTGACGAGCAATTGAGGATCTCTGAGTCCGGGCATAGATTGATCGATCCATTTGACCAATTTATGTATACCGACACTGTTAGGGTTGTCTTAGGAATTCCACAGTAATGTTATTCAGTGCAAATGCTTTATATTATGCTCTATTATTGGTGTTACATTTACTAAATTGTGTGGTTTCAATTTTATAGTTCACTTTATTTTGAAGTTCACACTTATTTAAATATTTGATGATCTTTCAGATTTTAATCCTTGTGAGGTTCGGTTTTTGGACTCAGTCAATAATCTTGTTGAGCCAAAGGTTTGTGCAAATTCCACACAATTTTACTCCGAGTATCGTGGTAGAGAAGAGAAACCTTATGGGCATGATCGATTTGAACCCAGATTCGGAGGACATCAGACCCTTGAAGAAAGAGAAAAATCGTTCTATGCGAGGAATCAGACTATTCATTGTGGTTTCGTGGAAGGACCAGAAGGATATCCAAGCACTGGTTTTGATTTTGATGAGAATGACAAGTCGTACATGAGTACCTGTAAAGTTGTGGTCTCATCTTGCATTTTGAGAAAAAAACTTGTGACTGAAGTCCTAGTGTTGATATTACTGTCATGCGTTTAAGTACGGAATATCAAAATGGTGGACATGCATGGTAGTTGCTACTTAACAATACATAAGGTAGATATAAACAGCCTAGCAATTGATATGTGTGCAGGACTGTGAGCGCAGAGCACCAGCCAAGTTATTTAGTCATAGGGTAGTGCCGCCTCCACCGGCTTCTTGAAATTCTGTAGGTGTTAATTCTAGGTAAGGCGAACAATGCCCACTTTTTCCTTTCCTTTTTCTGTCATGTCTTCTCTTCTCTCTCTCCCTCTCAATTTATTCATTTCAAAGATTGATGGCTTAAAAGCCTCAGAAAAGATGCAGTGATCCTATTTGCTTGTGGTGTTCAAACTTGCTCTTTAGATCAACATGGAAATGCTTTTGAAATTGTGACTGCGGGATGATTGATTGCAGTGAAGATTCAAATGTGAAGTTCCAACCGTCGTTATGACTGCAGTTGGTGTCTGACCTACTCTTGGATCGACTTTGTGAACAATTCACCGTTGCCATACGAAATGAATGCAATGGTAGTTCTGATTTTCTCCTAGTTTTGTCGATCACGCAAATATTCTTTTGTGGCTGATTGAACCTTAATGGTAACAGTTGGGGTTATACATAATCAACTGTAGGCTTTAACTATGTTCAGCCTGCCACACATTACACTGAAAATGCAGTAATCAAGGGATTCATAATACGGAGCATCTCATCCGATACTTGTACATCTTCTCACTCAGGTTTGGTCTGGTTTTTCAAGTAAATGTAATGGCTTCTTTCTTGGTTGCTGATGTGAAGAGGCTTTCTTAACTACTTTCCAAACGGTTTATGCATGGAAAATGCCTACCGTTCTTATGGCAGCGCATAATGCGGCAAAAGTGCATAGTATTCGTGAAACATGTATTATAAATGGCAAATGATAATGCCAAAAACTCTTTTTGTTCCTGCCAAAACTCAAACTTTATCTTTCTTTGCATGACTTAATTACCCTTCTACTATACCACTTTACCAAAATTCCCCTTGAAATCGTACAAGCAATTGTCTCTGGCAACCACCGGCCACCGCTTCCTCTGACCCCACACCACCAGCATCAACCTCCTGGTCCCCCAACAACCCTGTCCACCACCCAAACCCCCCAAAAAACAATAATCAAATGGACTCGTATAGCTAGCATTCAATTACACACACTAAACCGCAGATTCAACCCCTGGAGCTCTCCATCCAGCCTTCAACAGCCACAACTCAGCCTTTCAAATGCAGTGAAGATGTTTATTGATTCAGTTCAATGTTCCGATCTGTAAACTAAATTTGTATTCACTGCTTAACTTGATCGACATTGGGGAGATACTATTAAATTGCAACTCGGGCATGGTTTTGTTTATTAAAGAAATAGAGCAATAGATCTGTTGGGGAATGCACCTTGGAAACTCTATGTCTGACAATTTAGAGTTATAGCAGGGTAATTATAGTTGGTTACTTTTTTTTGAGTGTCGTCTATGTGACTCCAATACATCGCAATAAGCGCATAACCTTGTGCGGTGTACAAATGTACGTAGTGAGGCTGCTGCCCGCAGCCTAGCATTATTGAACAACTTATCAAGCATTAGTGAGGCTGCTACCAAGGCCTTATTTTACCACATTGACATGCATGTGAGTAAACATTTACTCATAAATGTTGGTAAAACGGTATAATTTGTTGATACTTGCTCTGCCACTTCAACGAACGGAACCATATTCTTTCAGGAACTAGACCGTGTTGTTGGGCTATTTCAAGACCACCTTTGAATGATTAGAAATCTTTATTTTTCAGCGCTCGTCGAGAGCATTAACAAGCTTCTTGCATTATTGATGTTCTTACTGATATTGAAGAACTGAGCAGTTCCGATTATCAAAGTAAGTCTAAGAAGGGCCTACAAGTGGACCTTACATAATATGTTCCCTAAACCAATCGTATTAAAGGACAGTATTCACCCAATTGTTGCTGTCTCTCTGTGTGCGTGTGTGTGTGTGTGAGAGAGAGAGAGAGAGACCAAAAGGAGACCCAACTGTTTTGTGAGCATGCATGCAGGTGGTGCTTGTTTGAGAAATTTTGAGGCTTGTAACTCTTTTTTGTTTTGTAGTTTTTTTTTTTTTTTTTGTGAATTGTGAGTAGGGTTATAAACGAGCCGAGCCGAGCTTTGTCGAGCTCGAGTTCAGCTCGAGCCTTAACGAGCCGAGTCCTTATCGAGCCAAGCTGAGTCATTTACTAAACAAGCCTCTTTAATCGAGCCGAGCCACCCTTAATGAGCCAAGCTTTTGTCAAACGAGGCTAAACGAACCGAGCCTTAACAAACCGAGCCTAAATGAGCCAAGCCGAGCTCGCGAACTGCTCGGTTCGTTTACAGCCTTAATTGTCATGAGCATGGGATTTCATGCTGTTCAGTTAAAATTGCAAAGGTTCTGCTCCCCACTGGACTCGTGAATCAGCCCTATAAAACGAGCAGTGCTAAATGGAAGTGTGCAGCAACCTTTCTCCAGACGGGTCGAAGGAAAGCAGAAACCACACGGAGTAGAAGGTTGTGAATGCCGTATGTGAGAATTGGAGGGAACCAAACAGATAGGGCATTTTCTTGTGCATTCTGTTTAGTTTCCTCCAATATCTCATCTCCGACTTGCACTATGACGAGATATCGAATGGGAGGAAGTAAAGCAGAAACGACACAAAATATAAGGTTGTGAATGTCGTATATGAGAATTGGAGGGAACTAAACAGATAGGGCATTTTTCTGTGCATTCTGTTTAGTTTCCTCCAATATCTCATCTCCGACCTTTACTACGTGGCTTTAAATCTTTAATTAATGGAGATAGATCCTATCCAATAATTGTTCCGGAGAGTTGCTGGAGCTATTTCGCAAGTATGGGTGCCACAAAAACTCAGACTATTATTAAGTAAGAAATGTGCTTTCCCCTATGTGGTAAGTATTGGAGTAGTAGTAAATTTCTTCTAAAAAAAAGTATTAGTAGCAAATTATGCTCATTTAAAAAAATGAAATTCTTAAGAAAGCTAAAATATAGTCATTTAAAATTGTGTAGAAAATTAATATATAAGTAAGCTTTTGGCAAAATCTTGTGTAAAAGTTAAGACATGAGTTCCACTACTTTCTTGCTTGAGCAAATACCGAAATACAGAAAGTAAATATTCTCATACATTTCTTTTTTTTTCTTTTCTAACAACTACACGGGCCCTAAAGAAAATCAGATTCCGTTTGAATGAGAAAATTTGCCCATGTTATCTTTAACTGTATGGTCAGAATTGGCCCATTTTATTTATTTATTTATTTTTGCATATTACTTGGTAAGCTCTAAACAAACATTAGCTTTCAATGTCTTAACTTCAAAAAAAAAAAAAAAAATTGATGAAATCTTGTTTCAAGAAATAGAAGTAAATTTCAGAAACTTAAATTTATTTCATCGCCAATCACCACAACCAGAACTGCAAATCTACTGCATCTCTCCCTCAATCTCTGCTACCCTCGCCTGAGTGACGCCGACAAACTCTTGACGACTCTCTCTCTCTCTCAATCTCTGCTACTCTCGCCTCACGAACTCCATCCGATGACAAACCCAAAAATGACAAACTCCTTCTAGTGAAACACCGCCACAAAATAGTTGGTTAAAATTTGGTATAGAGTTTGGGTCTCACCAAATTTGTTGAAGAAATTGAGTAAAATCCAAATTTGATAGTACGAGCTTGGGCAAGGAGTGGAGCTCCAATTTGGATGATTTTTACTCAAATTTGGTTTAAATTCGAGTAAGGAGTCGAGATGCTCTCAATACTCTAAGAATCAACCGGTCTCAAATTTCAGTAAAAAATAAAATAAGATTTGTGCGATAAATAACTGACAATCTATACATAACAAAAAACCGTTAAATTCTTATGTGAGTTCTCTCTCTCTCCCCCTCTCTCTCTCTCTCTCTCTCCCATGGAGGCCTGCGCTCTCAGTAGAACCCTAATAAAACCTCTCAATCTGAAGCTCACTCCATTTGTTTGTCGCTCTTCCGCTTCTCCCTCTCTGCCCTCAGGTATTTCCCCGTCCAAAATCCTTTCTTTCCTTCCCCCCCCTCCTCTTCCGTCTCTTTCGCAGCATCCAAAAGAACCCACTTTAGGGTTTTCTTTGACTGATCACAATCAAAATCATGCATTTATAGGCGGAGGGAGGTTAGTTAAGAGAGCATACGACGCCTTGTTGTTGGATGCTGGTGGCACACTGTTGCAATTGGCCAGACCTGTAGCAGAGACTTACGCTTCGATTGCCCAAAAATACGGTTAGTTTGATTTATCTTTTGTTCGGTTTCGTGCAAATGTTTTTGTCTATAGATCAGGGTTTTGAATCTTTGCGGTTCCATTCCTGAGCAAATTTGGTATTCCTAGAACTGTGATTTTGTTATGGCTTAAGCTGGAGTATGTTTAATTTTTTAATCAATGTATATTTCGTGTTAAAATATTCAATACGGGAAAATAACGCTACACATCCGGAGTGGTATACAGTATTTCACCGGTGCTGGTATGTACGGTACCTTTAGGAAAATCAGTACTCTAGCCAGCAAGCCTGGCACTAGGGCAAGGCCCAAGAGGGGGCCTGGGGCCTTCATTTTTCTGGCGCAAAATGGGGCCCCCAATTTTGGAGTAAGTAATATATAATGGCCCAACGCATAACAAGTCGTCCAT